>OX392519.1:13863957-15230832 GCA_947623375.1 Apotomis capreana
AGAAAACTATTAGACGTCATCATTTGACTGATAATAAACCACGCTAAAGTAAGCCATCTACATAATCCAATCAATCGTGCATTATACAATGAAAACTGACGCAATATCCGACACACCTGCCAAAACTAGCCCCAAAACACCTGTTAGTTATCTAATACATTCACTTTCCACAGGTCGAAGATGTCAGTGAGCTCATCAAGGCTTGTGATCATTAGGTCTTAACATGTATTAGAGTCGGTCGGATAACCATCGACGATAAACACGTCCTAAACCGCTTTGAGATAATTGAGCCACTTTCTCATTTAGATAACACGCATTGAGAACATTTGTTTCACGGTCGGAAACATAGAGGAACCTCTTTAGAAGCTAGCATTTTTATTTGATTCTACCACCCTGGTATAATCGACAATACAAATCGACCTAGTCTCAAACTAAGCAAAGGTTGTTGTAGGAGGGACACTAGATGATGAGTATACGCTACATGCTTATGTAGATACGTTTTTGTTTGGACGACGCAGTTGGCGCAGTGATAGTACAACTGTCTTATGAACCGACGGTCATGAGGTCTCGATGATGAACTCGAAAATGTATTCCTCGATCATGAATGTTTTCTATGTACATAAAATGTATTACGCATTGTGTGATGAATAAAATATTATCTTATCTTATCTTATTTATGTATTTATCTGTATTGTCTAGTACCCATAACAAGCCTACTTGAGCCAATTTGGGACTAAGTCGAGTGGTGTGAGGTTGTCTGATATCTATTTGATATTTATAATAGTGAAATCCACAGAAAAGACACTACAAGACCCTATAATAACCATTCGTACTCACTCCACGCAAACACCAACCCTCGATTTTACAAATAAAGTTGACTTTTCAAACAACCCTATACATAATATTAGTTTGTTTCTTGAATTTAATCCAACCTGTCAACTAACTTCGTAGATGATATCAAAGTATTTCTGTGAACTATTTACCTATCTTTTTTTTTCTACAAATCTTATGAAATAAAAACGGAAAGTAATAAATAATCAATTATTATTTGTTTAAGTCAGACGTTTAATTACTAGTGGCAAATTAACGGAATAATGTATTTTACTATACCCGTTTTAAGTCTTATTCGTTTTGTAAGTTCACCATACTTTTTTCAGTACTTAAGCAAAATGTCTAACGTAAGTACCTACTTCAGCAAGCTTACTTTAAATAAAATTACCGCCATTAGTGCAACTAAGAAATTAGCACAACTACTTTAAATATTTCAATGTCATCTCCGACAGAAATTATGAATATGTACTTGCAGAACTTTCTTCAAAGTAAATGTTTAATCAGTACTCGAATCTAGTCCAACCCATCCTGGTCGTGTTCTGAGATACCTCGAAATTCCTCGAAAGCATACCTAAATATTATTATGCTATGTTTTACATCATCAAGAAATCAGGTCAGCCACCCACTACATCCTATAAAGAGAAAAATTAAATAAAGAGATTTCTCCTCTCACGCTTGTACCTGCGCCGTCCTGTGTCCGGTTTACTTCCGTTACTTTTCCTTTAGAGTACTGTACATAACTACAAAATAAGATATATCGTCGACAAACCATGCTCCTTCAACAATATATTCCTTATCACCGTCTACTAACGTCTCTTGATTTGTAGAAAGCGGCGTTAATACGTTTTGTAAAAGAGTAATGCCCGACAAATGTTGATTTACCGTTGGGAAAGATAGAAACCAAGTAACTTAGAACCTGTTTCCAAGAACGCACCACGTCCCTAAGTTTTTGTACGTCGTTTATAACTTTGTAGAAAACTGGCTTACGATGTGGTCTTGACCGACAAAGTTAAGATTGACACTGATCGTATTTACTCTTTCGATTTTGAGTCTTCGAGGAGCATCTAGAAGGTTCTTTGTGTGGCCCTTCTTGGTATTTGACCTGATGTTTTATTTTACCTGTTGACCGGGAGAGTTCGAGGGGGGGTATTACATAAAACACGTGAGACGCAGAAAGCCGAAGGCCCTGTAGCCACAATGGCGAAAGCATGACTATCGATGACTAATTTATGAATTTTCGTCGGAAGTAATAACATTATCATGGAAATTATTATATCCGTCAAGATACGAAAAGTTTACTACATAACAGTTACCTCATGTACCAAAAAGTGAGCTTTTTAGTTACATTTATAGGTTAATCCGTTTTAAAGGTACAGCTAAAACAGTTATTTATAGTTAATTTTCTTACCTTTAAGGTTCTCGTACTCCATTACTTACATTACATTACTAAACGAATGCACTAAGAAACAAATAATCGGGTACTACAAAAAAATTGAATTAACACATAAAATTAAACAAAATAAATGCCGGCTGCGCAAAGACAGAGTTATGTTTTTCATAAATGCAATCAACTGAAACTGACCAATATCTCAAAATCAAATGCAACTCAATGAAAATAATAATCATAGCATCTACGGTTTAATCATGTAAATATTAAAAGTATACAAAGCATATATCACAATACTTAACTCAAAGTTAAAAAAACGTTGAATTTAAATCCTCTGCCTAATATCTCCACTCTAGTCATTAGCGGTTACATTATAGCTTACGTTTTGAAAACGTAATGTGAAAACAGTACAGCATGAATGTCATTGTTAAATTGAGGAACTATTACGTCAGTCAAACAAAACTTTTACTAAAGCGAGCCGGACGTATAAGAAAAAAATATACTTTCACTCCTTGTGAGCGTTAAATTCCAAAACGACTCGACAGCCAAATCGTCTACGCATAAAAGTGGACGCTACACTACTTAGTTTAGGAATTATATTAGCATCCATGTTGATGCAAGTTGGGATGTTATAATGTCATAATAGCATAGCAGGTTGTAAGACAATGAGGAGGTCAGAGGCTCTGGAACTTGCTTTTAATGTTGATTGTCGGTATTTTATGGGTGATTTGGCTTGTTACAACGAAATAAAATGGTGTTTTTTATGAAATTGATGTCTTATCATGTCGTTGTAACTGCAATAATAGACTTGATGTCTTACTTTTGTCAGCTACTTAAAATGAGCATCTCAATTCATCTGCCACTTGAACAAAAATTTCATAACTTTCTTTCATTTGTAACATACGCAAATATAATTCTATTGTAACGTTATCAGAAGCCATGCAGATGAAGAAACAATGATACTTAATGACCGCAAACTTGCTACGATTTCCACGTTCCTAAAAAATTACGTCAATTACACAATGTGATGTAACATGCAAAACACATGGTAGATTGCTCTCACAGATATATTCCAAATTACGCTCAAATTTTCACCCTATTGTTGGCCAGACGTGGGAAGTACCCGTGACGGGGCCCAACAATGGCAAAGTTCACCGAGACATAACAAGGAAAGTCTATAAGAATACTGAAGACTGTTACAATTTTGTTATACGTAACATTCGACCCATTCTTGCCGGTGGTGTTTTGCGAAAATTCGTGCAAATTTGAAATGTAGAACAATCTATACCGCACACTGATCAGGACCACAATAAACATCAAAATATTTACAAAATTCAATTGATCAAATATGTCTTCATCGTTGCCTTTTAAATTCGTTTTTTTAATAGTTTCGTCCTTGATCATCGAGGTAATACCAATCCAATTACAAGAAGGTGAAGAATTAAAACAGAATAATGTTGACAATTCTGAATTAAATGACTGTGTTAGTATACAGAGAAGTACTGAAGTAGGAGTGTGTTTTGGCAAAGAACTGCTAAGTAATTTAAATAAGTATGATGAAGCGGAATCATTCAGTTTGGCGAATGGCATATCGTTTGTCCGGGACGAAAAAACGCCCAGGAATTTTGGAAGCTTCCTCGATAAGGATCCCATGGATTTCCGGTATTTTTTTTTTTATTTTTTTTAATTAAATTATGACACAAACTTAATTATTTTTTCTTTGAGACCCGAGAGATCATCAAGCTTTGAGATTTTAACTCTATAAATACTATTATCTTAGTACCTAATGATAATACCTAGTAACAAGTATCTAGTAAATATATTTTCCTATATAATTTCGGTCACATAGAATTTCATTTACTAACAAAATAAATATTTTAGAAATCCGTGCATCTCATAGCAAAAGCCTAATAGACAAATTAAAAAGGCATACCTTTTTTTAAATATACCGAAAAAAAATAAGTTTAAAAGAAGAAATATAATATGTAATTTGTGGTAATGTCTTTCATATTACTATGCATATTGGGTTTTCATAATACCAATAGAAGAGATAAACCAATAAAAATAAATGCGCACATTGTTAATTGTTTTGTTTTTTTATTGAATAGTTTGCTATCATTATCTACTATAGATAAAAACTGTATTGTCCTCACATCACGCTGCAATTACTGGACAGATCTTAACCTTTTTTGGACATCCAGAGATGGTTCTAGAATACTTTTTACCCGACTACGTTAAAGAAACATGTTTTACGCGGACGATTTAATTTTAAATACATTAAGAGGCCTTATTCCTTTTAAAATGCTGATTGCTTTAGACATTTTTATCTATGATCAAACATGTTTCTTAACATATTATTGATGTTACTACCTAAAACAGGGCTATTGGGATTTATTGGTATACATACATTTGAAACCTACAGTTTGAATTTTTGATTGATAATTTTTATTTCAACTCTACTCGAAATTGACAAAATTCACGCGGAAAATTAGTTTGTTGAACTGATTTTCGACTGCACGCAACCAGAACGGGTAAAACTATTATTCACCAAAAAGTTGGTTGATATTATTAATATATTTGTCATAATATGAAAAAAAAATGTTAGGTCTCTTAACGAATAATTGAAATCCATGTTTTTAGCGCCATGATGGAAGACGCCAGCAATTTAATTTCAAAGAGATCTCTCCACTGGGACATGAGTGGACTATACCCTGGCCTGGTAATGAGAATAGGACCCACACTAGCTAATGGAGTACTGGAGTTTGTGATGGACCCCAGAGTGAAGGATAGGGCGTATCACCATCAGCAGCATGGTGAAATGTCTACTGGTAAGTGTTTTACAAGCTCTTATTCAATTAACTACAAAAAATGAGGAGAATACATTTTTATTTCAAATCCATACCATTGATAAATAATTTTCTCTTTAAACGCTGCCTTAAAGTATATAGGTTATCGATAGCATTATTAGCAAATTTGTAATGACATATTTTAGTATGTTATTTGTTATAACTGACTGTACCAGGTTGCATTTCCAACAATGGAAGAATATTATAAAGTTTATACTCCTTATTAACGAGGTACTCTAAAATTCCTTAGATTATGCGCATGCGACATACCTACTCCTAGCGCCATCTTTCCAAAAGCCTTGAAAGTAACGAAGCTGTTCGCGACGGTTCAAGGTTGCACTAGCTAGCCTTGGTTGGAAAGTGCCATCTGTAGAAAGTGCCCGGAACTCGTACAAGGCTACATGTAGGTTGCTTTGTAAGAAAACTTAATACAACTTAGGAGGAGAGTCATAGCCCATGCTTATGGCGCATTTTTCATCCAGAAAATACTATCCTATGCATAACGCATGGGTACACTCATTTTTTTCTTGCCTCAAAATAATTAGTAATAACATTTACCTTATTCCTTTAATACCCGATTCAACATATAGTCAGACTTTAAATTGATAATAATTACGATACGCAATATTAGTGACCATAAAGAACAAACACAGCCGAATAAAGTATTTTTCAAGTCATAAAGAAAACACACGCAGGAATCACCGAACACCCAACTTGCTTAAGTTAGTTGGACTGCCCTAGTTGACAGGTAGACATCTTTATAGCAGTATATTAAATAAATAAACTAATTTGTAACGCAAACTGTTTCTAAGAAGGATCTAAAACTGAGAATTATCTAAGAACATTATTGATCGGTATCTCGCACGAACCAGCGGTAAACTGCTCCGTCTAGTATCTAGTGCACTGTACTTGATGTTGCGTTTCGAACAAGCTACGTGAATTAAACCCTAGCTCTACACTGCTCGCGAAGTTGGCCAAAGTTGGGCGAATATGATATTTTGGAGAAGCATCACTTCGCCGCGGAAACCCGTAATAATAAATAAATGTTGGACAACCTCACACAAATCGATCTAGTCCCAAATTAAGCTCAAGAAGGCTAATGTCATGGGTACTAGACGACGATATACGTACTTATATAGCTGCCCCGCGCGGTGTTACCCGCTTATCCCACGGGAACACACAATATCTTTATAAATTGTAGCCTATGTGTTATTCTGATGTTTAAGCTATACTATTGTAAAGTTTCATTAAAATCCATTCAGTAATTTTTACGTGAAAGAGTAACAAACATCCATCCATACTTACAAACTTTCGCGTTTGTAATATTAGTAGGGATATGTACTTAAATACATAGAACAACCATGACCCAAGCACAAATTAATAGTATAATTCGAGTCCATCGAGACACAAATATTTGCCCTGGCCGGCATTCGAACCCGGGACCACCGGCTCAGTAGGCAGGTGTCTACAAACTGAACCAAACGCGTCGTCTAAACCCATACTTCAGTCAACTTCGCGAGTAATGTGGAGCCGCAATAATATGTATCGACGCTTGAAAAGCGAAATGGGATAAGCGCCAAAATGTTTAACTTAACAGTGGCCTAGCTTATTCGACGCGGAAATCTGATGATTTCAACAATATAATTAAATATTCCAAAAATGTCGCTTATCCCATTTTATCTTTCAATGGTTCTCAGGGCTTCAGGGTTTATTACCCAGATGAAACAAAAGACAGTCGAGCTGTTGTTCCCAAATACAAAATAAGAATTTAAAAAAATTAAATGTGAGACCATATTAATTTCTATTTTCAGGGCGACTGCTAGCACGTAATTTGCTTGTCCCGTTCCTTCTCGGTTTCAAGTTCCAGGTATCAACCCTTCTACCCTTGCTACTGGGTTTACTTCTAATAGCCAGTAAAAAGGCGTTTTTACTGGCCAAAATAGCGTTACTGGCAGTGACAGTGTTCAGCGGAGGGTCCGGATGGGGCCAAGGGTCATATGGAGATTTATCTAGTTCACCTCTGTCATCGTACACTTCTTATGACAGTCCTGGGTATTTACATGGGCATCATGGTTCGAGTGGTTCAGGAGGTAAGCTTTATTGATATGAGGTAACGTTATCATGTTTGGTGTCATTAGGTGATGCTCTGGTCATGATTGGTCATTATTATCATCCCGTAAAATCCCGTTTCTCAGTTTCGAATTATAAATATGTAATCCGTACAATATCATCATTTATTTATGCTAGTATTTTTCCTGGGAGTCTATATACCTCAACCTAAATTGGATACTCTCGGAGGCTTTGTTCAAAATGACAGAAGGGACATTAATATTGGAGTATCTTTACTCTAGCAATGTACGATGTACAATATACATATAAAAATTAACTTTGTAATGTCATTTATTGTGGTTTGGAGCGCATAAACCGATAATATCGTGCCAATATTTCCGTTATATAGTAACATCCATATCCATATCCATTAATTCAGTATTAGTCATACATTGTCAACATTCAGCAATATTTAGTAACTTAAATGAACAAGTAAAATATATGAATTCATATTAGAGTTAGGCATTAAATGGGATACAACTTATTAAGTAGGGCATCGCTCTTGGATATAAGTCCAATGGTTACTGTAACTCACATTAATAGTTTTCAACTAACCAACATTTACTCTAGCATCACCTGATTACTCTAGTAGCAACTAGGCTAGACCACACTGTTTAGAAGTTATAAATTTAGATGTACGTTGACTTTAACAGTTTTGTCTGGAATTCTGGATACCGGAACCATTATAACTTTCCCAACAGGTTCATTGACCTCATGCCGATGCTCTATTCTAAAGCCATCGACGGCTCCTTTGATATAAAGCTATTCATAATTGCTACCAATGGAGAGAGCGATGTGAGTTTTTATAGTTCATAAACAATTTCTTCCTTTTTTATATGGGATGGGATGGGCTGTTAGTCTTTGTTAATACTTTTTATGATTCTTATTACTCAATGAAACTTATGTTTTAATTAAAGTTCGATGGCAATTTAACAGGTGTTTATACTAATTAGAGCTTAAATTAAAACAATTTCAACTGCCATTCCTCAAGTTAACTTCACGGTAAAAAGGATGAAAATGTATGAAATTTAGTTGTAACTATATGAAAAATTTCTTCCTCAAGATAATGATTAGTTTCCCAGTTTATTTCGTCACTTTAATTATAAATGCCCATTAAGAACCTCTAAATCTTTCCAGGGTACTACCACAGACATCCTCATCATGCAGAACACTATTATAAATCAGCGGACCAATCCACCGCTTCGCCCATCACTCCAGATGAACTAAAAGATAGACTAGAAAGACTTTTCATCACTAAAAAAGATGAGGATACCAGCAGACATGATACTAGCAGAGAAACGACTAAAATAAGGAACGCTAGAAACTTCGCTTGGACACCTATTAATATGGGATAATATATAAAGCAGCAATTCAGTAGTGATCGAAATTAGGTAGAAGGTATATTTACCTTGGGTAATATTTGTTAACCTGTGGATCCCAGAATATGTTTCAATGCTATTGCTAGACTATTTGCTTTCAAGAATATTCTACGTGACATCCATACGCAAGGTGCAGATATGTTAAGTTTATCTAATTCTGATCACTGTGAACCGGATTAGTGTTATTGAGAGTTAACATACTGCTGGAGAGTAGTAACCAAAAATGTTTATAATTTAGATCTAAATTATCATCATATACATCGATACCTTAGGTCACACTCGTACTAATTAATTTTTTGTTGGCAATGAAATTTAAACCACATAGAGTTGTCCACTAACATCCTAATGCAACGAGTTTTTCCGAAAAGTTAGTACGATTGTGCTTTATGGTATCGACATACTCGTATTATAATTAGGTTGTCCTGCATTTGTATTCTATTAGGAGTTGTAAACACCCATATTTGATTAATTGTATTCAGTTAGCTGTAATTTAAATAGTTTTGTTAATAATTGTTATTAGATTTTGATTGAGATTGTTAAGCTTAGTTCACAATCATCGCTGTCTTTTCACTTCGTTTAGCTTTAATTTATTCATGGCTATCTCTTTGCAAAAGATTTTATTTATGAAAATCACCAATCATCTATCTAGTCTTCTAGTCATATTAATGTTTATTTCCCTCATTACTTCCATTGTATCTGTCTTCCTCTCAACAATCATAATTATCATTTCTATTTCCTACATTGTTATTATCATTGTTATACTTTTTGTCATTTTCATTTACATATGCGATTAAAACTATACCAATGTCTGTGTCAATGATTCAATTTCTCATACTGTTCACATGTCCCGGTTTGAAGCATCCTGTATTGTGCAGCGATTACACGCTCTAAATACTTGGAAACGGCGCATGCGTCGTTATGAGGATGCGTTTCCGATGAAATGGGGTGAAAGCGAATTTCTTTAAGTGACGTTCGGAATTTAACGCGGTTAGGTTTTCTATGGGGCGATAATTGGATCGGAGTTAATTTTAGAGCCTTTTGAAGCTATCTTTACTTTTAAGATTACCCCCCCAATCAACATGTCGCATCTTTAGAATTATAGTGACCTAATTCAAAATCTTGAAGCTTAAGAATTAGGTTTCTTTAATTCTAAATACTTATATAATTAAAAATTGTAGTGTCGACAATTTTGAATTAGGTCACTACCTATAATTCTAAAGGTGCGATGTATTTGCTTCAATGATAATAAAATCATTAATGCAAAAATAAATGCAACATTTTATTCGTCTTAACCATTTAAAAACTAAAGCGACCGTGTTACATTTTTTTTTTGTCATTCATAATATTAAACTTTTCAATTTGCTTGCAAGGATGTAAGTATACGAAAAATAATGTATTTTTAAAAGTAATTTATATCGAAAAGTCGCGATCGTATGATTTTTGGAGGATTTTTAAAATGCGTATTATAATAAAATGTACGAATATATTTAATAAAGGCATACGTGAAAAAAATACATATGATTGTACGAACCACCTATTGTTTAGCACGTTATTGTACCTATCGCGAATTTACAAAGCAATGCTTTTGTTTTGATATACCTCACTGCCTCATTAGGGACTCACCCTGCTAGACTATCAACGTACTTAGCACGTTCAAAACGTCGAGGTAATTAAATTACCCTTTTTGAACGCGATTAAGTCCCGTTTTATTATAATAATATGTGAATACCGCGTAAGTATAAGTCAATATACACGAAACAATCCAAATGTTTTTGCCTTTATGGATATTCTGAAATTTACATAAATAGAAAAACAATTGAAATGCTATTTCAATTGTCTTGTAGTCACGGTTTAATTGTAATCAAACTGATGCTGTTTCCATTAATGAAATTAATTAGACGATTAAAGCACTCGAATTTAATTATCTTAACCGTAATTTTTTGAAGGATGTCAATCTTTTTTTTTTATTGGGATTATTAAATATCTACCATACGGTATTAACTACACTTAGACTGCTCTAAATGACAGAAATAATGACCGTCAAAGATCAACATTCCTACGGAGCGCTACAGTAGTAAATAGTAATTTGCCATTTTCACCGTGAAAAGTGCGTTTAAGTTCATGGTTGTCATACAATTGATTGTTTTGTTAAAATATGAGGATTCTGATACAATTTCAAAATTTATTTTAGATAAAAACAAATCGTCAAAACGTACGTTCAAAATCTCAATTTATAAAAAAAAATTGTTTTCTTTTCTTTGTTATTTTCACATACTAAGCTAATTTTATTCATATAAATACAGTATGTTGTATAATTCAACATCAGTCTACACCCCTATAGGGTCCCCTAACCGCAACCTTTGACACCTCATACGAATGAGTTTATTTTGACAAAAAACTAGCCTATTATCTTACAAGCACAATAATCATATCCCGGAGTCTTCGGTGCAATAATGATTTAAAACTAGGCCAATAATAAAATCATTCGAGCACCCAAAACCCCGGGACACGATCATAATCCACAGTATATCATGGCGCTACCGTTAAATGTCTGCGCGCAAACTCGACATTAAATTTATAATCAACCACCACCACCATTTTGCTCCAGCATATTTCGCTCGACTTTCATCAGTTTTTTTTTACAAATACACGTTCTATTCCATCGCGTGTTGCATCTTCGTGATTTGTGTCGATACGATTTTGCGTGTCAATTAGGAGATTCTAAGCTTTCTTTAACGTAATTAGTCTGTGCGATCAAGATTCAAAAGGTCCTAACTCGTTTTCTTCTCCTTGTATTTTATTCCCTTTTCAACATAGAAGCTCAAATGTCTTATGATCATGTGTGCTGCTTGTAACATATGATCTTTTGGAGTTTAGCTGGCTTCTATTGAAATAGTTTGATCTGTTAGGTAGCGGTGGTTTTGCTCTGTTTTCTATGTATTTGAATTTAATCACGCACCGGGAATGGGATAGCGGATCTATACAGTTTAATAAAGCCGTTTAATGAAGATGTATTATTAATTAATAGAGTACGGTAAAAGTATATACAAATTAAACAATGTTATTTTAAATACTGTTTCGGAATAAATAACTAGAAATATTGTTTTACTATTAACAGGAGCCCTTTACTCCTAGAAACTGAATTCGTTGAAAGTTTTATTTCGCCGAAAACTAATTTCTCAGAATTTTTATTCCTCTGCATACTCGTATACATATCCATCTTTCATCATTCTTGCAAATATCATCCTATTGATTAGGTTAAGTTAACAATCTCAAAAAGTTTACAGTTGCAAAGAAGAATGCTTTTTACGAAATGATGTTCGGCGAAATTAAACC
Source organism: Apotomis capreana (assembly GCA_947623375.1). Lineage (NCBI taxonomy): Eukaryota > Metazoa > Arthropoda > Insecta > Lepidoptera > Tortricidae > Apotomis > Apotomis capreana. Next base: position 13,875,846 of record OX392519.1, read on the forward strand.
TTTGTCGGAAAATAATTCTATGAAATAATTAATGCGCTTCTGGCACATCCTGTCTTTAGGTACACGTTAGGCCCGTCTGGTATGTATACCTCTATTTTTATTTTTTTATGAGTAAATTTTTAAAAAATGGTCAGAGTCCGCAAATGCAACTTTGACAGAGAAAAATGGTGTTTTTCTCAGTGAACCTTTACTTACTGGACAGTTATCGAAACGTGAGGGAGGCTCAACGAATTAATATGTTACGCGATATAATCCGTTTAAATTGTTTTATTTAAATACGTGTTACAACTTACAACTGCGGAAACCGAAGGAAATATTAGTATACTTACACGTACAACGTTTTAACGTACAACTTTTGTATGAGTCATAAATACCTATGTTACAATGACATCTAGACAAACACATTAAAGTAGTTCACTGAAGCTTAGTACATGCTATTAAGCAAAACTAGATAGAAGTTCGTTGTGCATAAAATATGTTGTGTTAGTTAAATATATTTTTATTTTTAAAACTGCAGTTTTTTTCATCCTTGTTACGATGCCTTTTCCTTTTTAATTTTTTATTTTTATTTCTACCAACTTTTTGAAGCGAGTAACATCTACTTTTATGCGTGCATTTTGACAATTTCGAGTACCTTTGAAACAAAAATTATCACTGAGAAATCAAACTGTAGGTTTGAAATATATACTAGTAAATCGCAATGGCTAAAGAAACATGTTGGATCATAGAGAAAAATGTCTAAAACAAACAGCATTTTTGAACGGATAAGGAGCCTTTAAATATAATTTATTAGGTGTTATACAGATAGAAAATGATTGTAAATGGATGGCAAGTTTCCAATTACACACGTCGTAAACTTGGATCATATCTTTCTGATGGATTTACCATTCACTCGTGTGATGTACATAATTAAATAAAACATGCACACATAAACAATAATAAATTAAATAGACATATCTACTAGGTTTCAGATTTAATTTTTTATCATTTATTTTTTTCTAAATGATCATGATGATGATGATCCACAACGTTTCATACGTTATCTTAAATTTATAAGATACAACGAACTTCATATGAGTGTTTGTGGCCCGAATCTACAAGCTTGGTTCTCTTGCGAATCTCTTTTCGGATTCGATCTCCCAAGAAAACTCCGAGCATAGCTAAAATTTAACCCAGGTATGTCATACTATGTCCAATACTATCGTAGGATGGGCAGTAGTATCCTTGTTTTTTAGTCCGGTGGAAATAACTGCGATCGCCTACTCGCATGCCAAGCGGGGCGATTATGGCAAAACCCCCAAATGACATGAGTACACAATACGAGTGGCTACAAATAGAAAGAAAAATGTAAGCAACTAAGCTTTTCAAAAAGCTGAGGTATTTGCTTATCCGATCCTCCAGTGATCGTAGGGCTGGCTCGTTCCTCGCCCAACGCATTGGCATTGCCATCCAGCGAGGTAACGCGGCCAGCAAATGGGTACTCTACCAAATGGTAGTGACCTAGGGGATATATCATTCTATCTTCGTCCTCCGGGTAGGCAAGCACTTGTGACTCCTCTGGTGTTGCAGGTGTTTATGGGCGACGGTTATCGCTTTCCATCAGGCGATACGTTTGCTCGTTTGCCCCCTATGACATAAAAAAAATATATATATATATATATATGTTTTTAATTACATACTATAGTTTAGGTCTCAATAGTTTAAGTTGGGTTTAATTGCATCATAAGTTTCTTAACGTTTAGTTATATATTTTTTATTTTGTTTTATTTTTTTTCTAATTAAAAAGAATAGTGTTATGTCCAAGGGTTGATTATCCCATAGGATAGTCTGTACTAAATTGGCAGACATGTTTATTTCATGAAGGAATGCGGTAAAATTGTAAGTTATAATTAGTGTGCGTGTCTGTCCGGCATGTCACTAATGCCAGTGATTTGACGGAATATATTGCTTTAATTATAAATAAAACCGGCCATGTGCGAGTCGGGCCACGCTCAATGTAGGGTTTCGTAGTTGCTCATCACAAGAAGACAGTTTTTTGGTGCAAGCTATAATTCTCCTCATTAGTCTTTAAAGAATCGGAAGACAAGCTATTTGGTATCCGTTCTTTTACAAACTTATATTGACTAATGTGTTGTTACGGTGTACGAGTAATTTTCTACGGGATTTTTACTTGGTCGAGTACATTTTTGTAAGTTGGATGTCTTATTACTCGTAAACTTATGAAGCCTGCTTAGCTGTAATAATTTTACTTTTAATTTCATTACACGAGTAAATACTTAGTACTACTGAGATTTTTTCACATACCTAAGAACTACCATTAAGCAAGCAAGGGGGAGAGCCACACTTGACTCTAACTAAATTAGCACTTTAAAGCTTAATATTACGGATGGATGGATTTATCTATCCAAAAGTTGTCTTAAGTTACTTACATTATTTTTAAAAGACCTATTCAACACCTTGAGGTAGCTGTAAAAAAAAATAAGACCCCACTTTACATGTAGGGTATTTTTTTCTTTTTTAAGATGTTAATTTTTGTTCTACCACTTTGTCAGCATGACTAATTATGTATATCTGTGCTAAATTGCAGCTTTCTAGGACGACCAGTCTCTGAGCTAGGCTGCGAACAGACCGACAGACCGACAGACGGACAGACGGACAGACGGACAGACGGACAGACGGACAGACGGACAGACGGACAGACGGACAGACGGACAGACGGACAGACGGACAGACGGACAGACGGACAGACGGACAGACGGACAGACGGACAGACGGATAGACGGACAGACGGACAGACGGTCAGAAGGACTGACATGGTGAAACTATAAGGGTTCCTTGTTGACTACGGAACCCTAAAAAGAACATGATTATATTTTCTTCGTGCCTGTCAGGTTATTGTTGCAATATTTCAATAGTTATCTGAACTATTAAAGTCTACTTGCTTCTCAGATTCTTCGCTTTACAACCGTTTGCCCAAACGACAATTTTAGCACTTTCACAGTGCGTCGAGAGCCGTAAATAAGAGAGTTAAAACTCATGTGATAGCACCACGTCTGTGGACGGGGAATTTTATCTTCGCAACTCCGTCTACGGCCGAACATTTCTCATAGTTTTTATATAAAGGCAAATGTCTTGTGGCCTTTTTGGCTAGTAGTTTTTTTATGAGGTTCATTTGTGCCGCAGCAAGTAATTTTCAAAATAGTCGTGTATCTGCGAACGCGTTTATTATCATTTCAAATTTCGATTACCGTATCATCATTTTGTAAAGAAGAAAATACAACAATTTTGGTACAACTAGTTTTAAATTTAACTTTTAAGACTTTATCAGAGTCTTTGTAGCACGGATGCGATGAATGAATAAAATAATGAATGAATATAAACAAATGTAAATTTGGTGAAATAAGCTATTGATACAAAGATATATTAAATTGTCCGATATTTATTTATTTATATTTATATTTAACCGCCTCATGTGTGAGGTGGTTAAAGCTGCTGTTTTCCCGCGAACTACTTATTAAATAAGTAAATAAATATCAGACAACCTCACACAAATCGATCTAGTCCCAAATTAAGCTCAAGAAGGCTTGTGTTATGGCAACTAGACGACGATATACATACTTATACAGATAAATATATACTTAAATGCATAGAACAACCATGACACAAGCACAAATATTCAAGTTCATCAAAAAAAAACTTGCCCTGGCCGGGATTTGAACCCGGGACCGCCGGCTCAGTAGGCAGGTGTCTACAAACTGAGCCAACCGCGTCGTCATATATCAAAGCTCAAAGAAAAATTTAAATGAGTTTACCTGGGGGACGAGACCGGGAATCGAACCCGGTACCTCCGGATTGCCGGTCCAGTGCGTTAACCACCTCGCTACCCGAACTCCAACTAACCTTTCGATTTTTTTCCTTATGCTTCGTGTGTCAATCTTTGCAATGTTTATTTGAAAGGTGTTTATTTGTACACCTTTGGTGAAATAAGGCTCAGTAGTAAGTGTAACATGTGGGTCGGTGATATTTCACGTCTTCCATTTTCGTCTACGGTTAGACATTTACTTGACATCACCTTCTTTTTAAGGACAGTCTTAATCTTTATTCGAGCAATTAATTTAATTCAATCAGTTATCAATTAACCAGCTCACTGTCATTGTCAGTAATTACGGTAGCCATTTTGCGGATTTCTTCAATACTGGATTGATGTTGAAGTATTTAGCGACATAATGATACGCTGTCTCTCTTGGGAGCTAGCATTACGCTGAGGTGGAACCATTTCGAGGCAAGCATAATTTAGCATATTATAAGTACTAAGTTTATAGATTTTTATTTTTTTTCTTTGTTTGTCACTATTTATCTGCGTAATTTTGTTTGTCCTCGAATAAATGTTTTTCTTTCTTTCTTTCTTTCTTTTCTGTCTCTTTTGGTTCATTGGACCTGATGTATTTTAAAATATGCCAACCATAATAACCTAAGCCATTGATACAAATTGTGGTATGTACCTACATAAAAAAAAATGAGACATTACATCACTACATTGTATAAAACAAAGTCGCTTCCTTCTGTCTGTCTGTCCCTATGTATGTTTAGATCTTTAAAACTAAGCAACGGATTTTGATTCGGTTTTTATAATAGATAGAGTGATTCAAGAAGAAGGTTTATATGTATAATACAAGCATAATTTATCAGCATGTTTGTTTCCTAAATTCATAATAACCAAGCTTGGGAATACAACCGGCAGGTTTCTTACTGTGTTTTGATAAATCGTTTTTTTTTTCATCATAATTACATTTTGGAACAAATGAGATAAATACTACGAGATTCTTTTATTTAATTCCGTCAATGAGATATCAACTTCATTCATGTTTTTGGAGCAAGTGATTTTGTCACTTAAAATTCATTTGTCAGAATTGATTTTTCTCAAACGCCGTCGTATTGTCAAAAGCGTTAAAGCATGTCAGATTTATTACTATGTTTCGTATTTGTCGTTACTCTTGCGATCTCGGGCAATATTAAATAAATCACAAACTATGCAAAATAGCTATGAATGATTTCTAAATTCCTTTATGGACAATTTCTAACACGAACACAGGTCCATTATGAAAATAGCACGCTGTGACACAGACAAAACACATACAAAAAAATCTAGCCATATAACGGCATACGGCATTTGTTTTCATCTAAAAACTATGAAAAAAATTCCGCCTGTAGACGAAGTGCCAGTTTTGGGAATATACCTGTCGCGTCCACAGACGTGCCGTATCACGAGGTTCCTAATGCTAAAAGTATTTCCAACTGGAATTTAAATGAGACAGTTCAAAAAATAACACCACTTATCAATGTCATTATCAATTTTATATTATCGTTATATTGACTGACCATGTTAATAATAAATGCCAATAAAACAAACACACGGTTTCGGAACAATTTAATATTTTTATAAACTTGTTGTTCTTTGCTTAGAATATTTTTCATCATCAAATACTTAATATTATGCTATAATTATTATTAATAAACATTATTTATAGCGTTACTCTAAGTACACTTTATTATTTTGTATATAAATATTTAAAAAGGTACTCGCGTAACCACCTTGTCGTTTATGCACGACAATATATAAATAGATATAGATTAAAATAAATAAATGAGAAAACAATATTCGACTACTTATTTAACTTAAACAGCACCTTTATAAACAAGTTCACTATTTATACTTAATCTATTTATACAACATTGGACACTTGAACGTTCAGAACAGAAATGCACTATACCCGTCGACTAACCTAAGTTAAATCTATTATTAATAGTAATCAATAAATTAATTATAGTCAATCGAAATATTCAAAACATTAATAATTACCTATTATATTTGGTGCGTTTGGTTACACAGTTATTGCATCAAAATAGATACATATACGTCCATTAATATTCACATATTATTACTTATTTACATAATAATTTAAATAATATGTTTATTTATATCAATGCCATTAAATATTTGGATTAAGCATGAGATGATTAAACATCTGAATAAATTAGTGAATAAATAACCTTAATATGAGTCCTAGTGTCGTTTGAATAAATATGATTAATGAATAAAATTAACAAAATGTTAATAAATCTTTGTTTCCTATTGCTACCGCAAAAGGCCAAAACTTATCTCTGTTTTGGGTTACGCGGTGCGCCGAGTCGTTGTGATAATTTTGTTTAAGAGTCGCAGCGATGACATTTTCTTACTGTTTTTTCTGGGCTCTGTAGGCCCTGTCCTGGGCCGCGGCTTCGTCCTCCACGCTCCTCCTGTAGTGGCCACCAGGGCCGGTAGTATCAAAGTCGTTACCGTAATGAGACGACGAATACGTCTGGCTGTGGCTCACTTGGGGATGCTTCACGATTTCATAAGTCGTTTTCTCATGGGCCTCTCCACCTGTAACTAGCTTCTTCAAGCCGATGATAGAAGCCAACAGCAGGGCAATCTTACCAATCAGCAGAGCCTTTCCGGCAATTAAAGCGATAGCTTGGAATGCAATTGCGAGGAATCCTCCCTTGATCGCGACTCCAGCGATGATGGGTCCAATCATCTTCTTCAGTTTGCTCCTAGCCTCGTTCATTGATCTTCCCATGTCTCCTCCGACGCTTGTAGGCGAGATGATCACTCGATGGGTCTGTATCAGCTTAGACGTAGCTAATTGGAGATACTTATCCACTTGATCCGATTCGAGAGAGTTCAGGTCGCCTTCAGGCAGAGACGATGGGAAAGCCCTGTGCATCTCAGGTCTGCTGACAAGGCTGATGCCGTCGATGATGGGAAGAGAGTCCATCCTGGCAGCGCGATCGACCAGCTTCGCCGCCTGGATCTTGAAGCACCTGACGATCTCCTGGGACTTCTCACAGGTGTCATACATCCTTCCAAGCAGCTTCATCCCGGCTCCGAAATCCGCGGACGCCATCGCGATCACACTCAAAAACAGGACTATGCTCCCACGGCACTCCATCTTGATTGAAACCGGTGCCCTATCTCAGCTCTGGACCGATGTCCAGCGTGTACGCTTGCGTCTATTGAAATGTACAGAAAATACATGAGCACTGGCATTTATCTATTTTCACCGGGAACCGCATTTATCTATAAATCTTTTAGAGCGTGCAATCGTTGCATCGTGTGGACGTGCACTGAGGCGTGCATGTGCAGGTGCATCGTGTGTTGGTGTGCACGCGGTGACCATGTATTGGTGGCCAGCGATTCGCTCTCGCACTGAGACTGCACGTCGTGTGGTCAATGCCAAGTTCAATGCTGCGATATCGGACTTTGTCCGAATATTCCAAATTTTTTGTCCATCTTGCGTGATTGCACTTCGTGATGGAAGTGAAGCATTGTTTAAATAAGTAAGATAACAAGAACAATATAACTTATTTATAAACTGCTGTTAAGAAAAATAAAGATAGAGGAGAAATCATAATATTGTGCGATTACGCGTGTTAGCATCACGTTTTCTTCATACATTCGTAAACGCACAATGAGACGTGAATTTTTTGTATGTTTATTTTGCGATCATTCTGTCTTTTGTAAACCGATTTCGATAATTATAATTACACATATTTTGTGGGCATTATGGGTCTACGTTATTTTGGTAAATATTTGAAGACGAAATCCAGGCCGAATTGAAAGAAACCATTAAATATTATTTATCATTAATTTTTCTGTACCATAATTTCCATAATTCACAATTTGACACTGCAATAAAAATGGCTGAAGGGAATTTCGCTTCGAAACCAGTGTACCAGTGAACAATTGATGGTTGTTCAAAGAAAAGTACAGTCGGCTATAAAAGCTTGTGACAAAAATGATTTTTTTGACGGAAACTTATTGCTAATTCGACTCATTGATAAGAACATCGGAAGTGCAAACTTTACTGGACCGCAGAATTAGTCTGTTTTAGAATTTGGTGGTTGGTGTTTCTATTGGTGGTATGGTTTAGAATTTTATTGGTTTTCTGATGACATTCTAAAACGTTGTGATTTCTTTCTTTCTTTTTTATTCTTAAGGCTTCAAACTACTTGTACCTGATGCTTTCCACCCGAGATGCACGTAAGAAAAAACCTTCCCTATCTTATGGATCAGAAAAAAAACACCGTCAATTAAAAAACCTCTCTTTATTTTTGAACTAGGTGCCAAACAAAAACATCGCTAATAGATTGAAACTTATTGCATGGCACCGGTTTCAAGAGGAAGTTAAGATTTTTTTAAGGTTTTTCCATCCTACTTTTTCACGTGTCGTTTGAAGGGTCCTATGTTGTAAGAAGAAGGAAACACCATGAAAATAATCTTTCTACCTACTATACTTCTTCACGTTTCGTTTGACGGATCCAATGTTGTATCTCTCAGGCTAGGGAGTTCCCGTGGATTTCTTGACCCGAAAAAAGAGAGCTCAAGTCGCTAAGTCAGTTGGCATAGCGATTTGACCTCTCCTTTTAGCCTATCATCAGGCGAAGTGGCGCCATAAAAGAAACCCCCGATGCCGACGTGTTCGCTGATGGGGTGGGAATGTTTGTCAGATTGGTCTCATTCTATCTCAACAACTGCACAATGTAATCGACTTAACAATTATATCACAATTTATGATTTTAATTTCCTCGTTATTATGTACTCGTTCCTGTTTGAGACCTATTTTGCAATGTATTATTATTATTGTTTTAATGTTAATATGATGAAATTCCAGTCTTATTGAAATTTTAATGATCTTGACTATTATTATTGTTGTTCATCCTATGACATTGTACTAATTTCTTTTTTTACTTTTATTTTTTATTCTTGTTTTATTGTCAGTAATTTTTATTTTATAATGACGAGTTTTGATTAATTAATGTAATGATTGTGTGTATATCCTAATGTGTAAGTGTTTTTTGCAATGTAAACTTGCACATTATTTTGATTAAATTAATTAATTAATTTATAAACCTTTGGATACCACACAACGTAATCAATATTTAGCCACTTCTCATATTGGCTGGTATTCGCTGCAGTGACCGCGACTCAACGGGACGCATAATCTGCACTCATTATAATGATGCGTAATTGAGCTCCAATGTGCCCCACATTTTTCGATCGATATCGTGATTGGGATAAACCAAAAATTGCAATAATAGCTTAGTGACATGAATGGACTAATATTACGTCTCTAACGTTCAATAAATTCATTGTCTCATATTGTCAAATGAGGGGTCATCTTTTTATCCCTGAATAAAGATTGGTTAAAATCTATCCAGCCATCGCGGCATGAGCGTACAGATATTCAGACCGATCAGTTGAGTCGTTTTCAAAAAACATGTACTTAGTAAAGGCTTATAATTACAACAACACTTAATTGAACCCTTTGTGTAACGAAAGTTACCCAATTTATCCATATCAGACTAACCGTCGTAACACAAAGGATGCGATCGTTGTTTCGTTTTTATTAAGCCTTTAACTGCTGCGTACATGATTTTTGAAAACGTTTGAGTAATCAATACAAAGTATGAGTATACACCCACCTGCATCGCTCTATTAAGGTTTTTCCAGATAACATGACCCCTCCAGACTTGGTTTTTAATAATTTTAGATTTTTATAATAGTACCACAAGATGAGTGATGATGATAATGTGGGTGTCACAAGATGGGCAGCGCATGCAGGGCAGGCGAAAATGGCGGGACGACCTCGTCACGATCCTCAACGGCTGGCCGGAGGAGGCCTCTGAAATCAGGGGAGAGGCCTTTGCCCAGCAGTAAGACACTCAATCAGGCTAATAAAAAAAGTACCAGAAGTTGGCCGCAACTTCATCCTCGTAAAACTGTTTTTTTTTAATACAACGACAATGGCAAACAAGTATGCGGCCCGCGTGATGTTAAAGCACTTACCGCCGCCTGTGGACGCTTCCGATGCCAGGAGCATTACACACGCGTTGCCGACCCTTTAAGAACCTATTTACTCCCCTTATTCTTAACTAGAGACGGGTAAAAAGGATTCTATAACTATTTCTGAATGTGCAGCTATCCCTGTACTAAAATTGGTTCAAATCCATCAAGCCTTTACGGCGTGAAGAGAGGACAAATATTTTTTTAAAACAGATTCAACAACAAATATAATCGGGGGGCACGGCAGTGCCCCCGCCAAGTCGAGCGCGAAGCAAACACTGCCGTACCATCCTTTACTGGAACCATTTCGCCGCATTTTCAGGCCCCTATTTGAGCACCTCTGGATAAGACCAGAACGCAGAAGTTTTTGTCATCCAGTAAGCTATAATCACATACTTAAAATCCAAAATTTCAAGTCTGTAGGTCATTTAGTTCCGAAGTTAAGCGAAAGCAAAGTTTCGCATTTACGACACTCACTCATTCACTCACTCACTCATGATCATCAGTAAAGAACTAGTACTTCCCATAAATTCAGAGAGCTGAAATTTGGTACAGAGTTAGGGTTTAATGGCCACATAAAGCGAAAACTATAAAAATTGGCCAAGTGCGAGTCCGACTCGCGCATGAAGGGTTCCGTACCATAAAACAAGTTTGTTGTATGGGAGCCCTTAAATATTTATTTTATTTTATTTTTAGTATTTGTTGTTATAGCGGCAATAGAAATAGATCATCTGTGAAAATTTCAACTGTCTAGCTATCACCGTTCGTGATATACAGCCTGGTGACAGACGGACGGACGGTCGGACGGACGGACGGACGGACGGACAGCGAAGTCTCAGTAATAGGGTCTCGTTTTTACCCTTTGGGTACGGAACCCTAAAAACTAGGATAATCGAAGATCTGGAGTACTCTGATTAGAAAACACAAGAGCCCAACCAAACTATTAGAGATCGACATACAACAAGATGAATATTTTTTGTAAAGGCGGTGTTCGGTTGGCCGCCGTCGCGAATGATCATCTCTCCTGATGATGGATCGCGTACCGATTCGAAACATGTCGAGCGTTATTCGACTTCTATGACGTGAGTAAACCCGTTTAAGTATTTTGATATTCAACTTAGTGGGCCGCTTCATTTGATGTCAAAAATCCAAGGTCTGAAGTATTTTGACGACGCGTTTGGCTCGGTTTGTAGACACCTCCCTACTGAGCCGGCGGTCCCGGGTTCGAGTCCCGGCCAGGGCAACTATTTGTGTGATGAACTCGAATATTTGTGCTTGGGTCAAGGTTGTTCTATGTATTTAAGTATATCTTTATCTATATAAGTATGTCTATCGTCGTCTAGTACCCATAACACAAGCCTTTTAGAGCTTAATTTGGGACTAGATCGATTCGTGTGAGGTTGTCCGATATTTATTTATTTATTATTTATTTGATGAAGAACCCTCAGCTGGTCTCAGCTGTATTAGAGATATGGTAATGCCCCCTTCTACTATTGGTACATTAAAAAATCGACTGTCATTGAAAAAATCCAGCGTAGTGGGTACACATCTTCTAATTTAATCTAGCCTATAGCGTCCCACAGCTGGGCGGGTTACGTTTTACAATCCCGAAAGTTCATAATACCTAGTAGTTGAAATACCGATGGTCAAAATACCGAAAGTTCAAAGGCGATATTCGATAAACCGAAGCTCAAATTACTATTTTCAGAAAATCGAAAGTTCAAAATCTCGAAATTTCATAATCCCGAAAGTCAATGAGCACTTTAAAAGTGTCAGGACACTAAACTAATCTGACTTTTCCGTGGAACCGATCTGCTCCGGCGCTGCGGGATGTTCAGCCCCTCCGCCCTAGCGTAAGAAAGTGCGACTGCGGCTCGCTTGATGCCCGCACTTTCTTATGGCGGCCGGGGGCTGCCCTCCCTCCGCGCCTCCGGCCTTTTATATACACTCTAGGGGTAGGGCAGACAAGACCACGTGGAATCGGGGTTGACAGCTTCGGTTCTGTGGCAAGTCGATTAAGAAAAGGAAAGAGTCCGGGAGAGTAGGAAATTATGACACTAAATAGTCGATATTATGATAAAATATTCTGTCATGGACTGCCAACCGAACCGAACTTGTCTGGAACCGAAGCTGTCAACGCTCGCCTCCGCAGCTTCGGCTTTTTGGTCACCTTCGGCGACCAGCCTCAGCTGCTGCGACTCGCTTGATGCCCGCACTTTCTAACGCTAGGGCGGAGGGGTTGCACATCCCGCAGCGCCGGAGCAGATCGGTTCCACAGAAGAGTTCACTTATAAATAGTAAGTATAGTAGTAGGCAAGTAGGTTACGTAATTTAGGTTAATATTCTTTGTATAAAATAAACATTAGAATCTGTAAGACTACAGAAATATAATTCTCGACAGTTTAAATAATATTCCGGATTACAACCTTCAGGCAGGATCATAGTCTTCGGGATTATAATCTTCGGAATTACAGTCTTCGGGATTTCATTCTTCGGGATTACAGTCTTCGGGATTATAATATTCGGTATTTTATCCTTTCGATCAAACGTTCATTCGGAATTTTAAACTTTCGGTCAAATAAACATTCGAAATTTTAATTTTCGGTCTTCCGTCCATAGGTCTTATGAAATTCGGTATTTTGAACTTCGGCATTGTAATACGTACCCGCTGGGCGAATGCCTCCCCTTCTGCTTTTAATACGCATATAAATAAAATTAAAGGAAAACTCTGGGTAAGACTAGACTGGCTTTTATACTTATACTTACAAGTTTACAAGAAGAAATAGTCGAACGATTAACTTTATTCTACTCGAACATTACACAAATTAAATAAACAAATTACACCAAAATATTAATTTCGCTCAAAATTTGGTCAAAATATAACGCATTGGACTAAGAGTGGCGGTGATACCCGCCGCACACGTCGCTAGATGGCGCTAACTGTATTTTAAAGCGCGCCTACGTTTGTTTTTCCGATAATCTTATATGGCGAAGTGGCAACCGGCCGCGTTACAGTCGTTTACGACATTCTTCTATTGCGCTCGAAAACGTTTGCTAGGGATTAGGAGGGATTATTTGCATTTCGTTGATTTCGCTTATTATTTCGTGAGGTTTGCTAAAGTGAATTAGCAGGTTGTTATAAAACAATATGCCCACGTTTCTACAAAAAGAAGTGAAATCCCACCAAAAACATTCTGTAAAAAACTAGCCAAGTCTCGATGGAACTGCTTGATTATCTCTAAAAAGTAATGAAATCTAGACAAAGTCGTACCAAGTCTAAGGTTCCTTACTGCGATTTCTTTATTATTATAGTTAATGTTGTGTGACTTGGCCGTTGAAGAGTACACAAGGGTACAACACCAGGTGCTCCATGACACCATTGCATCAATCTGTCGCCAGAACCGCTACCCATTGACGATGGAAAATTGCCACTTGGAAAACGTTGATTCAATAACCAGTCAATTGTAGGCTTGATAAAGCTGCGTATTTCAATAATATTTATGTATAGGCGAGCCTGAAACCAACAGTATAAAAAATATTTCTAGTACAGATGGACCTCTAATCATTGATAGAAGTCCGTCTGTACGTCTATTTTATGTTAGATCGGTGGTCGATTTGACGCTCCAAAAAGAAGAAAGCAGAAGTCAGCATTGTCAATGCTGAATGCATGTGCTGCACAATCAACAACAGCCTAAAATGAGACACTAGCGTCAAATTACCAATACCAGTATGGGCTATTATCTCGCTTAACAAACATAGGTAGTTACAACAGATACAACATTACGTGTAAACAAAATTGACTTGTAGCGGTTCTGGGGACAGATTGGTGCAATGGTGTCATGGAGCACCTGGTGTTGTACCCTTGTGTACTCTTCAACGGCCAAGTCACACAACATTAACTATAATAATAAAGAAATCGCAGTAAGGAACCTTAGACTTGGTACGACTTTGTCTAGATTTCATTACTTTTTAGAGATAATCAAGCAGTTCCATCGAGACTTGGCTAGTTTTTTACAGAATGTTTTTGGTGGGATAAATATTGACACAAAGGTAAATTATAAATACTACATAAATATAACAAATATACCTAATTATAAATAAATTATAAATGTAGCACATATATATTTTTTAAACGAGCAATAGGATCGCCTGATAGGAAGCGATTACCGTCACCCATAAACATCTGCAACACCAGAGGAGTCACAAGTGCGTTGCCGGCCTTTAACATTTTAATCGGCATTTGAATCTTAGACAATTCATTACATAACAAGCATTTGATAACTGCAATAGAATTTATTTAATGGATGTTATGTAAATAATTGAGTTCGCAAAGTGATTGAAAAAGTAAAGGTATTTTGACGCGGATGGCGCAGTTTGCATTGCAGCCTACTGAGCCGGCGGTCCTAGGTTCGGTTCCCGGTAAAGGTAAATATTTGTGTAACGAACTCAAATATTTGTTCCTGGTTCATTGATGTTATCTATATAAGTATTTATATATTATGGAGATCGCCGTCTAGTACCTATAGTACAAGCTTTGCTTAGTTTGGGACTAGGTCGATTTGTGTAAGAGGGTCTCTTAATATTTATTTAAAGATTCCTTGAGTTGGAGTAATTTTCAACTTCGGTTGAGTCATATTGAACTCTACTATAGCGAAGTGACAGAAGAATGCACCAAGTAACACCTAAACCTATTAGATAACAAAACTAGGCACCTATTATTAGTTCTAGCAGGAATCATTTAAACCTTTTGAAAATCGAAAATAGGACACCTAAGCCAATTTTTGTATGTGTCCTAAAACCGTTGCCATTAGTTAAAAGAATTCATAAGTAAATACCATTTGCATTGTACTACGTAATAAAGAAAGATCCCACACTGGCGTCTTTTGAATGTCCTCGTCGTGTCAGCGCCCTCGCAGCGGCGACGCAACTTTAGCGCAGCGTCAACGCAAGGTCGGCCTGTCGCTAGCGTTTATTAAGCGTGCGTGGATGCAGCGTTTCAGTGGATGGGTCTAAATCGACCTAGTCCCAAATTAAGCAATGCTTATACTATAGGTCGTTGTCCAGGGCAAAGTAGATCACGTGGAATATCACCCATGCGATGGACCGACCAAGTCTGTGAATCACGAGAAATGGCGTAAAATCTTACAGCGAACAATATCTGCCTATAATAGTACTACCAGTTGATCACGGCCGCTCTGTAAAGAGTAAAACGAATTTTATTTTTATTTTATTTTATTTTTCTTTATTGGCACACTAAACAGATTACATTCATTTCAAAAAATAAAGATACAAAGGACAGGCATTGCAGATAAATGTCATCCAAAATAAGCATGCACATCATGATTTTAACAATATATGAAAAAATATCCTAAAATAAAAATTATTATAAATCTAATATTATTATAATGGCTCAACTGTTTAATTTAACATTCTATTTAAATATTTTATACATATTGAGCATTTTGAATTAGAATAACAAAACAATCAAAGATGTGTAAACAGAGATGGCGTTTAACGCGAGAGCAATTCTACAATCTGCCTCCTGAATACGAAGAAGGCTATACTATAGGTACAAGACGACGATATACATCACTAATACCACACAGTATAAAACAAAGTCGCTTCCTTCTGTCTCTCCATATGTAGGTATGCTTAGATCTTTAAAACTACGCCACGGATTTTGATGCGGTTTTTTAAATAGATAGTGATTCAGGAGAAAGGTTTATTATGTATAATATATGCATAATATTGCACCCGTGCGAAGCCGGGACGGGTCGCTAGTGAAGTATATATACACAATATAAATAACATCCATGACCCAGGCACAAATATTCGAGTTCATCACACAAATATTTGTCCCTGCCGGGAACCCAGGACCGCCGGCTCAGTAGGCAAGTGCAATACAAACTGTGCCATCCGCGTCAAAATACCTTTGCTTCCGGCCAATAAACTTCAACCTCGTCCATCTTTTCAGCCACCAAAGACGGTGCTTCGCAGACTGAGGGCCACAAATTATCTGTAATATTAGACTGAAGATATGATGATGATAAAGAAGAACTATAACGAAAGTAAGTGGCTTCCTACACTGAAGTACACGAGAACAAACAATTTGGGCAAATTTCGGTGAAATGCGTTAGCGCTTATTTACATGGTTTCCGCACATTGATGTTGACGCGACAATCATCATCAGCTTTGTGTTTCGGCGCCATTTTGGTAATTGAAAATAAAACGAGAACTTATTAAAATGTTTTCAACTAAGAGATTTTGCAGCGTTCTTGAGTTGGGTGCTACAAAAGATCCAAATATTTTAAGAGATTATAATTTACATCAAAATAATTTATGTTAAATAGGAATTAAGAAAATATTTTATACAAAATATTCGTTTTCATTTTCCGATCAAAATAATTAAATTAAAATTCTGCCTTAACATTATAATCCTGTTCAATAACTGGCAAGGCGGTTATCAATTGACAACATTTCATATTTTTAAGACTATCATTTTATTACTTTTCTGAATTCTGCTTAAAAAGATGAAGTAATCTCTGTTTTTATTTATTTTCTGAGATGATTATTTATTTTATTATTAATTTATAGAAACATACTCATTTTAAAATGTGGCAACACCAAAACCAGAACTTAATGGACGGTTACTTTAGTCGGTTTTCTTATTAAAAAAAAAACTTAATAAAACTCAGTATGCATCTGTCATCTGTCAACGTCAAATAAAAAAAAAATCTATGTTTTCGCTCTTTGGTTTAGACAACAACCCTATTCAGCCCGTATTGTCTTAGATTGCAGTTATTTGATGTATTTTCTTATATTTCTTTAAATACAGAAGAATAAATTCCAAGATTTTTTTTTAAGGTACACGACATAAAGCCCTGTCGATCTCTATATTAATTTCCACCTGTTATAAATATGAAATGTTGTCAATTATCATTTTCTGTCAGGTGAAAATAGTTGAATGCCATAAAATTTATCGCGTATCCTGGTCTATCCAGCGTATAGGCCTTCTTCCTCTTGGTCGCGTTCCCTGTACTTTTCCTGTCACCAGAAGTGCTCCTGGTGACAGGACCCAGGGTGTCGTTTTGTCTTCACGGTGTCAATAGGGGCAAAGAGCACCAAGTATAGGGGTCTCGACCCCGAATACCATTTTGTCCATGGAGTCCCAGCGCCCACAAATCTCCACAAAGAGTTCTCTAAAAGCTTGTCAGAGACCACAGAGGACCGAAGAGCTGGCAGTTTCCCCACCCAACGTATCAGCATAGGTAGCTGTTCAGCGAGGAAATGATGCTATAGTACGGCTCTTCCCAGGTGAATTTTTCGCTTCGAGCCCTAATCTTTCAAACAATGGCCATTGTATAATGCTAGTCTGACTTGCGAACCAAGGGTTCCGTACAAATACCCACTTATCCTATCTTAACTGGCCGGGTTAAGTTTAGTTTGCAACTGGTATGTATGGCACGGCATACAAATCAGGTGCAAAATTAACGCAACTGATCACGTTTGTTTTATGGAAGCCGCCTTAAATATCTATTTCTGTCCGTTTTTAGTATCTGCTATTATAGCGGCAACAGAAATACAACATCTGTGAAAATTTCAAGCCTGGTGACAGGCGCACAGACAGACAGAAGGACGGACACCGGAGTCTTAGTAATAGGGTCTCGTTTTCTTACCCCTTGGGTACGGAACCCTACAATTTGCGAGGTTTACAGCTCACAGAGACACTAGTGTTATAACATTATCGAAACGACACATGGGTGTAATTTTTGCCATGCCTTAACATCATCATCCCACAAAAGGTCAGTAAATTCGACACATGATGGGCGCGGAGAAAGTAATTGTTATTTCTATCTGTTCTCGTAACGAAACGATAATAGTGTCAACCATCATTAGAGAGTACACTTGACTTTTCCACAAGCATGTTCAGGATAATTATAGTTAAACTTCCTCTAGACCAGCGTTTCTTACTGTGGTCCACGGATCCCTCGGGGTCCTCAAGTATATGGAAGAGGGTCCCCCGCAACCTATACCCATTTAACAGTAATCTCTCTTAAATAATTATAATACTTTCAACAGACTTTTATCGCATATAATAAATATTTGAGATTCCCTGACGTTTCGGTGGCTTCTCAGTAAATTCTGGTTTCCTAAGATAACTGTGCCGTCAGATTTTCACGACCCTGGGGCTATAAAGTTGCTGTTTAATGCTCTGGTGAGGAGTAAACTGTAGTCTGGAGCCCTTGCGAGTCTTCTTACAGCTTAACTCATGGAAAAAGTCCAGAAAACTTTTTTGAGATTTAAATACACCTGCTTAACTTAGTCTACCGTATGCTGTGAGGAGAGACAGATTGCCTAGGATAAATAATTTAGTTAGGTTGGATGTTTCGGATGTCCCTCGAATCACGCTTAGACCCCGTACGCGACCGTTGTTGGCTGTGCCAGCAGCTCGTACTGTGTCGCACAGGAACTCGCCGCACCTCCGGGCCTTGACGCTGCTCAATGCACTTCTGGTGTCAACACGGAATGTGATCTGTTTGCGTGGCGATGGACGGCTGTTTGTAGTGCGAGTTTGAGGTACTGTGAGTTGATGGATGACAGGATTACTAGTGTTCCTCTTTGATAAGTGTATATCTAGTTTCACAGTGTAGGTATTAGATTTAAGTCGAAGAGTCGAAGTAAAGTAAAAATAAATAAATATAGCGGCAGTCTGTTGTAGTTGTCCTCGTAGTTCGAAGTAAGGACGAAGTATGGAGACTGCCGCTATGAGAAGGCACCGCTATCCTAGGATACCCGAGCTTAAGCCTTATCGTGAACCGCTGGGAGATATTTATAAATAAAATAATTAAAGCCCTTCTGGCACATGTGCAACTGTCTTTACACATTAGGCCATCTGGCATGTATGTACACCTTTTTTTTAGTTCATATTTATGTAATGGGTGGTTTCTACAAATGAAACTTTTACAGAGAAAAAATGTGTTTTTCTCAGTCTACCTTTGTCAACCGTAACTGGAAAGCTTTTGTCAATCGTAACTGGAAAGTGTTTTTGCAGTACTAAAATAAATAGTCGCAACACTTTTATATCGCAAAGGAAAAAAGGGGAAAAACTGGCTAAGTCCTTCTTTTTTTGTTGCCAGCCTTCAAAATTACCCAGTTCATCATCTATCTTAAACACCATACCATATAGCCATACGGTGATTTCACAACTTCAATACGCTCTTTGACTATAGCAAAACTTAATTACGTCATTAAAAACCATTAAACATACTTTCAAAAAACACGGAACCAAATAAACTACCACAAAGTTTGGGACATTTTACTATTTTTAACCCCTCGTATGCCAACTTTACGTTAAAATATCAGTTGGTTTCATTTCATGTTCTCTAATTCGCTACACTGGAGGCTTAGCCGCAGACCTGATCAACCTCAACGACGATGCCATCAAATGGCTAATGAGGTAATGAGTCTCAAACTTAATATATAAGCTAAGCTGTATTCGACCTGCAACCCTGCCATACGAATAAATAAATAATTTCGTTGATTAGCAAATTTTTGACATCGCATGTTACGGGGGGTGAATTGGTCTAAAACTAAAAAGAAGACGCGTTTTGACTACTGATTTTTATAAAGTCACAAGCCAGTATCTTCATAGAAACTTCATACAAAAAAATCATTTTTGACATTTCATAAAGAGTAGCGTAATTTGAGCTGTTAACTATACCGTATTGTCTGTGCTGTAAAATTTTGCAAATGTGACAGTCAGTTCTTCCCGGTAGATCTTCAAAATACTTTCGTAGCTGATACTAAGTAAGATGTAATTAAAAAATGTTTCGCATAATTAAATATGACTCTTTAAATTTTCACTCTCTATACACACAGCTGCATACATAAAACCATACATAAATACGTTTTGTACAAATTAAGAAACTTAACATTGTTTAATTACCCAAAGATATATCATGGCCAATTCACAGTTGTAACAGCCCCATTTACTAGTGAAAGTAGACGAAAAACATACAATTTGAAACTTTTACCAGTTAAATTGTGAATATACATGGATTTAATTGGTTAACATGCGTTAATAGACAAAGTTGTAAGTAAGATAACTATGTAACGTTTTTTGGTGAAGGTTTGTCTGAATCATACCCGAATAGCTATGCACGTTCCTTATATGCTATTACTTATTACTGTACCTACTGTATTGATTTGGAGAGTTATGATTTACATTTTTTTGGTATACATATTCGATCAATAAAGTATTCAAAAGCCATACGTAATAATAAATAATATTATTATTCTTCGCAAAACGCGGCAACAACCCTGTTATACTTTTTTTTCTCAGCCACTGAAGAGGATATATTACGATTCCTTTGCCCATACTATCACTTAGGTTAGGTTAGCAGTATACGTTAAGTTTGCACCTGGTAACTATGGCGTCGCATACAAAAGAGTTTTTTTTTTTTTTAAAGAATGGAAAGGAAATTTTCTATGGCGGACCGTTTCGATGATGGCGCTTATTGTTTTACATTTTTTGTATCAGGTATCTGTTTTTAACCAAAACTCCGCCGCAAACGGACGCCTAGTACGCAAATTCTATAATGATATTTTGAGAAAAAATTTAATCGCCCCGACAACATTTTTTTTTTATTCAGTGCGTATAATTTCGTGAAGATTGATTTAGATTTGGAGGAGGAAGCTGAAGAGAACCTCGATTTGTATGGAATATTAAAGTGTGGTATTTCCTAAATTTATGAAACATGTAACGTCTCATTATTTTTTTAACGTGTTTTTTATATTAAACCCTTGATACAAAGATCAAAGCACATTTTTTTTTAAAGAGATGGGGAATCGAACCCAGTACATCTGGATTACCGGTCCAGCGTTTCCTCAGACGCATTTAAATTTTTCTTTGCGCTTTGATATATGTATCGATATTCAATGGTTTAGTGGTATTTCGTCTTAATTTTCTTCTTTTAAAAGGTATTCAATCAATTTAGACTACAAGTCAATAACCTGATGTGATTGGCTAGTTAACCAAAGCTTCCAAACGAGCGGTTGAACCGCTCTCTATTAAAAGTTACATAAGTTATTTAGTAAGACTAAAATGAACATTTTAGGTATGTTTTAGGAATGGACAAATTATATTTCCTAAAGTGATTCATTTCGAAATTATTGTTTTCTCTATTTGTTGGCAGAACATGCAATTTCACTTCTAATTTTTTTATCAGACCAGGGGGCATGTCACTTAAATATTTTTTTTTAGCGACCAGTGAGTGACAGCCCGCCAGTTTGACGACGCGGTTGGCGCAGTTTGAGACGACACGGTTGGCGCAGTTTTTAGTGCAGCTGCCTACTGAGCCGGCGGTCCGGGGTTCCAATTCCGGCAGGGGATGAAGTCGAATATTATTTTGTTCCTTGATCATACATGTATGGATATATTATCAAACGGTGTCAAGAAAGCGTAAGACACGCAAGAGTCAGTGTGGTACTGCAGAACCGGTTGGTTGTGGTCTGCGGGTCTCCACACCGAGCAAGGCGCTATACGTGTCGCGCCTGCACCACACTGCCACCGCTGAAGAAGTGACGCAGTATGTTCGCCAGAAAACCGGCTACTCGCTGAGGGACCTGAGGGTGTTCCAGTTGCATTCGCGCCACTACGTGCACTTCAGCTCGTTTGTAGTGCGCGTGCCGCGGCCGCTCCAGGACACCATCGCGTGTGCTGATTTCTGGCCGAAAGGTGTCGTGTTTCGTCGGTTCCGGGGCAACCTACCAAATCCAACACCCGAGATGTCGGAACAACGTGGCCACGCCGTTTCGCCGTCAAAATAAACATTGTTCGGTTCATGACGCATTGGTGTAAACTGTAATGTTATGTAACCTGTTTTTCAATAAATAAATAAATAAATAAATAAATAAATTATTTACATCGCCGTCTAGTAAACACCTCCAACGTCGTAATAACGTCTAGTATCCACAGTACAAGCATTGCTTAATTCGGGACTAGGTCTACTTGGGTAAGGTAAGTAGGGACTAGGTCTAATTGTTGAGATTCCGTCACAATTCGCAAAAAGCGTCTGTCATTCTTTTGCAGAAATAATGTTTATTATTCGTGAAAACATAACATAAGCCAAGGAGCGTTCAAACGCTCCTGAGCCTTACCCTGATACAAGTTAGAGCGGTTGACCCGCTCGTTTAACCCGCTCGTACAAATACTATAGCTATATCGCTTTCAGTAAAGGAAATACGCTGCAGTGATTTTAATGTTATTATCCAATACCTAACGTTGAATAACGGCTAACTATTATTTTTATCACACGGCAATTAGGGTACCGTGTAAAAATTGAGCGTTCGGCCCCTGACTAGGTGGACATAATATGATGTATGTATGTATGTAAACGCTTTATTGTACACAACAACTGGTTACAAATACACTGATAACAAATGAAACATGTACAAAGGCGAACTTATCCCTATTAGGGATCTCTTCCAGTTAACCTTTGAGCAATTGAAGGAATGGGTAAACGAAGAAAATAGGCAAACTACACTGCGTACAATCAAGATATCTATATTATACTTAATCTACTTACTTATGATCTCGGTGGGGAGTAGATGAATGCGCGGTTTGCACAGGATCGCACCTTGTGGCAAGCTAAATGCCTTCGTTGAGAAATGGACGCCTGTATAACCAAAATACGATTTAGCTTTTGAATAAAACACAATCATTAAAGTGATCTTTGCATTTTACATACAAAGACCAAAGCTCAATGAAAAATTGAATAATGAGTTACTTGGTAGAAGAGACCGGGAATCGAACCCTCTGAATTGCCGGTACAGCGCGTTAACTACTTCGCTACCCTAACTCCAAACCTTTCAAATAAACAATGCAAAGGTCGAAACAGGTTGCTTGGAGTTAGGGTAGCGAAGTAATTAACGCGCTGGACCGACAATCCAGAAGTACCGGGTTCGATTCCCTTCTCTTCTACCAGGTAGCTCATTCTTTTCAAATTTCTTTAAGCTTTGATCTTTGTTTCAATGGTATGTATATGTATCTTTTATCATATTTGCTGTGACAAATCCGAAAGGCATATAATTAACATAAAATAAAAGAAAATCAAAAAAATATTTTTATTAATCCACGCGACCTCCAAATATTCTTTGGAACATCTTCTTTTTAAAAATAATTCGGTTTTACAGTTCCATGTTAGTACAAATAAATTTGACGAAGCTTTTGGTGCAGGGGTAGCTAGCTGCCTGCTGAGCCGGCGGTCCTGGGTTCGAATCCCGGCAAGGGAAAATATTTTTGTGATGAACTCAATTATTTGTTACTGAGTCATAGATTGTTCGCCTTTACGTTTATCGTTGTCTAGTGCCCATAATACAAGCCTACTAGAGCTTACTGTGGGGCTATAGATTGATTTGTGTGAAATTTTCCGATATAAATTTATCACTCATAGTATAAAACAAAATCGCTTCCTGCTGTCTGTCTGTCTGTCCCTATGTATGCTTAGATCTTTAAAACTATGCAACGGATTTTGATGCGGTTTTTTTTTAATAGATAGAGGAATTTAAAGGGAAGGTTTATTCGTATAATACGTACGTGCGAAGCCGGGGCGGGTTGCTAGTTTATCATATTTATCGACACGTCTAGGACTTAGTACCTATACGGAACCAAGTCAACATTTTAAAACAATTCTTCACTTGAGCGCCGTCAGTTATAACTTACAAGCATTTATTTTATTGCGCTATTGAATGATTTATGATAGCAAAAACTTTAATTATTTGTTTCTGAAATTACTTGTTGAGTTTTTTTATATCCAATAATTTAAAGAGCTTGGTCGTTGAATGATCATACCATACCGTTATTTAATGTGTATTGAAAATATAATGCAGTTTAAAAAAAAATATTGTATAAGTTGGCTTGCTCTGATTTAGGGTTGGCTATTTAACCCTGTAACGCGAAATTATCATTATTTCAGCAGAATGACATCTGCAGCCGATCGAAGGCCTCCCTCATGGATCTCCACGTTGACCGGTCCTACGAAACCAGCGGTGTCCACCGGCTTGCCACAATCTTCACAATTCCGATATCATGATATTGTAATCTATACATATATAAATGAAAAAGACCTGACTGACTGACTCATCAACGTAGAGCCGAAACTACTAAACCTAGGCTAGGTACTCCCCAATTTCTAGAATAGAATATATGATGCAGGCAAGGAATAACAGGAGATAATTATTTCAATATTTATGGGGTACAAATTGGGATTGCAAGTTAGTATGGAAATCGTGTAATCTGTACTAAACAAAAGAATACGTGCATCACGCTGTTAAGATATTTCTCACAATCATGACGTTGGGAGTCTCGAAATTGTTCTTCCATTAAATTTTCGAAATTTTATAAAAGTAAACATATAATTATGTGTGGAATGGAACGCCCATAGCCCATTTCACAAAAAGAAGGTGCCCCGCAACTTCGTCCGCGTCTTTATTTACCTATTCGATTTTTTTTATTTACCTACCGTAGGCGATTAAAAAAATATCACCACCATCTTCATATGTCCAGCTACCCCTGTCCCAAAAATGGTTCAAAGTGGTCAAAAAATATTACCATCAGATGGCGCTATACGGCTGCGCGCGGCCATACAAATCCTGCATCGCGCTATTCAGATTTTTCCTGAAATAATGTCCCCTCCATAGTAAACCTGATTTTCAATACAATTCTTAAAGTTTTAAATTGTACAAAATTGATGTCAATAATAACAAAGCTTTACTTCCGTAAAAAGAGACGCGCAATAGTATTTTATGCAACCTACTTATACAACGTTGCATACAATAGTTTTTCTACGACTCGACATTTCATAAATAAAATGCAAATAAATAACAAAGAAAATAATTACATGTTCCCGATCGGAATCAACAAAATTTTTTTTTTTGTCTCTGATAAACTTTTTTTTATTGACGTCCATCTGTCAAAAAAATATGATATTATACATAAAGGTGTACGTTCACTATACTAAACATCCATGCACTGAAGATAAAACTTTTTTTAAAATTTGGCAGCAATGCCTTAGTACAATAATTTTTTTTTTTAAATTGCAAATTGTGTGAATGCAGCTGTTTATCTTGTAATCTGTGGTACTAAGTGATGCTTTTTTGGCGACATTATAACATCGTGTAGTAGTGTTTTTTTGGCCAATATAGTATAGACTTTTACAGACTTTCATAATTTATGTATTTATATTAGAGTTAGTAACTATATAAATGACAGAAAAAAGTACTGGAGTAGAAAAAATATAAATAACAAACAAACGAGTAATAAATGGTGTTTGGCGTTTCCTTGATTGGATAATGTGCTTAACATGTTTTAAATACCGATATTAAGTGTAGGTAATATTCGAATAGTACTCTTACGAAGACTTCCTAAATTAACTAAAATGCATTCATTGCTTATTGCGAATTGTGCTTATATTACCACGAATGTTAAATAGCTGGATGAACTCAAAAACGTCAAGTTCTATAAGAAATAGGGATTCAGGTATTTTTGGACCAACATAACTAACTGAAGAACGAACGATCACCGAAAAAAAATGGCAGAGAACAGGGCACAGAAAACATATAAGAATGTATGTAAATGTTATAGGGAGGCAACGGACTTTTGATAGCACGGTAGGACTTTAGAGAGCTATGGAGCAGATCATCATCATCATCATCATCATCATCATCATCATCTCAGCCATAGGACATCCACTGCTGAACATAGGCCTCCCCTTTGGACTTCCATATATACCGGTTGGAAGCGACCTGCATCCAGCGCCTTCCGGCGACCTTTATAAGGTCATCTGTCCATCTTGTAGGTGTACGTCCTACGCTGCGCTTGCTGGTCCGAGGTCTCCACTCGAGCACTTTTCGGCCCCATCGGCCATCTGCCCTGCGTGCTATGTGGCCTGCCCATTGCCACTTCAACTTGCTAATCCGGTGAGCTACGAGTATATCTATCACTTTAGTTCGTCTACGGATTTCCTCATTTCTGATTCGGATGGAGCAGATATTAACATTAAAATATAATTCTAACTCATACTCATAAATGTATTTAATTCTAAATTTTAATTTTATACTCAAGTACAAAGTCAGAAGATTATAAAGATCGGATTTGAGTAGACAATGTTTTTTTTGTCATCATAAACTATGTAAATAATTGAGGCATTTTCCATGTTTCCTGGTGTGGAGTCTTCTAAATTGATCGAATATTAATCCAGTTAATAAAGGAGTTTGACCTTACAAATGGTCCGGTAGTTTTGAATTTTTGATATGTTGTCTAGGATGGTTAGTCAGTGTTTAAAATGCAAAATGCACAATTCCCCCCCTCTCCGCGCCCGCCGCCGGTTGTCTATTGTTTGACCGAAATTTATATGCAATAATATTGATTTGCTCGAATTTCACTTACCCGAATTTCATTTGCCCGAATGTTTCGTTTCCTAGAAAAGTCATTTGACATACTCTTGTATTCCCGAATATTATATGCCATAATGATACGTATGCCATAAGTATTGTTTACCATAGTATTAAGTGCCATAATATTGTTTGATAGAATATTTAAACGCCATACTAAATATTGTTTCTGTGCGAATCCAACCTGGCTATACATTTGACATTGTCTCGCTACGCTTCGCTCCCGCCTGACCTTCTAACCTAACCCGGCCACGTCGGATCTGCTCTAAAAGGTTTTGCTCGCTAGATTCGCTCGCTCGCTCGTTCAAATTTAGTAATCCAATCTATTTTCCTAGTAGTGGTTCGGTGGGTTGTTCTTGTATGTAAACAGTATGAATATAAGCAAGCCTTTTTTTCGGGACGCAAAAAAAAATAACCTCGAAGGCCAGGCGGGAGCTCGCTACGCTTCGCTCCCGCCTGACCTTCTAACCTAACCCGGCCACGTCGGTTCTGCTCTGAAAGGTTTTGCTCGCTCGCTTCGCTCGCTCGCTCGTTCAAATTTTGTAATCCAATCTATTTTCTTGGTTCGGTGGGTTGTTCTTGTATGTAAACAGTACGAATATAAGCAAGCCTTTTTTTCGGGACGCAAAAAAAAATAACCTCGAAGGCCAGGCGGGAGCTCGCTACGCTTCGCTCCCGCCTGACCTTCTAACCTAACCCGGCCACGTCGGATCTGCTCTGAAAGGTTTTGCTCGCTCGCTTCGCTCGCTCGCTCGTTCAAATTTTGTAATCCTATCTATTTTCCTGGTTCGGTGGGTTGTTCTTGTATGTAAACAGTATGAATATAAGCAAGCCTTTTTTTCGGGACGCAAAAAAAAATAACCTCGAAGGCCAGGCGGGAGCTCGCTACGCTTCGCTCCCGCCTGACCTTCTAACCTAACCCGGCCACGTCGGATCTGCTCTGAAAGGTTTTGCTCGCTCGCTCGTTCAAATTTTGTAATCCAATCTATTTTCCTGGTAGTGGTTCAAAATATTAGTATGAACAAGGTGTATGAGTGTTGATTATATGAGTTTTGATGATTATGAATTCTGATGATTATGAGTTAGATTAGTAGTGTAAGAAAATATATGAAAAAAAATATTAGTATAAACAAGTTGTATGATTAGTGATCTTATGAGTTCTGATGATTATGAGTTCCGATCGTTAGTATTAAAAAAAATTATGAAGAGTGACCATTATGATATAAAATTGTATAAGAAATATTTTCGGACTTCAGATAATAGGACTTAAAAAGTTATGTGAGAAAATACGCACCCCCTTTTATCGTAGTTCTTCTAAAACTGTAAATTAGGCTAGGATTTGTATTTTGAAGCAAACATTCTGACGCTCCGCTCGCTTCGCTATACGGGTCACAACACAAACCTAACCTAACCTATAGTTTTCGGTTTTAAATCCATGTACTATTTGGTAGCATTCTTCTAAAACTAGGTTAGATTGTAAATCAGGGAACTGTAAATTAGATTAGTATTTGTATTTTGAAGCAAACATTCTGACGCTCCGCTCGCTTCGCTCGCTCCGCTATACGGGTCACAACACAAACCTAACCTAACCTATAGTTTTCGGTTTTAGATCCATGCACTATTTGGTAGCAGTTCTTCTAAAACTAGATTAGATTGGGTTTGTATTTTGACGCTCCGCTATACGGGGTCATAAACAAACCTAACCTACAGATGTCGGTTTTCGACCTATGTTCCATTTGGATAGCATATGAAATTATAGCATGTGATAATTATGGATTACAATCTTTATGGAAAATGTGATTATTGGAATTAATATTCTGGGAAACAAAGATTCGGGCATAGGATTAATATGGCAAACAATGATTATGGGAAACATAATTATAAGAAACAAGATTCGGACAATTGAATATTATGGCAGACGAAATTCGGGCATTTGAAATTCGGGCAAGTGAAGGTATACCCCCGCCGCCATATTGAAAAAACCGGCACTTTCTTCATATTTTGGCTCATATCTTCCTTTAGGAGCATTTTAACTAGAAGACAGCTTTCACAATGTTATAGAGAGTTAAATTTACTATATTCTTCATTTTATATTTTGTTTCTAGGACAGATAGTTACGGCGATATGCACATTTAAAAAAACGTAAAAATTGCAATTTCCAACTTAAAAACAAACTTTTGCATTATATCTTCGTTTAGGAGCATTTTAGCTAGAACAGAGCTTGAACAATGATGTAAAGAATTAAATTTACTATAATTCACATTTAACATTTTATTTCTAGGACAGATAATTACGGAGAGTCAGCAGCCCGTATCCTTCTGCAGGGTTAGACTCAAATTATATGTATAGGTGCTTTACTCGTAGAGTTAATATTAAAAGACCGGCCACGTGCGAGTCAGAGTCTCGCATGAAGAATTCTGTATCGGTATAGGTTTAGCAATCCAGCCGGATTCGGTCATTTGGCCTGATACGGCAACATGATGTAGCTCTTCGCAAAAATGGGCATCTTTGAAGCCCGAAAATAACACTCCACTCACAAACTGTATTTTCTAATATAACAGCAATCTTGACAGATACCTACCTCCCATTTTTGAGGCTCCGGTCGTATTTCGGGTTTCGGTGGACCAGATTATAGACCCGTCCCACATAAGCTCAGCCATAGGCTCAGCCTAGCTTGGGGCCCGCTGGATATCTCATGATGTATATATAATGCCCTAAGTTTCAATAAATATATTTCATTTCATTTCATTTCATTTCATTTCATTTCATAATAAAACACTACAAATGGTTCTCTGTTTTGATCACCGCAAAAGCTATCTGAGATCTTTACTCAATTCGTTGTTTGCGTAAAGTGTAACGTGATTGGTCGTCGGCCATAGCAATGCGATCGACCTGCGTGTACGCACTACTACGAGTGGTTACGGACGCGCGGCAATTTTACTCGAACAAACTCGGCAGTTTTGCGAGTTCAAACTCGATAGACGTGCGACTAAATCAACAGAATCAACACAACTTCATCGAGCTTTGACCCCTTTGATTCCTCTTGACGAGTAGATGACGTTTGTACAAAAACCATAAAACTGTATAATCATTCATTAACGCCTCTTTTTAAAACATTTTTGTTTTCTAAAACTGTTTTGTACAGATAAAGAATGAATACCAAAAGATAAAATAATATTTATTTCTAATCTCAGAAATATTTGCAGTTCTTGAAGGAGAACCAAACATCGTTGCCAAGCAGGAAAACTCAAGAGAAAAAACCTAGTGTTTAATATGTGTTACAGGGCCGTAAAAATACAGGGTCCTTGAAATCGCGTCAAAGAGTTTTGTTTTATTTAGTGCTAATTGTAATACTTTATCTGGACTGAAATTTATAATCAAAGGATCTCTTCTTTAACAGTCCAACGTAAGCACAAGTTATTAAGCCAGCTAGTAAATAAATAATTATAGAAAGGTCAGCATAATAGGTAAATACACCAAAGATCGACTTAGACTTTGAAATTCCGGATAAAATACAATTTCAATTAACATTAGAGAGGTCTAGCTTTTAATATTAACTTTAAGGTTTAATTCTTAGGTCTACTTTTTAATTCGTGACCCAGGAACGAATATTCGAGTTTATCACACAAATATTTCGATCGGGATTCGAACCCAGGACCGCCAGCTCACGTCGTTTTATAAAGGGTGGGCCCTGTAACAGGAGCAATAAATTAAAACATAGATTCGTCCCTTGAAACTAAACAACATTTATTAAGCAACTTCTGAAAATAACGTGTATTAAATGACATTTTGTAGAATAAAGTTTAGACAAAGAAGCAATGTATTGCGAAATGTCCGATATTAGTAGAGTGACAGCTATGTCAATGCTCAGGGAATGTTAACGTTGGACGACATACATTGAAAATACTATTTACTTTGTTTGAAATAATAAAATTTTGAAAACTGTTTTTTTTTAAAGTTGCAGAACAAATGTTGTTCAGTTTAAGGCGACTCCTAATCCCAACGTCCTTGAGGATCTGGGCGGAGCCTAACGTTATTCCCCCCGCCGACCGTGCGCCCCCGGAACAAAACTTCGTTCATAATCTCGTTGAGTGGCGTCCAAGCAGCTTCATACACTCGCATAGTCCGAGCGTGAGTTGAAGATCAACAAACCTTATACCTTATTTTAAAGGCATTGAAAAATCTCGAAGTAAAATAAATCATTTAAATAATGATATAATTATTTCGGATTACTAAATAATTATCTATTTACCCACTACAATAGAATATTAAAAATAAAATGCGTTAAAACTATTTTCCAAAAAAATAAGTGAAATTGGCCATTTGGAAGTCTCGAATCGAAAAATACTTTTTAGTTTCTTTTGTACTCGTATGTGTCCTGTATGTACCTACCAAAAATAGTTAAAATGCCGACAAGATTCTTGATTATACGTGTAAAATCATGCAGAAATAAAAAATATAGTTTTTTAATAAATAAATCATATCGTGACCCAGCAGATGAACCGATATTTTAACATAATGGTGGAGGCACAGCTTTATCCCCCGGGTCATGCTGCTCTAATGAAAAGATAAACTATAAATAATAGAGCGACAAACTCAACTTTACCGTTGGAAAACGGATTTACGTCCTTTACCTACTTATAAACAGTGATAGTTTTTTATGACTACATTAGTGTTTTTAATGTTCTCAGATTTTCCCCTATACTTGTTGATATTGACGATATTTTACTAGACAAATTTTTTGGCAAATTTCAATGTTCAAGGTCAATGGATACCCTATAAATGTTAATTTACTTGAGTGTCAAAATATGCCGATGCTGGAAAGGAGAACTTATCTAAGCGACATTTTTGGGGATATTGAGTTATACACACTGTTGGGATCGGCAGATTTTTCTGCATCGAATGGGTTGGGTCTCGTATACATCTGTCTGACGACTTTTGTGTCGCTAATCCCGTCGGTGATTTAGAGAATCTCTACTTTTTTTTCTACTAAATGACTTGATTTTTGAGGTTTTTTTAGCAAAATGGAGATTACATAAAAAGTTTTTTGCATAATAATGAACCTTAGAGCTTTTTACTTATTTGTCAAAACAGATCAAACAACTTGGATAATTTTTCTTTATTGCAACTAACCTTGCACTTGTTGGTTAACTGTTTTTACCTGATCGTAAAATATATTTTAATGTCGTTTGAGGCATTTTACCTATGTCTTTATGATAAAATTAACATAAAGGTAAATTATGAAAGAAAAATTGAATGTGATCCACTGCAATGTAAGCAGGACTCGGACCTGCGACCCTAAGTTTCCGGCGTAGTGCTCTACCAACTGAGCTATCATATCGTTACGTCCATCATACTAAATCTTGGATTCCATAATTCTTCGCTACTGGAGCGCCCTCTGTGTCATGTGTGTTTAAAATGCTTATGTGCACTAGCCAAAAAGTAAAAATGTGGTATTTCCGGTAATCCATCACTTTACCGAAAATCGTTTCATCGATTATCTTTTCCCATAACACTATTCGCAGAATTGTATTACAACTTAGGAATCATTCATCGAACTTCGTTAGATCGCTTGTACATTTGCTCGAATTACCTTTTACACAAGAATCAACTCATCGAATTTCACTTCATTATTTTATTTGTTTATCGACGTAGTCGTTCATCGAATCGCTTTTACTATAATTTTGATTTAACGTAAGTTTTAATTCCCATACTTATTACATCATAGAAAATCGTTTCACTAGTGTTACTATACTCAATAATACGCTTCTTCTTCTTCGTGGCAATATGACCTGAAACCCGACTTGGTTGGGTTAGGTTTAGGTTATTTTTTTTTATGACCTGAAACTCGACTTGGCTAGATCCGACCTGGTTGGGTTAGGTTTAGGTTATTTTTTTTTTATGACCTGAAATCCGACTTGGCTAGATCCGACCTGGTTGGGTTAGGTTCAGGTTATTTTTTTTATGACCTGAAACCCGACTTGGTTGGGTTAGGTTTAGGATATTTTTTTTTATGATCCGTAACGTTACTACGATGAAACATTTTTCGTGGCAGTAATAATAAATAGGACGTGCCATCTGTGAATCATGTTTCGATGAAAGGTAAATTCGATGAATAGTTAAGCTACGATTTGAGACAAAGTCGAAACAATTTACGTTGAATAGTTGATCGATTATTCGAAAAGCAATGAATTGATGATTATGTGATTAGAAAAAAAAATGAAAAAACATTCGTGGAATAGTTTTCGATGCCATGAAAATCGACGTAAGAAATTTCGATGAAATGATAGACACCCGGTATTTCCACATTATTAAACAGAATCGATAAAAGATTCTATATAAAAAAAAAACATAGATTAAATTACCTGATTGTCGTATCTTAACAACGTACAGGTTTTTATTTTATAAACGGTAAACAATTGGAACAGAACTTATGGCCAGGTTAGGTATGTCTAGCTAGGCCCGGCGGATATGTCAATTATTACTAACGCTCATTTAGATTTAAATATGAAGTAGGAAATTTATTGATGCAAATATGTATTCTGACTATATTTACATAAATAAGCCTCATGCCAAAATTGTCACTTGCCTTCTTGAACTAGAAAATTATTGTAATTTTTGATAATGTATTTTTATATCATATGCCATGTACTGTAGTAGTGACGCAACGAATGTGAATACTTACAATAAATATTCGTATTCGTAAATTAGCGTTTTACCGAATATTACAATGGTATTCAAACGAACAATACTTGTTCTGCATTACGATATTCATATCTCTTAGGGTTGAATTCATTAAGATCATTAGACGTTATCATACTTAAATATCTGTATTATCAGATTTTTTTTACTAACCGAAATACCTAAGGTACTGTAATATTACACAGAGAAGGGCCCTAAAACCCACACCAAAAGTGTTATTTTCTGGGAATCCTGTCTGGTGTGGGCCCATCACTGAGAATATCTAAGTATCCAAATGTGTTCGGGAATGCTAAGCAATAAGATTTTTTTTTATAAGTACTTAAAATTAATAGATACCTAAATACGAAAAAAAAACAGTTAAATTTGATTCTATATGAAAATGAGTGCTTTTTGTTATTTCGCATACCGTAGTCGTGTGAAAAAACGAACTACACTCTCTTAAAATACACTTCAAACGCACGAAGACAGATCGAACCTCCGCTCCGCGGGATCCGGTACTATAACAATTTTCCGTAACTAGATGGATCGCGAGAGCAAGTGACACAGCCTTCCCCTTCGACGGTTAGATTTACACTGAGCTCGCAGCCCGGGCACGGCCGCGCTCGCGGAAATTCAGTTTTTTTGATGCTTTATTAGACCGAATTTCCATTTTACTAACTTTTAAACAATACGATTAAAGATCAATGAACTGTCAATGTTCTTGCGAAAAGGCCGTGTAAATATCACTTGTAGTTTAGAAGCCTTAGGGAATTGAAAATTGAAAACGACCCTATTTCAACATTATTTTTTCCATAGTAATTATTGCTTTAAAAAAAAAACCAACTATAATTTTTTAGAAGAAATAGTCAAAAATAACATATATTTTTTTCAGATTTTTCCGTTGGCTAGATTACGAGCCTTAGGACTTTAAAAATCACCATTCCACGTACGGAGTCGCCTTAACGAGTAAAATCAATGTTTAAATTTTTTGCTTATGTTGCAGGGCCCACGTTGTATAATTTTGGAGTTTCCTGAATAAAGTTGTATATTCCTGATCTTAAATACGTTTCCACGCAGGAAAATCCACGAAAAGACAACAAACAGTAAATCCATAATTATTCTTTAAAGCCCAACGTAAGCACAAGTCATGTTATTAAGCCAGCTAGTGGGTAGAAAATAAATAATTATAGAAAGGTCGGCATAGCAAGCAAATATAACAGTCCTATAAAGTTAATTCTGTGCCTGCTTTGAATTCTAGCGACGCTAGGACATGCAGTTACGAATAGTAGATGAGGCTGATTAAATACAGATATTTTATCAATCATCATCATCATATCAGGCCTCCCCCAAAGTTTTCCACAACGATCGGTCTTGCACCGTCCTCATCCAATTTCTGTCCGCGTTCCTAACCAGGTCCACCTTGTTGAGGGCCTTCCCACAATGCGTCGTCCGGTCCGCGGTCGCCACTCAAAAAAAAAAACTACCATCGATTCTACGAGCAATGTGCCCCGCCCACTGCCACTTAACTTTGGCGACTATCTGTGCTATATAACCTTGGCTCTCGTGCGTATCTCATTATTTCGGAATGGATCCCGCAAGGAAACTCAGAACATAGCTCGATCGATTGCCTTTTGAGTTATTCTGAGAAGTTTTGTAGGTAAAACAGGTTAACAGGTTGGCGCGATAGTAGTCCATCTGCTTACTAAGCCTACAGTCCTGGGTTCGAATCCCGGCACATTTGTGCAATGAACTCAAATAAGCATTAAAATTTCAGTACTTCCACCTACACAAATTACATCGACCCTATAGACGCATCATCAGATAAAAAAATTACATCGATCACACTATGGATTCCACAATCAATTCACAATTTTGACAAAAAAACAATATCGGTTCATAAACGTAAATTCCGAGATATTATAATAAAAAAAACGTGTCGACTTTGAGAACTTTTTTTAGAAAATGAACCGAACACGAATCCATCGGTCTCTACATAATCAAGTACTCCAAGGAAACGGAAATATGAATCTAAATGGAAACGGAAACGGAATATCAATCGTTGTTTCAGACTAAGATTTTCTTTAAGAAAAGAAAGTAACTTTGATATGGAGCACAGGTCAAAGGGGCAGAACGTAGGAATTTTGTTATAATAGTAAGTAAGATATACTGTACCTGCTCTCCATGATTGTAGCTAGAGGCAATACTATCACTCATATTGTTGTCCAAACACTAAAGGTCAAAGTGTCGTACGTCGAGCATTGAAAGCTTTTAAAATAGATGGTTAAAAAAACTGATGCTTATAAGTAGGTAGACTATACATATTTTTTATGTGTGTGGTTTTATTAAAAAGAGCCGCCGATGATTACTTACCTACGTAAAATTGAAAATCTAATCTTCAAAACTTTGTTTTAATCCGAAATTAAGAAAAAATTATAAATGTCAGCAATATATTTCTAGCAAGGGTTTATAGGTGGTGCAAAATGTCGTGGACTAGGTAGTCGAATGATTACTCGGTTTTTTTAAAGGTACCTACTAAGAAGGTCGATTTGATGGCTAAAGTACTTATACTAAAACAGCACGTACCATTGTTTAAAATGCAAAATCAAATCCGAACTACAAAATTTTCATCACGAATTACCTTTCACTATACAGTACAACTATTTGAAATGAAAATACCGGTGTGAGCATCTTACCTTCACGTTCGTGAATAAAAGCCTAAACAGCACTTAGCATTAATAATCGTACAAAATCAGCCTCTTAAAGCTTTCAATTGAATGTAATTGTACATTTGAATAAGGTTATTATCAAACTTGCCACCTCCATCCCTAAGTACTCCCTTCTACAACAAACACTAACAAACAATTTTCCATTTCGCTACACACTCACACATTGACAGCTGCTAACGGTGGGAACTCACGAGCGGTGAGCGGCGCCGGTGCAGTAAAACGGCATACAAACTCCGCAATCCCCATTCGCAGTTCAGCCGTTGTGCTCTCCCCTTAGCCCCCGATCTCATAGCCACAATTCTTTTTGCCTAACAGCCTATAAATACGCGGGCCGCCTTATGTTCTCAAACAGTCTTTTTTTACTAACCGTACCGCGTGGTTCGAAAATGTTTGCAAAAGTGGTTATTGTTGTGGTGACCCTCGCGGCAGTTCAGGCGGCTCCTAGAGAAGATATGGGATTGAAGAGTATGATGAGGATATATGAAGAATGCCAGCGCGCTGATGGGATTGTTCCTTGCTTGAAGAAGAAGGCTATTTTGTTCTTCGATCGGGTCGCCAGGATGGAAGCTATACCAGTTATCGACGGGATCGAAGTTGTGAAGAGTTCTGAACCTGAAATAGCACCTATCAGTGAGAAGGACATCGAAGCCACGCTGCCAAGGAATCTTCAGGATAAGGATGAGACGCTGTCAGAGATGCTGTGGGACAGAATTGCGTCCTTCGCTAATTCGAGGACCATTCAGCTGTCCCTGCCCAAAATGACCGGACAGGAATTGAACAAGGGTGTGGAAGAAGGTAATTTCAATCATTTATTCCATACCTATCCTTCCATTTGTTGGCATATTTTGGCCGGTTAATTTGCATTTTCTTTGAATTCTACCTTTTCATTACTTTGTTTGAGATGTTCCCCCATTTTAAAATTCCCAAAAAAGTTCAATAACTACTCGAATTATCCGTTTCTGGGCTATGGATGTTATCTATATATGTATTTATATATTATGTTTATGTATATCGTCGTCTAGTATACATAATTAGAAGTTTTGCTTAGTTTGGGACTAGATCGATGTGTGTAAGATTGTCCTTCGATATTATTTTTTGAAGCCACTGGTTATGAACAATTCAGATAATCTTAAAGATAAGGAATGTACAAGAGAAACAGACTTTTTCACCTAAATATCTTATTAATAACCTAATTCTTACTTTACACACCAACCCCAAATTTCCGCCTCATCTGTCAAAATTAAATGATGTTATACTTCCTTTACTCGCTAGTCGATGAATCTAACACCACAACTTTTTTAAATATGACCAGCATACGTAATTAGTCAATAATGCTGCACAGCTGCCTTATTTTCAATAAAAAATGTGTTTATCGTCATTATAAATCAATAAATCATAAGATAATCGTGCACGTTCAACCGTTAAACGCGTAATGATAAATTAACTTCAATTATCATGTACCTATCGACATGGTTCATAAGAGTGCTAATTTTATGTAACGTACGAACTCTGTCTGTGTCATAAACACAATAACAAGTTGGTACTTCCTTTTTCCAAACTCTTTCAATTTCAAACTATTTTTATTTCGCAATTCACTAAACCAAACAGCTTTTCCGAATATAATTTAATGTTGTTCAGGTTTGCTTTATAAAAGCTTTGAACAGTTGCGCTGTGTAACCATTTTCCATCGTCAGATTTAATAAATATTATGATATTTTTATGACGACCTTCCCTCAACTTATAAATCTTGAAGCTACCTACATAAGCTAATAGGGAAAAGTGCTGAAATGCTCTAAAATGGGCAAACCGGCGGGAATCAGTTTCTATGGATACCACGTTGTTAGTGCCTGGATATTTTTATCTTGAAGTGTGTTCTGAAACTCTACGTAGTGATATCACTCGCCTTTCTACACCTGGACTTCTGACTAATTCGTCATCTTGCGTACAGAGAAAAATGTAGTATTCCCTGCGTGCGGCAAAACAAACCAATTATAACCCCGACATTATTAGAACCAAACCCCAGTAGCACACATGTTGTATGAGTTGCTTATACAGCCCTTACACAGCTGAAAGAAGTCGTATAAGGGATGTAAAAGCTCTTATGTAACCTGTGTGCTACGTGGAAAGTACATTCTGAATCATATCACTTTACCCCGCCTCATAACGCTTACCATCAGGCATTATTGTAGTCATGAGCAAATTCAATGAAGACATTAGATTTCAGAGTTCAAGTGCAATAAGTGACCATCTAATTATTCTATTAAGCGGTTTACGATCACCAGAAATTGTCAGGAACAGCCCGACGTTTTTTCAACTCGTCACAGTGACGAAGTTACCACGCCGCTGTACGAGTAGCAGCCCCTGATGAAGAGATATATACCTATATAAGAGTTCCCTTATAGACATATATATAGGGCCCTTCCTGACAACTTCACGTGAGTTTAAACCGCTTAAAACAATAATTAGGTAAATATTTCTCATGAAAGTGATTAGTTCTCTGCAGTTGATGTGACAAACAAAGCTACTCGTATATATAGGTAGAAAACTGCACCTCATATTTCAAAAGAAAATCGCTAGCCATTGTGCGTTGTAAAACTTCCATCAAAATAATAGGGCGATTTGAGTTAATGTCAAAAGAAAACCTCAAATGACATGAAATGTTGATAGCGGAGTGACGTGGTCAGTAAGACCATTTGGCGCTATTGTAGCTGTCACCTACACTAATGGTAGTCATAAAATTGTTTTAGCTTGACACTGAATAAGAATTGTATATTCTGTAACCATTTTTTTTTGCTTAAGGGGACAATCTTGTATTCATATCATAGCTACTTACTATACTTAGATGTACCCAGTGCGAAACCAAGCCATATGTTGAAGCAATAGGGTGTCTGATTATGGGGCTTTAAATAGAACTTAACTGTGCTCTCCAAACTGAGCATCTTTTGTTCTGCAACTTTTTAAAAAGATCTCCAGTCTTATTATTCTTTTTCATACAAGTTAAATGCTTTTTTCAATGTACAGAATCCAATGCTAAATTGACAATATACCTACTGATATTAAATGTTTGTCTTTAAGAGACATCAAATGTCAAATAAATAATCGCAATTTACGATACGCTAACTTAACGATTAAACTTTAACTTTATTACCTATGTATATTTTTTTAATGTCACAAAACAAAATTACTTAGACCAGCTAAAGGAGTAGGATCGAATTTTACATTTAAAGTCCCATAGAGGCTGTATATATACTTTTATGGATATATATATTCCCGAAACATCAAAGGTTCAGAAGAAACATTCGTGCTTATTACACAAATACTTGGTCTAGCCGGGATTCGAACTCAGAACTGCCAGTTTTGTGGGTATTAAATTAATTGAAAATTTTGGGATACCATTTGTCATAAACCAGTAGCAAAATGCTGACCGTACAACCAACTCAGCTAAACATCTAATCCCGTTTTACATTCTACCGTGCAAAAGTTACATAAAACTACAAAATCTTCTTCACCACGCAATATTCAGAAGACGAAAGCCGATGAAAAGATTACCAATGATCCGAAAGAGACATAACTGATTACTTAAACAGAGGGAAAGTGAATACAATAATCACGAAATCGTGAATATTCTGGCAATAGATTGCATAGTAGATGATACCATCCTTTCTAATTGATGATCGTTTGTACGTGAGACTGATATCTAATACCTCCTATGTTTTTATATTGCATCAGCATTCTCTTTCAGAATCAATTTTCACGCCCAATCAAAGACTAACCTTTAAACGTTATCAATAAAAGGACTACTAGTCAGTCTAGCATTTAATTTTACCACCATAGCGATTCCATAAATCCTCAAAAGTCCTTGTATTTCTATTTATAGGGTCTTACATTTTCAAAACGCTACGCGGTTTCTTTGGACGCGCACGCCTTCCAAATAAACGGGACACCATTGTCACGTGAGCATGTATGATAACTATGTATCTATCAACCACAGACATCAGTCTAAACATAGGCCTCCCTATAGCTCACCACGAAGTTTACAGACCGCACCTATAGATTCCCTGCTAACCTCACGAGATCAATCCTCCTCCTAATTGGGGGCTGTCGTTTGCTGCGCTTTCCTATACATACGTGGTCGTGACTCCAGAACTTCGATGCCCCAACGGTCATCCGTTCTCCAAGCAATATGATATGAAAAGACTTTCCCAACTAATATTGTATTCATTAGTTTACCAGGAAGTGAAGTTTCGATGTCCATTTTACAGTCGATGTAACTCATAAAAATAATGAAACAGGAAACATTCTCAATGATTAACTTTATGAGATATCCGACATTTAATTATTGTATAAAAAGCTAGGAAGACAACAATTCCTAATAGTTATGTATTGCACGGATTTGGGTTTTACCTGTTTTGATTGTAGCGTACGATTACCTTTAATTATTTGGTATTAGTAATGCAAACTGGCCATTTATTAACAACTACTTTGTTGAATTTTTACACAAAGTATCAGTTTTGCATGAAATGTACTCGTAAATGGGAAGAAATTAGTGTAGAAAGAAACACTTTTGTGACTATTTTGTAGGCATAATCTTCTCATGCCAGCGAACATTTTACCAAATTACAACCCTCTTTACATAAAATACCTATAAGGTTACCTGACCACTAGAGCGGAGCGGAGACTTGTAAAATGAACCAATCACATTCCTGAGATTGAAATGGATTTGGACTTCACAAAAACGAACCGTGATTGGTTAATTTTCTCAACTCCGCTTCTATGGATCGCCAGAATTAGTTTTGAAACAAATGCCAGTGAGAATCTGACACAAATAAACCTTGTTCTAATATCAAACTACTTTGAACTTAACATGTAATACATACTTAAATACACATTTGAACCTCTAGTTGGCGTCTATAAAGCTGGTGTTCATTGATTGCTATTTACTGTAATAAACACCAAAGAGGAACTAATTTAAACATCATCATGTAAAAGCCATTGCTCGACTTTCTAACATGATACCATGCATTTTCCAGGGCGAGGTAAAATGAAGAAGATGATGGGAATGATGGCAATGGGTTTTGCGATGAAAATGGCCGCTATGGTGCCACTAGCCATCGCTGGTCTCTTCATCCTGGCTGGCAAAGCCCTCATCGTATCAAAGGTATGATTTTTATCGATTCTGTTTTTAGTGTGTAAACAACCACATTTTTATTTCTATAAACAATAAACATTGACACAAGGTAAATTTTGAAAGAAAAATGTAGGCAGGACTCGAAGCTGCGGCCCTACGTTTCCGGCGCACTGTTCTCCCGACTCCCGACGTCAATCACACTATATTTTTGATTCTATAATTATACGGTACTAGAGCATCATCTGCGTCATTTTTTTATAAAATTGTTTGATTTCGACTTACTGGGTCACTGAAGCATTTCAATCGCTTAATTTTCGCTCATTTTCGTACACGCATTGTTGTTGAAGTACCCGCAAATTTTGGTGTTGGTTAGAGGACTTCTTAAAATGTTTGATGGTATCAACGAAAATGAGCTTCTTTTTGAGGTTTTCTCATTGTGTGACACTGATTGATCTATACATGCAACACGATATGGGATACTTTTTATCCGACTACAGCAAAAACGAAGGTTATGTCTTTTACCTCCGCGCTACTGAATTTCAAGCTGGTCATCTTCTGGTAAAGCCACCAAAGCCATAATTACACGTCTTAGTAGTCTGCCTAGTCATAGTTTTACATAATTTTACTATTCCTATTTAAAACGTTACTTAAACTGAGAACGGAGATTTTCTACTAACAAATTGGCCGGTATATAGCAATTAAAACGCTTTAGTCAGCGTTTTAGAGCAATTTGAGCAATTGGTAATGGTAATGTACCAACGCAATCCTACTATTACCAACTTTCACAAAATGGACAATGCATGAGTTCTCATGATCAAAGATGACACTCGAGTCTATTTTTGGCTTTCCTTTTACATAACTACTTAATCGTACTACAAAGTATTTGACACTTACAGTTTGAGAAGCATTGTTGACTTGGAATTATGTGTTTCCAAATTCAAAAATAGTCTTTAGAATTATTGTATTAAGCGGTTTACACTCACGTGAAATTGTCAGGAATGGCCCGACATGTTTCGAACTCGTATGGAGCTCTTCATCAGGGACGGCTAAATTAGTCTTTAGAATCTTCAATTTTTCGGACCTATGCATATTCGAGTCGATGACAAACATTAAAAATAAAATCGCAATTATTCAAATCATATAAACCTCTTCATTCATCATCAAAAAAAAATAGCGATAGTCAGAATTCAAAACTATGACTGGAAGCTTTCGCTGGGATAACCGTACAATTTAAAATCATAATTATATATCTCGTTACTATAATTAACCATGTTGTCTATACTAAAATTCATGAGAACAAATAGTAAAAAAATTATAAAGTCTGAATATTATCTTGATATATATTCATGGCAGAGAAAACGTGTTCATTAGGAAAAAAACGTAATTGGCCTCTAATTTCTTTGTTAATACATTATTCTTCTAACCTTCACCTATTGTGGTATGGTTCTCAAAGACGCGTGGGAATCATATCATCAGGTCTGCTCTCTTGATTTATGTCAAGATAGTCTTCTTGTTTAGAGAACAAGTGAAATTGTCAGCCCTTTTCAAATTGAGGATCTTGATATTCGTATTCAAGTGTTGAATTCGAATTGCATTCTATTTTTAGTGTAGTCACTTTTTTAACGCCTTTCGTTTGTTTTCTTGGACAAGTTGTAACAAGTACGGCATAAAAGAAAAATGTACACCCAATTTGTCGGTTCCGTTGGGTTAGGGATTTGGTCGATTGTAACCTGTGATTGTAACTACCATGAACCGTGGAAATGCGAAAATGTAAAAATGTTACTACCAGGAATAGGTATTCGAGTTTAATCGAAATCATCATTAATTGTAATGTTTAAAAAAAGTTTGTTACAACAAGTCACGTTAATTTAATCAGTCAATTCATTCATAACGCCTATGGCATGTTCATTAAACTCTTTTGAGTGTTAAAAAGGTGTTGCCATATTTGTACACACTCGACACATATAAGAACATTTCAAAAGCTTTTGAATTCAACCATTTTGATTGTTATTACAACTTTCTATACCATATTGCTACCTACACAGCTGTACTCAAGCACGATCTTAATGGAACTCCTAATTTAAACTCTTATAAAGTGTAATAACACATTTTCAACGGCCATTTAGATATACTGTTGGGAGATAATATAGTAACTTGCACGTTATCATTTAATTTTCCATCTGAACCATAGAAATTTCCTTTCCCCTGTATATTTATAATTAACTGTCATTATGTTAAGATTACTCTTGGTTTTATTACATTTGGCATCGTTTTCATTTTCTATTTTAATTTTAATGTCTTTGAGGAACATATTTAATTGGCTGACAAAGTGATTATTAACTTTTATTTTTGCACAAATCAGTAAGTGGATATTTATATCTTTAAGAAAAACTTATATTCAGTTTTAGTTCTTACGAAAAGTTCGTGTGTATTTTCGACGACGCGGTTGGCTCGGTTTGTAGTGCAGCAGCCTACTGAGCCGGCGGTCCTGGGTTCGAATCCCGGCCAGTGCAAAAATTTGTGTGAAGAATTCGAATATTTGTTCCTGGGTCACGGATGTTATATCTATCTATATAATTATATGTTTACATATTATGTATATCGTCGTCTAGTGCCAATAGTACAAGCTTTGCTTAGTTTGGAACTAGGTCGATTTGTGTAAGATTGTCCCTTAATATCCATTTATTGTTTATTTGTTTAATAATTAAATACATATTTTTTCATTTGATCTCTCTACCTACTTGACTCCTAGAATTATTTTTCGTCGAATATTTTTTTCGCCGAAAAAATATTCCGTAATATTTAATAAGTACCAAGTAGCTTTGTTTTACTTATTCGTCTCAGGTATGAGCATATTTTCATGATATTAGACATTATCATCAACATCCATGTTTACTTGTCTTATAAAGTATTTGACACACTTTAGCTTGCTACAATGTAGTAGGTACCAACCTTACCGTACCTGTTAAGTACAAGTTTAAGTTTAGTTAGGTAGTGCACTTGACACAAATGGCAGTGATAGTGCCGTTGCAGCAAAACATTTTGTATTATACCTCATAAACTGCGGTTAAAGTCAAGGCTGTCACAGTACAGTCAGAAAACGCAAGTAAAAATAACATAAAAACGTTTTTTTTTTGTATACGCAAAATTACTTACAAGTCATCATCATTGTCACACAAAATGTAAAAAGTAAGAATTTGAGAATATCAATAAAAACAAACCGAATATTTAAGATAACTTATCCTTTAAAAAGGACAAGACAATAACAAAAATGAAGAAATTTTTTGTCCTTTTAAAAGGACAAGGGATTTAAATTGTTATTCCAACGCTACCATTGTTAGAAGTCTCATTACAGGTAGAACCGGCTTTCTGGTATAATACTGGAACGCTAAAGTCACGACTTGGCTCAACCTACTTGAAACTATTCTAGGAAACTGAATTAAAATAAGAAATAATGCTCAATTAGATTTTAGATTGCAGAAGGGACTAGACAGTCACAATAATCGCGTGTGCAACACAAGAAAAAAAAAAGTCTATATCGAAGCTTGTCTCTAAATCTGACCTACTACTGTTTACGATAACATCCATCAACACTCTTTTGCCACATTTTAAGACGCATTTCTGTAAGCTTGTACTTGATCACCACAACAAAAACGGGACTTTAATGGTTGGTTTTCTCTTGTAATAATGATGATGTACAAAAATCGTGTAAATTGACATTTATTATTTACCAAAAGCAAATGCAATTATGCGTTAACCTCAAAAATACAAATATAATTATCAAACTCAAAGTAGGAAACCATCAGTACCTACCTAATTAAATTAAATATCAAAGTCAACGGTTTTCTGGCATACATTTCGAGACCAAAGATATAAAGTAAAAGCCTTATACTGCTTTAGCTACCATTTTCATTTCAGTTTATCTGGATAACCTAGATCCCGACTGCATTTTGATGCATTGATAGCATTGAGTTATGGTACATTCGAGCACGAGCGAAGCGGCTTGCAAACATCACGATGACAATTTATAGTAGATTAGGAAAACGGACGACGAAAGCAATTTAAAACGCAAAAAAAATTAACTACACGTACCGACAT
The DNA here is from genome assembly GCA_947623375.1 of Apotomis capreana. Lineage (NCBI taxonomy): Eukaryota > Metazoa > Arthropoda > Insecta > Lepidoptera > Tortricidae > Apotomis > Apotomis capreana. The sequence continues at coordinate 13,920,817 of OX392519.1, forward strand.
TTATAAATTTAATTATATCTGTACAAATATCTAAAAAATATAATTCAATCGACACTACTTTGATCCTTGAGGGAACGATTAAATTTGTACACTGGGATTGAACTTGTACTAGTTTCAATATGTCTTGCAGAAACGTCGCTCGTTGTACAAATAAATACTAGTTTTCAGATGTCAATGGGTATTAGATTAGCGATAAATTTATTACTGGTTTCATCCAAATTGTTAGACAAATGCCTCCAAATATTTCTACAATTAGGTACCTTTTGATTTTGACCTCATCGGGCACCTTTCCACGCTGTTATACGTAGGTTGAAATACTCCTGCAAATTTCCACTCGCCATTAGAGTTAAATCACCTACAAATCGGGTTTACTCAGTTTGTATAAATCGAATATCGCTCGACATGTTTTGAATCTGTACGGAAGTCATTATCAGGAGAGCTGATCAGTTGCAGCGGCCAACTGATCACTGCTAAGCGTGAGTAAACCCGTTTTCAGGTATTTTAGTATGTCTGAGACTCACGACACACTTTACGGTACACTTTTGTACATGTATCGTATATATCTGTCGTTCCGCTGCCCGCTCCACGTTTGGCTCAATCCTACAAAAGTATGCAAACGCGATATATGTTAACGTCGCAGATAAGAAATGCGTTCTCAATGATCTCGACACTGATTGAGAACAGTTAACACCGTGCAAAAACTGTCAACAATAATGGGAATCTAATCGTCGGTGAGAAGACTTTTTACTAGTCATTGAGTCAAGGTCATTGTCATCAGTGTGCCATAAGTCTGGTTTTGATTCGTAATGAATACCGGATTGTGAGAAACTGGAAGGAAATTGAAGAATACATAAGTTTTTTTTTTATTTATTCCGTATGGGTAATTACGAAATAGTATGTCTTTCAATACTTAATTGAGCCAATTACATTGGTTTCTACTTAAATAGTGCAACAATGTCTAAATGCTGTGCTAGAAGGTATAATTATGTTTTTCATAGAAAATTGCCGTGAGTTTCAGACATATTAAAATATGAAACGGATTTACTCACGTTGTAGAAGTCGAATATCGCTCGACTTGTTTTGAGCGATATTCGCCTTCTACGACGTTAGTAAACCTGTTTCGCAGGTATTTTAAAACAATTATGTTGCATTTTTTTTTCGTTTTTAAATTAATTAAGAGCATAGTTGAGGAGGTCGGGATATAACAATAGATGCAATCAGCAATGGACTGATACAAGCTGATGATGATGATAGATGAAACCCCACCTTCCATTAATTTTTTTTTTATCAGCTGATACATTTTGACAGGTGACATATTGCAATAATGCTCCAAAGATTAATGACTTAACAATCATTTTAGGCAAAGCATTTCTCAAAGATGTTAAATATATATTATATTCCAGGTTTGTAAATAGTGATACAATTAGGTTAATTATAAATTACAAACGGTCTGCAGCTACCTGAACACATACAATATTTAAACCACATCCTCCTTAAAGGTGTAAATGTAGAAGATATACAAGATTCTTGATTCTTGATACAAGAGACTTGAACATAGCGGTAAGTTAGATTTATTATCTAGCTTGTAGTGGTGCCTGAGGTCGTGTTAAAAGTCAGTAAGTGAAACGTATATTTCACTCAAAATGTTGATACGCATGCCAATGATCGTTTATTTATTTTATTTATTATTATTTTTTATTTTATTTATAAATATATTTACACAGCATTAAAGACTTAAATCTAATACACTGTGAAACTAGATGTACACTTATCAAAGAGGAACACTAGTAGTCCTGTCATCCATCAACTCACAGTACCTCAAACACGCATTTAAACCACCAATTAATGTAAATTACGAGTGATTATAAAGATACGTACCTATATTTTATAGAAATGCTATCGAAAACAAATTTTTATGCTATCGAGTATTACAGACCTAAATATGTTTCTTTCTGTTAAAAAATTGTGCTGTTATTTCTATTTTTAGGGTTCCGTACCCAAAGGGTAAAAACGGGACCCTATTACTGAGACTTCGCTGTCCGTGCGTCCGTCCGTCTGTCACCAGGCTGTATCTCCAGAACGGTGATAGCTAGACAGTTGAAATTTTCACAGATGATGTATTTCTGTTGCCGCTATAGCAACAAATACTATTCATGATAAACCAAAAATAATTAAGGGGGACTCCCATACAAAAGAAGGGCTTTTTGCATGCTATAACAACAAATACTAAAAATAAAATAAATATTTAAGGGCAATTCTTACAATTCCCATACAACAAACTTGTTTTATGGTACGGAACCCTTCATGCGCGAGTCGGACTCGCACTTGCCCATTTTTTTTTTGTAATCGTGTGAAACGTGGATAAAGGAAATCAGAAGTAATTAAAATGTTAGAACATTTTTATGTTTTCGTAGAAAAAGAGACACGATTACAATTCAAAATATTTACTTGTAAGGTTAGTAAAAATATTCCTGCTGCATATTAAAGTTTTTTTTGTTTTTTTTTTTTTGTAATAAAATATATTTGTATTAAATATCAATGAACATTGAACGTATGAAAAGCATACTGCACGACTGGACGTGCCACATTAATCGATCGTGAAAGAAAGTCGAAAATAAGGGCAAATAATTGAAGTTTTTTTTTTGCTTTTTTTTTAAATAGAATACTTATATTTATTTAATATCTATGTTCGTACGGTATGAGAAGCGTACTGGACGACCCACATTAATCGATCGTGAAAGAAAGTCAAAGATATGGTTTCACCAAAGATATCAAAGGTTAAAGTAATCATAGCGGCTTTGGACAAAAACTTGATGAAGACGGACGTGTAATTGTTGCGACCCGTGGCAAAGGTCAAGATGAAAGTATGAGCAATTTGGGTGGATGGGTACATGACAATTATGATCATAACTCAAAAATATAGATTTTAGACACAATTAACTGTTAACTGGTTTTCAAATATTACTAAAAATATTTTCGCTGCTTTGGTGTTTTTTTTTTCCATGTAGAAAACGATTAGTGATATAAAGTGTCAATGAATACTAGTAATAATCAGGGTAGTTAGGAAACCAATATGTACCGGATTATTCGATCATTGGCGATTTGCAATACATTCAGGAAACACTTTACTGATTCTGATGAAGAACACTTTTGAAAGGTTATACATAATTTACAAGCTGTACATTTTATTTCGTATTGATGTCTTGTTATTTATGTAGTAGGTATGAAGTGGGGATGGAAAAACTTAAATAGTTAAAGTTTATTCGGTATATTTTTTCACATGTGTCATATTGTCACAATCTATTTCGTCGATATAAGAACTCTACTCCTGGAAATGGTTTCGAAATTAACATAGATCGTATAAAATTGATATATCACAATTCGTTTCATACAACTCTATATTTAAATAACACGACGAGTCTTGGTTAGGTACAACGACGAGCGAAGCCAGGTGTGTTACGTTATCTTGCGAACATAAAGGTTAATCAAATGTATTTTATACTCATTGAAATTACCTAATGCTTTTAGTTGTTATATTAAAAAAAAACATTATTATCAAATGTCGTTATATCTGGTGAAAACGTTATTATATCCATTATTATTATATTTAGTATTATCCGACTCGTTAAACATACTTCACGCATATTATTAACACTGTGAATCTTTACTCGTATTCAATTAAGATTGAGTGAAAGTCAGTTAGAATCAAAACTCCATGAGTGACATGTCATGATTTTGCTATTGTAATTCTTATATTTCCGAGCATCTATCATTCTCGGTTCAAGCTGTCGTCAGTCTGATTTGACCTTTACTTTCGCCATAATGTTTATGTTAGATCGTTAGATGAGTAGCATTGTGCGTTTACAGTTAAGTATTATATTGTTGCTTAAGCTTAAGTTGTTGACACTATGCTGTCACATCTCTGTGAACACGTTAAGTCGTTGACATACGCTTGTTGAACATAATTAGAAATTATTATACTGTGCCTGTCATGATATTATTTTATTTAACTTCTTTATGCTTGTTAAATAGCCAAATATTGTATATATATTTATATATCTCTTAAATGTACTAAATAGAAAGTCATAACAGTCTAAAAGATCTTCCCTTATAGTATTTTTAGGACCAATATCCTTTAAAAAGGACATAGCTGATGTTGTATAAAATTTTACTAGCTAGACAGTCATAACAGTCTAAAAGACCTTCCCCAAACGTATTTTTATGACCAGCGTCCGTTAAAAAGGACATAGCTGGTGTTGTATTATACAATTGTACTTCAGTACTACAAAAATAAATTCATTTTGCGATGTTTTTGTCTTAGCGCAATAAATCTATGTAGTAACTATTCATTTTAAAATTTATGTAAGACGCGAGGTTATTTGGATTTTTTCGTATCTCGACCGTTGAAAGGCTTTTTTACATAAGTGAAAATGGGCGGCATTGAGCTTTTATCAGAAAGTAATTGAATATTTTATAAATAAAAATGACAACTATTTAATTTACGAAAAGAAAAATACGTAGCTGTCCTGGAAATATTCTAAAAAGTCGATAAAACTAACCTCTTACCGTCAATTTGACTGTAACATCATAGTAACATTTGTCTACCGTACGATAAACCATACAATAATATGTCTGATTGTCCCTTAATATTTATTTATTTATTATTTATTTATTTACGACAAACTACACGTACTCGCTCAACTGGTCAAAGGTTGACTGGGAGACCCCTTTTAGCGATAAATTCGCCTTTTTTTTTATAAGAATCACAAAACTGAGCGTTACACAGGCAAGCTTAAATGGTAATATAATAAACAATATCAATAGTGTACGCCCTACTTGATGTGAACACAACATGCATAAAAATAACTACCTACTTAACAAAATAAATTGCTACCAATAACAATTGCATTCGAGGTTAACAATTGAGAATAAAAAAAAAAAATACATTAATAATACATTAAAAATTTAAAATTTATGCAAAGACTGCAAACGTGCCTTTGCTGAGACCACAGAACCATGAAAAATATCAAACTTAGCTCTCATATCATTGCATTTCCCTTTGTGTGTTACTTTGAAGTTGATGTATTTTAACTGTTTTTGTGCACGTGTTTACTTACAACAAAAACCGGATTTGATTAGAAAACCGACATTTCCTCAAGCACACACATAAAGGAATATAACATCTCACAATAATGCTAAGGTGGAGCAATGTGGACCCAGTCCTTTTGTAGGTCGCCATCATTATATCTAACTATCGGTTGTCTTAGTAATAGCACTATTTAACTTTCTACTAAGGGTTTAGGATATTTGAGAGTAATGGTGTACTATTAATTCAAAACTGTTGTAAATGTGATGTCTACACATTAACACTCGTAGTATATAAACCATACGATTAAATAAATAAATCTGAATGATGTTTTTCGTGCTATCTTTGTTATTAACACGCTTTTTATTAGCTTATTTTTACTACCCCTGGTATTATTTATGTTTAGTCAAAGTTTGTCATCATTATGATCATCAGTAAAAATATTAGGGATGTTGGCCGATACTGAAGATAAAAAAAATATGAGACTAAAAGGTAGCAAAAAGTACCTTTGCTTGACTAGATGAGTATAAAATACCAGAAACAATTCAAGTTATTCATTACACGGGATTCGAACCCAGGACCGCTGGCTCAGTAGGCAATTGCGCCAACCGCGCCGACAAAATGTTACACTAGGAAGAAAATACGTAAAAGAAAGATAAAAATATTCTATGATATTTGTTTTTACCTGACTACGGCGAAGCGAAAAGAAGGGTTATGTTATGATGTACTAGTTCAAGTACGGCTATACTTACTAATAGACATAGTTTTCTTCGCCTACAATAGTCACATAGCAAATTCGTGCAATCGTGATACAGAAAATGTAAACTAGTTACTACCGTTTGTTTTATAGATTATTGTACTTTTACCACAGATAAGATCTCTTTTTTTTCAAAACCGAACAATATTCAATGTTTTTTTTTCGTAATTTGAAAATTCTTAGATACGCAAAAATAACACCAAATTAGTGTAAAATCCTACCGATAATACAAATCTGAATTGAATTAAAACATATTATCATCTTGTATGTTTTTATTTATTTGCCTTTTTTTTATTTCGATTCTGTCGCTAGGTTTATTGTTAGTTTTTTTTTATTGCATTGTAATTAAGGTTTTGGTTATTATCGAACTCATAGTTTTCCAGTTATTATTTGGTAGGTATGCGTAAAAATAGCGTATCTGCTAACAGAGCAAGGGGTAGTTCAAATACCATTCTTAGCATAATTGCTAACAAATGGTTACTATAATCTGTTAATCCATAATGGCACATCTATTTGGTACATAAATATCGTTAAATCCAATTTAAAGTTTCAACATACAATATTTTTTGGCTTTTTTCTAACAAAATGTGAGGTCTTTGTTATCTTAAAATAAATAAATTCATTGATCATGCAATTTTTTTAGAAGGGTCATAGCATACACTATGAAATCCTAGGAAGGAAGCCATAGCTTTATTTCCCTACAAATGGTATTCCCGTATGAAAGTATCGAAGTACTTTCCCCGTATTGACCCCGCGACCCTCGCTCGTGATCCAGGCGCACTTTCTAGACCAGCCTTGAGAGGTAAGGTCGAGTTAGGTTGCGCATCTTGTGGGTTTCTTATCCGGTTGGGATTTTCTATACGTGTGCGTATATATATATATATATATATCCCGGCAACCTCACAGTAATCGACCTGAGTCCCAAATGAAGCTCAAGCCAAAGATAGATAAACTAGGAGGTGCCCAGAATGTCGTCTGCGCATTTTTTTAAAAGTATCCTATGGGCATCCAAAGTTGGTTATAACCATCTTTGGATGCCCAGCTATCCTTGTACCAAAAGTGGTTTAAATTTGTCCAGCCGTTTCGGCGTGATGAGTACAAAGGAAAGTATGAAAACGAAAATTGCGCCAGGCTGGCACGGCGCCGCGCGCCCCTTCAAAACAAATGACGATCCTGCATCACGCTATTAAGATTTTCCCTGAAATCATGAGCTCTCCATAGAAAACTAATTTTCAATACAAATCCAGAATTTTATAATAGTATAGAAGTACCTATATCGTCGTCTAGTACCCATATCACAAGGCTTCCTGAGCTTAATTTGGGAGTAGATCGATTTGTGTGAGGTTGTCTAATACTTAAACTATAGCCGATAGAGGCTTAGGGAAACACCGGCTATACTTATTATATTTTATTTATTTATTATATTTTATTTATTATATTGTCATCCAGGCGCACTTTCTAAACAGCCTTGTGAGGTAAGGGTCGTTGGGTTGTACAATTGTACATCTTCTGGTTAGAGTTGATTTCATCAGGGACTTTCTATTGTGACCTTGTGCAGGCCTTGAGTAAGAGATGATGATATTATTTTACATTTTCTACATTTAATACCTTTTTCGACAAAAGTCTCGGTTGAACGTGCAGTAATTTATTTTCTTTTTTAATTAAAAATACGGTGGTATTTATGAAACTTATATGTTTACCTGAGAATAAGACATTAGTTTTCTCATGCTTTAGTTTTGAACGACAAGCTAATTTCTTTAAAAAATAAAATCGATCCGAAAGTTTAAAAAATAGAACACGTACTCTTTTGACAATTAAACAAAAAACTACGGTTGTATTAATAGTTCATTAAATTCGCGTGACGTTACGAGGTCCTTTTATTTTTTAGAAAACATATAAATGTTGAATAATTTTTGATAATGGACTAATTAAAAAAATGTATTTTTTCATTTGGAAAACTACCAAATTGCCTAGTACCTAGTATAAATTTAATGACTCGCAAATTAATATTGGGAATGAAACACAAACATTCGAGCTCGTGACATATTTGCCCCACAATGTATTTGCCCTAGCTAAATATTATACCAGGATAATGTAACATGAACAATCTTAAATTCCCACGGGTAAGATTACGTACGCATAACACACGCATACAAAACCTGATCAAAACAATGAGGAAGCATCTTTTACCTACTTATTAAGACCGTAAATTGAATGGCACATCGATAATGAAATTGGTTTCAGTCGCGACCTTCCGATTGACAATTTTTGCTCAATTGGTTACGCCTACATATTAATCAAACACGGTGTTGACAAAGTCAAGATTTATCCTAACTTATATATAAAAAAAACAAAGATAACATAATTGAACCTATCTCCAATAATAGAAAACAAGATGCGTCTATGATAGCAAACAAACTTATTTTTTAAATTTCAACCCAACTAGCAAAGTAGTGATAAAATAAAATGAATTAACACTAAATAATGATATAAAAGTCATAAAATAGCAACGCGGAGCTGCTATGTTGTATATTGGCGACTTGTATCATCATCTAGCTGTATAATCTTATACAGCTATATCGTGATAAGAATTGATGACATAAACGTTTACTGGGCTTCTTAATACGGCACATATAACACAGCTGCACAACAGTATCCCTAACTGTGATATAGAGCAATTTCGTTGCATATCAGATATATACAGTGCCTGTATACAGCTAAGTAACTCTATTGTGGCTTTTAATGCGCTGTAATATCGCTAGTGATATATCAGTGCACTATTGGAGCTAACTCGAGATATATAAGACATAACGCAGCTTATATACATCTAAAGTATCATATAATAGCGTTTCCTTAACACCAGCAGCATAAAGTTGTTTAAAGATCTACATTAACACTAAACAGTTGCAAATACACTTTTTAAGACCGTTTATATCATCAGTGACATACAAACATTATTGTTACTAATATAACGCTAAATAAATGTATATCAGCTGTTGTCACCTCATTTATAGGATCTTTATGATAGTCAAACCAGCGTCGAGAATTCGGAAGTTGGTTCCGTAGATACAAAAAATTAAATCTTAACAGAACCTTGTTCAGGTTACCAAGATGACTTGTTTGCGACTGAAAATTTTGATGACAATGGAGAAGATGAAGACATATTCTTCCACAGCCATTCAAATCTGTTGAGTTTTATGAAATTACTTCTGCTTGAAAAACAGTTATTGACCAAAAATATAGCCACTTTCATTTCACGCAAATGAGTTGAACAATATTGAAGATACTTTATTTATTACCTAAAGATAGGTACAGTAGGGGGTTTTACTAGTTTTATTAAGGAACCCGAAAGTGTTTGGTAATGGCGGTGGGAAACTGTAAATTTGTGATATATCGGTAACCAGAACACATTTTAGATACATATTGGTGACTTTAAATAATTTGCTATTTTAAATATTTTTTATTTAATTAAATATTCAATATTTAATAGGGGCATGAAAAAAACACAAATAATATGCTATTATTTCATCAATAAAATTTTGAGCGCATGAAAAATTACCCGTTATGTACGTACCTAAAAGCAACTTGACACTTCTTACTAACACAAAAATAGTTTGCTATTTTATTATACTTACAAAACTGTTAATTGTAAGGTCATTTTTTTTCATACAACTTTATTTACACATAACACTCAGTATTTTAGCACTAACGATATGCGACATAAAAGAATCCCTAATCTATATAATAAAATTGAAAATGCCAGAACGGGATAACGCACTAGGGAGGAAGCGAGATGGCGCCTTACAAAACTCGACGTCCTTTTAGATCACGTTTCTCCAATACGACGCACGTTACCGCAGAAACAACGATTCAAATCTATTGTCTAAATATGAGAATAGAATAAGAGCGTAAAAATTACCGTTTTCGCTACGTATTTCCTTCACAATCGGCTAAAGAAATGTTCATAAAATTCTTCATTTCGCGACTGTCGGCCATTTCCGGCAATACTCGGTTTCTTTTCGCTATGACTTAAGTTTAAGTAGCCAAAAATTTTTGGCGTCATGTTGGTACGCAGTTATGTCCAAGTTTTTTACTCGAAATGTAATGACTACGCACTTTGCTTGACATATGTTGTTTTCTCTGTCAAACTAAATGTCATCAGCAAGGAGCCAAATTTTTTTGACGACATGTTGGTACGTAAATAAAAATATACAGATATACTTACATAAATACTTAGACATAATAAATAAATATATGGTAAAGTAATAAATAAAACAAAAACAGTATGAGCCACAAAGTTAAAGGAGCGCTTATTATTGCAGTGTACTAAGGGAGAGACAAATAGTATTTTTTGACGAGGGTTTTAAATGTTGCAAGAGATTGGGCACGCCTTATATCCAGAGGAAGCGAATTCCACAGTAAAGTAGCCCGGAATGTGAAAGAACCATTATAAAATTTAGAAGATGAAGGGGGAACAGTAAGAACCAAGTTTTGTGCAGAGCGAACAGAACGCAAATAACTGAAGCGCTCCTTGAGGTAGTGGGGAGTTGTGGGGTTAAATAGTACATTATAAAGAAGACACAGAATATGGGAGTGACGACGAGAACGGATTGAGAGCTACTTGAGCTGAGACCGGAAGTCGGATGCATGGTCATACTTGCGTAACCCAAATATGAACCGAATAATAGATGTTTTGGATACGCTCAAGCTTATTAAGCTGCTCCTCCGTGAGGTCAAGGTAAGCTATGTCAGCATAGTCCAATATAAGAAGAAGTAGAGTTTGAGAGAGTGCAATTTTGGTGGCAATAGGCAGAAAATTACTGAGCCTAAAGACATAATAGAGACATAATATTGATAATTACAATTTTTTAAGACCCGAAACCCGACTTGGTTGGGTTAAGTTTAGGTTATTTTTTTTTTATAACCTGAAACTTGACTTGGCTAGATCCGACTTGGTTGGGTTAGGTTAAGGTTATTTTTTTTTATGACCTGAATCCCGACTTGGCTAGATCCGACTTCGTTGGGTTAGGTTTTTTTTTATGACCTGAAACCCGACTTGGCTATTTCTGACTTGGTTGGGTTAGGTTTAGGTTATTTTTTTTATGACCTGAAACCCGACTTGGCCAGAACCGACTTGCAATGATGAACCGACTTGACTATGCGTTTTGCAATGTATGCGTTTATAAAGTATGGTTACATTGTTTTATGAGTAATCAATGTATGACCATGACAAAGTATGCTTAAATCATTTTATGCGCATCAACTGTATGCCCATTACACAGTATGTTCTTAAACATTATGATTAAAAACGTTATGCGCATAAATATATGACTTTTTACAGTTATGCGTAATGATGAGTATGACGAATACACGTATGCGTATCAAAAGTACGCCTTTAAATTTTATGCAACCCGACCCCTACCCCAAAATTACATATTCAAGTGTTTCAAATAGGAAGTAAATTTGATTTACGCGAGCGAAGCCGCGGGCACGTCTAGTCTATATAATAAAATCGAAAATGCCAGAACGGGATAACGCACTAGGGAGGAAGCGAGATGGCGCCTTACAAAACTCGACGTCCTTTTAGATCACGTTTCTCCAATATGACGCATGTTACCGCAGAAACAACGATTCAAATCTATTGTCTAAATATGAGAATAGAATAAGAGCGTAAAAATTACCGTTTTCGCTACGTATTTCCTTCACAATCGGCTAAAGAAATGTCCATAAAATTCTTCATTTCGCGACCGTCGGCCATTTCCGGCAATACTCGGTTTCTTTTCGCTATGACTTAAGTTTAAGTAGCCAAAAATTTTTGGCGTCATGTTGGTACGCCGTTATGTCCACGTTTTTTACTCGAAATGTAATGACTACGCACTTTGCTTATACGATAGAGTGAGACGACATGTACGTCGAGTTCAATTGAAATGTCAAACGCAGTTGACATAACCTCAACTCTGTGATTTTTATTAATGTTTTTGAATGGAATTAGTGAAAAAAGATCAACTATATTGTTGCCAAAACGTTATACTCCGTAAACGCCTAGCCTAGCATATATTGTATTTACCTATAACGGGTAGGAACGAGTTTGTGAGAGAAAACAAGCGTAAAATAAACACAGAAACTATGTTAGATAAATGGGTATGTCTTTTAACATATTACTTTCTATTGAAAGATTAAGAGGCCCTTTTACCGATAAAGGCTAACGTCCACCACTATTTTCCTAGACAGACACAACGTAGGACTAAATATATATAATAGGACTAAATGAACGACTACCATAAAAGACAAAAGTAATAAACATACATAAATAAAAATATACAGATATACTTACATAAATACTTAGACATAATAAATAAATATATGGTAAACTAATAAATAAAACAAAAACAGTATGAGCCACAAAGTTAAAGGAGCGCTTATTATTGCAGTGTACTAAGGGAGAGACAAATAGTGTTTTTTGACGAGGGTTTTAAATGTTGCAAGAGATTGGGCACGCCTTATATCCAGAGTAAGCGAATTCCACAGTAAAGTAGCCCGGAATGTGAAAGAACCATTATAAAATTTAGAAGATGAAGGGGGAACAGTAAGAACCAAGTTTTGTGCAGAGCGAACAGAACGCAAATAACTGAAGCGCTCCTTGAGGTAGTGGGGAGTTGTGGGGTTAAATAGTACATTATAAAGAAGACACAGAATATGGGAGTGACGACGAGAACGGATTGAGAGCTACTTGAGCTGAGACCGGAAGTCGGATACATGGTCATACTTGCGTAACCCAAATATGAACCGAATGTAGATGTTTTGGATACGCTCAAGCTTATTAAGCTGCTCCTCCGTGAGGTCAAGGTAAGCTATGTCAGCATAGTCCAATATAAGAAGAAGTAGAGTTTGAGAGAGTGCAATTTTGGTGGCAATAGGCAGAAAATTACTGAGCCTAAAGACATAATAGAGACATAATATTGATAATTACAATTTTTTAAGACCCGAAACCCGACTTGGTTGGGTTAAGTTTAGGTTATTTTTTTTTTATAACCTGAAACTTGACTTGGCTAGATCCGACTTGGTTGGGTTAGGTTAAGGTTATTTTTTTTATGACCTGAATCCCGACTTGGCTAGATCCGACTTAGTTGGGTTAGGTTTTTTTTATGACCTGAAACCCGACTTGGCTAGATCTGACTTGGTTGGGTTAGGTTTAGGTTATTTTTTTTATGACCTGAAACCCGACTTGGCCAGAACCGACTTGCAATGATGAACCGACTTGACTATGCGTTTTGCAATGTATGCGTTTATAAAGTATGGTTACATTGTTTTATGAGTAATCAATGTATGACCATGACAAAGTATGCTTAAATCATTTTATGCGCATCAACTCTGTATGCCCATTACACAGTATGTTTTTAAACATTATGATTAAAAACGTTATGCGCATAAATATATGACTTTTTACAGTTATGCGTAATGATGAGTATGACGAATACACGTATGCGTATCAAAAGTACGCCTTTAAATTTTATGCAACCCGACCCCTACCCCAAAATTACATATTCAAGTGTTTCAAATAGGAAGTAAATTTGATTTACGCGAGCGAAGCCGCGGGCACGTCTAGTAACAATATAACAACAAACAGCTCTATATCAGCATTGCTGCTACTTTCTTATCATAATTTAGTGATATAGTGATTCAGGCACCATTGGTGTAACGCTAAAGAGATTCATAAAACATTGTAGTATCATGGATATACATCAAAGTAGTGACGTGCGGTGCCAAAATACACATGATATATCATCAAATAGCTGTAAAACTGGGGCCACTTCCCAGTGATAGAGATGTTTCTATCACGGATATAAAACTGCGTCTGTCACTGATTTACAGCTAAATTTGGTTCAGTTTTGCTAGTTGGGAAGACATCTCGTTTGTACACAGTGTGGTAGTTAGCATATTTCCTTTGAATATTCGCTCAATCACTCAAACGTTTACTGGAAGAGATCTCTAAGTTCGCTTTTGTACATGTAATATTTATGATGAATGTATTTCTTTTTTATCGTTTTTTGTGTACAATAAAGTGTTTACATGCAATTAATTAATAGCTAAAATTTCAAATAAAATTATATTACTTCATTTTGACAATAACTGTATCAACTCATGTTTTTTTTTAGCTTCCTGCAAAATAGATTACCAACTGTTCAGTGTCCTTTTATGGCAACTACAAGCTCATAAAACACAAAAAACCGCTACAAAAAATATAAGGCAATTCTCCTCACATAGTTGGCAACACCTTATATTCTAGGCAGTCCTGTGTTTGTTGTTTTATGGAACAGTCACATTAAATGCGATTTTTAAAAAGTAACTAGTGAATAAACATTCTGAAAATGATGTTTTTTAAAGAATATTTTTGTCGATTCTGTTCTAATGTGGAAAAAGCATTTTTAAGCATTTTTATTTTTATAAACATTGCAGTGGATCACATTACATTTTTTTTTCATAATTTACCTTTGTGTCAATGTTTTGAAAATAAATTATTGAAAGCCGTAAAAGTGGTGTCTATGGATTAAAGTTATTTTATAAAGTTAGCATAACACGAAATTATTTTATCGTCTTTTCAAGTAAATCTCGTGCGGCGTTTGTTTTCATCAAAGCCTTAAGAGATTTATTTCAATAGATGGTAAAAATGTCGACAGTCTTGTCTTAAAATTAAAATGTGTATAGTGATTTGTTGGTATTTTAATCTCGTCTTAAAAAAAACTTTCAATATATCAAGAATATTGCGGTTGATATCAGAACACATAAAACGTTTATTTTTCTACTGATGATCTCTTTAATATTTTCTGAGAACAAAAAAAAATCCTTTTTTTATGAAAATTCAGCATTATATTCCGCGACGGAACACACAAAAATTCAGAAGTTTCTTTATCCGAATTAATCATAATTCCGAATTTTCAGAATACCGAAAGCGCTATCACGCCTCTTAATGATCTTTGCTGTGGAGTGGATAGTATGTGACATTTAATTAGGTTAGGTTAGGATTATATTTTATCCCAATAAAGTCAAAATATTTCACCAGAATATGGTTTTCGGAATAGCATTCGGACAAATAAAATGTCGGAGTTTTGCAGTGTACCCATTCCGCAATAGCACCACATGTAGGTACTACATTTTTGTTTTTGAATGCTAAGTTTAATCCCCTTATTTCATGGACGTTCGTTTACGCACCACCGCCAAGAAGTTTTTTTCTAATGACTACATGTTAAAAAAAGCCTGTAGCTCAAACCGTCACTTATATTTTCCATATCTTTCCAGATCGCCCTCCTCCTCTCAGGCATCATAGCGCTCAAGAAGATCATGGCCCAGAAGAGCAGCGGCGGGGGAGGCCATGACAGCGGCTGGTCCTCCGGCGGCAGCAGCGGCGGCGGCTGGGATCGTCGTTCCTACAACGATGTCTCGGAACTGGCGTATTCTGCCTATAAAAAGGACTAAGGGTTCATTTATAAAACTTCAAATACCACCTCATTTCTGTTAAGTTTTTCGTTTATTTATTGCTCATAGCTAGAATTTGCCTTATTTAGAAGGACTAAGCTTTAAAAGTATGGGTATTTTTCCAACATTTTATTAAGTTTTGTTTTTACGGGTTGTAATCACCTGATTTTAATTGCGATAGTTACATCTTTCTCACCCAATTTAGAATTTATAAAATAGTTTTTTTTTTTAATTCTGTTAAGTTTTTATTTTGCATTGCTGTTATTTTTTTGCCTATTTTGATAGCTTTTTTTTTTTATTTAAGGATATCTTTGCTATTTTTGTTGGCCTACTTTAACTATTTTATTGACACTTTTAGTTGCAAGTTGGTTTCATTATGCGGGTCACATGTTTCATATTTGTTTTTTAAGTTTGTGATATTTTGTTCGTTTTTTACTACCCACCTTTTGAAACATATGACTTGACCAATTTATTTTTATATTTATTACTTAATATGTACTAATAATATTGTCCTTTATAAAGGACAATTTCGAAGTACTTTATATTTAAAGACCTAATTTTAATTTATTTATTTTAGATTTAAGTATTTGACTGTCCCGTGCCGAAATACTCGTTTTTTTATAATTTTAAGTTGTGTCATACTTTTTGTTTATTTGTACGAAATTGTTGCGAATAGATTTTTTCAAAGAAAAATCTACATCAATTTTCAGTTTCTGTTTTTGTTTTTCAAAATATTGTTTAATTTGAAGGTACTACTAGCCCATAAGTATTTAAATCTTATTTATATATTTATTGCTGCCTTGGAAAGTTGAAGATTGTTTAATTTTTCGAATAAAACGAAGGAATAAAAAATAAAAGAAGTGTTTTTTTTTCATCTACCCCACTGAAGCAAAGGCTTCATAAAATTATTGTTACAAATAGTTACGAGTTAAGAAACCAAAACGTATGTATTGCGTGAGTATTAAAGTGAATTTTAATAATTTAATTTTTATTTTTGAACTGTCGTAACCTACAAATGTTGTAATTATTATTATTTTACTGCAGGTCTGTTGGTTGCTTTTAAAACGCTATAAATAAGTGACAAAGCATCCGTCACATCTTGAGAAAATGCGAGTGTGAGTGACAGATGCTTTGTCACTTATTTATCACGTGATAATCGCAACCATCATAGGCTCCCTGGTATTATATCTGAGTATCATACCTTTAAGAATAATTATAAATGACCTAAGTAATGACTATTTTATTCGTTTAAGTATTGGATTGAGCATCCATTCCATTCTACATCTAGGAATTTAAAAAATTGCCATGTGAGTTTATGAGTTTGAAGCAAGTCGATTACGGAGACGGCTCGACTTTGTGGGACAGCGGCAGCGGTGCGCGGTACGTGATCTCTCGCTCAACCGCTCACCGCGCCGCTGGGCGCAATGTCGTGGCATCTGCGTTAGAGTTGAATGTGGAAGTAAAAAACCGGCCAAGTGCGAGTCGGCCTCGCACACCAAGGGTTCCACCGTACAAACACTTACCCCTTCATAACTGGCTGGGTTAAGTTTGTTGTTATAGCGGCAACAGAGATACATCATTTGTAAAAATGTTAACAGTCTAACTAATAACGGTTCACGAGATACAGCCTGGTGACAGACAGACAGTCGGATAGTAGCGTCTTATTAATAGGGTCCCGTTTTTCAACCTATAGGTACGTAACCCTAAAAATAACAATCCATATCCCTTCATAGCTCAGTAATCACTAATGAGCGTGATCCGGCACTAGGCATGGGAAACAAGGGACACTCGCAGCTATTTAGAGGCACGTACACGATAATAAGTAGGTACCTGGGATAACTCGGGGCATCTATACGAAAGTGATGTAGCAATATATTTTATCGACAAAAATATATCGATGTTACTGTCAAGATCTGAATGTTATCCAACATATTTTTTTCTTTTAATTTTAAATTAAAAACAATAACGTCTATCATTCGCTTACTTTAAAATAGTTTTCATTGTAGTGCACAATCAATATTTTTCCCATATTCGTCGGTATAAAATATTGACGTCTAGATGAAAATATCGTCTTTATCAGACATGATATCGATCCTTTTTATAGTAATCTAGAATATGCAATGAGCACATATCGTATGAATATATTTATATATCGACATTTTTTTTATCGATACTAAACCCGTATGAACGTGCCCCGAGTTAGCACAGGTAATATAATGAATGTCGCCTGCATGAAGATCCCTGAGCGGCAGGCCTGCCGATCGTCGGCTCGCCCCTGGCGAGGAAGGGGGGACTACTCTGAAGTCCCCCGGAGATGAGTCCGAACCTCGAACGACCGCTGGCGAGGTCGCGGATGTGTGCCAAAAGTGTTCTCGGGGCCTCGCATCACAGCACAGAAGGGGCAAATAGAGGGGAGGTAATATAATAAATGTCCTAATTCGATGAGTTGCGAAGAAGAGGCCTCATTCCTTTTAAAATTTATTTATTTCATATTTATGAGAAATATATTGATATTTCCAACCAACTTTTTGAAGTGAATAATACTTTTGCCCGATTTCTTGGTAGTAACGTAGCTATTTCATGCTTTCATTGCGTGCAGTCGAAAATAAGTTGAAAAAACTAATTTCCCACGTGAATTTCGTCAATTTCGAGTAGTTTTTGAAACCAAAATTATCAATGAAAAATTCAAACTTTAGGTTTCAAATATATACCAATAAATCGATCCAGGTAGTAACATCAATAATATGGAAACATGTTTGATCATAGAGAAAAATGTCTAAAACGATCAGCATTTTAAAAGGAATAATAATACTTAAGAGGTATTATGGTCTAATGAATGAGCTGCCCTGGAACTGCCTCTTTGTACCTGGGTTGCAGTTGAAATGCAGTTCGTCTGTATCGGCCCTAATGAAATGTCCTCGAGGTGATTCGGGAGACTCTTCTATGCTATCGGCATGGAAACCTAAATATTTTTCACTCCCGCAAAAAGTGACTGGAAGTGATCTTCTGATTTAGAGATAATCATCATCCTCCTAGCCTTTGTCCCATATTGTAGAGAATGAATTCTCAATCGGGGTCGGCTACCTAAATCCGAAGATGTGGCGTAGGCACTAGTTTTTACGCAAGCGACTGCCATCTGACCTTCCAACCCAGAGGGGAAACTAGGCCTTATTGGGCTTAGGTGGTTTCCTCACGATGTTTTCCTTCAGTGCTTTAATAAACAATATGCATGTTTATATGGGAAAGTCTGCAACTATAAGCCATACGTATATTTGTTCTTAGAAACCATGTCATTGATTTTAAAAACAAGAAAACTGCATTCATACATTAAAAAAACCGTACTTAGCTCGGGAATCGAAACCGGACGTATTACGTATACAGACCGATCTAAATGGGCCACTCTATATATAATTAACACCGCCATCTAGCAGTGCAAGACAGAAGCACTACACAAAATTTATTCCAGCGCCATCTATTAACTGCACTAAGAACTTCCAACTCAACAATAGAACTAACAAGCAAACTGAAGCTGTGGCTCGAGTAACCGACGCGGCGCCTTAGCGAAGCAACTAAGCAAGGAAAAGTGCATACCGTCGACTGTGTTTGTTTCAATACTATACCGCCCCGGGGTATACGGTGTCCGAATAATCTAAACTGCCGTGCTACGTTAAACTAAACTAGGCCGACAGTTATGGGCACTAGACGACAATGATATACATTCTTATGTAAATAAATATATAAGTACTTAAATACCTAGAACATCCATGACCTAGAAACAAATCAGTTTATCATTATCACACAAATATTTGCCAAGCCAGGATTCGAACCCACAAGCATAGCCTGCACTTTCTATTACCATGTGAATAAGACAGAGGTGACGCTAAGTCGCGCAGCAGCGAAGCTAAGAATTGAAGTACGGTATCCATAATATACTATTTATAATTTATCCATCCATACTAATATTATAAATGCGAAAGTGTGTCTGTCTGTCTGTCTGTCTGTCTGTCTGTTACCACTTCACGCTTAAACCGCTGAACCGATTTAGATAAAATTTGGTATATAGATAGTTTCAGTCCCGGGGAAGGACATAGGATACTGTTCATCCCGAATAAATATAATGTTCCCGTGGGATGAGCGGGGTAACACCGCGGGGCACAGCTAGTAATATTATAAATGCAAAAGTGTGTCTGTCTGTTACCTCTTCACGCTTAAACCGCTGGATCGATTTTGATGAAATTTGGCATGGAGATAGTTTAAGATCCGAGGAAGGACATAGGATAGTTTTCATCCTGGAAATTATCCCTAAAAAGATTGAAAAGTAAGTAAGTATTTCATGATGACATTGATGACCCTGTAGAAAATGTAATTATTAGACCAAAAGCACAATTGCTCTTACATTTGCTTAGGCGCTTTTAATAATCCCTTTTATTAATTAAGGTGATAAGGTGGATATCTATCGTGTTGTACGAGGTTGCTTCCATACTTCCAAGTTCCACGCGGACGTAGTCGCGGGCAAAAGCTAGTTATACTGTAAAATGAATTATGTCATTAAAACCAACCCTTCATGTGGCGTGTATGGCAGGATGAACAAATTCTTTGACCATCTTTTTCCATTTTTTTTCGAACCAGAATTTTTTGCTCTATTTTACCATAACGAGGCTTGAACTAGCGACCTTGTCTCCCGGAGCGGGAATCTGCCACACGAAGGGCTAAACACACATTCAATAATACACGGGACCACAGATAAGATATCTGTGCGCGGAACCAAGTACACTACCACTAACATTTGAACATTTGAATCATTGATACAAAAGATCAAAGCTTAAAGAAAAATTAAAAAAGGAGCTACCTGGTAGAAGAGACCCGGGAGTCGAACCCGGTACCTCTGGATTGCCGGTCCAGCCCGTTATGTGGCGTTATGCTCCGGCAATTCAGAGGTAGCTTCTTTTTTCAATTTCTTTTCAAGCTTTGATCTTTGTATCAATGGTTTAAATAAGAATTGTGGTGTGTACCTTCCCACATAAAAAAAAAAGTGTGTGTGTCAGCTCCGACGCACGACTGGAGTTTATTCTTCAGGCCAGGCGCGTACCACGATTTTTTTTAAGTCGCGCGATATTTTGTCGCAGAAATAAGCGATGGGTTTATGATAATCGTGGTGCGCGCACTCTCATATAAACCCATATCTTGCATTTCTGCCACAAAATTATCGCGCGACTAAAATCGTGGTGCGCGCCTGACCTTAAGAACGATTATAAAATATATACTCAATACGTTTATTGCACATAATGGTTATACAGGTGGAAGTAAATAGTTTTAGTATCACATTATGTACCCTGTTGGGCGCTGCAAACAAGAACGAGAAGGTAGGCACTTACATAATATTAATATACGAGTATAATATACAGCAAAACTTATAATAATGTTACATATTTTTTTTACCCATAGGCCTATCTTCTGAATATTCGTTCAAGGAGTACGTTTTCGAAACTAATGATTGTTTAAGTTTGTGAACGAAATCTGCATCTTTTTTTCTTTTTACTTCGAACTTCGTATCGTGCCGTCCCTTTCACTCTCCTGTTATACACCGTATGACTGAAAGGGACGGCACGCGGTGGCGGTCAGTTGTAATGTATGACTATCCTAACATTCCCTCAGAGGCTCAGACACACGCGGCCTGGATTGTCATAGTGACAGCAGGTCGCCACCGCGTGCTGGCTGTAAGCCATAAAGTCTCGACACAAAAAACTGATGGCTGTCAACCTGTTATTTTAATTTATGTCAACAAACAGCCAATTTCAATTTTTTTCGCGATTTATTTCAAAATTATCATAGTTAATGTCTTCAAATGCATAAAGAAAATGTGCTTAATGCGGCACAACCTCTGCTGAAGACGATTCAGTTCATTTTCCTAGAGCGGGAATAATAATTTTACGGTAAGAATATTTTATTTCAGGTCTCTTATATGTCTCGGAATTTTGTTGCATATTTTAATACACATGAAATAAGAACTACCAGCTATTTGTTTTAGACGTGTTTCAGGTACATTTAGTTACGTTACCTTGCCTAGAAATACGGTTATTGTATGTTATTAAATCACAGGTTCTGTTTGTTTGTTTTAAATATCTTTAACCTCTCATCACACAAAAACGGCTGCACGGATTTTAATCCCAGATAGCATCCAAACATGGTGATAGGATACTTCTTACTACTTACCCAACAACTGTAGACAAGAAGTTTTTTAATACAAGTATTTATAGGTATTATTCATAAGGTAATATTTTAACACTGCTAGAGATATTTAGACCTGCATTGACCAAACTTGTTCTGAGCTTAGTGCATAGTATTTTAACATTATATTTCTGTTCATGTCTATTGTCCATTTTGTTCAAGCAGGTCTCAATTAATGTGGATATGTAGACTTGTTAAAATGTAATTTCCTATTTCAGAGCTACATTTTGGGCACGACTGGTCTTCACAAGAATCCTTGACTTCTCTGTACGAAAGGAATAAGGTTTTATGTGGACGACATTTCCAACATTCCCGTTACACTGACAGTTGTAGAAAAAGCCTGAGCACGTATTCTGTTCTAGGAACAACAGAATATATTATTAAAACAATGCAATAATAGTGCACCTATGTAGTAAACTTTTTAAAGACATTTTGTAAATTATAGTCCCTGTTTGGATATACAATGAATAAAGGCCATTTAAAAGTAATTCATTGTGTTGTATTTTTTATAAAACTTAAAATTTCAGCTCAATCGTATACCGGGAAGTGGTTGACAAATGATTTGCAGGATAAAACCAGAATATGCATGCATGTAAAATAGAAAAGTTGGACAAACAAATTTTCAATATGGCATATTTGAAAACCCCGCCAAAAAAGCCCACTGTCACTTAGTTCATATACGGTGGCGCTAGTAGTATAAAAAAAAAGATATGCAACTTTTTTGAACGTAGTTACCGTTCTTCTCCTTGTGAGTATTATATTCCTTGTTGTTGACATACTTGACGGTCAAGTTTGCATGACGTTATTTCAACAATTTTATTAAAGTCCGTCCCTTTCACTCTCGTGTTATACACAATATGAGTGAAAGGGTCGGCACGATACGAAGTTCGGAGTAGGCCCTTAGATACACATACACAAGTTTACCGGACGCCGCTTCAAGTATCATGCAGGCTTGACGGCGGGCTTGATCGTGTATGGCCTGCATTATCCTTACCTCATGCAGGCATCCGAAATGTCATATTTCATAGTTTGTTTATGTGAACATAATGATAGGGGAGCTGGGAGCGTTTAGTTTGTCTCCCTTCCGCTATCCCGAAACCCCTCTTGGGCTCCCTCTCGCACATAATAGTTTAGGATCCCGATATAAAACGACCTTCACCGAGATGTTTATTTGATGAAATGTATTTATCTAATATAATCAAACCGGTGAAATGTTTAAAACATTTTTTTTAATTATTAATTAAACATACCCTGGACTAAAATTTGTTAGGCAACCCATATGCAATATATTTATTGACATATTAAATTAAATATAAAATACATTTCATCAAATAAACATCTCGGTGAAGGTCATTTTATATCGGGATCTTAGTCTATAACGCATAACGCATAACCTGCTGAATTAAGAAGTCGTATTTTTACCCCGATCGTATACTGAGATACGACTTTTTAAATTAGCACGACAGATACGTTCGATTTTATACCCCATATTTTTCATACCCCGGGCTTATATATGAAAATCGATTCTTAAGGAGTAAACTCCAATAAACTCCAAAAATGAGGCGTTACATCCATCCATACTAATCCATACTAATATTATAAATGCGAAAGTGTGTCTGTCTGTCTGTTACCTCTTCACGCTTGAACCGCTGAATCGATTTTGATGAAATTTAGCATAGAGATAGTTTAAGATTCGAAGAACGACATAGGATAGTTTTCATCCTGGAAATTATACCTAAAAATATTGAAAAGTTAGTGAACATTTCTGTTGGAGTGCGGTGACCCTGTAGAAAATGTAATTATTAGACCAAAAGCACAATTGCTCTTACATTTGCTTAGGCGCTTTTAATAATCCATTTATCGAGTTCCACGCGAACGTAGTCGCGGGTAAAAGCTAGTGTTTCAAAAATTCATTATACTATTTTTAATTGTAAAAAAGTAATAAGAAGACCTGTTTTGACTACAAATTTTTATGACGTCACAAGCCCGTATCTTATAGAAACTTCACACTAACAGATAAGCGGCAACTTATTCGTGCACCGAAAACCCAATGTATGTACAGCCAACCAATTTGATTTCTAGGCCACTATAGAACCTTGTCACAATGAAAATGATATGAGATTTCAAGCGGCTTTCATATTGACGTTCACTGTGATAAGGTACGAAATGGCCTAGGAATCAAATTGGTTGAGTGTACATTACGACTCAATTTTATTCTGACATTACAAACTTTTTGCTGCTATTGGCATTATAATATTAGGGCTTTTTTTATGTATGTTGACTTAACCGTGAGGCTGAATTGCAGTACTAAGTACAAATGGAAGGTATGTGTAATAAAATATTTAATGTCTAAGGGAGTTCATTGGTCCCCCAGGTGACCCCGCCGCACATTCAGACCGCCCTAGTACAACCGAAAGGCTCGGGCCTATCAATACACAAAAAATTGGGCAAGTGCGAGTCCGACTCACGCATGAAGGGTTCCGTACCTATATATATGTATATCATCTATAACAAGTTTGTTGTATGGGAGCCCCCCTTAAATATTTATTTTATTTTATTTTTAATATTTGTTGTTATAGCGGCAATAGAAATACATCATCTGTGAAAATTTCAACTGTCTAGCTATCACCGTTCTTGAGATAGAGCCTGGTGACAGACGGACGGACGGACGGACGGACAGCGAAGTCTCAGTAATAGGGTCCCGTTTGTACCCTTTGGGTCTTCTTCTTCTTCGTCGTTCCCTCACTGATGAGGATCGCGACCACATAGGTAACTGTTTCCACTCAGTGCGGTTATATGCTGCGTGGACCGCCCGGTGCATGCTGCCGCCCACTGCCTTCTTCACTGTGTCAGACCATCTAGTGGGTGCCCTTCCCTGCGCACGTCTGCCATCAACCCTTTGGGTACGGAACCCTAAAAAAAAAACATCGTTACCGCAGGCCGTCTATAATGTAAGTATCAAAAACATATATTAATTGATAATGTCATGACATAATTTCCCATAGATCATTTCTGCTAAATTAGAGCCGCGTTCTCTCACTCTTCCTATAATTAGTAGAATTATATAGCCCTATAGGATGTTTTTCAGCCGACGCCATATTGCGGATTTTCAGTGGTACTAATTTATTTTACTGGCAACGACAAATTTTTGGTAACTGACGTTGAAAGTCAGTGAATGACACTGATGTAAATAAAGAGGAAACAGGACAATAGGCTAGTTGACTCATGTCAAATTGTAATAAACTATGTTTATTCCGTAACATCATAGATATAGTATAGTCGTAACATAGTATTTAGCAAAGGAAACCTAAATATATATTTTTCAATTCATAAAAGTGAAAGATGGCTGAAAAAATTGAATTTGAAAATATGGTTTTTAATTTGTATTTTGAAATGCTTAAAACGCTGTCCGCCATTTTCGCTTATGATAGTGACGTCATCGGTCATGTAAACAAAACTGAAAGTCTACTTTGACGACTTCGAATAGTGCCGTCCCTCACGATCTCCTGTCAAAGTATATTGGAGTGAGCGGAATGGCACTATACGAGGGTCGAATTTCGAATATTACAGGTAATTCTACGTCCCGCCACAGATTAGCAAAATGCAAAAATGGCGGACGGCGTTTTCGACTGTTCATGAAATTTCTAATTTTCAATTGATAAAATTTAGCTTTCTAGCTTTCACAAAAATACAAGACATTTTTTTAGCTAGTAAGATCATTATTAACCATTTGAAATATATTTCAAAACTGGGTCTACTAGCCTATCCGCAATTAACAAGTATTTTTCTTCATAATAAAGCCAAAACTAACCACAGCGATGAAAGTCAAGTATTTGTCAATAGGATTCAGTATTTTATTTCAGAGGAAGAACGAAGGATTGAGCAGCATGCCGGTAAACATTTTTTTTCATTTGTTTGATGACAAATCCTTGGCATATCACTACTGATGTTTAATAATGCAAATATATAACGTATGCACATTATTGCCGTATGAAAGCTGTTTGTAGCGTCACTATCCCTGGGCCGGACCGATACGTTTAGGCTATAGCATGAACAGACAGACGGAAGTGTACACTTCCATCGTTATCTACTTACTTAGTTACGTAGATTTGCTGTCGCTCACGCGTGTGGAACGGAATTTACTTTGATATGCGCAGGAGTTCAAGTACAGAATACTAATTAAGGCGGTGCAATTCGGTGTCGTTAAGAGGCCTTATTCCTTTAAAAAAAAATTTTTTTTCTTATTATGACAAATATATTGATAATTTCAACCAAATTTTTGATGTGAATAATTCTTTTTCTGAGTTCTAGAGTAACAAAGCTACTTCATGCTTACATTTTGTGCAGTCGAATATAAAAGTTAAAAAAACAGTTTTCTGCGTGAATTTTGTGAAACATGAATAATTATAAATGAAAAATTCAAACTTGGTTTCAAATATTATAACAATAAATCGCAATGGCCCTGTTATAAGTAGTAACATTGTTAATATGTTAAGAAACATGTTTGATCATGATCATAGACATTTTTTTTAAAACAATCAGCATTTTTGAATAGATAAGGAGCCCCGCATAGGTGGACATTAACTTGTTAATCCGTTAAGCGTAAATTAACTTTTGTCAACGTCCGTTAATAATTAATGATTGTTACAAATAAATGTTTGTTAAAATACCTAACCTTGCAGTTTCCAATAGATTTCAATCACTTTGTCTTATCCCTTCGAGTGGCAGAAACCGGGAGCCGGACCCCACGTCAAGTGGCAGGCATCCGGGAGCCGGACCTGACAAAACAAGCCGTTGAGTGGCAAGGTTTCTGATTGCATGACAGGAGAAGTGGCACAGCCATCTTGGCAAAATATACCGTTAAGTGGCGGGCCTCCCACGGATGGTCATCGCGAATTTCCGCATGTCACAAAACATATCTTTTCTCAAATAACAAAAATAGATGTTGTATATAAACTATATATCGTTGGATTCATCATAAAATGCCATGTTTATTGTATAGAAATTAATGCCATTCCATTTATGGAAATTTTGCTAGTCTTGATCAATCGTCGAATGACTAAATTTTAACCACTTTATGTATAAAAATAACTATAATTAGGAAAAAAAACAGTGAACCGTAGAAAAAACTAATTTAATGGCAAATCTATATATTTATTTACACCTATGACCCTTTTTATTACACCTCACTATACAATATTTTCTAACCACAAGGTTTTTAAAATGCTCACGGCTCGGCGGTCGACGCGTGATGGTCGGGGGGTCGGGAAGATGACGCAATTTCTAACGAACTTTGCTTTGCGCGGCAATTCGACCGTTAGTGAATGCCGTCCTTGTTTAGTGACGAATGCATCTTGAAAGTGTGAGCAAGCAAGATATAGTTTTAACGGTTTTATTTCGGGTGCGAAATAAGACATCGCACAGGGTCCGGGAGCCGGATCCTGCCACCCAACGGCTTGTTTTGTCCGATCCGGCTCCCGGATCTCTGCCACTTGACGTTGGGTCCGGCTCCCGGTTCCTGCCACTTAACGGTAAATTTTGTAAAATAGACGCGCCACTTCTCCTGCCATGCAACTGGTGGCGCTGCCACCTGAAGGGTTATTCCATAAACATTTGTATAAAACTCAAAATGCATATTCGAAAATAGCCCTTTTTATGGTTCCGTACCCAAAGGGTAAAAACGGGACCCTATTACTGAGACTTCGCTCTCAGTCCGTCCGCCTATCACCAGCCTGTATCTCAAGAACGGTGATAGCTAGACAGTTGAAATTTTCACAATTCATGTATTTCTGTTGCCGCTATAGCAACAAATACTATTCATGATAAAACAATTATAATTAAGGGGGAGCCCCCCTTAATTATTATTGTTTTATCATGAAATACAAAAATAGGACTTTTTGCATGATATTTCGTTCAACGGGCATTTTCTCATGAACCGTTATAGGTAGACAGTTGAAATTTTCACAGAATGTAAGTATATTTTTGTTACCGCTATAACAAAAAATAGTAAAAATAAGTAAAAAAAGGAGGACCCCATACAAAGAACGTGTTTATTGTTTAATATTGGTACGGAACCCGTCGTATGTAGGTCCGACTTGCACTTGGCCGGTCTTTTTAAATGTTTGTTAGCTTAATTATGCTGTAACCCCTTTGCTATCTATCACGCAGCCGAATTAAAATTATTAAAACGCATTATTGTTACCAGAACATAATATGACATTTAAAATGGCAATCACTTTCAATTTTCAATACGTGGAACCCTGAATAGACATTGGCCTAATTACTTTTCAGAGATCCGCAATTTAAACAGATTCCTTACCTCAAAGATCGTAATGACATCATGCCAGTGTCTATCATTGGATCGATTGGATAGTGTTGTATCTGTTGACAAACCTTTTTAATCTACATCCATACAAATACAAATAATATTATAAATGCGAACGTGTGTCTGTCTGTCTGTTACCTCTTCACGCTTAAACCGCTGAATCGATTTTGATGAAATTTGGCATGGAGATAGTTTAAGATCCAAAGAAGGACATAGCATAGTTTTTAGCCTGGAAATTATCCCTAAAAAGATTGAAAAGTGAGTAAGTAATTCATGATGTCATTGATGACCCTGTAGGAAATGTAATAATTAGACCAAAAGCACAATTGCTCTTACATTTGCTTAGGCGCTTTTAATAATCCCTTTTATTAATTAAGGTGATTAGGTGGATATCTATCGCGTTGTACGAGGTTGCTTCCATACTTCCAAGTTCCACGCGGACGTAGTCGCGGGCAAAAGCTAGTGTATTATAAAATTCTAGTTTTGTATTCAAAATCAGTTTTCTATGGATGTCATGTCATGATTTCAGCGTGATTCAGGATAGTCATTTGTTTTGTATGAGCGCGCCACCTGTTTGTCATAATTTCCATTGGCCTCTCTCATCGCGCCGAAACGGCGGGACAAATTAACCAGCCACAGTTTCTACTGACGCCAAGTGTACATTTTGAGTAGTATGATTGGTTAAACACTGTCCGCTCCACTCGTCCCAGTTCCAAGTAAATGAAATTGCACCATTATTAAGTTGCGACCACACCACTGCTTAAATATCGGTGACTGTGCGTTTACGCAGTGACGTGTCGTATCCGTACTGTCTTTACCGCAGCAGAGCTCTACATACCGCTGCTCAAAATACGCTGACGCTCGTCACACGTATGAAAAAGATGCGAATTGTTGTTTTTTTATAACTTGACTACGGAATCCTACAACAAATTCAACTCAATCTTCTCCAATTTTATCAACATTAAGTACACATTAAACAAATGTTAAAATGTGGAAGTGAATCCTTCCGTAGCGTGCGTCACACCCGACTGAATCGTGTTCACGCACGACCGTCCGCGCATCACTTGCGCGTGCGCATGAATAGACGCAACCGACGCGATTTTACTTTGGACAATGATGTTTTGCTTCTAGTATTTGGTTACAGTTTGTATAGTCGGTTTTTGGCTTCCTGAGTGGTATTGAGAGCCATATTGACAATGAAATGTGTGATCGAATCGGAAATGCGATCTTTAAGAAACCCAAGGTCATTGACTAGACATGGCAGACTTAAGTGGAAAGTGTAAGTGGAA
Organism: Apotomis capreana; assembly: GCA_947623375.1. Lineage (NCBI taxonomy): Eukaryota > Metazoa > Arthropoda > Insecta > Lepidoptera > Tortricidae > Apotomis > Apotomis capreana. The sequence goes on from OX392519.1 coordinate 13,949,976, forward strand.
AGCAGGACATTACTCGGAGAACTGGTCGTTGGGGATGAAAGAATCTTGACTGGCGACCGCGTATAGGACGACGCAGTGTGAAAAGGCTTCTTTGCTCCTGTAGCGCGGAGACATTTCCGTTATTGGGTTTGTGCTCCCACCAGGTCCGGATTTAGAGGGCCAGCCCTATAAGGAACATTATTATGGTGGAAATCCTGCTCCTGGGACTGGGCCCCTAGACTGGCTGGGCCTCTAGGCCTGGGCCTTGTGGGCCTAGGGGTGAATAGGGCACTGGCTCCCACACAAAGCCTCACTGGTAGTGAGGGTAGCACCAGGGATAAGCCATGTTACACTTCAAATCATGCTTAAATTTTATACCATCTCATGTCATATCATGTCTCAAGCAAATAAATTTCATTTCATTTCATAAAGAAACAAGAGGCTTCCAACTAGGTAAACCAACGATCGACGCCGTTGGGATGAGGTAAACACACAACTGGTCGTTTCGAAGATACTTGAAGGAATCCTGTGTCCTTGTAGTCTTTCGGCTGATAATTCCGTCAAATGGATGTGCTTAGAGCTAAAGCCATAGGGATTTGATGATATTATGTTACGTTCCAGCAGAACGACCAGTCGTCCACTGTTAGATTCATATCTTCCCCGTTCCCCACGGATTTTCACAAAAACTGGCCGTGCGTTATCCATAACCATCAGTTTCTTGCTACATATAACCTCTGATCCTTAATATTCCTGATGTCGTTATTTCTGAATTGCCAATGCCAGCCAAAAAAGACCAAAGCAAAGCAAAGGCACATATACCTATTGGATTAGGTCGTCAACCGGTCGGCAGCTGGGATACCGATGAAGGAATGCGGTGGTGAAGGACCTACGCATTCAAGCAAACAACTGGGGAGAGAATGCTCAAAACAGGGCGCGTTGGCGCCATTTCGTTTCGGAGACAAAGATCCATTTTGGGTCACTGCGCCAGCGGAGTAAGTAATTCCAGCAAGCACAGCCGATCTCAATAGAGCGATTCCTTCGAGCTTGAACTCTTTTATGAGACTCATTGTGAGCGAATAAGGACAACGTTCCATTGCTGCAATAAATGGCTCATCGTCACTACACGAATGCACGAGGAAGAATGGCGGCGTGCTGTGAAGCTTGCCACCAACATCTGAAATGTTGACGACCACTCTGCCAAGAGTGAAACCGACAAAAAAGAAGAGACCTCTGCTAAAAACCACTCGCCACCGAGTGCTCCGCTAAATAAAAGCATATACAAAATTGGTGATTTCTACCATCAGCTCTCTCCATCCCACCCTCACCTTGAATTGTTTTTGGTCTAGCGACCGCTATAGAAGTAATAAGCTTTGGAGAAACTAGTGTTTAAGCTTTGAAGAAAATAATCAATATGTTAAGATTTTTCTGTTTAAACATAATGTCAACAAAAATCTAGAATGTATTTATTTATTTAATCTTTATTGCACAAATGAAAAACAGATCGTACAAAAGGCGGACTTAATGCCATTGGGCACTCTACCAGTCAACCATCGGGCAAAGCAGATAAGCAGTGGGTGTTGCATTAATTTAAATAGGTTTAATATTAGATAAATACTATAAATACATATTTATATTTATTTTAAAACTGACTCAAAAGAAAAAACAGATATGCTAAGATTTCTCTATTCTTAGTAGAATAGAGAAATCTTAGCATATCTGTTTTTTCTAAATAAATTATAACTATATTACTAATGTATAATTATTAAAATAAATTATACATTAGTATGTATAATTTATTTTCTTCAAATTTTTTGTATGGATGATTCACAAGGTCGAGTTTTACTATAGGTAGTGGTGTGGTTGATATATCGTGGTAGCAACACTCATTCATCATTAAAGTGTCCGTCCACCGGTACGGCATGTTACCGTGAGAGAAATGTTTTTATGAGAAAATTAAAACATCGCCGATTAAGTCACGCTCATCATGTCACAATACGAGTAATTGGTTTCTAAAAAAGGTAACAAATTATCTTTGATTTTCACGATTAATCAGCGATCACAAGTTTATTACGAAGTGCATGAGACATCTGTACTAATACATTAAACAGGCTTAGGAGTTTTCGTAGCACAGTAAGGCGTTGGACAGCTATAGAGCCGACATTAACATTAAAATATTATTCATACTCATACTTAAGTGTATTTAATTCGTCATTTCAATTTTATAGACAAAACTGTGCGGTCTGCACAGGATCGCACTTTGTGGCGAGTGCTGGAGATGGCCTATGTTCGGTAGTGGACGCCTGTGGCTGATAGATAGGACAAAACTAAGAGAATATTTTAAAGTCCTAATTTTGCCTAGAAACTGTTAATTAAAATACGTAAATAATTGCAACTATTTTTTATATTTTCTGGAGTAAATTGTGTTCCATATTGATCGGATATCCGGTCGTGACTCGAAAAAGCATAGAATTGCCACAAAAAATAATTAGTCGACATTGTTACATTAAGGTTTTTTTTATATACCTATTTATAATGTAATAAATAAATTGAGTAATTGGGAACTTTAACTACAACAACCATAAAGGCACTTTAAATAATTCAATGAATGAACATGAGAGTTATATTGTTAATACCGGCTCCAATTGTCTCTATCGTCTACCATGCTATGAAAATTCCGAAGCTTAATTATGAGACTCCCAAACAGTAATTTTTGTTCGTCAGACTTTAAGGAAGGAAAAAGACACGAAAATCTACAGCTCGATGCAAGTTGTCTTCTACCAATACTGCGAAGAGGAGATGACAGTCTGGAAAAGCCGATCGTAGTTGGGAACACAGAGGGTAAACGAGCTAGTGGACGATCCACAACTAGATGGACCGACCAAGAAAAGGTCACGTCTTCCTCCAAATTTTGCTCGGTTGTAAGGGAAGCAAAGGACAGGACTCGATGGAGACAAATCATTCACACCAAGTGTAAGCCATCCAGTGATGATCATTGACCACGATACTCAGTCAAGAGGGAGAGACAAGAGAGAGTCGCTAGCGAGAACGGCCACGTTAACTCATGGGAAGGGCATGTACTGGAACTTTCACGAATTCACCAACCTATGTACGTAATGTACTATTTCTCAAACATGCAATGAAATATTGTCTTTACGTTCCTTATAATAGGCTCGGAAGTATCGCTTTTTGGGCGCAACAACTCGAGAGGACTGTAAAGGGATTTCATACTGCTTTTCAGGCCTAGGCCTGCAAAGTAACTTTTTTTTTGTTTCAACGACAAGGTCATTCACACAGCTGGCTGGTTTGACAAAGAGCAGGTTTTGTTTTTAAAGGTTGGTTGTTAGACTAAAATGTCCTATTTGTCAATTAATAAAATGTTGTTCTTTGAAGGGTGAATTTCAACAAGCTTGAAATTTACCTAATTTTGGTGGTATTTTTTATTTTTGATGTTAGAGTCAAAATTATATATCAATAATACGAATAAAGTCATAACCAATATTGCGTAGTAATGGCCCTTTGTTAAACATAATAGTTTTAAAGATATTATGATTTTAGTAATTTGCCTGCCACCAAAATTGTGCATCTACACCAAAATTAGTTACGTGTGCTAAAAATTAATATTTGTCAATGAAATTGCCTGCTGGAAATGAAAAGAAAGATAGGTTTAATTAATCATTTTAATTATACCAAAATATCTATGAAAATGCAATCACTAACTCGTTTGTAACAACAGTATATTTTTTTCTTTTCGAGGACTTCTTCTCTTGATTGATTTTTCTTGCGATTAGCCATCGTAAAAACTACATACATTAAAAAAAAAATAAGCATGTACAAGACCGAACTTATCCCTTTAAGGGATTTCTTCCAATTAACCTTCGAGTAAATGAGTGTTAAACACAGGTAAATGGCAGACAAACCAAGCAACATGTACAATACGATAACCTTACAATAGTACAAATTAAAATGCAAAAACCAAATGAGAGAGATATAGGCAAACAGTCAATGTAATACATATTACGTAATATCTATATAAATACATATAATCATAATTATAACAACAACAGCAACCTAATCTAATAATCATTCATTCGACAGCCACAAGTCGAGAGTGAATAGGCATCTTCTAGCCAAGCATGCGCCATCTTAGGCCTTATTGTTACTTAACATCAGGTGCAATCGAGGTTAAATGCATGGCTATTTTAAATAAAAAAAAAAGCCAGAATTTCTAGAACTTCCCCTTGAACGATGCTACGGACTACGTCTGCCTTAGGGCGGGAGACAATTTATTTCATAATTTCACGGCGCGTACAGCAAAAGATACATCGTAAATATCCAGTGGGATAGATAGAGCCAGATTCGCACTTGACCGCAGGCGATGGCCACTACCATCCGCCATGTAAAAGAACTTCTCTGCAAGGTAATGTCCTGAAGAAGGAATGAAAGGGACATTATACAAAAGGCAAATAACATGTAAGTCTCTGTGCTGACGGATCGGAAGCTATTTAAGTTGAGCGCGGTATTGAGACACTTGTGTTCAAACTTGCGGAGACCAAAGCAAAAGAGAGCGGACAAGCATGATCTTCGTATGAAGAGGAAGGAAATTCTGCAGACACCTCAATTAATGAAGAAACGCGAAAGGTTTCCTACAGATCTCAGAAATATGAGGTGCCCATGACAGAGATTGATCTATGGTAATGCCAATTTTTTTTACAGTAGAAGAGAAAAGTACAGGCGTACCATCAAAGAAAATAACTGGCTTAACTTGATCTGAAAGCTTGGAAATAAGGGGCTTCCAGCGACAATAGCCTGCGACTTCTTGGCATTCTTCATCAAACCAAAGAATCAAGTCCAAGCACGGATTGATTCCAGGTCTAAATTGATTTGCGAAACAAAGGAGCCAAAATCATCAATGCTGGCCGCCGCATGGACAGAGGCATGGAACGAGGAGGAGAGTGACTGTGGTTGGTGATTCCGTTCATAAAGACAGAAAAGAGTAATGGATAGAGTATGCCCCCTTGAGAGACACCAGCAGACAGTTCTCACCAGCTAGAAAATCGGTCATCAACTCGAACCCGCTGTTGCCCCCCAAAGAGGTTATCACGAAACCAGGACAGTGAAGTTGGAGATATATTTAAAGTACTAAGTAAACTGAGAAGGATTCTATATTAAGACGAATGTCGTCGGTGATCTTAACCAAAGCTGTGGTTGTGCTAAAGAATTGAACAAGTTAAGTCTATTTAGATGTGATGAGGGACGTGGATTTACAGAGGATTGAATGATTTTGGATAAGACGGGAAGAATGGACATAGGATGATACTGCGAAAAGTACGACGGATTGGTTTTAGGGAGAGGAATCACATGGGCGCATTTCCTAACTGTAGGAAACGTGCCAGAGGAAAAAAAATAGTAATATAGGAAAGGGTAGGAGCTATAGAATCCGCCACCAGCATAATTAAGCATATCTAAGCTAAGATTACCCTCACCGACAGCTTGTAATATTAGATGTATTGTGTTTATACTTGACTACAAATAAATTCACCGAGTCAGAAGTGTTGGAAATGCGATTAAACATGTGTAATTATATACAGATTACAGAATTAACAATTCTGGTGGCATCATGCAATTTAGGTGACTTTGAAATTACCACCAAAACCACCAAAATTGACCCACTAAAATTAGAAAAAGTGATTAAATAAATATTTAAAAAAGAGAAATAATAAATCCGGCCGCAATTTTATTTTTTGGCCACTTGGTCGATCTTCTTATTTAATAACTAAGCATCGGGAATATGAGATAGCCTCTAATAAACTAATTCATCTTCTTTACAACGCCATCTAAAAATGTTAAAGAAAGCATCAAGTCATAATCAACAATTATAATTACTTGTCCTTCTGATTTATACATTGCCATCTAATTTACTAACTCAGCCACGGAATTTGCAACTCATCATCATTTTTCGTTTTACAGCTTCAATACAAACCCTCAAAAATTATATATTCGAGCTTCAATAGACAGCATCATATATTATAACTTAACATCTAAAATAATACTTCATATTCTTTTATCATGAAAATAGCCACTGTAGGAACGATTTGGCGCGAGTGCGCGCCATGACAGCCACGGCCATTTGCACCAATCAGAGAGCGCCATTCGATTCTTGTACCGACCGACCCGCCCGTGTTTGTTTATTGTCATTCGTTCGTTCATATTGCAATAGGTTCATCTGCGTTCTCTCTAATCTAGTTCTAAGGCAGGTCCGACTTGGCTTAGGTTAGGTACGACGACGAGCGAAGCGAGGAGGAGTGTTAAGTTCAATAGCGACCCTAAAAAAAAAAAAAAACATATTTCATAATGGTACGTAACCCATTACTCTAGTTCTAAGGCAGGTCCGACTTGGCTTAGGTTAGGTACGACGACGAGCGAAGCGAGGAGGAGTGTTGGGTTGAACTGCGACCCTAACCTAAAATGAGATTTAAGTATTTTGTTTTGTTCTCTCCTCAATAGTTCATATGTAATAATAGTGGCTTTAATATACTATTTGATGACAATTTTAGGTAAATTTTACGATCGATTAATGTAGGATGACTTACATTTTAAACATACTAAGTTATAAAATTAGAAGCTAATACAGTTACTATTTTGGTGTCATATAATAATATTTTAGAAGTTTGCTATTTGAATGCATGCCTCAAATTTAGATGCTAAAAAATAATCACCATGCTAAGTTACAATTACAGTGGCTTACAAATAAGATAACTAGTGGCTGAGATATTATTATTCAGACGCGCGTTGGTTGTGGCTGACTTAGTAATTTAGAAGGTAACTTATATTTTCTGAAGATTTAGATTCTATTAAAAAGAAGCCTGTTTAAATAGTACCCTTTCAAAAATATCCGTATTATTTACTTCCAATTTAACTTTATATTTTATAAAGGAAACTTTTAACACGTCTTACACACAATTCAAACACAATCAGTGATTGCTAAGTCACTAGAAACATATACCACAAAAATTGTGTAAAAACGTATTTGTACCCCACCAAAATTAGATACTTACGTGCTGAGTGGACATATCCAGCAAGGTACGACATGTGTGTTATCGCTCCATGCCGGAGCGGAACTAAACGAATAGGTTAACACACGTTTGCTGGTCTTGTTGCGTTTCGTTCATCCATAAACACATTTTCAATATTTACCACCAAAATTGTCAATTTCACCCGGACACCTTTTAGTGCTCAATTTTGAGTATCTATTTATGTATTAATCTTTATTGATATATCCTTATAAGATACTTAAACTAATAAAGATTATAAATAAATGCAATTTTAGTTTAAAACATTGATGATATGGTTCTATCAAAGACATTAATGAGGAACAACGAATACTGGACGCCGCACCAAAATTATCATTTTACCGCAAAAAAAATAATTATTAAACATAAATGACTTTTACAATACTTTGCGATTTGGCTTAAGATAATAATTTGAGTCTTCTTTTCAGAAAAAAATTAAAACTTTTAAAACAATTGCTTCACACTATAGTTATCAATTCCGCCGCAATTTTTTTTCGCTGAGATAATCACCCTGAAGTATATTTTTTTTATTTCATTGTATGTTTGAGAAAAGCACTATACATTGCCTCGTCGTGAAAACGGATTCCCGGCCTCGTGTCACTATCCGTATAGTATATACCTACTTGGCCGGAAATCCTCATTTTCCCGGCCTCCGATATAATGTACTATTAAAAGTTACTTTCTAAATTATTGTTGAATGTATATAAATCTGTAGTCATTAAAATTATTATTTAAAATCTGATTAATAATATTAAAACTATCGTGAGACATCTTTAATAATTCTAAAAACGGTATACGGCTTTCTTTTTACACAAGTAAAAACTGTTTTTATAATTTTTAAAGTCGGATTAGTAAAAGTAATAAACGAAGCCTGTAATACTTTTCAAATTCATTATCAAGTACGTAATACTTCGCGAATCATACATTTTATAAATGTTGTATATTATGACGTATGGGTAATAATGAATTCTTACACGAAAGATTATGTGATTAGAACGTTGACTGCAAGAGTTTTCACGCCACTCATGGAATTAATGGTAGTTTCAATCTTTTTTTATCTACATCTAATCTAATTAGTGGTAGTAAAAGTTTCCATTGTCCTAATGTCATCAGTTTCTCACTTACTTCAAATAAAAAAAACAGATAAGTACCTACTTAAATATAATATGTAAAGGCTTACATATTATATTGGTAAGGCTACCAAGCTTATGAGCTATATATCTATTTATGATAACATGATAACCGAATTTCATTTGTCCGAAAGATTATGTATAATTATGCATTTCGAACATACTGAAGTCATTTCGAATTATCCGTCTGACCAAACCAGAACGTTCAAACATAGCCTAACAAGACACTTTCGACGGCTCCGACGCGGTCCACCAGTGTCAGGCCACCCGCCGATAATACAGAAAAATTGCAAGGAGGTCTTAATGTGTGCGCCGGGGGCTGCGCCCCGAAGTGAATGACATACAGTATACAGTTTGACTTTGAAGTTTCTTTATAGACGTTTCAGTTTGTTATTATTATATTTATTATTGTTCTCTAGGTCAATTTTTAGAGTGTTTTATGATGAAATTCCCACTGCGGCGATTATTATGAACAGTCCTCGTAGAGCTGCGTGCCCATACTGTCCAGGTTCTCAAAAACAATACGTAGCACCCCGCGGTCTCAATATTCACATTAGTCACGTGCACAAAGATGTCCTTAATGGCAACACCGCATCACAAGCGGCACCGAGCCCTGTGCCACATACCTCGCAAAGCCAAGTGGTAAAGTTAGAGGATCTGCCACGCCTGAAATCCAACGTACCTGTTCTAAGGCACATACCAAAGGGAGCACGGAATCTTGCCGCAGGTAAGCTGTGCGACGTAATAGGCGACTGTTTACGTACTAACAGTGCTGAGGATTGGTTCGCCTTACTTTCCTTTTCGTATACGGCCCTAAGAGTTCCCGACAATAAGACATACCGATCGCTAACTTCTAAGGTAAAAGAAAACATTATAAACAGTAGTCTATACTATCCCGAAGATCCTTTAACCTTTAAAAACAATAGTATATATCGTGCAATTGAGGCGAAAGTGCATGACGGTGATCTAAGGGGTGCCGTTCGTCGTCTGCTTTCTGATGCTTCACTTGCACCTAATAACTATAATACTCTGAGCTCCTTAAAAGATAAACATCCATCTCCCTCTAGACCACTGTTGTTTCCCCCAGAACCAGACCGAAATAATGTCTTTCTCACAGTAACTCCTACAGAGGTAGCCCGTGCGATAGGATCATTTTATAATGGTTCTGCATCGGGAGTTGACGGTTTACGCCCGCAACACCTGAAAGAGCTGATATCCCCTTCTACACAGGAAGTAATGGTCCCCGCCTCTTAGAATCCCTTACTAATCTGTGTAATTTTTTACTAAAGGGTATGCTTAATTTGGAAGTTAGACCTTTCTTATACGGCGCATCCCTATGTGCCCTTTCAAAGAAGGACGGCGGCGTAAGGCCAATAGCCGTGGGCAATACCATTCGCCGCCTGGTTGGCAAGTTAGGTTGCCATGCAGTTAGGGACTCAATGTCAGAGCACCTTCAACCACAACAGATTGGCTTTGGTAAAACAAGGGGCTGCGAGGCGGCAATACACGCCACTCGTTTATTTGTTATGACACATAATAATTCAAATTCAGTCGTTGTAAAGCTAGATTTAAAAAATGCTTTTAACAGCGTCGAAAGAGATATCATGCTAAACGAGGTTTTAGATAACGTGCCGTCTCTCTACCCCTTTTTGTATCAATGTTATTCTAGTAGCACCAATGTATACCTTAAACAGAACCTAATATCATCGCAATTCGGAGCTCAGCAGGGTGATCCTTTAGGTTCTCTAGTCTTCTGTCTGTCAATACAAAAGGCCATCGTTACATTGAGCTCGCCTCTCAATGTGTGGTACCTTGACGATGGTACAATCGGCGGGAGACCAGAAACAGTAATAGAGGACCTGAAGAGACTCATCCCTGTTTTGAAAGAGGTGGGTTTAGAAGTTAACCCAACCAAATGCAAGCTTTATAGTTGCGGTCCTATATCAGACTCTTCATTGACAGAATTAAAACAACTTTTACCGGGGATTAGGCCCATCAACAAAGAAACCTTTTCCTTACTAGGTGCTCCTATATTCCCTGATGGAGTCAAGGCTGATCTGCAGTTAAAAAAAGATGCTTTAGTCGGAGTTCGTGAACATCTCACTAAAATGTCATCCCATGTCTCGATAACGCTACTACGAAATTGTTTTGCAACACCCCGGATGACCTATATCCTCAGGACTACTCCACTCTGGTTATATATGGATGAAGTAAAAGAAATAGATCTAGAGCTTAAATTAACTTTAGAGATTATTTTAAATGTGGGGTTAAGTCAGTCACAGTGGGTTCAGGCTACACTTCCCATACGTTATGGAGGGCTAGGCATCCGTCGCGTCCAAGATGTGGGGATTGTTGCGTATCTTGCGTCGTCACACGGAACTGGAGATCTTGTCACTCGTATATTATGTTCTGATGGTGGCAACGTCTCAGTTCCTTTTATGACGGAGGCTCTGACAAAATGGTCCATGGTTTTCCCAGACGGCAAGCTGCCCGAAAACCCTACCATCCAAAGGCAGTGGGATGACATATTTAGCAAACATATTTACGATTCCCTCGTGGAAAGTGCTCTGGAGGCTGACTTGGCACGCCTTAAGGCACTCGTACAGCCAGAGTCAGGGGCATGGTTGCACGCCTTGCCGTCGCCTCAACTTGGCACCCTGTTAGACAACGATACTTTAAGAATAGCAGCGGCTCTCAGGTTAGGCGCAAAAGTATGCGAAGCTCATCGTTGTCGCTGTGGAGTAACTGTAGAGGAAAACGGCCATCACGGCCTCAGCTGTCAAAGGTGCGCCGGTCGGTACCCAAGGCACCACTCAATTAACGAAATCATCCGACGCGCCATGGTTTCAGTTAATGTGCCTTGTATCTTGGAGCCTCCAGGTTTAAGCCGCACAGACGGTAAGAGACCGGATGGGCTAACTCTTATACCTTGGCGCAGGGGACGCTGCCTCCTATGGGATGCCACATGTGTCAGTACATTTGCTGCATCCCATTTGAGACAAACTTGTCGGTATGCAGGCTCCGCAGCGGAAAATGCTGCGAAATTAAAGCACTCCAAGTACTCGGCTCTAGAGTCAGCATACGAGTTTGTGCCAGTCGCTGTGGAGACAGCAGGACCATGAAGTCATGAAGGCCGCAATTTGTTTAGGGAACTAAACTTGGACGATGACTAAGGGACAGGGGCTGCGATCCCCGCTCTGGCTCCTATCTGGTTCAGCAGGTCTCCATAGCTATTCAGCGGGGCAACGCTGCTGGTAGTATGGGGACCTTTGAGCCAGGTATAATGCAGGGCGGGCTCTTTTAGGTTAGATTAGTTTAAGTTAGGTTATTCTTTATCAGACTTGTACATATTTATAACTTAGGTTAAGTTTTTTTTTATATTCTGGTGTATTTAGTTACCTTATTTGATAAAATAAAATTATATTATGATTTAAACAAAACTATGTAAATATTTTGTCCGAAAACTATTCGAATAATTATCGTTTGTCCGATGACATGTTTCGTACATTTTTCTATTTACCATTTCACATTTAGTAGAAGTATCGTTTGTCCGAAATACTGTTCCCGTCACATTCATTTGGCCTATGAGTTGTTACGTATTTTGTTACGTAGCCCATTTTTAGGGTTCCGTACCCAAAGGGTAAAAACGGGACCCTATTACTGAGACTTCGCTGTCCGTCCGTCCGTCCGTCCGTCTGTCACCAGGCTGTATCTCAACAACGGTGATAGCTAGACAGTTAAAATTTTCACAGATGATGTATTTCTATTGCCGCTATAACAACAAATACTAAAAATAAAATAAAATAAATATTTAAGGGGGCTCCCATACAACAAACTTGTTATAGATTATATATATGTATAGGTACGGAACCCTTCATGCGCGAGTCGGGCTCGCACTTGCCCAATTTTTCATTTACCCACTGATACTTTTGGCACTGCATACATTTAAACAAATTTTCAGTTTACCTTTTAACTTTTCCCGCCCCATCCACTTGCCCTCTAAATTGAGCTTTTTTTTATTTACCCAATAATATTTTTGGCATAACATAAGATCTGCGACCATGACAGCGCGGGAGCCGAGCAAGTGAACCTAGCATGCCACGGCAGCAGCTGGCAAAGCGCCAAAACCGACATTGCTGGGTTAGGTTAGGTTAGAACTCCCCCCCGAGGGTGTCCACCTTGTCGTGGTGGGGGGGCTCAGTACCTGCGGTTGGGCGCGGGGAAGCCAAGAGACACCAGGGAGGGGGCCTACGGGCCAAGACGGGCGAGGGAGACCGAGAAGGAGACCGGCGGAGTATGACTCGGGTGGGCACTTCGGTGTTTGTGATGGACTTCACCTCCGCCGGTGGAGGAGACCGAGGAGGAGGCTGGCGGGGCATGACTCGGGTGGGCACTTCGGTGTTTGTGCTGAATTGCGCCCCCGTCAGCGTTGGGGGACCCACGGCGAAGGGGCTTCTGTCCTCCCGTGGCGGGCCGAGGGGTAGGGCCGTTTGTCCTCCCTTGGCGTGGGGGGTGTGTCGTGGGGTAGGGGCGTTTGTCCTCCCATGGCCGGCTGAGGGGTAGGGGCGTTTGTTCTCCCTCAGCAAGGAGGGTGGGACCGAAGCACCGTGTGTCGGTGTCGGTCCCCGCTTCCTGGGGGCTTGGGGAAGTGGCTGAGGGTAAGGCACATTTCTATGCTACAGTGTGTCTTTCGGTGAGGGTTCGCCCTAGGGCGAAAGTGCCGGTGGTGTCGTGGTGAATGTTCGCAATCCCATGGCATCACCACTACGGCACGGGTTGGCAGCACTGCATCCCAGAGTTTTAGTGGGTAGGCTAGTCCTTCACGGATTAGAGAGCTCCACATCACCAATGCGTAATATTTGACTCTACCCCCGAGGGTCTCATGTTACGTAGTGGTATGCAATTCAATGCATTTCTCCGGGTAAAAAAAAAAAGGTTAGAACTAAGACCACAAAAGTGAGAGCCGAGCGAGTGAAGCTAGCGTGCCGCGGTAGCAGCCGGCAAAGCGCCAAAACCGACCTGGCTAGGTTAGGTTAGGTTAGAACTGCGACCACAACAGCGCGCGAGCCGAGCGAGCAAAATGAGCATGCCGCGGCAGCGGCCGGTGAAGCGCCAGAGCGGAACTGTCGGATTTCGTTAGGTTAGGATCTTACTAAAATTATAAAGTTGATTTGAGAAAAGCCGAGTAGTTAAAAACCGAATCGTTACATCGGACGAATGAAATGAAAGTCATACAAAAAAAGTCGAATAATTAATAAACCGAAACGTTACATCGGAAAACTGATATTACGGACAAATAAGATTTAGGGAGCGGGGATTTAGTGTCGTTAGTCGAGTGAAAAAAAAACCTAAACAATTCATGCCTGATCGTAAAAATCGAAATGAATTTTCGGACAAATGAAAAAAAGTTAAAATTATATTTGTCGAAACGAAAATCGGATTAACGTTTTTAGTGTTTCAGATAGGTAACATCTATTTATCTATCATATTATAATTATGGTATTGGAATCCTTAACACAGACATCCACTGCTGAACGTAGGCCTCCCCCATAGCTTGCCACATTTGCGATGCAGACTGCATCGACTCCCTGCGACCCTCCCAAAGTCATCCGGCCACCAAGTCGGGGACCTTCCGACGCTACGCTTTCCTGTTCGTGGTCGCGACTCCAGGATTTTACGGCCCAACGGCCATCTGTTCTCCACACTACATGGCCCGCATATTGCCACTTCAATCACGTCATGTTTTTAGGGTTCCGTAGCCAAATGGCAAAAAACGGAACCCTTAGGTATAGATTCGTCATGTCTGTCTGTCCGTCTGTTTGTCCGTCTGTCCGTCCGTATGTCACAGCCATTTTTTTCCGAAACTATAAGAGCTATACTGTTGAAACTTGGTAGGTAGATGTATTCTGTGAACCGCATTAAGATTTTGATGCAAAAATAAAAAAATAATAATAAATATTGGGGGCTCCCCATACTTAGAACTGAAACTCAAAATGTTTTTTTTTCATCAAACACATACGTGTGGGGTATCTATGGATAGGTCTTAAAAAATTATATCGAGGTTTTAAAAATATTTTTTTTCTCAACCGAATAGTTTGCGTGACAGACGCTTCCAAAGTGGAAAAAAGTTAGTCCCCCCCCCTCTAACTTCTAAAATAAGAAAATGAAAAATCTAAAAAAAAACATGATGTACATTACTATAAATACTACCAACGAAAGTTGTTTTGAACGAGATCTAGTAAGTAGTTTTTTTTAATACCTAACTTTGCACCTAATTTATATGGGGCGCTATACATACCAGGTGCAAACTTAACTTAACCACTTAGGGATGGAAAGTGTTTGTACGGAACCCTCGGTGCGCGAGTCCGACTCGCACTTGGCCGGTTTTTTTTTATTTATGTTCCTATTTATTATAATTAAGCTGCACTATGCTGAAACTAAAACTAACAAAGGTAGTATATAGGTGCCCAACATGTATATATCTTTAGAAACTAGATTAAATTTGCTACTTTGTGGGTTTTTTTTTATTGAAAATATTCGGTAAATATTTTTTATTTACCTCCCTGAATAAAAAAACTTGTTGTGATTTTTAATATTTTATGTACACGAAAACGATAAGTACTTGACAAGCCCTAGTAGACTTAACTGACCACTGACCAGCAATAAAGAAAGAAAAAGAGGTTTATTTGGCCCTATTCACCCCGCTCTCCCGCCTCACAGGGGACGAATATGACTTCCCTCCACATCTGAAAATAATCACCGCGGAACACTCTAACTGTGGTAGAAATTTCATACTTGTAAATCGATGCGCACAAATATGTTAGAAAACAGCGGATTAACAACTCTACTAAATAATATACAGCATAACAAAAAGGGTGACAGAGTAACCAGACTGATTTTACCAGTGTATTCTTGCAGCGTGAATTTATGTGAAATCAGGCAAAAAAAAGATTTTGGTCTTTTTTTCACATTTTTGTTTATAAAATAATGTCAAAAAAGTGCCTTGTTGAGAGACTTTTAACATTCTGTCAGTCACTACGGCCAGAATTGAGAACAAAGTGGGAACGTTATTATCAAAGTACATAATGCACTGAGTACAGTATGCAGCCGAGAGGAAGTGGTAGGTACACCAAAATCCACATGGTGGCCCAATATTGAAACCGACCTAAGGAATCTGAACATTCAAGAACAGATGACCCAGAATCGACCAATCTGACGAAAATTGACAAGGAGACCCAACCCCACGTAGGTCGGACAAGGGAAGGTGTCATGAGAGACTGGCAATCGACATTTTAAGGTTCTAGATTTGATAGTAATTCAAATCTAGTGACAGGTCTCAAATGAAATATTTATTTTGATTTGTTTGATTTACTCCGTTGACAGCTGCAGAACAGTAAACATCTTAGTTGACATGTTTATTGTATTTTAGAAGATTATTATTTTAATATGTGTTGTGCTTGAAAATATAACAGTTTAAATTGCCAAGGCCCTTTGATTCAACCTTTAAAAGAAGGAAAATAAAAGAAGACATTATGCAATGAGTAATCACACTTAATTACTTACAGTTTATTTGATTATTATAATATTTTTACACAAAAAATTCTGAAACTAATTTTATATGTCAATTTTCACTGTAAATGTGGTATGGTCTGGAGAACGGTATTAAAATCTTTTTGATTCATTACCGGCCGCCGTGTAGATAGGGTGTTAGGTTATATTCAGGATATAATATATGTCCATGATACTCGTCATGCACTGTATTGAGTGACACCGTCAAGTTGACACTTAATGGATATAATATTGCTCAATACAACAAAATTGGACATTTGTCTGTCAAAATGCCATTATGTTGACAAACCAATATTGACGTTTAATAAATGTGACATTACTTTAAACAAGAGCATTTTACCAAAGAACAAAATTAAATGAAATATCTCGGATAATGTTCATCTTACATTTGAAATTCGGCCCCCGATTTTATACATACAAGTAGTACCTATCTCCTTAAATTATGACATACTATATTATACATGACACGAGTGTCATCTTTTCGCTTTCATTAACATCATAATACATCTTGTCTACGACTCGATCAAATTAAAATATACCTTTTTTGCGGTTTGCAAAATAGATACTGAAACAATTTCGATCTCTTTGTCAATGGAATATGACTTAGAAACGAGGCAGACTTGAACAACAGTAAGAAATTTCACGTTAGCTGGTTTTGAAAACGTTCCAGAGACCAAATTCTCTGTCTCAAATAATGACATGATAACAACATCGCAAATTACCCCGTTGTATCGAAGAAAATTGGTTACCATTACTGAGCTAGTCCAGGCGTGATGGCAGCCCAGGTTTTATTTTGGTGCCTTTTCATTTTTCGCCCATATCGGAATCGCTGCTCCGTCAGCAACAGTGGTTCCGCGAGTCCGACCGAGCGGAAAGCGTCGGAAAAACGCAAGTTTATTCTACACATGTATAAATATAACGTCTGCCAACGATAGTGATTCAGTTTTACGCGATCGCTTGCTACAAAATGGTGGATCGGCGGGCGGGATGAAATAATACAACAACAGAAAGTGAACTATTAATTGTGCAATCAGTGACTCTAGTAAAAGTCAAATTAGTCAAATGACTCTCAAGATGTGGAGGCAGACGACAATAGTGTTCTGCATAGTTATTCTAACTTCGGCAGAAGATTACGAGAGTAATTTAACTAAATTATGGTCGTTGTCAAGTGCTAAAAGTAGTGATGGACCAAGGACTGCTGTTGTTAATGTGTCAAGTGCTTCAATACTTGTCCAGCCTGAAGGAGCGCCGAGGAGTACTAGGGTGTCTTCTAGTTACCAAAACTACAGGTTCAAGCCCCGCGCGATACCATTGAAGAAGGAACCCCAGCAAAGAAGTGTATATTATACTCCAGAGAGTAATAAATATAAAAAGGAGATCCTTTTCCCCGGTAATTATTTTGCAATTGCCGAAGAGAAAAGCAAAGAGAATTTGACGCAGGATGCGTATAACCCGCTCGAGGGGGGTCCGTTCCAGCCGAAGACGATACCCTTGGTGAGGGGGGAGTTTCAGGGAAGATCGTTGGATTCGTATGAGGAACCCATCATTGAGAAACCGGAAGGGTTCACGGAACAAGCGGCTCAGAGGAGATCGATTTCTGGTGAGTATGGATGTAGAAGTTAAGTCTAATTTTATTTTGTTCAATGAGGTCGAGTGTGTTGTGGAGTTTTTCTATTATAATATGTACTGGGTTTTCTCAAACAACATATAGGTACTGGAAGCCCCGCAGTGATGGGAATGGACTTACAACTAAAGAGCTGACTATACAATCCGAACATTTAAGGCGCTTTTATCTCACCTCTGAATAAAATTAGACAAGCGTATGTTTCATTACCATTTCATCAGCCAAATGATCTACCGCTGGATACAGGTCTCCCCCAAAGTTTTCCACACCGATCGGTCGTACGCCGCCTTAATAAAAGACACCAAGCAATGTTTTAAAATTCATAACTACAATTTCTAAATATAATATAGAAGATACGTACACAAATACGCAGTAAAAAAAGGATACGAGTGATATCTCTATTTATAGAAAATCCCACTATAGACCTATTAGGTATATATGGTAACACGCGGGCATCTTGAAGTACATCGACTCTTTTTCAAGTTCACTTCTTTCTTCAAGTAAACACGTCTTTCTTAATACTTACATACCTTTACATACATTATTATAACAAAACGGCACTTATAATAATATGGGAAAATCGTGAAATCCTAACTTTACAGTACAATTCATCCTTTGCTTATCATTTTCAAGGAATTAAATTACCAAAACTTTTCACGGCAATCAAAACCCTACACAGTTACTTGAACTACTTACTGACCCTTACCGATTCAATCGTCATTACTATCATGAAAAACTTTTCTATCAGTGTATTTCCTAATTACCAATTTAATGGTGACTTCACACACCACCGTCATTATCTACCGCTGTCTTCGTTGAACCGTCATCACTCTCGCCAAACCCCTAAATTTGATGAGCAACCTATCATCTTTTCCGCTTGTCGACTATAAAATGTAAATGTACATTATGGATCGCGTGGTCAACTGATTCAACGGTTGCGCTCGAGTGCACCTGATTGTCATTCCTAGTGAAATAATGGAAATGGAATAGGTGGATTGTTTTTGCGATTCAGCGATTTATTGGTTCGTTGGCTTTTGTTCCGCCTAGTTAATTATAAAATTGTAGACAAATTACTAGCCAAATTAGAACTACCTGTATAAGGCGGAATGTAACAACGACATGAATTCATTGGTGATAAGTATTATGATATGAGCGTCTTACTACACGTGATTGGGCGTTTGCGATTGTACGTTCTAACCACCTTATTCCTTTGACGCAATTTGGCGAATTCATTCCAGAACATTCTTTGGGGTAGCTTTGCCACTTAGAATTGCTACCATCACAATTTGTAAATTTCTTTTACTATACTTGTGATCAGTTTGACTTTTATTTATTTTAAATATGGTGGAGATCTCGAATTTCTAACTAATCGTCAATCAGACGATCTGACACAAATTCACCTTGTTCCCAATTAAGCTCGATTTTGCATGCGGTACATCGTAGTCTAACTTGCGAATTAATTCCCGAGAATCGAACCAAGGGACACCTGATTCGTATTCAGTACTGTCACAAAGTCTACCGCATCGTTAAAGTCTACAGGCATTTCTACAAAAAAAATGCGTTCATAGAAGTGGAAAAAACGCTCAAATAATGACCCAAATAAAACATGACAGGAAAGGAAATTGACTGAAGTACTTAATTATGCTTCAATTGATTCATAACTTGGACATAATTACCGGAATTGACAACACACGGAATCGACACACTTTACTGAACCTGACACTCATACGGAAATTTGCACAAATGCATCATTTCATTGCAAAAAAAACAGGCTATTGCTATGTTGAAACAGGTAACAAAAGTTTTTGCGTCGGAACTGTCTGTGCCCCTTCATGACTATTTTCTTTTTTAGCCTTCCCTATTGTCTTCCTCCACTTCGCCTTATCCCCTTCGCCTGCAGAAACGTTGTCTTGTTTCATGCTCACCAGCAACATATCTGTCCAATTGGGTTTTTCTTTACAGATATTTTTAAATGGTGCCTTCAGTTGGAACAGTAGTATGGGTAGTCAAAATAAATGTTGATGGCTAGACTGATTGTCCCTTGTTTATTCATCCATCTTTGATTTTAATGATAGATACACTTTATGAATGTATGTTATGACTATTAACAAGATAGAACATGCAGTTAAATAATTTACGACTTTGTTACCTAGCTTGAGTAACGTTAATTGAATTGTATTGTCTAATTCTTACACAAATTTTTTGTTGTTATTTTTATGAGATTATGAATCATAATACAGTATTGCTTTCTACGTTTGTATGTTAATGATCATTTTTGATAATCTTCCACAGCATTTTTTAATTCATATTTTTTTTTGTCGGATCAATATTTTTTGCGAACAGAATTAAGTAATGTAAAGTAAGTAATTTCTCAATTAAAATTAATCAGTTATCGAAATGACAGTGTTTTGATTTAATTTTTGAAAAACTTTTTTTCTGTTCGCAAAAATATTGATCCGACAAAAAAAATATAGGAATTAAAAAATGCTGTGGACACTGTCATTTCGATAACTGATTAATTTTAATTGAGAAATTAATCAGTTATCGAAATGACAGTGTCCAGATTCTGAGATAATAAAATAAACATGGTATGAAATCGGTTGAAAATGAAAGGTGTTTAAGTATTATTACGCTTTTCCTATAAGTATACTCGGAATGTAGAAAATTCGTTTTGCGTGTGGATATATCAGATTAAGAAAACGCAATGATAATAATACTAGTAGATAGTAAAGATAGACTAACTATCTCGTTAATTATCTTGGATTTGTACGCATGAAATCATTGTTCTTAGTACGGTTATTAGAAGCGATGATTTTCTTTTGCATTTTCTGCTAATTATTTCAAGAAGGTGTTACACTATCATCATTTCATTATTACCTGTTAATTGTGCAAGTAATAGCATGATTATGATATATAGATTTGACATTCCACTATTTCTATTGTTGTATACTTGTTTTTAGTTTAGTAGAGATTTCGTTTTAAGATGTAGGTATAGAGATCATAGTAGTAAATAAACACAGCCTGACTTTGTTTATATTTTTTCTCAGGTTCTCTTTGATTCTTATTTAGTAGACATCTATTATATTACGTATGGGGATAAAAATAAAAGATGTCGCGAAAGTCTTATAAAGGGTTATATAGAAATTATTTGGCTCTATAATAATGTTACTGCAGGTGGAAAAATATAGGACTCAAATTGCCGGTGATTCCTCCTAACGATGGGCGCGCGCCGTATCGTTCTTTCTCAATCTGGCCCTTAAATCACGCATAAAGCGAGATCTGTTCAAATTTTAGTAGAGACTCTTCGCTGTAAGACCGTTCAAATGTTATAGTCATACTTATTATGACCCAGCAAATTCCGGAGACACCATGACATAAGAAATAAATAAGAAGGAAGTAATTATTTCCAATCTTCTCTTATTACAGACCTCTTTGGCGGTGAAGAAGATGACGATGAAGACGAGGATGGAGAAGGCGAGTACGAAGAGGTTAAGGAAGAGGGCAGTGAAAAGAAGAAGACGAAGAAACCCAAGCCCAAGAAGAAGAAACTAGGAAAGTACATGCTGCCTCTCCTCATGGCTTACAAGATGAAGTACTTCGCAATGGTACCTATCATGATCGCAGGGTTGGTACTGTTGGTAGGAGCGACAGGCATGGCTGGATTCTTCTTTGCCCTGTTTGCAGCGGTTATGGGGTTACAGAAAGGCGGATATTAAATTTTGTAGAGTAAAGTCGACGTAAACTCGCAGTTGCCATCCAAATGTAAGCGATTTCATTCTTCACCTTTGTAGCAATCGTAGATTAGAAGAGTGTAGCCTCAGATAGCTAGAGGCTTTGAGAAATGAAAGTGTTGATATAATCTCAATCGATGAAAGATTTAGCATATCTGAGACGTATGTTCAATGGCTGTAAGTTAGAAGAACTGCAACATTAATTTTGTTTTCTAATGTATAACGGTTCTTCACGATTGTTCACATCTGTTTATCCACCGATCTCCAAAAGGGCAGAACTTCTTTAAACTGTATTTATTTCGATTCTATACTGGAACGGAACTGTGATTCCAGTATCAGAATAGTTCTGTTATTGTTGTTGTTGTTGTATCAGTGCTCGTGCTTTTGTAAATATTTTCTGTATTTAATTAGTCTGTAATGGACATTAAGTTATTTATTTAATTTAATAGTAGTACGAATAAACTGAACCAAATCGATGTAGCAATGTATATGATAGTAGTTACCATTGAATGACGTACGGTCGTGTATGTATTAAAATTGTAAAATGATCAACGAATATAATTATACAATATAATTACACTATGCTTGGATTGTTTCTGCTTTTCATTGACCTTTTAACAAAATGTACGACTATTTGTAAAGAATATTTTTATCAATTCATATTTTTTATGTGGTAATACCACATTTTTTTTTATTTTTATACATAATGACACAAAGGTAAAAAAAATATGAATCGATAAAAGGATTCTATACAAATATTTAGAACAGTGCCATCTCTCTCGCAGTCTTCACGCTTGCTGTAAAGCAATGGGGATTGGGGATCGTGCGTGTAAAGCGCACATCCTTGGGTATGGCTTAATGCCATGCATTTCAAAAACATATATGACGCAGATGGCGCTCCAGTAGCGTCAACAATTAAGGGATGAAATATTTGGTGTGATTGACGTAGCGATTTTAGTGGCTCAGTTGGAAGAGCAATGCGCCGGAAACGCAGAGGTCGCGGGTTCAAATCCCGCTTAGATTGTAGTAGATCGCATTCAATTTTTCTTTCTTAATTTACCTTTGTGTCATTATTTATAAAAATGGACGACTACTAATACTATCTGGTGATAGCTTTTGGTAGTTGCTCGACCTAGAGTTTTACAGACAGGAAGACAGGTTTATCAAAACTCAAATGTTCATCTGCCGCTTTTTATGCTTATAATATGCGAGCAAGGACTAGTACTCGATTAGAGACCATCTGTATTTATTTACCATCATCATCAGGTTTTGGATAACACCTATCGCTATGGGCGTTATATATTATGGAAATGAAAACCTATTTTCGGGGGGAGAAAGCCAAAAAAAAGAAATTAACAGCATTTTTATTATGTTTCGTAGTGGCTTTGATTACAATGTCATCTATCAGTTTGGGCGTGCCAGATATCTTTGCAACCTCATCACGTCAAAACAGCTAGACGGATTTTACCGGATTGTGGTACAACGTGATATATTACTTATCTCAAAGGTATTTAGGAGGTATTAATTTTCTTCAAAATGTGTATCTCAGTATTAAAACTACAGTGACAGAAGCTGCTAAAGAACTCGTGATCTATATTGGGGTCCACCAAGGTTCCACTCTTAGGCCCCTGTTATTCATACAGTAATGAACCTTCACTAGTCACTACCAATTTTATAAGTATCAGCTAGTTATTCTGAAGATGGAAAGTTTTTTGCAATCATGGCCTGTTCCCACAGAAAATTTATATTTAATTCGATTTTAGAGTTTTATAAGAGTATAGATATTACATAGAAGCTATGCTGAGATTCTAATAAATAGACTGTAGTCGATAATAATGCAAATGCCTTGCCTTCGTTATCATAATTTCAACCAAACGTCCATCTTTGAACATAATTTTCCCTCAAGGATAGCCATAAGGAGTGGTTTGACGCCTTCAGCATCCATCGGCTTCCTGTGACCTTAATGGGGTCAGTATAGTCCATATTTTGGGATAAACCTTAGATTCTTATCAAGATACTAGAAGGTGCCCACAACTTTGTCAACGTAAACCTACCGTAGTCGGGTAAAAGGTATTTTATAACCATTTTTGGATGTTAAAATCCGTCCAGCGTCAAATCAGCATGTATCAAATGATAAGAGAACGAAAAATGTTTACCAACAGATGGCTTTGTACGTTGCCTATTCAAATACTGCATCGCCCTGTTAAGAATATTTTGGATTTGTAAGCAATCTCCATAGAAAATTTATTTTCAATACAGTTTTAGAATTTCATTATAGTATAGATAAAATGCTTTAGACTCATGATTACGATGACGAGAGAAATACTTAAACACCCAAATCTGAATAGCATGACATCTATGGGAAAATCTATCAATATTGAAATCAAACTAAGGAAAACAATATGAAAGTAAATAGCAAAACGGTGATTTTCTTGAACAACAATCGACCGTGAAATAGACTCGGGCGCATAGATAATGGTAGGGCGACGATTACGCTCCACTTACTACGATGCCTTTACCAGAGAGCTTGTCTGTATATCCCTGCAAAATCGTCCGTTCACATTTGCTATTGTCCTGGATGGCTTCTTTTCCATTAGAGCTGAGCTTAGCTGTAATGGAAAGAGCTAATGGAACTAGGTGAAGAGGTGCATAGAAGTGAGCGAAGCGAAAGTTGTGTGTAAGTATCGTAGAATCTGGTATTCGGTGATATCTACCTACCTCAGTGGGAGATAAGCGTAACTTTATGTGTGTATACATCTACGCTTAGCTATGCAGCCTAGGTCTGGTGATAAATCAGCTCTATTTAGGGTTAATGTTTAGGTATAATGAGCCTTCTCCTTGATAGCCTGGTACGGTACGATACGACGTTCACCTTTCCCTTTATTTTGGGCAAAAAGTTTTATTAAGATTATTACGATTATGTTTGATTTACATCTAACAAGTACCGAGGTAACAGACAAAGCCTTTCGTTTAGTCTCATGCTTGTTTCTGTCTCAATGGTAGTCTGAATGCAACGAAATGTTCCAAGTTAAAGACTTCATCGTCTCTGATTGAGCCGAAATCGTAAAATTCCAATTTCAATTAAATATATTATCACCAAAACCATAAATGGAAGCCAAGTTCAATATTATTAATATCAATCAATCAGTCAATGTCATTTATTTTCAGGCAACTGTGGCCCATAGACCTCAAAACCAACATACATATCAAATACAACAACCATATGACATAAACAGTGACGTGCGACGTTGAGCCAAAATCCCACTTGCAGGAAGGCCGACAGCTTGATAGTAGGGACCCTCACCACTAATGAAGGGAAGTTCACACTGTACTGCAACTGTTCGACCCTCACCTAAAGACTTGAGATCTAAATGGCTGCCAAGCTCTATAGACAAATTATGAAATTGATTTGTAGAAATGTATAACATGAATTATTTATACAAAACAAAATGATATTATCTATTGAACCTCAGCTTTGTCTCAATATTTGACCTGACCAGTTCGCACAAGGTCTCTTGCCAGTTTTTTCTGAATTTGCTTGACTGATACGCTACTGCGTGCCTAGATTCCAATATGAGGCTGATCCTTATATCTGGAAGGGTGTAAAGGAAACAGTATTATTAATTGACGCAACTCTATAGATTTGGCGATGTTTTCCACGCTGTGCTTAAGACACGCTTATCTCCCTCGGTTGCTCACTAGGACAGTGATAATGCCGTTGGTGAAAAACAGAACGGGGGATTTGTCGGACCTGGGAAATTATCGGCCCATCTCGCTGGCAACAGTTCTTGCTAAGGTGCTTGATCGCCTTCTTAATGAGCAACTTTGTAAAAATATTAAACTGCACGATGCACAATTTGGTTTCAGACCAGGATTGTCCACAGAGACTGCAATACTGTATTTGAAGAGGGCTATCAGGTACTATAAAGACAGGAACACACCAATATATGCGTGTTTTCTGGACCTGTCGAAAGCATTTGACCTGGTTGTGTACGACGTACTGTGGGACAAGTTAGCGAAAACGGGTATACCGAGTGAATGCGTTGACCTGTTAAAGTACTGGTACAGCAGCCAGGTTAATTGTGTGAGATGGGCAGGTGTAGACTCTGATGAGTATAGTTTGAAATGTGGGGTACGGCAGGGTGGACTAACATCTCCAGTATTGTTCAACCTCTATGTGAATGGGTTGATTGAGGGGCTCAGCAATACACATGTCGGATGTCATTTAGATAAAACATGTTTTAACAACATGTTTTATCTAAATGACATCAGCTATGCAGACGACATGGTATTGCTGGGCCCGTCGAGCGACTCATTACGGCAACTCATTTCTATTTGTGAGGGGTACGCTGTGGAGCATAGCCTTAGGTACAGCACGAGCAAGAGCGAGTTCGTCCTCTTCAAAGCCAGGAAATACAACCCTACAACAGTACCTACGATCATGCTGTGCGGAGTGCCCCTGAAGCGAGTTGAAAGGTTTAAATACCTTGGGCATATCCTTACAGAGGATCTAAAGGATGACCTGGACCTAGAAAGGGAGAGAAGGGCGATGGCGGTGCGTGGCAATATGCTTGCCCGCAGATTTGCAAGGTGTAATGAAAAAGTCAAATTGACGCTATTCAAAGCCTACTGTCAGACGTCCTACACTTGCAGTCTGTGGGTAAGTTTTACACAGAGGGCCTATTACGCACTAAGAGTCCAATATAACATTATTTTGAGGATGCTGTTGCGGCTGCCCAAGCACTGTAGTGCGTCCAACATGTTTGCCGAAGCGCGAACTGATGATTTTTTTGCAATTAGACGCAAGCGTGTTGGATCACTACTCAGGTGAGTACGTGGCAGCGGCAATAGCCTCCTCAGGGCATTGTCGGAGAGGCTGGACTGCCCCTTAATTAAATATTGGGTGAAAGTGGCCATCGGTAGGGCCAAATAAGATGAGGCCGCAACCAATCGCGGGCTGACTTTCCTTTTTGGAGTTTAAGAATCGATTTTCATATATAAGCCCGGGGTATGAAAAATATGGGGTGTAAAATCGAACGTATCTGCCGTGCTAATTTAAAAAGTCGTATCTCAGTATACGATCGGGGTAAAAATACGACTTCGTAATTTAGCAGGTTATGCGTTAAGCGTTATAGACTAAGATCACGATATAAAATAACCTTCACCGAGATGTTTATTTGATGAAGTGTATTTTATATTTAATTTAATATGTCAATAATTATATTGCATATGGGTTGCCTAACAAATTTTAGTCCAGGGTATGTTTAATTAATAATAAAAAAAATGGTTTTAAACATTTCACCGGTTTGATTAATATTAGATAAATTCTATACCAATCGAAAGTATGAAGCCCATAGAATATGCAAACGTTAGGTTGCCTATTCTTTTCCCGTCACAACTATTGGGTAGCCAGGTATAAACAGGTAAATCTATACCTACTAGCATTTTGCAAAGGTCTGATTGTTGAATTGAAATTAAATAAAATTAAAGATTATTTAATTATGAATTTATCTAATAATCAAATCGGTGAAATGTAAAAAAAAAAATTTTTAATTTTAAACTAAACATAACCCGGACTAAAATTTGTTATGCAACCCATATCCAATATATTTATTGTCATTTTAAACTAAACATAAAATACATTTCATCAAATAAACATCTCTGTAAAGGTCATTTTATATCGGGAGCTTAGTCTATAACGCTTAACGCATGACCTGCTAAATTAAGAAGTCGTATTTTTACCCCGATCGTATACTGAGATACGACTTTTTAAATTAGCACTGCAAATACGTTCCAAAAATATAAGTATTGCGAGGATTGACGTTTGGTTGTCAAAGGCGACGGTTGAAAATTTTATCAAATTTTATTTTATTTATAAGTTAATTCAGTTTTAGAGTCCTTTTCGCTGTTTTTGCGATGAGTGAGTCAAGTCGAGGTGTCGTGAGTGATACGTCACTTTAAGAATGTGGGCAGCGGGCAGCTCCGTCGTGGCTATCTGAAGTGGAGTTTGATAGTAAGGCAGGGCCGAGTCAATCGGATATTGTATCGGACGCTGAGTCCATGTCGGATGTGCGGCATATAGCGGTGAAGCGTGCTTGTGGTCTGAGCGAAGCGACGAAAGCTGTGGTTGTAGTGATAGTTTTATCACAATAGGCAGGAAACCTAAACGCTTGCGGGATTTAGCAACCGCCAAAACGCAGCTGGAGCCGTACGGTGTGCCTGTGCCTGACAAGCTATTTGAAGTTTATATAGTGTCAAAAGAAGATTTACCGAAACAGATTGGTTTGGCAAAGTTGCTGCAATTTAAGGGTATAAAAGGAATTTTATCCGTCAAGTTTATGGGTCTACGTAAAGTTCGCATACAGTTTAACTCTAAGGATGATGCGGAGAAGCTTCTGGCTTCTCAGGAGTTTAACAATGAGACGAGACGTTCTTATTGGTCTAATATGGCATGCTGCACTTATGGAATTATAAGGCAGGTTGAGTTGGAGGTTGAGGAAGACGAATTTTTAAAGAATATTGAAGGGTCTGAAGACATTTTGTCAATATGTAGACTAAACCGTTTGGATCATGATGGGCGTTGGGTTAAGGCTGATGCTATTCGTCTGTGTTTTAAGGGAACTTCTTTACCGCCATATGTTTACCTACGCCTACGGTTGCTGATTTAAGGTAAATCAGTACACTTTCCCGGTTACCCAATGTTCAATATGTTGGAAGTTCGGTCATCTGAGCAGGTTTTGTCCTACTACTAAAGTTACTTGTCCGAAATGCGGCGGGGAGCATGCCAATTGCGAAACGACTATTTTTAGATGCATTAATTGTAAAGGCAGCCATATGGCCTTAGATAAGTCGTGCCCGGTTTTTGTGAAGGAGTAAGAAATTCGCAGGATTATGTCTGCTGAGGGATGTATATATAAACGGGTTTTTTGGTTGTATATGCAAAATAAGGAAAAAAAGGATACGGATGTTTGTAGTCAGGATGCGCCATCTGTTTTTGAGAATGACTTAAGTTTTGGAAAGTCATATAGAGATGCTGTTTTGTCGAAGCCGTTACAATCTAAAGAGTCTGAAGATTCTGTCTGTCAGGCTGAGGGCCAGCGATCAGTAAGTCAGTACAGATTAGAGAGCGAGCCACAACAAGAGGTTCGTAAGCCGCGGAATTCAAAAAGAGTAACAGATGTGAAGAGGTCCGAGTGTCTATTAGTCACTATTGTCCGGGCTGATATGGAAGATAAAAGACAAAGTAAGGACAAGAAGAAGAGAAGTATTACTTTTGAAAGGCTGGTTGAGAAGACGAAGGATATTTTGTTTTCTACCGAAAGTTGGGAGGAGAAGTTCAATACGCTGTTTGGAGTTGTTGTTAAGGAGATTTTGAATTTTTTAAGGAAGGTGATTTTGTACGTTTGTTTTTGTCTAATGTAAATGGCTAGGTCTAATACCAGATCTTTCTTGAATGTAATGTTCAATTCAATATTGGCGGAACCCTTATCGAAATCGGCTAAATTTGTATACAGTTGTTTTTATGTAAATAGTGTATACAAATTTAGTTGTTTTCGTGTACATATTATTTTTAAGTTTATACGGTTTATGTTTTTATTTATCTATGTCTTTTAGATGAATGATGTTGTGTATTAGGCCTGCTGGAGCTGGCATGTTCATAAAAATGATCAAAGCTCCTTAATTAATAGATAAAAAAAAAAAAGTATTGCGATACTACGGTAGAAAGGTCGTATCTTTGTATGGATTTCATAGTAAGATACGGTTTTTTTCCGTAGCACTGCAGACTCTAGTAACTAAACTAGCCGCTCGAGGGCGCTTTACATCACGCTTCCTTATTTAGTTACTACTCATGATCTCTCCAATTTGTTAAAAATCAATCGGAAGTAAATTTTCCTTGTAAAATATTGTAATTTTGCTGTATATTATACTCGTATATTAATATTATGTAAATGCCTACCTTCTCGTTCTTGTTTGCAGCACCCAACAGGGTACATAATGTGATACTTAAACTATTTACTAATCATTATGTGCAATAAACGTATTGAGTATATATTTTATAATCGTTCTTAAGGCCAGGCGCGCACCACGATTTTAGTCGCGCGATAATTTTGTCGCATAAATGCAAGATATGGGTTTATATGAGAGTGCGCGCACCACGATTTTCATAAACCCAGAAGTACGCTTATTTCTGCGACAAAATTATCGCGCGACTAAAAAAAAATCGTGGTGCGCGCCTGGCCTGAAGAGTAAACTCCAGTCGTGCGTCGGAGCTGACACACACACTTTTTTTTTTTTCTTATGTCATATTGTATCTGTACCTACTAACATAGTTCATCATCATCATCATCATCTCAGCCATAGGACGTCCACTGCTGAACATAGGCCTCGCCTTTGGACTTCCATATATACCGGTTGGAAGCGACCTGCATCCAGCGCCTTCCGGCGACCTTTATAAGGTCCAATGAAGCTATAACAACGTTCATTGATGATGTAGTGACCAAATTAAATCAGAAAAAAAAAGTGGCAGGAGTGATGTTAGACCTAAGTTCTGCGTTCGACACTGTTAGGGGAGAAGTGTTGAATCTCTTTCGGTCATACCTGGGAAACAGGAAGCAATTTGTTGAACTTATGTGGACTCAAGAAAATCGTCGGGTTGCTTATAGGTCCAGTGTAGCCAGCGTATTGAGAGGAGTACCTCAGGGTTCCATATTGGGCCCAGTCCTTTTTCTCATATTCACGAATGACCTTATTCAGTTCACGCACAACAATGTACCCAATAGTAGATTGGTTGTCTTCGCAGATGATACCAATGCGGTCATATCGGCAGAAACTATCACGGAGCTAAACGACAAGGTGGATTGCGCTTTTCGGTTCTTTTTGGAATGGTTTGATACTAATGACCTGAAGCTGAACAGTAATAAAACAAAAATTCTACTGTTCAAAACAACCTCAAGATTTAAGAGTAAGTTGCAGATCTCACTACAGGGCACTGAAATAGAACAGGTGGAAATGGCCAAATTTCTTGGTATTAATATAGACTCCAGTCTAAATTGGAAGGCTGAAGTGTCTGCAGTTGTGAATGCTGTTAGTTCTGCGTGTTATGCTCTCAGAAGTCTTAGGGATGAGCTAAAGTTGACGCAACTAAGAATGGTATACTTTGCTTTAGTCGAGTCCAAAATACGCTACAGTATTAAATTATGGGGACACAGCTACAAGTATAATACCCAAGCCGCCTTTGTAGCCCAAAAAAGGGCAATAAGAATTATGGCCAAAATTTCACAACAAACATCCTGTAGGCCATACTTTAAAGACTACAAAATCCTAACTGTTCCCTGCTTATACATTTTGGTAGTGTTGTCAGACCTCGTGAAATACTTAAATAAATTAGAGACACCAGATCAGAGAGAAAGGCGTCTGGCAACTAGACGAAAGGATTTACCACAATCTCTTGACACTAGGCTGAAGGTTGTCAAACATTCGGCAGCCTATCAGGGCATTATGCTCTTTAACAGATTGCCAACTGAGCTGAAGTCGATCACCAATAGCTTAATTTTTAAAAATAAATTGAAAGTTTTCTTGCAGGAAAAGTGCTATTATTCAGTTGAGGAATATTGCGAGCAAGCCTGAAATGTTCAAATTTATATAAATAATAATAATGATTATGATTATGATTGTGACTTTTGATAATGTTACATTGTGATTTCGATATCTATATTTCTTATTATTTATTTTATTTTGATGATTTTTAAATAATTATGTTTTAGAATAATGGATATTACCTATTAACTTATAATTATACCTTATTTTTAAATGACTAGATTATGACGATGTTTTTTTACTTAATGTTTTTGATTAATTTTTTATTGTATTTTTGGAGATTTTTTTTTGACATTTATTGTTTTTTTTTTTTTTTATAAGATAATTAGTGTTTGTCTTTTTTGAATGTTTATATTATTTTCGGTTAGTTGACTCATGTTTTTGATTTGAATAATTTGATAATTTAGGTTTTAATTTTGTATGTTGTTAAATGAATTTCAAACACAACTCACGTTGTTATTGAATAAAGAATAAAGGTCATCTGTCCATCTTGTAGGTGGACGTCCTACGCTGCGCTTGCTGGTCCGAGGTCTCCACTCGAGCACTTTTCGGCCCCATTGGCCATCTGCTCTGCGTGCTATGTGGCCTGCCCATTTCCACTTCAACTTGCTAATCCGGTGAGCTATATCGGTCACTTTAGTTCGTCTACGGATTTCCTCATTTCTGATTCGATCACGTAGAGACACCCCGAGCATAGCCCTCTCCATTGCTCGTTGAGCGACTTTGAGCTTTGAGATGAGGCCGATAGTGAAAGACCACGTTTCGGTGCCGTAAGTCATCACTGGTAACACACATTGGTTGAAGACTTTCGTCTTGAGGCACTGAGGTATGTCGGAAGAAAAGACATTGCGTATTTCCCGAACGCTGCCCAGCCGAGTTGGATTCGGCGGTTGACCTCTTTCTCGAAGTTACTAACATAGTTATTAAGTTAAAATTGTTACTAACATCCTATGGATCATTGGTCTGCAATAAAATATTTTTATTAATTTTATTTTATTTTTATTTATAGGCTCCACAGGAGTGTAGGCTCCTTTGTTTCGTCGTGATGTATTTGCAAAAAGACAGTCAACAATAGAAGCCTGCCCCAAACTAAAACCTGTTTGCTAATCTACTAGTTATTTTCACCATCATTATTATTTCAGCGGGGTATAAGTAGGCATCTCAAGTATGTATCACGAAACTTTATATTATTTTCATGTTTTTCGTAAGGACGTAGGTACGGTACGTAATCTAAATTCAAACATCCATATAAACTACTCCACTACCTAAAGAGGCTATGTAGCGATAAGACCTCCTGTGGTTTACTCAGTGATCTTTTAATGTATCTCATGTTGTTTTTTTTTCATGATGATAGAGGTGTGCCAAAAAGATTATTTGTATTTCTAACTACTATAATAATACGAAATACAGTAGTTATACTCATTATCATGATATAGAAACCTCCAGCACTGACACCACTTTACGTACGGTACTACCACATGCTTTCACAAGTTCAAATTAACGTTTAATTACAGGCACAAATGCATTATTCGCGACGTAATGGTTCATAGGCCGCAATGAACTCATTCCCCTATATAAAAGTTACGGTACACTTAAAAAGGAGTCATACCGTTTGTGACTTTAAAAGGCATCGGTAATGAAAAAAATATTAGATAAAAATATGTTGTAACAAATCATTCTAACGTAGATGTTGATAAGCTAATAGAAAAGGTTAGACATGACATTAAATCTGATATAAAAATAGAAGAAATAAAGTCATTTAACGCCAAAGTACCCAAAAATATTGGCTATTATAAATTAAACCAATAAGGAGAAATTATTTGCTCATCTAAACTAAGTGTGGACTTATGTACCTAACTGACATTATTATAAAGGTAGCGGTGAAACGATAGTAACCTTGAAACAGGAATATCCACTGAAGAACAATTTTGTAGAGTTCAATATGATGCCTTACTCGAGTGGGCTGATTCTAGACAATACTAACAACTATGGTATAGTAAAGACGGAAACTTTATTTGGGTTCGTCCCTCCGAACCACACGTTTGTGAATAAGAGCTTCAACGCTACGGAATCAGTGGAGTGGGTGTTCAAACCTGGCAGTTTCGAGAGAAGGTCTTTACAAGGTATGTTTACTATTTTATTTATGTTGACCGACACTTTGTGCTAGCAATGACTCTTTTTTTCTGCAAAACTAATTTCGACGATATTATTATAAAGAGTATGTTATTTTGAAAAAGAAGCTGAAACAATTAATCATATTAAAATTATATTTTTAAAGTAATCAATAAAACACAATCAAACATTAAAGCTAGCACTATTAATGTAATGTGTATTTACAGTATTTATAATATTATTGTTTCTATTTTCAAACTTAGACACCCCTCGTGCTATAACAAAAACCGCTGACAAAGCCAAACCGAAATCGAAGCGATCAAAGAAATCCAAAAACTACAAAAAGGGAAGAGGAAAGATAAACAAATGCATCTACAAGGTGATAAAGCAGCCAAAGAGGAAAGACAGGAGGCGAAATAAGTTCAAGATGCCGAAGAAAATGATGATGCCGTTGATACTGGGGCTGCTGGCTGCAAAAAGTATACTAATACCTGTTGCTTTGAAGGCTTTGGCGTTCATGTCTGTAAAAGGTCAGTAATCATGACGAAATGGGTTGAAATCCCGATAAGGGCATATATTGTAGTCTCTCATAAGAAAAGCCTACTAGAGTTTGGTACTACATCGATTTTTTTTTTTTTTTTGTATTTATCATCTCAAATGACAATGGCTATTGTAAAAGGATTTAAGTAAAAATAACGGTGTCAAACTCACTGCACAGTAGTCATTAATACTGTTTTATGATTGGGTTATATTAAAAAGCATGTTCTGATTGAATATCCAAAATCACTGCTAATTTTCCCATACTATCAGTTTACGTTAAGTTTGCACCTGGTTAGTATGGCGTTGGATACAAATGAGGTCCAAACTTAACGTAACCGAGTTTCACAATCCGATTTGTGCGCAAAATATGATCCCACCAATAACATTTTCACTAACCGACTTCAAAAAAAGGAGTTTCTCAGTTTGACCTCTTATGTGTGATGCCAAGACGAGATCTGCCTAACCCTAATATTAAAATGTACATTCCGCAGGTCTCATGATGGGCTTCTTCTCAACGGTAATGGCTTCCATCCTGAGCCTGAAAGGCATGTTCGACCACTCTCACGTGCAGAACAGGAAGGATGAAGGCAAGACGCAGGTCGAGATCATACAAGTACCCTCAAAGAGCGAAGATCATGTGTACTACGACGATCATCATTATAGGAGAGAAGATGTGCCGATGATTATGGGTCCTGAGTATTGACTGAGGGTTCGATTCTAGGGTGTTGACGCGGAGCTGAGGAAATCCTAGTTTCAAAGTGGAAAAGAGCAGTGGAAAGTAACACGTGTTTCTCACTGAAACAGACTACATTACAAGCTTTTATTTAACTTGCATTGTATGTATGTATGTATCTAATTATGTTTGTTCGGTTGGAATCTTGCAGCTCAATTTTGAAGCAGATATCATCATCCGATTGAGCTGAAATTTTGCATACTTACTTAACTTTGATGACAATACACTAATATGGTACCATGGGGCTGATCTGATGATGGAGCCGGAAGGTGGCGGCCGGATAGGAACTTATAATATAAAAAGCAATCCTACCGAGTTTGGGCTCTTTAGAATCGTCTCAGTGAGCATTTGATGGATATCTAAAGAAAAGTACAGTCGGCTATAAAAGCTTGTCACTAAAATGTCATTTTTGACAGAAACTTATTTCGAATACTGTGATCCTCTTTACTCCGATCAATGAAAACGCACCCAAGAATTCTAGATTTGTATTGAAAATCATTTTTCTATGGAGAGGGGTCATGATTTCAGGAAAAAACTTAATAGCGTGATGCAGGATTGTCATTTGTTTTTTATGGGTACACGACGCTGTGCCAACTTGGCGCCATCTGTTTTCATGATTTCCTTTGTCCTCGCATCACGCCGAAAGGGCTGGACAAATTTGAACCAATTTTGGTACAGGGATAGCTGGAGATCCAAAGATGGCTGTAGATTACTTTTTATCCGTCTATAAAAAAACCGCTGATGAAGTTGCAGGCACCTTATAGTTATGTAATAAGATTTTATCACCAAAAACTTAAGCCTAAAATAATTGACCCTCAATACTCGGTTACTTTAGGGCCTAACACAATTACAAGACACGACATCGCATCGTCGTACGACGCGACATCGCGCCACAATGCGACGTCGTGTCGTGGAAATGCATAAATCCAAAATGAACTGTATCTTCATGTGACAAGATGCAAAATTAAAATTCATTTTACAATCTCACGACCTCGCATTGTGGCACGATGTCGCGTCGTACGACGATGTTTTGTAATTGTGTTTTGGCCCTTAGAGTCTTGTTGTCACGGATGCAAGAAAGTGCACAGATATTATAATATTGTGACTGAGTTGTATGTTATAATCATTTACCAAAGTCATCACTTTAGTCTTAAGTTTTTGTATCAAGCTTGTTATACCTTATTAGTCATATTGCATTTAGTAATTTATTTTATGGATCTGAAAACTATTAATTAAATTTAAAATGTATAGTACAACTATTGGTTTATATTTGTATTATTAAAATATTTTCATAAACATTTTATAAATAAAAGAAATAAATAAATATCAGACAACCTCACACAAACCGATCTAGTCCCAAATTAAGCTCAAAAAGGCTTGTGTTATCACTAAAGCTGGCACGAATGGAATGAATGAGTGAACGATAATATTTATGTGTGAGTCACAAAATGATTACATACAGGTTGATACAATAAGTGATTATGAATGTGAAAATTATCGAACCAAATTAAATTCAAAATGACGAATGGCTTGTTTTTTCAAAATTTCAAATTGGTGGTAGGAAGCTGAAACTCGGCATCGGGGGGCATTTGGGGCTCACAAATATGAATCTGAAATCGGCGTCCGAAAATTCGATTAAAGTCGGAAAATGTCGAAAAAAACAATTTTTGTATGGAATTTTTTTTTTTGGAGTCTTGTATCTCGTAAACGGCTGGAGATGGGTAGGGGATGCTCAAACAAATATCATAGGGGACCCCCACCCGAGTACAGTCGTGGAAAAAAAAACAAAATGGCGACTTTTTTTTTTTCGAAAATTTCAAATTTGTCCGAGGGGGCTGAAACTCGGTATTGGGGGGCTTTTGGGTCCTCCGACTCAGAATATGAAATCGGATTTTGAATATTCGGTCAACTTCGGATAACATCGGACAAACAAAATTTAGTATTCTTAGCTTGACGGAGGGCCGAGCCATTTCTGAGCATAACTTATTGAATCGAATGGGTCTTAGCCTCGGATACTAGTACTTTCAATGAAAACTATATTGAATAAAATCGGTCGAGCCGTTTTTGAGTTATTACAAAATTTCATAATTTTCTTTAAAATGACTTAAGTGCCGCGCGGTGTCCCTACACTTCGAACGCTAAACATATTGGTTAAGTGCCAAACTATATTAAAACATTTTGCTCAATCTGTCACGTATTATAGATAACTTCCAAAAGATAATAAGTAATTACTGTTTCTTGGCGTGTACGACCTTTTTATCGGGCTTGAAATCTTTCTCGTAATTTTCGTCTATTGTGAAGGACGGGCAACTACGGGACCCTACACTGAGCAGTGACCGTGGCCCGACATGCTCTTGGCCGGTTTTTAGGGTTCCGTACCCAAAGGGTAAAAACGGGACCCTATTACTGAGACTTCGCTGTCCGTCCGTCCGTCCGTCCGTCCGTCTGTCACCAGGCTGTATCTCAAGAACGGTGATAGCTAGACAGTTGAAATTTTCACAGATGATGTATTTCTATTGCCGCTATAACAACAAATACTAAAAATAAAATAAAATAAATATTTAAGGGGGGCTCCCATACAACAAACGGGTTGGTTGCGTTAACTTTGTACCTCATTTGTATGGGGCGCTATACATACCAGGTGCAAACTTAACTTAACCACTTAAGGATGAAAAGTGTTTGTACGGAACCCTCGGTGCGCGAGTCCGACTCGCACTTGCCCAATTTTTTATAATTCGAACTAGTCGTCCGTCACCTATTAATTCTTGACATTAACCCTTTACCAGGCCGCGAAGACAAGAAAATGTGGGTTACGTTAATACCATTGCATAGTCCCACATGGTTAAACTCATACGTGACAATGGAATAGTATAGGTATCATCCCACATCCTAATTCTGGTCATACACAGATTGCATGAATATTAAGCAATATGTACAATTTTATTACACTGCCTTACAACAGTCAAAATCAAAAGTATGTCAAAAAACTAGCGTCTTCATAAAACACCATGATAGTAAAATATTTTTGTATCAAACAGTTAAATATACCTTTCGGACATATATATTACTTGTTTAGTCTAAATATTGTGCGGATTATGCTTATATTATACCTAATATTTTTTATTTTTCTTGAATAACAAAAACCCATTTTGTTGTTGTTTACAAAATATTAGGAGGCCCCTGTATAAGAACGGCACTCACACTAACACTCAAAGTGACAAGTGACATAACTTTCATTCAATCCATTCGCGCCAGCTTTAGTGAATCGACCTATACTAGACGACGATATACATACTTATATAGATAAATATATACTTAAATACATAGAACAACCATGACCCAAGCACAAATATTCGAGTTCATCACACAAATATTTGCCCTGGCCGGGAGTCGAACCCGCCAGGCATTTTTATAAAGATTTAAGAGACAGAAAACTTACAGGATTGAATGAATAAATTGTGTTTTTTACACCTAAATAATTATAATTATATTAGCAATCACTTATAAAAATATAACTTCAAAGAAGAGAAACCCTAATATCCAATCTGCATTTTTTCACAAGTTTTTTGGCTGAATGGGATTTATCTTCGATAGTATTACATTTTTTCTTTTATTGAAAAGGGATTCTATTGAAATAAAAAGGCAATTTATTATTGTTTCTTATAAATGTAATGTATAAACCGGATCGGGAACAGTGGAAATATTTTGAACATAGATTAAACTTAGATACAGGATCCCTCAGTTGCGAAAAAGGTGTCCAATCAATAGGCATGTTAATATTTAACGGTTTCCTTTTTTTTATCGTCACTTCACAATATAACACAATGTTCTTGATAAAACTCAGCACTAAAGGGATTATCGACACTCAACATTTGGATCTCAAACGCAATATCTTCAAATTTATCTCTGATCTTTTCGGTGACCGAACTCACTCTACCAGCAACTTTACTCGATATCTTCGTGTACCTCTTCTTCATAAACGGGCGAGGATCGTTCTTCCTGATTATCATCCTCATTTTTTGGCGATTTGTTGTCTTTATCTTAACCCGTTTTGATGGTAATACGATTTTGTCTTCTGGTAGCTGTGTTTTGAACATCTTGGGTTTTTTCCCGTCGAATTGACTGCATCCTTCGTCTTTTTTGCATACTTCGTCTTTTTTTGTTTTCATTGTCTGTCGGGGCATGATGTGTATTTACTAGATATGTTTACATATAAATGAAGGGATCACTTCGGGTTTGAAGATTTAGCGCTGCATACATTAATATAGAAACATTTTGGTTTGGCGTGTTATGTCAAAGTATACGGTAAATTGATGTTTCGTTTGGCATATTTTTTTTAAATTGTGAATATAAGTTCCAAATTCAGTGACAGGACGAATCAAAGAGGAAACAATACGAACGGCGCCGCCTCAGGATATTTTTCGTAAAGCAACCTTCATTTTCAACTTAACACATAAAAAGAGTGTAGACTTTAAAGGATCAACAGAACCTACGTAAAAAACACCTGTATTCTTCCTGTATTGGTTGTTTGTGTCAAACGCTATGCAGTTATTTGTGGGGAAAAGCGACCGACGCGGCGTCACCTCTAGGAATGGCTACGAACGCGCGCCGAATTTGCACAAACATATATGTAAAGCGGAGTCGGGCACACTGGTGCGCGCTGGGACGTAGCGAGGCGTGAAGTGAGCTCTTGCACACAAGAATACAAGATCGATATCGAGTAAGTCCTAGCCTAGGTATAACAAATAACGTCCACCCAAAAATTATTACCAAACTTCGGACTTTTGGGAGTGACAGGTAGGGAGTTACTTTATCGATAAACACACTTATCGATGCTTTGCGAAAGTGTCCTTGGGCCCTACTTGCAGATATACTAGAATGAAATATAAACACTGTATTGCACATAAAAACAATATCGGCAAAAAAAAGACATGTGGACAAAGGCGAGGCTTATTCCTATAATCACTATACTTTAGCGACTAGTGATCGCACTCAGTTTCGTGTGTGTGTGTTTCTTTTGTAAGTATTATTTTGGAGACGATCGTTTATTTTGACGATAGTAAATGAGAAAATGAGGAATGGCTTGATATAGCCCAAAACCGGGAACAATGGAAGAAGAGTGGGGTGGCCTTTGCCAAGCAGTGGGCCATCATGGACTTACAATACTAAAAATAAATGAGAAAATATTTCTGATGAATATATTACTAGTTAAAGAAAAATACGATGGTGACAGAACTTTTACAGTTCCTTTAAAAATAAAAAAACAGAAGAAGTCATTCATTGTATTTATTTTCATGTAAAGGCACCAGTGGTCAGCCCCCAATCGACTTTTTGAAGTTTGAACAGTTGGCAATTGTACAGTATTCGTCGGATAATGAAACATACCACATGATTGGATGAATAGTCTATCGTAGTTTTTGAAAAATATATATCAAAAACAATCATTGTTTTAATAAAATATATATTTAAGTTTAAACAAAAAATGGCACGTTTTCCCAGTGGTCAGCCTCTA
The DNA here is from genome assembly GCA_947623375.1 of Apotomis capreana. Lineage (NCBI taxonomy): Eukaryota > Metazoa > Arthropoda > Insecta > Lepidoptera > Tortricidae > Apotomis > Apotomis capreana. The sequence continues at coordinate 13,989,573 of OX392519.1, forward strand.
AAATCCTATTAACAGCGTCGCTGAATCCAGTCCCCAGCCCTTGTAACAATTAATTAAAATGAGATCAAAATTAGCAGTATTTATATCAAAATCAACGATATTATTTATGTAAATCTTGTTTTTATAGCTACTTTTCTCATAAAACAAAGAACGCCATTGATACAAAGATCAAAGCGCAAAAAAATGTGGTGAATCCACATTAAAATAATGAGACATTACGTATTCACAAATTTATAAGAGAGAACTCGTTAATTGCTTAAAATAATCGAGACTGTATTAATATAATATCTTATCTGAAAAATTTGGCAATACAGACGAAAAATTAATTTTAACAGAAGAAACGGTCGAAAATTATTTAGTTAGGTGCCTGTATAGAAGTAAACTATTCCAGTTTAAAGTAGAATATACATTTAATTTACTTTTTATTGGAATAATTATAAATAAAATGAAATGAAATAATTTATTCAGTAAGTAGGCCACAGGGGCACTTTTACAAGTCAAATTGTGAATCTACCGGCATTTCGCAAGAGGAGACCGCTGTTGAGAAGAAAGCCGAAAGAAACTCAACAGTAAGTAATTTTTTCGTAAATAATACTTAAAACAATTACATGATACATTTGTAGTGTTATAACTAACTACTCCAAATCAATGTGAAGTAGGAACATTAAAATAACATTTTAACGATAAATTTAAAATATTAAATATACCCAGAGATGTATAAAGTCTCTGGGTGTCACAACATGCAATAAAATAAAATAACTTAATTAATTTAATTCCACAGAGATGTATAAGGTCTCTAGGCGTATATTTTTTTATACTTTATATACCGTATAGTTTCTGGATTCCTATACAAATATTTACCTACCGCTTTAAAAATATCACTTAAATTGGTACCAACAAGATAGTGGCTGAATACTGGAGCCGCAATAGCAATAATTGGGAGTACCCAATGTTCAGCCGCGTAAAAAATAATTTCAAATGTGGCTGACCACTGGGTTTTCTCACGATTACGACAAGACATGCCTTACAATTTTTTTTAATTTAAATTTAACGGTTCTAACGGTCGTTTTTACTCAAAATTTTAAAAATAATTGAAATACCCAGTAAACAGCCGGGGAGGCTGACGATTGGATAATTTGCAAAAAAGTGGTACCCAGTGGACAGCCCCCCCAATTTATGCATAAATCAGCGATATTTTCATTAAAATATAATATAATTTAGTACATGAAGTAATCGTAAAGCTAATTTGTATAAGTAACAATCACTATTTTGAATAAAACATGTCTTTTCTAACCTTTTACGGGAACACCACGTGTAACACAAAATATGGCGGACATGACACTACTGCTCTGGTCGGTGGAAAGCACCTGTTTGAACGAGTTTATTTCTCCTCTCTGATACCGTGCTGCTCTTGTCGCGTGATATATTAACCAATGAGGAATCAGAGCATCATGTTAAGTATACGTGATTCGTTTTAAATTTCAACCATAGCGATATTTATGACCAATAAACGGCCCAAGAGGCTGTCCACTGGTTCCTGGCTGACCACTGGTGCCGTTACCCTACTTGCAATTAAATTATATTTTAATCAACAGAATAGGGAGCAATCCCTTATGTAGGGGACAAGTATCGATAAGCTAGTTTATCGATATGGAAATCCCACCTTGCCTCTCTCAATCTAAATATATAAAAGAAGAAACTGACTGACTGACTGACTGACTGACTGACATATCAACGCACAGCCCAAACCGCTGGTTCTAGAGAGTCCAAATTTGGCACGTAGGTTCCTTATAAGGTGTAGGGGTGCACTAAGAAAGGATTTTTCAAAATTCACCCCCTAAAGGGGTGAAATGGGGGTCCAAAGTTTGTATGGGGAAACAAGATTAGTTAGACTATTTTATTCGAAACTTCACAGGAGTAGGTATTTCTAACGATAAATGAGTAATCACGTGTTTCAGGTTTTTTTGAGAATTCAACCCCTAAAAGGGAGAAATGTGGTGACAAAGTCTAAAAATCAACATGGGTATTGTTTTTATGGTTTATCGGGTCGCTGATTACGAAAACCGCAACGATTTTAAAATCCAACGTGGCGGACGTGAATTACCATCTCCCCTATTGGGGTGAAATGGGGTTGAAATGTCGAAATACTACACCGCTGGTTCTAGAGAGTCCAAATTTGGCACGTAGGTTCCTTATAAGGTGTAGGGGTGCACTAAGAGAGAATTTTTCAAAGTTCACCCCTTAAAGGGGAGAAATGTGGGTACAAAGTTTGTATGGGGAAACAAAATTAGTTAGACTATTTTATTCGAAACTTCACAGGAGTATTTCATACAATAAATGAAAAAACACGTGTTTCCGGTTTTTTGAGAATTTAACTCCTAAAAGGGAGAAATGTGGTGACAAAGTCTGAAAATCAACATGGGTATTGTTATTATGGTTTATCGGGTCGCTGTATCCCGGAAAGAAGAGGGAAGAGGGAAGAGGGAAGAGGGAAGAGGGAAGAGGGAAGAGGGAAGAGGGAAGAGGGAAGAGGGAAGAGGGAAGAGGGAAGAGGGAAGAGGGAAGAGGGAAGAGGGAAGAGGGAAGAGGGAAGAGGGAAGAGGGAAGAGGGAAGAGGGAAGAGGGAAGAGGGAAGAGGGAAGAGGGAAGAGGGAAGAGGGAAGAGGGAAGAGGGAAGAGGGAAGAGGGAAGGGGGAAGGGGGAAGGGGGAAGGGGGAAGGGGGAAGGGGGAAGGGGGAAGGGGGAAGGGGGAAGGGGGAAGAGGGAAGAGGGAAGAGGGAAGAGGGAAGAGGGAAGAGGGAAGAGGGAGGAGGGAGGGGGAGGAGGGAAGAGGGAAGAGGGAAGAGGGAAGAGGGAAGAGGGAAGAGGGAAGAGGGAAGAGGGAAGAGGGAAGAGGGAAGAGGGAAGAGGGAAGAGGGAAGAGGGAAGAGGGAAGAGGGAAGAGGGAAGAGGGAAGAGGGAAGAGGGAAGAGGGAAGAGGGAAGAGGGAAGAGGGAAGAGGGAAGAGGGAAGAGGGAAGAGGGAAGAGGGAAGAGGGAAGAGGGAAGAGGGAAGAGGGAAGAGGGAAGAGGGAAGAGGGAAGAGGGAAGAGGGAAGAGGGAAGAGGGAAGAGGGAAGAGGGAAGAGGGAAGAGGGAAGAGGGAAGAGGGAAGAGGGAAGAGGGAAGAGGGAAGAGGGAAGAGGGAAGAGGGAAGAGGGAAGAGGGAAGAGGGAAGAGGGAAGAGGGAAGAGGGAAGAGGGAAGAGGGAAGAGGGAAGAGGGAAGAGGGAAGAGGGAAGAGGGAAGAGGGAAGAGGGAAGAGGGAAGAGGGAAGAGGGAAGAGGGAAGAGGGAAGAGGGAAGAGGGAAGAGGGAAGAGGGAAGAGGGAAGAGGGAAGAGGGAAGAGGGAAGAGGGAAGAGGGAAGAGGGAAGAGGGAAGAGGGAAGAGGGAAGAGGGAAGAGGGAAGAGGGAAGAGGGAAGAGGGAAGAGGGAAGAGGGAAGAGGGAAGAGGGAAGAGGGAAGAGGGAAGAGGGAAGAGGGAAGAGGGAAGAGGGAGGGGGAGGAGGGCGGAGGGAAGAAGGAATAGTTGGTTTCTATGGATTATCGGGTCGCTGATTACTAAAAAAAGAATAATTTTAAAATTCAACGTTGTAATGCCATCTCTCATGTTAGGGCGCGATGGGGTAGAAATGTCTAAATAATGTCTAAAAATATGGGTGTCGTTTTTAAACGCACAGCCCAAAACCGCTGATTCTAAAGAGTCCAAATTTGGAACGTAGGTTCCTTATAAGGTCTAGGGGCGCACTAATAAACGATTTTTCTAAAGGGGGTGAAATAGAGAGATCCAAAGTTTGTATGGGAAAACAAGATTTTATATTCGAAACTTCACAGGAGTATTTCTAACAATAAATGATTAAACCTACAAGTACTCTTTATTGCACACCTCATAAAATATACAGGAGAAATACAATGCAAGACATTACAATTAGAGGTAAACAACAGGTGGTCTTATCGCTAAAGAGCGATCTCTTCCAGACAACCTTTGGGTTAGTGGAGTACTTGAAAAAATAAGATTTTGTTATTAGGCGGTGCAAAAATCGGATAGTAATAATAATAATATTATACATAAAAAACAAATAAATACATAAATATAATAAAAAAATGGGCAAGTGCGAGCCCGACTCGCGCATGAAGGGTTCCGTACCTATACATATATATAATCTATAACAAGTTTGTTGTATGGGAGCCCTCCTTAAATGTTTATTTTATTTTATTTTTAGTATTTGTTGTTATAGCGGCATAAGAAATACATCATCTGTGAAATTTCAACTGTCTAGCTATTACCGTTGTTGAGATACAGCCTGGTGACAGACGGACGGACGGACAGCGAAGTCTCAGTAGTTCACCCTTTGGGTACGGAACCCTAAAAATAAATACATAAATACATACATACATTCAGCCAACAGATAATAGGACCACTTGAATAAAATACGAATTATGAAAGGGATAGATAGTGTTCTTTCAGTTGAGCTTTGAAAGAAACAAGAGATTTAGCGCACCTTTAGCTAACAGGCAAGGAGATCCATAAACAGACAGCTTTAAAAGTAAACGAATTATTATAAAATTTTGAGACGGAAGAAGGTACTTCTTCTCTGTCGTTCCGCTCTTGGCAGAGCGGTCGTGGTCACGTTGAGGCGTCCACATCGGTGGAAGAGGCGGATACAGCTCTCCGCACGATCTCCCGCCATCTCTCCCTGTTGGCAGACTGTCTGGCGCAGTCAGATACGCAGTTTCCTACTGCTGATTTTATTTGGACAGTCCAACGCATAGGTGACCTGCCACGCGATCTGGTTCCATCTACTTTTCCCTGCACAACCAGCCGCTCTATAGAGTTGTTATCCCGCCTAGAGACATTTCCAAAGTACTGCAGTATACGCGACTGTACTACAGCCAATAGACGCTGCGTGATGCCGAGTTCTTGGAGTATGGCAACGTTGGTGCGGAACTCCGTCCACGATATTCCGAGCATCTTTCTCCAGCACCACATTTCCAGAGCATCTATCTTCCTCTTTTCCAACTCGCGCAGAAGGTACGGCAAGGAGCAAATTTTGGGCAGATCGAGCACAAGTGAGATAAGTCAAACGCTCTTTTAGATATCGGGGAGTTGCAGGATGAAAAAGTTTACTATAAAGAATAGCAAGAATATGAGAGTTACGACCTAAACTTAAACCTAATAGATGTTTAAATTTGTATTTGGTGCCATCTCAATTGTCGTCAAGGCCAGTGCGCGCGGCGCGGCGGGACTGGAGGAGTAGTCATAGGGAAACTTCCTGCAGCCGTAATAAATGCATTCAAGCTTTTCAACAATAAAACGGCTAGACGGATATGCATGATGGATAAGCAGATAATACCCTAACTTTAACAAATAGCCTAATTTTTAACCTGAAAAAAAAGAGCATCGTTCCCGTAGGATAATGTATAATGTATAGGAACGCGGGCGAAGCCGCGGGTTAATGCTAGTATTCCTATATCTGGTAATAACCGATTTTACCCTATTAATATCGCTATCACGTGCTTGCTCTCCGGAAGGTCCCAGATAGGGGTCAGGGGCACTTTCCCCAGCGGTCACCGTCAAGGCCACGATGCGCACTTTCTATTTGATCTGGATGCGTATACGCAGAGTCTACGGATAGATCATTTTTAAAAGAATTATGTTGACACTGTTTTTTTTATGAATACTACATTTTTGATTTGAATAGTTAGGTAGGTGCAAGTATGAAGACCAAATTGTATGTGTATCACTGTAAAAAAACTGCGTTCATAAATTAAGCTTTTGTATCACATCTTAAAAATAAAATCTTGAAATAAATATCAGACAACCTCACACAAATCAACCTAGTCCCAAATTAAGCTCAAGAAGGCTTGTGTTATGGGTACTAAGCGACGATATACATACTTATATAGATAAATAAATACTTAAATACATAGAACATTCATGACCCACACACACATGATCACATGTAAACCTTTATAACTAAACGGTTCAACAATAATATTGTTTTTAAATTACGAAATATTCGATAATAATTTCCGTTTTTTTTGTTGAATGGTTGAAAAATGCATAGCCTAAATCTATCCACTAAATATCTACTTTAGTGATGTACTCCATCTACACTTTAATCACAATTTCTCAATATTAAGTATTGCGTCTGGAATAGGGAAAAAAGGTCAGTTGTGACAACAATGTGCTGTACAGAAGTGCGTAAGTAAGTACAGATATTATACTACTAACACCATCGTATACCTACGCCAACTAACCAGGGATCGCTACCGGTATTCATTCAAATAAAAATAAAAAAACTAATTGTAGCTTTTATTTCTAACGCTACTAAATTTGAAATTAGCTCACTAAAATTTAGAAATATGTATTAACAAGCAAAATACCAAAATCGAATACCGGTGTTTTGTATGGAGCCGAATACCGGTATCCGATCCGTGCAACTAACTACAGTTCCGTGATGGAAAGATGTTGTTAGAAAACAACATCTGTAGTTTTCGATATAGTAGACGCGCTTGCTCCGCTGCCGCATTTGCCCCGACTATCTTTAAACTAGCCATATATTTGCTCAAGCGCTTAGATATCAATGTTAATCGAATTGACCCCTGATTCTCTAGAAATGATCGTCAGTGAAACCGCTCATTGGTCAAACTTTCGAAGTTTCATCTGCCTGTTTCCGATATACTGTAGCGCCTATGCGGCTGTAATAGGAGACGATTACACAACCACGCAGAGTGCGTCGACACACTTTACTCTTATATCATAGCATATAATAACTGCATATTGGATTGGTTCCAGTTTAAAGGCTTTAAGTTGCTTTTGTCGCTTACTTTACTAGTCGGACATCAGGGCTTAGGATCTTGTTCCAGATTTATGAGGTATCCTAATGGCATTCCTTCAATAGTTCCATTACGTGCACTTCAGCTCGTTTGTGGTGCGCGTACCGCGGCCGCCGCAGAACACCATCGCAAGTGCAGACTTCTGGCCGAAGGGTGTTGTGTTTCGGCAGTTCCGGGGCAATCTGCCGAATCCTGCGCCAGATCAGACAACGCAACGGAGCCACGCTGTTACGTCACCTAAAACAAACTAGATTTAAGTTTTTATTTTTATTTTCTGTATAATTTTGTAGTTCACAGTGCCTTAGTTTAATTACTACAGTAATGCTGTGTAACTAATTTGAATAAATAAATAGTAGGAGAAGAATACACAATCTCACATAGTATGTCGACACACATTAATCTTCTTCTAATGTATCATAACTGTCATAACTACATATAATACGTATATAAAATAGTTATGCGAGTAGGACGAAGACTTAGAATGACGAGGTCATTCCATGCTGCGATGCCACGCGAATATATTGAGAATGGAATTTCACGAACTAATATAGTCGATTGTTTGACAAGTGGCTAAAATAAGCCATTGTGACACTAATTGACCATTTGGACGAGCGAGTGAAGAGAGCGAGTACAAATAAATTCTGAGCGCTGACCGAATCGCGAGCGCTTACTTTCCGCCATATTATTATGCAGCGGTGACTTGAGGAGTGATGTGGGGCATTTTCAAACTCTAGGGGCTAAAACGACCACTTTAGCTACACTAAAATGAGAAGGCGAAGCTAATATAATCAATTTATTGAGAAAGAGAAATGATATTTAGCCCCCGATCAGAAAATTAATGTTATTTGGACAACACTAGACGCCGCCACAAGTTCCCTTGCGCAGAGAAAAATATTGTAAGTCATAACCTTCCCTTTGCCTTACCGTTCTCGAGTAAAAAGTGTCCCAAATTCAAATACCGGTGTACCAAAAGCCAATAAAATCCGTCCATCTATCCGTAACAGCCGCGAAAAGATGAAAAAAAAAAACAATTTACTGACCTAAAAATATGCATGTTTAAAAACAATATCCTAAAAATCTATGCATAATGTAGATACATAATAGTATAGTATAAGTATACATATATGTATGTATATCATTAGTTTATTTGTGTATGTATATTTATTTGTTTATTATATCTTGCACTACCTTTTCAATATGAATCCTTCGACTTTTTCTGCTACCCAAAGGTTGTCTGGAAGATATCGCTCTTTAGCGATAAGACCGCCTGTTGTTATCCTATTTAACGTTGCTCTATTTCTTTGTTCATGTGGTCCACAATAAAGAATATTATTATTAATCTTTGGGAGGCGTGCGCGAAGCCGAAGCCAACGCGTAGAGTCCCTTTCGATAATTTAATGAAATGTAAGTGTACATCGAGCGGATGCTGTCCCAATTATTATTATTATAGGTATTTTTAAATTTTAATAATTGTAATGAAACTAGTGTAAAAAATCCCGTTGGATTGGAAGTTCTAAAAGAAACATTTCTTTACTGACTATTAAGAAGCCTTTTTAAAAAAATATTTTTTTCATATTATGACAAATAATATAATAATTAATAATAATATTATATTGATAATTGATAATTTCCACCAAATTTTTGAAGTGAATAATATTTTTCCACTAGTTCTAGCCGGTAACATAGCTACTTCATGCTTACATTGCGTGCAGTTGAAAATAAGCTGAAAAAACTAATTTTCCGCGTGAATTTTGTCAATTTCGAGTATTTGTTGAAACACAAGTTATCAATGAAAAATTCCAATTGTAGGTTTCAAATATAAACCAATAAATCCCAATAGCCCTGTTCTAGGTAGTAACATCAATAATATTTTAAGAAACATATTTGATCATAGAGAAAAATATCTAAAACAATCAGCATTTTAAAAGGAATAAGGCCTCTTAAGCAAAATTGAGTAAAACAAGAGCCATATTAAGATATACTCATATTTAAGCCAAAGTGCCGCCTACCGCTGCGCAAAGTCATACAACTGTCAATTTGTAAATAATAAATTAAAAGACACACGAAAGGAAAAAATACAATAAGTTCTGATCCGCATCGCAGGCTTCGTCAGGTGAGATACAACAACAAATCAGCAACAGGCTTCGTCAAATAATAAATTGGAATTACATTTTTGGCAGCACTCTCAGTGAAAGTGTCGTTAAATTACGATACAACTTTGACACGGAATGTATGAATAAACCACGTGCCAAGTATTTTAGTAATGAATTTCTTTTATGAGCCATTTTTTTGTTGTACACTCCTTTTAGATTATGGATTTTTTATACTACGACGGTGGCAAACAAGCATGCGGCCCACCTGATGTTAAGCAGTTACCGCCGCCTATGAACGCTTGCGACGCCAGGAGCATCACGCGCGCGTTGCCGACCCTTTAAGAACCTATTTACTCCCCTCTTGAAGAACCGCATACTGTAGCCCCCGGGGAAAACCTCGGCAGGGAGCTCATTCCACATGCGAAACGTTCGCGGTAGGAAGTTCCTCTGGAACCGGACAGTTCTCGACCATTTAGGCATAGCATATTTGGGTATTTTCTACTCAGAATCACGAGCTCTTTCGATCTAATTTAGAAAAACAGTTTGAGTGGGCATGAACCCCCGTCTATATATAACACGCGCGCCTTTCCTACTAGTCTTCCGAAGCGTAAGCCCGAGCCATTGAATTTTTCAACCATTTGCTACTTATGTGCCTCTTCGTGGCATCACAGCTCCATTTACCGTAAATAATCTTTATGATCAACTCAAGTTACATTGAAAATTGATAGTGATGATTTCGGACACCCACACTAATTAATATTTTCAAAATAAATCAAATTTATATTATTACTCTTTACTATTATTAATGGGTAATTAGGACATGATAGTATTAAGATAGATTTTTTACAAATGGGTTTTATAAATAATACTGAGGTAAGGTGAGTAAGACTAACATAGGTTATTAAATAAATATAACTTAGGGACAATCTTACTCAAATCGACCTAGACCTAAACTAAGCAAAGCTTCTACTATGGGTACTAGACGACGATATACATGTCATAATATAGATAACATCCATGACCCAGGAACAAATATTCGAGTTTATCACACAAATATTTGCCCCGGCCGGGAGTCGAACCCAGGACCGTCGGCTCAGTAGGCAAGCGCGTCGTCAAAAAATGTCTAATGGGGGTAAGACTAACAGTTAGTTATATATTGGACTGTAGCAGTCTTCTTCAGTCGAAAACTAGCGAGAAGTTTCGGAGGCTATCCTGTTTGGGGGTCACTGAGCCAAAATAGTTAGTTAGTTAGTGGCAGTTTTTCCCCCGGTGCTATTACCCCACTTTACTCTACTATAAAACTTATCAGTAGTCCCGTCATATAAAGAATTTTTGAGAAAGTCCAAACGCCCTACAATCCTATGAATTATCGTTCAACCATACAAATTCGAAGTAATGACAATTCTTCGGTTACCAATATAGTTTTTCCTTCAAAGCCTTTATTACGTGACAATAAGGTCTAAATTAGGCTTATAGCGTGAAAACGTTTCAGCGATTTGTCATCCTATGGCTGCTGTAGACGCATGCGCCTGTATTATGAATGAACGCTTAGTTTATGGTGGAAGTGGTCTTGATACTTGGTAGTAATTAAGTTGATGATTTACGTAGATCGCGATTAAGTAAGAAGGAGAACTAATTATTTTTAAGATATCGAAAGTTTAATTGGGTCCCACTCAGAACCATTCATACACTTTATAAATGTTAAAATTACCTTTACTTTTTACATTATGTCAGATTTTCCATTACGTTTCTTACTGTGTCAAAAATAATAGTGAATATATAATGGAAAAAATACAACACTATTTTCTTCTTATGTACTCAGAACTCGAATAACGCTCTCGAAATTTAATTTAAAACTAGGTAGCTAAAATGTTGATCTGAAGAGATTCCAAATTGGGATCTGTTTGCCTTTGTACAGTAAAACTTGACCCATTGTCAATGTGAATTTCCTTAACTTTACATGTAATATCTGATATGACTGTTATTATAACCCGTTATTGTATTTACTAAACTAATTTATATACATAAAACATTATTATACAAAATAAATTGTCTTTGGGAAGAACCGTTTTCAGGCTGCCTGTCTACAAAAGTGGAGTGGAGATTTATAAAGTGAACCAATCAGTTGATTACATTTCTCAGATTTAATTGCTTTACTTTCAAACTTCACCAAGACGCAGCTTGATCGGTTAGTTTGGGACTAGGTCGATTTGTGTATGATTGTCCCATAATATTTAGGTATTTATAAAAAAAATCTCCTCTACGCTGCCTAGCCTCGGCCCATAATCTTAAACTACCTACCTACTTCTTACAAGCTATAAACAAGAAATAAATATCCTCCATACGTACCATTATGATCAAGTCGTATCCAGCTCTGAAAATACGATTTTCGACACTTTTACCCAAAACATACGGAAATGCATATTTTAAACCTTTAAATAATATACATGATTTTTTTTTCTTAATTTCTCATCTCCAGCTCTCAAATTTTAGAGACCGTCCCGCTAAGTACCAAAACAATGCCATCCCAAAAACCTTTGGCTCAATATATTTCTTTTCTTAATTTCTCATCCCCAACTTTCAAATTTTAGAGCACGTCCGTAAAGTACCAAAACATCGCAATCCCAAAAACCTTTGGCTCAATATATTTCTTTTCTTAGTTTGTCATCCCCAACTTTCAAATTTTAGAGCACGTCCGTCCAAGTACCAAAACGTCGCCATCCCAGAAACCTTTGGCTCAATTACAAAATCTTCCCGCGCCCAATATAAAAGCCGGCCATCCCGGCTCGCCTCACTTGATCCTCGACCTTCAAAGGAGCAAGACGTTTTGGAAATAAAAATGAAAGTGTTGTGCGTAATCTTGATCGTTGCGGTGGCCGGGTGCGTCGCCGCGCCGGGAGCGAAGGAAGATGACAGGTTGGAGCTGTTCTCGGGGGTTGCTATTGAAAAGTAAGTGTTATCTATACTATTATAAAATTCTATATGTGTATTGAAAATCCGTTTTCTATGGAGAGGGGTCATGAGTTCAGGAAAAATCTTAATAGCGTAGCAGGATCGTGTTTTGTTTTGTAGGGGCGCGCGGCGCCGTGCCAGCCTAGCGCCATCTGTTTTCATAATATCCTTTATTCTCTCATCACGGCTGGACAAATTTTAACAAATTGTGGTACAGGGATAGCTGGACATCCAAAGATGGTTATAGGATACTTTTATCCGTCTATGGTAAAGAAGAAAATACGCGGACGAAGTTGCGAGCACCTCCTAGTTTTTTTAAATATTTAACAGAATACATTTTGATCCTATTTTTAATGAGGTGATACCATATTTCTTATTTATATATAAATATAAAGGATAAATAAGAAGCCAGCATTTTACGCAATCCACTGAAGTGGTAGTTGGGATCGAACCTACGACCTCTGCTTGACTGGCTGCCCGTATAGCGGCGCGGTAACTTCGTCACCTTGTCGGGCCGTTCCTGACAATTTCATGTGAGTGTGAACCGGTTAATACAATAACTAAATATATATCACGAACGATATGAGTTTTAAACTATAGTGGCTCTGCGAAAAAAAAACGAAATAGCCGAACTATTAGGTACATTTTTACGTTTTCAACCCTCATATCTTCGCCAATTTGAAATAATTCAAAACTGATGACTGGGAACTGATTGGTCCTGCTCACAGAATTCACGAGGATTGGTTTATAAATTCCGCCTATAGACGAGAACAGCCGGAAATCCGAACCTATTGGCCAAGCTGAAACGGAAACGCTTTGCTCGCTTGGTCAAATAAATATAAATAGAAAACGTATCGAAGATGACGCCTAATAATATTAGTACCTATACTCGTATTAATAAATATTAAATAAATATTATGGGAGAATCATACACAAATCGACCTAGTCCCAAACGAAGCAAAGCTTTGTACTAGTACTAGACAACGATATACATACTATATAAATACATATAGACATCCATGACCCAAGAACAAATATTCGAGTTCATCACACAAATATTTGCCCCGGCCAGGATTCGTACCCGGGACCGCCGGCTCAGTAGGCAGCGCCGTCGATAGTCCTCATACAATTAGTAAAATAGTTAAAATACCTTAAGAATACGGACAATGCAGTTAGATAAAAGTCATAAATGCAGTCACACAAAGCATTTCTTAATACAAACCCGCAAATCTGACTCATCCTTTTCAAATAAGGGCATGTGTAGTAAATAGTAAACAATTTGTTTTACGTTCGCATTCTTGTTAACCGAAATGGGGACGTTGTTTTTAAGAGAAAGTAATTTTATTCCTTTATATTCCCAATAAAAATCCATGAAATAATCACTTTTAACAAAAAATAACCGACTCCAACCGAAATAAATTCTATTCTCGAGAGCAACAAATCACTTAAAATTTAAGATTTTTATTTTATTTTATTTTATTTATTGGACCTTCAACAATAAGTACACTTTTACACTTTTTTATACAATTACAGATTTAAAACTAAGTATCTTATTACTTACAGCATACACTGCATGCACTGCATGCACTAATTAGCAGTAATAATTATAACTAACTTATAATTAAGATACATTGTTACTTGCTCTTTATTGTACCTTGAACTAAACTTATATTATAAAATACGCTTAAATTAAAATTGTATAGACAATCTACTGTATTTTGCCTACATTTCCTTAACGAGAGCAGCCTTTATGCAAGAGATTGATGAGAAGTTGAGATCAATACAGTGCTGGAACTCCCTATATATAGAAAACATGCGCGAGAGCGGACAGTGTCGTTTGAGATTGGTGCGACAATTAGTTGAGCCAAAGAGTCTTAAGTTACCTGGCCTAGGCATTTTAGACGGAACATGAAAATTTATTTTTAGCAGTAAATCAGGACAGTTTAGACTACCGGTGACAATTCTTTTTAGGAAAATTAAATCCATCATACGCCTTCTTGCCGACAGCGATCCTATTTTAAAATATTTGAGACGTGCGTGATAACTTTTAAGTTCCTTATTTTTCTTATAACTGTATGTTAAACTTGATATAAATCTTTTCTGGACTTTTTCAATTCTATTATTGTATTAAGCGGTTTACACTCACGTGAAATTGTTGCTTAATACAATAATAAAATATGTCTCACGAAAGTTTTAATAAAATTATTTTTCAATTCTATTTATGTTAACATTATAACACGGGGACCAAACTACGCTGCAATATTCTAAATTACTCCTAACCAAGGCATTATACATAATAATCTTCGTGTCAGTTTTCCTAAAATTCTTGCACTCTCTTAATACAAAACCTAACAGTCGCGAAGCTTTTAAGACAATCTCATCGATATGTTCATTAAATTTTAGCTTACTATCAAAATTAACTCCAAGGTCCCTTATGCTCATGACCTCCTCAAGCGTTTCATTATTCAAACCGTACACAGAGGGCACAATGTTTTTGTTCTTTGTAAATTTTATATGCTTACATTTCTTTACATTAAGACACATTTTATTCATTACACACCATTCTGAAAGCCTATTGAGGTCATTTTGAAATGCCACTGTATCAGAAAATGATTTTATCTGTGAAATTACTTTTAAATCGTCAGCAAATAAATAAAATTTCGAATTTTGAAAACACTGACTGATGTCATTAATAAAAATTATAAAGAGGTAAGGTCCAAGGTGCGAGCCCTGTGGTATGCCTGATGTAGCAGCATACTCAATAGATCTACAACCATCCATTACAACCCGAAGACTACGCCCACGAAGATAAGAGGCGAACCAACTCAGCAAGGGATTCACAGTACCATAACATTCTAATTTATTTAACAGGATTGCATGGTTCACTGTATCGAATGCCTTGCTGAAATCAGTGTATACGGCGTCAACCTGTATGCGCCTATCAACTAGATCGACGAGGTCTTCAACGTACGTAACTAAATTTGTTCCGCAAGATCTATTTTTTATGAAACCATGCTGGTCACTCAGTAAGAGTTGGGAGACGTGCCAAGTAAGTATCGGACAAATTAAGGCCTCAAACACTTTACCTAACGCTGGTAGAATAGCAATAGGTCTGTAATTATTTACTAATGATCGATCACCATTCTTGAAAACAGGAACTATCCTTGTATTTTTCCAAGCCGATGGAAATACACCAAGACTAATGGACTTGTTAAAAATTAATGTTATTGGAAATGACAGACTATCGGCAGTCCTAACCAAGAATACAGGAGGAATGTCATCTGCCCCAGCGCCCTTGTTAATGTCTAAACGTTCCAAAGCTGTTTTCACTTGGTTTTCTGTGAAAGTTATGTTGCCAAGGTTACTGTTATTCTGATTTTTTATTAAATTTGGAGTTATGGAAGTATTACTATCGTCCTGATTTATATAAACACTTGAAAAATGGGCCGCAAACAAATCACAGATTACACCACGATCATCTGAAGTCTCTGATCCATTTGACATTACATCCGGATACGAACTACCACCACCCCTCTTCATCTTTAAGTAACTCCAGAAATATTTCGGATTTGTGGATATTTTTGATTCAACTGAAGCAATATATGAGTTATAACAACTTATTTATATTATTTTCGGATATTAAACTGCACAATTTGGAATGAAATCAATTAATTTGTATGAATTGTATTTTAATGTTAATATCATCTCCATTAGTTCTCGAAAGTCTAACCGTGTTATCGAAAGGCCTAGTCATTAATAGGTAAGTATTTCAAACTCGAGTAAGATGATTTGAGCATGCCATATTTCCGTATTATTACGAGCGACATCCAAGAGTTATTTTGCATATAAACATAACTCTTGCATTATGTATGCATGCATACAGGAATTAAACACCATTTAAATTAATTACTCAATTTATAAGCATAATTAAGTACGCTTTCACTGTAACATTGTGTGTAAATTATGACACGCACCTTAAATGTTTTGTAAAGTAACTCAAGTTGGATTAAGTAGGTAAGTACATTGAAATGTATGAGGTTGAAATTAATAGCTTACAAGGTCTCTTTTAAATGTACTTTAGGTACGTGCGTGTGCATTTTTGGTTTATGTTATTAAATTAGTGTTAAAAACTTTTATTGGTACAAATTTAAAAAAATGCAGATAATTTAAGACATTTTTCTCTATGATCAAACATGTTTCTCAACATATTATCAATGTTTCTAGTTTGAACAGGGCCATTGCCATTTATAAGTATATTTGAAACCTACAGTTTCTTTTAACTTATTTTCGACTGCATGGAATGAAAGCATGAAATAGCTGCTACTTTCTAGAACTCAAAGAAAAGTATTATTTACTTAAAAAAAATTGTTGGAATTATCAATATAGGTATTTGTCGTATCATAATATGATAAAAAAAAAACCGGCCAAGAGCATGTCGGGCCACGCTCAGTGTAGGGTTCCGTAGTTTCTCATCCTTCACAATAGACTTAAGATACCAGAAAGATTTCAAGCTCTATAAAAAGGTCGTAAACGCCAAAGTAACTGTAGTTACTTATTACCTTCTGGAACTCAACTCACGTCCTTTTAAGAAAATTATGAAGTTTTGCGATAACTCAAAAACGGCTTGACCGATTTTGTTCAATATAATTTTCATTGAAAGTACTTATAAGGCCTCATTTTCATGAATTTTTCCATAATTTTTTGATTCGTGGTTGAAAAGTTAGAGGGGGGGGGACACTATTTTTTTTATTTTCGGAGCGAATATTTACTAAACTGCTGACCTTATCAAAAAATAATGTTTGGAGACCCCTATTATTTTCAAAAGACCTATTCAACGATACCCCACACACTAGCGTTGAAACGAAAAAAAAATTCACCCCCACTTTAGGTGTTCGAGAGGTACCCGAAAAAAAATTTTTTTTTTAGTTTTTATTTTACCGTTTTGTCGGCGTGATACATACACACACTCATACCAAATTTCAGCTTTCTAGTACTAATGATCACGGAGCTAGGCCGCGGACGGACGGACAGACGGACAGACGGACAGACGGACATGGCGAAACTATAAGGGTTCCTAGTTGACTACGGAACCCTAAAAATAAAAAAATAAGGCCTCTTAAGGTTTGAGATATAAAGGTATACATCGTATAATTATGTAAATAGACGAGATGCGTACAAATGTAGTGAACAATAGTTTTCCATAGTATTTTGTTGGGTAAGCTCGTTTCAATATCTCCATCTCACTTTATAATTTTTTTTTAACTGTTTTTTAATACAATAAAGTGTTTACTTACTTACTTACTTACTTTATCACCGAAGTTGATAGAGAAAACATGCTAAAACGAGTTTTCCGACAATAAAACGATAGAGAAACATTATAATTATTATCCAATTGGTAATTTTGAATGAAATTTGTGGGGCGTGTCGGCGTGTCATACTCCTAGGGTTGCCTACACCAACAAAACGGAATTTACGTCTAAATCATGTAAATACTAAAAATTAAATCGATGCCTTGGGTCCGTCTTTGAACTTGCCGACCCTAGCCGAAAAAAACCAGAGCGATGGTCACAAATTGTGACCAAGTATATAAATTCATGACACGCGGCGTGGAGTGAATTCCCCTTATTTCTAGTAAATGTGTCCAATTTCACACACCGACCTAACTTGAAAACAATGACTAATAGTTTCTACACTAACTAATAACCGTATGCGTGTTCAGTCCAGTTATGTACATTTTCCAGCCGCCTTTGAAAACGCTGAATCATGCGTGGTAAATGCATTGTCGTAATAGTTACGAAAACGCTTTCCAACACGGTTGTTGTTTCAGAATGGCGTCACTGACATGCTTTCTGTACAGTACCTTTACCATGAGTTTATTTTATTTATTTAAACTTTATTGCACAAAAAAAAAGTCAGTACAAATGACGGACTTAATGTCAAATGGCATCTACCAGTCAACCATAGGGCCAAACAGATATACTAGAAGTTGGTGCAAATCAGAAATCTGACTGTAAAGAGAGCATTTAGGTTAAATAAAATATATACATATATATTTTAAATATGGATACATATTCTTACACATGAATGTATATATGTAATTATATAAATAATGAATACACATAATATACGGAAGTCTACAACTTGGGAATCATCATGGGATGATGGATGGACTATTCGGGCTTGTTCCAGCAGTTTACAGTGACAGTACTCCCAAGCGACATCGTAAACGATTTGTATAGAGAATTGTAGTTCTACAAAGTGACCGTTAGGGGCCCTGTACTGTTCTCCATACAAATCGTTTGTAAACGATTAAACGCTGTCGCTGGCGAGTATGGTCACGTAAACTCGCGACGACGCGTTTGGCTCGGTTGGTAGACACCTGCCTACTGAGTCGGCGGTCCCGGGTTCGAATCCCGGCCGGGGCAAATATTTGTGCAAAATATTTGTTCTTGGGTCATGGATGATATCTATATATGTATTTATATATTATGTATATCGTCGTCTAGTACCCATAGTACAAGCTTTGCTTAGTTTGGGACTAGGTCGATTTGTGTATGATTGTCCCTTAATATTTATTTAATTTATTTAAACTCATGGTAAGGCCTCTGAAAAGGTTCTTTTGTGAACGTAATCAGGTATTGGTCATAGTAGTGACAGTTTTCAATGTTGAAGCAAGTTACGTTTCAATTCGACAAGGTTTTCTTTGTCAAGTGTTGTGAGATCGGAATGTCAGGAATTCACATGATTCTTACAATTTAGACTGTAGTTAGCAATGTCGGAATAAAATTCTGGTTAATTTTATTAGAAATTGCTGACATATTTTTTTTGATAAACCCTAGGTATATCACCTTTTTGAAAAAAAAAGCGAAAAATGAAACGACAAAAACAACTATATACTTATCGAATCTACTCACAAAATTTCATGAGAATCGGTTGAGAAATGCGATGCGCGAGAATAGCCGGAAAACATCCGGACATCTAAAAATTCGGACATACGAAAGAGTTTTGGCCCAAGCTGAAACGTACAAGCTTCGCTCGCTCGGTCGAATACCTAACTAGTGGCTCTGGGAGTTGTAGACATCGCGTATATTTTTTTGAGTAATAAATAATAATAATAATATCGACATAAAACAATCTCAATAGGTACTTATCGAACCTACCCACAAAATTATATGACCAACGTTTGAGAAATGCGACCTCTAGGCGAGAACAACCCGAAAATATCTGGACATCGGGATATACGAAAGAATTTTGTGCCAACCTGAGGCGGACACGCTTTGCTCGCTTCGCTCGCTTGCCAAAAAACTGTAAAATGTTTTTTTATATATTTTTATATTATCACGGTGGCAAACAAGCTTGCGGCCCGCCTGATGTTAACCAGTTACCGCCACCTATGGACGCTTGCGATGTCAGGAACATCATCCACGTGTTGCCGACCCTTTAAGAACCTATTTACTCCCCTCTTGAAGAACCGCATGCTGTAGCCCCCGGGTAAATCCTCGGCAGGGAGCTCATTCCACATGCGGATTGTAATATATTTTTCTCAAACATGCAATGAAATATTGTCTTTACGTTCCTTATAATAGGCTCGGAAGTATCGCTTTTTGGGCGCAACAACTCGAGAGGACTGTAAAGGGATTTCATACTGCTTTTCAGGCCTAGGCCTGCAAAGTAACTTTTTTTTGGTTTCAACAACAAGGTCATTCACACAGCTGGCTGGTTTGACAAAAAGCAGGTTTTGTTTTTAAAGGTTGGTTGTTAGACTAAAATGTCCTATATGTCAATTAATAAAATGTTGTTCTTTGAAGTATATTTTTTTATTTCATTGTATGTTTGAGAAAAGCACTATACATGCCTCGTCGTGAAAACGGATTCCCGGCCTCGTATCACTATCCGGCCTCGCTCACACGCTACCTACTTGGCCGGAAATCCTCATTTTCCCGGCCTCTGATGTAATGTTCTATTATAATATATTCCGTTTTGTTACAGGGACGCGTCAGGGGAAGAAAAATTAAACGTCAAATTCGAGCCGGGAGAACTCAGAGAAGCGGCCAGGACTTTTGAAGAAGGTAAGAAATGTATTTACTTAATGCTATTGGTTCTGCTGTAGACCTCACATCTCCTCTATTTAAAAAATAAAAACGAAAAACAAAATGATAAAAAAATGTTAACGTAACACAAAATTTCATGAAAATCGGTTGAAATTGCGACCTCTAGCCGGACATCCGGACATGCGACAGAATTTTAGGAAGAGCTGAAACGGAAATGCGTCAAATACCTACGTGTCAAATTCCCAGTTCTGGGTGAAGTTTTAGACATTTATTCGCGAGTGACAAATTCTAGTTGTCTCTTTTTTGGTCATTGTTATAATAATGCCTTCTCTATTACGCAATTTGATAATGTAGGGCTATGGAAACAATAAAAAAAAAGGACGGGTTGCACTCCGGGAGTGCCGCCAGAAGTGAAAACTCCGATTTTATTATATCTCACTGACACTTGATTTTTATTTTAATCTCTATTTCTTACTTATGTATGTTTGTGATTACGCTTCACCATCTGTCACTTACAACATTTTGTTGTTCGAAGGCCCCCTTTCTTTGAAACAGACACGGTTGCTAGGTTACCGACTGACTGTTATCTGACGCGCGGATCTGTCGCGAGTTTAACATTTTTTACCCATCTAAAAATTTCCAAGCGCCGCTAAAGAAGTTTTCACTTCAAAAATGACAATGTGAGTTGTCGTGATCTGGGAAGAAAAGCTTACAGCTATCATGTTAGTGTAAGGCTTATATTTCACTAGCTGTTGCCCGCGACTTCGTCCGCGTGGAACCTTTATCTTGAAAATTTTACATCTTTATTATTTTCAGATCTATAAGTAATGTTGAATTTGCTTAACGTGCTTTTTTCCAGTTGTTTACGAAATACATAGTAACGAACCCTTCGTACGCGAGTCCGACTCGCTCTTCACCTTTTTTTATTTTTTTTAATAAGTCATAAATATTTATTCATTTAACAATTTACATTGCGTTTGAAATCACACTTTCGGCTAATAAGCTCTAATTACGCGGTATCACTATAAAATCAGGTACATCTACGAACGAATAACTTTACTAAATTCGATGAGTTTAAAAAAAAAAAATGTTATCTTTTATTAAAATACCTTTTTACAAAGTTTCTAATTCCTAACTTAAAATACAACTTATACCCCATACAACCTTTCATCCTCTTTTTAACCACCTTAGGAGTAGAATTTTCAAAAACGCTGAAATTACTTTTCTTGTATTCTATTCCTTTACACAAAAATTCAAGTCCCGCGCTCAAAAAATACTTAATTTCCATACAAACTTTTAACCCCTTTTTTACCACCTTAGGGGGTGAATTTTCAAAAACGCCGAAATTAGTTTTCTTTAAATTTCGCTAGGCCGTGACGAAGAGAAAATTTCGAAAAGAAAAAAAAAACTCCGCTCCAATCTCTGGTGCAAGCTTAGCCGGTGGCTGACTCTGAATCGACCTAGTAAAATACCTTTTTACAAAGTTTCAAATCCCAACTTAAAATACAACTTATACCTGATACAACCTTTCATCCTCTTTTTAACCCGCTTAGGGGTAGAGAACGCTGAAATTAGTCTTCTTTTATTTTATTTTAATACCTTTTTACGAAGTTTCAAGTTCCAAGCTTAAAATTAAATTTGAACCCCATGACAAACTTTCATCCCCTTTTAACCCCCTTAGAGGTTGAATTTTTAATAACGATCAATTAATGTTATTTTTTTATTCTTATATATGCCATTATAAGAAGTTTCAAAGTATTTGTTATGGATTTAAACTTTCAACCCCTTTTTAACCCTTTTAGGGGACGAAATTTTGAAAACGCTGAAATTACTTTTCTCGTATTCTAATAGTATGCCTTTATACAAAGATTCAAGTCCCGCACTCAAAAAATATTTGATCTCCATACAAACTTTCAACCCCTATTTTACCACCTTAGGGGATGAATTTTCAAAAACGCTGAAATACGTTTTCTTATATTTTATTTTAATACATTTTTACGTAGTTTCAAGTTCCTAACATAAAAAATAACTTTTACCCCATACAACCTTTCATCCCCTTTTTAACCCCCTTAGGGGTCGAATTTTTCAAAATTGCTTCTTATCTCTTCTACACTTTATAAATGCAAGCTACTGTGCAAATTTCAACTCTCTAGCGATTGTAGTTTCGGCTCTGCGTTGATGAGTCAGTCAGTCAGGACACTTGCATTTATATATATACTAGCTGTTGCCCGCGACTTCGTCCGCGTGGAACCATTATCTTGAAAATTTTACATCTTTATTATTTTCAGATCTAAGTAATGTTGAAATTGCTAAACGTGCTTTTTTTGCTATTGTATACGAAATAGTAAAGAACCCTTCGTACGCGAGTCCGACTCGCTCTTGGCCTTTTGATGAGTCATTCAGTCAGAAAACTTGCACTTATATATATATAGATTAGCGGATTTCCCCATATAAACGTTGCACCCCTTTTTAACCCCCTTAGAGGTGAAATTTTCCAAAACGCTGAAATTACTTTTTTTGTATTTGATTACGTAAGCTTTCTACAAAGTTTCAAGTCTAGTTAAAAAAAAAAGTTTCTCCCATATAAACCTTGCACCCCTTTTTAACCCCCTTAGAGGTGAAATTTTCCAAAACGCTGAAAGTACTTTTTGTGTTTTTGAATAAGTAATCTTTCTACAAAGTTTCAAGTCTCTAGCTCTAAAAAAAAAGTTTCCGCCATACAAACTTTGCACCCCTATCTAACCCCCTTAGAGATTGAATTTTTCAAAATCGCTTCTTATCTCTTGTACACTTTATTAATGCAACCTAGTGTGCAAATTTCAACTCTCTAGCATTTGTAGTTTCGGCTCTGCGTTGATGAGTCAGTCAGTCAGGACACTTGCATTTATATATATAGATATGCATTTATATATATAGACTAGGTGCACCACGCGGTTTTAATCGCTCATATCACGGGAACACAATTTTTTTTCTGTTTAATAAGTAGCCTATATGTTAACCTAGAGCATCAGCTACCTTCACACTAAAATTTATCCAAATTGGTTCAGCCGTTTGAGCGTAAAGACGTAACAAGTTACAAACATATAAACACACTCACAAACTTTCGCTTTTTTATAATATTACTGTGATGAAACATCATTGTTTGTATGAAACGTTTTCAGCGCTCTGTAGGAATGTCGAACTTTAACAGTAATTCCTGACTCTTAGAGCCCTCTAAATGTATTTAGTCCCAAATAGACATTTGATCCTAATCAAAAATAGAATCGATTGACATTTAAAAAAATATAATATATCTACAACTATTTATTAAAATAGTTAAATCCCGAATAAAAGTATATTTTGTTTCCGTAGATTCATTCGAAATACTCTCTACCAAGAAGGATTAAAGAAGGAAATTTTCAATAAATACAGTAAGGCACCTCACCAACGAAAAGAAAGTTACTGCAACGGGTTTATTGACCTCTTACGCGGTACCACGTAACCTCGGTCAAGGCTAGCGGTGGAGCGAGCGTTCGTGTGGTCCAAGTTAAGGCCGTACCCTTAGCATGAGTTTACAGTGACCGTTCTCAGTGATTTGTATGGAGCATTGTAGTTCTACAAAGTGGCCGCTAGGGGCGATGAACTATTCTCCATACAAATCCTTTACGCTGTCGCTATCGAGTAGCTACGATCACGTTATTTCATGGTAAGGATACTGTCCTCTGTGGCGCGGAGATAATCTCATTAGCGGGTTATACTCCCACACAAAGTCCGATTGACTGTTAGTGAGGGCTAAACAGCCCTGATACAGTTCAAATCATGTTGAAAAAAAAAAGCGGAGCGGCGAAAATTAACCAATCAGGCTGCGCCTTTGTGAAGTATAAAATGTAATTAAAATCTTGTGATTGGATTGTGATTTGAGTAAGCCCAAGGTTAAATGTTTATATAGACGCGAAAATAGAAAAAGAAATGCTTTGAGCGGGATTTGAACCCACGTCCCAGCGGCCTTTCGGGCCAGACGGGTGCATTACCAATTACGCTATCAGAGCCTAGTGGCTCAGCATCGATTTTTTCAACCAGTCCAGCCCAAGCCCAAGGCTGTCCACAGAAGGGGAGTTGTGTTAAATGGACTAATCACGTTCCTCAGATTAAATTCACTTCTTTCGGGCTTCACAAAAACGCAGGCTGATTAGTTCACTTTCTCCTGTGGACAAGAAAAATAGTGACTCTAGTGCACTACGTGTCGTGATAACTACCGCATTAACGGTGCACCGTGGTGCACTGCACCTGCTCTTCGTTTCGTTTGAGCAATTGGCCCATAATCGTAGACAGTTCCAGCATTAATAAAAATATAGTGTACATAAAAAAAAATGAACGTACAGTCGAACATATTATAACCTCCTGCTTTTTTAAGTCGGGTAAAAAATAAATAAAATAAGTCTTCAGTTTTAAGTCGCTACACTCCACACTCCTACGTAGATCTATGTTATCATTCTTATTACTCAATATTGACGAAGTAGAACGAAACTTAAACTACTCGTATTTAAAACGAAAGTCAGTCGAGTTCGACACCCTATTACGTGGCGCACGACGGTCAAGGCGCGCACGCGCACGTAATGTGGTGCAAGCCACTAGCGACTAGCTAAACTTTTTTTGTTTGTACAGTAATTAGCCTGGCCAGTGAGAATGACCACTTACCAATTTGGTGAAGTGTCACGAAAATAGTAGACAAAGGGTTCGCCTGAAAACAGAAGTGGGTAGTACTTTGGATCTTCATAGTCGGTTTAACTTTCGGCAGAGTGGTCGTGGTCATGATTTCAGATGTTAGTGGCAAGCTTCACAACACGCCACCACTCTTCCATGATCGCCGCCTTCCTCGTGCATTCGTGTAGTAACGATGAGCCATTTAAGCTTTTATTTGATCTGTCCTTTTATTTGATATGAGATGAACTTTGGATACCGTCTTGCTGAAATTGGTGTCATACATAAGATCTTGGACCAAAGCGGTCATTGAGACGCTTTTATTGCTGGATCTCATATCCACGTGAATGAACTTTTGGCACCATACATGCCCTTAATACCCGGTCTGTACTTGATAGGGGAGCTTCATAAGGGTTAGGCGAGGTGACTACTTCTATGCTAGTGTTTACTGTATAGCTATAAAATAAAAAAGTTACAAAAAATCATGTAAATTTTTACGATTAAATCAAATAAAGGTTAAAGAAATATTGTCACATGTATACATTTGCGAAAATATCCCAACTTCAGTAATATAGGAGGGTCATCTATGGTGCTACCCCCGGGTTTTCGGTAGGCCGACACTAGGCGTCAAATCATCCTTCCACCGAAAACACCGGAGTATGTCTATGACTTCACGATGATGACGATAATTTCCATCACGCTCTCGCGGTATCCATCAGACAGCTCGTCTGCTTGTTTGGTAAAATTCAGTGGAAAATCACTCCACCCTTAGACTTTGCCCAAGTAGCACGCAGCTGTAATATGCTGAATAAGGGCTTTATAAGATCTGTCCTAGCTTACCAATCATTTTTTTGCAGCTCGAGGCAAGATTAAGAAGTACACACCCCTCCTCGCCGGCATCGGGGTGAAAGTCATCGCTGTAGTGGGCCTCCTCTTCGGAGGCCTCACCCTCCTCGTCACCAAGGCTCTGGTGGTTGCCAAGCTGGCATTCCTTGCTGCTGCAGCCTTGGGGATCCAGAAACTGCTGAGCGGTGGTGGCCTGAATAATATCAGTGGAAAGGTAAATGTTGTTTTGTTTGGGTTTTGACTGCCACAAAGCCATCGCTATGGTGAGCCTTCTCTTTGGTGGCCTCACACTTCTCGTCACCAAGGCTCTCATGGTTGCTAAGCTGGCGTTCCTTGTTGCTGCTGCCTTGGGATCCAGAAACTGCTGAACGGTGGTGGCCTGAATAATATCGGTAGAAAGGTAAAGGAATATGAAAAATTATCATTTTAGTTCAAGAATACACACCACTTACCACACAGAGGCATCTTTACCCAT
The DNA here is from genome assembly GCA_947623375.1 of Apotomis capreana. NCBI lineage: Eukaryota > Metazoa > Arthropoda > Insecta > Lepidoptera > Tortricidae > Apotomis > Apotomis capreana. The sequence goes on from OX392519.1 coordinate 14,015,547, forward strand.
GGTGCAGGGTGTGCATTGCACATGGGCGCAGCAGTCCTAGGGGGCCACTCGCTTCATTTTAACCACGCGCTTACTAGGGGGCACTAGGGTAATGTTAGCACACGGGCGTTACATGGTCTAAAGACGCCCCTGTCACCACACTTTTCGCACTCTATGATTACCGGGCATCAAGAAATATGTTCCAGCAACCTCAAGATTGAAATCATTATCGATGCGTTTCGACGCACACCGTGCGCCCATAAAAGCTCCATTTTGAGTCGCAAATATTTGTCTCTCTCTCATTCATGCGGTTTCCTCTTACGCGCAGTTACGTATGGCTTTCGTGAAGACCAAAAGATTTAACCTTCTTTACTTATCTATCTAGATAGACCTAGATCCAGGCGTGAGTCCATCTCAATTTTTATATTCAATTTTTATTCCAGATCGCCAGCTTCCAGTCTCCCTCTCCCCAATGGAACTCGCCCACGGCGCCAGCGTCGTCATACCCCTACGCAAGATCTTCGAACATCGCTCAAGATGCCAATGACTTAGCTTACAAGTCACAGATACCCTCTTAGAACCATTTTCATCTTGTAAATGTTTGAATATGGGTCATATTGAAAAGGTTGAAAGATGTCCGATTTTTTTGCAGTAGGTGTTAGATTCAAATACAACAATTCAACTATGTAAGTTGAAACCTTTGTATGTCAAATGTCAAAAACATTTTCAAAGTGAGCCTGCAGAGTTCGATAAAAATGAAAATGGCGAACAAAATAATAATTAAATTAGGTGCTTACTTTTTTGTTCTAGGATCAGAATGATAATGAAATTTAATACTGTGTGAATTTTAAGAAAAGCGGATTTCAAAAGATCTTTATTATTTTAATAAGCTTATCATTTTCGTACTAGGTTATATTTCAGCGTACGTCCACTAAGCTTTAAATATGGTATATTAGATTAAATTATTTACAAAGCTGAATTAAAGGTGCATTGTTATATATTTAAAATTTATAAAGATAATGTTATGGAATTTATAATTTATAATATTAAGTTTGCATAAGATTATAACATCTGTACAAATATCAAGTTTGGAGAGTACAGGGTAAGAGCCAGTTTGATAAAAAATCCTTTATCTACAATATAAAATACGGACTATGACTCCGAAACATTATTTTAGTATTAGAATATTATTACGGGTTTTTATGTGTCATGCAAAAACCAAACTATTAAAATGTTAATATTTACTTATAGTTTTCATGAAAAAAGACTGTGTATTATTAAATAAAGATAAATAAAGACATATTTATATCAACTTATAGTTATTTTACTCACGTTCGGCATTTCATCCTCCTAGCCTTTGTCCCATTTTTTTGAGAATGAATTCTCAATCGGGGTCGGCTACCTAAATCCCAAGATGTGGCGTAGGCACTAGTTTTAACGCAAGCGACTGCCATCTGACCTTCCAACCCAGAGGGGAAACTAGGTCTTATTGGGCTTTGGTGGTTTCCTCACGATGTTTTCCTTCACCGAAAATTTTAATATTAGGCATTTGATTCCATAATTTTAATATTAGGAACAGAGGCTTGGAGACCATCTTCTTCTTCTTTGTCGCTACCAGACATATAAGTGTTCGTGCCAATAACATAAATTAACTAGGGACATCCTTCCGATAAAAAAAATCGATAGCTGAATACTTATTCCGAAATGACATTTCATAGTAGCTATTAAGTTTACCGGATACATATAAATTAACTAAAATATGCCAATTTCTACCCATCAATGCTACTTAAATATACTTTTTAGGAATATTAAAATTCAAATAAAAATCTACTTTAACAACCTTATATATTTTTAATATTCAATCGAATAATATATGGACATTATAATATACGGTATAATAACTATATTATTCATAATATACGTTATCTCATTGTCATAACATACCTACTGTCATAACATAAGAAAGTACAACTTATCGATAAAATAATATCGTGTGGCTCTCCCTAGCTAAATTTTATTCGTGCCACCAACACTTCTATGTCTGGTCGTTACACTCTTGGCAGAGTAGTCGTGGCTGTCATTCCTTGTGTGGCAAGCCTAACCACACGGTGTCATTCTTCTCTCACAGCCGCTGCTGGTGCTCTCGTGCAGAGGGCAGTTTGTGGCCGATTTGATGTGGTCAGTCCATCTCATGGGAACCTACCGCGTGGTCTAGTACCGTCTCATTTGCCGTGAACCACCACGCGCTCAACGGACAAAGCTTCACAGAACAGCGTCCATCCTCATTAGTGAAGTCCCGAATCTCACCTTTTTCGGAACGTGTCAAGAATGGACTGGTTGGTGCCAAATTCTGGGAACCATAGAAAACTTGATACCAGCCAGAATAAAAGATCATAGAATATTAAGGGGGACCAAAGCGCGAGCTGGACAATCGCACCTATCATATCGAAATATCGAAGGATACATACAGATGTTATACTACTAACGCCAACGTACTTTTACCAACTAACTATAGTTAGTCCAGTTAAAAATGTGTTTTAACCTTATTAAAACTTTCGTGAGAGATATTTAATTATTGTATTACACTCATGTTAAATTGCCCGGTGTACGGGTAGCGGTCCCTGATGAAGAGTTCCATACGAGTTCGAAACATGTCGGGCGGTTCCTGACAATTTCACGTGAGTGAAAATTCAGTATTTGCTTTTTAACCTTTCTTCTTTGATTTTTGTTTGAGGGCATTATTAAAGTTAAGTGGGAGCTTAATTTAAAAAGCTAGATTTTACTTTTTCCCCCTACCACCTGGCGAGATGGTAGTCAGCAGTTTTCAGTTTAAATCTGTCCAATAACTCCGAAGGTTCACTTGTGCAGTGTTTGTTTCGAAAATTTAAAGAAAATATATATTATTGGTAACATTGTTGCATCAACTGCGGTAGAGTTACCTTTTTCACACGTCTGATATAGTTTCGAAATTGCTATTAATCATATTTAAATGGTTTTATGTACCAAATGATTACCATATAAAATATAACGCATTACCTCATTTTTATATTAAAAAAACGCGAAATTTTAAGGAAAATAACAATTAGTGTAGCGATAAACAATTATACCGAATGTATAAGCATAGATTTTTATAAATTTAAAAATTTGATAAATGTCATCACATCACTTATCAACACATCAAAATTGAAAGATTTTAGAATTGTAAAAGGTTGACTTTCTATTTTACTATGATTTTACTCTATTTACTGGAGTATGCTGCGTGGTTGTACATAATTATGTAAGATGGCGTTAGTAGTATAAAATCTGTAGTCTCGATATTTCAATATTGTAGGGCACTTGTCCCGACTAGCCGTATCTCTTCTGCAAAGTCGTCAAACAAATATTATATTTCCTTGTTTGTTTATGTAAAATGCGAAGTCATTGGAAATATAAACGAACCTTTTCCTTCGTCGCACTCAAGTAAAACAAGAAACCATTCAATGCGGAGTTTGTGCACGATTCAGAACTAGTGGCGCCATCTCTTGGCACCAAGCCGAGATACTCTCAAGCAGTGCGCTGAATGTGCGTGTGAGTTTCCGTATTTGGCCGCTGTTAAGATTTTTAAGTTTCCATTATAAGTGATGCACTTGGTGAATATTTAGACAAATAAAATATCTAAATGGACCTCTTTAGTTCTTTGTGAAAAACATGGTAACATCAATGTTTTTCAAATACGACCTTGTGAAGTGAACGTTTTTTTTTATATTGCTCAGCCTAAGGAGCTACTTATAGACTTACATACATATCCCGGGATTTTTGGAGCAAATTCAAACCATTAGTGCATCTAAAACTCCAGGGTAAGCTTATCTGTGAAGCCAGCGATAACCCAGAAACCACATCTCTGGAGATGATTAATTTAGATAATAGAGCCCAAATCTAATTGTGAAATAACAATAAACATATGCGTTATAAGGTTAATATGTGTAAAAAAAGTCAAAATTGTATATCTTCATTTATAATAAATCATTGATATAAAGTAGCACCCGGTATATACAGTGTTTTAAACAAATGAAAAACATTTCTTGTAGATTTTTTTTTATTACTTAAACTGAGAAGAAGATGTCCCTGCAAGGGTTTATAGTTCCGGGATATTTTACTATGGCAATCCCGAAGATTCCTAGGACTGCACATTACTGCTGGCATAGCCTAGTCAATTCTATGATTGAGTTGAACTTTGAAATACAATTTTACACTAGAAATTAATTTTTATGTCTTTCAATATTGAACAATGTCTTGAGGAATCACTACATTCGTCGAATTGCAGTATCACTCCTTTGGCGTGGATATAACCCCATTAGCGGGTTATACTCCCACACAAAGTCCGAGTGTAGTGGTAGTGAGGGCTAAACAGCCCTGATACAGTTCAAGTCATGTAAAAAAAAGTATCTATTATTTAATGTTCATGAAAGCATGGTGGAAACGGCTGATTGACGCTTCGGGAGACCCTAGAGCTGGCGCTTACCTCAGTCAAAGAATCTCTGTGTATGTAATGTATGTATGAAAGTGTAAGTATGTATGTAATAGCTTCCGGTAGCAAATGAATATAGAGGTCCTTCGGGTCATCCCAGTCGTGTGAAATTTGGAACAACGAAATTTTTACAGTTTGCATTCAGGAGACGCCACACCAAAACCAAACAAGACCTATACACATAGATTATGCAGTAGACAAAATGCATCGATTGAGACCTATCAAATATATATTATTAACTTCAAAAATCAAATGCATACAAAAAGAGTTGAAACAATTACACGCACTGCAAAAGGTGAAACTAAATTTAAATTACAGAAGAAGCAAAAGGAAATAAAATTTAAATAAAAACAGTGAAAAGCATTGAGTCACAAAACCTGAAATACATAGATCTTTAGACCATCATAATCGCCTGCAGACTAAGCGGCGCATACGCACAAGTTGGCTTATATACTAGCTGTAAATAGAGAACAGATAAAAAGAAACACATACCATCTTCACTCAAACGTAGAAAACAGCGTGGCGATGAAACCGTGCGTACACGCCTTTCACTCACGCACACAGAGGATGAGAGCAGGAATTGTGGAAACCATAGAGCAGATCCTTAGATTTTTTTTATAGTTCTCAATAGTATTTAAAATTGCTGCTTTACTGACGGTTATATATTATATAAATATATAAATGGTTTGATTCCTAATGTGGACCACGGTTTAAGTTTCACCATAATTCAGTTATTACTATTTTTGAGTTTTGATATTTGTATCTATACCGTAGTAGAGTTTGAAATGGCGGAACCTTAGACACATGTCTTTTATAAAAATAACAAACTTATGTCATTTATAAGTCATTTGTCATTTCATTGCGAATTTTATATATAAAAACCGCAAGTATTATGTATAAAATAATGTAGAAACGGGGTAAAACCGCAAATAGTTCCACAAAGGATATTATATTTCATATTATTGGACTTTGTAAGGGGGAATAAGCGGCTAAAAGCCCCACAAACGACTTACAAAATTTCACAGAATGTATCCGCTAGAACGGGTATGTATGTTATATTTCAGTAATTATTAAATTATTACATTATTGTTTATTTCAATGTCACTAACTACGGTCATCGAGTCTGATTTGCAAGAACTTCAAGTTAACTGGTGGGAACCGGGACAAGACGGACAAGTGGCGCAACTTATGTCAGAGGCCAAGGCTCACTTTAGGTCACTGAGCCATTAATTGACCGAGCCAGTGAAGTTCAGCCTCTTTTTCAGTCTGACCTAAAATTATTTCGAATCTCCGGATGTTTGGATGTCCAGTTGCTTTCCGGCTGTTCTCACCCAGAAGTCGCATTTTTCAATCAATTCTCTTCAAGTGTGAGTAGGTTCGTTATTTAATGGCGAAGATTCCATAATCTGAGAGTATACTCTTTATTCAAAATATAACAGAACAAAATAAACAATAACCAATTAAAATAAGTCTTATCTAAATCTAAAACTAGATCTAAACTAAGTCTAAAAATGGCCCCCGTGGCATTGTACCAAAGACGCTGGCAGCATTACCTCGCTGTATTGCTATTCTAAGACGCTGAGCGAGGAAGCTGCCAGCCCTTTGGTCATCTGAGAGTTGAAAATTTAAATAGACAGAAATTTTAGCAATTTCGAAACTTCGGAACACAAATTTAGCCGCAGTAGTAGCAAGAAGTTAAAAAAACGTATTATCGACTCCATAGTTTTCCTTAGTCCGCCTGCACACGACAGACTTTCTCTACTACTACAGCGACAACTTGTGCGTGTACGAGTGACACTTTCACTCACGGTTCTTTTTTCTGGTTCCGTCTCGAATATTTAATTCGTTTTATTGCGTTTCTCGTACTCAAATAGTACTCAAGGTACGTGTATGACTACTCGGATTTTTGTGAAATAATTTGTATTAAGAGAGAGAAGATTCTGACAGTTATAGACGACTGGAAGAAGCAGAGGAAGGCCCTTGCCTAGCATTAAGACAGTACAGGCTTAAAATAATCGAATACATTTGTTTTAAATATGGGGAATACATAGAAAACCCAAAGTTTTATTTGTCCGAATGCATCGTAATTCCGATTTTTTATAAATCCGAAAGATTTTTTTAATCATCGGCGTTGCTGCAGATGATAATATTATATTACACTATATACTTATGTTAAGGTTAGATTTTTTTTAGAAATTTCCCGAATAAAGAAGGTTCGTTCGTAGTGTAACCTTAAATAATGATTTTATTAATTGTACTGATAAAACTTTTGAGTCTATCCAAATATGTCTATATCTGTCCTACGTAGATATGTGGTTACCAAATTAATATAAATACCTATCTAGACTTCTGTGTCAGACTCAAATCGGATACACATCATCATCATCATCATCATCATCATCAGCCAAAAGACGTCCACTGCTGGACATAGGCCTCCCCCAGAGAACGCCACCATGACCGGTCCTGCGCCTCCCGCATCCAGCGGACTCCAGTGACCTTCACCAGGTCATCAGTCCACCTTGTGGGGGGGGCGCAGCGTGGGTACGCTGCGTCGTCCGGTGCGTGGTCGGATACACTAATATTTAATATTTTTTACCGATATCAACAATACAACCTTTGATGCCTAATTTTCAGTGTATCATAACTAGAGATTGTGAGGACACCGCAAATACACATAGGTACAATACCATACATACATACATATAAAAATTATTCAGTAACCTGCCAATATTTTACTTCGAAATATTCATATCTTATTGAGATGATTGTTTTACTTATTTCTTGGAAAATAACTTATAGTTTTAACGTTTAATTTTATGATAGTATAGATATCGATGTCTAACACTGTCTTCACATCCGAATTTAGTTTTTTTTATCATTGGAGTTTTGTATTTTTTGTCTACTTAAAGCCAGAAACTGCTTATTCCATATGATTTAATATCCAGGGCTAGCCAATACGAGGCATAACACCTCGAACACATAGGCTTTCTGATAATATCAAATGGGCAAGAGCAGTACTATCAGCTCGTTATATAAACTATAGCTAGTCTACATACCCTTAAGATGTATTTTTTGTAAAATACTATCATTATTTAGAACATAAAAGCTTAGCCAATATTTTTGATTTCAGGTTGCAACTTTTACTAGTGAAATTGTTTAACGAGGAAATAGCTATTTTGGCATTAAATGCCTGTTTTGAATATGTCGCTCGCATGTTGCTGGTACATATCCGGCTCGAAGGACCAAGCGATTTATATTGAATATGAATTAATTCACCTCAAGAAATGACTTGAACGTTCAAAGAACAATAAATAATGTGTCGCTAGGTTTCCAAAATATTATTTTTTGTTTGATAACATTAAATACACTCCTGCACTTATTCTATACATTTAAATTTACATATCTATAGTTAGTCCATGTTTATAAATAAGACAAGTAACGACAAAAATACTGTAGTCTAGTCTAAAGCTGTAGAAAACTAGGCCACGAAAACCTGTAACAGAATAACAAAAACCTTCCCGCATTACAAGGATGCACCTGATGTCATGATTCAACATTACCGCATCTCCGAAAGGCAACGTGACTCGAAAACAACTTGTTCATCGGAATTTGGCCTCCGGATACGTCCGCTCAGCCTTTCTCCAGCTTTCTCGCGGTTATGTCGAGTAAACATGGTGGCCTCAATGTTTTCCTCGTATCAGCTACAAAAAGAATCAACTAACAGAGTTTACCGAAGCAAACAGAAGCATAGACCGTTTGGATAAAGATGGCAGTCGCACTGTTGGATTCAGGACGCATAGGGTGAATTTTTGGATGCTTGAGGAGGAACAGGTGGTCGAGTAGTTTCCACTTTTTGTATTTATTTCGGGCGTGGCTATCATTAGAGGGACAGTAAAAGTTGTGTTTAAACTTAGGTAAGATGTATGCGCGAACATTCGTAACCATTGAAGTATCCGATGAAAGGATTTAAGGCTACCAATCATTTGGAACAAAATTATTTTATATACGTTTATTTTGCGGCGCTACAATATGTGCATTTATCTTATCGATGTTCGCCTAGCTTGAAGCGGGTTGTTGCAGCCAGTTTGTAATTATAAATTATATCTGTAAAAATTACTTGCCGCTTTTCTATGAAAATCCCGTAGATAGTACCAGATTTAATCTAATTGATGCAACCACACTGATTTTCTTGATGCATTTATCCTAAATACTACGGGTTTTACTAGCCACGCTTTTCTATCTCAGCTAGCAATGTTTCCCAAAAACTTTCTGATTCCTGATTCTGATTCTTACTTAGTTTATGGTGCTAAATAATTTGGAACGAGTCCTAACAAAAAGTACAAATTAGAAAATTCCTGTAAGTCCCATACATATGAAACTGATTTGATCATGTCGGTTACAAGTTAAAATATTATACTTTAGCTACTTTTAATTATTTTATTTTCATTGACATTTGTTTCCCTAAATGTTTTTATAGAATATTTTTATGGATTCTATTTTTAAAGTGGAAATACCACATTTTTTTTTCAAGTCCTGCTTACATTGTAGTAGATCACATAATATTTTTCTTTCATAATTTACCTTTGTGTCAATATTAATTTGTGTTCCCTACTAACTCCTGAGGGTCAAAGTGGTTGAGACTGATGGTCTGGAGTCACAATTCATTTGTGATGGAAGTACATTCATTTCTCATTGGAGAAACCATGCATGTGTAATGGAAGTATCAGTTGGTCAGCTGTCGATCTTCGTGAAAGAAGAGCTCTGGTCGAAGGCTACCTATCAGGCCAAAATATATTTGGATGGTGTTAAAATCCACAAAAACAGTCCAGAACATTCTGTATTTACATGTTTGACATACGTCTTCACTAGCATCTCTTAAGCGGGCATCTGCTAATTAATTTCCCTATTAAAGTTTTCTTAATGCTACGGTCATTAAGTAATTTTCGCCCAGCTTCCAGGAACTAAGTAAGAAGCCATAACTTGGGCGACATCTCCGCTAGTTTCTACAGCGATAGAGAAAAGCGGACATATTTCCGGCGATTTGAGGTTAAGTTACATAGAAGCAGGACTTGATTTCCGTTTGTGATGATTCAGAGTTGAGAAGAATAATTCGGTAAAATTGAACTGCAGATTTTAATGAAAACCGGCCAAGTGCGAGTCTGACTCGCACACCGAGGGTTCCGTGCAAATACTTATCCTATCTTAACTGGCCGGGTTCAGTTAAGTTTGCAGCTGGTATGTATGGCACCGGATACAAATGAGATGCAAAGTTAACGCAACCGATCATGTTTGTTATATGGGAGCCCCTTAAGTTTTTTTTTTTAGTATTTGCTGTTATAGCGACAATAGGAATACATCATCTGTGAAAATTTCAACTGTCTAGCTACCACGGTTCATGAGATACAGCCTGGTGACGGACGGACAGCGGAGGTTTAGTAATAGGGTCCCGTTTTTACCCTTTGGATACGGAACCCTAAAACAATAATTATAATTTGACAGGCCCTAGCTGTGTGTCTTTATTGACTCCTAGAATTATTTTTCGCCGAATGATTCATTTCGACGAAAAATCATTTCGTAGAAAGCATATTTTCTTTGCAATCGTAAACCTAGGGGCAAGTGCTGTACCTGTGGACGGTTTTACCTGTGGACACTACTCATACCAAGAAAACGAATAACCATAGACCAATAGCAATCACTTATTTGAAAAGCATTTTTTTCATATGGCAACACTAGCTAGTCGCCATCTTTAAGGATGGCAGAAACTGAGTGTTTTGTGGCCGCCACAAAGTTTTTGTGACAAAAAGTAAGATTTTTTCCTTCTTTTTAAGTATTTTTATGCAAAAACTGCAAATGTTACGGGTGTCTTTGCAGTGGCATATTAATTTATGTGGTGTAAACGTTTTTTCTACATGATTTTGTTAGTCGTAGGTAGCATTAATAGTGACCGGTATAAATTCAAAATAAAAACCGCCGAAATGTACCTGTGGACACCTCCGTAAATGTACCTGTGGACTGTCCATAGGTACAATTATACTGAATGTACCTGTGGACAGTAAAATTAATATTTTTGTTTTATTTAGTGCCTCGTAGTAAAACTGGGAAAAAAGAAACAAGATATGCCTGGACATTCTGACTTCAGTAAGGAAAGCCACAGAGACGTTTAAAATCCTAAATTCGATAATCATTTAATACAAAAAATAAATTACTGTCGAAATATTGGTGAAGAAGGCTTATAACTCCTCAAAAATGGTATCAGGAGGATCTATAGCAATATTGAGGAGCAACAGCTGTATGATTACTTAAAATTATGTTGTTATTGATTGTTGATTATTTTTCATAAAGAAAATGAGGAGCAACAGCTGTATGATTACTTAAAATTATGTTGTTATTGATTGTTGATTATTTTTCATAAAGAAAATGAGGTTTTCCTTAAGAATTGAAAGTGTCAAACGATAATTATGATACTTCTGCTGACTATGGAGGCTTTTTAAAGTCCCATAATTATACTTGAGATTCTGCTTAGAATATTACATATCAAGAAGAAAAAAAAGTAATTATGATATGCAGAACAACTTATAATTACATGTTGATTAATTGTATGTTGTTAATTACGTTATTTTAGAAGTTTATTTTGTTTCAAATAATGTTGTCCATAGGTACGTAACCGTCCACAGGTACGTTGTTTGTGTCCATAGGTACAAACAGTAGATGTACCTATGGACAAAATGACTATTTTATTTTTAAATATTTTATCCGCCATCTCTGGATAGCTAGCGTAGAAAACAAATGTGGACTTTAAAGATTGTCTAACTGTGATTAAAACAAAATAAATAATGTATTGGTAATACGCGTAGTTTTTGTCTAACAACTGATTAAAGGTCAAATTCTGGAAAGTGTCCACAGGTACAGCACTTGCCCCTATTTGAGATTGTTATAAAACAAACCTTACCCAATCAATAGGATGATATGTTCAAGAATTATGAAAGAATCATATAAAAATTCTGCTAACGATTATAATATTTATTATTAACGATTACAATATTTATAATATTTATTATTATAGATTATAAACGATTTTTCGGTGAAATTAAACATTCGACGAAATGAGTTTCTAGGAATTATCATGCAAGTTTTTTTTATCTTAAAATTACTATATTTTTCCTATATCACTACTTTACTATATTACTTACTTTTTAACATTATGAATCAAGTATGTATCGACACAAATACTGAAGTAAACTTAGTACAAATCAAATATCAACACAACGAGGTTTTTTTATCCGATATTAAACGTACATATTTATACTACACAATCGTGTAAAATAGTGTCTTATAACGGACCTCTTACCCCGGGATATTCGATGCGTGAATGATTTGACGCCTACTGTCGACCTCGTGTGCACCGAAATCCCGAGATATGCTTATTAATCTTCCTCTAACTATACTGATATTATATTATAATTATACCTTTAAGATTGTGTTATAAAGACTCAGACAATCGATACCCATTCATTCGATTCGTGTCGTAATAAAACAACACTCGCGCCTTTTCACTTCATTCATCCTTTATGTCGTAACAGTCGAATACCTACCAATACAATAAGTATGCCGTTCTTCGGTTCAATGTACGGCTTTCTACGTACGGTGATATAACACAGTTACACCTTTCACACCCGCATATCTCAACAACGTCATCAGTTAAAACACAGCTGTGACTCTTTAGATTAAAGTTGGATTTCCAAACTCAGATAGATCGAGTTACGAGTTTGTATGTTGTTTATCAGCGTGCCTGTATCGTAAGTATTGGAACTGTGTTGGGAGAAATCTTGGTCCGGGTTCGCTTTGTTTGATGACTGTTTGTTAGGCTATTTAAGGTTCTCGAAACGTCATAGCCACAAGAGTTTACGTAGGTCAAAGTTATCCAAATATAGCGCGTTTTTTAGGGTTCTGTAGTCAACTAGGAACCCTTATAGTTTGGCTATGTCCGTCTGTCCGTCCATCCGCGGCTTAGCTCCGTGAGCATTAGTACTAGAAAGCTGAAATTTGGTATGAGTATGTGTATGTATCACGCCAACAGAACGGTAAAATAAAAAAATAAAAATAAAAATCGGGTACCTCTCGTCGTGGGGGTGTTTTTTTTTCGTTCCAACACTATTGGGTGGCGTGTTGATGAATAGGTCTTTTTTTGAAAATAATAGGGGTCTCAAAACAAGTCAGCAGTTTTGTAAATATTCGCTCCGGAAATCCAAAAAATAGCGTCCGCCTCGCGGTGTCCTTATACTTCATACTTTACACTTATTAGTTATAAGAGCCATACTGCATTGGGATTGGGAAGTATTGCGTCTAGCATGGTATTCTATCAACACCAAAACATTTGTAACGTTTCGCCAAATCGCTAAATTTTCGTTTGTCCAAAAGTATTTTTTTCTTGAAACCCGTTATATTTTCAGGATTTTATGAACATCGTTTTAAATAACCCATTAGTTGAAGTTAGTTTTATAATTATTCTGAAAAGATAACAGTTTAAAAAAAAAATGGCTTTCGGACAAGTGAAAATTTGGAGAAACGTTACAAATGGGAAGCAAAAATTAGTGTTTCAGATAGGTCTGGCAGGCAGGTTGGCAAACAGTAGTTTAAATAAATATCAGACCATTTTCACATGGAAACCCGTCTGATGGGGCCGGCAATCTAAATTTTTCCGACCTCTGTAATATTGTACTATTTGCACAAGGAAGTAATTGAATAAAACAATTTAAACGGATTATATCGCGTATATTAATTATTTGAGCCTCCCTGACGTTTCAGTACCTTTACAGATACCGTTGTCAAAGGTTGACAACCGTTGTGAAAGGTTGGTTAATATACGCGATATAATCCGTTTAAATTGTTTTATTTAATTTTTTTTTTTTATAACGGCACAACATAGTGGCTCCACTTCGCCTGATGGTAAGCAAAAAGGGGAGCCCAAGTCGCAATGGCAACTGACGAGAAACCAACGGTGCCAAGTCAGTTGACACTGCCATGCTGGCCCGAGAGATGCTTCTTCACGCTTCGTTTGAAGGGTCCCAAGTTATAAGAAGGAGGAAACACATGAGCCGGCAAGGAGTTCCATACTTTAATAGTTCGGCAGATGAAGGAATTCCCAAACTTCTTGGTACGGGTGGGAATATTCTCCACGGTGAGGCGATGACATCGCAAGCTGGCACGTGTGGTTCTATGACGGAAAGGGGAGGGTGGGATAAGAGAAAATAACTCTTCAGAACACTCGCCATGGTATAGGCGATAGAAAACGCTCAGCGACCCAATGTCCCTACGTAATTGAATGTGTGACAGTCGCGGAAACCGAAGGAAGTAATTGTTTTTTTGCTGATCAATTGGCATGAACAAAATGCTTATTCTTGTTATATTTATCAATACCAAACATTTCAATTTAGCTACTTCTTTTAATATTCCGCTTCTGACCAGCTAATCTCAATCGATTAGTGATAACAATACGAAAAAAATCCAAATGGAAACATGGTCTGTGTCTACCCGGCCGGCAAACCCAATTTTCCTGGCCTCTGTAATAATGGACTAAATTGATTTTTTGCTGATCAATGTGCACGAACAAAACGCTTATTCTTCTTTTCTTTTTCAATACCATTTTTTTCTATCTAGCTACTACTTTTAATATCCCACTTCTGACCTGCTAATCTGAATCGATTAGTGATAACAAAACGAGGAAACCATGTCTGTGGGGCGTGTGTATGAGAGCTGGCAACAAAGACTTGTGGTTTGAACCAGTTCTTACTGTACCATGTTTTTTAGTTACTGTTACAAAAAAAGATCCATGAAACTATAGGTGTCTTTTAGATTTTAAGATAAGTGTAAAAATATAAATACATTGAATTAAAGATTATTTACATCTATAAAAATTGTTTAGATAATCATAAATAACAAGTAAATATTACCAGTACTTAGTGAAAAATAATCAACAATAAGAATAATACAGAAAACAAAATGCCAACTAAGAACTTATTCTATTTTTTCATTTATTGTTTTTTTATTCAACCTTAAAGAGACTTGAACATCAACCTTCCTTTTTTTTCGTCAAATTAAGGGTTAAAATCAACCGGTTTTAGTAGTTAGCGATTACCGTCACCCATGGACGGCAACACCAGAGTAGGTACAAATGCATTGCGGGCCGGCAATCTTTCTTTTCAGGCCGTTGTTGGGGCAGCACAGTCCCGAGTGGTGACCACGTTGGCCGCCCCGACTAGGTCGGATGACTTCGTTAGAGTTTCAGGACTCCCTCGCCCCCGACTAGATAGACGGATGACCTCGTGAAGATAGCGGGGAATCAATGGACGCGGTCTACACAGGATCGCACCTTGTAGCCAGCTATGGGGAGGGCCTTAGATTCAGCAGTGGACATCTGTGGATGATAGATAATAGTACATTACTGCAGACACCGGGAAATAAGGGCTTGCCGGCTGAGTGTGATACGAAGCCGGCAAGCTCTTTTCACGGCAAAGGCATGTATAGTGCTTTCCTTAAACATATGCAATGAAATAAAATAAATCCACCACTCGAAAAAACATAATTCGGCTGTTTAGCCCGTTCATGAACACAGACGCCATGTTTCAAAAAAAATTACTTCCCGGCCTTAAATTTTGTATGAAATTCCTTTACAGTTCTCTCGAATTGTTCCGCCCGAAACGTGACACTTCGAAGCCTGTTTAAACGCACGTTATAACGATATTTCATTGCATGTTTGACAAAAATCTTTTGACTTGAGAACCTGCTCGTTTTTGAAGTCAGCTGAGACCACACCGCGACCAGACCATACATGGGCATGTATGGGTGTACCCCACTCGCCCAAATTGTCGCCGCTCTCACTTTCGCGCGCTTTCCACTTTCGGTGCGCTTTCTCTGTGTCCGGTTGCGACATACACGTGGGACAAACAAACAGTATCGCCTATACTCACATATATATATACTTGAAGGTGCAACTTCGTACACGTAATTTTTTTATACCTTAATCGGGTAAAAAGTATCCTATAACCATCTTTGAATGTCCAGCTATCCTTGGATCGAAATTGGTTATTTTGTCCAGCCGTTTCAGCGTGATGCGAGGACGAAGGAAATAATGGCGCCAGACTGGCATGGCGCGATGATAGCGCGATGCAGGATCGCCTTCTGTTGCTAGGACCTCCATTTGATTGCCGAGCCGGTGCAACCACGTCCGCGTTTTTTTTTTCATTACCATCGTCGATTAAGCAGAGATGGGCAAAAGTTAATCGATTAACAATTAATGTATCCAACAAAGTTTTTACTGGGTACACTAGGATTTAACTCTCTACAAGTGAGACTTAACCACAAGCTGCTTTTAACGACTTGCAATACTTTGCCTGGCCACTCAGATTGCCCCGAACTGGTAGAACAGACTGTCAGACTTGTTGTTCCATTTGTTCCCAAAAATGCTCTCAGACCCCGAAACTGTAATCTCCTCGCTGTCCCGCTAACACGCACAGTAGCACACAGAAATTCCCCCATCGTTTTTGCTCTCAAACTTCTAAACGCGCTGCTGTCATCTGTACCAGAGATTGATTTGTTTGCGAGTCGATGGACAGATGTGTGTCGAATGCTCCTGAGGTATTGCGAGGCGATGGATGATTGTGGGATTTCCTAACTTTTAAGTTTTATTTATATTCTTTTGAACGTTTATAAATTGTACAGTGTATTGGTAATAACTGTAATGCTGTATAAATTTTGTTTGTAAATAAATAAATAATAAATAATTAAGATTAACTTACTTAATCGCGATTTAAGATTAAAAATGACGATTAATTAAATTAATCGTACGAGTTCCGATTAATTTAATCCCGATTAAGTTAATCGTAGATTAATATCTAGCGATTAAATTCGAAGAATAAATTAATCGATTAATTAATTCGATACATTTTCTCTCGATAAATATTAGGAAGAAATAAGATATTTTTAGGGTTCCGTACCCAAAGGGTAAAAACGGGACCCTATTACTGATACTTCGCTGTCCGTCCGTCCGTCCGTCCGTCCGTCCGTCCGTCCGTCCGTCCGTCCGTCTGTCACCAGGCTGTATCTCCAGAACGGTTTTAGCTAGACAGTTGAAATTTTCACAGATGATGTATTTCTATTGCCGCTATAACAACAAATACCAAAAATAAAATAAAATAAATATTTAAGGGGGGCTCCCATACAACAAACGGGATTGGTTGCGTTAACTTTGCACCTCATTTGTATGGAGCGCTATACATACCAGGTGCAAACTTAACTTAACCACTTAAGGATGGAAAGTGTTTGTACGGAACCCTCGGTGCGCGAGTCCGACTCGCACTTGCCCAATTTTTTGTAAGTCTAAGTCCCTACCTAGGAGATCTTAGAGTATTTCACATAGCACAGTAGAATGTTTTTGGAGTTTACTCCTTAAGAATCGATTTTCATATATAAGCCCGGGGTATAAAAAATATGGGGTATAAAATCGAACGTATCTGCCGTGCTAATTTAAAAAGTCGTATCTCAGTATACGATCGGGGTAAAAATACGACTTCTTAATTTAGTAGGTTATGCGTTAAGCGTTATAGACTAAGATTCCGATATAAAATGACCTTCACTGAGATGTTTATTTGATGAAATGTATTTTATATTCAATTTAATATGTCAATAAATATATTGCATATGGGTTGCCTAACAAATTTAAGTCCAGGGTATGTTTAATTAATAATAAAAAAAAATGTTTTAAACATTTCACCGGTTTGATTAATATTAGATAAATTCTATACCAATCGAAAGTATGAAGCCCATATAATATGCAAACGTTAGGTTGCCTATTCTTTTCCCGTCACAACTATCGGGTAGCCAGGTATAAACAGGTAAATCTATACCTACTAGCATTTTGCAACGGTCTGATTATTGAATTGAAACTGAACAAAATTAAAGATTATTTAATTATGAATTTATCTAATAATCAAATCGGTGAAATGTTAAAAAAAAAATATTTTTATTTTTTACTAAACATACCCTGGACTAAAAATTGTTAGGCAACCCATATGCAATATATTTATTGACATATTAAACTAAATATAAAATACATTCATCAAATAAACATCTCGGTGAAGGTCGTTTTATATCGGGATCTTAGTCTATAACGCTTAACGCATAACCTGCTAAATTAAGAAGTCTTATTTTTACCCCGATCGTATACTGAGATACGACTTTTTAAATAAACAAACTATAAAATTGTCAATGTCAACTTCATGTCGAGTGTCAACAAAATTTTATAAATAAAATAAAATTTAATAAAATCTACGCTTAACGGGTAAAATGTGCTGTTTTTGAAACAATAGCGCCCGTCACACAATCGGCTAAAAGATACGTGTTCGTTTCAGCTCCCAAACAAACCTAACGAATTTTTGTGATATCCAAGATTACAACTTTTATAACGTGCAATGCAAAGACCCTGTTTTCTTGGTGTTTAAGCCGTGCTTGTATGGTGCTAAGATCGAAGAAGACGTCTTGCTGTAGAGAGAGAGACCGCTTTAATTGTGACTCAGCTTTAAGCTTAGAAATAGAGAAGGCGTGAATACTTTTCCATCACCACTGCTCTCATTTTCCTGCATTCAGCCGCAGAATGGTTTTGATTTCGTGAAACTTTCCAGGATAAATACACATACATAAATCAAGGATCCAACACAACCGAGCCATTCATTTTCTAGACGGGAGTCTTGCCGACCGACAAGAAGCTATGAAGTTTAAATCGAAATTGTTATGTTATTGATGTTGGCTTTTAAATTGTATCTTTTTTTATTATAATTGCTTGTATTTTTTACTTTTATTTGTAAGTGTTAGTTATAAATATGAGTGATCCTTCTTCATCCTTGCGCTGTCCCCATTGTCCCAACTCAACTCGAACTTTTACCCCTCATGGACTTAAAGTGCATATAGGGCGCATGCATAAACATTTTCCCCAAGTCATCCCTTCCAACCCTTGGTGATCTAGCTACGTTAAAGCAGTCAGTACGTGTGTTACGGCATATCCCCAAAGGGGCGCGAAACTTGGCAGCGGCCAAATTGAGCGACCTCATTGATAAGTGTATCGACTCCAATGGCACTCTCGAATGGTTTAGTTTACTGTCTTTTGCCTATTCCGCACTCAAATCGCCTGAAGCGTCGGCCACGGGCAATTTAACCACGAAAGTTAAGAGAAATATTAACTCTGCTTCTTTTGATATCAGTGGGAACATCGGTGCAGAGACCACGCCTTTGAGATCACACTCCATACTGAAGACAATTGAGCGTAAAGTACATGAAGGGGATCTCTCAGGTGCAGTGCGAGTGCTTATGTCGGATGAAGGCGTGGCGCCGTCGAGCCCTGAGACTTTAGCTACGCTGCAGTCGAAGCATCCAGCCCCGTCCCGGCCGCTGGTACTTCCACCGGAACCTGACATATCTATTTCTGCCTTAACTGTTAAGCCGGAGGAAGTGGTGCAGGCACTCAGCTCTTTCAACAATAGTTCGGCCACCGGTTTGGATGGTATCCGCCCTGTTCATCTTAAGGAGGTTACGTCTGCATCTGCGGGAGGCGCCGGTTTTCGGCTCCTGGAACATCTGGCCAAGCTTTGTAATTTTTTTCTCAGTGGTCAATTAAACCCTGAAGTTTGCCCCCTATATTTATGGTGCTTTCTTATGTGCGCTGTCAAAAAAAGACGGTGGTATAAGACCCATTGCCATAGGCAGCGCTTTCCGCCGCTTAGCGGCAAAGCTAGGATGCCGTGCAGTGAGAGAAGAAATGGCAGCTTATCTGCAACCTTGCCAATTAGGGTTTGGCACAAGATTGGGCTGCAAGGCTGCAATTCACGCTACGCGGGCTTTTTCGGTAGATACCAAAAACTATACGAATCCGTTTTAATTAAAATTGATTTAAAAAAACGCATTTAACTCAGTGGAGCGTGATGTTTTACTGTCCGAAGTGAAGGATAAAGTGCCATCACTCTACCCCTTCCTTTTCCAAGTATATTCTTCCGCTTCTAATCTTTCTACAATGGTCCTCTTGTTCTTTCCCAAGTTGGTGCACAGCAGGGGGATCCGCTAGGCCCTTTAGTTTTCTGTCTGGCCATACAAAAGGTAATTTCAGAGGTTAAATCCCCATTGAATATCTGGTACCTAGATGACGGTACCCTAGGTGGTAAACCTGAAGAAGTGGAACAAGACTTGCTCATGCTCCTGCCTCGTTTAAAAGCTCTGGGTTTAGATATTAATTTCAGCAAATGCGAATTTTTCCCCTGCAGTACCAACTCACACGATTCTTTCCCCTTATTCAGTGCTCTGCTCCCCGGACTGAAAGTGTTGTCGGCGAGATCTTTTAACCTCTTGGGGTCCCCAATATTCCCGGAAGCCATTCCTGAAGCCTTCGAGGAGAGAAAGCTGCTTCTGCTGATGGCTGCGCAGAGGTTGAATGAACTTTCAGCTCACGTAGCCCTCGTTATGTTGCGAGTTTGCTTTGCCGTGCCTAAGCTGACATATTTCTTGCGCACCGTGCCAGCCTGGCTGCACCCTGTCCAGACAGACTCCTTTGACTTCGTGTTGAAGGAGAGTTTGGAAAAGATGCTGAACGTCTCCCTTAACCAAGGTCAATGGGACCAGGCTTCTCTGCCGATTCGAACTGGTGGTTTGGGCGTGCGTCGCGCGCGAGATGTGAGCCTCCCGGCCTTTCTGGCTTCGGCGTGTGGGGTGGTGGACCTTGTCACTCAAATTTTATCTTTAGATGGTGACAAGGCTATCATTCCTTACGCCTCCGATGCTTTGACGGCCTGGACGGCTCTTAATCCCGGCGTAGCCATACCCGTAGAATTGTTCCGTCAGCGTATATGGGTTTATTTATATGAGAGTGCGCGCACCACGATTTTCATAAACCCATAAGTACGCTTATTTCTGCGACAAAATTATCGCGCGACTAAAAAAAATCGTGGTGCGCGCCTGGCCTGAAGAGTAAACTCCAGTCGTGCGTCGGAGCTGACACACACACTTTTTTTCAACAAGGCAGGACATACTTATTGTATTTTGGTAAAATTCACAAATGAGCATGTTCCAACTTTTAATCGAGAATTAATCGTAAAATTTAACGATTAAAATGACGATTAGTTAATCGTTAATCGAAAAGACTCTGTCGATTAATTTTATCGTGATTAATCAATTAATTTTTCACCTCACCAGCTCAAACATGGCGGCTTTGCTGCGAGATAACAGTGAACAAAATGCGATTTTGTTTCGAGCGTGAGTAGAAAGTAGCTTTTTAATTTTTTAAATATTTGACTACGAATTGTCATTTCTCAGCCACAGGTTAATTAGGTATAAAATTTGAATCATTCGAATTTCGATGCACTCTGTCTCTTTCATATCTATATGAAAAAGAGAGTGATAAAGACATATCGATTCGAAATTCCATTTTTGAATCCGACCTCGAATAAGACCACGTTCCGATCGACGGGTTGTACAAAAAAAAAATTAAAAAAATACCCGAAGAAGTTTTTATTACAAAATACTGTTTGAACGACCGAATGTTTAATTAATTGTGTCTTTTATATAAATCAAATAGATTATTGTTTAAATAAGTTAAGATTTTTCAACTTTATACTGTAAATACCTGTACAAATAATTTATGACATCACCAATTTATCATAGACGCAGTTTCGAATCACACTTTAAAAATATTGAGTTCAAATTGTTATTTTCTTTTGTATTCATTTTATTTTGTGCTTTACGAGTAAAAATATGATTTAAACTATAAACAAAATCTCGTATAAAATAAATAAACACGTAAAGTATCTGCTCAATCTTCCAATTTGATCAAATAATGACAACCATGGTGGTCGTGAGGGACTGGTACAGTGTTGGAACGTATTATTTCAATTTATTTAGATTTTTATTTCATTTCAAGCAGCGGGTATCTATTTTCTAATTAATAATGTCATTGAAATCAGCAACAAAGACAATACACAATACCTACACCTGAATGGTTGGAAGAAAAAGTACAAAAAGTCGAACCTATGTTCTCGCTGTCGAGGTGAAAAGTTGTGTGTGCTACACGAGAGCAAAGTTTTTTGCATCTCGTGCTGTTGAGTCCCTCGCTACACTCAGGATTCTAAATTAGAATCACTCGCTACGCTCGTGATTCAAACATAGAATCCTTCGCTTGCTCGGAACTCAAAATCAGCACTCGCAACAAAAAACAACTTTGCTCTCTTGTTGCACAAATAACTATTATTTTTAATTTGTTGTGTTATCTTATAAACAATTTGTCATCAGTAGTTCTATAGTCACAGAAACAAATTATATGTCGCAATGTCTTGTAATAAATTATGATTGATAAATTTGATTTTTGATTATTTAAATATTATTTGCAGAATCATTTTGCAGAAGTGTCATTTCATAGAAGGCATTTTCCTCAGAAACCGTCATTAAATCCACACCCGTATGGGTCATTGTCAGTTCAAAAAACAAAAGTTGTCTCTTCCGTGGCCAATAGTTTTACAGCGTATGTGCAATTTAGGTACATAGAAGTAATGTTTTAACACGCAAACCCATAGAAAGGGAAACGTCGTTTATGCTACTATAATTTTGATCAGAAAACTGGGCCTAAAGTCCTTACTTTGTAGGTACGTGTCCACCGAAAAGACGCGAACCTAAATCTGACAATGACCTGTATAGGACATTCTACCTACACGTGTTTTATTACTTAGTTCATATCTATATGCCTATAAGTCTATATTCTTTTACATAAGTGTTTTATTGCCTATTTAGTTTACGTCCTAATAGTTTTGTTAGTAAATAATATAGATATCTCGTTTGTACGCAGTGTAGTTTGCTTATTTTCTTCGAAAACCTATTCCTTCAAATGCTCAAAGGTTACAACGTTTGCGGACAGTAAGAAACGACATGTGTCATGACCCAAAGGAATCATAAAACAACGCGGAAGAAGTCCCTAATAGGGATAAGTTCGCCTTTGTACATATTTTTTTATTAATGTACTTATAACCAGTTTAAATTTAAACAAAATATCGACCTATGACGAAACTCTCTGCTACTATTGATACTTTCTACCTCCTCATCACTTTGCGTTCTTCGTTGATGTATATTGTATGATGCGAAAGAAGAAAAAAAAATAAACAAATGAAAAAACTGGTCACATCTTTGAATGTCTTCATCAGGAAAATTAGTTTCACCAATTGAAAATTTGCCCTCCGATATTTTAATAAGTAAGTACCTACCTATACTTACGAATTTTATCAATAGGTATGTTAAATAATGTAGTAAGTATATTCTCTTCTCGAAAACAAATTACAGATCAGAGACAGAACACAACACTTCAGTTTATTAACAAACTTCAAAATCTAAGCCAGACGCCACTTCTCTACGATAGGTTTTTTCCTTTTTTATTCCCAACACATACTACTAGCGCCATCTATCGACAAATTGAGAACTAAACGTAGCCAAGTGCAGAAAGGTGACAGTGTGTAGTAAAAGGTGCCATTGTGCTCACCATAAAGACGTTTTTGTTTGCTTCTTTATACGTGCAACGACGACGCGGTTAGTGCACCTGCCTACTGAGCCGGCGTGGGTTCAAATTCCGGCCAGGGCAAACATTTGTGTGATGAACTCGAATATTTGTTCCTGGGTCAGAGATGTTAATCTGTATTTATAAACTAGGCGGGGTCCACAACTTCGTCCGCATTTTTTTTCTTTACTGTAGAGTGTAGACGAACAAAAAGTATCCTATAACCATATTTGGAGGTTCAGCTAACTGTATTGGTTAAAATTCGTCTATGCGCCTATTAAGATTTTTCATGAAATCATGACCCCTACACAGAAATATGATTTTCAATACAAATGTCCAGTCGCTATCCATATAAGCAGCATATAAGGCGTTCATAAATATCTGAACATGTACTGTAACGCCCAGTCAATAAGAGTCGTGTTCAGATATTTATGAACGCCTTATATGCTGCGACTGTACAATTTTATATTTAATAATATACCTAGATATTTCTCTACATTGTTCGCTACTATTTGATGGCGGCTGTATATTGACTAAAGCGCCATCTACCAGGTCGCCCGTGAACGCACATCGAAAGCAAAAAGTAAAAGAAGCGACGACCGCTCGCCACTTTCCGATAGAGAGAGCTGCTGGCGTTTTGCTCTTTTTGTGCACCGGAGATGGTTAAAAGTGAAATGTTTTTTTTTTCAGCACATTGTTTTACAATTTGAGTTTGTTTTAGGTGAAAGTATGTGTGGTTTGATGGAGATTAGTTTGTATTCGTATCTACTTATTTCAAGGTGTATGCGAGAATTTTGAATGTTGTTTTGGCTTTAATGTTGGTACGTGTAGGTACTTGTAAGTGTACGAAAGAGCGAATGCCTCCTAACACAAGTGTCAAACTTAAAAGGAGATTGGACAGATTTTTGTAGGTAATTGACGTCTAGTTGCAAATAAATAATTTTGAATTTTGAATTTTTTTTTTATGTGTTAATTATTGTACTATGGTTCATAAATGTTAATTGTTTTAGATATTTTTCTCTGTGATCAAACTTTTCTTATCATTTATTATCAATGTATGTTACTAGTTAGATAGAACAGGGTTATTGCGATTTATTGGTATATAATTATTCATTGATATTTTTTGTTTAAAAAATTACTCGAATTTTTGTTTTTTTTTAAGCTTAATTTCGAGTACATGCAATGAAAGCATCGAAAAGCTATTTTACTATCTAGAACTTAGGGAAAAGATTTATTCACTTTAAACAATTTGGTTGAAATTATCAATATATTTTCATAGTACGAAAAAAAAACATTTTTAAATATATAGAGCCTCTCCAAAAATATTTAGGGACAGTAGGTCATTACCCGAATATTCTGACATTACCCGAATATTCTGAAGATACTTACTTAGACATGAAACGGCAAAAACTGAAATCTATAAAATATTATTGAGAAAACTCCATTGAAAACATTACTCTACCTATCCTATATTGATTACGGGAAATCATTAGTAATAAAGTGGCAGTGGGCAGGCCTTTTAGCCCGGAGAATGGATGGCCGTTGGGGTAGCAAAGTCCTAGAGTGGCGACCACGTATAGGAAAGCGCAGCCCCCGACTAGTTGGACGGATGACCTCGTGAGGGTAGCAGGGAATCAATGGATGCGGTCTGCACGGGATCTCACTTTGTGGCGAGTCATGGGGGAGGCCTATGTTCAGCAGCTGACGTCTGTGGCTGATAGATGAAATAATACTTAATAGGAAATGGTTCCTCGCTAATCGACGATAATATTAATAACCATAATATAATTCATTAAAACTTGTTTACCTTACTGACAGAACTAATTATTGTTTCACAGTTAAAATATGGGCAGTTCTTTGAAATCGCGTTCAAAATTATGGCCATTTGGCAGTGAGCCACAAAACAGCATGTTAATTAAGAAGTTCGTTTGATAGCCCCTCTGCCCACCTGCAGCATAAAATTTTGGTACCAGCTTTAGATGGGTCTCCCTCTCAATCCCTTACAACGTTTGTCCTAAAATTATTTGCCCTAACATGTTAGTCCTAAACACTTTTGACCTAGTTGTTAATTTCCATAATGCTCTTGTGCCCTAAACGCTCTTTTGTTCTAAAAGTTAAAATCCATAATATACAATTTCCTAAAACTCTTATGGCCTAATCTATTTTATCCTAAATATTGGAAGACTTTCGCATACGAGTTATAAGTCCTAAATATGAAATTCGTGATGTAGGTATGTCTTTAGGTAGGTACGACGACGAGTGAAGCGAGGAGGAGTGTTAGGAAGAACTGCGGTCCTACGTATGCGAGCCGAGCGAGCGAAGCGAGCGTGCCGCGGCGGCTAGCGTTAAAATAATCTACGTCCATCTTAGCATGAAATATTGGGGCAATGGTGTTAGGACATTCGATACTTATGTCATATAAAATTAGGATATCTAATTGTTAGGAAAAAAATGTATTAGTACATGAAATATTAGGGCAAACAAGTATTAGGATTAGGACATAGGAAATTAGTACTAAAAATAAGAGGGCAAACAGCGTTAGGAAAAACAATCATTAGGGTAAACAAAATAGAACAAATAGTTTAAGGGATTCCGATATAGATCCCTTAAAGATGTAGGGTACAAAAGCCAAAGTATGTTACGGTTGCTGATCCTGCACCATCCAAGATTTTTTATTTATTTATTTATTTCTATAATCAATAACTTAAATCTATCATTACAGGCAGCCCCAATGCGATAGATAAGCTAAATAGGCATTAACACAAATTTTCAATTAAAAATAACACGAAAAGAAAAAAATAGTAATAAAGTCATTAGATAAAAAAGAGATACAAATAAAAATTGTTACAAAGTTAAAATAATAAATGTCGAGGTTAAAAATATACAATGTCAATATGATCTTATACAACGAAAAACAAAAAATAAAAACTTAATAATACAAAATTAAAGCTAGCATAAAAAACAATGTCAAATAAGTTAATAATACAGATCAATACGACGTCAATTTAATTAATAAGAAATAAAATAACAAAATGACGTTTTGTGTAAATCACTTAGTAAGAACATAGTTGCCTTTGTAAATTCGTTCAGGGAGCATGTAAATAAATCCTACTGTATCGCGACTTTGTTGATAGTGCGAATAGCCCTCGTTAGCGGTGCCTCCCGCAGCAGCTTCGTGCGAGCGACGGGCTTGGCCAGCAGCGGCGGCCGGCGCCGGCGCCACACGTACCGCTCCGGGACGCACAGCGACAAGGCGCACAGGACCCCGGGGTTGCACAACTTCCCTCTCAACACCTTCCATATATATGAAGCGAGGGCCAGTTCTCGCCTCACCTCTAGTCTGTTGTACGGTACGGTATTTGTACTAGGAATGGTGGGGTACAACTTGTACCCCACCATTCCTAGTACAAATAGCGTGGGATATAACAATGGGTATCCAGGATATACATTATATTGTTTTAAATAAAGGAGCCTAACATACTTATTTTGGATACGTTCCAACATTAGCTTGTATTTAGCTTCATGTGGACTCCAGATTACTGCGTTACTTTCGAGGTGACTTTTATCTAGAGCTTCGTAAGTTCGTACACGGTTCGTATCGCCGAGATATTTGTAAAGTCCTTTGCTAGACGCATTACAAAACCAAGATTTCTAAATGCCTTTTTGCAGATCCTACCGATATGCTCACGAAATGACCAATTGGCTGTTATGCCCACACCAAGATCACGTACCTCCGACACTCGCTGCATTGGCTTTCCACCGACATCGTATCGATGATGCACTGGGCTGCGTGCACGGCTGATTGAAACTATACTGCATTTAGACTCATTGAAGTACAGCTTGTTACACACACTCCAGCACACAACCCTGTCGATATCCTCCTGCAACTTATGGCAATACGAGACATCATCGATTACTCGGACTAGTTTCAAAAGATGAAGAAGATCCAAGGAGCTCTCGTTACCTTTGCAAGATCCTCATTTCACCTACGCCGTATTTTCCTGTACGTATCGTTAAACTGGCAATATGGAACAGCTATTGCCACTTAATTTTGTTATTTTTCGTAGCTATGCTTTGTCAGTTAGTATTATAGTAATTGGATATTAATATTATTAAAGGATAGACGTTATTTTATTCAATTTAAAATCATTTATTCTTGGGCAACTGTGGCCCGGTATGGTATACACATTTTCACGAATCTGTATTTTCAGCGATGTATGTAAAGTCAAGATACTGGTTATGATTTTATATTTGTGTACCTACTCCCGAATCATGGCGATTGAGGTTGCCGGAGTGGAATTAATTTACAATATCACACACATATGGGTAATATTTCGTTTTACAAAGATTACATACATTTTATATTGAAGTATATGTATAACAATATACATATAATAAGTGGGTCAGTCAATACTTATATATTTAAGTGATTGATTTTTGCCTTTTTTATTATTATTATTCTCAAGAATTTTAATGATCCTACACCACCTGCTAGTTTTTGTTGGGTGTTGAAAATACCATATGGCATAAGTCCGCCAATTGTACTATTGACTATTTCGTATTGCGCAATAAAGACTAAATAAATAAATATGGTTGTGGGTTTCGTTTTCCGCACTTAGCCCGTGTGTTGCCCCATTGTGCGTGGAGATTTTGCTATCAAACAGCCAGGACCTCTTGCAGTACTGTGATACGCGACTACCCGTCTCTTTCTGTGCAGTAATGTAAGAGAGTGACAGGTAGCGGTATCTCGCGCGACAAGTCTCGAAGCATAGTTGTGCTAGACAATCTAGACATGCAGGCCACGTTTTCGCACGACCGGGCGGTGGCCTGGTGGGAGCGAGAGGTCCAAGGGCAGTGTCACTCTCACTCCGTTTCCGCTTAGGGTAAGCCAGCTTAACTCCGTCCAAAAGCGGGAAATGCCGGTAAATTCACAATCTGACTTGTAAAAGTGTCCTTGTGTTTACTAACTGAATAAATTATTTCATTTTATTTCATTTCGTTTCATTTCGTTTCGTTTCGTTTCGTTTCGTTTCATTTCGTTTATTTTCGTGTCATTTCATTTCGTTTCGTTCTCGCCTAATACATCGTCGCATTTCTCACACGCTTCTACTTGGGCCAAAACTCTTTCGTATAGGTATTCGAATGTTTGGATGGCCGAATGTTTTCTGGCTATTCTCGCCTATAGATCGCATTACTCTACCGATTCTCATGAAATTAGTGAGTAGGTTCGTTAATTACGTAGATTTTTTTTCGATCCAGTTTTTCGAAAATTTTCAGACGTTGAAAACGTAAGGAAGTAATTTTTCAGCCATTTCGAAAATTGAGGTCTACAGCTCACAAAGCGACTAGTGTTCAGTAGCAACATCATCATCCTCCTAGCGTTTGTCCCATTGTTTTCCGAATGAATTCTCAATCGGGGTTGGCTACCTAAATCCCAAGATGTGGCGTAGGCACTAGTTTTTACGCAAGCGACTGCCATCTGACCTTCCAACCCAGAGGGGAAACTAGGTTTTATTGGGCTTAGGTGGTTTCCTCACGATGTTTTCCTTCACGGCAAAGCGAGTAGTACATACCAAATGACATTCCGTACATAAGTTCCGAAAAACTCATTGGTACGGGCCGGGTTCGAACCCGCGACCTCCGGATTGAAAGTCGCATGCCCTAACCACTAGGTTACCACCGCTTCGTGTTCAGTAGCAACATACTATTAATAAAAGCTGATAGCAATCGCGTCGCGGCGCATGCGCAGTGATTAGTCCGTTCTCGCTTTCTGCCCAAATTCGAGACACTGTCACGTTGTCCATATAGGTCACAGTAAAGATATGCAGGCGTATAAATAAAATAGGATTAGGAGACCGAGCGAGCGAGGAAATTCCTTTTCAGATTGGGCAAAATTCTGTATTGGTCAGTGGTCATGGTTGTACCTAATCCTCAAATAAATTACAATTATAATAAATAAATATTAAGGGACAATCTTACACAAATCGACCTAGTCCCAAACTAAGCAAAGCTTGTACTATGAGTACTAGACGACGATATAAATAATATATAAATACATATATAGATAACATCCATGACACAGAAACAAATATTCGAGTTCATCTCACTAATATTTAGCCTTTCCGGGATTCGAACCCAGGACCGTCGGCTCAGTAGGCACTACAAACTGCGCCAAACGCGTCGTCAAAATAGGATAAGGAGAAGATCGAGCGCGCGAGGCGACTCCTTTTTAGCTTGGGCAAAATTCTGTATTTTTCATTGTCATAGTTGTCACACTAATATTATAAAGGCGAAAGATTGTGTGTTTATATGCATGTTTTTGCTTCTCCACGCTTAAACGGCTGGACCAATTTTGATAAATTTTGGTATGAACGTAGCTGACACCCTGGATTAACACTTAGGCTATGTTTTATCCCAAACATATGTAGTATTCCCGTGGCAGGAGCAAGTAGCACCGCGCGGCGCAGGTAGTCGCCAAGTAATTTACAATTTTAAAATTAAAATATTGACAAATAGTACCTAATTAAAATTAAATCGTTCCACTACGAGTACGATGAGAAACTTTGTCCGGATATAGTTCATATGCTCAGATATCCGACTAGGTATATTCGTCTACAGGACGCATTCTCATTCGGTTTTGGGTGTGTACTTAGAATATATATATACTACAACGGTGGCAAACAAGCATGCGGCCCGCCTGATGTTAAGCAGTTACCGCCGCCTATGGATGCTTGCGACGCCAGGAGCATCACTCATGCGTTTCCGACCCTTTAAGAACCTATTTAATACCCGCGCTTGAAGATATACGCCTAGAACGAGATTCTTCATACAACAGATTTGCGAAGGATGAAGCCACTTTTGATTTTATGTGTGCGTGTCTACGAACCAATCATAGAGACGTTTTGCTTGTGTTATTGACGTTGTGACAGATGCTTCCACGGACGAAACCTGAGCCCGTGACAGGCCGTGGCTCACTAAAACTGGCTTCACTTTCAAACTTAAATGTGCTGTATAATAGTAGTTTATGTGACTGTACATAATGAAGGGTATTAAACACGAGTGCGGGTTTAAGAAACGAGCCGAAGGCAAGTTTCATAGTAACGTAACACGGGTGTTTTAATGCCTAATTATGTACAGTTACATACACTACTTTATCTAGCCACATATCATAAGCCTCCATGATGCATTCAGGAGCCGCACATTATGACAAATATTACCCGGTAATGGCGATAATGAAGTTTTCTGGCAGCTGTCATAGTTTTTTTTTAACTCAGAGACAAACTAGAGTCGGCCCCAACTTTCATATCGTTCGATATCTTATTTACGTGCGATGTTTGTCAAATTTTATTGCAAATTGACAATTCATTTCGAACTAAACGTCATCTCGACTGATATTAGAATAGAGGTCAAATCAAATTTCTTTGTTTTTCAGAGATGTTCAAAATTTGAATAAATAATATTATTGAAATTAATGTTATTATTTAGCAATAATAATTTTTTTACAGATAAGAAATTTGTTCTAACAAAACAGACTATTTTTATGGTGGTCATATGTGTGGTTCTTGAACGCATCATGGAGGGTTTATGATATTTTTATAGATGAAATAAATTGTTATGTTATTTCATCAGCCATGAGACGTGGTCATTCACAATGGGACTCATAGGCCTTTTCCATTGCATGCAACGTCACAATATTAACCATAAACCTAACGTGACTCACACCCATCAACAAACTAACTCCACACTTGCCATACTGCTATTTCTCTCTACTGTGCACAAACGACAATAGAACGATTTTTATATAAACCAAGTATTAATAAGGCATATAATTACTTTCTCTTTCATATAGTTCTTAAGTTATTAGTTCCGCTATCGCTATTTTGGAGCCCTGAGTTTAAAGGAAAGCCAAGGTTTGATGATACACTGTTAAAACTACTGTCATTTTAATTGAAGTACTAGCTTATGTGTGTTATCAGTGATAACATACGGTACTGAGACCTCATTATAATCATCATACTGCTACATAAACTGCTGGACAAAAGGCCTTTTCAAAAGTTATCCACACCGATTGGTCTTGCGCCGCTCTCATCCAATTTCTGCCCGCAATCCTAACCAGTCGTCGGTCCAGCTTGTGGCCCCCCGCCTTCCCACGCTGCGTCTTCCGGTCCGCGGTCGCCAAGAACCTCTGCCCCAACGGCCATCGGTTCTACGAGCAAGGTGTCCACTGCCACTTAAATTTGGCGACTATCTGAGCTATATCTACAACCTTGGTTCTCTTGCGTATCGCATCAATTCGGATTCGATCCCGCAAGGAAACTCCGAGCATGGCTCACTCCATTGCCCTTTGAGCCTTCTTATGAGGCCCATTGTGACTATGAGACCTAGTCGCTCACAATGGGCCTCAGAAGAAGGTTCAGTGGTCGGAGTCTCTTTGGAATCAGAAATGAGGAGATATGCAAGAGAATCAAGGGTGTAGATTGTAGAATATAGCTCAGACATTCGCCAAACTTAAGTGGCAGTGGGCGGGGCATATTGCTCGAACCGATGGCAGTTGGGGCAGAAAGGTTCTTGAGTGGCGGATGATACAGCGTAGGAAGGCCCCTAAAAATGGGGTCTGACGACCTGGTTAGGATCGCGGAAATCATGGATGAGGGCGGCGCACGACCGCTCGTTGTGGAGAACGTTGGGGGAGGCTTTTGTCCAGCAGTGTCTATCAGCTGATATGATGATCACGATTAATGGCTTATTGGAATACTGACATTTACAAGGAATCTTTGAGCACTCACGCAAGAAAAGAGAGTTACCAGACAGTTATGAAGGGACAATCTTACACAAATCGACTTAGTCCTGAACTAAGCAATGCTTGTACTGTGGGTACTTGACGACGATATACGTGATATATAGGTATAAATACGTATAGATAACAGCCATGACCCGGGAACAAATATTCGAATATTTTTTTTTTCCTTGCTAAGATGTGAACCCTGGATCGCTGGCTGCTGCACTACACTGCACCAACTGTGTCGTCATAGTAAGTGACAGGGACAGTATTCTATCTCAGCTCCGAAACATCTGTACCGTTTCGCCTCATTTGTCAGAAAGTATTCTTTTCCTGAAACCCGTAATATTTTCATGATTTTATAAACATCGCTTTAAAGAACCCATTAGGTTAGGTTAGTTTCGTTTTATAATTATTTTGAAAAATTAACAGTTTTGGAAAAAAACCGGCCAAGTGCGAGTCGGACTCGCGCACCGAGGGTTCCGTACAAACACTTTCCATCCCTAAGTGGTTAAGTTAAGTTTGCACCTGGTATGTATAGCGCCCCATATAAATTAGGTGCAAAGTTAGGTATTTAATTATAAAAAAAAACTACTTACTAGATCTCGTTCAAAACAATTTTCGTTGGTAGTTTTTATAGTAATGTACATCATATGTTTTTTTTAGATTTTTCATTTTCTTATTTTAGAAGTTAGAGGGGGGGGACCAACTTTTTTCCACTTTGGAAGCGTCTGTCACGCAAACTATTCGGTTTAGAAAAAAAATATTTTAGAAACCTCGATATCATTTTTGAAGACCTATCCATAGATTTCATGTAAACACGTATGTGTTTGATGAAAAAAAAAATTTTGAGTTTCAGTTCTAAGTATGGGGAGCCCCCAATATTTATTATTATTTTTTTATTTTTGCATCAAAATCTTAATGCGGTTTACAGAATACATCTACCTACCAAGTTTCAACAGTATATAGCTCTTATAGTTTCGGAAAAAAATAGCTGTGACATACGGACGGACAGACAGACAGACAGACAGACAGACATGACGAATCTATAAGGGTTCCGTTTTTTGCCATTTGGCTACGGAACCCTAAAAAGGCTTTCGAATAAATGAAAGGGCAGACCGTTACAAATGACTGGGACAGGACTATAAAATCAATAGCTTTCGGGGTTTAATGGCAGCCCCGTATTGGAAAACGCAGCGAAGAAGACCCACAACACGATTTTGTTTTGACTAACCTTGAGAACTAACCGCGAGTCATAGACCGTAGCAAGTTAGGTGCAAAATTAATGGATCGTATCCGGAACGTCTCGCTACGCTCTGACACTCAAACAGTCGATGTGACTCAAACAAGTCGAAAATAAGGCGGCGTGTAAGATTGCGCTTTATTTGTAGGTATGCGACGTAGATATCAAACTTAACTTAACTGGGTAGCACCGTCTCATTTTCGATAACGAGAAGCTCAGTTCGTGCCTATACATTAACGCGCAGCCGGGTGCTCTGCCTTCCGCCTTTGTTCGTTCTAAATCGGCGCGCGTTTCTTGCCCGTCGCATCGATACGCGCGTGTTGCTCAAATGATAGTTAAATGTAACCTCTTTCGCTCTTTTCAGCATGGGCCCAACAAGGTGGACTGACGACCTGGTTAAAGAGAACTTTGGGGCTTTCGGCTGATATGATGATGAACCTCGCTTTCCATTCCTTACACTGAGAGAGAAACGGATGATGATACGACAAGCTCAACGTAAAGTATCAACTATATGAGCTGCCTTCGCGTCGTCAACCGAGTCAATACCCCACGCGCCTGGCGCCAGGGTACTTATTCCACCTTCCACTTTTATTCGGAAAAAATCAGCGCGCGCTCGCAGCCAGTCGCATCGGTTGGCTGCGTCAGTATGCCTCACAATCAATTGTCTCACATTGGGTTTCCTTTCCTTTATAGATAAACTTCATTTTTTTTATACTATGATGGTGACAAACAAGCATGCGGCCCGCCTGATGTTAAGCAGTTACCGCCGCCTATGGAGGCTTGTCAGTTGTTTTTAAAACAAAAATTATCAATGAAAATATCAAACTGTAGGTTTCAAATATATACCAATAAATCATAGCCCTGTTCTAGGTAGTAACATTCATAGTTACTAATATTATAAATGCGAAAGTGTGTCTGTCTGTTACCTCTTCACGCTTAAACAGCTGAATCGATTTTGATGAAATTTGGCATGGAGATAGTTTAAAATCCGAGGAAGGACATAGGATAGTTTTCATCCTGGAAATTATACCTAAAAAGATTGAAAAGTGAGTGAACATTTCTGTTGGGGTGCGGTGACCCTGTAGGAGAAGCACAATTGCTCTTACATTTGCTTAGGCGCTTTTAATAATCCATTTTATCAAGTTCCACGCGTACGTAGTCGCGGGCAAAAGCTAGTAAATAATAAAAGTTAAGAAACATGTTTGATCATACAGAAAAATGTCTAAAACAATCAGTATTTTAAAGGGAATAAGGCCTCCTAAAGTCATATTTTTTTCATATAATAAATTTTGCGAACCGATTCGAAATATGTTGAGCGATATTCGACTGCTACAACGTGAATAAAATAAGCCTGTTTCGTTTTTAGGGTTCCGTAGCCAAATGGCAAAAAACGGAACCCTTATAGACTCGTCATGTCTGTCTGTCCGTCTGTCCGTCTGTCTGTCCGTCTGTCCGTCCGTATGTCACAGCCATTTTTTCCGAAACTATAAGAGCTATAGTGTTGAAACTTGGTAGGTAGATGTATTCTGTGAACCGCATTAAGATTTTGATGCAAAAATAAAGAAATAATAATAAATATTGGGGGCTCCCTATACTTAGAACTGAAACTCAAAAAAATTTTTTTTTTCATTAAACACATACGTGTGGGGTATCTATGAATAGGTCTTCAAAAATGATATCGAGGTTTCTAAAATATTTTTTTTCTAAACCAAATAGTTTGCGTGACAGACGCTTCTAAAGTGGAAAAAAGTTGGTCCCCCCCCTCTAACTTCTAAAATAAGAAAATGAAAAATCTAAAAAAGACATATGATGTACATTACTATAAAAACTACCAACAAAAATTGCTTGAACGAGATCGAGTAAGTAGTTTTTTTAATACCTAACTTTGCACCTAATTTATATGGGGCGCTATACATACCAGGTGCAAACTTAACTTAACCACTTAGGGATGGAAAGTGTTTGTACGGAACCCTCGGTGCGCGAGTCCGACTCGCACTTGGCCGGTTTTATTTAATATTCTGCCATGCTACGGTAAAAGGACGTATCTTACTATGACATCTGTATAAAGATACGACCTTTTACCGTAACACGGCAGTATTTATGTATGAGACTATTGAGACTTACGGTAGTTTTCTATATAACATTTCCAAATTATTCAATATAAATATAAAACAAACACTAAAAATAAGTCTATCTAAATAAATATGGGTAAAAAGTTTATTTTAAAATAAACTCATACAATATAATATTTACAATACTAAAAACTAGGTACAGATAAAAATAAAAGAAAGGATAATTATTATGTACAATTTAATAAATATTATATAATGTACCAATTAAGTATTCAACTAAATCTAAAACTGAACTACTTCATCATCATCATCAACACTATGTCTAAATAAGTTTCTGTCAAAAATAAAATTTTAGTGGCAAGCTTTTATAGCCGACTGTATTTTTCTTTGTATATCCATCAAATGCTCACTGAGACGATTCTAAAGAGCCCAAGCTCGGTATGATTGCTTTTTCTTTTATAGAATTCCTATGGCCACCTTCCGGCTCCATCATCAGATCAGCCCCATGGTACCATATTATTATATTGTCATCAAAGTTAAGTAAGTATGCAAAATTTCAGCTCAATCGGTTGACGATATCTGCTCCAAAATTGAGTTGCAAGGTTTCACCCGAACAAATATACTTTAAACATACCATGCAAGCTAAATAAAAGCTTGTAAAATGGGCCCCGATAGATTAGGTTAGTTTTGCTTTATAACAATCCGTAATATGAATTGGTTTCAAAGATGATTTCAACGAAATTATATGTCTAATAAATGACATTATATGAAAAGATTATTTATAAAAAATAGATTCAGTGAAATAAAGAACCTCCCATCTTTTGAAGTCGTTTAAAAATGAGTACTAAAATACACTCAGGCGGTTTTTGTCGAGATCAAAAAAGAGAACCGTCTGTGTCGTTTTATTCTGTACCTAATACTCTCATGATTGCTTGATTCGTTACACAGTTTATCACGTAGGTACTTATCACGCAATGTGTCGCTTACTAGCATGTGTTATGTACTTTAATATCTTAACTTCGGGTTAAGATTAAGTTATTTTCACACGATAGCCCTTCTACTTGACCGAGCGAGCGAAGCGAGCGTTTCAGCTTGGTCAAATTAATGAATAAAAAAATAGGTAGTAAGGGACCATCTTCCACAAATCGACCTAGTCCCAAACTAAGCAAAGCTTGTACCATGGGTTCTAGACGACGATATATATAAATACATGTAGGTGCAGATAATATCCATGATCCAGGAACATAATATTCGAATTCATCACAGGAATATTCCCGGCCTGGATTCGAACCCAGGACCGCCGGCTCAGTTGGCTACAAACTGCGCCAACCGCGTCGCATGTCCGGAATCGTCGTTATTGTTTTCGTATGTCCGGATATTTGGATGTACGGATATCCGTTTTTCCGGATTTCCAGCTGTTTTAGTCTAAAGGTCGTATTAACGGTTCTCGTGAAATTTTGTGGGTAGGTTCGATAAGTATTAATAATATTATATTTTTCTTGTCATTTCAGTTTTTCATTTCATGATGACGGAAATACATGCGTTGCAAACGTTAAAAAAAAAGAACAAATTTCAGCAATTTCTAAACTAACTCAAAGTTATCTCACAGAGCCAATTAAAAGTAAAAGTTCGTTCAACACGTTGAATCAACCACATGTCAAAGGATAAAAAAAAATTATATTACCACATTTTTACATTTTCGAAAATATCGTTATTTATGATTTATAAATCCATTTGTAAAGTTCCTCATTCTAAAAGCGCGTACGCGGCAAGTAATCGGTCACAACGCAGTAAATCATACAGTCGGACTATTACTTAGACAGATTTAGTACCTATAGAAATTGTACCACTGCACTGTTCTTTTTATAGTTTGCGACTGACATTTTTCCTCAAGGTGACATTGTGTGCTAATTCTTAGTCCATCCGTATAACCAAATAAAAATAATATTTTTTGGGTTCCGTGATAGGAAAGTAAAAGAAATTGGTTTAAACTTAACACTATTTGAAAATTTGAAATTTCAGAAGTTTATGTACTTATTTGTATTTTTAAATGTAATAGTAATAGAAATGATGCTTTTATAATGTATTGACTTGTAAAATGTTGACATTTTATTAATAAATGAGTATGAGCATGAGTATGAAACATCTCATTTTTTTTTAATTGGGGTAGGGAGGTACACACCACATTTTTTTATATTAAACTATTGATACATAGATATCAAAGCTTAATGAAAAAGGTGTAAAAACCTTTCAAATAAACAATGCAAAGATCGACACACGAAGCATAAGGAAAAATTCGGTTGGTTGGAGTTCGGGTAGCGAAGTGGTTAACGCACTGGACTGGCAATCCAGAGGTACCGGGTTCGATTCCCGGTCTCGTCCCCCAGGCAACTCATTACAATTTTTCTTTGAGCATTGATATCTTTGTATTAATAGTTTAATTTTAAATGTTGTCAATTAAACTCTTTTAAGTCATCTTTATACTCCACACTCACATCATAATTTATGTGGTGTGCATGATCATATTTTAAAT
Source organism: Apotomis capreana (assembly GCA_947623375.1). Lineage (NCBI taxonomy): Eukaryota > Metazoa > Arthropoda > Insecta > Lepidoptera > Tortricidae > Apotomis > Apotomis capreana. The sequence continues at coordinate 14,053,231 of OX392519.1, forward strand.
TTTTTAAAGTATATAGGTATTGTATAATACACAGTTCGTCCGATTTCAAAGATACATGAATTAACTTCCAAGTCCCTTGCGGTAACTTTTGAGTAGCATGCCCTTTAAAGCTGTGGTTTCAAATAACAAGAACGAAAGAAGTTGCTCATATACCCGGATGTTTTAAACTAGGCAGCCCAAACTAATCTAAATGTAATTTATTCTTTATTTTGGTATCAGGTAGGCATGTATCAGTTATGGCCCAAACGTAATTATTTTTGCATTCGAAGCCCGCTGGAGCAGAAAGGTTCTTGAATGGCGACTGCGGACCGGAAGACGTGACGTGGGAAGACCCCCAACAAGGTGGACCGACGACCTGGTTAGGGTCGCAGGCAGAATTTGGATGAGGAGGACGGCACAAGACCGATCGAAGAGGGTTATAGTTGCACGTCTTTTATGACCACGTAGCTCTCAAACAGCTGATCCAATTTAGATTTAATTTTGTTTGCTGTTGTTTGCTTGAGGTAAGCCTGAGGGCAGCGTGGGTAGGCCCCCTACAAGGTGGACTGATGACCTGGTGAAGGTCACTGGAGTCCGCTGGATGCGGGAGGCGCAGGACCAGTGATGGTGGCGTTCTCTGGGGGAGGCCTATGTCCAGCAGTCGACGTCTTTTGGCTGATAATGATGATGATGAAGCCTGAGGGTATTCTTAACTTTGATGTATTATGAGAATGCTGCCAATGGTAAAAAAAAAAAAAAATCTAGTGTCATTATTATTGTTAAAGTCGCATTCAAAATTTATTATCAAAATTACAATATTAACGTACGTAAATCTTCAGGTTCACAACAACCATAAACGGATACGCTTGAACTTATAATTTTAATGCTCTCTCTTGAAATGCAATACAATTCCTACTTTTGACGAATTGCCGGATAAAATCTAACGATTTATAGAAATCACAGACAAATGTGATCAGCACGCGCTTGCTATAAAGAAGTAATTTGTCTAACAAGGTATTCGCAGATACTGAACTCATTTTGACTAACGACGCAACGAAAATGAGCTATATTTACCAAAATTGTGCGTCTTTCGATACTTAACACTCATTTTCTACGCTTTTGTAATCTTGCTCCTATATTCTTGATCATAAAGGTCTTGTGGGCATGTTAGATTGTTTCCCTAACCGCAAATAATGTTACACTTGCTGTGACTCTGAGAGTAAAACTACGCTGGCCAGCAGTAATCATCTGACCACAGAACATAGAATATAAAAAGCCTAACTATAATTTATGACGACCACAGTATCAAACACTCCAGACAGGAACGGACGTGTCAAAAACACCAAACATGCTTCCAATAATCTTAACATTATCAGTGTCTTTAGTTTATGTGAACGCCGCACCAAATCCTGAAGAAAAAGAAAAACCTACACTGGAGACTGCTGCTCGGATTATGGGAAAGGATTGTGCTAAAGGAATTTTCAGTCCAACCTGTTTGAAAATTGGAGCTATATCACTTCTAGAAAAGGTGAACAATAAGGACGAAGTGACACTACTACCTGGAGTGAGTCTAGTTAAAGATGCCAGTGAAAACGGGAGGGCGGAGGCTGTTGCTATGGAACTAGCGAAGTCTTTGCCTTCAAATCCTGATGAGAGACTGGATAAATTTCTTCTGTATCGCTTGGGAACGTTCCTGGATACTCATTCAGTGAAACTGAGGCTGCTGGATGAAGATACGGCGGAGGAGGCGAAGACAATGCTTGGGGAAGCCAGAGCGAGGAAACCTTTTGGAATGGGCAAGAAAGGAGGCATGGGAGGTCTTGTTGCGATGGCTATGATGATGAAAGGTAAGTGGCACGTTTATTCATTAGAAACTAAGGGGGTGTAATTTACGTGAAGTTGGTAATTTTCGTGTCAACCGCCTAATTGGGATAACGACTTATGTTAAATTCTACAGCTTACTGCTCAGTATGTCATGAAACAAAGAAAAAAACTCCAAAAAAATGTTTTTTTTTTTATATGTAACTGTACGCCAATTTGATGTTTTTTTTTTTATCCAAAAGAAATTTTGAATTTGTTTCAGAATCCTCATAATCTTACAATTGTAGGTCAAACATGAACTTAAACGCACTTTTTCACGATGAAAATGGCCATTTACTTATCTCCCATACAAATATTGGTACCCATAACATATAATGACGTCACGATTAGGTGGCCATTTGTATGAAGCATTTTTAGCGCTTCGTAGGAATTCGTTTGACGGTCAGTTCTAACTTTTATAGCAGGTTAAGGTGTAGTTAGTCCCATATAGACATTTGATCCCAATAAAAATAGGACCGATTGTCATCCTCAAAAAAAAATGTTTCGTCATGCGTAGGTATTCTTATGTCCGTTATATCGATACTCATCATATAAATTGTGATGTTGTCGGTATTTTTTGCTATTATTATCTATAGAAATGATACTGATTGTTTTTATGAAATGCCCAAAAATGCGGCCAGGGTAACGGTTCAAACGCTCAAATAATCACGAAAGTAGGTATCAGACGACTTTCTGATATAGATCAAACAATATGGTTACAAAATTCATTATATTGCATGTTACTCAAATAACCAAGAAAATACAGTTTCCGGACGGATTTTGCGAGATCAGAACAGAAAATCGTAGTTTTATTCTGCGATATGACTAATTTTAAAAATTACCGTTGTAAACTACCAAAGGGGTCGGGGCGTAATTTATCGTTTTAAATAGTTAATTGTGCATCAATGAGTGGCACCTGAGATCTATATTTTAATGGTTATTTGTGTAAAATGCGATGAGTCCGCGCCTGCAATAATGGTTACAAAATGTGCCTTGAATTTACCCGAACAAAAATGATAGATAGAGCCGAGTATCCATTCAAGTGCTTGCTCTTTATCAAATATACATCGCACTAATCACACTAGAAATATTATAAATGCGAAATAGTGTGCGCGTGTTTTTGCATGTTTGTCACTTCTTCACGTTCAAACGGCTGGACGGTAGTTGACACCCTGTATATGTATATAGGCTACTTTTTATCTGATAAACCGCGGATAACGACGTGCGGTGCAGCCAGTTCAAATAAAACATAAAAACAAATATAGTAGATAGCGAACTTCAAAGTTTTTTAAATCGGCTAAAAAGAGACCCGGTCAACATCAGACGTGGTTATACGGAACCCTAAAATAAAGTAAACAATAGAACAGACGTATTTAATCAGTTTTGCTTCGTTACCTCCGATAATACGAAGAAAGTACCAAATTATTCTTCCATTTGTTTATTTTGTGAACTAATTTATTCTGACACGATAAGCTACTGTTATTAGAAGAGCTTATGATTATTCAAATTCAGGGTTACTTACATCTTTCTGCTTTTGAGCAGACGTAGTGTTATACAATTGCACGAGCATGAAGACTAAATGTTTTAGACAAAAATCAAGGCTTCGCATTTGCTTCTAATGAATATGTACTAGAATTTATTGCACAAACGATCAATGTGGTTAATGACACTTTTAGGTATTTGTATCTCAAATGTAACTTATAAAAGGGTTCAAAAATAAAAGAGTCTTAAATACATAAGTAAAATAGGTTGGTGAATAGATTGTTTTTTTTTTTCGGTAATCTCTATGTGTATTTTTTGCTTCATCACACGAAAACGGTTTGACGGATTTTAATTATTTTTGGTACACAAGACCCGTCTACAGTTAATATAAAATACACTTTTTACTCAACATTGTATACCTAAGCAAGAACTACGTATAACTAAATAAGGATTGAAAGTTCAGTATAGTTTTTCCTCCTTCATGGACAAAGTTGCAGACACATTTTAGTTATCTAATAAGTAATAAATAAATCGATGTATGGTAAGTAAAAAAGAACAGTCATACCTTAAAATTTGGAAGCACCCAAAGACCATATTTAAATCCATATAAATTACGAGATATCAATCAGTCGCCGCTTCTTCGCTTGCTGCGTACGATAATCAGCCAAACCTCGCCCATCATAGAGAAAGTAGACTTAACAGAGATGAAACAAGGCTTAGATTGGAACGAACGATAACTGTCTTTTTGCAACCAGCCTTCTATAAAAATATAATGGATACACGCCGGCTTGTACTGACATCTAACTATGTGAGACATATAAAAGCTGCTCGGTACAATTGTCTTATCAAACCGTAACAACCCACGTTTGAATACAGTCGCATCATGTATCGGTTCGGACTCTTGGTCTTGGTGTGTACGGCGGTTGCTCTCCCAACGGGAGAGAACAGTGTAGAACCTACCATGGAAACTGCTGCACGAGCTATGGGCAAGGATTGCTCCAGTGGGATATTCAGTGCAACATGCCTCAAGATCGAAGCGATCTCAGTACTTGAAAAACTAAGTGCCAAAGAAGAACTACAATTACTACCTGGGATAACTGTTGTTAAAGAAGATAATGCTAACGGAAGCAAAGCTGAGGAATTTGCTGCAGAATTGGCTAGAGCTATGCCGTCGAAACCTGAGGAACGGCTGGATAAATATCTGCTTTATAGACTGGGGAATTATCTGGATACACATTCGGTGAAGCTGAGGTTGTTGGATGACAGTGCCAGTGAAGAAGCTAGGGCACTGATTGGAGAAGCAAGGGGTAAAGGGGGATTAGGAGGAGGGAAGAAAGGAGGGCTCGGCGGACTTATGGCTATTGGGATGTTGATGAAAGGTATGCAATTATGATACGGGTTAAACATTTCACTGTCTTAGGCAGAACCGTTCTTAAAGTCAAAAACGTTATTTATTGTAAAATTCTAGATTTCTATTACAATTCAGTTTTCTATGGAGAGGGGTAATGATTTCAAGAAAAAACTTAATAGCGTGATGCAGGATCATCTTTTGTTTTGTATGAGCAAACGGCCAGCCTGGCGCCATCTGTTTTCCGAAACGGCTGGAATAATATTAACCAATTTTGGTACTGAGATAGCTGGATATCCAAAGATGGTTGGTTATTTATAGGATACTGTTTACCCGTCTACGGTAAAGAAAAAAAATTACGCGGACGAAGTTGCGTAAAGCTCCTAGTTTTATTTATAAAGCAATTATATTTTCAGGACTTTTTAAAAGTTAATCCAGTTATATCTTCATTTGGTTTAGTGAGTCGATGTTTTAATAGTTTGACCAGATTAACAATTTCTGAAAAATAATTGCTCTAACCAAAGACAGTTCTTATTACATTGGCTTTGATTAGGTAGTAAAAAACAAAAAAATGGGCAAGTGCGAGCTCGACTCGCGCATGAAGGGTTCCGTACCTATACATATATATATATAATCTATAACAAATTTGATGTATGGGAGGCCCCCTTAAATATATATTTTATTTTATTTTTAGTATTTGTTGTTATAGCGGCAATAGAAATACATCATCTGTGAAAATTTCAACTGTCTAGCTATCACCGTTCTTGAGAGCAGCCTGGTGACAGACGGACGGATAGCGAAGTCTCAGTAATAGGGTCCCGTTTTTACCCTTTGGGTACGGAACCCTAAAAATTAAACTTTTGGGTTTCTCTAACATTTTGAAGGGGTTAAAACGTCCAGATGACAGTACAGTGTGATCTCGGAGACATTAATGGGGTACATACGCGGACTTTTCCTTAAAAAAAATTGTAATGTTAGGTCTGAAACTACAAGGGTCGTATTGTTTTGGCATTTAAGGACGCAACAGCCTAATCAGAGGCATATCGGTTGCTATCGACACCTTAATTGACCTTTAGACATCAAATCTTTGTACAGTCAGAGGCTGGGATTGCTACACACGCCAGATGCACAAAACTATAGTGACGACGCGGTTGGGGCTGTTTGTAGTGCACCTGCCTACTGAACCGGCGGTCCTGGGTTCGAATCCCGGCCAGGGCATTTGTGTGATGAACTCGAATATTCGTTCCTTGGTCAGATTCAGGCGTTCATAAAAATGTGAACGTGTACTGTAACGCCCAGTCAATAAGAGTCGTGTTCAGATATTTATGGACGCCTTATATGCTTCGATATATCTGATGGCGACTGTACAAGCTTTGCTTAGTTTGGGACTAGTTCGATTTTGAATAAATGTCCCTTTAAAAAAAAGATCTAGAGAATGAGGGTTGTACAGAACAAGACGACGCGGTTGGCTCGGTTTGTAGACACCTGCCATAGACTATATTTGTACACCTGCCTACTGAGCCGGCGGTTCTGGGTTCGAATCCCAGCCGAGGCAAATATTTGTGTGATGAACTCGAATATTTGTGCTTGGGTCATTGTTGTTCTATGTATGTATTTCAGTATATATTTATAGTACGTATATCGTCGTCTAGTTCCCATAACACAAGCCTTTTTGAGCTTAATTCGGGACTAGATCGATTTGTGTGAGGTTGTCCGATATTTATTATTTAATGTAAGATAGCGTGTTAATATATCCTTAGCTACTATAGCTGCTGACTTTACTTTAACCATTAATGTCGTTTCCTCACGTCCAAATGACTATTTGCTTGAAGACCAGTGTATTATGACCTGTGATCTAGAATACCTACCACTAATTCACGTGTCTAAACATATATAATTCTGATATTATACTGGTATTATAAATTATAAAAACGGTATAAACTCACGTAAAACCGCGCGCGACCCACTGAGTGGGTCGCGAGTCGCGTAGCAGCACGGATAGCTACCCCTGATGAAGAGCTCCAAATGAGTTCGAAACATGTCGGGCCGTTCCTGACAATTTTTACGTGAGTTTATACCGTTTTTATAATTAGTAAAGATGTCTCACGATAGTTTTAATAACATTATGGTATTATAAAAGTAAAAGTAAATAGAGAGATCTCAAGTCAGAACAGGGATGGACAAAAAATAGAGCGTGGTATTGGTACTATACCTACACGATGCGATTGGCGCAGTGGTAAAGCCGGCGGTCCCGGGTTCGATCCCGGCAATGGCAAATATTTGGGTGATTAACACGAATGCTTGGGTCATGGATATTCTATGTATTTAAGTAGGTCGTCTAGTATCCATAACACAAGCCTTCTTGAGCTTAATTTGGGACTGGGCTGATGTGTGGGGTAATGAGGTTGTATGAATGGAGATATAGCAAAACTCCGTCAAAATTCGTAGATCAAGACCAAGGTAGCAGGTTAGGTTAGGTAGCAATAATAAATAACCATTAAGTACGTAAGTAAATGCCTGCCTTATTTACGGAGGTACCTACATAATGTATGATAGAGCCATATTCTTAATTTAATAAGTTAATATTATATACAAAAACAAGATTTGTCTATACTTTACAATACAGGCCATCTTTAAAACAAAGTCGAAATTGTTCTAAAGCAATAGTCTTAATACTTTCACATTTCTAAAAACCTAACAAGCGGCAACAACTAGAGCATAAAAAAATGTAGCAAAAATTGTCGCTTATAAAGGCTACTGATTACACGTTACGTTTATAGTATAATTTGCGTGATTTCATGGTGCTACAAAAGATTGATGAATCAGATTGCCAATGACAATGTCACGTTGACACACATTGTTGTCATGGATGAAGAAAGCAGCAACAATGTACTTTTCTGTCAATTATAATTTCACAGACAAAATCACAATAAAGCACTTTTTAATCCTGTACCAAATTTCTACACTCTATGGTACCCCCTACAGATCTTTAATATTCATAAGACATCTCTCTACTCAACTCTAATAATTTCAAAAAGTGAACATCAGCATATTTGATTTAAAAAAAAAGCACGCTTCTGTTCACTGATTGGTTGAAATTACTCTGTCAAATAATTTAATCAATAACGACGCACCCGCCTTGACTATCGCGATCATGTTTTTTTTTAATACCTAGGTCAGTTTTAGTTGAACGAAAAAGTTCAAAAATAAAAAATCATAGTGGGGATTGACGTTTAAAGTAAAAAAAAAAAAAACTGTGTTTTGCTCGTATAAAAAGTATTGTATGCAATAGGTACACAATTAGGTCTTAAAATCTCGTACCTTATTTAGGCCACTCAGCAAGCCTCGTGACCTAAACGCGGTACTCGATTTTAAGAACCTTCATTGTGCAACGATTGCATAAAATACTATTAAAATGCGTGTTGCCGTTTTTGTATATTAGTATTGAATTCATCTGCCTCGGCTACTTGACAAAGAAGTAAAAGAAAATTCTGAATGAAGCTCCTTATCCGTTCAAAAATGCTGATTGTTTTCGACAGTTTTTTCTATAATCAAACATATTTTTGAACATGAATATTGCTATTTAGAACAGGGCTATTGCGATTTATTGATATATATTTGAAAGGCATGTATTTAACGCGGCGACAAATTAATCAGATTTAGGGATTTATAAAAAATTAAAGGGGATAGCAAAAATAATAAGTTGGCGACTAATTGCGGAGACTATTAAAGTAAAAAGTAGCAGCTACGTAATCAATTTTCGGCTTTGTTTCAATATAAACTAGCATCGAGTTATTGTTTTGGCGACTGAATTAACTAATTAAGCGGAAACATGACAGCGGATAAAAAGTTGAAAATGGCCTACTCTAATTGTTCAATGGAGATTACATATAAAATAAATCAAGGTCTTAAAAAAAATACTTTGTGCGACAATTTAAGACCTATAATCAAAGTTGAAAATTGCATGTATAAATAATAATTTTGGTCTATAGTTTTATTTAGTGGCTCTGATTTTGGTCAATTTTTCGTCAGGTGTGATGTCATATTGACACCTATTTTTTATGATTCTATCGTATAGAATACGTTAAAATAAACGTGTTTTGTATGGACAACTTTTTTCTAAACTTAATAATTACCGAGATATGGACTCCTAAAACCGACAATATTTTTTTGGATATTGTGTCAGACTCTGCCTTAGCTCCGGCGCTGCGGGAAGTGCAGCCCTTCCGCCCTTGCGTGGCAAAGCACGGTCGCCCGTACTCCGTTCCGCAGCTTCGGCTTGTTGGTCGCCTTCGGCGACCAGCCTCAGCCAATCCGCTCCGCACGGCTCCCGAGCTTTGTCACGGCGGGCGAGGGCTGCTCTCCCTCCGCGCCTCCGGCTTTTTATATACACTCTAGGGGTAGGGCAGACAAGACCACATGGAATCGGGGTTGACAGCTTCGGTTCTGAGGCAAGTCTTATGATAATGCAATGCTTATTTTAGCGTAGCGTGTTTTAGCTAGATTCGGACTAAAATAAGCGTGTTTTGTATGGGCAAAACATTTTTACCTAAAAAACGCTTATCGCCGTTTTCATTAAATTATGGTTTCGAAAACTAAAAAAATAACTCCCCATTACTTTTATATAGTACCCATTTTAATATTTAAGCTGCCAGCAAATCAAAGCCCAAAATGCTTTTTTAGATGGAGACCTGTAGTTGCCACTAATATAAAGTTTGTTATCCTTCTGCTAATATTAGTCGCCAAGTCATTATTTATAGTACCTCACCTATGATTTCAGTAATCTTGTTTATTATTTCTGCTACCTTAAAGTAGCTGCCATTATTTGAATTTTAAAATATCCTTAGTTTAAAGCTCATTTAATATAAATGATTGCCAAAATATTTAATCGCTGACAAGTTATTATTTTAGTTGCAAATAGTTTGCTGCTCTTCAATTTTTCTGTCGCCGCGAAAATAATAAGCCTATTTGAAACCTACAGTTTAAACTTTTCATTGACAATTTTTGTTTCAAAATCTACCTACTCGAAATTTACAAACTTTGCGCAGAAAACAGTTTTTTTTTCAACTTATTTTCGATTGCACGCAATGAAAGCATGAAATAGCTATGTTACTATCTAGAACTCAGGGAAATGGTTTATTCACTTTACAAAGTTCGTTGAAATTATCTATATATTTGCCATAATATGAAAAAAATAAATCTTTCAATGTATAAAGCCTCTTATATCAATAATGTATTTCAGTCATCAAAGGCCCATAGATGGCCTATAGGCCTTACAATTTAAAATACATTGTAAATGTAACAACAAAATAAACTTAACAACTAGGTCACATTATTACAGGGATGTCTTTACGTTGTTCGTGGTGGCAGGTGACCGCCCGGGGAAACGCCGGAACATGACACCTTTCGGCCAAAACTCTTCTTTGGTGAATGTTGCTAGCTCGAAAGTTGGAACTCTCACATCTATCGTCATCACTACATAGTATAAGACGAAGTCGCTTCCTGCTGTCCGCCTGTCTGTCTGTCCATGTATGCTTATATCTTTAAAACTACGCAACGGGTTCTGATGCGTTTTTTTTTAATAGATAGAGTGATCCAAGAGGAAGCTTTATATGTATAATACGTGCATAATTTATCAGCATTGATTATCAGCGAAGCCGGGGCGGGTCTCTAGTACTATTATAACATTCTAGATTTGTATTGAACATTAATTTTCTATGGGAGGGGTAATAATTTCAGGACGCTCGGCGCCGTGCCAGTCTGGCGCCATCTGTTAGGCATAATTTCCTTTATCCTCTCATCACGGCTGGACAAATTTTAACCAATTTTGGTACAGGAATAGCTGGACATTCAAAGATGATTATTTATAGGATACTTTTTATCCGACTACGATATAAAAAAAGTTACGCATACGAGCCTTCTAGTGCGAATTAAAGTTGACGACTTGGCGAGACTCCAACTTCGCAACCCTCGGGATAAGTCCTTACATACTCTACGATCTCCTGAAAATGACTCTACCGACAAAAACCTAGTTCTTAAATATCCTTTTGCAACTCCACAACATTGTTTCCAGTCTGTAACGTTTCGCCAAATTTTCATTTAAGCGAAAGTATTTTTTTCCTGAAACCCGTTATATTTTCAGGATTTTTTGATCATCGTTTTAAAGAACCCATTAAGTTAGTTTAGGTTTGTTTTACAAAAAAAAAATTGGAAAATAATGGCTTTCGGACAAATGAAAATTCGGCGAAACGTTACAGATGGGAAACAAAAATTAGAGTTTCAGATATATGATATTGAGTCGTTCACACTTGAGATGACGTACATTTTGGATAATGCTCACGATGTGCCTTCTTTTTTTACGGCCTTCAGCGTTCAGCGAACATAAGACTATAGTATAGTGGACTACAGTCACATATAAAGGTCGAAATTGGAAATTCAGTTTGACAAGAGAGAGGCACGACACGAAATTCAAACCTGAGAATCACCTCAGGCCCACCGTGATGTGTAGCAACCTCGCTAGCTACCAAACATGCTATCATATTGGAATGTGTGGAATTTAACTCACTCGGCAACGTTTGGCTACCACATTTAATGTATAGGATTGGTACGTAGCCACCAACAATGCAAATAAGGGCCCTAGCGATTTGCCAGCGAGTTTTGTATACAAATAGCGTCGCGATCTCGCTGCGTTATCGCCTTCATGCAAAATTCGCTCGCAAATCGTAAGTATGATGAAGCCTAGGGTTTCCACTAGGGCATATCTCTCTGACTGATATATAGCTCTGCTTGTAAGTATCCAATAAAAAAAAAAACATGAGGTTTTGAAAGTGGATTTGATTTTTTTATAATATATATATTTACGAAATTCTACGCGAACAACTACATAGCAGGATCGAACCCACGAGCTTTACTCACCCAGAGTACTACTCTAACCACTGAGCTAATGCGACGTTACGCACATCACATTACACACACATTATATTTCGCCAATGCACCCTCTGTGTCACTTTTTGTTTTAAATGATAAGTGCATTCGCAATACATGCGGTTACGCAACAGCTCCCGCCCTATTACTCTCCAGCAAGTATCAGGACGGCGCGAGAGATGGCGCTATTGTCAATGTTTGCTAATTCTGTTTTTTTTTTGTTTCCAGGTACCCTCATGTCAATCGGTCTCGGAGGTCTCGCGATGTTGGCCGGGAAAGCCCTGATGACAGCCATGATGTCCTTACTCCTCTCAGCCATCATAGGCATCAAGTCCCTCTCATCAGGTGGCAAGTCTACCACCTATGAGATCGTCTCCAAGCCCATTTATAGCCATTCCCATAGTCACTCTACAGCCCATGAGGATGCGGGCGGAGCGTATGGCCATTCTGGGTATGCTAGGAACTTCAATGTTAGGAAACGTTAAGTTATTGATAGCAACTAATTATTTATTGAAACTATTTATTGATTAGAATAAGTCACGTGTTAGAGTAGGTTTTTCATGATTGTTTTGATTTGTTTTTTTTTTTTGTTTTGTTATTTATGGTATCTTTTTGTGTTATATCATATAATATAATTCAATTTGTGATATTTTATATAATTTATATGTTCATATATTATTATATCATCTAATACCTATTATATTAACTTGTTTTGTCTTTACTTTATATTATTCACATAAAACTATATCATATAAATACGTATTTACATTTTAATATATATATATTTGTTGATTATGTATAAATAAAAATATTTATTGCTTTTCATAATATTATGCATGCTTTTATATTTATTATGTATTCTTATTTTATAATATTTAATCATAGCTCATATATTAAATCTATATACATTTGTTTGTACCTACTTTATAATATTATTGTATCAGTATAATCATTCTAATATTTGTTAATTTTAAAGTTGTTATCACAATTATGTATTTCAATATATTCATTATTTATAACTGTGAGTCATTATGTATAATATAATATTTATTTTGTTATGTTTTATTTTTAGGAATGTTGGCTTATTTATTATTGCTAAGGGTTACTTGTACCTGCATTTATGTATTGTTAAGTTATGTACGTATGTATATAAATATGTTATCGCATTAAGTGTTTATCTGTGTTATTGTTTTTAATTATTTTGGTATAAATTACGGCACTAAGAAATAAATGAATGAATTTTAAAATGTTTTCATTGACTTTTTCGGAAATTTAGTGATTAAATGTTTTTTTATTATTCCTTAAATCTGTTTTTTTTTATTTATACTGATTATAAGGTCAGTCAGGACAAGCTAAATTTAATGGGATATGGGATAAGTTCACCTATCAAAAAAATATCGAAAAGTACAGTTATTATAGTACCTACCACTATGTTATACAACTAACACATAGTGCGACCAACTTTATTGTGAGATGAAGGGTGCAACCACAATCTTCGCACACAGAGCACTCGAACGCAGAGACACTGACAATCGTTTGAAATTTGAGCAAGACAGTCATAGTTCCTAATTTCGCCGTTTCACAGATAAGTTGGTCGTACTATGCGTGGTTGTAAGATGGAGTTAATAGTATAGTTTTATGGTAGTTGCACTTATCCAGTGTCGCGCTAGTCCCGTCTGACTTACATCTATAACTTTCAACCGACTTCAATAAACGAGGAGGTTTTCAATTCGACTATATGTTTTATTTCATAATGTTTAAACACAATAGGTACTCTACCGCGACAAACGATGTTACACAATCTTGATGAAACGATGTTACATCTATCTATGTATGTTATAAAATTTAACGAAATATGAAAACTTATTTAAGTTAATTGCATCTCCCACAACTGATAAAATACGTTTTGCCCAAATGGTTGACTTGTAGAGACGTTTGCGCAATAAAGATTAAATAAATAAGGTAGTGTGGGCTGACTGACACAGTCTAATAATTAGTTATAGTTAGCTATATGGTCCTGTCCCACCTTATCGTGCACCTTACTTACATTACATATTGCATCATCATATGACTTCAATTTTCTATCAGGTGAGCTTTATATTTGTTTGTCACTTGTAGATGTCAACAAAAGGGGACTTAAAGCAATTCTCACCAAAATGAGATTCAATAAAATGTACAAAATTGTATATTGAAATATGTATAGAAAATGACTAGAAACTCAAATTTCAGCACTGATCGATATTACATATATATATGCATTGTATTTCTCCTGTATATTTTATAAGGTGTGCAATAAAGAGTACTTGTATTTGTATATACGAATAAAATAAGGTGGGGTAATACTGTCACCGGGAGAAAACTGCAACCTTACCCCATTAAACATTTTTTATTTATTTTTTTATTAATATTTATAATGACGAAGCGTGATATGGATGATTTTCAATGTAAGTATTTGACGAAGCTTCTAGCAATATTATTGACGAACCCTGAAGTAAATAAAAAATGAGACCATTAATAAACTATGTTTAGTCTTACCCCACGTTACCTTAGAAAAATTCTCTCTTATTTTAAATCAATGGATAACATTCACATACTTTCTATATGAATGATACGCAAAGATACAACTGAAGCAACCAGATTAAGTTTTTTTTTTCTTTTAAGTGTAAGCGAAAGTGGGTTATTTGGAGCATGATGTAACTAGTTTTTATTGTGATCGGTAAATCTTTTGACATGATAATTAAGAATTGATAATATTTGGAATTTGATACCTTGTCTGCCTTTCAAAAACTTTCAAGAACAAATAAAATTTCTTCAAGCGTTACATTAGGAGACGTAGATACAATACATAATACACACATAAGCAGTGTTGGCTACTAAAGGAAAGTTTCGGGTTCACCAGAAAATAGTATGTGCTCTGTTCAAATATGTGACTGAGGATGGGCCGACAAAAGAAATATAAAAACAAACTGTCATAGAAAACCTTATTCTATTCTATATAAACCCTATGTTCCAACACTGGCCCTTAAACTAATATAAACTCGTTAACCTACACAAAAGTTAACAACAACAATGACACATCTGCTGTCCTTAAAATTTAAAAACAACACAGTATCAAAACTAGGTATAAATATTACTATACAGAAAAAGTTTGAATTAATAAACATAATTCTGGATCATATAAGACAGTAAACACTAAAAACTGTATATGGTGGTCCTGGGTTCGAAGCCCAGCCAGGGCAAATGTTTGTGTGATTAACTCGAATATTACCAAGCCAAGCCAGGTATTATTAAGCCAAGTTATAACATATTGACGTACCAACAATTTACTTCCTAACTTTCTTAGAGGTATATGTGCCCGACCTCGGTAGGATGTCGTTTAACAGAAATCGAACAGATTAGGCAGATTGTTCACTGAAGTGGAGCGGTGAAAATTACCCAATCAGGCTGCGTCTTTCTGAAGCCCAAACAAAGTGCATTGAAATCTGAGGAATGTGATTGTTCCATTTTACACAGCTCCGTTTCAATGGAGAGGCAACCTTACCACCGTAATAAATAAATAGTAAATAAATAATATCAGACAACCACACACAAATCGATCTAGTCCCAAATTAAGCTCAAGAAGGCTTGTGTTATGGGTACTAGACGACGATATACATACTTATATACTTAGATAAATAGATAGGCTAACACAAAACCTCTAGGGCAGTGTCGATTTCCCTTCTTTTTGATTTATTTACGTTTACTGTACATATTATAATAAGAATAAGTAATAGTGTTTTAAAATATTTTAGAATATTTTATGATGTTCTTGGTTACTTGGCATATTATGTTTACTTTAATTTCTAGATATAGTTCTAAAAATTGCTATACTTTAGTTTAATTTGATAACTAGTTGTTTTGCATGTTGTGTTTACCTATAAGTAATTGTGACACCCACATCCAAGAGTGTAATAATGTGACTTACCATGTTTTGGTGTTAACAATTGTTGGTGCACCTTAATTCAATAAAAATAAAATAAAAAATATGGACTTAAATACATAGAACAACCCTAGTGCAAATATTTGAGATCACACCGGGTTTCGAACCCGGGACCGCTGCTCAGTAGCTAGGTGCTCTACAAACTACACCAATCGCATGGTCAACCGTAATATTGATTAACTTTGAATCTGTTGTGGCTCTAATTCAGATGACATCACTGTGAGCCAATAATAATATCTTTGACTATTTTGCTTTGTAAGAGAGAGTTGTCGAGGTTGTTTCCTTTTTTTCGATAACCGCAGACTTTCAAGATCAATGACGGTTGTAGAGCACATTTCCATTGTCTATCGTTGAGTTTAGTTCGATGACGGAGCCGCTCTATCACCCCGGAAGGGACCATCGAAGGTGCTTTTATTTACGTCATAGCTGGCTCGCCTGATGGAAAGCGATTACCGTCGCCCGTAGACACCTGCAATGCCAATACCAGAGGAGTCGCAATCACAAGTGCATTGCCGGCGTTTAAGGTGGGAGTACGCTCTTTTCTTGAAGGTTTGAAGGTCGTCTCGGTCCGGAAATACCGCAAGCGATAATTCATTCCACAATGCAGTCGTGCGTCGTATCGTGTGGTAGGAAACCTACTGATGCCACCAATCTGAATCTTTCACCTCATCTATAATTCTATACTTGATTTACATTTGCACGCCGTTTATTCAGCAGAAATATGATGAACTAATTAAAACATATGTATAACACCTTTATGTATGTAATGGCCATAATTCTAGCAAATAAATGATATCTTATCTTATCTTGAGATTGACATGTAGATTGAGGGTATTTTGAATTATGTACTTATATCAAAATAGTGTAGGTATTCATTTCCGGAAAAAATATCTTTATGTTAACAGCTGAATGGCGTATCGCTAAAGTAGGAATAAAAAAGATATATCTCGAACAGATTCCACTGTCAAACGTCTAATCTTGGCTCTGTGACCGTGGAAACACGCAACAGATCGAAGATGAAAGTGTGAAAAACGTATATTATTTTTATGCGTGTTAATGTTTTGAACATGTCATACCTATGCAGTGCAAGATATCTTCACACATTAGATTGATATGAACTCGAGATTAAGATTGAAAACGGATTGTTAAAAGCTGGATGTTTTATCTTCCACTGACTTTGAAACTGAATAATTTACCTAATTCGATTAGGAAAGCACGAAATCGTGAACCAATTTAAAATCATTATTATTTCTCACTTTTCCAATACCAACACCTTGTTTTACTATTTTCGACGTTCGAAAGTAATCGCTCTTCCGAACAATGACTCGCTCAAAGCGTTCAATTCTACTCTTTTACCTTTTCTATCATTTTTCTTACTTTTTGTATCCAATCGATGGTATAAAATAAATTAGACGGCGCAGCTACACTATCAGTTGGATGGCGACATTCAACGACATGACTGCAGACCAATAGAGCACTGAAGTGTAGTGTTAAAGTGGCAAAATGTTCGTGAAAAGTGCCCTCGTGACTTTTATTGTGTGCGTGAATCTTTCCAAAGGCGCAATAGACGGATCGGAAGCAAATACGATAACAGAACCACCGAAAAACAACTCAGAAAGAGCAGGACGATCTTTGCACAAAGACTGCAACAGCAGTTTAAGCGCAAAATGCCTTAAAATTCACGTGTTATCCTTCATAGAAGACTTAAGCTCTCGCGATGAGTTAGCGATCCTTCCAGGACTCAGTATTGTAAAAGAAAACAGGACCTTAAACGGATCGAGCCCTGAAGACCTAGCTGCGGAACTTTCTCGGCAGTTCCCAGGGAAACCTGAAGAGAAATTGAACAGGTTTTTGCTCCATCGTTTGCAAGACTACTTGGATGGCCATTCGTTGAGGTACAGGCTCCTGGATCCGAAGACTTCGGAGGAAGCCATGAATATGGCGAAGGGGGATCCGGCGTCTACTGGCAGAGGCAAAGGGGGTGGCGGTTTGGGGGGTGGCGGCGGAAAAGGCGGTGGTGGTGGATTGCTCGCAGCTGCATTGATGATGAAAGGTATGATAAAAAACTTCATTTTGTAACGAAAATTCAAATGAATCTAGTATAGTTTATTTATTTATTTAAGCTTTATTGCACAAAATACATAAGTAAAAGTACAAATGGCGGACTTAATGCCATGAGGCATTCTCTACCAGTCAACCACAAGTCAAACAGAGACATTATAGTTATGTTTTATATTTATCAAATCATTCGTGTGTGATGAATTTAACCTAATTAACGAGAAGTGGCAAGATATAAAATTAGTATTCCATATTTATTCGGTTTTGAAAACCACTTCATCATCATCATCATCATCTCAGCCATAAGACGTCCACTGCTGAACATAGGCCTCCCCTTTGGACTTCCATATATACCGGTTGGAAGCGACCTGCATCCAGCGCCTTCCAGCGACCTTTATAAGGTCATCTGTCCATCTTGTAGGTGGGCGTCCTACGCTGCGCTTGCTGGTCCGAGGAAAACCACTTATAAAACAAAATTTTGTACTTATAGAAATATTATGTTAATACATTGATGTAATGATGCCAATAGAAACGTTATCATTCCCTTGGCCTTATTCCATTTATGTTGGGTCGGCGCAGTATGTTTTTTTCCTCCATTCTTCCCTATTCATTCCCTCATAATTTCTCATCTCATCTACAAATTGAGGTTCATCTGTGTTGAGGACATTTTGTCCATCGTCTTTTCATATAAATTACTTAGTGTATAAGAATAAATGAAGTTTGGGATAGAAATAGATTACTAATTACAAACTACTATCTATAGTGTTCAAAGAAAACCAAAATCACTTCTCGACCAGAAAATAAAAACCTTGGCCGTGACCTAAAGACTATAAGCGCCTACCGAGCAAAAAGAACAGAGCTCTCAAATTGTGTTTGATGTGAGATATAAACTCCAGGCGCGGATCCCAAAAAGTTTTTTTCTTCAAAGAACAAGAGTTTTATATGTTTTCTACCTAATTCAGTCAGAGTATGTTTACCTATATTAAGCATGGATATCGTCGTCTCTTGGTATCCATGGTACAAGCTTTACTAAGTTTTGGATTAGGTCAATTTGAGTAAAATTTACCCAGATACTTATTTATTTAATTATGTATGTTTGAATGTAATCATTTTATTGTAAATAAAAACAATTCACAAAACTTCAAAACAATAGAAATGTACAAAGGCGAAATTATCCCTATCAGGGAACCTTTTTTATGTAAATATTACAGCAACTGTAGATAGACGGTTTATCAACATTCATACTATCTTAGAAATATTTCAAAAACGCAACTGATGCCAAATTTGAACTCGCACCACCCCAACTCAAGTCAAGGCCAACTCAAGCGCTGTACGAATTGTTGTCTATAGTCATTTATTATTAACCTCACCAGGTACCTGTATTCAATTTGATTACAATAAACAACATACATACGAGTGTATTTTGTACTATCAATCATAAGCTATTACATTGTGTGATCGATGTATTTTCTTTAGAACTATACAAATAAACAAAAGATTATGGTTTTTTACTAATTAATACAATAGACTTACCACAAGGCAGGGAAACAAGCAAAATGTAGGTATATTATATAACTATCTTTTTCTTATAACTTTGACATAAAGGCAGTTGTTGATTATTATATGTCTGTATCTTTGTATATCCTTTACTTGTACCCTAGATGCTCTCTGTACGTTTACATTTCTGATTTAAGTACACCAACTTCTAGTATATCTGTTTTACCCTATGGTTGACTAGTAGACAATGCCATTCGGCATTAACTCCGCCATTAGTACTCTTGTTTTGTGCAATAAAAATTAAATAAACAAATTATAGCTCCAGTTTTTTTTTCATATGTTTACATAATTAATTTCAAGACTGATTCTCTCACAGGGACCCTGGCAGCGGCAGCCCTCGGCGCCTTAGCCCTGCTAGCCGGTAAAGCCCTCATGACAGCCCTGATGTCTCTCCTCCTATCTGCCCTCGTAGGGCTAAAGGGCCACGGTGGAGGAGGGAAGACCACGTACGAGATCATCACCAAGCCTGAAGTCTCCCATCATCATTCGCACAGCCACGAGGAGCACCATGAGCACGAACATGGGCATCATGGTGGATATAGGAGGGCATATGAGCCTGATGCGTATAGCAGCTACATGCCCTATGGAACTTCGAGTACTAGCTCATAGGATGTAGATTGGGTACTGAACATAATCTTTTAAAGCAGGGATGGATGCCGGTATTCAATAAGATTGAAACATCTTTCTAATTTCGCGGTTTTTTGTATATTATTATATAGAATTTTGTTAGAGATATAGAGATCTTTGAAATTAGTCCACTATAATATAAAAATGTGTAATAACAAGCGAAAAACCGAAATTCAATAACGGTATTTTGTATGGAGCCGAATAACGGAATCCGATTCCCTGTTTTGCTTTCAATCTGTTCCTATATATATTTTTTGCTTTCGTGTTTGTTCCTTACGTTTCGTATAAACATATTTGATATAATGAGAATATTGTGTGTGTGTGTGTGTATTAGACAACCATACATTTTATTGTTTCTATTTCTTGTCCCGTTTTTTCTATTAACAAGATAGTTAATAGAATTAGATTACAATTAGATTTTCTACGCGTACCTCTGAAAAAAAACGAATATTAATAATATTATGACTATGTCATTACAGCTATCTAATAACGTAGATATTGAAGGAATATCATAGCTTGACTCAAAAATATAAATTTCGATAAAAACTTTTGTCTGTATCTATCATAAAATTGACTATGTTCTTCGGTTTACACATATTATTAAAATATTTTAGTTATTAGTAATTTATTGATTAGTTAAGTATTTATTGAAACTAACTTATTATGTGTTTGTTGTGAATTATTTATGTATTGCAGTTTTCGTTGGGCGTGTTAAAAATTTTCATTTATTTGTTTTTTAACGGTTTTTTTTACGTTTTTTCCCACCGTGATAACTAAAACTTTATAATTATTATTTATATGTTTATTTATTTACGTGATATATGTGTCGTACAAATATTATTTTATGTATGAGTACCTTTACTATATATATTTAGGTATTATTTTTGTATTCTTTTTATTTGTTTGAAAGTATTTACTTTAAATTTATAAGCAGTATGTATAACTGTGATATTTATTTGAATTTTCTATATATTTTAACTATAATATGCATTTATTCTCGATACCAAATACTCTCTTTATATAAATAATTGAAAAATAAATATTTATATTTCATTTGGTGTTAGTTTTATTTTATTCACTCCAACCGTGACCTAAACATTGATTTATAACCTTGAAATACGTTTTCATTTTTATGAGTATTCATTAAATAAATAAATTAAGATATTTAAGCCTGTTGTAACTACTCGAAACTGTTATGGAGACAACAAAGATTTTCTAGAAACTACCATTAAACCGACCTATTATAATTTTATAATTACATTACCAAAAATTACATTATTTTTTTCAAATGATCTAAGCGAAGAAATTGTTCATGAAATCATAAAAGTTCCTTAACCATCCATTGTAGATTTCATTCACGAGTTGCGGTTTGAACAATGACTTACAAATGTCAAGACTATGAAGAAAATAATGTATTAAAGCTTGACAAATTCGTTCATAACAGGCAGATTTGCTGTAATCAGGTAAACATAATAAAACCATTGATACAAACACCATAGCTCAAAGAAAAATTGAAATGCGTAATCTGGTGGAAGAGATCGGGAATCGAACCCGGCACCTCTGGATTACCAGTCCAGCGTGTTGGTTGGAATGGTTTAATACCTATAGAAATTGTAGTGTGTACCCATATTTAAAAAAATTAGACATTACATGTCTCATAAAAAAATATATGCAAAAAAAATATTTAATGTCCAATCCCTGTACTAAAAATTGGTTGAGTTCCGTCCCGACGTTTTGGCGTGGTGAGGACGTAAAGATATTCTGATCGTTATAGATGGCGTTGTAATCAATTTCCATCCAAACTAGCAAAAACGTGAACGTAATATTTAATTTACTATCCTGGATAAAAATCCAGGTTGAAAAAATGAAATGTCAATTAGGTATGTTCAATTCATATCAAATTAATAAAGTTAGTGATAAAGTATAAAAAGCAATGTTGAATATAAACTATTCATAAAACGTGCATCGCATATAATATTTTCCGCGATATAGTCAATTTGCCATAAATAACTAGTCAATTTGCCATAAAAACGCGGTCGCGGTCCCGATGGCTGCGACCAACGCAGGCGTTCGGGCTCCTCTGCGCAGAATGTGTCAGCAATATAATAGGAGCCTGGTCTCGGTTGATATATTTAGTAACACACGTGTTAATTTCACGAATAAAGTTAGCCAACTCTTGTAATCCAACAATGGTCCAAGTTGCTTTTCTAAACTACTAGTCATTCGCTCACTCAGAAATTGTATGTGTATGTACTCTCGTGCGCATTGTTTAACCTAGAATTTGTCTGGTTCTTCTTTTACGGTACCTTAGTATAATACGTTTTCATCTCAGTTTTAGTATAAGTAGTGTTAATCAAGTGTTCTTTTAATGGCAATGCCACCTTATTTACTTACATCAAATCTTAGTGGGAATTGTGTTAGGATGTAGGCTATACCTAACGTAAGATTTCTTTTCTTATTATGTAACTGTTTTTGTCTATGTCCGTTTTTTCCCCAATAAAGAAAATAAAATAAAATAAAAACGCGAGGGCAAAGGCGAGATTTACGATGCTGACGAAGACGACACGATGATGAGACTCACTCCTGTGGCGACATTCCCGTTAGTGAGTTTGTACTCCCACACAGAATCCGACTCACTGGTTGCGATAGCTAACCAGCCCTGAACAAGTTCAAGTGACGTAAAAAAAAAAAGATATGATGTCTACAAACTGCTCCACACGCGTCGTCGTTTTTATAAATAGCTATGCCGCTTCTAACGATCATAACTCTACAGTCATATTATCCACTTACCATAACAATTGTCAGTTTAAGTCAATCTACCATTATAAACCTTATCATCACCATAACAAAAGCTATTACTCCCGTATCACACAGAAGTTCGTGGTTCACGATAAGGCTCCTTACCCGTTCAAAAATGATGGTTTTTTTTAGACATTTTTCTCTATGATCATATATGTTTCTTAACATATTATCAATGTTACTGTTACTACCTACTTAGAACAGTGCTATTTGCGATATGCAGAAAGCGACCAAAGATTTTTTTTCATAATGCAAAAAGCGACCAAACTCATTAATTGATTAAGACTTAAGTCACTTTGACAAAAAATCTACGCTGGTCGCTTTCTGCATAACTATGGTCTTATTAGTATACTTGAAACGTACAATTTGAATATTCAATCGATAATTTTTGTTTCAAAAACTACTCGATATTGACAAAATTCTCACAGAAAACAGTATTTTTCAACTTATTTTCGAATGCACGCAATGAAAACATGAAATAGCTAGCTACGAGTATGTCACAATCTAAAACACAGGGAAACGTATTATTCAATTCAAAAAGTTGGTTGAAATAATCAATATATCAGTATCAGAATAAGGCCTCTTAAGAGCTTACCCCTAGGCAACCGCAATGACATTTAGAAGTCTAAATGATAGGTTTTCTCCCCCATACCTTGACATTTGACCTGGAATCCCATTAAAGAAAAGTAAATAAATAACGCTAACCTAGTCCTAGGGTTTTCATTTGATTTCCTAGTATCGTACGCCATGGATGATAAAATCGTGATATTGCTCGTGACTATAGTTGCTGTCAATGCTGATATTGTAACAAATAATAGTGATATTGAAATAAGTGATGTTGATAATTCTGCGGAGGCTTTCAATGGTGTTTATACAGAATGCTTCTTTTACTTATCGTTTTCTTGCTTGCAGAAGAAAACGCTTTTGTATCTTAAGGCATTAAATAATTTGAGCGAAGTGTCAGTTATAGGGGATTATGTTAAATTTGGTGAGTAACCATTATACTACTTAATTGGGCATATCAGAATAAATAAATATCAAGGGGCAACCCTACACAAATCGAGCTAGTCCCAAACTAAGCAATGGTACTAGACGACCATAATATATCTAATAGGTATATAAATACACATATGTACATGGATAACATACATGACCCAGGAACAAATATTCCAGTTCATGCAAGAGAATGAATGAGGGGAGAAGACTTCATTAACTAAATACTTCAATAATTCGTCTGTAAAATGTAAATGTATCAAGTTTGTAATGTAATGGCACCTAGCTGTATATTACAAATATATTTATACTAATAAATAAATGACACAGATATTTGCTCCGGCCGGGATTCGGACCCAGGCCCGCCAGCTCAGCAGGCAGGTTTATAGAATCATTTGGCAACAAGGTGAAAACCAATATTACGTTATACTTTACGATAGTAGGTATTTTGCACCATATTCAGCTTTATTTGGAACAAGTGACAAGATCTCGTCCAATATTAAAGCTAAGAATTCCAAATGTTGTAATTGTGTTCAGTTCTAGTAGCATTGTACACCTATATCGCCCCCTGCCTGCTATACGGCCACATCTCAAAAAACCATTTTTTCGAGAAATCGCTTGTTAAAGTTTTGGCAGCGTAGTGCGTGGTAGTAAAACGGGGCTTACTCCAAGAGTTTTCGGTCAATTCATTTTAAATTTAGGTTTTTTTATTCTACATGATATAACGCTTCTCATGAATACGTCTTTTTTTATAAAACGTGTATATTTTCCAAGATACGAGGCCTTTAAGATAGGTACTTGGAGTTGTGGCCGTATTGCAGAAACATTTTGTTGAAATTTTGAAATGCGTCCCAAAACCGATCAAGTATTATTGGAAAATAGTAACATAAAAATTATTATGCAAACATTAAAATTATTAAAATACCTTTCTTAATCAACTTTTGTTACAGTAACAACATCGCTGTAAGCGATAATCAGTGCATGCAGCTTTAATACCAACTTTCTAGATGCAGATATCATCATCATTTTGCATATAATTAATGACTATCTGGTACCTTCTCTTAAAGGCACTTGTATCTTTAATTATCGTGTTAACATGTACCATTTATAACATGTACCATGTACAAGGAGGCCCCGTAGTTTTAGGTTTTAGCGTGGACTAGGTTCCCGTTGATATAAGTGTAGTGTTTCCCAGAATTCTTCAACTTCTTTACTATATTACCTTTTCATAGTGCAGGGCAAGCTTTTCGTTTTCTACTTTTAGGTTTAGCAATACTGGATGAAGACTGGTTCGAATCAAAGTCCCAATTTATGTGAGTCGGTATTTACAACGAATTTTTAGAAAACCTTGCACCAACATGTGGGACATGGCTCTCACAGTTCTATTTAGACATAGTCTCGAATAATATAATTCCACCTAAGTTCAACTGCATGAACTGAATTCGGGTAATTCGGGGAATTCGGGTTCTACAAACTTTTGGACAAGGCAATCTACAATCGAATCAAACCTATAGTTGACAAAATAATTCCTGTGGAGCAGGCTGGATTCCGTAATGATCCGAACTGCGTGGATCAGGTTTTGTCGCTCACAACACATATTAAAGACAGGCTGGCTTTCAAAGGTAAGAGAAAACCGTGGCAGTCTTTATCGACCTTTCAGCTGCATTCGATACCGTATGGAGACAGGGGCTTATCTATAAGCTCATGACCGTAGTGCAGATGGTGGGACTAATCAACTCTATGCTCAGCAATAGGAAATTTATCGTCCACCTAGGAAACACCTCAGGCAAAGTCAGGAAGCTGAACAATGGACTACCGCAAGGATTGATCCTGGTCCCGCTCCTGTTTAACCTAATAATTATATCGTGTGTGTATAGGTTGAACAGAAGTGGGGTCAGGACCGATTCCGAAAACAGAGAATCGGAAATTTATGTATACTGATGGATGACATCGCCTTCACAAACCAGGATGCCAAATTTAAACCCTCGAAGAAAGCCCTTCCTTGCGATCTCGAATGTTTTGAGTAATACTTAAAAAAATGGATACTGCAGCCCAATGCTAGTAAAACAGAAGTTGTGACATTCCATTTCTGTAAGAAAGAAGCAAATTATGAGCCAAATATCTGCTTCAGAGAGACGGCGCTTAAATTAAATCCTACAGCGAAGTACTTGGGTGTCACTGTAGACCGCAATCTTACCTTTGCGCCACACATTAGTAAGTTAGGGAAGAAGCTACAGACGCGGAATAACGTACTCCACAGATTAAGGGGAACTACTTGGGGAGCACCAGCTGACGTGCTACGCACTACCGGTCCTACCCTTGTTTACTCCAGGGCAGAGAACTGCTTGGCAGTTTGGCTCAACAGCGCACATGTGCATCGGATAGATGTGTTAGACCAAACCATGCGATGCATATTGGGAACCATCAAATGTACTCCTCGGGTTTGGCTGCCTGTGTTGAGTCATACAGCTCCCGCCCAGCTAAGAAGACAACAGGCACTGGTCCACGAAGCACAAAAATTCGTGAATTGTCCCAATTTGTCCATCCATGTAGAGTTCGCAAACCTGCCGCCTCATCGGTTGAAGTCGAGGCACCCACCGTACAATAGAAGAACTTATAATTGTATAATATGAATGACTGTACCTACATAATATGCCATACGAATAAATAAAATAAATAATAAGTAGGTACTATCGGTACCCACTGTTGTGAAACAATCAAAATGACGTTTATTTCACTTATATTAAAGGGATTCATCGTAATAACACTAGAATTTACGTTATTCTTATAGGACGCAACTCAAAAAAAATATAATAAATGTATGCTATACAGCCACAACTGGCAAGTGGCTGTCTTGCAGGGAGTCAACTGACAATTTTTAGTCAGATCCATAAGGCCACTTGTGGAAAAAAGGCTTTTAAGGACACTTTTTCTTATGGCTCTCGAAATAAGGTCATAAATTAAACTATCCTGACTACGAATCTGCAAAAATCCAAAAAAAAATTTTTTTTGAGATGTGACCGTATAGCAGGCAGGGGGCGATATATCACTCATTGACTGAGGGTCTGGAATGATGATTTTAAATTTAGGTTATATATCTCTGTTTCGCCCTACTTTTTGTGCAATACAGTGTAATAATTGTATTAAAACTTTCGTGAGAAATATTTAAGCGGTTTATAGTTAAGCGGTTTACACTCACGTGAAATTGTCAGGAACGGCCCGACATGTTTCGGAGGTGTACGGGCAGCCGTCCCTGATGAGGAGCTCCATACGAGCTCGAAACATGTCGGACCGTTCCTGACAATTTCACGTGAGTGTAAACCGCTCAATACAATAATTAAATACAGTGTAAATAAATAAATTATTGTTGCAGTTAAAATAAATACAACTGAAATTGAACAAAACGTCATCGAGGATGAAATGAAAGGCAATGCGGAAGAACTATCGTTGGACATTGACAATGCAGTGAATAAATTCTTCGACAGTCACATTCTACGGTTTAAGGCCTTAGGAAAAGATATAGCTATGTCACACACGGGTAAGTGAAATAGTTGAAAACATTATTTTTGCCTGAATTTTGTTTTTTTTTAATTATTTTGAATTTTACTTCGACGTTCGAAACTTCAAGAAAAGAGCGTAGGTACCCCTAGCCTTAGAATAAAATACGCTTAGAACGAGAGTCTTTATACAACAGATTTCCGAAGGATGAAGCCGGTTTTGGTTTTATGTGTGCGTGTCTACGAACCAATCAGAGACGTTTTGCTTAACGGACACGTACGCGGACGAAACTGAGCCCGTGACAGGCCGTAGATTACTAGAACTGGCTTCACTTTCAAGCTCTGACTAGGTGTCTAGGAGTATTTTATTCTAAACTCCTAGCTGAAAGGCCGGCAACGCACTTGTGACTCCTTTGGTGTTGCTGGTGTCCATGGGTCCGTGTGCTTGTTTGCCTTCTATATCATTAAACAATTCCTATGACGATATTTGGATGTCCAGCTACCCCTGTACCTAAAGTTAAAGTCTAGTCGTTTTATTGTGATAAGAAGAAAACAATTGATAGTCACTTTTCATAGAAAAAAAAAATGGAAATGTCTCATGACTTGTTTAAAGAAAAATGGCTTTTAATAGCATGGCAGTTTTGTACTTCCATTATAGGTAGTATAGATTTACTGAATTTGATTTTCGTGTTACAGTAGACGAATTTGTTGGTAGAAAAAAACGGAAAGGAGGGGGCGGCGGCGGCGGGGGAGGGCACGATGATGGCAAGAAGAAAATGATGATGATGGCCATGATGTGCATGAAAATGAAGATGATGATGGTAAGCTATTGAAATGTCAATCTTACAGGCTCGTCGACCCCATATGAGAATTTTTGTTAAGAACAACGCCATCTATAAGGCGTTAACCGAACTCGGTATCTAGATGGCTTGGTTACCGAAGCAAATATGAGCATTGGATTATGGACCCTAAGTAGTTCCCATCAGCCAACCCAAAAGAGGGCGCTGTAATTAATTGTATATTGCCTTAGATGTATTATATATAAAATAAAGATTTAATTCTTCACTTCCCAAATATACGCGATCGGAAGCACCCCCGGTTCATACACAAAAAGACACTTTATAGTCAATTTTAACACAAAAACGCTGCCTAATAATCATCTGATAAAGATGTTAAGGCCTATGATAATGAACATGATGGTAAGCAGATACAGTTTTCGCACGAGTCAAGTGCCACTGTAAGGATAAATGTTTGTACGGAACCCTCGGCGCGCGAGTCCGACTCGCACTTGGCTTTTTTTTCATGGCATTGTTACTATAATTGTAAGTAATAGCGTTTCTCCAAAAACACCATTGTTTTTGATGTTTCTGTCTTCCAGATGATTCCAGCCATGATGGGCATGATGGGAATGATGTCCTTCAAGGGCATGATGTTCAGTATGATGTCCTTTATGATATCGAAGGCGAGTATTACCTACCTGTAGTATAAGAATTGTTTTGTGTCCTATTATTTTCTTAAGTCAATTAATCTTTTTTTTGTTTCAACCAATTACCAACTTTTACAAACCAACTAAGTACATTATAGTTCTAGAAGAGCCAAAAAATACTATCATTTTAACTTTTCCCTGAGCTCTAAAAACGTCACTTATGCGGTTATGCGGAATAAACTTATGTAAGTGACTTCTGATAGTAAAATATATTGCAATTGTTTTTTGTGTGGTCTTATGAGACATGCGCGCACTGCGCCCGCGTCACCCTCCGCAAATCACTCATGTGGCGCAATAAACTACTGATAGTGGGCTAACCAGCCCTGATGTAACCAGTCATATCTTAAAAAAATCTTTATTATAGCTCCAAAACATGCTGACCCCGAATTTCTGCTTCTTTTAATTACAGATGATGCTGCTAATGAAGCTGTTAGAAAAGAAGGGGGGTGGTGGCGGTGGCGGCGGAGGGGGTGGAGGTGACGTAAGTATCTCCACGACGACAGTAGGTTCAGTGACCTTACCATGAGTTGACGTGACGGTACACACTAGCGACAGCGAGTAATTTGTACCTATGGAGAATAGTAAAACGCCCTCAGCGGTTTGTAGAACTACAACTCTCCATAGAAATCTTTTACGCAGTCGTTAGCGAATACAGTCACAGAAAACTCATGTTAAGGATACAGTTGAAGTTTTCATCACCATCATAATGTGAGGAGGCTCGTAGCCTCTACGCAAGAACTTCCATATTCCACCATCTTTCTTTTTGATCCTCGTACAACATTCTGTTTCCGCCCTCCTTGATTTGGTGCCTCCTGACGACCAGCATTCATAATTTGTCACTTTAATTTTATCCTTATGACAAATAGTTGACAGTTAACTATTAATTGAAGTTTATGTACTATGTGTAGGACACTGGAACTCAGGAGGCTATATAAGATCCTCTTTCCCTCAATCTTTCCTTTTGTAATGGATTTTATGTGATTTTAGCAGCAGGTTTCTTAAAATCGTATTTCTTCTGTAGGTGTAGGTACTCCATGGTTTTAATGCAATGTTCTTTTCACTTTTATTCTCTCTAGAACTTCCTTAATTGTCTTTTTGCCTACTGAGTCGGCGGTCCCGGGTTCGAATCCCGGCCGGGGCAAATATTTGTGCAAATATTTGTTCTTGGGTCATGGATGTTATATATATAATATGTATTTATATATTATGTATATCGTCGTCTAGTACCCATAGTACAAGCTTTACTTAGTTTGGGACTAGGTCGATTTGTGTATGATTGTCCCTTAATATTTATTTATTTATTTA
Organism: Apotomis capreana; assembly: GCA_947623375.1. Lineage (NCBI taxonomy): Eukaryota > Metazoa > Arthropoda > Insecta > Lepidoptera > Tortricidae > Apotomis > Apotomis capreana. The sequence continues at coordinate 14,083,125 of OX392519.1, forward strand.
TTTATTCCGTCCACCTTATTCTTTCCGATCGCTTCCATGTAGGTACTCCATGGTTTTATACAATGTTCTTTTCTCTTTTACTCTCTCTAGGATTTCCTCATTCATATTTTTCCGTCCGGTTCATTCTTTCCATTCGCCTCCATGTAGATGTAGGTACTCCATGGTTTTATGCAATGCTCATTTCTCTTTCAGTCTCTCTCCCTATTCGTCTCTTTTCCGTCCAGCTTATTCTTTCCATTCGCCTCGAACACCACATTTCTAATGCTTCTAACCATCCCCTACAACACTTCGCTGCCATATAAGGCTACGCTCCAGATCTACTCTGTTTTAAACCTTTTAACAAAGATTAGGTATTTGAACTAAAACAGCAGTCGATGGAACATGAATCGGAGCCTGAGTCTAGCTCATTACGTCGACATTTATTATCGGTGCTCGCGCGTGAATTGAAGATATTATGATATGCCGTTTGGAGTATAATGGTTTTCTCCATAACAATACTTTACATAAAACAAATTACATTGTACAGTTGCCGGCAAACTTTTAGAACAAAAATGGCGGATCTGCGCATGTACATTTGTACGTAAATCGGCTACTGCGCAGTCAAGGTTATGCTCTAAAAGTTTGCCGGCAGCTGTATAAAAATAATAAGAATTTTTATACATACAAAATCATAAATACACCTTAAAAAAATTTGCGCCTTTAAATTTTCTTTGAGCAATTCTGTGACATATGTGATTAAAATTATGGAATAGGTAGACAGTTTATAATGCCATTCTGGGATAATGACAAAAAATCTTAACAGTCATCAATATCATAACTTCATGATGGTTGCCGTCAAGTGTATGCATGCCAAACACCATGGCTTGGACTATTGTATGTAGTTATCTGTGTATGGAACTAGACTAGAAGGTTGCCTCTAGAACGTCACCCAATATCAGACAAACTCAGAGCGAGAGCTAATTCACATTCAAGCAAGCATCTTTCAGACAATATCTCTAATTAATCTTCGAAATATTTTACTTTGGGTACCTACAGTCAACCAATTTGATTCCTAGGCCATTTCGAACCTTGCCACAGTGAACGTGAATATGAAAGCCGCTGGAAATCTCATATTGTCATTGAGACAAGGTTCTATAGTGTATTCACATAGACTCTATGTTTCTTAACCTGTATGTCATAGAGGTCGCTAAGGCGTAAAAACCTTTCAAATAAAACAATGCAAAGGTCGGCACACAAAGCATAAGGAAAAATTCGTCAGGTCTTCCTATGGAGCTAGGGTAGCGAAATGGTTAACGCGCTGGACTGGCAATCCAGAGGTACCGGGTTCGATTCCCGGTCTCTTCCCCCAGGTAGCTCCTTTTTTAATTTTTGTTTAAGCTTTGATCTTTGTATTATAGGCTTAAGATTCTATAGTGGCCTAGAAATCAAATTGGTTGACTGTACGTATCATATGTAAGTAGGTTGATAATATTAGAATGCACTCGTGTAAGTTTATGGAATACTATCAGCGCCGCGCGGTCTTACCACGGGAACACTATTTTTTTTCGGGATAAAAAGGAGCCTATGTGTTTCCACAGTGTATGCTACCTTCAAACCAAAATTAACCAAAATTGGTCCAGCCGTATGAGCGTGAAGAAGTAACAAACATACACACAACGCTCACAAACTTTCGCCTTTATAATATTAGTGTGTGATTTATATTTATATTCGCTAGTTGACTGATTTGTGTCTGTTCTTCTCTTTTTATCTATACTCTGTAATCCTGCATCGACTACATTTCTGTTAAACCCAATGGTTTTCTGGTAGATAATGCCTTAAGGCATTAGGTACCTACGTACTTTTTATACTGTGTAATAAATGAAAAAAATATGCAAATTTTAGTGCAACATAAATTCGCGCGGAGGAAAAAACTTACTTTATCGTAATCGGGTAAAACTCAGCTTTATATTATTGGAAACATGAGTTTTTTTTTATTTATCCAGGGTTGGGCGGCAGGAGGTGGCGGGGGCGGAGCCTGGATGCCAGCAGGTATTATACCAGTCTAACCTAATAACATGAACGTTCGTTACTATTTTATAATAAATGTGCATCCACACCGTTGCTCAAAATACGCTGACGGTGCGTTTACGCAGCGGCGTGTCACGTTTTAACGCATACTATCGACGCCGCTCAAAATACAGACAGTGTGAGTCAAATAAGTTAAGACAATTTTATGAAAACGAGCTTCGGTGTAAAAAACGTGACGCATACGACACGACACTGCGTAAGCGCGCCGTCAGCGTATTGAGCAGCGGTGTTGTCCCTTCTTTAAAATTCTCGTTTGACCAGGTGGCCAAGACTACGGCGGAGGAGGAAGTGGGGGATACGATGCTAACGGACAATGGCAAAGCAGGGCTATGATAGAGACAGAAGAAAAACCCGATGACCCCATAATATCCTACGTTACACCTTTAGTTCGATACAATAATAACGCAAATGGAAAGAAGCCGTACGCCTTAATAAAGAATCTGAACGACGAAATCATTAAGGAAAAAAATAAATCGAGGAAGAAAAGAGGAATTATAGACGCTTTACAGAGCACTTATATATACTGGCTTAATCAGATGCTTGGAAGCCGATTTAAGACCAAATTGAATTATCCGAAGTATAAAATTGTTAATGGTGTGAAATACGTGTATTATCCTTTAAGGTTTCTACAGAAAGCTAAGAAACCTAAAGCACTAAGCAATGATATGAAAACCGAAGAGGTAAAAACAGTAATAACGGCTGAAGATTTTAATAAAGGGGAAATAGTGGAAGGGCCTGTGGAAAGTAGGATGCATAAGAAGAAATTGATGAAAATGAAAAATAGTGTTGCCGAAACGGTTGATGATAATCCTTGGGAATGACTATATTATCTGATGAAATTCTATATTTTGGAAAACATTGTTGAACCTGAATTTAAATCGTTTATATTTCTGTAAACATTTTATTGTACCGTATGTTTGAGTATATTGATATTTTATAATAGAATGGAATACATGATACTTAATATATTTAAATAATTATGTAATTAGAATACTAAGAGTCAATTAAATTAATAAGATTGCATCATTGTTTTACATTTTATTTCACATTGACAAAAGCGCCATCTCTGTAAAAAGTCAGGCACTAGTTAGGAAACAGGCCAAACGTAAAGAGAAATTGTTAGGGAGAGAATCAGTTTCATTACTATTTTTTCTTTATGCTACTAGATGGTTCTGTAAGGTTGAATTCATAATTTAACTAAAGCAGTTCTGACGTGAACGATGTAATAAATTATAAATAACTAGCTGTGCCCCGCGGTGTTACCCGCTCATCCCATGGGAACACTACATTTTTTCGCGATGAAAAGTATTCTATGTCCTTTCCCGGGTCTCAAATTATCTCCATAACAAATTTCATCTCAGTTGGTTCAGCGGTTTAAGCGTGAAGAGGTAACAGACAGATAGACAGACAGACAGACAGACAGACACACTTTCGCATTTATAATATTAGTATGGATTAGTATGGATTGATTACACACTATCATAAAACGAATATACAGTAGAAATCAATTTATACTGAGAATGAGATCCTCAGAACAGAACCCTGTCCGAACGCCTGGACTGCCAGATTTTGAAGTGATTGCTGACCGTACACCATGATAAAAAAAAATTAATGACCAGTTTAACCACATTTTACTTTACTTTTTATGTTCAGTTTTACTCTTTATTTTTATTTTTACACCTCTTTTTATTTTACTGTATATGTATATTGTAACATGCTGAATTGCTGATATGGGTCTCATTACCTGAAATAAAGAACATTTTTTATTTATTATTATTTATTTATTAATACTTAAAACTAAATAATAAAAGTATGTCGTGTGACTTTAAAATGGACCCAAAATTGAATTTTGTGGTGTAAAATGTACTGTTATAAGGATATATTTTTTTTTGCCTGGAATTTCCACTTTTGTGCGATTAGTGATGATTTAAACTGTTTCTGTTTTTAAAGTATAAATTCGATCATCAATTGCAATCCGATATGGTCTAGTGGCTAGGATACCTGGCTCTCACCCAGGAGGCTCGGGTTCGATTCCCGGTATCGGAATTTCTTTTGCCATTTCTTTTTTCTTTTTTTTTTCAACTATCTTTTGATGTACCTGTGAATATTTTATCGACATCATGAATTGTTTTTTTTTTTATTGAGTATCTCGAACTAATATAAAACTGCAATAGCAAATGACTCGTACTTTGCACTGACTTCATTAAATTCAATGGAAAGTATTTTTGTGATTATAATTTTTATTGTAAGTACAAATAACAACATTTTTAACCAATTTAAAAAAAGGAGGTCAAACTATGAAGTTTGACCCGTATGTTCTTATGTAGGTATGTATGGTTGTCGGCGATAATAAAGTTGTTCATGTATTGGTGTCTGAAAGTCATCATCTCCCTATGCTGAGCTGATGATGGAAGGTTCCTTGAGGGTTAGGAGTTAGGGGATAATTCAAATGAGATGCATCCAAACAAGACCTCTGCGATCACCCCGCTATATGTATTTTATTATAATCACTAAAAAGCAAAGAGTATTAAAGTAAAACAATTTTTTACTCGCATACTTTTAATCCGTCAATTATAATTTCACAGACAAAATCACAATGACGCACTTTTTAATCCTGTACCAAAACTCTATACTCTATGGTACCCGCTACAGAACTCTAATATTCATAAGACATCTCTCTTCTCAACTCTAATAATTTCAAAAAGAGAACATCAGTATATTTGATTTTAAAAAAACACCCTACTGTTCACTGATTGGTTGAAATTACTTGTCAAAAAATTTAACCAATCACGAGGCACCCGCCATGACCATCGCGATCATGTTTTTTTTTATAGGTCAGTTTTAGTTGAACCAAAAAGATTACACCAAAAATAAAAATTCATAGTGGGGAATGACGATTAAAGTAAAAAATGTTTTTCCCTGATTTACTCGTTTAAAAAGTAAAAATGCATGACAATAGTATATGAACGGGACTAAAACACATTAAATATAAGTTTCTGTCAAAAATTACATTTTAGTGGCAAGCTTTTATAGCCGACTGTACTTTTCTTTGGATATCCATCAAATGCTCACTGAGACGATTCTAAAGAGCCCAAGCTCGGTAGGATTTCTTTTTCTATTATAGAGTTCCTATGGCCACCTTCCGGCCTCATCATCAGATCAGCCCCATGGTACCATATTATTGTATTGTCATCAAAGTTAAGTAAGTATGCAAAATTTCAGCTCAATCGGTTGTCGATAATCTGCTTCAAAATTGAGTTGCAAGATTTCACCCGAACAAACATACTTTAAACATACCATGCAAGCTAAATAAAAGCTTGTAAAAAAGATGCCTTACATACTGATCTCTTCTCTTTCTTCTCTTCTTTCGGAAGCGCCACGGCTTTGCGCGACCAGTGGTGAGCGAGATGGAAATACACGTACATTGTTACCAGATGCCTCACATACTTACTTGAAAAAAAAAAAACAATTGCTCATATTGAAATACTTCATGCTTGAAAATCTTGAAATGATCTTGGATACCAATACTAACTGTGATTTCGTAAACACCAAGATGAATTCGCTGAAACTGGACAACAAAGACATTCCGAATTATAAATGAGTGTTGCCATTTAATGCAGATTTTTTTTGGAGAATTCGCTGGAAATAAATATAAGTATAAAAATGAAAAATTGCAAATCTGAATCTATCCCACCTCATAATATATCTCATGTTTATGTTATGTATTTTGCTGTGCGCGCCGTGGTATAATGGAATAATAGTAGAATATATGTTCAACAAGGGACTAAAACAAGCCATAATGACTGACGCACAGCTCGGGTGGCTAATAGTTCGAATTTCGTTATGGTTGTTTAGTTTCGCGTTAAACACTCTACTTTTCACTTTAAATGCGAGGAAAATAAACGACGTTCAAAATAAAATTACAATATTTATTATACCAAAGTCCCGATATGCAGACACTAAAGTGACATTTTAAGAGCATGAGAAGTGAAAATTTTACTGTCTCCCGCCCTAAGGCAGACGCAGTCTGTAGCATGGCTCAAGGGAAAGTTAAAGAAATTGTGACTGTCGCACGAATGATTAGGTTGCTGTTTTCTTGGTATAATTATGATTATATTTATGTTGAACACACATGAACACACATATGTATTTATATAGATATTACGTAATATGTATTATATTGACTGTTTGCTGATCTCTCTCTCTTTTGGTCTTTGCAGTTTCATGTGTATTGTAAAGTTATCCTCCTTCGTATTATAGGTACTTACACTGCTTGGTTTGACTAAGTACCATTTACATTTGTGTTTAGCACTAATTTACTCAAAGGTTAACTGGAAGAGATCCCTTAAAGGGATAAGTTTACCTTTGTACATGCTTATTCTCTTGAGAGTGTTTACATGCATGCAAAAGTAAATGAGGATCTTTATTAAATTAAATCAGTCATAATTCAGCAGGTCGATGTCTTTTCAACCGACGTAAAACACGGAACAGGTTTTCAGTTCGTCAGGGAGAATTCTTTTTTGGACTGGTTTCGTGTCAAAAAGTGGCAGTGGGCGGGGCACATTGCTCGTAAAACCAATGGCCATGGGGGCATGAAGGTTCTTGAGTGGCGAGCGCGTTCCGGAAGATGCATTGCGGGAAGGCCCCCATGACACGGACGGACAAAATGGACCGAAGAACCAAAAAAAAAACAAATCTAAATTTTGTTAGAGATGGTTGGAAAACGTTGTATACATCACTTTTCTTTTCAGGTGGTAACATTATTCAGTATAGCTTGAGATATATAAATGGAAAAAATCAGTTGACGTTTTAGATCGCTGATCGTTTCAAACAATACAGACTGAGACGGAGTACGAGTGAGACGAAACCATGTGGCAGATTTTATTATTATGGCAAGTTTTTATTCATTATTTATTTTCGATAGTAATTTTATAGTAGAATGAAGAAATAATACGACAATCTTGTATATTTGTATTTATCCTGTATGTTTTATGTTATGAGGTATGCAATAAAGAGTACTTGTATTGTATTGTGTATTGTATTTGTGGGTACCATTCATGGGTTACATGGAAAAATACCGTTTGCAGGTATTAGGTTATGCATAGCTCCAGAAAGAAGATAGAACATCAGCATATTTGATTAAAAAAAGAACGCTACTGTTCGCTGATTGGCTGAAATTATTTGTCAAAAAAAATAACCAATCACGAGGCACCCGCCATGACCATCGCGATCATGTTTTTTTTAAATAGGTTAGTTTTGGATGAACGAAAAAGATTTCATCAAAAATAAAAATTCATAGTGGGGAATGACGATTAAAAAAAAAATATTTTCTGTTTTTTGCTCGTATAAAAAGTATTGTATGCAATAGTTACACAATTAGGTCTTAAAATCTCGTACCTTACTTAGGCCACTCGGCAAGCCTCGTGACCTAAACGCGGTACTCGACTTTAAGAACCTTCATTCTGCAACGATCGCTTAAAATGCTGATAGAAACAAATACTTCTCTTCTCGGTTGTGCTCGACATCATAAAATTGCAGATACTTAGCTCAATGGTGTGGTCTTAAATACTTGATAGTAAAGAATCAATTATTTGTCGATGTAGGCCCAAAAGGGCTTGGTTGATTGATTTTCGGGGATATGAAATATTGAAACTACATTTATGTAGGTATTTTTTTTCTGATTTTTTCAATATAATAAAATAATACCTTCTATATCTCTCGATTAATTCTTTGTGTGATTTATTAAACTGATTTCGTTACATTTGCTTCTGACTGTGTATGTTCCTTATTTTTGTCTTGTATAATTAAGTTTATATGTGTGCATGTTTGTGTAGGTTTATGTATGTGTATATCTATCATTATGTCTACTTCCTTAACTCTTGAAAATTATTTTGTTCTTCCATCCCTTTCTTCATCACCTAAGGTACTTTCGGGTATTAAGGCCTAGCTAAGGGAGAATGTAAATAACATTAAAAATAGCATATTTAATCAACGTATTTATATTTTAACCGGTCATTCATTTCAAGTAGTATACAATAAACGTGAAAATTTGCATAAATTGCCATTAAGAGACACACAGTGACAGGTTTTTTAAAACCCTGCCATTAGGCCTTATTTAAATATGGTAGTATAAAAAGGATCTTAACTTGCTTAAATCATTAAAAAAAATGTTGTCGAGATCAAAAATCACTTAATTACAACAAATACCTTTATGTTCTTTAATTGAGATAAAATATTGCTCATTGCATGGCTATTTAGTACAAAAATACATCAACATATATTATTCCGTTATCTCCTCTAGCAATTAATTAACATGTATGGAGATAATCAGTCTCAAACTTTAACCAACATAAAAAATTGCAAAAAAAAATTAATTCTTGCTTTTGACGGATGGCAAAAGACCGGACGGACTAACGTTGGTTCCATGGCAGCGAGGGCGTTGTCTTTTATGGGACGCAACGTGCGTTAGCACTTTTGCTCCGTCCCATTTGGGGCAAACCGTGAGGTTGGCGGGTTCAGCGGCGGAAACAGCCGCTAAGATGAAACACGCAAAGTACGCAGCCTTAGAGTCGATGTACGATTTCGTACCCGTCGCTGTGGAAACGGCTGGACCTTGGGGTAGTGAGGCTCGCGAGCTTTTTAGGGATTTAGGGCGGCGATTGAGAGAGAGGGGCAACGATCCTCGCTCTGGGTCATGGTTGGTTCAGCAAGTCTCCATTGCCATTCAGCGGGGCAATGCTGCTAGCATATTGGGGACTTTTGGACCGAATATGGCCTTGAGAGGGGATTTAATAAGTTAAGTTTTCCTTGACGAGGCGTGTCGCGGATTTATTTTATGTCATTTGATTCTGACGAAGCATGTTGCGGATATACACTGTGAATTGCATGCATTATTTTTAAATTGACGAAGCATGTGGTGGATTTTTGTTTGTAGGTTTCGGTTTTATCTTAAATAAATTAAAATTCTTGCTTTAAAATAAAATAAAATTTAGTATTTTTCAAGATTTGTCCTAAAGGCCTTATTTTACTATAGGCCATTTTATACTACAGGGAGTGTAAGAAGGCCTACTATGTTAATAGCATAAATATAACACGATTAAACGTTAACTTAAAAATACAAAAATACCATCCCATCGCCTAGCACCAATTCGGCCATTCTAAATCACACTAGAGGCGAGAGGCTTCTTGGGAGGCATCGAGATCGAAAACTGAAAATATAACAAATAGGGAATTTATTTCCCATTAAATTAATAGTATAACTTGAAATACCGAAATACACTATAAAAACTAAACAAAATTCGATATATGGAGTAGGAGGATAATAAAGCCTAAAACAAACTTTATGTTATAGAGAGCAATAACGCCTGTAGATAAATTGTGTAGGCCATATTCACCGCCGACATCGTGGATAAATAAAACAAAATATAAAATATTGGCATCACAATACGTTATTGAAACCTGTATCACATTAAAAGCGTTATGATTAATGTAATACTATAATAATTATTCACGTTTGTTTCGGACCGATTTTTGTATCATGCGCTGCGCGCTCACCTGCTGAAAAGTATGACGCAACACTGGCGGCGGGGAGCGGGGCATCGAGCCATTTAAAACTTGTAGTTCCTTGTTGGTCCGCTTGGCGTCAGGGACGCGTGGCCTTGAGCGCGAGCTCTGGCATTTAACACGTTTTTGGTCACTTAGGCCTTATTGGCCGACAGGCTTTATTACCCGCAGGTACCTTACTCATTGTGTGGTTTATACTGATCAACTTCACCACCCAAAGGTTGTCATGAAGAGATCGCTTATTAGCGATAAAACCGCCTGTTGTCTACCGTTATTAAAATTATTGTATGTGTTTAATTTTTAAACTTTTTGGTCCGCGAGTCCGACTCGCACTTGGCCGGTTTTTTATATTTTCTTTATTAAATTTATATTTTTGATAAAGAAAGAGCTAAAAGGAAATATTATCAGCTTTACAGGAATCTCGGAAAGAGTTTGTATTCTCGAAATAGAGCTCGAAAAAACACTATTCGCGATCATTCAAGTATATGCTCCCACGGAAAACTCTACTCAAGAAGAAATTGATAACTTCTATATGGACCTACAAAAAGCACCAAAGGTCACCACAAAATACCTAATCATTATGGGAGACTTCAATGCCCAAATAGGTAAAACGAAACCTCATGAGATGAAAGTGGCCGGAAAGTTTGGTTATGGAGAACGAACCAGTAGAGGATATAGACTAATAGACTTCGCCTACGAGCATGAATTAAAAATCATGAACACAGTGTTTAAAAAGAAAGAGAAAACCAAATGGACTTGGATTTCGCCAGACAAAAAAACCAGAAATGAAATTGACTACATATTAACAAGCAAACCTAAGTTATTCACAAACGTGCAAGTTTTGCAATCATTTAATTTCAGTTCCGATCACAGACTTGTAAGAGGATCTCTGTATATAGAACTAGGAAAGAAAAATAGACGTAGCTTCAATAACACAAAAATACAATTAAAAACAGAACAAGAACAATTGGAATATCTGGAAAATTTAAATCGATTTATACCTAACTTAATTGAAAACTGCAAGTCATCAACATGTGATGAATACTGTCAAAAAATTGAATCCGCAATAAAGAAAAGCTTGAATGGAAAACCAAGTATAAAACGGCACAAACAAATCTTATCTGAAAACACTTTAAAACTTATAAAAATGAGAAGTAGTTTACAGCATAGAAAGGCTTTAAACAGAACAGAAAAAAATGAACTTAAACAACTCTACAAAGAAACAAATAAAGCAATCAGAAATGATTATAAAACATACCGAACTGATACGATACAAAAATACCTACAGACAACAAGAAGCTCAAAAAAAGCGTTCAAAGAATTAGACAAAACAAAAAAATGGATACCGTCGCTAGGACAAGGCTCTTCAATTACTAATTCGCGCTCAGAGATCATCGATTTGGCAACAGATTTCTACCGACAACTCTACAGTTCATCCAAGAAAACGAGACATCCTTTCCGCTCTACTCCGACTTCAATCAACCAGGACGACCCAATTATAGAGCCATTTAAGGAAACAGAAATTTTAAGACAAATACAGAAGTTAATGTTCGAAAAGAGCCCTGGTACTGATGGGCTAACCAATGAAAGCATCAAATACGCCAAACAGCTTCTACATCGCCCTCTTGAGCTACTTTTTAATAAGATTTTAGAAACAGAAACGGTTCCAAAAATATGGACGGAATCCGAAATCACTCTTTTATATAAAAAAGGTGACCCCAAAGATATAGGCAACTACCGTCCAATCAGCATAATGCCATGTCTCTACAAGCTGTTCGCCTCATGCTTACTAAGCCGAATAACGGGAGATCTAGATAAACACCAACCGATAGAACAGGCTGGATTCAGGGCAGGTTTTAGCACCATTGACCATATTCAAGTAATAGAGCAATTAATAGAAAAATACTTAGAGTACAGAAGACCATTATATCTGGCCTTCATAGATTATAAAAAGGCTTTTGATTCGATATCCCACGACAGCATCTGGAAGGCTCTAAGTGAACAAAAAATACCCAATAAATACATAAATATTATTAAGAACATATATCAGGACAGCACGAGCAAAATTAGACTAGACAGGTTGGGAAGTAGCATACAAATTCAAAAAGGAGTAAGACAAGGTGATCCGTTATCACCTAAATTATTTATTGCAGTCCTACAAAATATAATAAAAGATTTAAAATGGTCAGAAAAAGGCATAAATGTAAATGGCAACTTCCTAAGCCAGCTACGGTTTGCGGATGACATTGTTTTATTCTCCGAAACCTCGTCACAGTTAAGTAATATGGTCAATGAATTAGTCTTAGCTAGCAGAGCTGTGGGACTCGAACTAAACACAGACAAAACAAAGCTAATGACAAATTTCCAAGAAGATGCTATGTACGTCGGTAATGAAGTACTAGAATATGTGCAGGAGTACGTCTATCTGGGTAAGCAAATATCCTTTAAGACTGGTAGAAACCTTGAAGAATTGGAAAGGAGAGTAGCTATTACATGGAAAAAATACTGGGCGCAAAAGGAAATCATGAAATCACCGGATATGAATATGGAGTTGAAGAAAATAGTCATGGACACTACAATTTTACCATCTTTAACATACGGCTGTCAAACGTGGACATTTGACTCAAAAATAAAAAATAAGATCCAATGTACTCAAAGAACAATGGAAAGAAGTTCATTAGGAATTAAGATTAAAGACAAAATAAACAGCAAGACTATAAGGAATAAAACAAAAGTAATTGACGCTCTACAATTCGCTCAGAGTCTGAAATGGAAATGGGCTGGGCACGTGGCTCGCTATACCGATGACAGGTGGACAAGTAGAGTCACGCAATGGAAAGGCCCAACCGGCACACGAAGACAAGGAAGACCATCTTCTAGATGGAATGATGGAATAAAGAGAGTGGCGGGTCACAATTGGATCGATGTTGCCAAGGACAGAGACACTTGGAATTCTGTGGAGGAGGCTTTTACCCAGAAGGGGTCCATACTAAAATCATAGACTTATCAATATTATCTTAATGCAATCATATCATTTGAATTAATATTATGTTATTTATTATACCAATCGTAATTTAATGCATGAAATTTTAATTACTCATATTTTTTAATTTTTTTTTTTATTGATTTAAATGAAACTATTTGATTGATATTATTATTATTGCAGAAATATTTATATGTAATTACTGTTTTGATAATAAATTAAAAGAGATAATGCATTTATTAGGTTAATTTGATTGATTATGTTGAATAGTATTATTGTGTATGGAATGAAATAAAGCTTTATTATTATTTATTATTATTATTATTATTATTAAATTTATACTTATAATGTTTGTCACTCGGAATTGAAAACATTATGATTTTTAACGATATTATCAAATAAAGGATAAAAACCGGCCAAGTGCGAGTCGGACTCGCGCACCGAGGGTTCCGTACAAACACTTCCCATCTTAACTGGCCGGGTTAAGTTAAGTTTGCACCTTGTATGTATGGCGCCGCATACAAATGAGATACAAAGTTAACGCAACCACTTAAATATTTAATTATTCTGTTTTTAGTATTTGTTGTTATAGCGGCAACAGAAATAGATAATTTGTGAAAATGTCAACTGTCTAGCTAACACTGTTCACTGTTCATGTGTGGGTGAGCCGGCACCCGAGCTCACCCACACAGAGCCAATGTGCATGTACACTACTCACACAAACATGGCTCACCCGCGCTCGTGAGATAAAAGTACTGTACAGCTCCTCCACTTAAAGTTGAACAGTCATCGACATCAACTCGGATGGGCAGCGTTGGGGAAGCTGCGAACTATCTTCTCGTCCCAAATACCGCAGTGTTTTAAGACGAAAGTTTTTACCCAATGTGTGTTGCTAGTGATAAGTTGATAACATACGGGACTGAAACGTGGTCGCTCATAATGGGCCTAATAAGAAGGCTCAAAGTTACTTAAAGGGCAATTGAGCGAGCTTATACTCGGAGTTTCCTTGCGTGATCGAATCTGAAATGAGCTTAGAGCCCACCATCATAAAGATCGCGCCAGGTTTGTCTTATTTTGGACGTATTTATTAAAAGTAGCTTGTAAAATAAGTACAAATACCGAGAAGTAGTTTCCCTTTTGTTGGTGTAGGCAACCCTAGAAGTATGACACGCCCCACAAAAGGTACAACCAACAGCGTCGCACGTCATTAAAAATTACCAATCAGATACTAGTAGACTAATTCCTTTGCAAAAGCGGCTTCTGTGTAGTGTCTTTATTCTATGACGTAAATAAAAAAAATAAGTAAATGATGACGAAGATATATGGGTGTAATTTAAACTTTCATCGTGTTTTTCGTACTGTGTTTATGAATAAAATGTCTGATTTTTATTTTTATTTTTATTTTATTTGAAAGTCAGTTTGACTTCACTGCTGCTATCCAAGCTTCATTAAAATTATTTAATATGAAATAATTCTTTAGAAAGCAGTGAACTGCATTTGAGCATTTAAGGCGTGCTTTATAGTGAAGTCCTTAGTGGGGATGTACCTGATTGAATAATTATTTAAAAAGCAGTTTGCCGGAATACTGCTTAAGAAGGCAGTACCTAATTGGACTTTCATGCCTTTGTTAGTAAATTGTGCTAAAATATTTTCTGGGGTCAATACTTTTTTAAAAGGCGGCTTTATCATAAAACCGCTTTAAAAAAATATGTGAAGTGAATTTCATAAGATAATGATTTTTAAAAGAATCAAGGCAGTAATAATGTACTAGAAGGCAGATTGTGGATCGAAATTACCTTTTAATGAATTGTTGTGGGCTAGAAAATTAAAAAATACATGAAAACAATTAATATTTTTTAATTTTAAGTGTGTAAAAGGCTTGACTTGAAAAGGCTTGGCTTAAGAGACTTGTTGTTATCGACCTATACTTGAAAAAACATACATATTTAGGCATATTAGACAACCCTTTACAAAAGAAAAATACCATACCTATACTGCATATGTATCCCTTAGCTTGATTAAATAAAAAAAACGAACGAAAAGACGGCTTTTGCAGATTTCTCAAAATATGGTCTCGTCGGACTATTAACTAAGGAGGATTTAGTATGGAAATTGTACCACTGTTCTTTTTGTGTTGTAACTGTTAATTTTTCCACAAGGTGGCGTCATTTAGAAGACTGATTCTCGGGCGACGCTTTTACATTTTTTATTTATTCGGTATAATCAACTAAAAATAATAGGTTTCGGTTGTGTGATAATAAATTAAAGTTTTTTTTATGTTATCAGTTTAAACTGAACAAATAGTATTTTTTGTACTTAGTTAATTTGTGTGCCTCAAAGTTGTTTTGCATCACCTACAAAAACAAACTTTTGTTGATCTACTCCGCTACGGTTGTCTGGAAGAGATCGCTAATTAGCGATAAGACCGCCTGTTATTAAACTGTTTGTTTTTTTACTGTATATCACTTATTTCTTTGTATCCTGTGTATTTGAGGTATGCAATAATAGTAGTTTGTTTGACAAGGGGCTAAAACAAGCCATTGTGACACGAGGTAATTATTTGGACGAGCGAACGAAGTGAGCGAGGCCAAATATATCTGAGTATCATAATGGCTTGTAGCCCCGTGTTAAACACTCTGCTTTTCACTTCGAGTGAAAAAAATAAAAATCTTAAAAATCAAAATATTTTATTTTAAGAAAAATCAAAAGTACCATTTGAGCAATTTTTTATATTTAATGTTAAATTCCTTTCCTGGTAAATTTATGTTGGCATTGGTGTTATTTTTATTGAAGATTTGCGCGTATTTTTTTTTAAGTGGTAGCAGGTTTAGTCGCGGTGTGATCAGAAAAATATAAGAATGGAATAAAATTTAATTTATTTTATCATTTATATTCTTAGCCAAGATAAAATGTTTAAGATTATTTCGTTGATTATAAAACGTGCTAAAATAAAATTTCAGATAATATTACAGTACATTGTAAATAAAAACTTTTTGGTTTATTTTTTTAATTGGGTCGATCTGATCAGGTTGCAGGTTGGTTTATTTTATTTGTAAATAGTATGTAGCTGGCCTGTAACAAGATTTTTTTTTTCAGTGTCAGAAATTTGTATGGGATTATATGGTTTCCTTTTAAACCCTAGGGACTAAATGTACTATTTTAGCCCCGCTTTGCGAACTTAAAACGACGTACTTTTTGAGCAGGAGAAGTGAAAAGTGAATTTGTATTGTGTATTTGAAAATGTGAAATGTTGTCATTTCAGGTTAGTTTTTGCTAGAAATGCGGAGGGGCAAATGTTTCAAACAGTGAAGCCTTGGCCAAACTGGGGATTTAATCAAATAAACGGAACTTTCTTAGAAATCATCCATGCTCCGGCATACAAGGACCGCTTCGCTGCAAGCTCACAGGCTGGCGACCCTGTAAGTATTTTTTTAATGTGTCATAAACAGAGACCGGATTTCTTGTGGCACTTTTGAGCTGTCATAGAGACTTGTTGTTATCGACTTCCGATTAACGATACATTATAGAACAACATATTAAGAAGATTAAAAGTAGATGTAAACATCACGCGGTCTTATCGCTAAAGAGCAATCTCATTCTGATAACTTTTGAGTAGTTGAAACGTGAAATAGAGATATTCAATTAAAATATTGAAAATAGTTTCACATTAAATCTGTTCAGCTCAGTGTTTTATAAATTTCATGTTCAAAGTCTGTTTTAGTGCTAACAAGTATTTCACCATTAGATTCCTTACAAAAGAAATGATAAGTCATATTTTTTTCTAAATTATCACACAGCTACTTTTATATTATAATTGCGGCTTAAAAATTCCAATATGTTGGTATCCAAAGGTTATCTAAAAGAGATCGCTGCTTCGCGATAAGTCTACTTACTGTTTAATTATACGCTTAATCATATTTTAAATATTCTATTTTGTATTTATCGATATGACACATGTATATTGGAAGTCTATAAACGAGAAGTCTCTATGACAGCTCAAAAGTGCCACGAGGCGTCCGGTCTCTGGATCATTAAATATATGTTTTATATCAACGCTTGAAAGGAAATAGTTATTTGTTATGCAAGGCTGCTAAGTTGTTATTTGGCGCGAGTGTTGAAATTGAAAGCTGAGCGAGCGAAGGAACCTAAGATTGAACCATGAGCAAAGCGAATGGTTCAAAGATAGATTCCTGAGCGTAGCGAGGCTTGCAAGACACGAGAAGCTAAATAATTTTGCAGCCATGCGGAACACACAACTTTTCACCTCACTACAGCGAGGAAAATACAAGATTCAAGAAAAACAATTAAAACATAAAAACAATCATATTTATTTTTGCCTTCTATTTAACACATCAAATTTAAAACATAACACACTCAAAGCCAAACCAAATAAATACGAGACAAGCACACATTAAAAATTAAAAGTAATATGGCCGTGATTTGTATTATCGTCGTGTATATTTTATCGTTGCGTTTTTCTTGAGCACTGTTATATTATATTTGTATTTGAAACTACTTGACACATTCGTTATGAATGTGGGAGAATGGCATTCTGGGAAGAATTAGTTGGCCACTCGGAAGTATTTTCCATAACACTTGCTTTGGAAGTTATTGGACGATGAGATCCGAACAAGATTATTTCGGCTTTAAATCTTCTTTAAAAACGCCAATAGTTTCGGTATAGTATTTTATGCAACCGTTGTATAAGAGGGGCCAAAAAACGCGAGTGGCATGGGTTACGATGTGAGCGTAGCGAACATCGTAAGAAAGATGCCACGAGCGTTTTTTGACCTACTTATACAACGTTGCATACAATACTTTTTCTACGACTCGACATTTCATAAATAAAATGCAAATAAACAACAAAGAAAATAATTACATGTTCCCGCTCGGAATCAACAAAATTAAAAAGAAAAATTGTCTCTGATAAACTTTTTTTTATTGACATCCATCTGTCATAAAAATATTAACTTATACATAAAGGTATACGATCACCATACTAAACATCTGTCAAAAAAATTAAACTTATACATAAAGGTTACGTTCACTATACTAAACGTCCATGCACTGAAGATAAAACTTTTTTTTTAAGTTGGCAGCAATGCCTTAGTACAATAAGTTTTTTTTTTAAATTTGCAAATTGTGTGAATGCAGCTGTTCATCTTGTTATCTGTGGTACTAAGTGATGCTTTTTTGGCGACATTATACCATCGGTTAGCAGTGTGTTTTTGGGCAGTAGAGTATAGACTTTTACAGACTTTCATAATTTATGTCTTTATATTAGAGTTACTAACTATATAAATGACAGAAAAAAGTACTGGAGTAGAAAAAATTACTTATCGTCTCCAAATATTTATACAAAATCCTTTTTCGTTTTAATGCAGGCTTTTAGCATTGAATAAATACTCCAAATTGGGCTTAAGTTTCTTGTTTTCGTATAAAGTAAGACAAGAGTAGATATGTATTCTCCACAGAACAAATTTACTTTGTTTACATGAATTGTGAAAACTTCCAACTTTTTAATTATTAATTTATTCTCGGGTGCGTTCAGAAATTAAACTCTTATGTTCCAACTTTTATAACAAATAAATATTAAAATTGTTGTATTTAATATATTTACTAGTCAAAATATGTAAATGAAACTGAAATACTTACTATTATTAATATAATTTTATAAACATATTCAACATAAAATAAAGTGTAGAAAAAATAAAAACTTAAAAATCTGTAACCACACCAGGTTTCTGGACGTGATATTTGTAGGTGTATTTTTTTTTAAAAGAAGTACTCAAACGTACATATGATTTTAGCCGGCCTGACCAGATTGCCCTTTATTACCGTGCGTTGATTGGTTATTCGAGGATTTATCAACTGATTAAAATCAGTCACGCGTTGAAGGAGTCTTAAATATAAAAAAGTTACATGCACCATAGAGAATCAAAATCGTCGTGTTCGAAATCCAAATGACTTTTGCACGCTAGCGGATAAAATAGACTTTTGCACGCAGATTTCGCCCTATAAACGGAGGTTTTCCGAGCGAGTGAGGTGAAAAAGAGCCCATTATTGGCCCAAAGCGCACGCTTGTCGGTCGTCCCAGATTCTCTTGGCTCTCTAAAACAAAGATATACCTGCAGTAAAATGACAAGGATGGTGATGTTTGCCATTTAATTACCTATCAATGTGAGTAGGCTACCTACCTATACACAGTATGACCTACAGTATTATCAGACCTTCTCAACACACTGACATCTAGAAAGTTAGTGAATTTACATTTTCTAACTCCAGTGTAAACTTTATTTTCTCATGAATGGGGTTCAAAGGGTCTAGAGAAAATGAAACGAAGAAGAAAAATTTATGAAGAGGTAAAATAGTAAAGGTATCTGAGTATTATCTTGGTATTACTCAAAAAGTTGTCCCATCACGAAATTGTCAAGAAATGTTAAGAAATAATCAACACAATGGATGATTTAATACCATAATTATGCTGAACAAAATCAGTAAAGAAGTAATAATAGTATTTTATGCAAGCGTTGTATAAGAGGGGGCAAAAAACGCGAGTGGCATGGGTTACGATGTGAGCGTAGCGAACATCGTAAGAAAGATGCCACGAGCGTCTTTTGACCTACTTATACAACATTGCATACAATACTTTTTCTACGACTCGACATTTCATAAATAAAATGCAAATAAACAACAAAGAAAATAATTACATGTTCCTGCAAGGAATCAACAAAATTAAAAAAAAAAATAGTCTCTGATAAACTTTTTTTTCATTGACGTCTATCTGTCAATAAAATATGAACTTATACAATGAAGGTATGCGTTCACTATACTAAACATCTGTCAAAAAAATATGAACTTGTACATAAAGGTATGCGTTCACTATACTATACATCCATGCACTGAAGATAAAACTTTTTTTTAAATTGGCAGCAATGCTTTAGTACTATAAGTTTTTTTTTAATTGCAAATTGTGTGAATGCAGCTGTTTAACTTGTAATCTGTGGTACTAAGTGATGCTTTTTTGGCGACATTATAACATCGTTTAGCAGTGTTTTTTTGGGAAATAGAGTATAGACTTTTACAGACTTTCATAATTTATGTCTTTATATTAGAGTTAGTAACTATATAAATGACAGAAAAAAGTTGCACCACAAAACGTTTAACGCGATGTTAAGATAGGTAGTATAAATACTCCAGAAAATGCCTACTAATATTGTAAATTTAGAACATTAGTGGGCATTTTTTTTGTATATAAAAAACTAGCACACCTGTTGCATGATTCATCCAAAATTTCCCGACGTCAAGAAAATGTCACGAAATTGTGTGAGGAAAGGTTATTGGGCGTTTTTGAACCGCTTTCCGAACTTTCGCGTAAAGAGACCAAACTAGTTTTAAAATAGAGAATTTAATCTCACGTTTTTAAATATGTATTTTTTTTTATGTATTAACCGGCAGAAAAAAGTTAGTCAATAGTATGTGTACGATATAGTGATACTATTACTAATTAATGGTTTTACTTTCAGCATTGTGCAAAGGTTCATGCACAATAATTCTCTATAAAAAGTCAAAAGTCTAGTATATTAAACAATATAGCAACAACAACGCAATACAACAACAGCTATTCAAAACT
Organism: Apotomis capreana; assembly: GCA_947623375.1. Taxonomy (NCBI): domain Eukaryota; kingdom Metazoa; phylum Arthropoda; class Insecta; order Lepidoptera; family Tortricidae; genus Apotomis; species Apotomis capreana. Next base: position 14,103,371 of record OX392519.1, read on the forward strand.
TTTTGAAATAATTCCAATAGTTCTACCTGAATTCATTGCAAAAATGCTATAATGATAAGATTTTTTTTTTTTCTCAATTCTCCCATGGTTTACTAGAATGCGATTCATACCACTGAGTAGCAGATACATTTGCCTACATACCTAGCCCTATTTCATTTGTGTACGTACGCCGTGGGTCATATTATGTCCGAACAAAATTCCCAATGACCGTTTGTGTTGCAATCTTTTTTTATATGCCTACGTCAAAACAGTCCATTTAAATCGATATATTAAATCTCCAAAGTAAAAAATAATAATTAAACCAGTTTATGAATGTATTAAACTATAAGATTAAGTACCTACCTACTTTTTGTCTTAAAACCGCGTCAGAAATATTTATTTACTAGCTTTTGCCCGCGACTACGTACACGTGGAACTTGATAAGAGGGATTATTAAAAGCGCCTAAGCAAATGTAAGAGCAATTGTGCTTTTGGTCTAATAATTACATTTCCTACAGGGTCACCGCACCCCGACAGAAATGTTCACTCACTTTTCAATCTTTTTAGGTATAATTTCCAGGATGAAAAATTATCCTATGCCCTTCCTCGGATCTTAAACTATGCCAAATTTCATCAAAATCGATTCAGCGGTTTAAGTGTGAAGAGGTAACAGACAGACACACTTTCGCATTTATAATATTAGTATGGATATTTTTCATGGACAATTTCATTTCATGAAAGTGGACAAATTTTTGAGAAACACTCATCTACGTATTTTTTAAAGGTCCTCGGCTTGGCAGGTGACCATGAGAGTGCTTTCTCCTCGAAGTCCTCTATGAAGATATCGGCGATAACAGGAGATACTGTAGACCCCATAGCAATGCCATCAACTTGCACGTAGAATTCACCGTTCCATAGCATACAGCCAGATGTAAAGCCAGTGTTCTAATAATCCATTGCCATAGTTTGTTCACATAGCTTCCTCTTCATAATATTAATGCAATCTTGTACTGGAAGGCATCCTGTACCGATATAATTCGTTTAAATTGTTTTATTTACGTTTCGAGTAGTTATTAAAACAAAATTAAGGGCTTATGTTTACTGGATCACCAGATACAGTCAAATGTGATGGCAAAAAGATCACTTTTTATCATCAATAATAAAAATTAAATATCTTAAAAAACCCCCAACATGACAACGTATAACAAGAACAAAAAAACTCTAAAAAGCTGTTATTCACTTAGACAAGAGTATTTTTGATGAAGGGCAAGGTTACGTGGTCTTAAATCGCGTTAAAACCTTGCAGGGTGTTGCTATTTGTGACCTCAATCAAAGGAAACTGTTCAATAGTCCCAATGACAATTAAGCTTTAGCAGAATTGCAAAGACTTTGAAACTGCAGTGACTCAGTACTGTGACAGAAATCATAACTGTTACTCAGTTTTCTACCGACTGTACTTACACAAGCGTTAATTGCTCATCAAGACCAATCAGACGAGGCCAAACACCATGGACCAGCACCATCTCGATGGAAAAGGCTTTCGATTAAAAAAAAGCACTCAAATCGGTCCATCCGTTTGGGAGCTACGATGCCACAGACAGACACACAGATACACAGATACACATGGTTAACTAACCCTTCTTTTTTCTGTCGGGGGTTAAAAATAGTAAACGAGCACCAAAATTAATCGCCAAATTTATTTAATATGATAGATAATTAAACGTTTTACCCGAGAGAGTAAAATTTGTTGCAAAAAAAATGATTATATATGTCTGGAAGAGATCGCTCTTTAGCGATAAAACCGCCTGTTGTCTACCGTTATGCCATATTGGCACTGTTATGCATGTTTTATTTGCCACATTTGCACGCCGTCTATTCGGCAGAATTATGATGGACTTCTCAAAATTTATGTAACACCCTAATGTATGTATGACCATGATTCTAGCAAATAAATTATATCATATCTTATCTTATCTTATTAAAATTATCGTTTCTCGACACGAAAATGGAGATGGATAGGCCACGCTATTCGACGAGGAGGGGCGAATAACGCAAGCATTGCTTTCGAGCGTTCACAGACGTCCTGTACATTCATGGCGGCGCACCGTTGAGAGCAAGCTCCGAGCCGTTGAACTGAGCTGGAGTGAGGTCAGAAAAGTTGCTGAGGATAGAAAGGCGTGGCGCGAGCTGATGAAGGCCCTCTGTACCTCCGGGGTGCCTGATGATAACAACAAAACATCATTCATTATACTGTTTCTGGGTATATTGCTAATGCCTGAAACTGAAAGCTCTATAAGGTCATTATCTGAATTCCTAAAATGTTACTGGTAGCAGTTCGGTTCTGTCGCTTCGCCGTCCACTACCGCGGCACGCTTGCTTCGCTCACTCGTCTCGGGCGTTGTTGCTGTGGTCGCAGTTCTAACCTAACCTACTTTACTGGTAACAGATCGGTTCTGCCGCTTCGCCGACCGCTGTCGCGGTACGCTCACTTCAGTCGCTCAGCTCGCACGCTCTGGTAGTCGCAGTTCTAACCTAACCCATTGATCTAATTACAGTTGTACTAAGATCAACGCAACACAACTCATTTGGGTATCACGTCCTGTGCGCGCGGGCCGCGCGATGTGTAGTCCGGGGGAGCGGGGAGAGCCCGAGACTTACTTAATTTCGCGTTAGTATATTATATTTGGTAGTATGCCTACATTTTAAATCAATCATAGTGGTATAATTTAGGTTAGCTAACATCCCAATAATTTGGTCGTCAAAATTTGGTGCACATTTTATTTATTAAATTTGGTGTTCGAATAAATAGGCTAGTAGACCCAGTTTTGAAATATGTTTGAAATCGTTAATAATGATCTTACTAGCTCTAAAAAAATGTCTTGTATTTTTGTGAAAGCTAGAAAGCTTAATTTTATCAAATTAGAAATTTTATGAACACTCAAAAACGCCGTCCGCCATTTTTGCCTTTTGCTAATCTGTGGCGTGACGTAGAATTACGTGTAAATATTCGAAATTGGACCGTCGTATAGTGCCATTCCGCTCACTCCAATATGGAGTGTCTCCGACAGGAGATCGAGAGGGACGGCACTATTCGAAGTCGTCAAAGTAGACTTTCAGTTTTCTTTACAGGACCGATGACGTCACTATCATAAGCAAAAATGGCGGACAGCGTTTTACATTAAAAACCATATTTTCAAATTCAATTTCTTCAGCCATCTTTCACTTTTATGAATTGAAAAATATATATTTAGGTTTCCTTTGCTAAATACTATACTTACGGAATAAACATTAGTTTATTACAATTTGACATGAGTAACTAGCCTATTAGAAGTGCAGTCATGACTAAAATAGGTAGAAGCATTGTAGTCTTATTTTGATGCAAGTAATTTTTGGGGGTTTCATATGATGTTTAGGTGGTTCAGGGTTCCAACATTCTTTTTTGGGAGTAAAATATTATTTGCCAAAAATTATCAATAAAAAAACATGTCGGGACGTTTCTGACAATATCCCGTGAGTGTAAATCTCTTAATGCAATACTAAAATATAGACCTCTGATAGCATGAAAACACACGATGTGGAATTTTAACTTTTAATATATTTTTTTATCTCTTTGCAGCCTTTTTATAAATCTCCACTACAACCCCCACCATCGCCAGATTTGACCCCAGATTGGACAGCTGATGAAATACCTCCAGGACCACATCGTCAGAACTTCTATGGGGAATTCGAAAGACCATATAAGCTGCAACCATTCACACTTAGTGCCAGTATTTGGCAAAGCTCATACAATAACTATGTAAGTACTTTCTATAATCACTTTTTAGAAGACAAATTATTGCTATCCGGTATCCAGCCTGATATTAAAATAAGGGCCGGATACCGGATAATAATCTGATATTCGGTGCATCAGCATCACTAATTAAAATGAAATGTAAATCATCAATATCTTGGCAGGATCACCCACAATTACTTGGCTGTTATTGTTGTACCGTCTATAAAAAAGTGGTGCCACTATCGACTTGCGCAGTCGTCACTACGCGCCACATTCTCACAACGGCCACCTCTACAGAACTGATCCTGAAAGACTACCCTGATATCAAGAATCTTGACGGCATACTTGGGGCGTGGTATGACTACACACTTATAAGGTCAAACTGTAGTGATTACATGACGCCAGCGAGGATCCACTATCATCCTAAGGTAAGCTACCGTTACTTAGTTCGCGTTTTTTCGCCCGACTCTCTAAAGTCAGACTAATTCGGTTCAATCATATGGTATAAGAAAATAAGGTATGGCACTGCGGCAAGTCATCCTTTTTAGGGTTCCGTAGTCAACTGGGAACCCTTATAGTTTCACCATGTCCGTCTGTCCGTCCGCGGCTTAGCTCCGTGATCATTAGTACTAGAAAGCTGAAATTTGGTATCAGTATGTGTATGTAGGTATCACGCCGACAAAACGGTAAAATAAAAACTCAAAAAAAAAAATTCTTCCGGTACCTCTCGAACACCTAAAATGGGGGTGATTTTTTTTTTCATTTCAACCCTAGTGTGTCATTGAATAGGTCTGTTAAAAATAATAGGGGTCTCAAAACATTAATTTTTGATAAAGTCAGTAGTTTTGTAAATATTCGCTCCGAAAATAAAAAAAATAGTGCCCCCCCTTCTAACTTTTCAACCACGAGTCAAAAAATTATGGAAAAATTCATGAACATGAGGCCTTATAAGTACTTTCAACGAAAACTATATTGAACAAAATCGGTCGAGCCGTTTTTGAGTTATCGCTAAATTTCATAATTTTCTTAAGAGCACGTAAGTTGACTTCAAGAAGGTAATAAGTAATTACAGTTACTTTGGCGTTTACGACCTTTTCATAGAGCTTGAAATCTTTCTCGTAACTTAAGTCTATTGTGAAAAATGAGCAACTACGGAACCCTATTCTGAGCGTGGCCCGACATGCTCTTGGCCGGTTTTTACGTCACTGATTAGTTGCCGCTTTAATCATAAGAAAGAAAATGGCGACCATGGGCAATCGTACAAAAAAAAAACCTTTATGTACTTATTCCATTTCCTTAATTTTCTCAACTCACGATTTTATGAGATTCAAACAGGCAACAAGGGAATCGGGGAGTATTTATGATACACCACTAGCAACACAGAAACGGATTGACAGAACCGACCAACCAATCATAGCGTGAGTCTCGCCTGTCATTCCGGAGTGCGATACCTTGTTTTCTTATTATAGTCTGGCTAATGAAATATTACTCTTTTGGCGGGAAATTTAAAAAATCTGCGGCTGGTCACACTTTGTGTAGTAGGAATTAGTAGATTTTGATAGTAGAACATATGTTTGATTTTCTACGCACACTTAAGGCACGTGCACTCATAGTCAGCTCACATAATTTCTACCACTATGCTGCCGTGCAATACTTAAACAACAGTAAGTGCAAAAAGTGAGTATCGAGAAAAACGCAAAAAACCCTTTCAAACCGGTTTTTTTTCGTGTTCTCGATGATTATTTACAAATACTTGAATATCAAAATATAGCACGGAATACATGAAATGCGAATACGTGAACATTTTTTTATTATAACAATAATTGAATAAATTATTGCTATTTTAATTTTTTTTATAGTTTTACTGTACTCTCGATAAGAACTAAAAACACAATAAATGCAGAATAAAGTGCAGTAAAAAAGCGGATTACTGCAAATAACCCTCGTACACTAATAGCTACTTGAATTAAGTGCAGACTAAAGTACAGTATTCATAACAATTTACTGCAATTTACTTAGTATTTATATTGATTGAGTTCTTCGAGATACCAACACGTCGTGGTACAAATAAGGTATGTTTATAAATAATACACATATTTGGCCAAAAATTGTTTTCCAAAGTATCACTTCCTAAACTGTTTCATTTCTCAACTCACGACTCTGAAACCATATTTTTTTCTGATCTTTCATAAAACAAATCTAACCTAACCTACTGTATTCTATAAGAGCATAAAAAATACACTGAGATTTTTTTTTTGCTTTAAGAGAAAATCGTGAGTTGGGAAATGAAACAGTTTGGCAAATAAATCAGTTTGGAAAAATATTTCGGCAAAAAGGCAGGATACCAATTTGTGACTATGTTACATACAAATTCAAGAAAAATGTTTTTTTTATCTTCTCGTCTACATGCTGTAGCCTTACCACGAGGTTGACACCGACGCGACGTGACACTGAAATGTTCGGGTAAGGCTACTGAATAAAAATACTAGTAATAAAAACATTCACAGACATCTAAGTATATGTAACTTACACATCTTCACTCTGTCTTCAAACGCAAAATCAATGGTGTGCAATAAAGAGTATTTGTATTTGTATTGTATTTGTCAAATCTTCTTCTTCACCTGAGCCTGCAGTAGGTAACAGGTATTTTTCTCCAAAACAGAAGTCTATTTAAATAAAAAATTCAACCTAATCTACAGTAAATTGATGTCATGTTTGCAGTAAACACATTTAAAAATAGCCAAACGACAGTTTAAGTCACAGTAAGTGAGCTTAGTACTGTACTTTAGGTTGTATTTTGCTCTCTTATTTACGACTGTTCGACCACTTAAATTATAGTAAGGAAATACTGTTACTGCATTTTAATTAGTAATTATGCTGAAAAATCATTAAAACACCAAACACAGTACAAATATTTTAGAACATTTATATTGTACTGTATTTTAAACAGTTTTTGGCGTAAGTATTAACTTCTGTTTACATATTAATTTACGATTGACAGGAGACCTTTACTGTATTTTAATTAGTGAAGTCTAAAAATTCACAGCCGACAACTCTATTACGGCATTTTAGTTAGTTTTACCTCAATAATTTACTAAATTCTTCTGATTTACTGTACATGGAGGCTTCGATTTTTATATGTTCCCATTGTCATAATCGCACGTGGACTATATACACGTGTGCGTCGTGACACGGTGATCTACGATCAAGAATAAACAAAAAATCGCAAAAGTAGCACTTACTGTTGTTTAAGTATTGCACGGCAGTATGTACAGTACAGTCAACGACAATCACATGTTTACACTTTCTAATCATACAAGGCGTAAAATTAAATGTAGTGTGATAAGACCTAGCTCGATAATACCATATTAATCCATCACCAAAAAACTTACAAAAGTACTATGCTAAATTTAAACTCGATCGGAATGCTAGAATAGAACTAGTACATAAAGTATCAAAATTATTTATAGAGGACCCACCTACTAAATTGTTTAAATCATAGACAATTGGTAATACCACAAGAAAATATCTGTCAACATTAGTTGGCTAGCCAGACTCTATTATGGGTTCAGTCAACTCACGACCACAGAGTAGGTACTATATCTGAAATAGAGAACAATCTCTGGGCCTCAGATCGGTAACAGCATGACTCTAGTTGGAAGTATTGCTGATGTGTGGGTGCGGTGCGTGTGTGTACAGAATCTACAGATATAGTGCATAATGTTTTGTTATACATTTTTTCGGAAAAGCTCGGTTTTATATTTGTATCTCAACTTTCTCACCGAAAGTTTTTCAGATAAAGCAAGCTAAAACGAACATTTCCGACAAAATATGATGCAAAGCATTATACACTATATCTGTATAGTATTGTATATTATTTCCACCTTAGCATTAGACCAACTGGTGTGTTTTTTGTTGGCTTAATGCTCTAAGGTTTCCAACAGCCATAACTTTAACGCAGCTGATCAGGTCAGACTTATTTATTAGAAATAGAAAAAATCAAGGACATATTTTCTTTGTACTTCATTTATTTAAAATTTCCTACACTTTTTATACATTGCCGATATTCTTTAGGCTTCCGTTTGGTACATGTCCATATCGTCATCGACTTCTTGCCTCCCAGCCAAAATTTTATTAATATTTTAGACTCGACGATATCTATATATATAAAACTCAAAGGTGACTGACTGACTGACATAGTGATCTATCAACGCACAGCCCAAACCACTGGACGGATCGGGCTGAAATTTGGCATGCAGGTAGATGTTATGACGTAAGCATCCGCTAAGAAAGGATTTTTCAAAACTCACCCCCTAAAGGGGTGAAATGGGGTTCCAAAGTTTGTATGGGGAAACAAGATTAGTTAGACTATTTAATTCGAAACTTCACAGGAGTATTCCTAACAATAAATGAGTAAACACGTGTTTCAGGTTTTTTGAAAATTCAACCCCTAAAAGGGAGAAATGTGGTGACAAAGTCTGAAAATCAGCATGGGTATTGTTTTTATGGTTTATCGGGTCGCTGATTACGAAAACCGCAACGATTTTAAAATCCAACGTGGCGGACGTGAGTTACCATCTCCCCTGTTGGGGTGAAATGGGGTTGAAATGTCTAAATACTAAACCGCTGGTTCTAGAGAGTTCAAATTTGGCACGTAGGTTCTTTATAAGGTGTAGGGGTGCACTAAGAAAGGATTTTTCAAAATTTACCCCCTAAAGGGGTGAAATAGGGGTTCAAAGTTTGTATGGGGAAACAAGATTAGTTAGACTATTTTATTCGAAACTTTACAGGAGTATTTCTAACGATAAATGAGTAAACACATGTTTCAGGTTTTTTGAAAATTCAACCCCTTTAAGGGAGAAATGTGGTGACAAAGTCTGAAAATCCATTGGTAATGCTTTTATGGTTTATCGGGTCCCTGATTACGAAAACCGCAACGATTTTTAAATCCAACGTGGCGGACGTGAATTAACATCTTCCCTGTTGGGGTGAAATGGGTTTGAAATGTCTAAATACTAAACCGCTGGTTCTTGAGAGTCCATATTTGGAACCTACGTGTCCTTATAAAGTCTAGGGGTGCAATAAAAGAAGCATTTGTCAAAAGTCACCCCTCCGAAGGGGTGAAATGGGGGTCGTAAGTTTGTATAGGGAAAAAATATTAGTTAGACTATTTTATTGAAAACTTATTTATTAAGTATTTCTAACAATAAATGAGTAAGCACGTGTTTCATGGTTTTTGATAATTCAACCCCTAAAGGAGGAGCATATGGTGACAAAGTCTGAAAATCAACAAGGGTAATGTTTCTATGGTTTATCGGGTCGCTGATTACCAAAACAACTACGATTTAAAAAAAAACAAACGTGGTGGACGTGAAATACCGTCTCGCCTGTTGGGGTGCGATGGGGTTGAAATGACTAAATATGAGTATGGGTGTAATTTTTATGGTTTGTTGGGACGTTTATTACGAAAATGCCACCGATTTTGAAATTTTATTTGTGGTCATGAAAATTCTTGAAAGCATTTGCGCCAAATTGCAATTTAATCGGTCCAGTAGTTTTGCAGCAAATCGGTTGTAACAGACGGGCTGACAAACAGCTACACGTGATCCTATAAGGGGGTTCTGTTTTTGCTTTTGAGGTATGGATAGAGACCCGCGTTATTCTAATAGATTAAAAAAAAAACGGATGAGCAAGAGGGAAATGCAGATTGCAGATTATACCCTAACTTAACAAATAGCCTACTTTTAATCCTGAAAAAAAAAGAGCATTGTTCCCGTAGGATGATGTATATTATATAGGCACGCGAGCGAAGCCGCGGGTTAATGCTAGTTTTATGTATATGATCAATCTCCAAACCCATGATATAGCCACCAGTTGCCATGAGCCATATATAAAATCGCTCCCAAACTTTTTCTTGATTTGGAAATCCATGAAAAACATGCGGTACTGAAAAAAAACACTTAGTATAATAAAATTTACCTGTTTTAACATCTAGAAACGGGAACAATTAGAGTTGTGAAGGATATTTCAAATTTTACCGAGCCAACTAAGTCGCTGTGCTGCCATCTATATTTCGTCGTATTACTGCAAATACCGACTAAGTGACATTTTGTCGAAAATTATTTTTTTAGCCCATTAGAATCACTTTTATTTTTCTCTACTACAATCTGGTAAAACCCATGTTTCGATTATGAATGAAATGAAATGAAAATGAAATGAAATGAATGAAATGAAATGAAATGAAATAATTTATTCCAGAATTCGAGATTCCATAATAATAATAATTACAATTATATAAATTAAAATTAAAACACAAAAACAAAAACACAAAATACAATTTACAAATACATCATATTACCTACACATAATTAGCCACGGGTTACCCCGGCCCCGTGACCACAGGCTTAGGGTAGCCTCTCCAGCGCTCGTGGAGCGGACTGGCATCCCACTCTCTCGCCACCGCGAGTAGGGTGTTGGAGGAGGCGTAGATGGCCTTTCTGGCGTTCGCACTCCTCGTGCGTAGCAGCGCGGCCCAGCCCGGCGCGCGCCCCTTAGCGAACATGGCGCTGGCGCTGCACCAGCGCGGCAGCCGGAACATTGCGCGCCTCGCGTTGTTGTACTGCACTCGCATGTCGCTCAGCGCGGCGCAGGTGTACCTAAACCACAGTTTTACTGTGTAGACGCTAGTGCAATAAGAGAGGAAGAGTTGCCTCTTGACGCCATCACTGCATTTGGCGAACCTCCTGGCTAGCATATTGGCTCGCACCGCTATGGCTCGTCTTTGCCTCCCAATGTCCTTATCGTCCTTCATACTGGACAGTAGAATGTGGCCTAAGTATTTTACTTCCTCTACTCGACGCAACTGCTTTCCGTTCAGCAGCAGTGGAGGTATTGCGGACGGTTTGTTGGCAGCTTCCATGAGCATATACTCCGACTTGTCAGGGTTGTATGCCATGTTGTGCTGATGGGCGTACTTCTCGCATTCGGCCAGTAGTTCCCGCATAGCCGCTATGGAAAGTGCAAGCAACACCATGTCGTCGGCGTATGACAAGTGGTTTGTCATGGTGCCATTAATGGAGCAGCCCACTTCGGTCCGGGTCAGGGCCTCTGACAGTCCATCCATATAAACATTGAACAGCGCCAGCGACATGCTGCCTCCCTGTCTTACGCCGCAATTCAAGCCGGCAGCTGCAGACAGTGTTCCCTTCCATCGCACGAAGTTTCTTTGCTGAGAATACCACTTATCGAGCAGATTAAGATCGGTTGCTCAACAACTGTATAAGATTCATCTTTGGCCTCCGGAAGTATGATCATGTATCTGCTTATCGTCGTCGACTAAACTGGCTCCCTATCCGGGAACGCAGGTCATTAAAAATTCTATGCACTCTTTACTCAATTTTGTTTGATCCAGCAACCCCGGGCTATCTTAAATCTAAATTCATATTTTTAACTGCTCGGCCTGGTTGCGAGCTGCGCTCTTCCCGAATTCTCAAACTCACTCTTCCTTCTCACCGTACTGGTTTCATGTCCAATTCCTTTGCGATTCAAGCAATTCGTTTGTGGAACGATCTCCCTCTCTCCATTAGGAAAGCTCAGAGCAAATTCTCCTTCAAGCGCATGGTGCGCAAACATCTCTCCAAAGAATTTCAGGATTGATTGTCTATATGGTGTTTTACAGGGGTACATATGTACATATATATATTATATTATATATATATTTGTATTTATGTATGTGTATTGTATTGCATATATGTGTATGTACGAGTATAGGTATATCGTTAATATATATATATATCAAACTTATTGAATTTTGTCTCGTTTTAGGTTTTTAGCCACGGCTTTTTATGATCCTGCACCAACTGCTAGTTTCTGTTTGGCCCTATGGTTGACTGGTAGAGAATGCCTTATGGCATTAAGTCCGCCATTTGTACTCTTACTTTTGTATTTTGTGCAATAAAGTTTAAATAAATAAAAATAAATAAAAAAAATAAAAATTAACAACAGGTGTGGGGGTTTCTCTTGCTCGCAACTTTGCCCATAGAAGTTGGTGATCCACTCTGTCGAACGCCTTGCTCAAGTCCAGGAAACAGGCGTATACGGATGTTTTCCTGGATTTATAGTACCCCACAATCTGCTTGAATGCGTAGATAGCCGAGGTTTTTGAGACATTACTCTTGAAACCGAACTGGTTATCAGCACTCCTAAGAGATGGACCCGCTAGCTGGTGAAGCACCCTCTCCAGTAATCTCGCGATCATGTTCGCAAGAGCAATAGGGCGGTAATTGCTTGCACTCGCAACATTTTTCCTCCTATTTTTACAAATAGATACGATTACAGTGTCCGTTAACTCCCGCGGTAAATGGCCCGTCATGAGCATTGCTGTAAACAGAGGAGCTAACATGTACAGTACAGAAACGCCACCATATTTTACATGTTCGATCGTCAGTCCATCTAATCCAGGAGATTTTCCGCTCGTCGTTTGTTTGACAATTTTAGCAAGCTCTGTTATTGTTAATGTAAATGTTTCCGAAGGAGAAATCATCAGACTGGACGCGACTCGGTTGGACGATGCTAGGTTTCGGTTGTGAAAATAGTTTGCTAAACGTATCGGCAATCTCGGCGTCTTCCGTCTGTCCGTCAATATGCGAAGGGAAACTCGCGGCGGGTTTTAAGATTTTATTGACACGTTGCCAGAATTTTCCGAAATTTTCATGCTTCATGTCATTCGCAATATTGTCCATGATTGTGTTCCTGCTTATTTTGACAATATCGCAGCGCTTGTTTAAACTGCGCTCGGCATTGTTTACGACGTTCGGCCGCTTCGCCTATAGTGGGGCAACCGGCTTCGTGCCATAGACGTAACGCGCGTCTCGAAGCGGCATATTTTTCTGCGGCATATTTATTCCACCCGGGTATTGAGTAACTCTTTTTTCGTGTATTATCGCGTTTTCTTATTGCTATTCGAGCGGCGTCCTGCATAATCGATACTGCACTTTGGTAATAGTAATCAATATTACATGGTATATCTAGATCGATTTTTTCCGCCATCAGTTTATCAACACGTTTTTTGACTAAATTGGTGTATTTTTCGATTTGTGATATCGTACACGCCTTCCAGTCCACAATAGGCGATCCTTTATTGTTTACGTTGCTACACAAAGTTAGTGATTTTAATTTTATCTCGACAAGTATAGGGCGGTGATCTGTCCAGTCGATTGTTTGGTCTATGGAAAGTGAACTTATGACCCTTCGTTGCAAATATAGCTCACGGAATGAAGTAACTTACTCATGATTTGGTGAAATTATACACTGGCAGAAACTGAAATGTGTATAAAATTTATTTATTTATCGTATGGCTTCTGTTATAGTTCTCTACTTAAATTTTTGAAGGGTTAGATATGAGGTAAGCTACTGCATCCGTCGAGAGTTTCTTGATATCCGCCATTGTTCTGCTAAACTTAGTGGGCATTCAAGATAATGTGGTGTACTGTCTGGTCTGAGTAACCACACTGGCATTCCGCTGACTTACACCAATCCCATTTGTACCATAGAGAGGCACAATTTCCGACGCCTGTCCTGATTCTGTTTAGAAGGCACCAAACCCTTCGAGTCTCCTCAAAACACACTGGCCGGGACCCAGTATCGAGCTCGAACAAGTCCTTAGGTAGGGACCTATCTTCCCATTCTTCTGTCCATGAGCGGAAAAAGTTCACTCTTGGTTCTGGGTTATGAAAAAATAATGCAGGTGGTTTTCGGGACTTTAATTTGAGGACCTTAAGTGCGTCGAGGTCCTGGTGTATGGGCAAGTCTGTGTTTGCACGAATCTTCGCGATTTCACGGTCGAGGCACTTTTCTCTTCGGTAGCTTGGCGGAAGGATGTGACTGAGCGCCGGTAGCCAGAACGTGGGAGTTGGTTTGAGGCAGCCGCTAATAAGACGCATCGTATGGTTCAGTTGAACATCGACCGCGGACGTATGTGTAATGTTTAGCCATACTGCTGAGCAATACTCAGCAGAGGAGTAAACCAGGGATAGTGCTGTAGTTCGGAGTGTGGAAGCATTTGCACCCCAGGTGGTCCCAGTAAGTTTCTGGATGATGCTATTCCGAGTTTTCAGTTTTCCAGACAGATTTTTCAGATGTTCCTTGTAATTCAGGCTCCTATCCAAGGTGATTCCCAGGTATTTGGGGAAGAAGTTGTGGCGAAGAGTTTGGTCCGTGAATTTTACTCGCAGCTCCTTGTAGGCTAGTTTATTACACAGATGAAAGCAGGATACCTCAGTCTTTGAAGGATTAGGACAAAGACGTCAGCGGGTAAAAAAGTCACCCAGTAGTTCCAGATCCCTCTCCGGCGTTGCTTCTGCAATTTCCATGCTGTCTTCTTGTGTCACGAGGGCCAAGTCATCGGCATATGCAAATTGACGCGAGGTGATATTAGGCAGGTCACGGATATATAAGTTACAGGAGCGGTGCCAGTACGGATCCCTGAGGAAGACCATTGTTAAGTACTCTAGTGGAACTGCTGGTCCCACCCAAGTGTACTTGGAATGGCCTGTTGCTGAGTGCGCTTTCTAGGAGTTTGTAGATCTTAATGCAGGGTACTAACTTCAAGAGCTTGTACAGAAGACCCTGGCGCCAAGCAGTGTCATACGCAGCTGTCAGGTCAACAAAAACTGTGGCGGACTTCTATTTACTTTGGAAGCCGTTTTCGATATGAGTCGTTAGGGCCAGGACCCGATTGGTGCAGCTCCTGTGTGGCCGGAAGGGTTTGCGATTCGAATATTCGTCTATTCGAATATTCGAATTATTCGCCACAAATATTATTCGAATTCGACAGCACTCAATATTCGAATAAAACGAATATTTCGATAAAAACTAATATTTCGAATAAAACGATTATTTCGAATAAAACGAATATTTCGAATAGTGCAGAAACTTGTTTGAAATTATTTACGTTTGCGAAAAATTATAATAAAATGCCAGGATTATTAAAATTATCCTTATGTTGTGCTGTCATGCTATGACGCTGAATAAAACTATGACGTCGCAATTAAGGTAATATCTCAGAGAAACACTTTAATTTAAGTATTATTAAAGTTGGAAGTCGCATGATCTTAGCGTTCACACTAAGCTCGCCGCCGTCTCTAGGGCAATAATTTTGCTTTTGCTACTCTATGCCTCGGAGACCTGGTGGTAGTGGCGTCTATACAAGGGTGACGTCAAATGTTGTCCATGTTTGACCCAGTTCATCTACGAAGTCTCCGAGCAATATTATGGTTGTGGTGGCAGGATCTAACTCGGAGGTTGTACGTCGAACAGGCATATCGGGTATAGTGTCAAAAATATAACCAAAATTATCAAATTATTCAAATCATACACTAAAAATCATAAGTCGTCAAAACTTTGTGTGTATGGCACCGTCAAGGTTACCTAAAGTAGTTTTTTACTCTGAGCTTACCTGTGGCAAATGCAATGCTGGCGGGCAATATCTGCGCTACTCAAGGATGTCTTAAAGGGTCACCAAACGGCCTCCGGTATATAATGCGACTCATGGAGTGGCGTGGGAGCTTGCAATGCAACTTGCAATTTAAACCATAAACTTAAGTCTACGGTCAATCAATCAAACTTCTACGTTAACGTGAAAAAAAGATACGGCCGTTTATGTCGCAAAAAACGTACATTTAGGTACTGTTAAGGTAATCAAAAATTAAAGGGTACTCCCCGATGACCTAGAACTATGTTTGGCAAGTAATATCGTCACATACTACAAATACTTCTGATCTGATCTGATCTGATACAATCTGAAAACTATGGGTATATTTGTAATAAAATCATAATAAATATAGCTCTTTTCAAACATCATATTTGGAGAACTCGGTTGCGTTAAGTTTGCACCTCGTTTGTATGTACATTTCAGGTGCAAGCTTTACTCAACCAGGCGAATTAAGATGGGATAAGTGAAAGTTTGTACGGAACCCTCGCTGCGCGAGTCAGACTCACACTTGGGCGGTTTTTTTTAATAGTAATGTCATTACAATTTAATTATATGTAACGGATTTTACAATTATACAAATTGTAATCATTATATTGATTTATTTTCATAAATATTCGTATTATTCGAAAAATTCCAATATTCGAATATTAGATATTGAAGTATTCGTATTATTCGAATACTAATATTGGACGAATATTGCAAACCCTAATTATTGGAGACCAGATTTTCGAGGCACTTTTGAGCTGTCGTAGATTTGTTTTTAGACTTCCGATATGACATGTGTGTAATATCGATAAATACAAAATATAATATTTAAAATATGATTAAGAGTATAATTAAACAGTAGGTTGACAAATCGCGAAGGAGCTATCTCTTTGAGATAACCTTTGGATTGTAACATATTGGAATTTTTAAATAGCAATTATAATAATAACATTTTATTTAGTAGCTCTGTGATAATTTGGAAAAAATATTATAAGGAAGCTAATGGTGAAATACTTGGTAGCACTAAAACAGACTATGAACATGAAATTTATAAAACACTTAGCTTATTAAATTTTCAATGTTTTAATTGAATATCTCTATTTCACATTTCAACTACTCAAAAGTTATCAGAATGAGATTGCTCTTTAGCGATAAACCCGCATGATGTTTACATCTACTTTTAATCTTCTTAATAATGTTGTGTTCTATAATATATCGATATAATTTATGTTAATCGGAAGTCGATAAACGACAAGTCTCTATGCTCAGCTCAAAAGTGCCTCGAGAAATCCGGTCTCTGGTCATTATGATGAGCATCATAATTTATACTTATAAATTTAATAACTACATACATATTCATATTAGTTATTGTTATCAATTTTTTTTTTAAATCATCAAAGCTCCTTAATTAGTAGATTTAAAAAAAAACATTTTTTTACAGTATGTAATGCCGGAACTTGTAAACGCATCCCACCCCATACCCGGCATGTTTGACCTTGCCATTTGGGCCTCAACAGTCCCGTTTCACCGTTATGCAGGAGCCGATGCATTCAGAGAAACCTACATATGCAACAGAGCTGGGTCACATTGGTGAGTCATCAAATCATTATCATAGGCCGCGGTCGTTTTAAACCGCCGCCCGCGGCCGACAGCGGACCGTCGCCCGGCGATCCCCCGTCGCGCGGGCAAAAACGACCGCTCCCGAACATACCATACAGACGGGTGCCCGACGTTTCATATAACTTCACTTAATCTATTTTGGTTTGATATACCATTGCTTTGTATAATTTAACGAATGGTATAATATTGTTTTAGATATTTTAACATTGGAAATGTTTTTTCGATCGCGTTGGTAGGGGACCGTTTTCAGCGAAAGTGCGACATCGCTCGGGCGTCGTCAATTTTGGGGTTACGCGGGTCAATGGAGTATCAAAAGACGTGTTTTGACGAGATCTACAAGATGGTGTAAAAAAAAATTGAAAAAGTCAAACACTTTTTCGAAAAAGTGCAAAAATGTCGAAAAATTACGTGATTATTTTGCGACTTCTCAACTTAAATCGACGATATCTCAAAAACGAAAAGCGATACCGAAAAAATAAAAAAAAGCACTCGGGGTATTGAGTTGGGCTACAGTTTGCAAAAAACGGAACTTTACTATCTGTAATGGAGTTGGAGAAAGCTTTACCTTTATGTGGCGGAGTTTTCGCGGCGTGCGGCGCGCGCGTATATTAGTGAGTTTCGTGTACTATTAGTAAGTTTAATATATTTTTAGTTAAGTTGTAAACCTTGATGTTTTTAGATGTTTGTAATAAAGTAAGTAAAAAAAAATATATAATGTATACAATAAAATACTTTTATGTAATTTTTTTTATTTGTTTGGTTCTCTATTTGCTATACAATCTACTACCTATGTATCATACAATCTCGTGCTTTGAAAATGAATCGTATAAATTAAACAAATAGTACATTACATCAGAGGCCGGGAAAATGAGTAGGTGTATACGGCCGAGCGAGCGTGCGAGCGAGGCCGGATAGTGATACGAGGCCGGGAATCCGTTTTCGCGACGAGGCATGTATAGTGGTTTTCTCAAACATACAAGGAAATAAAAAAATATACTTCAAAGAACAACATTTTATTAATTGACAAATAGGAAATTTTAGTCCAACAACCAACCTTTAAAAACAAAACCTGCTTTTTGTCAAACCAGCCAGCTGTGTGAATGACCTTGTTGTTGAAACCAAAAAAAAGTTACTTTGCAGGCCTAGGCCTGAAAAGCAGTATGAAATCCCTTTACAGTCCCCTCGAGTTGTTGCGCCCAAAAAGCGATACTTCCGAGCCTATTAAAAGGAACGTAAAGACAATATTTCATTGCATGTTGGAGAAAACAAAATTTACTCTGCCTACAACGTGGCGTGATGAAGCAAATATTAATTTTCAACTTATTTTATTATTACTGTGACACGTGCGACAGGCTCTGTACCACCCTTTTCATAGTAATTTTTTTGTATTATTGCTCGTAAGCGGCTCTATCCACTCACTTTAGTCACTTTCTTCGAATTTTGAGTTGAACTCTATTTATATAATAAAATAAAAGCGTTGACAGGTAGCCGTAGCTACCAAAAGCAATTGAGTGGCTATAAACAATGAAGTCCTATTTTTTTCATGGTCTCAACTTATTTTAACAAAATAATTACTATTGCTTTATGACTCCACTATCCTTTACCTTATTTTATACGTAGAGAACGAGAACTTACCTATAGACTGTTTTTTTCATTTAGAGAGTAGTAGAAAGTTCCTTCAACTAAAAAATTATGATTATTATTTCTATACTTCGTCTTCTCGAACGTAGGAATAGCGTAGCTTGGGTAATGCTGATGATTCCACATCTGGCGGACGAAAGCGTGTGTGCAAAAGGCGAAAAAAAGGCTGGGCGTAGTCCGTTTATAAAAAATAACGGTATTCGCCGGTACCTGCTACTAACCCTTGTGTTTCTCTTGCGCAAAGAGTTGTTTGCATTATAGTTTGCCCTATCTAAGTGCATTTCCAATGTACCAGAAGGTCGTGAAAGGCACGAGATCTGTGAATTTTTCAAATGATCTAATGTAACAATTGATATAATGGTTTATAGGTATAATTACTTTTAGTATAATGTACATTTACTATATTTATTACTTGGTATAAAACGTATTTATCATAACGACTTACTTGATATAATTCGTCGATGCTATAAACTACAGAAGATATAAGTTGATTTTACTATAACCAAAAAAGGTGGTTCCGACTAGATAGATTAAGCTGTCACTCCCTATATCACCTTAAGGCAGGTCCGACTTGGCTTAGGTTAGGTACGACGACGAGCGAAGTGAGGAGAAGTGTTAGGTTGAACTGCGACCCTAACGAGCGAGCGAGCCGCGCAGGTCCGACTTGGCTTATGATTCTTAACATTACCTATTATACCATAAGGCAGGTCCGACTTGGCTAAGGTTAGGTACGATGACGAGCGAAGCGAGGAGAAGTGTTAGGTTAAACTGCTACCCTAACGAGCGAGCGAAGCGAGCGAGCCGCGCAGGTCCGACTTGGCTTACGATTCCTAAAATTACCTATTTCACCTTAAGGCAGTACATATTTAGATGAAAACGCTATTATTCTAAATAGTATGTATGTTAAACAAATGTATGTGATAAATATGTTATACGAAAGTATAATTATGCATATTGTCAATTATGTCATTTAGCCTATTATATCAATCGATAATTAGAGAAAAGCGAAATATAGGAAAAAACCGCTATATGAAACGTTACATTATATGAAACAACTTTATATCAATCGATTGTATATCAAGTGTATGTTAGTTTATCTGACATTATATATCGTCTTAACCAAATTGGTGTAAGGTTCACACTGTTAAAAAAAAAAGGTGGCAAATTGGGGTAAGGAGCATTATTTTCTAAGCTTGTGCAATCTTTTTAAGGTAGAAGCGGTGGTAGCCTAGTGGTTAGGGCATGCGACTTTCAATCCGGAGGTCGCGGGTTCGGACCCGGCCCGTACCAATGAGTTTTTCGGAACTTATGTACGGAATGTCATTTGATATTTACCACTCGCTTTTCGGTGAAGGAAAACATCGTGAGGAAACCACCTAAGCCCAATAAGGCCTAGTTTCCCCTCTGGGTTGGAAGGTCAGATGGCAGTCGCTTGCGTAAAAACTAGTGCCTACGCCACATCTTGGGATTTAGGTAGCCGACCCCGATTGAGAATTTATTCTCAATAAATGGGACAAAGGCTAGGAGGAGGAGGTGCAATCTTTTTAAGGTATGGGTGTTATTTATTCATGAGCCAAAAAAAAGCATTAGTGTAAAAGCCAGTTTCATAAGGTTGTCTTCAAAATAAGTCATGTAAAGGTAAGTCCTTAATTGGAAAGACCTTTACCTTATTCAAAGTGGATTGGTGGCAGTAGTTACCCTATTTGATGTTGCTTTATTAAAATAAAAAACAGATACATGGTTTTTGTGATAAAATATTTTGCTACATCGCTTTAGTATCAGCGCTGTGCCCCGAGTTAGCGCAGGTATGATGATCATCATGAACCAAAAAAACTTTACTTACTGAAATAATGAAAGATAACCTATAACGATAACTCAGTTAATGGTGTGTAACAAAACGGACTCAGGTGAAGATCCGCTTCAAATTGACGGTCAGGAAGTCAAGAAGTGTGACGAATATAAATACCTGGGTTCGATGTTACACTCCAACGGTGGAGTAGAAGCCAATATTCAGCACCGAATTGCAGCTGCCTGGCTAAAATGGCGGGAAGTAACTGGAGTAACCTGTGACCCAAAAATGCCTGTCAAACTAAAGGGCCTTGTCTATAAGACCATAATCAGGCCAGTACTGGTGTATGGAAGTGAGACGTGGACGCTGACCCAGCGACATGTGCATACCATACAGGTAGCCGAGATGAAGATGTTGCGGTGGATGTGCGGAGTTACCAGGCTCGATAAAATCCGTAACGAGTACGTGCGCGGCAGTCTTGGTATCCGTGACATCGCCGACAAGCTACAGGAAAGTAAGCTCCGTTGGTATGGCCATGTGCAAAGAAGGCCTGCAGACTACATCGGCCAAAAGGCTTTAAATTTGTCCATCCCAGGGTCCAGAACCAGAGGTAGACCGAAGAGGCGATGGACAGATCTCATAAAGCTGGACCTCAGTTCTTGCGACGTATCGGCAGATGATGCGTTGGATAGGGAGAAGTGGAAGAAGAAGACGAAGAAAGCAGACCCCACAACCAGATGGGAATAATAATTGCTCAGGAGAGAGAGAGAGAACCTAAATTAAAAAAATTAAAACACCCCCCACACGAGTAGCTGGTCATCATGAGACCCTCATTCAATACGTGATATAGAAAATGCTACCAAAACTGAACATAACTACAAAATTTGGGATTCTTGGCTTCAATATTGTCTGAGATCTTGTCACTTGTTCCAATTAAAGCTGAATACACTACACACAGCTTAAAACCTTCTCGACGGACATGTCCTGATTATGGTCTTATACTCGTAGACAAGGCCCTTTAGTTTGACAGGCATTTTTGGGTCACAGGTTAAAAAAAAAACGCACTTAAATCGGTCCATCCGTTTGGGAGACACGATGCCACAGACAGACACACAGATACACATGTTAAACTTGACATCCCTCTTTTTTTGTCGGGGGTTGAAAATAAATAAAATATAAAGTTTGAAAATTGTCAGGAACGGCCCGACATCTTTCGAGCTAATAAAGAGCTCTTGATCAGGGACAGCTAGTTATATCCTGCTATGTAATATGAGTAGGAAGAAATATTTTTTTTATGTTTGTATTTTTGATGATTTTTTAATTATGATTTAGAATATATGTAAGTATTGATTTAGATTAGAATATATTGATTTAGAATATATTGATCTTATTTACTTTATTTTTAATTATTGGATTATGACTAAATATTATGTTTAATTCATTCATAATATGACGATGATTTTTATTTAATTATTTATTCTTATTATTTTTATTTTTTGGAGATTTTGTTAATTTTGACGTTCTTTTTATTTATATTTTGATAAATACATTTGTGATTTTTAAGGGATTTAATTGATGAATCCAATTATTTTTATTTGTCTTCTTTTGTGATTTTGGAAGTCAAAATGTGACATGTTCGGGTTCGTAATTAAGTACTTAATAATAGTTTCAATGTTGTAACTTACACTATAAAATTTGCATGCCGGATTTCCGGCTGAATATGTACCCACTATTCGAAATGTATGATTTACGCCTGTACAACTTCTACATATTCAGCAAATAAATATTTCATTTCATTTCATTTCATTTCATTTCATTTCATTTCATTTCATTTCATTTCATTTCATTAGGTTATTTGACTTATATGACTTTTAGTGTATGATTTGAATAATTTGATAATGTTGGTTTCTTTTTTTTTAACTTACGAATGTTATGCTTGTATGTATTTGTACCTATATCAATTTCAAACACAACTTATGTTGTTATTGAATAAAGAAATAAATAAAGAAGTGTATTATTATACCATACTTATATTATACCATGGAGATTTATTTTGCCGCGTTACAGTCTATAGGTAAATAAATGTAAAATATCTATACATAAATGTTTACAGGCGTAGTTTTGGGTCACCGACGCTGGGATCAGTGAAGCAGCCCATCGCTATCATAGTTGGTTTCCAATTTATACTGTGGTATAAAAGAAACCCCTTGCCTTGGTATAAGTATGCTGTGAAAACACAGAAATACACCGGGAAATGTCCAAAGGTAAGCAACAAGGTCGATCAAAGATCGTTCTTTTTAGACATGAATTAACTGAGTATAGTGCTTTTCTCAAACATATGCAAATAAATAAAAAAATACACTGCTCAAAAAATATATAATTCAGCTATTTAGCCTGTTCATGAACACATACGCCATGTTTAAACAAATTCACTTCCCAGTTTAGGCCCTCAATTTTGTATGAAATTCCTTTCCTGTTCTGCCCGAATCGTGATATTTCGAAGCGTGTTATAATGCACGTTGTGACGACATTTCATGTTTGAGGTTTTTTCTAATATTTATCTTTATTTCAGACTGAATGGGGCTGGTTTTTCTGCATCTGGGGTAGATGGGCAATGCTGGGTTTGGACAGCGGGGCAGCCCTACATAGGTCAACCCAGGGCCAAGTTTGGATGTACGATGGATTACTTGGAATATTGGCTTTTTCCATGGACCTCAGGGCTAAAGAACTAACCCACTATTTCACACCTGTAGAGAACCATTCTGTTCTTAATTTCATGTATGACGCGTACATGGGTCGAATGAAGTATAGATTTTTGGACGGGCGTTATTATGATACGCAGTGGCAAGCCCCGATTCCAAAACCGTGGAATAAGATCTTATGGAGTTATCCAAGCGGTGCAAGTCAGTGGATTAGGCAATATTCTCCACCAACCTTTTACTGAATCTGATGTTAACTCCAAAATCGTACGAGCTTTTAACGGCCTTTTAGTTAAAAGGACGGCAATAGGTATAATAGCTATAGTAATTGGGATGATGTGGACACGACGTTATGGAGTTATCAGTAAGCACAGCTAGCATCAAAAGTAACAGACAATAGGCTAGTTTTAGTATTTTTTTAATATGTTTGAAATGGTTAAAAATGGTCTTCCTAGCTCTAAAAAAAATTATTGTATTTTTGTGAGAGCTAGAAAGAATAGAAATTTCATAAACAGTCAAAAACGCCGACCGCCATTTTTGCCTTTAGCTTATCTGTGGCGTGACGTAGAATACCGAGAAAGTAATCAGTCTTCTACCCTATGTTCGAAATTCAACCGTCGAATAGTGCCGTCCGTCTCGATCTCCTGACAAAGTATATTTGAGTGAGCGGGACGCAACGAGCGCCGGAGTATAAGTAGCCCTTCAGTTTTCTTTACGGGACCAGTGACGTCACTATCATGGGTGACAATGGCGGATGGCTTTTTAAGCATTTCAAAATACAAAATAAGTTTTTAATGACAAGCTTTTATAGCCGACTGTTCTTTTCGTTGAACATCCATCAATTGCTCACAGAGACGATTCTTAAGAGCCCATACTTGATATGATTGCGTTATTTATTACGGAGTTCCTATGGCCACCTTCCAGCTCCATCATCAGATCAGCTTCACGTCATCATAATATTGCATTGTCAAGCGATTTGCATATTCGTGCAAAATTTCAGCTCAATCGGAAACTGGAAAGTGGGTCAAATTTAACTTGCAACATTACATTACAACAGGACAGTGAAAGTAAGTAATAGCTTGTAATAAAAACCTTATATCCAAATCCTTTTTTTCAGACATCTTCTATTTTTATCATCTTCATAATCATAATATTTAAGAGCTAGGCTCTTGTCGGTGGAGTAATTTCCAGCTTATTCTACATTCCGCTTTTTCTTTTACTTCTTTATATAATGTAATAAAACATTTATTTTTTTCTTTTATTTGCTCCATATATGTCCTTCTTGGTCTTCCCCTTTTCCTTTTTCCTTCTATTATAGTCGTATCTCTTAGTAGTTCTATTTTTATGAACTGAAAAATATGTATTTAATAATAAATAATAATAATTCGTTTATTTCAGGCATCAAAGGCCCATAGATAAATACCTTACAATCTAACATACATATTAAATATTAAAATACTAAACAACTAGGTCGATTTAGGTTTCCTATACTAAATACAAAAAAAATATTAGATTCAATAAATTGTATAAAGCTAATATTTATTTCTTATAATATTTAGCATAGAGAACATGAGTCAACTAGCCTATTTTAGTATGCCAGCTACTTTTGATGCTAACCGTACATAGCGACACAGCGCAAAAATATCTTTATAGTTAAATGTATTATACAAAATATTTTCTTGTAATAGTGACTATAGTTTGTTGTTGTAGCGTTTGTGTTGTCTTTGCGTAGTCGCTTTGTTGTTATTGATAGGTGATACGTTGTATAAATCATAAATTATTTTTCGCAAGTAGTCCCAAAATTGAGTAACAAGCCGTGCTGGATTGCTGTTACTAAGTTCCTTTTAACTTTTAGAACGCTTTTCCTCCCATGTCAAAATGGGGCTTATACGTCAATAGTTGAAACAAAAAAGAGCGAAAATATACCTTATCTGTCAGCAGGCAAATTGCTTTGACAGCGTCCGCCATTATCCCTTTAGTGTCGTTGGCGTGGTAGGCACGAAAGCACATGACCCCTTTGGTGGCTCTTGGCGTTCAAAGGGTTTAACACTCTCCCTGCCAGCCATATTTTAAGTTCCACTTCAGCAGGACAAGGGTGCCGCTGGTGTATCCGAAGTTTTCTGTAATTCTATGGTTGGGAGAGTATTAATAGTATTTTATGCAACAGTTGTTTAAGAGAGGGGAATGGGCATGCGAGTGGCGGATTAGGTACGATAAGAGCGTAACGAACACACTACGACTTGGTATTTTTATTTAAAATGTAAAATTTCAAAGTAGAAAATGATATAGAGAGTAAACGACGA
Organism: Apotomis capreana; assembly: GCA_947623375.1. Classification (NCBI taxonomy): domain Eukaryota; kingdom Metazoa; phylum Arthropoda; class Insecta; order Lepidoptera; family Tortricidae; genus Apotomis; species Apotomis capreana. The sequence goes on from OX392519.1 coordinate 14,128,650, forward strand.
GATGACGAGTATTAGGGAAGAATGTAGTAAGAAGCTTAAGCATTAGTTATTGATTGTAACAATCAATAATTAATTTCAAATTATTTACCAGTAACACATTTGCCAGGAACACCGTGTATAAAATATTGTTGGTAGTTGGTATTTTTATAGTTCTGACAATCCCTTAAGGAGATATTCTTATATTGTAACCACATTTAACTGCATTATGATTATGACATGTAAATATCTATTATCTCTTGTTACAATCAATTGATATGTTTTTGACTATTATTATATTATCTCATTTTTATCTTTATGACGATCATAGTATAAATGCATGTAAATTGTCTTAGCGTTATTTATACTGACATTTTATATCCCTCTGTCGCACATCATGATTAAAAAAAAAATGGAAAAAACATCTTCCCCCATTCATCCCAATTACTCATAATTTCGTCTTATTTCCTATAAGTTACTGTTATTAACGTTTATTCATTATTTGATTCACTATAATAATCCGTTCAAATTGTCTTTCTTTTATCCGTGACAAACACGAAACGCAGAAAATTTTGTTATTTAGTAAGTAATCTGGGGGCACGGTAGTGCCCCCGCCCAGACGTAAGTTTTTCCAGGACAACCCATTTTTGGATATTTGAATAAAATAATACTTACTCCATTTACGAGTTTCATTCAATCACCCAATCTTAAGGTTGCCTGTCCAGAAAAGTGGAGCGGAGCCTGTGTAAAATGTACCAACCACATTCCTCAGATTTAAATGCACTTCCTTTGGGCTTCACAAAAACGCAAAATGATTGGTTCTGTTTCTCCGCGTGATTGGTTCATACTCCTGAATATTGTAATCCCATCAAAAACATTACATGTAAAAAAATTGCAAGTCTCGCAACCTTCTACCGAAAAAAGTTGTGAGATACAATATAAAACCAAGTCGGTTAATTTATTAAGTACCTATCAGTGACCCTTCGCGTATATGACAACTTTGACATACATTTTCACCGGATTACATAACTAAAAAACATATTACCATGACCGTTCTAGTGTCCGCATTAATATTAAATATATTAATCTTTATAATAGATGTAATGACTTGGCCATACCACAAACCGTAATAGAGCTCAAAATTTCAAGCTTGTGTGTCTGCTAGAAGTAACTTAGAATTCGTATGATCGTGTGTAAATGAGTCAGTGAGTGACAAAATTAAAGAACTTTGACTGGCAATAATTTAATTGAACTACTGGTTCAAATTGAATATAATTTGGAATATGCCTGGGTTATATTATGCCCTCCTGGTCACTAAAGAAAGAAAGAAAAAACATTTATTCGGGGACAAAACATAATTGCGTAGAAAAGTGACAAACAATGAAAAAAAAAACTAAACATAAAAACTATAACTAAGTACTTAAGCTAATTATGTTATGAGTGCCTCGAAACGGTCCCACCTCAGCATAATGCTAGCTCCCGAGAGAGCCAGCGCTGATCTTCCGGTGGGACCATAGGTGGCGCCACGGCACGGCACACACGAAATACTGATCGCACTAGAAATTCAGGCTTCTAGCTTTGTCCACAACAAAATAGAGGGGGTTTGAAAATGGTCTGAATGGCTTCGAGAAAAGGATGTTACGGCGTGCCGGCAAGCGCGTTTGCTCGACTTGGCGGGGGCACTACCGTGCCCCCAGATAGCTATTCAGACTCCAGTTCGTTCAGGCACAAGTCCGAGCGTGTCTGAGAAAAAAGACAAAAGACGAGCGTCGAACGCCTATCGTTTTGAATGGCGTCTGTAAGCGGCCAGTGCTGCACCATGCAGGTTTGCCGCGTTACAGTATTATTCACATCTATTAGGTACTGTACTACCTATTATAAAATTTTAGATTTGTATCGAAAATAAATTGTCTATGGAGGGACATGATTTCAGGAAAAATCTTAATAGCGTGATGCAGGATCGTCATTTGTTTTGTATGGGCGCGCGGCGCCATGCCAGCCTGGCGTCATCTGTTTTCATAATTTCCTTTGACCTCTCATCACGCCGAAACGGTTGGACAAATGTTAACCAATTATGGTACAGGAATAGCTGAACATCCAAAAATGGTGAAAGGATACTTTTCATAATGATTAATAATTATCTCTGAAAACATAAATGCCATGAAATATTTTCCTTACAGTGTGTAACCTTATAATGACAGTGACAGCGTTCGTGATTTTGAATTTAGAACAACGCGTGCCTATTATTGATTACAAAAGATAAAAAGTATGAATTCGAAATTTGTTCGAATTTGGAACAGAACTGGCATAATACCCACTCGCGGCCCACCGGTAGTAACATACTAAGTTTAAGGTTCCTCGAGTCACTGAGTTACGGAAATTGTGTTAATAGATGGCGCCAGTTGTCAACGAACACAGACGAAATGCAAGCCGATACTTTTTATCCGTCTTCGGCATTGACGTAATAATTACATGGACACACAATCAGACGGAAAAAATGGCACCCTCCCAACTAATGCAAAATCACAAATCGCATTAGTTGGGCGATCAGTCTTGTTTAGACCATGACACGTGACGGGTCTCAAAAATGACTTAATTTTCAGTGAAAATTGCAGAAATAACAGCTATAAAAAGAAAAAGGTCGTAATATTCTTTTTTACGCAGATTCTATTGATTAATTAACGAATCCTATGTAAAATCATAGCATATTTTAGATTAGAATTATTAACTTTGTCCCTACAAAATGCACCTCATCACAGAACAAAAATCTAAGGAGTCGCTATAGTTTTATATTTTATTAATTAATAAAGGAGTGCAATAAATAATTATCCTATTTTTTTTTATTAAAGATTCCCACGCGATCCTAAACAACGTAAAAAATTGAGGTCACGTTTAGTAAGAGACAGACGTCAAGAATAGTTTCAGCCAAATAATTCGTCTCTCGTGTGTTCGTTCTGCATAATCATATATGTTTTTTTATGTTTAATCAAAAGAAGCGTAGAAGTCTTTCACTCAACACAGCTTTAATATATCAATAAAAACGTAACAAAATGACAATGTATACAAAAGAAGCGTAAAATGCTATGTGTGCGGCGGCGAGTGAGCCAGTGTTATGAACATATGCCCTTTACAGGCAGATCCTACAGGTTACATTACAGCTCAAGCAAATTAAGCCGAATATGGGCAATCTGGGGAAATAATTCGTGTAGTTTTGAAAATTGGTACAGTTATACCCTATGGTGTCTAGATGAACATACTAAAAGTCCTCGAGGGTGGGGGCTGTGCTAAGGGAGTAGGGGGGGGTTGAAGGTACCTTTTTTCAGATTTTTGCTCATATCTCAAATATTTGTAGAAATAGCATTATGATTACTTCGGACAAAAGTTTTCCATAAAATTTCCTACAAATTTGGTCATATTCATTTTTACTCTACGATCAATACTTTGGGAGCTACAGGGTGTTTAAGTTAACAGAAATATCAAAAAATGGTCGTCCAAGAAAACGTAGTTTTTTCGTAGTTGCTCATCATAACACGCGAACGTGTTGCAACGTTGTGTAGTTCAGAAATTCCCGTTACCGGTAAATTCCCATTTGGGAATATTCCAAGTATATTCCCATTGTTACCGGGAATATACGAGCTCGGTGGACCCATTCCTTTGATATTTCGTTTTGAGCTAATTAATTGAATACAAGCAAACCGTTTTCACTTTTTGACTCATCCTGAATCACCACTTAGAGTGAGTATCATAAAATTTACCTGATGATGGACCCTGAAAGCCCGTAATGGATCGGATCTCAAGATACGTTCAACGTAGACATGTGCGGTTTTCGCATTTCAATTCATTTTGATGAGCAGTTAGAGCCGGTATCATTAAATAAACCTGATGATGGACCTTAGAAGCCCGTAATGGATCTCAGGATACGTTCAACGTAGACATGTGCGGTTTTCGTATTTCAATTCACCTTGATGAACAATTAGAGCCGGTGTCATAAAATAAACCTGATGATGGAATCCTGGAACCCCGTAGGTTTGATCTCAGGATACGTTCAACGTAGACATGTCTGGTCTTCGCATTTTAATTCATTTTGATGAGTAGTTAGAGCTGGTATCATTAAATAAACCTGATGATGGACCTTAGAAGCCCGGAATGGATCTCAGGATACGTTCAACGTAGACATGTGCGGTTTTCGTATTTCAATTCACCTTGATGAACAATTAGAGCCGGTGTCACAAAATAAACCTGATGATGGAATCCTGGAACCCCGTACGTAGGTAATGGATCTCAGGATAAGTTCAACGTAGACATGTCTGGTCTGGCATTTCATTTTCGCGTGGAGCTGATGGAACCCTTAAACCCATTACTGATCCTCCAGCTCGTGACACCGTGCTGAATTCAATTTTTTGTCGCTGCAAAACTGGTTGCGCTGGAAATTGCGGATGTCGGAAGGCCGGTATTTCACGCAGTCAAGTATGCATCGGATGCTCGGGTTCAGGTACAAACGGTGTACCTGTACATTTACTAGAAATAGAAGACGAAGATGTCGATGTCGAAGATGATGACTAAAATAATAAAGGCGATCTGATGTGTTATTTAATTTTTAAGTAAAATTTTATAACCTTTATTTCTTAATGCACCAATTTTCTAAGCTTTTGTTATCTTTAACACCGTGTAGCTCCTAAATTATAGATCGTAGAGTAAACATATATAGGTCAAATTTGTAGGAAATTTTATGTAGAAACTTTTGTTCGAAGTAATTATAATGCTATTACAATCTGAATAAAGTACCTTCAACTCTCCCTACTCACTCAGCACAGCCCTCACCCTCGAGGACTTTTAGTATGTTCATCTAGACACCACCAGGTTTATTTCATCTGTGTTAGTATGATCATCAGGTTTATTTTATGATACCGGTTCTAACTGCTCATCAAGATGAGTTGAAATGCGAAAACCGCACATGTGTACATTGAACGTATCCTGAGATCCATTACGGGCTTCCAGTATCCATCATCAGGTTTATTTTATGATACCGGCTCTAATTGCTTATCAAGATAAGTTGAAATTCGAAAACCGCACATGTCTACGTTGAACGTATGTATCATGAGATCCGATCCATTATGGGCTTCCAGGGTCCATCATCAGGTAAATTTTATAATACCGGCTCTAACTGCTCATCAAGATGAGTTGAAATACGAAAACCGCACATGTCTACGTTGAACGTATCCTGAGATCCATTACGGGCTTCCAGTATCCATCATCAGGTTTATTTTATGATACCGGCTTTAATTGCTTATCAAGATAAGTTGAAATTCGAAAACCGCACATGTCTACGTTGAACGTATGTATCATGAGATCCGATCCATTACGGGCTTCCAGGGTCCATCATCAGGTAAATTTTATAATACCGGCTCTAACTGCTCATCAAGATGAGTTGAAATACGAAAACCGCACATGTCTACGTTGAACGTATCCTGAGATCCATTACGGGCTTCCAGGATCCATCATCAGGTTTATTTTATGATACCGGCTCTAATTGCTCATTAAGATAAGTTCAAATTCGAAAACCGCACATATCTACGTTGAACGTATCTTGAGATCCGATCCATTACGGGCTTCCAGGGTCCATCATCAGGTAAATTTTATGATATTCACTTTAAGTGGTGATTCAGGATGAGTCGAAAAGCGAAAACGGTTTGCTTGTATTCAATTAATTAGCTTAAAACTAAATAACAAAGGAATGGATCCACCAAGCTCGTATATTCCCGCGAACAATGGGAATTTTCTTGGAATATTCCCAAATGAGAATTAGCCGGTAACGGGAATTTCTCAACTGCACAACACAAGTGTTATGATGAGCAACTACGAAAAAACTACGTTTTCTTGAACAACTACTTTTTAATATTTTTGTTAACTTACACACCCTGTAGCTCCCAAAGTATTGATCGTAGAGTAAAAATGAATATGACCAAATTTGCAGGGAATTTTATGTAAAAACTTTTGTCCGAAGTAATCATAATACTATTTTTACAAATATTTGAGATATGAGCGAAAATCAGGAAAATGGTACCTTTAACCCCCCCCCCCCCCCTACTCCCTTAGCACAGCCCCCACCCTCGAGGACTTTTAGTATGTTCATCTAGACACCATAGGGTATAACTGTACCAATTTTCAAAACTACACGAATTATTTCCCCTGATTTTATTAATTTTCTTAGAGTATTAATAAATTAATAAAAAAATTGCTCTGTTATCATTGTTTTATTTTGTCTCAGAGTCTAGACATAGACACTGTCAGTTTAAACCTTTGAACGCCAAGAACACCTAAAGACAATGTGTGCTGCCGTGCATACTACGCCACCGACTTTCACGCCACGCCATCAAACTTTAAAGGGTTTAAAAATGTTAATATTTTGCACTTGCCTTACTCTCATTTCACATACCTACTAGAACAAGATGAGTTGAGAAATCATAATGTCATTATAATACTGTAATACTGTGTGATTATTTTAATAATAAATAAATAAATTATTACTGATCCCTTCTATGCAGTGTCGGGACCCTTTTATGCAGTTGTTAAATAAAAACGTAACTTAATTTGTTATTAACAATTTACGAGTTTATTTAGTTCAAACAACAAATATATTTTAATACCAAAATAAAATAATAATGAAAATATTTTTAGTATGTAAAACTATTAAAATCTGCTCCATTCGTGCCATGTTCCAAGTTTGACAAGAGACCTGAGTCAGAATACGCTAAAAAAGTTAATTAACACGAAAAATATTTGTGGTAATAAGTACGTAAGCCAATTTGACACTTAAACATTTGAGTAAAGAGTTATTTTGTACGAAGTAATTATGTTATAAATTATAAATAAGCGTTATTGGCATCTACTTGGACATGACAGCAGTGCCACTTTTTTCGACAATTTTGTTCGGGTCTGTGGCTCTATTATAAATAATACCTCAATGGTCTTCGGTAAAGAAAAACACTGTAAGTTTATATTGATATAAATAAATAAATGAAATGAAATGAAATGAAAGAAAAAAATACGCGAACGAAGTTGCGGGCATCTCCTAATACACCAATTAGAGTCTACAAATTTTACAATTGCTTCAAAATACGATCGCAAACACTTGAAATCCCTACAACCCATATTCATATGGGTGATTATCTCAGCGAAAAAAAATTGCGGCGGAATTGATAACTATAGTGTGAAACAATTTTTTTTAAAGTATTAATTTTTTTCTGAAAAGATGACACTAATTATTATCTTAAGCCAAATCGCAAAGTATTGTAAAAGTCATTTATGATTATTAATTATTTTTTTGCGGTAAAGTGATAATTTTGGTGCAGCGTCCAGTATTCGTTGTTCCTCATAAATGTCTTTGATAGAGCCATAACATCAATGTTTTAAACTAAAATTGCATTTATTTATAATTTGTATTAGTTTAAGTATCTTATGAGGATATATAAATAAAGATTAATACATAAATAGATACTCAAAATTGAGCACTAAAAGTTGTCCGGGTGAAATTGACAATTTTGGTGGTAAATATTGAAAATGTGTTTATGGTTGAACGAAACGCAACAAGACCAAAATCCGTGTGTTAACCTGTTCGTTTAGTTCCGCTCCGGAATTGAGCGATGACACACATGTCGTAACTTGCTGGATCTGTCCACTCAGCATGTAAGTATCTAATTTTGGTGTGTTCAAAATACTTTTTGATACAATTTGTGTGGTATATGTTTCTAGTGACTTAGCAATAATTGACTGTGTGTGAATAATGGGTAAGACGTGTTAAAGGTTTCCTTTTTTAAATATAAAGTTAAATTGGAAGTAAATAATACAGATATTTTTTAAATATTTTTTTAATCACTGTTTCTAATTTTGGTGGTTTTGGTGGTAATTTGTAACTCGGTGTAGTTATTTGAAGTCAAGTATAAACACAATACAGCTAATATTACAAGCTGTCGGTGAGGGTAATACTAGATTAGATATGCTTATGCTGGTGGCGGATTCTATAGCTTATATCCTTTCCTATATTACTATTTTTTCTTTCCCATCTGGCACGCTTCCTACAATTTGGAAATGGGCCCATGTGATTCCTCTCTCTAAAACCCCTAATCCGTCGTTCTTGTCGCAGTATCGTCCTATGTCCATTCTTCCCATCTTATCCAAAATCATTGAATGCTTTGTAAATCCACGTCTCTCATCACATCTAAATAGACTTGTTCAATTCTTTAGCACAACCACCGCTTTGGTTAAGATCACCGACGATAATCGTCTTATGATTACCCCTTTGGGGGGCAACAGCGGGTTCGAGTTGATGACCGATTTTCTAGCTGGTGTGAACTGTCTGCTGGTGTCCCTCAAGGGGGCATACTCTCTCCATTACTCTTTTCTGTCTTCATTAACGGAATCACCAAGTCACTCTCCTCCTCGTTCCATCTCTATGCAGACGATTTGCAGCTTTATGCGGCGGCCAGCATTGATGATTTTGGCTCCTTGGTTTCGTAAATCAATTCAGACCTGGAATCAATCCTTGTGCTTGGGCTTGATTCTTTGGTTTGATGAAGAATGCCAAGAAGTCGCAGGCTATTGTCGTTGGAAGCCCACATTTTATTTCTAAGCTTTCAGTTCAAGTTAAGCCAGTTATTTTCTTTGATAGTACGCCTGTATCTTTCTCTTCTACTATAAAAAAAATTGGCATTACAATGGATAAATCTTCAGAATTACCTTCCTCTTCATACGAAGATCATGCTTCCCCGCTCTCTTTTGCTTTGATCTCCGCAAGTTTGCTCATGTGTATCAATACCGCGCTCAAGTTAAATAGCTTCCGATCCATCAGCGCAAAGACTTACATGATCTTTGTATTTTGTTTAATGTCCTTTTCATTCCTTCTTCTCCTCCGTACCTTGCAGAGAAGTTCTTTTACATGGCGGATGGTAGTGGCGATCGCCTGCGGTCAAGTGCGAATCTGGCTCTATCTATCCCACTGCATAGATCTCATGTTAACGACGTGTCTTTTGCTGTGCGCGCCGTGAAATTATGGAATAAATTTTCTCCCGCCCTTAGGCAGACGCAGTCCGTAGCATCACTCAAGGGGAAGTTAAAGAAATTGTGGCTGTCGAACGAACGATTATTTGATTAGGTTGCTGTTTTTGTTATAATTATGATTATATTTATGTTATATGTATTTATATAGATATTACGTAATATGTATTACATTGACTGTTGGCATATCTCTCTCTCATTTGGTTTTTGCATTTTGATTTGTACTATTGTAAAGTTATCGTATTGTACATGTTGCTTGGTTTGTCTCACATAAGTGTGTTTAACACTAATTTACTCGAAGGTAAATTAGAAGAAATCCCTTAAGGGATAAATTCGCTTTTGTACATGCTTATTTTTTTGAAATGTATATCTGTTTATTGTGTACAATAAAGTGTTTAGATAAATTACATGCATACAATTAATCTAAATTATTACTTTTGCTATTCATAATTGATTTATTTTTTTAGAATGGCTAATCGCAAGAAAAATCAATCAAGAGAAGAAGTCCTCGAAAAGAAAAAAATATATTGTTGTTACAAACGATTAGTGATTGTATTTTCATAGATATTTTGGTATAATTAAATATATTAATAAAACATTTACTTTCTTTTCATTTTCCCCTATTTTCATTGACAAATATTAATTTTTAACACAAGTAACTAATTTTGGTGTAGATGTACAATTTTGGTGGCCAAAATATCTAATTTTTGTGGACACGAGCAATTTTGGTGGTAGGCAAATTACTAAAATCATAATATCTTTAAAACTATTATGTATAACAAAGGGCCATTACTACACAATATTGGTTATGACTTTATTCGTATTATTAGTATATAATTTTGACTCTAACATCAAAAATAAAAAATACCACCAAAATTAGGTAAATTTCGCGCTTGTTGAAATTCACCCATATTGTGTTTTTGTCAATTAAAGCCCAAATGGGAGGCTTTACATCTCACGCCATATTGCGGATTTTTAGTGGTAGGGACAAATTTATTTTACTGGTAAGTACCTAACTTAATTTTTTTGGAATCTGAAGTTGAATGTCACTGATGTAAACAAAGAGGAAACAGGATTAAATATTCCGCAAATTACAAGTAATTTTTGCATAAAAAAGCCAAAACCATTCACAGCGATGAAAGTGAAGTTTTTTTTGAAATGAAATGAAATGAAATGATTATTTATTTGCGGAATATGGGTTACATAAGCTGGTATAATTTACAAATTAAAAGAACCACCATACTTTACTTAAAAAAGCATGCAAATATTAAATCTAAATTTTGTTACCATGACAGATAAACAAAATAGAGATACTTAAAGCTAGATGTACCTACTTAAACAGAAATTAATTACTTATCACTAGATTTAAAATTTAAACTAAGAAACTCGTTAACGGAGTACACGCATAATTCACACAGCCATAAGTGCAGTTTCTTTTTAAAGTGTGTTAAGGGGAGACATTTTATTTCATTTGGAATTTTATTGAATATCTTAACACACATAAAATAAGGACTTCGAGTGGTTTGTCTTAGGCGTGCTCGAGGTAGAGACAAAAGGTCTTTTTGCCTTGATACCCGGTTATTGTAAGTAATTATATCACAAGTTTTCTTAAAATACTGCTGGTTCCCACGGACAAATATAGCTATCTCATATATGTATAAGGATGGTAGAGTCAAAAGCTTATAATGTCTAAAAACTGGTTTACACGAGTCAAGGGGTTTTAACGAGAATATTGCTCTTACACATTTTTTTTGTTTAACAAATGCCTTAGGCAAATCTACTGAGTTTCCCCATACAATTAAACCATAGCGGAGAGTCGACATAATATACCCATGATATGCTACTAGGGCCGCTTCTTGCGAGACCGTTTCGCGTAGCCTTCGTACTGGAAAAACAAATGTGTTTAATTTATTACAAACATACTCTACGTGCATTTTGAAGTCACAGAATTCGTCCATAATTATTCCTAAAAAATTTACATTAGTGTCTTGGTCAACAGAATCTCCTTTATAATTTTATTAATTTCTAGTTCTTGGCGCTTACCTCTACGTGTCAAGAATTGTACATGTTTAGTTTTACTTATATTTATTGACAGGTTATTACATTCTAGCCATTGGATCGTCTTGTGTAATGTTTCATTTATTTCGCGCTCGTATTCTTGGTCGTTTGTGCATGGTATCACAATCGATGTATCGTCTGCAAATAATACGGCAGGATAGTCTGTTACATTTGGGAGGTCATTTATATAAAATGAGAATAACAACGGCGAGAGAACGCCACCTTGGGGTACTCCAAATGTATTATTAATATAGCAGGATTTATAATTAACTAAAGCGTTACCCTCTTGCCTGACTATTTCTGTGCATTGAGTTCTGTGATGTAGATAAGACTCTAGCCAACGATGCATATTACCCCTCACACCATACAATTCTAATTTGTCCAAGAGCCTTTTATGGGATACTAGGTCGAATGCCCTGGACATATCTAGAAAGAGTACGCTTACAGATCTCCCTCTATCTACATTCTCTAAAATATCTTTGAGCAATGAAAACGCTGCTGTTGAGGTTGATTTGTTTTTTCTGAAACCATGCTGTTTTTCATTTAAAAGAGAATTTTTGTTTGCAAAATTAGTAAGTCTTTCCGATATCACTTTTTCGAAAACTTTCGAAAGAACAGGGATTAGCGCGATAGGCCTGTAATTGCCAACATCATTCTTTTCCCTTTTTTGTATAAAGGTTTGATGGTTGATTTTTTAAGACTATCCGGGAATATACCTTCCTCTATCGAAAGGTTGACTATGTAAGCTAAAGGTACGGATATTGACTTGGCGCAAAGCTTTAGAATTTTGGAGTTAATTTCGTCATAACCTGATGAATTTGTATTTTTTAACTTCATAATAATTTTCTGTATTTCTAGAGGGGTCGTGGGGTTACAAAACATAGAGGCCGGATAACGGCTACAACTCTCTAATGACTGACTATAGTTTCTATGAAATATGTTGGATACTTGTATGAAATATTCATTGAAATAATTTGCAATATCACTCGGATTGGATATAACGTGACCGTTGTTTAAAATGTTTTTGATTTGGTTAGGTTGTCGAATATTCCCCACCTTCTTATTAATCAAGTCCCAAGTCCCAAGGCGCTTTTAATAGGATTCAGTAGGTATTTATTTCAGCATTCCGGAAAACAATGTTTTGAATTTGGTTAGTGACAAATCGCTATTAACGCTTAATAATATGACGTATGCACATTATTGCCATAATTTTGACACTAAGCAAATTCGTAATGTAATTTTAATCGTGAAATAAATAATCTAATCTAATCTAATCAAATCTAATGAAAGCTGTTTGTAGCGCCACTATCCCTGGGCCGGACCGACGCTTGTTATTTTGTTATACTTTAAATTGTCTTCTATATTCACGTTTTACACGTTGTAATTTAATAGGGTAGTTTTTGGAATAATATTAAACTACATTCTTATAGCCCTTGCTGCTCGTATAGATCTATATCTTTAGAATTGTTCCTGACTTTCGTGTTTACAAAATATTTTTTAATAATTTCGACAGGACAGTTCGAACAGACAAGGCAGAAACTTTTTCAGCCATTGGAATGGTATCCAATGTCTGAAGAAGTTTCTGCCTTCGAAGCCGAATTGAAAAATGAACTCGTCGACGATTGACACTTGTCAAAGTCAAATTGTTGAACCGTCATTCATAGACTAGTTTTTAGATAGATTGGTTTTGTTATAGTCTTTACAGTCCGACCAAAAAAGTAGAAATTAAAAAGTGGCAATACTGTAGTGTCGTCCCCGTTTTCTTAGATTTATTAGAAACGGTCGACACTACAGTATTGCCATTTTTTAATTTCTACTCTTTTTGGTCGGACAGTAAGAGTACCCTTCGGAGGGCTATAGTTTTTTTTTCATATTTCCATGATACGATCACCATGGTAAGTTTCTTCTTCAGCTAGGCCTAAATCCGATAGATAGGGCCATTCAATGTCTAAATACGCCTTTACTCTTTTACTTATATTATCAGACTTAGCAAATGAAAGATTAATATTCATTGACACTTAATCCATAAGACTTTATTTACAGTAAGAAATAAATAAATAAGTTAATAATTTAATCGATTCAGTCGCATTCTGCCCGTCTAGCACCACTTTGCGACTTGTCGCGCGACAGCATCACCCGTCACTCTCTCACAGCGCTGCGAAGAAAGAGATAGGTGACATAACTCGCGCGAGAGTCGTATGTGACTGTGCTAAAGGTGCTTAGATCTGTCCGTTGTAAGCGAGTTCCTGGGCGTCTTCGTAGGACCTGGCCTGGTACGGGCCATGGTCCCAGCCAGGCGCGTGATGGTCCACATGGTGTTCGACGTGGTGCTGGGGGTAGTGGATAACTTCGTAGTTCACAACCTTGGGCTTGGTGAATTTGAAAATGACCATGGCACCTGTGAACAAAAATCGGGTTTATTGCAAGATGGTAGTGACTTGTTTGTGTTTGTCTGTGGCATCGTAGCTAGGGAGCTTTATGAAAACCGCACTCGAATTAGTCCATCACTTAGGGAAGTGATGGACTAATTCGAGTGCGGTTTTTTAATCGAAAGCCTCCGTCCAGATGGTTCTTAGCTATGTATGGTGGAAATAGGACCAGTATTTTTTTAATTGGAAAAGCGACAAGATCTGAGCCAAGTATTGAAGCTAAGAAAACCAAATTTTGTAGTTATGTTCAGTTTTAGTAGCATTTTCTATACCACTCATTGGATGAGGGTCTCATCCAATGAGTGGTAATAAACACTCACGAATAATAAACACAACAGTTTCTCAAAGGTGTGTAAATTTTTTATTTTGTACAAGATTTTGCTAGTGAAGAATATGGTTCACGGGCACAGCTTTCTGTCAATTTTTTTTTCAGGCCCGTTTAAACACATACAAGTATAAAGAGTCATGGTACTCTAGCATAACTGTGACAAATACTACCTGTCACTTTCCTTTCAATACTGTGCGAGCAAGACAGGTGATGCTTATGTTAGTTATGATAGGTTATGTTATGTTATGTAATGTTGAGCTTAATTCTAGTTATTATATCTGTCATTAGTTTGAGTTTCATCGTAAAATTGTGAATGCTCTAGTTCAATATCAATATTGATCATAGACGAAGTGGTTGGCGCAGTTTGCAGACACCTGCCTACTGAGACGACGGTCGACGATCGCCGGGGAAAATATTTGTATGATGAACTTGAATATTTGTTCTTGAGTCATGGATGTTATCTATATATGTATTTATATATTATATATCGTCGTCTAGTACCCATAGTACAAGCTTTGCTTAGTTTAGGACTAGGTCGATTTGTGTGTATATGATTGTCCCATAATATTTATTTATTATTTATTCCGTGTGTGTTTTAAGTTTATTAAGTCACGAGGATTACAAACCATCGATAAATTATGAACCATCTATGCACGTCAAATCCTCAGATTAATGCTATAAAAATGATTAAGGTGGATGCTGTCATATATCGTAAGTAGTTATTGTACAGTTCACATTTTATCGATATATTATAATCACGCATTAGATTAAAAAAATGGGCAAGTGCGAGTCCGACTCGCGCATGAAGGGTTCCGTACCATAATCTATAACAAGTTTGTTGTTGGGGAGCCCCCTTTAAATATTTATTTTATTTTATTTTTAGTATTTGATGTTATAGCGGCATAGAAATACATCATCTGTGAAAATTTCAACTGTCTAGCTATCACCGTTCTTGAGATACAGCCTGGTGACAGACGGACGGACGGACGGACAGCGAAATCTCAGTACTATAGGGTCCCGTTTTTACCCTTTGGGTACGGAACCCTAAAAATCATAAACTAATGACGTTCACAATGCTACAAGATCTACGCTTCTCGCGATATTGACCGAGTCCCGTTGACCGAAGTACCTATTACTTTCTTAAACGAAGTGCACACTATCACATTTTCCCAACTTCGCGAGTAGTGTAGTATTAGTATGGCGGTGGTATATCTACGCCGCATAGAAAGTAGGAACAAAATAAAAGCAGTGAATTTGCTGAGCATAAGTACTAGGCGCTAAAAATATATATTAATAACATATTTTTATCAACCAGTGATAAAAGATATCCATAAGTGTTTCTTTTAGAATTAACTATAAAAAATATTGAATACACTGGTGAACAACACTTATAACTTGAAGGTTCCATTTTCAAACATTTGATAAGTATATGTAGCTACTTTTAATTGAAGTCATATTAATGTTTATCTTGTATCGAGTTTTTTTTTTAAATCTTTTCATTTTTCATTAGAGATTTTTTTTTTATTTTACTCGAGTTCACTACCTATAAAACTATTGTCTGGCATTAACTTACCTGACAAAACGAGGGAGATGAGACCAAGGGTAAGAGCCTTCCAGGTCTTGAGAGCGATGAGGGCCAGCGCCAGGGGGACCAGCACAGAAGCCTTGAACTTAAGGCCAAGGAGGAAAGGCAGCAGAACTTTCTTGATCAGACCATGTTCTGAAAATAAAATTAAACTCAAATCCAAAAACCGACAATGGAGACGGAAGACAGTATTTATGCTGCAACATTCTTAATATCTAATAACGATTAATTTATTAAAAAAAGAGTTTCTACATTTTTGTCAAGAAGCGAATGCTACTCAAAGAACCAAATATCTACAAGTAAAAATCACTCTAAGCAATCAAAAACAATAAGTCTCACTGCTCTTGATCCTCAAAGGTTTGGGCAACTTGATCTTCTTCTTCCTGCCCTCGAAGACCTCAGGGTCTTCCTCTCCATCCAGAGGCATATCCAGCTCAGAAGGCAAGCCGGAAAGCAAAGACCTCGGAACATACTCCGAAGCCTCACTCTTCGTCAGCTCCTTAGGAACTTTCACTCTCAACGTATGCGTCTGAAGAAATCCATCAATGGTGTCAACAAACGCGAGCGCATCGTCCTTCGTTGACCTGGACTCTTCATCCAAAATTCCAGTCTTCACTATTGAGAGGTCGTCTGTGATTCTGATCTCATCATCGTTGGCCACTCGCGAAATCCATTCTAGGGTCCTCGGTTTAACACACTCCACGGAATATTGGCTTAAACATTCATTGTAAATGTTTTTGACCAGCTGCGAGGCAGGCTGATGGGCACTGGCAAACGCCACAAAAGAAAAGAACACTATTAATTTCATGATGCACTTTTGATTGTCTAATTTGACGACGCGACTGCTCGCCGTCCAATGGCGACTCACAATGTATGCCATGGGTGTCCTGGGCTTGGTTTATATACTAGCATTAATACGTGATGTGGGACCGAATGCAGAGGCTATCTTTGGTCCGTGAACGCTACATTTTAAATGTGTTTGTGAGAGGTGACAGTCTATTGGAAAACTATTACTTTGTTGCTTAGGACTTCAATTTTAATTTAACTTGACGAGAAGATGTACCAATGGCAGAACTAAAAGGTAGTGAGAAAAGTGACATAAATGCAAAAACTATCTTAACTGGATCCGTTTTTGAGACCCATTTTCTCCAAAATTTTAATTAAATGTTATAAAATCACTAGAGTAACTCATTAGAACTGTTCAACATTTTAAAATGCTTTTATCAAAACTATATTACTTTCAACCCACTTCAAAAATGAGGATGTTCTAAAGTCTACATGTGTGTTTTTTTATGTTGTACACCATCATTTATAAATCGGATTAGAAAATTATTTTCTCTTCTGAAAGGCTGAACCCCTGTCTGGGTCTCATTAAAGACATAATTAAGATAACTTTGATTATGATTATCGAATGTATAAAAAAATCGGCAGACTTATTCAATATTTCACAATATCACACAGTCTGCACGGAAAAATAAATAATTGAATGTCCAAAGAACTTGAGTCAGACTCTCATGACTAATTTAAGGAATTGGTGACCTTGGTCTCAATACGGTTTGTGACTATTATGAATATAATGGAAATATATTATATCCTTGAAACAACTAAACACACATTCAAAAATACGCAGATCCGAATAAACTACTAGGACTTAACTTTGTTTTGACTGCTGATTTTTATGACGTCACAAGCCAGTATCTTCATAGAAACTTCATACTAAGAGATCGGTTTTGACATATCATAAAAAAGTAGCTTATTTGAGCTGTAATCAAATACCGTATTCGACGTTTGACTCTGGCAATGGCGTCCATACTAAATCTCGTTGTTATATTTCTATTACAGCTATATGATACGCCTTCGTTACATAATTTAAGGTTATATTCTGCCCTGCTAAGCCGAAAAGCCCTATCTCAATCTGAGTATTAAGTTTTGAGAAAATCGACTTTTCGTAACCAGCTCGAAAAACGGATTTACCGTTTATTGCAATAGACATTAAATGAACTAGTTTTCAAGTATTTTAAGCTATTCTAGCCTATGTCAATATAAGGCTTTTTGGTTTCGTAATAACGATATGCCGCGAAAATCTCATAATAATGTTATAAAAAATG
Source organism: Apotomis capreana (assembly GCA_947623375.1). Lineage (NCBI taxonomy): Eukaryota > Metazoa > Arthropoda > Insecta > Lepidoptera > Tortricidae > Apotomis > Apotomis capreana. The sequence continues at coordinate 14,146,188 of OX392519.1, forward strand.
TAAATATGAAAAACAATAAGGAATGGTTTATTTAATAGATTTAAGTCAGATAGCACTATTTGGCTTATAACAGTTATAACATTAGATGCAAAATTGTCATAGCTATAGAATGGTATAAAAAAAACCCAAAAAGGCGTATCTCAGACATAGCACCTTTCGGCTTAGCAGGGCAGTATTATGCTCATAGTTTTATAATTATACATAATCTGAAATCAATGTATTGGAAATCACAAACAAAATTGGTAACGAAATGGAAAAAATATAATTGAACATTAATGACGTCTTAGTTGTATACATTTTTTTGAGAAATGCTCATAAACGCTATTCAACCATAATAAGATCTTCTTTACCATGAGTAAAATAACAAATTATATCATCAAAGTGAAATAACAGGAACGAGCAATTTATCTAATTATTACTATTATCTCCTTTAAAATATCAACTTGTTAATACCAACAGGCTAATAATAGCACAAATACCAGAATTATTATTCTTTATTTTATTTTTGGCAGGATAACCTTATAAAAATTGCCCACAGAACTGAGTTTGAAACTGTAGGCATCCAAACGATTTTGTAAGGGCATAACACCATTGTACAACTTTTGAACACTCTCCTCCCCTGGGATGCTCATGGCACCCAATTGACAATGAAGTTATACTTATTGTTGCTATATCAAACAAAACATTATATTAAAAGTTGTTGTATCTATTTAAATTATATGAAACGCTGTTATATCCATCATTGCACACCTGTAAAAGAAGTGTAGCATAATAACACGCTCATAATGATAAAGTATTAGAGCAACTTCTACTGCTGATTGTACCTACTGTCCGTTTGTGGAATATATACCATGTGGGTCCTGTAACAGGAGCAAAATATTAAAACATTGATTTTACTCGTCAAACTGAACAACATCTGCTCGGAAACTTTTTTTTTAAATACATGTTCATTATCTCAAACAAAGTAAATCGCATTTTTCAATGTACGCTGCCCAACATTGACATCGCCTTAGCATTGACATAGCTGTCACTTTAATAAATATCAAATGTTTCGCAATATATTGCTTCGTTGAATAAACTTTATTTTACAGGTTTACATTACAAATGAGTTATTTTGAAAGTTGTTTAATGAATGTTGTTCAGTTTGAGGGGTAAAATCTATGTTTTAATTTATTGCTCCTGTTACCGGACCCACCCGGTATGAATGCCAAATTATCAGGATTCTACGTAAGTACGAGTATGATAAGCTTTACTACTTATATCAGCTGAATCTCGTAGCAGCACGGATAGCTACCCCTGATGAAGAGCTCCATATGAGTTCGAAACATGTCGGGCTGTTCCTGATAATTTTTATGTGAACGTGTGTTCACGTAAGGCGACGGGTAATGCGAAACTTTCGATATTTTTCTTATACCTTCATAATCTGATATTTTTTTAGAAATAGCTGAAGTCTAGGAGCTAGCAAAACACCTTTAATATTTATTAAAACAATTTGTTCACTGTAGTTTACCTTACAAAACTTGTTCACGTCAAAAGCGCCCACAATAGTTTTGGGCAAGTTTTTAGAGACAACTAAAGAACAAGAAAGTGTATAATGATTTAATAAACAATAAAGGTGTTTATCCAGCTCCTAATATCTCGCAATTACTGAAAATTGATCTGGTTTGGAAGATATAATAAAAATTCGTAAGTGGCACTAGTTTCGCATTACCCGTCCCCTTAATACAATAATTAAGTATGATAATGGTATTATGCATTTTTGGTACTTAATAAAATTTGTTGTAACTTTTAAGTGGAGTACTTTTAATTTTACTTCAACGATGGCATTGTAGCTTTATTTGCAAGATAAGCTGTCAAATGTATGTTAATACAGTATCAGCTTAAAGATACAACAATTTATGTTATTTAAAAACTGGTGATTTGGCCACTGATCTCTGGCCTAGTCTTGATTACCACTCTGTAACCCCATTCGAGGGCATATGGGGTTCATACTCTTCCAAATAGGTCCCTGTGCGTTCTTAAAGTTCCTAAATAACTATTGATACAAAAATCAAAGCTCAAAGAAAAATGGAAATGCGTAACCTGGTGGAAGGGACCGGGAATCGAACCCGGTACCTCTGGATTACCGGTCCAGCGCGTTAACCACTTCGCTACCCTTACGCCAAGAAACCTTTAGTTCGAATGTTTCCTTATGCTTCGTGTGTCGATCTTTGCATTGTTTATTTGAAAGGCTTTGCACCTTAGCGATCTCTATGTGAATACGTTAATATTCACATCTTACCGCACTACTTTACAGCAGTGAACGAGTAAGCGAGAGAGGGCGCTGTTATTTATAAATTTATGAAACAAGTAGCGCCTCATTAAAAAAAAATTGGGCAAGTGCGAGTCCGACTCGCGCATGAAGGGTTCCGTACCATAATCTATTACCTACAAGTTTGTTGTATGGGAGCCCCCCTTAAATATTTATTTTATTTTATTTTTAGTAATTGTTGTTATAGCTGCAATAGAAATACATCATCTGTGAAAATTTCAACTGTATCATCGTTCTTGAGATACAGCCTGGTGATAGACGGACGGACGGACGGACGGACGGACAGCGAAGTCTCAGTAATAGGGTCCCGTTTTTACCCTTTGGGTACGGAACCCTAAAAATTAGACACTACATGTTTCATAAATGTATAGTTCCTAAATAGTTATTCCAAGATTTCCAAGCACCATGTACAAATGATACATACCACAGTGAAGAAAAAGTAACACAACCATATCAATAAATGGGGCGTAGCCGAAAGAAAGTGACACCAGGTTGCGTTCGCATTCCTTACGTAATACAGGACATTTTAATTGTGATTCCAATCAGACAAGAGAAAGATGTCCCGCAAAACGGATACGTGTACGCGTGCGCTGCGTATCAACTCTTTGATACATTGTACAGCTGCGCCTCTATAAATGTGACATGCGACTCTGTCGCGCGACAGCTATCTGTCACTTTCCTTTCAATACCGTGCGAACGTGACAGATGATGCCGAGTCGCGTGACAGGCGAAGTCGCTCCAAGATTATAGTAGCTGAGTAGAGTTGTCATTTAAACATACACAATTTTTACAAATTATCATGCCGGGACATAGTGGTGTTCACAAGAATGTTTATTTTGCCTCGACGTTTCGACCGTGATGTTACGTCTCAAAGGGAGATAAAATAAACACATTTTTGAGCACGATTAAGTCCCTTTTTAGGGTTCCGTACCCAAAGGGTAAAAACGGGACCCTATTACTGAGACTTCGCTGTCCGTCCGTCCGTCCGTCTGTCACCAGGCTGTATCTCAAGAACGGTGATAGCTAGACAGTTGAAATTTTCACAGATGATGTATTTATATTGCCGCTATAACAAAAAATACTAAAAATAAAATAAAATAAATATTTAAGGGGGGCTCCCATACAACAAACTTGTTTTATGGTACGGAACCCTTCATGCGCGAGTCGGACTCGCACTTGCCCAAATTTTGTTATAGTAAAGAACCTTGTCATTTTGAAATTTTCCGGGTGTTAATTGGGAGGACATTCTTTTTTATGTCAATCATTGGAATCTAGTGTCTATATGCGACTTGATACATTTAGAGCACTCTAATAGTCACAATTTACCTACTGATAAAGTTCGACATTCTTACGGAGCGCTGAAAACCTTTCATACAAATGGCGAGCCTGCCGTGAAGCCCCTATAAGTACGAGTATATATGTGTGGAAAAAAAAAAATTGACATTACGATCGTGAAAAGGTGCGTTAGTACATGGTTGTCAAACAATTATTGTTTTGTTGAATTATGAGGATTTTGGTAACAAATCGTGTGTTAAACGATTATATTGTTTGCCTTAATTCATCACTACATAGTATAAAACAAAGTCGCTTTCTCTGTCCCTATGTCCCTTTGTATGCTTAAATCTTTAAAACTTCTCAACGGATTTTGATGCGGTTTTTTTAATAGATAGAGTGATTCAAGAGGAAGGTTTATATGTATAATACATGCATAATTTATCAGCATGGCACCCGTGCAAAGCCGGGGCGGGTCGCTAGTATTTAAATAAAACTATTTCTTTAGTAAATTCGCTTTACTTATTTATAACCATAGATATAATCCTTACTCTAAGTTTATAACAGCGCTGTGTACTCTAGATATGGCCAAATAAGCGATGTCTCTGGTATATCTCAGGTATTCGCCTTCAACTATCATTGTTCATAAAAATGATCAAAGCTCAAATTAATAGATAAAAAAAAAAAAAAAAAGAAACAATCATTGTGAAGCGATGTTTGCGATTCGAGCTAGGTACATAAAGTGTAATTTCACGTTACTACCCGGTTAAGTTGAGTTTGCGCCTATTTTATGTATTTTCTTATATTTCTTTACCTAAAGAATAAATATAAATATAATTGAAATAGAGCCTAAAGGTTATATAATACCCGCCATGTTGCCTTCAGTAGATATTGCTCCCAGAAGGCTGGCGTTGCCTCCGTTGCCTCTTGGCGAGACGAGGCGAGAGGATAACCTCAATCGCTGTCCAAAGTAACTGCCAGTCCTCTGGGTCACCCGAAAAAAAAAAAATATAGCTACCCCTGATATAGAGCTCCAAATGAGTTCGAAACATGTCGGGCCGTTCCTGGCAATTTTTACGTGAGTTTACACCGTTTTTTATAATTATTAAAGATGTCTCACGATAGTTTTAATAATATTAAAACATAAAATGTTGTATAACGACGCAAAGCTCTCTCGACACTGCACTGCTTTAGCTGTTGGATGCACAGATAAAGGGAATTTCTCTCCTTGATATCCCGGAGAGAGTAATAGTTCTGAATGGCTTTTTGCTTCAGGGATTGGTATTCCACGGCTAGTCGTGTGTGACGCTGCGCGGCATAGGGTACATATCTTAAGCTTCTGATTTCCAGCTCTATATCGATTTCCATCTGCTAGAATTATGATATTGTCAATTGTTCATATAATCGAATAAACCCTTTGAGTATTTCGAAACTCCAATGGCGAGGCAATCCCAACCAATGCTATTCAGGGCGATTTCGCTTCGTCCGCACGCGGAATATTAAGCGAAAGGACTGATGAACAGACTTTAAATCAATTATTTGAATATTGATGGTCGAAGTGACAATGATTTGTGCACACCTTGCTGATGAAGCTGTTGGCGTAGTATGTAGTGCAGCTCCCCACTGAGCTGTCGGTCCTGGGTTCGAATCCAGGCAAGGACAAATATTTGCGTAATAAACTCGATTGTTCCTGGGTCATGGATGTTATCTATATAATGTATTTGTAGCCTAACAAACGTCGGACCGGCCCAGGGATGCTGGCGCTTCAACAGCTTTCATATGGCAATAATGTGCATACGTCATAATATTTGCATTATTAAACGTCAATAGCTATTTGTCATAAACCAAATTCAAAACATTGTTTACCGGAATGCTGCTCAATCCTCCTTTCTTTTAGCGAAATAAATACTTGATCCTATTGAAAAATTTCAGTTTCATCACTGTGGATAGTTTTGGCATTATTATGCAAAAAATACTTGAAATTTGCGGAATATTTAGTCTTGTTTCGTCTTTGTTTATTATTATTAGGCCGAGAATGGCAGCTCGAGCCTCTTTGTTTATATCAGTGACATTCACCGACTTTCAACGTCAGTTACCAAAACATTGTCGTTGCCAGTAAAATAAATTAGTACAACTAAAAATTCGCAATGGCGTGGGTTTTAAAACCCCCTGCTGGGTTATATATGGATGATGTGATGATCAGGTGAGCATTATACACGGTGTCCTGTACTTAATTGACAAAAATCTGATCCCCGATAAGACACCTTAGATTGGCACAGAAAATAGGATTCTTATGTAGCTTTATTAAAAGTCGTATGGTTTTTGAGATCTTCTTCTTTGGCGCTACACTCTTGCCAGAGCTGTCTTGGCCGTCACGTCGTTGATTTTGTGGCCTGCTTCACAATGCGACGCCATTATTCTCGAACTGCTGCTCTCCTGGTAGATTTGTGTAGGTTTTTGAGATAGTGGGATATTTTTTTTTTTTTCATGATGACCTTGTTTTACTTTAATAGACGCTCACGTCTAGGCCACAGATCAAGGATTTTTTTCGTTCTATTGGTTGTCAAATATTATCTGAAAACGACGTTAACTCTAGCGTACCTACATTAAAATTGTACAGTAAGCAAAATAATTCATGAGATTAATTTTCCCCTAAAATGATTTTCAAGTATAATCACTAGTGGTAAAAATAATAATAAAGGAGACCAGACGATGGATTAACGGGTTAGAAAGCTGTCCATTAGAAACAGGACACCGTGTATAATGACGCCAATCGAGGGAACCCTTTAAATATTATTTTCAAGTATAATCACTAGTGGTAAAAATAATAATAAAGGAGACCAGACGATGGATTAACGGGTTAGAAAGCTGTCCATTAGAAACAGGACACCGTGTATAATGGAGCCAATCGAGGGAACCCTTTAAATATTATGCGATTTCGTTGTTTTCATAGTGCTCTTTCGGTTGTTCACGGGAATACAATCCTCTAGTTTAAGTCGGTTATTTAGTGTAAAAAAATATTGTAGAACTATTAGATTTGTCGCCTAAAAGTGAAAGCAACGATCAGAGATATAAATAGATACAGCGCGTTTTAGACTAATATTGCCTACGTGATTTAGTTACCATTAGTTACCGGATGTTCGTGATTTATGATTCGATCGCCTACCCTTTAAGGACTACTGTTTGACCTACTGAAGAGGATTGAAATGAATGGACTACTTTTAAATGAATTTGTGAACATTGAATTTAATGCGTGCTGCAATTTAATTGTGGCGACCGTGTACAGTTGTACACGCAATAAGGTCTCTCAATAAGATACATCAGCAATATATCACCATCTCTATCCACCTCTCTGCAACGACCGGCAGAAAAGCAGTGCTGGCTTCCCACGATACTGATCTGCAGATCATCGGTCCACCTATGTGGTGACTTCCAGTACGCGGTCGCCAAGAACTTTCTCTAGCGATCATCGGTGTCGAGCATTAAGCCAGTTATTTGGGTCAATAGAATTTTTGCCATGGTGATGTCCGCTGGGTTACTCTTTAAAACTACGATTTTAGGCGGCAATATTCAACAAAAATGTTGTAATTTCAGCAGTTATAAGCCCATTCTTATTTAGAATATCTCTTGAAAGTACCGATATTATAAATTATCAACAGTTTTTGGAGTTTACTCCTTAAGAATCGATTTTCATATATAAGCCCGGGGTATGAAAAATATGGGGTGTAAAATCGAACGTATCTGCCGTGCTAATTTAAAAAGTCGTATCTCAGTATACGATCGGGGTAAAAACACGACTTCGTAATTTAGCAGGTTATGCGTTACGCGTTATAGACTAAGATCCCGATATAAAATAACCTTCACCGAGATGTTTATTTGATGAAATGTATTTTATATTTAATTTAATATGTCAATAAATATATTTCATATGGGTTGCCTAAGAAATTTTAACCCAGGGTATGTTTAATTAATAATTAAAAAAAAATGTTTTAAACATTTCACCGGTTTGATTAATATTAGATAAATTCTATACCAATCGAAAATATGAAGCCCATAGAATATGCAAACGTTAGGTTGCCTATTCTTTTCCCGTCACAACTATTGGGTAGCCAGGTATAAACAGGTAAATCTATACCTACTAGCATTTTGCAAAGGTCTGATTGTTGAATTGAAATTAAATAAAATTAAAGATTATTTAATTATGAATTTATCTAATAATCAAATCGGAGAAATGTAAAAAAAAAAAATTAATTTTAAACTAAACATACCCCGGACTAAAATTTGTTATGCAACCCATATGCAATATATTTATTGTCATTTTAAACTAAATATAAAATACATTTCATCAAATAAACATCTCTGTAAAGGTCATTTTATATCGGGAGCTTAGTCTATAACGCTTAACGCATGACCTGCTAAATTAAGAAGTCGTATTTTTACCCCGATCGTATACTGAGATACGACTTTTTAAATTAGCACGGCAAATACGTTCCAAAAATATAAGTATTGCGAGGATTGACGTTTGGTTGTCAAAGGCGACGGTTGAAAATTTTATCAAATTTTATTTTATTTATAAGTTAATTCAGTTTTAGAGTCCTTTTCGCTGTTTTTGCGATGAGTGAGTCAAGTCGAGGTGTCGTGAGTGATACGTCACTTTTAGAATGTGGGCAGCGGGCAGCTCCGTCGTGGCTATCTGAAGTGGAGTTTGATAGTAAGGCAGGGCCGAGTCAATCGGATATTGTATCGGACGCTGAGTCCATGTCGGATATGTGCGGCATATAGCGGTGAAGCGTGTTTGTGGTCTGAGCGACGAAAGCTGTGGTTGTAGTGATAGTTTTATCAAAATAGGCAGGAAACCTAAACGCTTGCGGGTTTTAGCAACCGCCAAAACGCAGCTGGAGCCGGACGGTGTGCCTGTGCCTGACAAGCTATTTGAAGTTTATATAGTGTCAAAAGAAGATTTACCGAAACAGATTGGTTTGGCAAAGTTGCTGCAATTTAAGGGTATAAAAGGAATTTTATCCGTCAAGTTTATGGGTCCACGTAAAGTTCGCATACAGTTTAACTCTAAGGATGATGCGGAGAAGCTTCTGGCTTCTCAGGAGTTTAACAATGAGACGAGACGTTCTTATTGGTCTAATATGGCATGCTGCACTTATGGAATTATAAGGCAGGTTGAGTTGAAGGTTGAGGAAGACGAATTTTTAAAGAATATTGAAGGGTCTGAAGACATTTTGTCAATATGTAGACTAAACCGTTTGGATCATGATGGGCGTTGGGTTAAGGCTGAAGCTATTCGTCTGTGTTTTAAGGGAACTTCTTTACCGCCATATGTTTATGCCTACGGTTGCCGATTTAAGGTAAATCAGTACACTTTCCCGGTTACCCAATGTTCAATATGTTGGAAGTTCGGTCATCTGAGCAGGTTTTGTCCTACTACTAAAGTTACTTGTCCGAAATGCGGCGGGGAGCATGCCAATTGCGAAACGACTATTTTTAGATGCATTAATTGTAAAGGCAGCCATATGGCCTTAGATAAGTCGTGCCCGGTTTTTGTGAAGGAGTAAGAAATTCGCAGGATTATGTCTGCTGAGGGATGTATATATAAACGGGCTTTTTGGTTGTATATGCAAAATAAGGAAAAAAAGGATACGGATGTTTGTAGTCAGGATGCGCCATCTGTTTTTGAGAATGACTTAAGTTTTGGAAAGTCATATAGAGATGCTGTTTTGTCGAAGCCGTTACAATCTAAAGAGTCTGAAGATTCTGTCTGTCAGGCTGAGGGCCAGCGATCAGTAAGTCAGTACAGATTAGAGAGCGAGCCACAACAAGAGGTTCGTAAGCCGCGGAATTCAAAAAGAGTAACAGATGTGAAGAGGTCCGAGTGTCTATTGGTCAATCAGCCTACTATTGAGCGGGGGGCTGATATGGAAGATAAAAGACAAAATAAGGACAAGAAGAAGAGACGTATTACTTTTGAAAGGCTGGTTGCGAATACGAAGGATATTTTGTTTTCTACCGAAAGTTGGGAGGAGAAGTTCAAAACGCTGTTTGGAGTTGTTGTTAAGGAGATTTTGGATTTATTTAAGGATTTTTTTAAGGAAGGTGATTTTGTACGTTTGTTTTTGTCTAATGTAAATGGCTAGGTCTAATACCAGATCTTTCTTGAATGTAATGTTCAATTCAATATTGGCGGAACCCTTATCGGAATCGGCTAAATTTGTATACAGTTTTTTTTATGTAAATAGTGTATACAAATTTAGTTGTTTTCGTGTACATGTTATTTTTAAGTTTATACGGTTTATGTTTTTATTTATCTATGTCTTTTAGATGAATGATGTTGTGTATTAGGCCTGCTGGAGCTGGCATGTTCATAAAAATGATCAAAGCTCCTTAATTAATAGATAAAAAAAAAAAAAAGTATTGCGATACTACGGTAGAAAGGTCGTATCTTTGTATGGATTTCATAGTAAGATACGGTTTTTTTCCGTAGCACTGCAGACTGTAGTAACTAAACTAGCCGCTCGAGGGCGCTTTACATCACGCTTCCTTATTTAGTTACTAATCATGATCTCTCCAATTTCTTAAAAATCAATCGGAAGTAAATTTTCCTTGTAAAATATTGTAATTTTGCTGTATATTATACTCGTATATTAATATTATGTAAATGCCTACCTTCTCGTTCTTGTTTGCAGCACCCAACAGGGTACATAATGTGATACTTAAACTATTTACTAATCATTATGTGCAATAAACGTATTGAGTATTGATTATATATTTTATAATCGTTCTTAAGGCCAGGCGCGCACCACGATTTTAATCGCGCGATAATTTTGTCGCATAAATGCAAGATATGGGTTTATATGAGAGTGCGCGCACCACGATTTTCATAAACCCAGAAGTACGCTTATTTCTGCGACAAAATTATCGCGCGACTAAAAAAAAATCGTAATGCGCGCCTGGCCTGAAGAGTAAACTCCAGTCGTGCGTCGGAGCTGACACACACACTTTTTTTTAAGAAGTTTAATCACCTGGTTGACGGGACAGAATAACAACAAGAAAAAATTGATCCACCCATTTACTTTCTTCTGCGATGTTCAACGTAGCCAAGAGAGCTAAGCGGTGTACGTATCAACTAACTTATTTAGCTTGAGAGTTCACTAAGCTTGACCTTGGCTTCACCGTGTTCAATAAAGATCATCCGCACCCAATTCAGAATGATGATGATGAAATCTTCATCGGGTCCGAAGAAAGCGACTTCAAGTTATAGGGCTCGTAGGACTCCTACGACGGTGGGCACGGATATTACTCAAAACCCAGTTTACAAATGAAGCGAAGATTGAAAAATTTAAAGATTCGGACAGGATTCGAACCTGCGTTTCCAACGGCTTTCCGGGCCAACACGGGCGTCCTCCCAATTGGACCACCGAATCAGATGTCAGCGCCATTGAATTTTTCAACCAGTTCACATTTAGTTTACGTTAGCAGACGCTTTAATAAAAATAAGTAAAACCCAGTTTGTTGGGAAATATCCGGTCACAGCGCGCGCAGTGGAGCTCACCACGGTCATGTAGGTGTAAGCATCGGATGGCTCCGGGCGCGCCTTGCGCTCTTGACGTCCAGCGCTTGGAGACGAGCTTCTTCAAACTCCTTCACTCTAAAACGGACAAACGGAGTGAGTGCCATACATCCCGTCTACTGCTAATGGTTTCCCAACCAGAGGTAGATATACTGCTGGTGGTTAGGTGTCTCTCAAGTACATCCTTGTAACGGACACGCTGTCCCCTAGCTTTACGCGTGCCTTCTGAAAGTTGAGAGTAGAAGATTGCTTTAGGCGGACGGTTATCCTCCATACGGACGATGTGGCCACATCATCCCAGTTGGTTCTTCATCAGCATTGCCTCTATGCCCTTCAAATGTGAACGTCTCAGGGCGTCCGTGTTCGTCACACGATCCTCCCATTTTATCCTCAAGCTATGTCCACACTGTGCCTTTTTCACGTTCAACTTGCGCTTTCGTCTATTGCGATCTCACTCGCATCGTACAAAAATGAGCAAGAAAACAATAGACGAAAGCGCAAGTTGAAAGTGAAAAGGGCATAGTGTGGACATAGCTTCAGGTTGTTGCTGAGACAATACTTGGAATGTATCTAATTTCTTGATGTCCCGTCTATAAAGACACCATGTCTCAGAAGCAAACAGCAAAAAATAAACGACGGGCAAAATATCTCCACCCAGCAACCAGAGATACGTAGAAATATATAGCCTAGCAAGAGTCGGTCCGGCCCAGGGATAGTGGCGCTACAAACAGCTTTCATGTGGTCATATATTTGTATTATTAAACGTCAATGCCGCCAAACAGCAATGTTCTAGAGCTGGGCGTTTTTTTCTGTAACAGTTTCGAGAAACCGTTTCTTATAAAGAAACGGAGTAAGGGTTTCTTGCCATACCTGATAACAGTTTCTTTAAAACCTGCTACTAAGACGTAGCCGATACCATTGTGTGAGCTAAATTTTCTCGAAACACAAAAAAAAACGATTCTTGATTAAAAGTAGTTTTACAATAGCTAACTAAACATTTTATGAAAAACTAGTTCTTGAAATAGCGTTACACCAAGTTACTAATGAAACCATGCCCTAATAAAGAAACTGTTTTTTAAGTAACTTGTTTTCGAAACGGTTACTTGTCAAAAAGAAACGGTGACGTTTCGTTTCATCGAAAATGCGTAACGACCCAGCTCTACAATGTTCGCATTGTTGTGTTCCGGTGTGGGGGTAAGATAGCCGGTGAAGTTACTAGCATAGGGGCATTCTATCTTCGTCCCCCGGGTAGGCAAACACTTGTGACTCCCCTGGTGTTGCAGGTGTTTATGGGCGACGGTAATCGCTTTCCATCAGGCGATACGTTTGCTAGTTTGCCCCTAATGACATAAAAAAAAAAATAGTGAGTTGTCAAGGATTTGTCATGAACTAAATTAAAGATTTTGTTTACCGGAATGCTGCTCAATCCTTCGATCTTCTTGCAATAAACACTGAATCCTATTGAAAAAAAAACTTGACTTACATCATTGTGGATAGTTTTGGCTTTGTTATGCAAAAAATACTTGAAAATTGCGTAATATTTAGTCCTGTTATCTCTTTGTTTACACCAGTGACATTCACTTTCAACGTCAGTTACCAAACAGTTGTCGTTGCCAGTTAGATAAATAAGTTCCACTAAAAATTCGCAATATGGCGTGGCCCCTGTTGGGCTGTAAATATACAATTTATAGATCTCATTTCATTAAACAACATAACTGACGATTTTCCACTACAATCATCGCATATTATATAGATTTTTCTAGAACAATCGTATTTTACCAAATTGGAACCAATCATGGATGGATCAACTTTTGTTTGTCGTTGCTTTGTCCCGTGACCCAGGGGACATAGTGATAAAAAAGTGAAGTACCTACTTGTTATAAAAATGTTGATAACTTACTATATTACTGATATCCACTATCAGATGGAGTCTACATAAGAATGGGCTGAAAATTGTTGCAACTACTTGGTTTTTAGTAAATATAACCGCGAAAATAGTTGTTTTCAAACGTGACCCAGGGGAACTCACCATGGTAACGATTAACAGAAAAAAACTGATTGACCCATATAAGTAAACAAAAACCGCCTGTTTAGTGCAATTCGCGTTTTATACCTATCTCACTCGCTCTTACACGAACCAGATAAGAACCTTTCAGTTTTCACCCAAACACGAATTGCAATCTGAGAGATCACGGACTGTACATAGACGTAATTTTGTGGTTTAATTTAACGATGGAAGGAATCCTGACATTTGCCACGTAGGTACGTAATTATTGGAAGAAATAAAAATATACATTTATCAAAATAAATAGTTTATTACACATTAGACATTACTATTCCATTTTCCTTGTTTCGATATATTTTTTAAACTTAACAAAGACTTTTTGAGCAAATGTTTAAGTAAAAAAATATATAATAATAACAAATATTAATTAAAAAGACAGAAAACTAAGTAACTGAGTAGTTTAAGAGAGTTGTTTTTGTTTTAATCCGATAAAATAAAAATTATTTGGGTTTATCGGCCTGAAATCGTACACCCCCTCCTATTAAAACATTGAATTAAATTTAATTACATCCGATAAAAATATGCCAAATAGCGAATTACAATATCGGTATTTTACATAGAAATTCTAGATTTACATGACGATGCATTTTAATATTGGATACTAACGGATGTGTTGGTAATAATGATAGGTAGTTAGGTAAATTTCATATTTGTCGTCATTACAAAATTAAATAAAACGTTGTAACCCCCTGACTTTTACTTGGGTTGTAACATTTTTATTTTATTTAAAAAAGTCGTGAAAAAAAAAAATAACAATCTGTTTTAAAAACGCGGAACTAGGCATTGCTTTATTGTAAATGAAAGAGAAGATGAAATATTTTTTACAAAATGTCAGATTTTTTTGCCATACACAAGTATCGCGACAGTCATTCTCATGAAGTATATTAATATAAATGCATTATAATTAAACTACGAAAATATACTGTCCTAATGACTGGATGGCGATATTCTAAAATAAATAAATAAATTACTACATTCTACAAAGACTTACTTCGAGTAATTCATACTTTGTGATTGTACTTACAATATTTTTTTTTTGTGATTTACTTTTATAATTACACTTTATAGTTTGTTCAAATGTGAACGTATTTTGATGTCAAACCATTTTATTATCTTACATGAGTCCAATCAAAGTAAGTCTTTATTAGGGTCATAATTTGAGGATTTTAACTGTCTTATTATCAGTCTATAATATTCGACAATTGACAACAATATTTTTTTTGCCCAGGTTATTTTGCGATATAATCAAAAAGGATGAAAAGAATAACATTTTTAACATTTTCGAAAATATCCTTTTAAAAAATCCATTTGAAAAGGTCTTCATTCTAAAAGAGTGTAGGCGACAAGTACCTAATTGGACACAGCGCAGTTAAATCATACATTCGAACTATTACTAAGACGGATTTACGATGGAATTTGCACTACTGTTACGTTTATAGGTTGCGCCTGCATTTTCCCACAAGGTGACGTCAGTTCAATGCTGATTCTTAGTCGACGCTGCTTTCACCTTTTTTATATTTTCTAATCTATAATCTTATTAAAACTTTCGTGAGACATATTTAATTAATGTATAAGTTGTCGGGCCGTTCCTGACAATTTCACTTGAGTGTAAACCGCTTAATACAATAATTTCCAAAACTAGTTCGTACTTTGAAATAAAAATAATATTTTCGGTTTAGTAATGAAATTAGTTTAAACTTAACACTATTTGAGAATTTGAAAAATTGACTATTCATTAAAGCAAATAACATAATTTTGATAATAATCGTAAAATTTCGCGACCTGAGACAACCTTATTGAAGATATTAAGATTGTTATTAATATGAAGATATTGGAGACAAAGTAATAAGCCGGCTAAAACGCTCAAATAATCACCCGTCAATTAAAAAAAGTATTCTAGAATAAATAATTTGCTACTAACACTAGGGTTTTGGCCGTAGCTGTAACTATTTTTTTATATTCTACATAAAATAAGTTGGTAGTAATTAGTAGGTACTTAAAACACTTAAGATGAATAAATGCAATGCAATTTAAATAACAGTCATTTTCCCAACCCTAATAAAAATAAGATTTCTTAGGAAATAAATAATAAAAATAGAAGTACTATGAGCTGCACAGTGCACAGTTGCACACTGCATGCATGGACCATTTTTGAATGAATTCATTCATAATTCAATCAATGGGTAATGAATTCATTCATAAATGGGCCATGCAATTCTGCAGCTCATTGTACAATGCGTGAGCTGTCACAATGTGATTCACGTTTTATGTCTCGCTCGTTTTTTGTCTCACTCGCTCTTACGCGACCCAAATAGGAACCTCAAAGTTTTCGCCCAAACCTGATTCGCAGTCTGACAGCACGGTATGTATCATGATACTTAATTCAGAATACCACAACGAATCCTTGCCAGTTATTTTCAAAACTCATTTAAGCAAACACAAGTGAAATAACACAGTTCATAATTATAATTAACATGGTATGTACATTATCGCTCCTCCGTTTTAACAGTAGTGTTACTAAAATAGACATTAATTGAAATGCACATTTTTAGTTAGTTCACTGTCGAATTGAAATTGCGATTTTTTAACAACATTGACTTTCTTCTCATTGAAAAATCTACACAGGAATATGAGCACAATTGATTTAATTTTTATCATTTTTAAAATGCTACCACACAAAACGATATTTAGTATCAGGACGGTTTTTTTCGTCCCTCTCCATCTCATGTCAAAGTATAATTGAGTGAGCGGGACGGCACTACATGACAGTTCGACTATTTCCTCGATTATCGATCGAAAGTATCTTTTGTCCCAGTACATTTTATAGGTATCACAACTCCAAACTTTGACTGAAAGTTTTTTTTTTCTAAAACCTGTAATAATTTCAGCATTTTATAAACATCGTTTTAAAGAACCCACTAGGCTAGGTTAGGTTTGTTTTATAATGATTCTAAAACGATAACCGTTTTGGAAAAAAATGACTTTCGGACAAATGAAAATTTGGCGAAACCTTACAGATGTGAAACAACAATTAGTGGCTCGGAAAGGTTCATTTTATAGCCTGAATTTAAATGTACTGGGATGACAGATGTCACACGCTATGTGAAAAAGACAGTACATTTATTTGTCATAGCTGATATGGCAATCTGGATAGATGTTTGAGCAGTCCTTCTGTTCCTGTCCATCTCTGGCTGCTTGCACGTATCGGTAGTAGTGGATGGCCAACTTGCTGTCCGCTGGCGGAATTAGCTCGTTGGAATCCCTGTAAAAAAAAAATACGTATAAGCCTTTATTCTTAACTCAGGTACATAATATTAAGTAATAAAATATAAATAAAATAAAAATAAAAAGCCTTTATTAATTCCTAACATTACTGCATTACATTTAATAAGGTGTAATATGTTTTTTTATTAACTTAATATTATGTAAGGACCCCTCTTCGGGTGAAGGCCCCCCTCCAGATCAAGCCATTGTTTTCTTTCTTCAGCTTTCTCTCGCCAGTTTTTGCCATTATTTACATAATATTAAGTACATAGGTTTATTACAACGTGGTTGGTCATGCCCTTTATGTAATTATGTTTTATGGCCACGTCACGAATAAAGGTACTATTTAGTTTTGTAACAAAATTACTATTCGTTTAAGTTTTATAATATTTCGGTGTTAATTTTTTGCTGCATAATATTGTTAAGGTTGTTTGTTTAGTGATATATGGTAAGATTCCGTACTTATATTTGTTTTCTGTTTTAAACTGATCGCCGTAATGCTTATAGATAATTAAAAAAAACATTTAGAGAAAAAGTTGGTTGTCAATCGCTTAATGTTTATTTTTGTTTTATGCATTTGTTATTTCCCCTCAAATGTGATGAAAAATATTGTGTGTATGGCGGGTAGTAAAGGAATTACAAACTCAGGACATTAAAAGCCCTCCGCTCCGCCTTCGGCATCAGGCTTCTAATAGACCTTCGTAAGTAATCCCTACTTACTACCCTTATGACACAATACAATACAATACAATACAATACAACAACACTTTATTGCACACCAACAAGAAAAATATTACATGAGAAATCATAAATTAAATAATGGTAGACAATAGCGATAAGACCGCCTATCGCTAAAGAGCGATCTCTTCCAGACAACCTTTGGGTGGCGGAGAAAACAAAATTAAACAGAAAATAATAGGTGGTGAGATAAGAACTTTAAGTAATTTGAGAAATAATAAATAAACGACAAACAAAATATTAAAGGCACATAGGTCATAATATACTATTCTTTCTTTTTTTACTTACTTGCTAAGTTCGTTGGAGACTAGATTGCTGTAGGGCGTGTGCCTGAAGGGGTCCCGGTAGAGGGCGCACACGGCGCGCTCGCGGCACCCCGGCGAGGCGGCCCCCAGGGGGCTCAGGATTTGCTCAACTTTCCCCAGCAATTCACCGTAGAATTTCTCTGCTGCTATGGTATCCTGGTGAGCAAGAAAATAACAAGAATTTTAATTAATTTAGCACCTACTAGCTAAAGTACAGTATACTGGTGAAATAAGGATGGCTGGGCCATTTTTTTGTTGTACACCCCACTTCTTTTTTGATTTATACTCAATTAAAACTAAATTATGAAAATAACAAGGCTCAAAAAACACCACTCCCTGTCGTTTTGGTCCAAATGTGCCCACAACGCTCGCAGCATTTCCACGCTGGATCGCAATGAACAGCCTTTTTATTTTGCATATTTTAGCTATTTTCTACTCAGAATCACAAGCTCTTTCGATCTTATTAAGAGAAAAAAGTGTCTCAAAATATTCATATATTCTTTTTTTCCGTTCCGTTACCGCTACAGTAAGTTGTATGGAAATGGTACTTCCTTCAATCTAGCCGCCACTCGACTATCGGCATTTAGAATAGAATATTTTATTTTTGACCAACATAGATTGACCGTAACCATTGTTGGTGTGGATTTTAATGGTGCAGGTTCGCGATGCCATTGTCAGTGTTCATAGTCTGTCCACCTCCAGAATTTCCTGGAATATTACATATGACAACTCACCGGATCTGTTGCCGCTAGTATCTGTTGCTGCCGAACCACCTCCGTCACGGCTTACTTCGTGGGTTAGCAAGCTCAGCTCATTTTATTGCATCCTACGACTTACGACTGTCAAAATTTGCTCAAAAAAGTCATCTAGCTAAAACTTGCTGCATTCCTCCCAGTCACCACATCAAAAGAAACTTCGATTCCAACTAACTAAGGAGCGCAAAGCCTCTACTACCATCGGAATTATTATGTCAGCGTTCGTTATTTGCTGGCTGCTTTTCTTCGTGCTAGCACTCATAAGACCTTTATAGGGACAGTACCAGCGGACTCTTCTTGTGGTTAAGCTTCATAAATAGTTTGCTGAATCCTATAATCTACGCGACAGTGAATCGAGATTTTAGGAATCAGTTCCAGGAGAAGTTCTTCAGATTTTTTAATTTGAATCACATGATGAGGGAAGAGTTTTATCATAGTGTCTATTGTGTTGTGGATGCATAAGACAACTCACCGGGTCTGTTGCCGCGAGGATCTGTTGCTGCTGCCGAACCACCTCCGTCTCCGCTTTTACTCCGTTGTTTATGGAAGACAACTCATTTCATTGCCTTTTGAGCCCTCTTATGATGCCTATTGCGTTGTGGATGACGGCGGTTGAGTGTTTTTTTAATGAAGGTACATTAGATAACTCACCGGATCTGATGCTGCGAGGATCTGCTGCTGCTGCCGCACCAGCTCCGTCTCGGCCTTCACTCGGTTGGTCTCGGAGAGCTTGGCGGCAGATACGCGCAGGAGTTCGTCCCGCACCGGTGACGGAGGCGCTCTCGCCGCTAGAGCTGCTGCTCGTATCTGAAATGTTTTGTTAGGAACGTCAGTTTCTTTTATAATGTCT
Organism: Apotomis capreana; assembly: GCA_947623375.1. Taxonomy (NCBI): domain Eukaryota; kingdom Metazoa; phylum Arthropoda; class Insecta; order Lepidoptera; family Tortricidae; genus Apotomis; species Apotomis capreana. The sequence continues at coordinate 14,165,327 of OX392519.1, forward strand.
ACCGTTCAATTATACTTATATTATGAATTGTATCTGGATGATATCGCTTTTAGCGATAAGACCGCGTATTGTCTACCATTGTTTAATTTAAGACTTCTGATGTTATGTTTTTCTTGTTGGTGTGCTATAAAGTATTGTTGTATCGTATGAATCAGAATTTTAAGATTAAAGTTACCCTATACGTAGAATTGGCGACATCTGCCGTATGGTACCCCAACAAAGGGAGCCATCAGACTTATGATGGGCGTCGCAAACAGAGCAGGCCTAGATGAAGAGGATAGAGGAACTAAGCGAACCATTCCTCAAACACTGGGCAGATGAGTCATTATGCAAGGAACTGTTTATATCTAAAGTATTTTGCCCAGTCAGCTTAAAAGGCCCTTCAATGTTGTTAAACATTTTAGTATTCATACGATCTTAATTACGATCTTATTAATAGTTGCACCTCATTGGGCAATGTTACTTACCAATGCTTCTTTTTCGACTTGCAATGGATCTTTGGTCGTCACCTTCTTATTTCGATAGCCAGGTGGACCCACAGGTCTGTAATATGTATAAACATAATTTATAAAGTAAATTTATGAGACATGTAATGTATATTTTTTTTAATGTGGGTACAAAATTGACATGCGTAACCTGGTGGAAGAGACCGAGAATCGAACCCGGTACCCCTGGATTGCCGGTCAAAAAAAATTGTGGTGTCAGTTTCATCAAGCCATAACTGGATCAAATTCGCATACCAGTCAAAAGAACTAAGAGTATTAATTAGGTTTCGAAGGCAAAGATTCCCTCAGCCACTATTATTGAAAACTGTCAAATTGACAATTTAAAAAACATTTCTGAAAAACTGTGGTAAGGAAAAATGAATAACCTGCAGCTTGTAGATCCATAAGAGGCCATATTCCTTTTAAAAATTATTTTTCTCATATTATGACAATTATACTGATAATTTCAACCAACTTTTTTAAATGAATGATATTTTTCTCCGAGTTCTGGATAGTAACATAGCTATTTAATGCTTTCATTGCGTGCAGTCGAAAATAAATTGAAAAACTAATTTTCCGCGTAAATTTTGAGTAGTTTTTGAAACAAAATTATCAATGAAAAGTTCAAACACTAGGTTTCAAATATATACCAATAATTTCAATAGCCCTGTTCTAGGTAGTTACATCAATAATATGTTAAGAAACATGTTTGATCATAGAGAAAAATGTCCAAAACCATCAGCATTTTAAAAGGAATAAGGCCTCTTACAGCTAGAACTATTGAAAAAAAAAACATGGTCATCTTAACATTTTACCAAGCCTATTAGGCTGTAGGTATATATCGTACCTTCCTGCAGCAAGTGATATCCGTTGTCCGTTAGGAGGAACGACGTTTGCAGTATTGCTACTAGCTGCATATTCACCTACGTTGCTCGAAGATCCTGGAATTTACGTTAAACCTTTGTTAAAACGTCAAATTAAATAATCGATATCTATAAAAAACCTGAACCTGATCATTCTAAGTGAATCGCAAAGGACGCCAGGATATCTAACAAAACAAGAGTAATGTTGCAGCTAAACAGTTATTTCGTGTAATAAAATCGTAACTCTCATTGTATATTTCGTATCTGAAAGCTTTCGCTACAAGCACAAAATTAACATCGTTCCAAGCAAAACGGCATTGCTCCGCAATATATAATTTCTTACCAGAGGAGCTCAACATACACATTTAAAAGAAAACTTAAAGAAGGGCTCATTAAAAAAGCCTATTATACATTAGACGACTTTTTTAAAGAAAGTTACAATGTGATTAATAGTGTACTTTAAATGTGAATATTATAATTTAAATCGTAGTACTTAATGATAATGTATAAATATTGTTTTAAATATAAAACTAATTGTAAGGTATATAGGATGCAATAATTCTCTATTTTTAGTTACCTAATCAAGTTTCACATGCCTAACGGTAGAACATTATTATGGAACCATGTTACTACTGTAAGACCTTATATTGTACCGTATATTCTGGTAAATAAATATCATTAATTCATTCATCAGAAATAGGACAAGGAATTCAAGGAAAGATAGTAGCGATTTCCACGACGGAAAACGTTCTCTGAGTATTATGAATTTATGAACCTTCTTAGAACGTAAAAAAGTATCGAGAGATAATTTGAGAATATTTTCAAAAATTACCAAAAAATTGTCACTAGAAAAATTTAAGTGATTTCTTGGTGAGTTTTACAAATAAGACGAATTGTTACCTGGTGGTAGACCTAGTCCCCAGGCTTTGATATCGTGAACATCGTTTGGGTGAGGTTTGAAGTTCGCTATGGCGTTCCGGTGAATGTCTGCTGCTAAGTACCTGAAAATTAACAAAGCTTATCTTAAACCTTCGTCACAATCATGCCTGATGATTGATATTGCATATATTTTATTATGTGTATCTAGTGTGGTATACTGCCTTTTCGCAGAATAATTTTTGGTCGAATGTTTCATTTCGCCGGATTTTCACTTCGCAGAATTTTTATCCCTCTAGTCATACATTTTCCATAATTCTTGCAAATATCATCCTATTGATTTAGTTAGGTTAGGTTTGTTTTATAACAATCTCAATACCTATAATATAATATAGTCCCTAACTGATAATAACTCATTTCCTTCTACCTAAAATTAATCAACATCACAGTCGATTGGTGATTTGATATGGCTTTCAGAATGCAGTTAGAGAAAAACATCGATTTTTAGGTTAAAAACAAATGCTCCAGTAAACTTTTCAATGAATACTATTTCTAACCCGCCCTAAGGCATAATATAGAAATGAAGTAGGTTGAAAAACTCGATGCTTTGGCTAGTGGCTTTAACAGCATAATTGGTAATGCACCCGTCTGGCCCGGAAAGCCGTGGGGCTCAAAGCATAACATTTTTAAATTTTCGCTTCTATATATACACATTTTAGTATTTCCAAACGCTATTACATGGATAAAAACTTACTCAGGTCCAAGTCCCGGCCCAGACAGCTCCCAGTCCTGAGGATAGTGCTCGAACGCTGGAGGTCCATGCTCGTGGCCGTGGAGATCGTGGGAGTTCGGCGGACCAGCAGCGTGGGGGCGCACCACGACGGTGGAGCCGTGAGGGCCATGGGGGGCGTGGGCGTGGTAAGGCGCATGCGGGTTCTGGAAAATATCAATCATAAAATCTTACTTACGATCCTACAAAACATGCACATTGTTTCAGCTGGATATGAGGGTCGAAAACGTAAAAAAGTCGTATTTCAGCCATTTCGAAAAATTATTGCGAAGTCTACAACTCACAGAGATACTGTAAATAGATGATCATGGTTTACGTAAATTTTGCGTGAATCTAACACTGGACGGTTTTCTCGATTAAGCCTGCCAGTAGGTATTAACATACTGCGATCAGACTGAGAAACAGCTCCCATATCGACCACGTCCACTGCTGGACAAAGGCCCCCAAAGTTCTCCACAACGATCGGTCTTGCGCCGCCCTCATCAAATTTCTGCTTACGATCCTAACCAGGTCGTCGGGCCACCTTCGCTGTCGCTCGCGGGTCCGCGGTTTTTCATATTATCTTTTCATTTTGGGGGGCTTTGACATAATCGCCACGCTTACATGCCAACCGTATGGTCTTATAAGGCGGCTTATAGAGTCACGCAACGTGCAATGGGAAGGGCAATGCTCGGAGTTTCTCTCCTTGATAAAATGAGAAACGAGGATATCCGCAGAAGAACCAAAGTAACCGATATAGCTCATAGGATTGCACGGTTGAAGTGGCAATGGGCGGGCCATGTAGCAAACAAACTTGCTTTGACTTACATTTGTATACGTATTATTATTTTATACGTGAGAAAAATAAGTAGTTAAATTGAGCACTTGCCTTATGTTGATGCGTTATCAAATGGTGATGATGATGGTACTTCGTCGTGTGGTAGTTATTGTGGTACCACGAGCACAGCTTGAAGATGTGGCTGAGCGCAGGGAACAGGAATAGTAGCAGCTTCAGGAATATCTTCTTCGCCGTCGTCACTCCCATTATCAGAGGCAGTACGAAGATTAGCTTGAGTGCTATCAGTTTGACCACTAGCACTATCGCTATCGCAGCTGTTATCAGCTTCTTCTTTATATGTTTCTCTGGAAATTAAGGTAGATACAGTTTAGTCCCACTAATATTGTATAAGCGAAAGTTTGTTTGTGCGTGTGTAATAGTGTGTATGTTTGTTACTTCTTCACGCCGTAACAGCTGAATTGATTTGTATGAAATTTGCAACACAGATATGCTACTTTATATTCCAAAAGTAAACATGGTTCCTGTAGTATAGAGCATATTATAGTTCAATACGAGCGAAATCACTCTAATCTGTATGTACTCGTATGTGTGTAAACACTTTATTTCACATAAAACAATATTGACAAAAACTCAAAAACAATACATGTTTACAAGGGCGAACTTATCCCTATAAGGCATTTCTTCCAGTATACCTTTGAGCAAATGAGACAGAAAACTAGACATTGAAGTGAGAGACAAACGAAAAAACTAAAACGTGCAAATATACTTTTTGTAATTTGTCTGCCTTACTTGTATATTATTAAAGTCAGCTTCAAGTCATGTGTTACACAGAATTTAACTCCGTTATCTAAAAGAGAATCTATTACCTAACCATAAGGCAATAATCATATCCCAGGGTTTTCGATGCAAGAATGATTTAACACTAGGCCGACAATAGGCGTCAAATCATTAGTGCACCAGAAACCCCGAGTTATGGTAATAGGTAAAAACTTGCATGATGAGGATGACTCCTTTCCCAAGGAGTCTGTTTCAGGTCTAAGTCTATGGAGACCACTAGAACTAATTCCTGTGTTACAAGGCTCTTGACTGTCTAATAGAGAAAAAGGAATTATAACGCAAGGATTAGCATCTTAAAGAAGTTTTTTGTTACAATTTAATTAGATTTACTTACTTATCTTATTTAAAAAAATCCTGCCCTCTCCCTGAGTCTCCCTTGGCTCAAAATCGATGTGGACCAAAGCTCCAGTCTTGGTGAGTGCACGAGGTGATACTTTCAGAACTGCTCCATCGAAAAATGTCTCCGGAAGAGTTAGCTTCATGTCGTGTGTCACTAGGAACTTCACTCCCTTGTTGTATAGAGCACCTGTGACTTCTTCGAAAGGACTTTCTGGAAATGAGAAAAGATCGTGGTCATTATTCGATGGATCAAAGCGAATTGGACTACGGATAATTCAATCTGTTTAATATTTTTTTGTAATTTTTTTCATGTCGTCAAATAGAATACAAAATCTAAAATATTATGTTTAAATAATAATATGTGTTGTTGGTCTGAAACTGTAGTAAAAGACAGATTCCAACGTAAATATAAATTTTGTTCACATCAGAGCGACCAGTAAAATCATCTCGTAATAAAGTGTGATTCGGTAATTGATAACAAAACAAAATTAGCCACGTGGAACTAAAATTGAATGAACTTTTTAACCATGCACCATGGTCTTTGGTTCCCAGTTCGTCAGCGTTTTCTTTTTTTTTTTCCCCGGTTACTCGAAAACGGCAAAACCGATTTGGAAAATGCTTTCTTTGTTTGAAAGGGCATTGGTTTATAGTTGGTCCTATTGTCATACAACATAATTTCGTTTCAATGACATCGGTTGTTTTTGGTAATTTGTTATTTTATCACCATACAACAGTGGACCACCCTATTTCACAGTGTCATACTTGTAATAGGTGTGTATCAGACATTTTTTTTAGGATGTCAATCGATTCAATTTTTTATTGGGTCAAATGTCTATACGAGACTACGTAACTACACTTATAAGACTGCTTTAAAAGTCAGTAATGACCCTCAAAGTTCAACATTCCTACGGAGCACTAAAAACGCTCTATACAAATGGCACCTACATGTAACATCATTTGGGGACCAATATTTGGATGGACACAATAAGTAATTTTCCATTTTCACCGTGTAAAAGTTAAATTATAGGTAAGGATTCAGAAAAGCTGAATATCTAGTATTCTAGGGACCTTTGAAATAGGCACCTTCCGGAACGGTTCATAGATTCCTTCTAGTTTAATAACTAGTTTTACTCAGTAAATATAGCTGTCTCGGCGCCCAATACGACTTCATCGCTTTTGGCGTCGAGACACTTGGTCCGTGGGGCCAGGATGCGCGTGGACTCCACAGGGAGCTCAGCAAGCGCCTGAGGGAGGCGACAAGGGGACCCACGCGCGGGCAGTTTTCTCGCGCAAAGGCTTTCCATAGCCATACAGCGTGGGAATGCTGCCTGCGTCATGGGCACCCTACCGAAAGGTCTTAGTTTTATAAATATACTAGCGGCCGCCCGCAACTTCGTCCGCGTAGATTTTGATGACAAAGATATTAAAATAGGTAGGTAAAGAATTTTTTTCTTACTTAATTTACCCCCTTAGGGGCAGAAATTTTTAAAACGCTGAATTTTTTTTTCTTGTATTTGATTAAGTAAGCTTTCCACAAAGTTTCAAGTCTCTAGTTCAAAAAATAAAGTTTTTCCCATATAAACATTGCACCCCTATTTAACCCCTTAAGGGGTGGAATTTTCTAAAACGCTGAAAGTACTTTTTGTGTTTTTTAATAAGTAATCTTTCTACAAAGTTTCAAGTCTTTAGCTCAAAAAAAAAGTTCCCCCCATACAAACTTTTAACCCCTTTTTTACCACCTTAGGGGAGGTATTCCAAAAATCCCTTCTTATCTCTAGCCCACGTTATAAAAGTAACCTACTGTGCAAAAATTAACTCTCTAACATTAGTAGTTTCGGCTGTGCGTTGATGAGTCAGTCAGGACTTCTTCTTTTATATATATAGATAGATAGATTTTAATCTTTTGTTTTTGACCCATGATAATTAAACACGGCCGAAAACCGAAAAAAACAAAAAAAATATTCAGAAAAGTATTTCTCTTTTGAATTTAAAAAGAAATCATACAATTAGCTAAAATTTTTCGTTGTTTTTTTTCCTTTGTTTTATAAATTTATAATATTGAGTCAAAGTTAGTTAGTTAATACAAAAAATCATTGATTTCTCTACTATTGTCGTCAGCTACTTTCTTCCGTGTTAACACGTTCCGATTCTATTGAACGGTGTTACGTGATTTTCTCTTTTCATGACGTGGCCCTGTTTTCTATTACTTAATACCCGTATCAAGTTCACATTACGTGTGCTTTCATTGCGTTCGTAGGAGGTTAAGGGGAATCATACAAAGGTATTGAATTGACTAAAGTTTGAAGAGCATTTCATATTGAAGCCGTTAGTGTTCTCTATTGTGGTAGACCCTATTGTCGCCTGGCTAAGCGGATCTTTTACTCAGAGTTGCAGAAAGGCAAGCGGAAACAAGGCGGCCAACTCCTGCGGTACAAAGATGTGCTGAAGCGCCACATGCGAAGATGTGACATCGAACCTTCGCGCTGGGAGATTTTGACCCAAGATCGACCTAACTGGTGGCATACTTACAGTGCAGGTAAAAGTGCAAGCCTTCGAAGGAAAAAGACGAAAATAACTCGACGCTAAGCGCGACGAGTTGAAGACCCGACCATCTGTGGTCATCAAATTATAATTTCATCGGAGGGGTGCTGACTTGCAGCATTTGTGGCCGTACATTTGCAGCAAAAATTGGCTATGTCAGTCACCATAGAGCACACGAACGACGCTCTGACTAGCTAGTGTGTCCAGTCGCCGTAGCCGAAATCGGCTAGGATTGGATGATGATGATTGTCGCCTTTTTTTTTTTATTCTACGACGGTGGCAAACAAGCATGCGGCCCGCCGGATGTTAAGCAGTTACCACCACCTATGGACGCTTGCGATGCGACCCTTTGCCGACCCTTTAAAAACCCATTTGCTCCCCTCTTGAAGAACCGCATACTGTAGCCCCCGGGAGAAACCTCGGGACATTCCACATGCGGAGCGTTTGCGGTAGGAAATTTCTCTGGAACCGCATAGTTCTCAACCATTTAGGCTTCAGTGTGTGAGTATGGACACCCTGCCGATGGCGAACAGTGCGATAGCAGAAAGTAGCCATGAACATCATGTCAAACAATTCCTCAGAACAATCCCATTATACAGACGGGCTACTCGGTTTTGGTCGTTCCAATACCGATCATGTACAAGTTAATTTCATAAATATAGACGCAAATGTAAATTATGAATGAAAAACGTAACAAATGTGATCCATTGCAATGTAAACAGGACTTGAACCTACGTTTTCGGCGCAAGCGCAGTGCTCTTCCAACTGAAATATTACATCGTTACTTCAATCACACCCAATCATCGATTCCATTACTTTCTGTGCGATTGTTTTACGCTTACGGGACGACCTGGACACGTTCCTAAATAATTGGACAAAAATAGCACCGAACAGGGAGTTGTGGAAATCGAGGGGCCTTTGCCCAGGTGTGGGACACAAATACAAGCTAATAAAAAAAACGCTGCTAGAGCGCCCTCTGCGTCTTGATTAGAATGTTTGCAATGACGTCCTCTTAACACGAGAAAACTCTCATCGACCTAGTTGCCTATCAGAAAATAATTATGGAAAGGAATTGTTACAGTATTGTTTTCTTTTTATGCTTCCGTATTCAACAGCGCGTCATCTATAGAAACTGATTCCCACCGCCTTGCCCATTTTCGAAACAGATTACATTTTGATTGACCTGTATATGAACATAGAGAAAACTTATATTTTCGTGATCAGTGAGTTAATTATTTGTTATGGCCAGTTACGATACTTTTTTTTTACGTCATAGGGGGCAAACGAGCAAACGATCGCCTGATGGAAAGCGATTAGCATTAAGTGATTATACTGGTACCCTGATATCTTTTTTGTATTATAGCATTTTCTTATCCCTTTCTTCATCATCATCACGTTTCTGTAATCAGCACGTGCCCGCGTCACACCACATAGCCATGGTTAAAGACGACCAATGCCAAATATTTGTGACAAAGCCCTAACCAAGATGATACCGAATACCTTTTTTTCATTCATAAACTGACCAGAGATTGACCTTAGTAACACCTGACGGTAAATAACGATGGGGTCTAAGATGTAGCTCATTGGTTCAGCAACAGCTTACTAACTCTTGAAGAGACACAAGTTATAATTTTCAGGAAATACACACGACGGAAGCGAGTTGAAGCTAGCGAGCTTGATGAAGCAAATCGCTTCGTGCAAATGCGAACCTTTATTCCGGTTACCGGGGTTCCGGTCTCAGCGGTTAAAAGCCATAAACATAACCTTTTCAAAAAATCGGTCATCATTTTCAATCCGATAACAACTTTCTCTACAGTAGACTTGTTAAGTAGTAGCCCCTAGTAGACTCATGTTAATTTGTATTAAATATGTTTATTTTGTATAGTAATTGAAATAGGAAACCTAAATATATATGTTTCAGTTCTTAAAGTAGAAGATGGCTGTACAACATATGAAATTGAAAATATGAATCTGTAATCTTGAAATGCTTTAAACGCTGACCGCCTTTTTCCCCCTTAATATTTGACGTGACCAATCCAGTAAAAACTTAAAACGTCATTCGCATCAGTTAAGAGTGTATTACTACTGGTCTTTATTTACGGGATCGCCTACGTCACGCCACAGATAAGCTAAAGACAAAAATGGTAGACGGCGTTTTTGGCTATTCATGTCTATTTTCAATTTCTAGAATATAAACAATACATTATTTTTAGCGTTAGTAAGATAATTATTAACTATTTCAAATATATTTAAAAATGGGTCAAAAATGGGCCTATTGGGTTAAATGAACCATTTATTTTATCAAGAACTAGAACACAGTTACGATTTACGATGAGTTAGGATGTATTGTATAGGATCGCGGCCGCAAAGGTTTTACGAGCCATCTCCATTTCTTGGAGACCAGAACTGGATCAATGATCAATGAGAAAACCTCGATGACATTGCCAAAAGTGGAGCACTGCTTCAGTAATAAAAAAAAATGTACAAACTTTGCACGGTATTTACAGTTATTAGTATCATATCTTCTTCGGACTTTCCGTAGTACGACACGACCTTAGAGAGCTAAAGTAAGTAAGTAATTTATTCATAACAACGTACAGTCGTGTTGAAATACAATAATTTAAAATAATTATCAACTATAGAAATATGCTAAATTATCATTTATAATAGATATACTATTATAATTTTAATAATAAATGTAAAATGTCAATGTCAGAAAAAAAAAAAATATGTACAATCATATCAACCAAAAAATAGAGAAAACAAAACATTATAGGTAACTAAAATGATCAAATTCACAAATCATTAAGTATAGGCGTAAGGAGCCGACATTGTCATTCAAATTTAATTGATGCTCATACTCAAGTGTAAGTATTTAATTCGCAATAAAAAAAAAGTAGTTAAGTACAAAGCTAAAAGAATATTTAAAGTCCTGATTTGGATATGCATTGTTTTTAATACATCATTATTTATGTATGTGCTTATAATATTGACGACGCGTTTGGCTCGGTTTGTAGACACCTGCCTACTGAGTCGGCGGTCCCGGGTTCGAATCCCGGCCGGGGCAAATATTTGTGCAAAATATTTGTGCTTGGGCCATGGATGTTATCTATATATGTATTTATATATTATGTATATCGTCGTCTAGGTACCCATAGTACAAGCTTTGCTTAGTTTGGGACTAGGTCGATTTGTGTATGATTGTCCCTTAATATTTATTTATTTATTATATTTATGTATGTATTTACATCTATATAAATATATATGTATATATTTATTTATTTATCTATTTGTTTATTTAATTATTTACATGTATATAAATATATTTACTTATTTAGTCGTGTGTACGTTTATTCGTTAATTCATTCATTCATTCATTTATTATTTAATTAATTCATTCATGAATTCATTTATTCATTCGTTCATTCAATGAGTGATTTAATTCATTTATTCATTCAGGAGAAGCAACAGCTCATACGCTGCACCTAGAAACATAAATAGAAGCATAGAGCTAAATACAGGAACTCACAAATAGCTGTTACATTGCACATAAAACATAGTGTATGTAACAACGTTATTGCTTAGCGTCTCTTCCAATTTCTAATCACGGCTTTAATGATCCTGCAAATTCTGGTTTCTGTTGGGCTCCATACTTGACTGGTAGATAATGTTTTATTGCATGAAGCCAGTAATTCATAGGTACTTTTAAGTACTTATTTACTTTAAATAAAACAATTTAAACGGATTACCTATATCAAAAATCGCGTATATTAATTATTTGTGCCTCCCTGACGTTTTGGTACCTTTACAGATACTTACCGTTGTCAAAGGTTGACTAATATACGCGATTTAATCCGTTTAAATAGTTTTATTTAAATGTGTGACAGTCGCGGAAACCGAAAAAAAATATTTCTTATTTACTTATTGTAAAAAGTTTAAATGAAAATAAAATGAATAATGTGATAGAGATTTTCCCTTTTAGACATGAAATTATTCAGGAGCGCACGGCACGGCACTTAGGCGCAATGTTTACAGAAAGTCTACACACACGGACATATTTGCAGGCCTCTTCACACCACCCGAAGCACCTACAATTTGTCGTCTCATTTCTTTTTCTAGCGAATAGAGCAAAGGAAAAGTTCACCACCTTAACTCACTCAATTAAATTAAGTCATCTGGTTTTAATACATTGTAGACTTTTGAAAAGCCGCCGAGAAAAAAATGTATCAAAGTTGCCCTTTTTGGAACTAGTCAACGACAATAAAATTAACCGTTCGATTAAGGTAAGTTAATAGTTAGTATTTTATGCAATCGTTGCACAATGAATGTTCTTAAAGTCGAGTACCTACCGCGTTTAGGTCACGAGGCTTGCCGAGTGGCCTAAGTAAGGTACGCGATTTTAAGTCCTAATTGTCTAAAGAACTATCGCATACATCTATTACGAGGAAAACGCAGATTTTGTTTTTTACTTATACGTTATTCCCCACTATGAATTTTTATTTTTGACAAAATTACATAACCATCTTGGTTTGGTTCAACTCAAACTGACCTATGGGAAGAAAATGCTATGTGAAAACGGTCCGAACCGTTTACATTTTTTCGCAAATTATTATAGAATTTATGTACCTACTCGATACTCGTCTGTTTTCGGCCAAAATTACTCCGAAAACGGGCGCCTGGCACACAAATCTTAAAAAATTGCAAAGATCTAAACTGTCCGACACAGAACATTACTCGTACTTATTTAGTTCTTAATATTTCATAAAGATTAGTTAAATTTTGGAGAAGGAAACAGACGGAACCTAGATTTGTATGAAAAATGAGTAATGGTATTGTCTCTTAACACGAGGATGTTTATTTTATCTGATTTAAAAACCTAAACCGCAAACCACCGCACTTAGTGCCCAAAACCTATACAAGATTTGTAACCACTTTCCAGTCCCATTAAAATATTACTTACTAGCTTATGCCCGCGACTACATACCTACGCGTGGAACTTGATAAAAGGGATTAAAAAGCGCCTAAGCAAATGTAAGAGCAATTGTGCTTTTGGTCAAATAATTACATTTCCTACAGGGTCACCCACGGGTCACCGCACCCCAACAAAAATGTTCACTCACTTTTCAATCTTTTTAGGTACAATTTCCAGGATGAAAACTACCCTATGTCCTTCCTCGGATCTTAAACTATCTCTATGCCAAATTTCATCAAAATCGATTCAGCGGCTTAAGCGTGAAAAGGTAACAGACAGACAGACACACTTTCGCATTTATAATATTAGTATGGATCTACCAGATTTAAGTGGCAGTCAGACCTAACTCCGCGCAAATGGCTTCACGTATCAATGCAAAACAGAAAACTTGTCAAACCTGTTTGACCAGTTGGACCACATGGTACAATTTTATTATGTTAACAATTACAACTAGTATTGTTCTCATATGCACCTTACCAAACGTCTTTCTCCTTTGCCAAAATACACAAAGCTCATATTCAAATGACATATTACCTTCATAAAACCTAACACGTGTTAGTAAATTATGAATGAGGTGATAGTAAACCAAATCAACTTTGAAAAATAGTCTTTATGCAACTACAATATGAACCATGTTAAGCACAAAACATGAAGCAAAAAGACTATGTAACTGTTGATAATATTACTACAATGGAAACCATATCTTAACTCAATAGTAGCAGGATTGAAAACTTATCTCCGTTAGCTCCTTGTTTTAGTCTTGTTTTGCTTTCACTTATAGCGAAGGCTTTCAACTTCATTTAGTGAGTTTTGGATAATAATAAGAATTCACGAGGAACTAGTAAAACTGGTTTGGAAAGTGACGCTAAAATGTTAATTAAGTTACAATATGATAATTAATAATGTAACCTTCCTTTATACTACTACTAACGTATACACCATAATCAGTGTTCGGATAAGGGCATGCAATTTGGGGTGAATGACCTTAAATGCCATACTTAATATGGATATGCTATATAACATCGTTTAGCAGTGCGTTTTAGGCAATAGACTATAGATTTTTACAAGGCTTTAGTAATGTATATCTTTATTAGAGTTGGTGACTATATAAATGGCAGATAAAAGTACAGGAGTAGAGAAACAATATTATTGGTGTCTGTATAATAATGTAACTACCTACCTATCTACTTTTTTTATGACCAAGTAATATTTTAAAACGAAACACATATCTTTTAACCTTTACGATTATAATCCGGCGATTCAGTCGTATCCATATTAAGATTACATTACGAAGTTTCGGGAAATTGCACACCCTAATCCCAACACTGGCCATACTATATCTTCCTAAAAGGTAAGACAAATATCCGAAATATGTCTGATGTCTCTATAATTATGTTTTCTCTATACTATTCTCAAAAACGCTTAATAATAATACCTATTAAGGAACGAAGATTTGGCAGCTTCCTCATCATAAAGAGCTGTTAGTATCTTTGATACTATGCCACGAGAGAAAATTAAGTGGGTACTTCTAGTTAAATATATGAATATACTACGTACTAAAGTAACTTAATACTCGTATATAATATCGATTCTGGGTCGATGCGTACAAAGTGAAGCCAGTAAGAAAACAAACCCTGGCAAGACGTGCCGAGACAACGCTAAGTGGCGCTATATAGGTAGAAAAAGACTACGTACTATTAGTTAAGTAATATTTATATGAAAGTTTAATTTATGTCCGTCTTTATGACCCTTTACATAATAATGTACTATTTAATATTTTCTTCGGTTTCCGCGATTGTCATTTAAATAAAACAATTAAATACGCGAATAATTAATATACGCGATATAGTCCGTTTCAATTGTTTTTTTTTAATGTACTATTTAGTAAGTGATTAGTTTAAGATTGTATGATGTCTATGATGTCTTGTTTAGAGGTGTATTTCGTTAGAAGTAACATTTGTGACAAGTTATTGATTGTTTACGAAAATCATGCTTTTCCTATTTTCCTACCACAATATCGCAATTTTTAAAGTCAATTTTAAATAATATTTACAGGAATCAGATACCAGTATTTGACTCCATACAGAATACCATTTCAATTTCGGTTTTTTGTTTATTATTGTGTATATACATTTTTAGATTTAGTGGGCTAATTTCAAAGTTCTATATCAAAGCCTAAACTCTGTTTAATGGCATTTGAAAAAGAAACGCTATTCGTAGTATTAGCCCAGACTATTTTTTATGCTATTACAAATACCAAGATAAAAAAGTGAAATGTTTATAAACTCTGTAGCTTAGTTGGCAGAGCGTATCGGCCCGGCATGGCATAAGGTGCCAGATGAAATCTTGTCGGTGTTCAGAAACATTTCACTGTTTCTATATTTTCATTTTCATTGTGGCATGTTCTTTCTCATCCAGATCTGCATAGTACAGTACCTATAAAAAATAAGGTATGCCAATGACATCACGATATTATCGGTTGATTGGTTCTGCAATCCGTGTCTGTGTTGCCAGTGGTGTATCATAATACTGCCCAATTCCCTTGTTAAGTTGTTACCTGTACGAATCTCATAAAATCGGCGTGTTTTAAATCAATTATTACGAAAAAATAAAACCCAGTCAAAGAACATGACAATCGTCATTCATAAATGCATAATTATTACTTTTTATTCGACTTGCGGCAATTTTTTTTCCTTATAAATTATTTTACCATAATGCGGAAACTAATCAGTGAAGTGGAAAGTCTCACTAGTCTATGTCATACCTTATTTTCTAATACCATTCTGAGACGAAGAATAATCAAAGTAGACAAATTCTAGGACGTACGTCGCACACTTTACTGAGTCCTCAATACCAAGCAAGTCCAATGGTGCGTGAACCATTTTACACAAACTGTTGATCTCGAGAGAGATCTGACTTAATGAACCATGGTTAGAAGTATCTGTTGTAAATGAAACCTTGTACTCCAAGCCTTAGATGTGATGTCCATCTTACTTGTATCTATATAATACTAGCGATAATACACCTAAGACCACATCAGTCGTACTAACTTTTCGGAAAAAGTAGTTGCTATTACGCCGCCAGTGTAATGGGTACGTTTGGACCAGCTACAATTCGGGGCGTGCCTTATTAATTAACGAAATTGACGAAGCCTGTTGTGGATCACTTCATTGGTTTGTATTTGACGAAGCCTGTTGCTGATTTGTGGTTGTATCTCACTTGACGAAGCCTGCGATGCGGATCAGAACTTATTGTAAATTTTCTTTTCATGTGTCTTTTAATAAATTATTTATTTTATTAGAACGTTAGTGCACTACTCTTGGTTGAATTCATTGGCAAAATAATTGTAATAAGGGAGTGTGAACTAAGGTACTTATAGACATATTTGTTGATAATAGCGTCTTCGGTTTCCGATTATCACTCATTTAAATTAAACAATCTCGTGACGACTAAAACTGTAAAGCGACCGTGGGTATCTAATGTCGGGAACTCAAATAGAGTAAAAACCGGCCAAGTCGGACTCACGCACCGAGGGTTCCGTACAAACACTTATCTCATCTTAACTGACCGGTATAAGTTAGGTTTGCACCTGGTATGGCGCCGGATACGAATGAGGTGTAAAGTTACCCCAATCGATGACGTTTGTTGTATGAGAGCCCCAGTATAATATTTAAAGCACTATTTAATTTATTCTGTTTTTAGTATTTGTTGTTATAGCGGCAACAGAAACACATCATCTGTGAAAATTTCAACTGTCTATCTATCACGGTTCATGAGATACGAGTATAGCCTGGTGAAAGACAGACAGACGGATAGCAGTGGAGTCTTAATAGTAATAGGGTCCCGTTTTTTACCGTTTGGGTACGGAACCCTAAAAAGGTAGGTTTTCCTCAAAGGCCATATATGCTTAGTAAACCACTGAGAATTATCGTTTTTACAAGGTCTGCAAAATGATCAATTTTCTATGATTAACGCTGTCCTGGTAGCCATATAGGGCGTTTGGATTGGACTTAGTGTTTGATGTATTTGCCCATATTTATAATACAATTAAATTGGTCTAGTTGCGTCGTCCAGCGAGTCTGACTCGCGCACCGAGGGTTCCTCACAAATCGTCAGGTATATATGTCCCCAGATTCTAATGTGGTGCAAAGTTAACGCAACCGGCTTCTCCAAATATGATTTTTGAAAAGGACTATATTTTTTATGATTTAATTACAAATGTATAGTTTTCAGATTTTTCCCTATATTTGTATTATAACACGATATTAGTTGCTTCATTTCATAGTTCTAAGTCAACGGAAAATACCCTATAAGATACCCTTGAGAGTTTCGTGATATACGTTTTTTTGCGTCATAAGCGGCCGTATCTTTTTTAAGGAAGTTTTCCTAGAAGTTTAATTTTTCACAGCTTCAAGGGACTACTATGTCGACCTAAGTATATGGTTTCAATTTCAACTTGATACCTCCACGCGTTTCCGAAATAAAGGGTCTTGACATACGGACGGACAACAAAGTGATATTATAAGGGACCCGTTTTTTCCTTTTGAGGTACGGAACCCTAAAAATGATACATTTCAGCAATTTAGAAACAAACTCTCGAGGCCTAAAGTACACAGAGACGCTAGTTTATCTAGGTAAATTCCAAACATGGAACTAAAATATCACAACAGCTATAGTAAAGAACACCGTCGTCGTAAGGCCGCGATCAGCAATAGTACATTACTGCAGACGCTGTGATAGCGATACGATACCAGCAAGCCCTTTCCACGGCTAGTATAGTGCTTTTCTCAAACATAGGCAATGAAATAATACACCAAAAAATATAATTCAGCTATTTAGCCAGTACATGAACCCAGGCGCCAACTTAAAAAAAAAATCTTCCCGGCTTAATTAGGCCTTCAATTTTGTATGAAATTCCTTTACAGTTCTCTCGAGTTGTTCCGCCGGAAAATTGATACTTGTTGCGACGATATTTCATTGCATGTTTGAGAAAACAAACTAATACGCTTTGCAAATGCAAACTAACCACAACTGCCGCTACGAAACTGAGCTCCATTGTACGTTTTCAGTGCACAAAAGTGGCCCACAACTCCATTCATAAAGAGGAAAAGACATTTTACCCAACTACGCTGGAAAAAATAGGGTTACGCCGAGTTTTCTTTCGCTTTTGCGGGCGTAATTTAGTTTTATATGAATGCCGGGCATATTATTTATAGCATTAACTTCCGGCACTAACTATTCCATCACGGCTGTCCGCCATCTGGTTGCGCTGCGTATTTACTTGTAATGCGAAGAGGAGCCGAGACGTGGTCTCTAACTATGGGGCTTTTAAGGAAGCTCAGAGTCACTCTGCACGCTATGCTCGGAATTTCTCTACGAGATCGAATCAAAAATGAGGAGATTTGAAGATGAACCAAGGTCATGGACATAGCAAACCGGGTAAGCAAGCTGAACGGGCAATGGGCGAGTCACATAGCGCAAAGATGGCCGTTGGGGTAGAAAGGTTCTCGAGCGGATACCAGCAAGTAGGACGAGTGTAGGACGGCCACCTGCAAGGTGATTAGACCTGGTTAGAGTTGCGGGGACTCGCTGGATGCGGGTCGCTTCTATCCGGCCCATGTGGAAGTCTATTGAGAAGGCCTGTGTCCATCAGGACATGCTGTGGCTGAAAGGAGACGAGATCCTTGAAAAACAGGTCGCAGTTGGGGGCATTGAAGGCAAGAGAAACCAAGGTCTGACTAAGTCAAGCAAGGCAGATTCCACCAAGCGGTAGACCGGGATCGATGGAGACAGATCATTGGCACACAGGGTTAAAAAAAAATCACGCTGTTTGTGTATGTATTTGTAAATTATAGTTGTACGTGATTTCAACAGTACAAAGTATTCCTAGAAAGGGCCTTTCAATGAATCCACCAGAGCAAACCACCAATGAGTTGAGAGAACAACCTATAGTTATCCAAACCTCTAATTTGCATACACCTAGAATGTTAATTACAAAAAAAAAACCTTTAACCCTTGTATCCTTGACTCAAGCCCGGAATGATCCATTGTCAATCAAGGAAAGTGGGTCGCCTTAAGTTTTATGTCCATAGAAAGTCGGGGTCTAGTAAGAATGGAGTGTTTTGTGCCCGTGTGCATACTTAAGCGTTTTACGTGACGCGGGTGTTAAGGATGACGCATTGTGTATGGATATGTGAAACGAATGTTACTATCTCTGCGGTATTTTAGCCGGTGGTCTATGAATAGTGGCTATTTATCTGAAGTAAACACATAATAACTTATAAAACTAGTGGCTCTGAGAACTATCGACCTCGCGTATTTTTTTTTCGAAATGGCTGAGATATTCTTTTTTTTCTTTTAAAACCCTAATACAGTGGAAACTGGATAAGTGGAACCTGGGTTAGTGGAAAACCTCTTTAAGTGAAGGGGGTTTAAGTGTTCTCGGTTCCAGTCCCTTGGCAACGAATTACCTCTATAAGTGGAATTTTGGGAACTGTATAAGCGGAATCAATTTTTTTCGAAATTTTCTTATTTTTACCTCTGTAACTGGAAACAGCCGTCTCCGAAACCTCTATAAGTGGAATAGCTCCACGTTATAAAATTTGTATTTTTAATAAAGTGTCACTAGGAGGGTAGTTTGTTTCGTTAACATTATGGTTCGTGTTTTAACTACGTATTTTGTATAAGAAAAAAATGTACCAGTTATTCACCAATGATAAAAGAAAAATCTGAACAATTTGCAATAAGGCTAATATTAATTTTTATAAGAGTAATGAATGGTTAGAAGGATTAAAAAAACGTATCTTAGATTTGGTTTTTAAAAAAATGTGCAGAGAGAGTAGTGCAGTGGACGGGTCTCCCTCGCGATCCCTAACATCGTGTGTCCTAAAATCACTTGCCCGAACTGTTTTGTCCTAATGGGCTAATGCCCTAACGATCAATATCCATAACAATCATTTTCCATAATGTAATGACTGCCCTACAACTCATTTGTCCGTATCATTTTTACCATAATGATTAATATCGCTAATGTTATTTTGCCTATTTCTCGAAATCCCTAATGACGTTTCACCTCATGTCATTTATCCTAAGTGTTTTTGTCCTAATGGGCATTAGCCCTAACGATCAATAGCCATACCAATATTTATCCATAATGTAATAATTGCCCTAAAACTCATTTGTCCGAAATATGTGTACTATAAATATCAGTATCCCTAATCCACCCAACCACTTCCAGGAAAGTATTAAGTTCGGAGCTAAGGCGGAGTACTGGCAAAAAAAAACATACGAGCGAGCGAGCGAAGCGAGCGAGCAAAACCTTCCAGAGCAGATCCGACGTGGCCGGGTTAGGTTAGAAGGTCAGGCGGGAGCGAAGCGTAGCGAGCTCCCGCCTGGCCTTCGAGGTTATTTTTTTTTTGCGTACCGAAAAAAGTTTTGCTTGTATTCATACCTACTGTTTACATACAAGAACAAATCCACCCAACCACTTCCAGGAAAGTATTAAGTTCGGAGCTAAGGCGGAGTACTGGCAAAAAAAAACATACGAGCGAGCGAGCGAAGCGAGCGAGCAAAACCTTCCAGAGCAGATCCGACGTGGCCGGGTTAGGTTAGAAGGTCAGGCGGGAGCGAAGCGTAGCGAGCTCCCGCCTGGCCTTCGAGGTTATTTTTTTTTTGCGTACCGAAAAAAGTTTTGCTTGTATTCATACCTACTGTTTTCATACAAGAACAAATCCACCCAACCACTTCCAGGAAAGTATTAAGTTCGGAGCTAAGGCGGAGTACTGGCAAAAAAAAACATACGAGCGAGCGAGCGAAGCGAGCGAGCAAAACCTTCCAGAGCAGATCCGACGTGGCCGGGTTAGGTTAGAAGGTCAGGCGGGAGCGAAGCGTAGCGAGCTCCCGCCTGGCCTTCGAGGTTATTTTTTTTTTTGCGTACCGAAAAAAGTTATGCTTGTATTCATACCTACCGTTTACATACAAGAACAAATCCACCCAACCACTTCCAGGAAAGTATTAAGTTCGGAGCTAAGGCGGAGTACTGGCAAAAAGTTGCGAATATTATAATTATTATTTACGTACCTTTCTATTAAGTGTGTATTATGTTATTTGTTTATTCTATTAAATGTTTATTGTATGAAATGTTCATTATATTATAAAGCGGGTTAGGTTAGGCAGAAAAGTAGGTTAATCACAATTAGGGAAAACAATCATGAGGACAAATAATGTTAGGTAGTACAAATGTAGGACAAACTATAATAGGCCATACAAAGTTAGGATAAATAATCATTAGGATTAACGGTCATTAGGCTTACTGACAATTATAACACACGACTATTATGGCACATAACGTTAGGATGAATAGTCAATATGGCAAGTGACATTAGGAAATAAAACATTATGGGGAAAAAAAATCATCCATACGATGTTAGGAAAACTAAAGATAGGGCATATGAGTGTTAGGACAAGTGATCATTATGACATTAAACGTTAGGGAATGCAAAAATAGGTTAAAAAACGTTAGGGATTCAGATATAGATCCGCAGTGGACACCAACACCTCTACATACATATTTAATAAAAGAGGATTATTTAAGTCTTGATCTTTTCTTAACCATATATTTATACGTGACCTCTATAAGCGACATTACTAGCATCCACAACCTCTGTTAGCAAGAGCCTCTGTAAGTGAGAAAACGTTTTATTTGAACCTGGTTAAGTGGAAAACTGGCTAAATGGAAAACCTGGATAAGCGGAACTAAACAGCCGGTCCCTTGCGATTCCACTTATCCAGTTTCCACTGTATTTCAAAAAATTAAAAAAAGTTGTCCGAAAATAAATTCTATATAATTATCAAACCAGCTCATAAATGTTGATGAGAATCGGCTGGAAAAAGCTGCGACGTGTAGGCGAGAATATCCAGAAATCCGGACAAACGGATATACGAAAGAATGTTTACCAAAGCTGAAACACAGACGCTTCGCTCGCTCGATTGTACTATGAGCTGCACAAATGCATGGTTCATTTATGAATGAATTCATTGATAAATGGGTCACGCAATTCTGCAGCTCTCACTGTACTATAATATTCATAATTCACATCTTGGCTTGCGCTTTCGGGACGGCAATGGGATGGTTTAATTTTAAATATCGGACAATCTTAAGACAATTCTAATATGTATATTACGTATTAGTACACAAATACTACCTAAGTATTTAACAAAATTTGTACTTTATTACTAATTACGACCCGATTTGTAAAACGAATGTACTAACCAATGATAGGTTAATTTGGATGACATAAAAATATTAGAATAATTGGTATGTCGTCATTTTACTAGCATAACCTAGCGTCTGGACGATCTGGACGCGTTCCTGGTCGACTGACCAGAAGCAACGACTAACAGGGAGTTGTGGAGATCTTATCGAGAGGCCTCTACTCAGCATTGGGACACTCTAACGGGCTCATAAAAAAACCCAAGGGTCGTCATTATATAAAAATTGTATAATGCTTTAATGTAAAAGGACGAATAATATAAATCGCCAAAATATAGATACATGTAATACGTGATAATACCGACATACGTCTGAGGCACGAAAATAAATATTTGCTGAATAAATGTGAAGATTATCATTATCACATTGGATATCCTGTATTCGAACGCAGCAGGCACTGTAGCGTCAAGTTGCAGACATCTTCAAAATAATAACTATGGTAATATAAATTTTACATCACGTTAACCCTGAGACCTTTAACTTGACTTATTCCACGAGGAAAACAGTTAGAACTAATTATAATTACAAAGTCTTAACTAGAACCAAATTATTTGTACAAACTTAATTAGCTTTAAATTCGATTAATTAACCGTGACTATGGCTTATAGCAGTATGTATATTCGCACGAAATGCAATGCATCACCTCCTCATAAGTTTAAATCATGGTCGCTTTTATATTAAAGTATAGATTTCACAGCATTTGACGCTCTGAAAGTATAGATCTCATAGCTCCTACACCTTCCAAAGGGATGGAATCCCATACGCTGGACCGATCAGATTCGAGACACAATGGTTACCAAGTTTTTCCACGCCATGCGGTCATGTGGGTGGGAGGTCGGTGGTGTCATGCGGTCTGTCATGCGGCAGTAGATGGAAATAAGTGTGCGATCGTCTGAACAGTGATAAATAGAGGTCGCAACCCTCAGCAATGAGAATTCGACACAAGAAAAAGAAGCTTCTACACCTAATTCATGGACTAATATTAATTTAGGTAAACCAGGAATGCTCTAGTATTGCTTACATTATTATAGATGTAAGTAAAAATTACCTGGTTCTTCATCATCATTGATCTCATTTTCTTCATCCTGCGCCCTCGCCTCCTCCTTGCTCCCCGTCATGTAAATGACATTCGCTTCCTTGCTGTACTTGTTCACATCCACATTGTTCTTCTTAAACCACACACCACTAGCTAAGTTCACATCACCATCAAAATTTAAACTGTCATCCAAATAGTTGTAAACATTCTTCTGTAAACAACTCATTGAAGGTCTTTCGGTACACCTGTTTAGAATATCATCCCACAAACTGTTCCCAGTCCTAAACGTCCCATTCTGATACACGTCACTAAAAAACGATCTACCTATGGATTGCCCTATAAGTTTCAATCTAGATGATATATCTTTCGGTTTAGACGTCGCGTTGACATTTTCGTTTTCACTAATAACTGCATTCACATTCACTAATAATATTAGAACTATTGATAATTTTAATGTGTTCACTATGTCTACTCTTCTTCGTGTTTGCGTGGCTGCGCTCGAGCGCACGTAGCGGCGTTTCAACTCCATCGTCACAGCATCACTGTTCGAAAACAATAGTTTGTTTCACTTATATATTTCCAATTTCTAACGAACGAACAATATCTGTGAGCATCCGCGTAGGCTCATTAATTCCATTCTTTTTGGGTATATTATGAATTTGAATACTCGAAAGTTGTCGAGCATCAGTATTGTTCGTTTCTACGTCAGTGGTTGTAAATTGGGCTCAGGGAGATGTCCCCAATGTAACTTGACAGCATCTGTAAAAAGAAATAAACCAGAATTAAACACATTTATATATTTCTGAGCTGACAAACATTTGAAAAGCAAACAATGGGACATAGTGACATTAACTTGATAATAAAGGAAGGAAATGATACAAATTGAATTAGTCACGCAGGTCATACAAATCGTGAAATGAAAGTGAAGTCATTAAACTTTTCAGAATTTTGCAAATAAGTAGTTTCGTATTACTAATGTACGAAGATTCTTAATGGAAGTATTTGCGGTCTTCGCGTGACAGTAATGGTAGGAATTGTATAATTGTCCATGAAATGAGGAAACTCATAAAAGAAAAAAGTGGAAATGATTCACATAACAACTCGTATTTATAATCAATAACAATATTTATTGCACTTGTTGCAAATTATGCAACTTCATAACTATGACTTAAATAATACACTGGAACATAATAATGATATTTATAAACATATTACTATTTATTAAATATTTTCAACACTAGAATTGTTATAAATTGTTACTATCAATAAACGACCATGTAGCTCGTAACAGAAGTAATAAATGAACACATAGATTCTACTCTTAAAATTATGCCACACTAGTCTAACGAATAGAATCAATGTTTTAATGTATTGCTTGTAATAGAAGCCATACCCAGTATAGAATATCTTCCAATAAAGTTAAAGGATAATAAATTGAGCTCTGTTGCCATCAATTTTGTAATTATATGATTGTTCACCGCTGCTTCAAATCAGAAAGTGACAAAATAGTTATTATACTATCACTTTCATTCAAGCCAAGGCCGCGCCGTCAGAAGCATACGGTACCTTGGCTTGCCTAAAACTGATCCGAACGCCGATACTAATTCCAAAAATAAACAACGTCCATCGAGTGTGGATAAACTAAGAATTTCACAACTTTCACCGATAGTTCTAAACTTCGAAATTGTGTGCAATTCATCAATGATTATTTTTTTTATTAGTGTTTTCGGAACTTGATATTTCCATGACGTGAATGTGAAATTGAATCGGATGCTTGGAACGGGTTTGCGTTTGCGTCGAATGTTTCGGCTTATTGGGGTCAAGAGACAAAACTGATACTATGTAAGTTTGTAGTAATGTTTAGTCATAAAGACAGGTGCATGACACTAGGCGTCAAATATTTCGTGCATCGAAAACTCTGGGATACCTATGATCATTACTCGGGTATACCTATTTATTTCTTATTATTAAAATAAATAAATATTATGGGACAATCATACACAAATCGACCTAGGCCAAACTAAAACAAAGCTTATACTACCAGTAGTACCAATACTAGACGACGATATACATAATATATAAATACATATATAGATAACATCCATGACCCAAGAACAAATATTCGAGTTCATCACACAAATATTTGCCCCGGCCGGGATTTGAACCCGGGACCGCAGGCTCAGTAGGCAGGTGTCTGCAAACTGCGCCAACCGTGTCGTCAACCGTGTCGTATTGAGTATAAGGCATGTATGCTGTAAGCTGAAAAAGTTGAAGTTCAACCTAACCTAATCTACAAAAATAGTAACTTGGCATCTCTGAGCAACTACCTAATTCTAAGTTATTACATATTTGGATGGCAAGTAAAATTTATTGATCAGTTTAATAACTGCCCAGAAAATAATAACCCAATTTAAAATACCCCAAGTAAAAGGTACAGAGACTGTTTAGCAAATAAATATAAGAAAATTTCGTGAAAGGACTTGCTGATATGGGCAATCCTGTAACAGTAGGTTATGATACTACAGTGCTACGTTAGTTATTAGACATCATGAGGCTATTTTGCAGACCGAGCCTGTAGGCGAGGGTTGTATAAAGATGAGTGTGTTATGCTGTAATGTAATGATTTTGAATTGACCAGATTGATTAAACATAATTGATCAGATCGTATTTTTCTTTCTTCATTATCTCTAATATGAATCGTCATTATCTCGAATATATATAACGTTAATATATTATATTGGATTGGAATTGTTGAATATTTTTTTTTCTATTTTATTATATTCTATTATAGTTTTGAATATGGCTTTGATTATTTATTGATCAGTTACCAAATACAAGTAGGTAAGCCTCTTTTCTGCCTCCTGTTCCGCTTCCGACAAATCCAACTACAACTGCTTAATCTTTTAAGATTGCTTTGAAAGTGATCCCATTTCGAGTCAAGATCAAGGCAAAAAACCAGATACAACCAGTTTACCACCGTGTTCCAGTTTGCCTACGTTGACATCGCAGGCATTGCAAAGGGCGATAGGCTTTGATGGCCAACGAACTAAGAAGAAGGATTATGAAGTTGTTAAATCAGATGAGGTATATGGATGCCGGTCTCGCATCGGACTAAATCATCATCATCATCATCATCCAATCCTAGCCGATTTCGGCCCCGGCGACTGGACACACTAGCTAGTCAGAGCGTCCTTCGTGTGCTCTAAGGTGACTGACATAGCCGATTTTTGCTGCAAATGTACGGCCACAAATGCTGCAAGTCAGCACCCCTCCGACGAAATTATAACTGATGACCACAGGTGGTCGGGTCTTCAACTCGTCGCGCTTAGCGTCGAGTTCTTTCCGTCTTTTTCCTTCGAAGGCTTGCACTTTTACCTGCACTGTATGCCTCCAGTTAGGTCGATCTTGGGCCAAAGTCTCCCAGCGCGAAGGTTCGATGTCACATCTTCGCATGTGGCGCTTCAGCACATCTTTATACCGCAGGAGTTGGCCGCCTTGTTTCCGCTTGCCGTCCTGCAACTCTGAGTAAAAGATGCGCTTAGCCACTCTTTCTTCTGACATGCGGGAGACATGGCCAGACCACCGCAGCTGCCGCCTCATTAAATAAGCTTCAATTCCGTTGACATTAGCACGTCGCAGAACTTCCGTGTTCCGAACACGGTCTGACCAGGAGATGTTCATAATGTCACGGAGGCATTTAAGATGAAACCTATCCAATGTGCGAATATGTCTGCGATAGAGGCACCATGTTTCTGAGGCATACAGGAGATTGGGCAGAACGATTGCCATGTACACAGATACCTTAGTCGGAAGCTTTACGTCATGTGAGCGAAACACCTTGACGCGAAGTTTCCCGAAGGCAGCAGCAGCCGCTCCGATCCTGCTGTTTATTTCGTCGTCAAGGTGGCACTTAGCAGTTACAGTGCTCCCCAGATATCTGAACCTGTCTACCTGCTTAAGCGAGTCACCATCAAGCCGTATGTCAGGTGGCCTCGGACTAAATACACAGTCACCAAAAAAGGTGTCTCCACAGCATTGCATAAAATCGTCTGTAACAGACGAAACGGCCTATAGACAATAGAATAGAATAGAATACTCTTTATTGCACACCTCAAGAAGAAAGAAATACAAATACAGATGACACTTAACATTACAATAGAGGCAAACAATATAGGCAAACAATAGGCGATCTTATCGCTAAAAAGCTATAATGATGATATGATGCTTGTATTAGTACGTTACATACCTAGGGCGGTGAATTTGGGAATTTTCCAGATCGCAGGTGTTACTATATGTGATTAGGGGCTTTAAAAATTAATTAGACTTGCTTTGACCTGGGACCTAATTCGAGAATGCCGTTTGAGAGATCGCAAAACATCAAAACTCTATTAGGTGACGGTGATATCGCCTTTGAACTGTCATTAAAATACAATGAGCTTCAAGTGACATATCTATCTCAATTTTGGAATACCAAGGCTATAATGATTGTCAAAAATGCTATTCATGCATATGAATTTCTGTTATGAACAAACCGTAACTAACTTCACGCACTACACGGTCAAGTTAAAGTATGCGCCTGTTATTTATGCCGTCACGTACAAAGGAAACGCAAATTAAGCGCGACCGGGTTGACGAAGTTGCGATGTTATAGGGATATCGCCAATTGTCAAGTAGGGATACGCCAAAAGTGACGGATGGCGATGAAATGGAGAGATTTCCATCATCTCTAAAATTGGTCGAATTACCCCCCCAGGATCTGAGATTTTCCTGTGTAGCGGACAGAAAATCGCACTTACGAACTAGTGTGACGTAATAGTACATTACAAACCTAGAGCGGTGAATTCGTGTAAGTGAAGCGGGTGCATATTGGCTCACATAAAATTCTTATTTTATAATTGTCATTAGTCATAATTTTCGTAGTCATAATTTCTACTTTTCTCTGAAACAAATAACTTTTCAGGATTGTTCTAATACAAACCTTACCTAACCTACGCTAATGGGTTTTGATCTTGAAACTCGTGTATAGTTATTAATTTCAGAGTTATGACTAACGATTTTATGAAAAACAATACGTTATGACAATCAATCATTATGCGATAAAATGCGCTCCCAGGTGAAGACCATAAAGATGCAATCTAAGGCTTTACGAATTACCGCTGGTTTGTCTAAAGTTTTACGACTTACCTTGGCCAGGAAGTGAGATTTTATCCGCGTAGGCAACAGAAAAATCCCACTTACGGCCTAGGGCCAGATAAAAGTCAAAGACATCTTCATTTTGCGTGTGTGTTCTTAAGAGGCCTTATTCCTTTAAAAAAATTTTTTTTCATATTATGACAAATATATATTATATTGATAATTTCAACCAACTTTTTGAAGTCAATAATACTTTTCCCCGAGTTCTAGGTAGTAACATAGATATTTCATGCTTTCATTGCGCGCAGTCGAAAATAAGTTGAAAAAACTAATTTTCTGAGTGAATTTTGGCAATTTCGAGTAGTTTTTGAAACAAAAATTATCAATGAAAAATTCAAACTGTAGCTTTCAAGTATATACCAATAAATCCCAATAGCCCTGCACCTATAATATGTTCAGAAACATGTTTGATCATGGAGAAAAATGTCTAAAACAATCAGCATTTTAAAAGGAATAAGGCCTCTTAATGGCTCAGTTTCATTGCTCGATAGGGCCCGCATCCGGGGAATTGTTTTCATTGGTCGATAGGGTCCGCATGCGGGGTGCGGTAGATTTCCATAACGCATGCCATAATGAGCTTCACTGGTCGTTATACCGTCTGCGGGGAGTCCCGCATGCCGTATGTCGACCGAGTTATCGATTTGTGAGTTTCACTAGTTGTTATATACCGCCTGCGGGGAGTCCCCGCGTGCCGTATATCGATCGAGTTAACGACCAATGAAACTGAGCCATTCTACGTTTTTAATGACATTTGGGATATGACATAAGACATGACTACTTTAATCTTTAACGTGTGGCAATGTTAAGTTAATGCGGTTTTTACGTAAATATTACGATTTTTATGTTTCAAACAAAGGTATCACTCATAACTAATTATATAAATGCCCCGCACCATACAAATGTTTCAGTTTAGTCCTATAGTTGATTGGTAGAAAATGTGTTGTGGCATTAAATAAGCCATTTGTACTTTTACATTTGTATTTTATGAAAAATACCTAGTTTAAATAAATTAATATTGATATTGATTCAAACATGTCGTTATAAGGACGATAAATCGCTCCGATGGAGGATACGATTTTGGTTTATACTGTTTTGCTATGCTTAACAAGAGCTTTGAGATAGACTCAATTTAAATAAATTTGAAAAAATACCTAGTTATGTACAAATTTACAAATTAAAGCCGTCAGTCACAACCAAAATATGCTATAAACTGGTTTTTTGAAAGCGAAAAGGTGAAGTCGGGGCTTAAATCAGGATATTGAACTGAAGTTCAGTCATAACTTTCGATTTCTCTTAGTTCCGTTGACGGACAAGTTGTGAATTTCCTGATAATTATACTTGACTCTCTTCAATAAAAGGCTATTGCTGAACCAGCGAACTATATCTTGGATCCCTTATAGTCACTTACTATCAGTTACTGAGGTCAATCGACCGTCGTTTATAAATAAATAAAAAAAACAATATGTTTCTGGTAGACTGTCTGTGGGCCTGATTCGACGTTTCTAATAACAGTTTTACTTTAGTGTGCTCTATTCTATGACAATTTTTATATACAGATACAGCTAAGTAAAATCGATGTATCTCGAACATACCCCGACCTTATTGCCGATCGATACATCGCTCAAATGGTTTTATGTCAATGTCAGTCAACTTAGGTCACTGTTTTGTTTTTAAGGTACGGTCAGTATCAAAAGAAGCTGTCAATGTTAGTAAGCAATTTGTACGCAACTAGTAAAATTGTCATCTAATTTTGATGCTAACCGTACAGGACCTGCGGCGGCTTGAATTTTCCTATTTTTTTATTATTATAATACTACGGTGGTGGCCCGCATACTGAAGCCCCCGTTTCGGCGTAATGAGCTGACAAATAATGCTATTAAAACTATCGTGAGACATCTTTAATAATTATAAAAACGGTTTAAACTCACGTAAAAATTGTCAGGAACGGCCCGAAATATTCCGAACTCATTTGGAGCTCTTCACCAGAGGCAGCTATCCGTGCTGCTGCGCGTTTCACGACCCACTCAGTGGCCACACGGATAGCTGCCCCTGATGAAAAGCTCCAAATGAGTTCAAAACATGTCGGGCCGTTCCTGACAATTTTCACGTGAGTTTAAAGCGTTTTTATAATTATTATAGCTGACAAATACTTTTCACCAACAGATGGCACTTTAAGGCTGGCTATTAAGATTTTTCCTGAGATAATGAACCCTCTCAATATAGGTATATAGGATCATCATCATCATCATCATCATCATCAGCCCGGAGTCGTCCACTGCTGATGGACATAGGCCTTTCCCAGTTCGCGCCACCTTACCCGGTCCTCAGCTTTCCGCATCCAACCGCTTCCCGCCACTATATAGGATGGAACGTCAGAATCCGTAGTGGTGCTGTCCATTTTCTTAATGAGCATCGCCGTAATGAATTATGAGAAGTTTAGGTAATAGTCTAAGTTTTAGGATAATGATACGAAACTTTCAACGTTTTCAAGAAAACATTAAACGTACGCGAAACCTTTGTTTAAGTCTTCAAATCTTTTAACGACCATATCTTTGTTACTGCTTTACAAATATACTAAGAAGATACTAGTAACTCAAAACGGAACTTTCATATTTAAGAGATTAATGGAAACTAACTCTACCTATCTACTTGTAAAACTGTAGATGAAAATTAATAGAAACTGTTGTTAAGTAATACGGCTTTGAAAATAAACAATGGAAATAATATGAATTTTCCACTTTGCGCCGTAAAGTGTGTTCTTTGAGTATATTAGCCTATGGAGATGCGAAAAACGGGCTAACCCCTCTTCCAAAGCAATGTACCTTGTCAATGTTGTTTGTCAACTTAGTCAAGACGTTATACTGTTGCTCCTTTTTCAACCCGACTACGGTAGAGCTAAAAGAAAGGATTATAAGTAAAGCAGTCTCCGTTTGTATGTATATGTTTCAGTGTGTTCCACCATAGCGCGAAAACTATTCAACCGATTTTGATGATTAGGTATAACAAGACATTTATGCGTAAACGCGAAAGAAATATTTTCTAGCGTTGGAAACTTATACTTGAACCTCTGAATATGAGAATTGGCAAGATTTCATATTTTTAAAACTACAATTTTATTACTTTTCTATATTCTGCTTAAAAAGAGGACAGTGATTACTGTTTTTATATTTTTCCTAAGATTACTAATTATTTTACTATGTTTTCAAATATGCTTTTCTTGTGTATCTATAAATAAACCTTTTACTATTAATTTATTATTTACTCATTCTAAAATGTAGTAATTCTAAAACTGAGACACATTAGAACGGTAGAAATAAATAAATAAATAAATAAATATTAAGGGACAATCATACACAAATCGACCTAGTCCCAAACTAAGCAAAGCTTGTACTATGGGTACTAGACGACGATATACATAATATATAAATACATATAATAGATAACATCCATGACCCAAGAACAAATATTTTGCACAAATATTTGCCCCGGCCGGGATTCGAACCCGGGACCGCCGACTCAGTAGGCAGGCGTCTACCAACCGAGCCAAACGCGTCGTAAAAAAAAACGAATGACGTTGAGCTTAAGAGGCCTTATTCCTTTCAAAAATTTTTTTTTCATATTACGAAAAATATATTGATAATTTCAAGCAACTTTTTCAAATGAATAATACTTTTCCCTTAGTTCTAGATAGAAACATACTTAGCTATTTCATGCTTTCATTGCGTGCAGTCGAAAAAAAGTTGAAAAAAAAAACAGTTTTCTGCGAATATTTGAGTAGTTTTTTAAACAAAAATTATCAATGAAATATGATATAGCTCTGCCTTCCATATCGACGGGAACACTTCTGGATAATTCCACGTTCCGCCTGTCCGTCGCTCTCCGCCTGGGAGTGGCCTGTGTGGCCCAACATCGCTGTCGTTGTGGTGACCAAGTTGACCCGCTGGGTCATCATGGACTATCCTGCGGCAGAAGCGCAGGGCGCGCCCCCCGCCATGCCAGCCATCATCATCATCCGTCGGGCCTTAGCCAGCGCGGGAGCGCCGGCTGTTTTAGAACCGACCGGCCTCGCTCGCGATGACGGTAAGAGGCCCGACGGTATGACCCTCGTGCCATGGAAGATGGGACAGCCGCTGGTCTGGGACGCGACCTGTGCTGATACTCTGGCGCTGTCCCATCTTCGTGGCACTGCTGTAAAGGCTGGCTCGGCTGCCAATTCGGCCGAACTCCTCAAGCGGCGCAAGTATGCAAACATTAATAGTGGATGCATATTTGAGCCGTTTGGGGTCGAGACTCTGGGGCCCTGGGGTGAAAGCGCCCACAGGGTCTTTAAAGAGTGTAGCCGCAGGTTAGTCGAGTTGACGCATGACCAGAGGGCTGGTTCATATCTCGCACAGCGTATCAGCATTGCCATTCAACGCGGCAATGCTGCCAGCCTTATGGGCACGCTGCCAATAGACGGCGATTTGGGCCAAATTTTTTATCTATAGTTTATTTTTAAGTCTAGTTTTTAATTTTTATTTAAGGTTTTATGTTAATTATTATCTCTGTATTGTTTCTGAATAAAACTTCAAATGTTTGAGTCTTTAAAAAAAAATTCAAACTGCAGGTTTCAAATATATACCAATAAATCGCAATGGTCCTATTCTAAGTAGTGGCATTTATGATAATGTTCAAAAGTTCAAAAACATGTTTGACCATAGAGAAAAATGTCTAAAACAATCAGCATTTTTGAACGGATAAGGAGCCTAAACATAATTGACAGCTTTTTTTCGCGAAGGTCGAAGACTACAGACTACAACTCTTTGCAGGCATAGTTGTCGCAGATTTCGGTTATCTTATGTATTTTCTTATGTTTCTTTACACACAGAGAAATAAATTCATACAATTCTTAGGGTGCAGAAGACACAACGGCTCTCTCGGTCTCTACATTAATTTCCAACTTTTATAAATATGAAATGTTGTCAGTTTAAATAGTTTTTACGCTTCAACTGGCATGCTTAACATCATTTTCTTTACGTTTCGTACATCCGCGGAGGTAAATTGCCGCCAACTGGTTCTATTCCTTGGCCAACAGACACACTTCGCGGGCACACTTTTAATGGTTTCCTGTGTTATTACTCGTTTTATTACACGTCTCATCGGCTTTTATTGGAGTCGAAATGTTAGAACATTTGATAAATTGGTGGATTAGCAGTTAAATTTGACCGAGCGAGCGAAGTCTCCATTTCGGTGTCCTCTTCTTTTATAAAAAAAACTTCACCGAATGTTTCATTTCATAGAATTTTCATTTTATAGACAATTTTTTGTCGGAACTCATAAATTTTTCAGAAATCTTGGAAATGTCAATCAATAGATTAGGTCAGGTTAGGTTTGTGTTATAGTTTCAGAAAAAGAATGCTTTCGATAAAATGTTTCTATGAAATGAAAATCCGATGAAAACTTTTGCCTATAAAACAAGGGTAAACCCTCCATTTCAGCTGGGCCCAATTTTTTTTAATGTCCAGACGTCACCGGCTGTTTCTCACCAGTACTCTTGATTCGAAAAGCATAGTACATTACTATAGACGCCGTGAAAGAAGGGCTTGCCGGCTGCCGGGCCGGATAGTGATACGCCGGCAAGCCCTAAGGCATGTATAGTGCTTTTCTCCAACATATGCAATGCATTAAAAAAAATACGTCACTCGAAAAAAACAGCTGTTAGTCTGTTCATGAACAGAGACGCCATGTTTAAAAAAAAACTTACATTCGCACCATTCGCTGCCATTCAACGTCAGATACCAAAAATTAATCGTTGCCAGTTAAATAAACTAGTACCGTTAAAAATCCGCAATATGGCGTCGGTTGAAACACAACCTATTGGGCTATATACCTTTCAATTTTGTTGCTATTTTATAATTTTCGTAATATTTCACTGGCCAATTCATTTTCTTGCTAATTTTCCCTGTCAACTACGCAGATCAATCGTG
This sequence comes from Apotomis capreana, assembly GCA_947623375.1. Taxonomy (NCBI): domain Eukaryota; kingdom Metazoa; phylum Arthropoda; class Insecta; order Lepidoptera; family Tortricidae; genus Apotomis; species Apotomis capreana. The sequence continues at coordinate 14,199,274 of OX392519.1, forward strand.
CGCGTACCTCTAGAGGAAAAACGCATTAACTACGCTCAGGTTTCATACATCGTTGCTCCGTTGTCATTCGAAACCTGTGCGTTACTGTTGAAACCATAACATCGTAAGTATCTTCGGGATTTATGTAACTTTAATGCGTTTTGGTATTAAACGGTGGCCGCCACGCGACTAACGCAGGTACGCGTTGAAAGCGGAACGATCAAATAGTTTCAGATTCTGTTCATTCCACACTTATTGATGCACAAATTAGTGCCTTATCATTATCTACGAATGATCTAAATTACCTTATTATATTTCGGATTGTTTGTAACATGGTCTCGTTAGAGTAAGGCACTTTCGTTTTCTTACTTAGCTATGGAGAGAGTGATTATCATATTTTGGTGCGTCCGTTTTGTATGGTCGGATAAATGGACCATGCGCATGAGTTTGTGACCTTGATGGTTTTATCTAGATGTGATTTGTTTTCATAACGATTTGATAATTTGATTGTTGAATGAGTGTCGCTGTTATTTTATTTGTCCAAAGTTAATGCTTTTTAGGGTTACGTACCCAAACGTATACGTATTTCTGTTGCCTCTATAATAACAATGACTAAAAACAGAATAAAATAAATATTTAAGTGGGGCTCCCATACAACAAACGTGATCGGTTGCGTTAACTTTGCACCTCATTTGTATCCGGTGCCATACATATTAAGGTGCAAACTTAACTTGACTGGCCAGTTAAGATGGAATAAGTGTTGATTAATACTTAGGTTTCTCTTGTTTACGCATTTCTTTTGTCAAAATTCTAATTAGAACTTAAGCATAATTTATTTACGCCGAATCCTCATTTCGCAGAACGATCTTTACGAATAACTTAATGCTGAATACATTTCTGGCAGCAGTTATCTTCTGTTTGGGACGTGGCAAGAAGTGAAGTGAAGCTAATAAAAGCGTGTATAATTAAAAAAAACGCACTCAAATCGGTCCAACCGTATGGGCGGTACGATGCCACAGACAGACACACATTTTTTTCGTGGGGAGTTAAAAATGGGTTTCCATTATAATTAAAACGTGTTTTAAAGCACCTTATTCGTTCAAAAATGCTGATTGTTTTAGACTTTTTTCTCTATGATCAAACATGTTAAATTATCAATGTTAGGTACTACTAAGTACAGGGCCATCGCGATTTATTGGTATATACTCGTATTTGAAACCTACAGATTGAATTTTTCATTCATAATTTTTCTTTCAAAGACTACTCGAAATTGACAAAATTCACGCAGAACTGTTTTTCTTTTTTTTACTTATTTTCGACTACAAGCAAAGATAGCATGAAATAGCTATGTTACTATCTAGATCGGAAAAAGTTTTATCCACTTTAAAAATTGGTTGAAATCATCAATATAAAAAAAGGAATTTTAAAAGGAATAAGGCCTCTTAATAGTATAGAAAACACACCGCGCATAGCTACAGATTCGTGAGTGGATGTGATATGAAATAGCTACCTATGTTACTAATTACTATCTAGATCGGGAATAGTATTATTCATTTTAAAAAGTTGGTTTAAATTATCAATATAAAAAAAAGGAATACGGCCTCAATACACCGCGCATAGCTACATATTCGTGAGTGAATGTGATCGGACTTTTGATTTCGCGGGCGACGTAGTGAAATTACCCGCGCGTCCGTGTTGCGTTTTATCGCGCGATGTTTAATTTATGGACGTACGAATTAATATGTAATTAGTATGCAAGTATTTAAAAGACCACATGCGATGTAATGTCCGGTTCTTAAGAACGAAGGGACACAGCAAGTTATAGGTACAATGGTATTAGAATATAAGGTATGTCTGTTCGGCTAGTAAGACTTGTTTTCTACGTCATTGAGTAAGTTGCCGCTTTATGGTGACAAAATAGTTAAGTAGGTATAAGGAAAAAAATGTTTGCTGCCATTACATAAAAAAATATAATTATGCATAAAGGTGGGTCTACGCTAGACGAACCGAGTACGAGCGAAGCACGAGCGGAGCGTTCTTGGCTTCGTCGTTCGCGGCGTCAAGTGTGGACGTTCAACGAACCTACAACGAGCACTTTCCTCGTTCCTTTGTGTTCGTCAAAAAACCGACAACTGGCGGAACGCAGCCGAGCACGAACGAAACGCTCGCAGCGCGCTCGTTCGGGGCTTGTAAGTCGGTCCACATTAGACGAATTGTGTTCGGTTCGTGCTCGGCTCGTGCTCGGCTCGCCTAGCGTAGACGCACCTTTACAATTGTCATGTTCTTTGACTAAATTTTATTTTGTCGCTATTTTTATTAAACACTCAATATTTTATGAGATTCATACTATAGGGATAGGCAGGGTAGGCAGTAAATAAATACGTGTTAACAGCTCAACGGTCTGTATTGAAGTAAGAGAATATTGATTGGTACATGAATGAACGATTGAATAGAATGATTGAGTGAATGAATGATAAATTGTATTTACATAATTTAGGAACTGACATTAGACTAAGACTTGGATTTTTGTAATATACCAACAGTCCCCCTCAAAAAATCAAGTATTTATACATATATACAAGTTTATGATACAAATACAATTTTAAGAAAGTTTACGTTAATCATCCAAAATAACAATCTTTATGATAGTTTCTTATACTACTTAATTATTTTAAATTAAATTCAATCTCACTCTTAAATCATGAAACTTTGTGATTGGTATGGCCTTCGTGAACATATTGTCTGCTAGTTGGTTTCCTGTGGAAATATGTTCTAGCATTATAACATTGTTAATGATTTGTTCTCGAGTGTAGTGATACTTGATATCAATGTGTTTCGACCTTTTGTGATTTGTCGGATTATTAGCAATGCTAATGCAACTATTGTTGTCTTCGAAAATCATAATAGGCCTCGTCACTTTAATGTTTATACTATTAAGTAATGACTTTATCCAAATAGCCTCTTTTACAGCCTCAAATAAAGCCATGTATTCGGCTTCTGTCGAGGAGACGGCAACAGTATTCTGTTTTCGAGTATTCCATGAAACTGTACAATTATCGAACATTTGAAATAAATATCCTGTTGTACTTTTCCTGTCTATTTCATCGCCTCCCCAATCAGAATCCGCAAAGCCAGTTATCAGTTGTTTATAATCACATTTTAGGTACGTCAATTTTAAATGTATAGATCCTTTCACATATCTTAAAAGATGTTTTAAACATTTCCATAGTTCCTCATTACCCTTGCTTTGATATCTGCTGAGAATACTAACAGCTGCACACAAGTCTGGACGCGTACACAGCATTGCATACATAAGGCACCCAATGACTTGTCTGCTAGGTGCATTATATTGAACATCACTATTCAATTTTTCATGATCAAATTTACTGGGAAATGGTGATTTTGAAGGATTGCAATCACTCATGGCAAATTTGTTTAAAACATTTTGTAGATATGTTGATTGGTCCAAAGTTATTTTATCTTTAGTTCGTTCAATACGTATGCCTAAAAATAACTTGATATCATGTAAATCACTCATGTCAAATTGTTGCATTAAACATGTTTTAAAGTGTTTCATTGTCTGAATATTCTTTGTTATTATTAATAAGTCGTCAACGTATAAAACAATATATACATTATCATCAATTGATTTTTTATTTAATATATACAAACATGGGTCAACTTGAGAACTTTCAAAACCCATGCCCTTAATTGCTTGATCAAAACGTTCGTACCAGCACCGCGAAGACTGTTTTAAACCATAAAGCGTTTTATTTAATTTACACACCTGATTTGGTTTAGCTACTATACCTTCCGGCACTTGCATGTAAATATTTTCCTTTAAAATACCATTTAGGAAGGCAGTCTTTACGTCCATATGATGCACAAGTAAATCATTTTGATTTGCAAATGATAAAATTAATCTAAAGGTGGCAATCCGCGCAACTGGAGCGAACGTTTGGTCATAGTCCTCTAAATATTGTTGACTAAATCCCCGCGCAACAAGACGGGCCTTGTATCGTATTGGGTCACCTAATTCATTATTTTTAATAGTAAACACCCATTTGCAACTCACAATATTGACATTACTAGGTTTCTCAACTAGACACCAAGTTTGATTACTGCGTAATGAATCAATTTCACTTTTAATTGCTGCTAACCATTCATTTGTATCAGGCCGATTAAAAATATCATTAAAATGTACTGGCAACGGTAACGGTTGTTTGGAACTCAGCGATAAAATCAATAAATCAGGGTCATTCATTATTTTATAATTTTTAGGGGGTAGGTCTCGAATTCGATCGCTACGTCTCAAACAACTGGATTCGGTGTCACGTGACTCAGTTGATACGTCACTTTGTTTATCACCTATCAACTCCACCGACTCGCTCGGTTTGTTGATTTTTGTTGAAATTTCGTCATTGCCATATAATGGCCTGATCAACTCCACCGACTCATTGTTCGGCTTGCTGATTTTGGCGGGAATTTCATCACTGCTGCATATTGGCCTAGATTCAACAAAATTTGACTCGTCGAATAATACATCTCTAGCGATAAAGAATTGATTGGTTTCTGTGTTATATTATTTATAACCTGTTGACACATAGCCTACTAAAATGGATTTAAAAGACTTTTCGTCAAATTTTGTTTATCTAGTTTTGTTATGAACATATGCAGTGGAACCGAATACCCTCAAGTGACTTATTTTCGGTTTAATACCATGCCACATTTCGGAAGGGGTTTTATCAATAAGCGCTTTGGTGGGTAGCCTATTTATTAAATATGCAGATGTTAATATGGCTTCTCCCCAAAAATGCTTGTCCAACTTCGCACTTGTAACCATGGTTCGAGCCATTTCGGTTAACGTACGATTCATGCGTTCTGCTACCGCATTTTGTTGGGGCGTGTAGGGTACGGTTAGGTGGTATGTTATTCCCTTACTCACACAATAATCTTTGAACTCGTTTGACAGATACTCTCGGCCATTGTCACAGTATAAATTAACTACCTTACAATTGAAAATATTTTCACTTTTAGCAACATAATCTTGAAAACATTTTAACACTTCAGATTTCGAATGCATCAAGTAGGTAACGGTGTAATGAGTGTAATCGTCAATAAAATTTACAAAATAATTTTTATCATCAATAGTAGCGGGAGTTATAGGGCCACATACATCACTATGAATTATAAACAGTGGTTTGTTGTTTATACGTTCTTGTTTCGACTTTGCAAAAGGAAGCCGAGATTGTTTACCAAGAATGCATGGCTCACACGACTCGTCAATAGGTGGAATTACTTTATCGATTACAGAATAATCATCAATCATATTTTTCAGACTGATAAACTTTTGTTTATTTAAGTGTCCGAGGCGTTTGTGCCATAAATTATATGTATTTGAATTATTATTTAAATTCAAGGCCTTTTGCAAGTCAACTGTAAATGTTATTTTAAATAAGTTATTGCAAATATTACCTGACATGATGCACTTGTCATTTTTATAAACCTGAACTCCTTCATTATTAAAAACAATCACCATACCTGCTTGTTGCATCCGATTTACTGATAGTAAATTATATGGAACCTCGGGCGAGTACAAAACCTCCTCGATAGAACCTGTCACTCCCATGTTGGTGGTCACATCAATTCTACCTCGTCCTACAGCCTGAATTGATGCTTCATTTTTAGCTACGTTTATTTTTAGTGGTGAAGTAAGCTGCGAATACTCGGAGAAAATGTCCCGTGTGTTTACAATATGGTCTGTTGCTCCCGAATCTAAAAGAAAAGTAATTTCATTATTATTCTGATGGGATTTGAACAACTTACATTGTGAGAACATAAAAGCGAAACTGTCCTTGTTGTTGTGGTCAGGTGCGGCAGCGTGGGCCGCGTTGTGTTGTGTGCCGCCGCCGTTGTTTGTTTGTGACTTCTTATAGTAACGGCAATCTTGCTTGAAGTGATTTCGCCTTCCACAAAAATCGCAATACATTTTAGAAATGGAATGCGATGTATTTTGAAATTGATTTGTCTTGATTTGATGATTGTAGTTGTTAGCCTTAGATTGATGGTGGTAATTGTTGGGTTTCTTCTTTTTATAATCAGGAACATAAGCTGAAGTTCGATCCATTGTTCTCTTCCTTTTATAATCACATGACCGAGTTGAAAACTTATCTTTTGCAGTATGAAGTGCTTTCAGTCCGGTGCTTGTTTCGTTTTTGATCTTAACCTCGTGATCCAAAAGACGCGTTTTAACAAACGCTAGGTTCAAGTGATCTTCGCCAAGTGTCTCCAAAGCAGTAATTACGCCGTCATAAGTAGTAGGCAGTGTAAGTAACAGGTGAGAAATCTTATCCATCTCATCGATTTTGGCGCCAGCAGAAATCAATTCAGTGATTAAAATATCAAAGTTTGTGAAATGTTGGATCAGACTCACATCAGGTTGCAATTTTAAATTTAATAATTGCTTACGTAATGCCAATTGCGTGGCCAGACTTCGCCTCTCATATATTTTATCAAGGTTGTCGATAATAGCTTTAGCTGAGTTAGTATCTTGAGCGAAATTCAAGAATGCATCGCCCAAATATTCTATAATTGTACCTTTAGCGACGAGATTTTTTCGAGTCCATATTGCATCAGGGTTTTCGGGGGTAGCTTCGTCTATAACGGAAGATACTTGCAGTTCAGCTAAAAGAGATTTAATACGAAATTTCCACGTGCTGTAACGGTCGCCATTAAATGGTTGTATGTTTCTTTTAGCACGTTGATCCATTTTTATCGTTACGATTTAAATCACAATTAACGGATTCTTTTACTTAAAACCACGTGACCTGGGGCCATAACCTATAGGGATAGGCAGGGTAGGCAGTAAATAAATACGTGTTAACAGCTCAACGGTCTGTATTGAAGTAAGAGAATATTGATTGGTACATGAATGAACGATTGAATAGAATGATTGAGTGAATGAATGATAAATTGTATTTACATAATTTAGGAACTGACATTAGACTAAGACTTGAATTTTTGTAATATACCAACACATACAGGTAACAAGGGAATCGGGGAGTAGAGCTCAGGGAAAAGTATTATTCACTTTAAAAAGTTGGTTGAAATTGTCAATATACTTGTCATATATAAAAAAAAGAACTTTTACCACTGGAAAATATATATTCACACAACATTTAGGGACACTAGTGTACACATGTACATTACGATACGATACGATATTGACGAGTTTTGCACCTCATTTCGCCCCTTGCCTGCTACACGGCCACATCTCAAAAAAAAAATTTTTTTGGATTCTTGCTGATTCGTATTCAGAATTGTCTAATTTACGACCTTATTTCGAGAGATATAAGAAAAAGTGTCCTTAAAAGCCTTTTTTCCACAAGTGGCCTTATGGATCTGACCAAAAATTGCCAGTTGACTCCCTGCAAGACAGCCACTTTGGAGTTATGGCTGTATAACATTAATTTATAATCAATTTTTTGAGTTGCGTCCTAAAGGCATAAAGATTATTCGAGTGTTATTCCGACGAATCCCTTTAAATATAAGCGAATTAAAGGGCATTTGATTGTGTCAGAACAGTAACTACCTATAGTACTTATTATTTATTCAAAATTATTCGTATAGCATAATATTTTCTAATAGTTTTAGCCGTCTTTTTGTATAAGTTTATTTGTTTATTTTTTATGTTTTCTTCTAATAATTTTTTTCCCATTATGGTAGTCATTTATATACAATTATAAGTTAAATTCAAGATCTTTTATCCAATGAATTGCGTCGTTAATGAGGACAAACAAGTCTGCAGGGTCGCCGTTATACTGTGAGTCTCTCCAACCACATCTGTAGAGGAAGTCTCGGGATCGCCTACTCCCAGTTCTGAGCCTGTTGATCTGGCACCATTGTTTTCGAGGCAGAATGAAGCCAGGAGGTTTTGCCGTGGGCTTTATACTTGCATCTCTGAGTAAGTTGGGTGATTATGAGTTGCAAGTAGGTTAGAATTTGATTGCAGCAGGTCTCGAGCAGTATGGTACGGTGGGTGCCTCGACTTCAACCGATGAGGCGGGTTTGCGAACTCTGCATGAATGGGCAAATCGGGACGAACCACGACTTTTTGTGCTGCGTGGACCAGTGCCTGATGTCTTCTTAGTTCGGCGCGAGCTATATGACTCAACACAGCCAAACCAGAGGATTACATTTTGATGGTTCCCGATATACATCGCATGGTTTAGTTTAGCTATACGTCTATCCGATGCACAAATGGACATGTGCGCTGTTGAGCCAAACTGGCGCGCAATACTCTGCCGTGGAATAAACTTGGCTAAAACTGGAGGTGCGTAGCACAGCAGCTGTTGCTGATGGGAACTACTTGGGGGTTTCCGCTAGTCTGTGGTGTATGTTATTCCGCGCCTGTAGCATTTTCCCTAACTAATATGTGGCGCATAGGTGAGACTGCGGTCTAGAGTTACACCCAAGTACTTTGGTGTAGGATTTAATTTCATCGCCGTCTCTCTGAAGCCGATTTTTGGCCCATAATTTGCTTCTTAGTTGCAGAGATGGAATGTCGCAACTTCTGTTTTCCTAGCAACGGACTGCAGTTGCCATTTTTTAAAGTATTTCCCAAGATATTCCAGATCGCGAGTTGTAGGTTGAACAGAAGCAGGGCCAGGACCGATTCCTGCGGTAGTCTATTGTTCAGCTTCCTGAATTTGCTTGGAGTGCTTCGAGGTAGATGATAAATTCCCTTATTGCTGAGCATAGAGTTAATAAAATTAGTCTCACAATCTTTCTACAGGGCACCACGGTCGTGAGCTTATAGAAAAGTCATTGTCTCCATACGGTATCGAAAGCAGCTGAGAGGTCGATAAGGACTGCCACGGTTTTCTCTTTCCTCTTAAACCCAGCCTTTATGTGTGTTGTGAGCTGCATTATCTGATCCACGCAGTTCCGACTACTAAGGAATCCAGCCTGTTACACAGGAATTATTTTATCGGCAATAGAATCAATTCGATGTAGATATTAGCCTCTCCAAACGTTTGTAGACGTAACTAAGTAGAGCGATTGGTTGGTAACTCCTTGGGTCGTCGCCTGGCTTACCTGGTTTCAGCATGGCTATTATTTTGGACGGGTTGAACTTAGGTGGAATTCTATTATTCAAGACTATGCCAGAATAGAACTGTGAGTAAACACCGACTCACATAACTTGCTACTCTGAATCGAACCAGTCTTCGTTCAGTATTCCTGAACCTAAAAGTAGGAATTAAGCTGGATGCACTGATTATCGCTTACAGTGATGTTCTTACTGTAACAAATGTTGATTAATAATGGTATTTTAACTATTTTGGTGGGTGTATTTATATTTTCATGTAACCATTTTCCCATAATTTTCTTAAGCGGTTTTGGACGCATCTCAAAATTTCAACAAAACGTGTCTGCAATACGGCCACAACTCTAAGTACCTGGACTTAAAGGCCTTGTATCTTAAATAATTTACATGTTTTATACAAAAAAATATTCATTAGAAGCATTATATCATCTTGAGTAAAAAGAGCTAAATCAAAAATGAATTGACCCAAAACTCAGGGAGTAATCCCCGTTTTACTACTACGCACTACGCTGCCAAAACTTTAACAAGCGATTTCTCGAAAAAATGTTTTTTTGAGATGTGGCCGTTTAGCAGGCAGGGGGCGATTTGTCCACTGTTTGATTTCACCTAGTCAAAAATGAAATTTCATGAATTTTAAGCTGTTAACGAATGAAAAGAAAGCTAAGCTTGCATGTTAAACTACTGCAACTCAAAACAGGAGCCATAAAACAGTCCGAAAATAACCAGTTTTCTTTCACTAAAATTCATCAGTTCTGCGTCATTGGTAAACAAACTTTCACTCGTGTCCGGTGCTGGGCACTCCCGAACTGTCCCATCGTTGCACGCATGAGACGTCAATTTTGACGAGTTATTACTTACTTTGACGATGTGGTTGGCTCAGTTTGTAAGCACCTGCCTACTCAGCCGGCGGCCCCGGATTCGAATCCCGGCCAGAGCAAATTTTTGTGTGATGAACTCGAATATTTTGTGCTTGGGTCATGGTTGTTCTAGGTATTTATTATTTAGCTATACATATAAGTACCTATGTATATCGTCGTCTAGTACCCATAACACAAGCCTCCTTGCGCTTCATTTGGGACTAGATCGATTTGTGTGAGGTTATCTGATAGAGAAAATATAAATATTTATATTTATTTATATGCATGTCATCAGCTTATTAAGGCTCCTTATCAGTTCAAAAATGCTGATAGTTTTAAACATTTTCTCTATGATCAAACGGACACTGTTATGCAATACTGTGTCAACCCTCAAAAATGCAAAAACTGAGATAATGATACCAAACGATTTCTCTGATAATAAAGAACATTTTTCAAGAGAATATATTCTAGTTGCAACTTTCATGTAGCCTGAAATTCACGAAAACCGTTAATGCATAACAACAATCATCATTATGACAAACTGCAATAGTGTGTACCTTGTAAAAACTTATGTTATGGTTAAGTACCATTCAGATTAAGAAGTAGTATGTTATGAGGCTTAACACGTTATTGCTTAATTAAAAATACTTGCTGTGAGGTTATTATCGCGTGTGTTAACATTAGAGATCGACTTTAAAATCAATTAAAATTAAATAAATTGTTAAATTCAGCATAAATTGGATGAAAAACGAAAAATACATAAGGGACCAGCGTGCTATAATTAAGGTGAGTTTATATTTTTAGTTTTATTGTTGTTTTTTTAGTGATAAATCTGTTGTGGCTATTGTACCCCAGGGTTATTTATGGCAAAAGTAAGCTAACATATACGATTTACACAAACAAGTATCAGAATAATTACTGCATCTAGTTGGTCGTAACTTATTTTAAGTGTACATTTTTAGTAAATAAAATGCTAGTATGAATTTAAATAAGATTTTTCAGATAACACATTATTGCAAAATTAGGATCATGTTTATACTCGCAGTGGTAATCACATTATAATAACTTGATTGGTTTTTGCAAATTATATCAGGAGGTGGTTAGTTCGTACTTTATATTTCAATAATGTATTATGTATATTAGCACGTTATTGCCAAATGTAAAACGTCAATGCAGTATGTAATTTTTGTGTTATTATACGTAATGATAGTAGTAGGTAGTAAACAGGATAAATTCTATGTTTAGGCCAATTTGAACGTTTTTCAATTAAGCACGAGCGACTAGTTGCATTCTTATTGTTAACGACTCTAATGTCTAACTCTTAATGTGTATAACGCGTTAAGAAATATATACATTATAACCAACAGAAAAATTAAATATAAAATATAATTTTAGGATGGCGTTGCCGAGGTCACGTTCTAGTTGGTCTTGTAAAACAGAAGGAGAATGCCCCGAAACCGTTACTTTCAACCAATGAAGAACCAATGACCTTCGCTGTAAAAACTTCGCAATTTGAAACGTCAGGAACAAACCTAGTAGATGTGTCACTTCCAGATATATCTCTTACCGACCAGGATTTACAAAACACTTTGGAGTTTCAGGATTCCAGAGTAAGTTTTTGGATGATCACCTAAAGCCTAGTGCCACTGAACTTATTTTATTCATGTGTGGTGGGACACCGCAGCATTAAAATGGTTCTCATGTTATTTCATATTCTCCGCAACAACACAAAACTGCAAAAAATAACTATCAGATTCTTGCAACCAGGACATCATACCTTCCCAATGATTCTGAGTTTATTATAGAGTATTAAAGTTGTTGATATCGAAAGGTCCCAAAGGACGCAAAATAAGACCTAATTATGAAATGAATCTTCCTACGTTGTATCCGGATGGAAGAGAATTGTCTAGAGCAAAAGTAAAATATTTAAAGGAAATGATAAAGATAATCCCAGCCGATGCGAAATCGTTTTACAATTTCTTAAGGAACGTCAAATCTAGTGATCAGATTTTGTAGATGATGCCGAAGGGTTCGGAAATACTATAGATTTCGATATTGAACCTGAGGTACTCATAGATGAATAAAATAAAGTATTAAGGATACATGAAGTATTAACCTGACGATAATACCTAATTTGATCATTTTTTTTTTCTTTTTTTTCTAGAATAACTTTACTATGCTCATATTAATATATGCCTCAGATTGCCTTGGCTGTTACATAAAATGAATAAGAAATCTAAATGGTTTCTGGCCAGCGTTTTCCCAACTATTGTTGATTATTAAAGGGGCACCCCTTTAACCATTGACCTGATTTTTATTTTAGAGCTTTTCAGTGATTTTAGATAGCCTTTTTAACCGTTTTTCAATAATGTGTCAAGGTATTTGAAATGTAACAAGTTTTTACACGACAGTCATTGTGTCGGTATAAGCAATAATGAGTTATGCTACTTGAGTCATTTTTTCATACAAAATCCAGGTTTCGACATTTTGCTATAAAATAACTTGCCTATTTTGCAGCTATTTAACAATTATTTGATGTTATTTATTCATTTTTAACATCTTGTCTTACTAAAAAACTATAATATGTTTGCGTAGTGAAAGATTCTTGAATTTTTTTAAACAAGTGTGACAAAGTTAGTATTCATATCTTAAAGCACGATTATCTCAAAATGGCGTGCATGAGGGTTGACACAGTATTGCATAACAGTGTCCACATGCTTCTTAACATATTATCAATGTTACTACTTAGAACAGAGCTATAGCGATTTATTGGTACGAGTATAATATTTGAAACCTGAATTTTTCATTGATAATTTTTCAAAAACTACAAAATTCACGCAGAAAACTGTTTTTTTTATTTTCAATTTATTTTTGACTGCACGCAATGAAAGCATCAATCGCTGCGTTATATCTAAAACTCAGGGAAAAGTATTATTCACATCAAAAAGTTGGTTGAAATTATAAATATAATTTTCATAACTATGAAAAATATATTTTTTAAAAGGAATAAGGCCTCATAAGTTAGTCGTGTGTCAATGGAACAAGAGTGCCGACCGGATAAATTACTTATCAGCCTACTCACTGTCTCCTATTAATAATAGGTACTTATGGTAAAAGAACAAACAGCTACTTATCCCATTCACACTAAACAAAGTCTATGGTCACTAGTGACCATACTTAAGTACCTACTATGTAATGCACCGGCAAGTGTAACTTAAGAAATACGAGTACATTATAGAACTTGAATTATAAATAAATAAGTTAATGTTATTGTACAATCGAAGACACGGTTAACTATACATCACCCATATATACTTTATTTTATCACATTGATATAAGGTTTATATTTGCTTACAAATCGACAGTAAATGGTGTCTTGAATCACTTGAATGTACTCAAACCTAACTGAATACATTATATTTAGTACATCACTACTTAGTTACATAAATAGTATAAAACAAAGTCGCGTCCTGCTGTATGTCTGTCTGTCTGTCTGTTCCTATGTATGCTTAGATTTTTAAAACTACGTAACGGATCGGATATGGATGCGGTTTTTTTAATAGACAGAGTGATTCAAGAGGAAGGTTTATATGTATAATACATGCATAATTTATCAGCATTGCACCCGTGCAAAGCCGGGGAGGGGCGGGTCGCTAGTCTAAGATAAATTTTGATATGTGTTCCAAACCGCGGGATCTCGCCACTACTAGATAATAATAATAATAATAATAAAGCTTTATTTTTCCATGCAAAAAAAACAATTTACAATATTAATATAATTATAAAACAATTGATTTAACATAATTCACATAAATTTCATTAGAGTTGACTAAATAAATATTTACTTAAAATATTATTTTTGTATGGACCCCCTGGGTAAAAGCCTCCTCCTACTACTAGATAAACTACGACATTAATTAAAACCTAAACCAGGTTTCCAAGTGACAAAATATTAAAAAAAAATCCTACGCTTTTCTTGACACGATGTCATTTCGTGATTCACCTAGGCACTATCACTGGTTCTATTCGGTGAAACCATTGCTTAGCAATGTTCGGACGTATTACGCAACCAATAATTGTCACCATTTTTTTGAACCCTTGATTGACACATTGAACCGAAAACGGCTTCATCATTCGCAAATCTGATATAAAAACTCTCGTTCTATTACTCGTATTTCTAATTCAAGACCAAAAAACTACGACACATACGTCACTGTCAAAATTGGCAAAGTCACTTATTTCACTGTCAAATTAATTTTTCAGGTTTCGCCAACCTTTTAATAATATGTTGCCTCTATAAATATAAGGAAACATATATTATTACCAAGGGTCTGACACGCTTTGATAGATAAAGATAGCCTTATTGCGATTCCTAAAAGAAGAAATAGAAAAGAGTGCCATGTTTTGTCTTTATCAGCGACCGAGCATTTTTTCATGGTCGGGTTATTGGCACACTTCAAAATCGAAGCAAAACAATCAGGTAGTATCAAATGCGGTATAGAAATAGAAGATTGTGTGTATTAAATAATTGTTATTACCAGATAATTGACATATTAACGGATGTGGAGTGTTTGTGTGTAGCCTCAAAAATGGTGGGGTGTTCAGTGCTTGGTTAGAAAAGCAACAGTTAACGAAAATAAGCGGATTTTACATTTCATGCGTAAGTACAAGTTTCTTTGTGTTTTGATCACCTATTTCTTTCTCAAATCTCACAAAAATCAAGTTACAAAGTTAAATCATTAGTTATAACATGAAAAAACTTGATAAAATAGGAAAAATCTGTAAATTATTTTCAAAATAACTCAGAGCATTTTGACATGTCAATATTGCAAATCGGTCAAATTGCGTAGCATAAATCTACGATAGAAGCCAGCTAACATAGACGTCTAAATAAATCAGTCGGTTTATAATCCAATTTGGGGCTGCCTAGATATAATTTTTTTTAATTCCTAGAGCACAGATATTTAAATACGAAATACAAACACAATTTACAACATCTTAGTATATATTACTAACACTTAGTATATATTACTAACTTAGTATATAATACAACATATTAGATATAAAATAAAAATTACCCCCATATTTGGGGAATCTATAGCAAATTGATATTTTCAGTTCTCCGATTCTGACAGAGAAAGAACCGTGTAAAAAATGAATAGCTAGGCTGAGAAAAATTAGATTTTTTAGCAACTAGTATTGCCACCAAGGCTATTGGCTACCAAGGTGGTGTAGTGCGTCGCTAATGTTCGCCGAGGCTCACACGGATGGTTTTCACGCAATTATACGCAAGAAAATCGCCTCGATGATGACCCGGCTTAGAAGTAGCAACAACAGCATTCTGAAGGTCAATGCAGAGAGATATGACAGCCCAATATTGGCACATTGGGTTGATAAAATTAAGGGAGTGGCCCAATTTATAAAATAAAATTGTATTTAGTTTAATTCACTAACTTAGGCTAAGCATTACTAACATACTATGGAATTTTATTCTGAAATAAAGATTTATTATTATTATTATTATTATTATTGGTGATATCCTATCTACTTATGTCGTTTACAATTTTACTATTTAATTTTGCTTTGTTACAGAATGTCCCAATAAGGCGGTGCGTCCATGAACGTGGACTGTCACGATGGATTAAAAGTATCCTGAGTAGAATAGAAGAAAAAGAAGAAAGAAGAAGTTTCATCCTATTTTTTTAGTACTGGCCAGAAAAATTCTACAGTGTTCAAGAGCAAATCAAAAATTTTGTTTAGAAACAATTGATGTAAATACATATTATTTAAAGTTTAAACTAATTTCATTACTTTTATTATCAGAACCCAAGTATATTATTTTTATTTCATTATACGGACTAGTTTTGAAAATACTAAATATAAATGTGAAAGCAGCGTCGTCTAAGACTCAAATCAATCAGCACTCAAATGACGACACCTTGTGGAAAATTGACAGTCGTAGCCTATAAAAGAAAAGCGCTACAATTTTTATACTAAATCCGCCTTAGTAACAGTCCGACTTATGATTTACTGCGCTGTGACCAATTACCTTCGCCTATGGTCTTTTAAAATGAGGAACAAATAGATTTTTAATCGTTAATTGGAATATTTTCAAAAATATAAAAAGGGAATACATAATTTTTTTATCCTTTATTTGATGTTATTGGAAAATGAGTAAAAAAAATTAAATGTTGTGAATTCGAGTACTTGGAACGTTTCTCTCTAATCACTTTTTATAGGGTTTTTTTTTGCGACCATGGCAACCCGATATTTTGACGTCATTATATGTCTTTCTCTTACGCCTGGTCGCTCTGTGGCAAATCTATAACTACTATACTATATCTATGATTATTACAAATAGGCCAACATTATTGATAGTTTGTCAAACGCATCGTGTCACCTAGTAGGGGGCTGATTTATTATATCCATCTCATTTTTCGTATGGTATATTATGAGATAGATATATAATCAGCCCCATACCCGAACGGCGCGACTCGCTTGACAGACGCTAGATTAGGTTTTAGTCAAAAGATTTTTTCGATATTGATTTGGCGGATGGGGGCTAGGCGATCGACATCTGAGTTTATTTCTTAGCTTGTAAATTATTTCACCAAATCTTTTCAATACCTGAAGTGTTATAATTACAATACCAGATATTGTACCAAAAATCTCTGATTTTAAAGTTTTAATTATCTCCTTTCGTATGTATGTAATAATAAATATATCTACCTAATTATTTTGTCAAAACATAGAGTTAAAGTTACCAATTAAAATCATTATTTTAGTGTCTTTAAAAAAGAAAAACATTTTACTATTGTAATTATTGTCGAAAGACTTTCATCCACAGCAAATGTTTTGAACAACAGCAACATAGTCATACTTAATGGAGATTTTACGAGAAAACACAAAACATAAGCAGAGTTGGACTTTCTCAACAGACGACTAGAATTTGCTTACTCAATGCGCTTTACTGTACCTACTAAGATTGTTGTTATATTCCAATTAGTAACTGATTCGTTATCGTTCTTGTTAATAAGAATGTTTCAGTGCTAAACTTTTAATGGGCGTATTTGCTTATTAGGTTACATTTAATGTAACAGGCTGACTAGAATGAAAAATAAAATAATTTAAACGGATTATATGGCGAATATTCCGAAGTTTCTTACGTTCATGTATAGGTATTATTTAAGGGGATATAATTATTTAAATGCACATCTATATAATTTTTCAGCACACTAGGTAACTCCACTAATTAACTGAATGCATACCAGAAAAACTAATGCTGTGCAAAAAAACAATTAATTAACTGAACATGTCCTACAAAAAAAAACTTAAACATCATACAAAACGAGATGACCTTTTTAACCGAATTCACACCAAAAATATGGTTCGTACATCGGATATATTTGAAAGTTTCACCAAAAATACTGACTTGCACACTAATTATCCTCGCACTGCACACTAAGATCCGACTCGGCCGGGTTAGGTTAGGTTAGTTTTTTTTTTTATATCCAGTAAAACAGTTTTGCAAATACCTTTAAATAGTATATTGAATTCGCATTATTTAGTGTGCATAATTAGTGTGCAAGGCAGTATTTTTGGTGAAACTTTCAAATATTTAGATCGAAAAAGGGGAATATACAGATATCGATTTAAATACATGCCTTATTAGCCTATAGTGTTCCGTGGTCGTAGGAAGCATTTTTCTTTTCAACCGTAAACTGATTGAGATTGTTATAAGACAAACCTCACTTAATAACCCAATCAATAGGATGATATTTGCAAGAATTATGTAAAATTACTACAGAGGAATAAAAATTTAATTATGTACAGTTACATAAACTGTAACCTATGGTTGTATTTTGAATGTAGGTTACTTTAAATGCGTAAGTATTTTTTATTCGTTAGCGTGGTATTGGCCTGAATATTTTTTATGTAATCTTTTTATCGATTAAATTTTTAATGTAGAAATACCACATTTTTATTTTTATAAATATTGACACAAAGGTAAATTGCGAAAGAAAAATCTAATTTTCCAGCGTATTGCTCTCCTAACTGAGCTATTAGATCGTTACGTCAATCACACCAAATCTTTCAATCCGTAATTTTTACGCTACTGGACCGCCCTCTGCGTCATATGTGTTTGAAATACTTATGCGTATTAGCCATACCCTAGGATGTGCGCTTTACACGTAATCGTAACGAAGGTTCGAGTCCTGCTTAGATTGTAGTAGATCACATTAAACTATAGTTAAAGAAAAGTGAATATTATATTATATTCACATAGAGGTCGCTAAGGTGCAAAGCCTTTCAAATAAAACAATCAAAGATCGACACACGAAGCATAAGGAAAAATTCCAAAGGTTTCTTGGCGTAAGGGTAGCGAAGTGGTTAACGCGCTGGACCGGCAATCCAGAGGTAACGGGTTCGATTCCCGGTCTCTTCAACCAGGTTACGCATTTAAATTCTTTTTGAGCTTTGATCTTTGTATCAATGGTTAGGTAGGTTTGTTTTATAACAATCCTAAGAAGTTATCTGTTTAAGAGAAAAGTGAAAATTATAGCTACGAAAATTAGACGAAATGACAATTATGACTATCATTTTAATGTAACCCAAATATGGAATCGATACAGGACTCTCAAAAACTTAAAGACGAACGAGTTTTTTAGAAAGTATTTTTTTAAAAGTATTGATTTATACCTCATTTTTATTTAATATTTCAGAAATTAATTTCAATATGTTTTGAATTATGCAATAAAAAGAAAGTAAACAAAATGCAAAACAAATAAATGAATTTTCTAAAACCGGTACGTCTGAACCAAAATACTGTGAGGATCTAAAGTCTTATATAAATATTTTCTAAATTACCTACTTATCATAATTTATGTTTTTTTCTTTTTTAATTCTGGTTTTGTGTTTTATAGATTCCCTGTGCTTATCGCATTTTTATTTAAAGTAGCGATCTGTGGACATACTTCATAATGGCATTAAGACTTTTGTTTGATACAAAAGTGAGTGTAGGTTCGTCCTTCAAATGAAGTTATAAGTAGGTACTTATGCAAAATTTCAGCTCAATCGGTTGACGATATCTGCTTCAAAATTGAGTTGCAAGATTCCACCCGAACAAACATAGTTACCTACGTAGGTACATACATTGCAAGTTAAAAAATAAAAGCTTATATATAAATACTTAAGCGGAGAGGAAAAAGTAAATTTCCAATTTTCTTTCTACAATGTCATCTTCTCATTTGTATTGTTTACCCCGGTTCATTATTATTATTTAGAAACAGTGTGGAAATCAGGGTCAAATTGACGCGGGTCGAACACAATGGAGCCGTCAATCACGAGGAAAACTAACGCATTATTTTATTTAGTAAATGTTTCCGCTTTGAATACAGAAAAAATCTACTTTCACAGAAAGTAAGGAGTGAAAATGAAGTATGACACGCACAATACGCACATGCTTCACTGTTTATCACATCTTTTTTAATTTATTTAAGGTATGTAAATATTTTACTTAGTGTAAGCTTTTTGTATTGTGTTGTACATTAAGTTCCTTCAATGTTATCAACCGTTTTCTAAGGATTTCTCAAATGGGATCTATTTTTTTTTTGCTCATGGAAGTTCGTCATTTGATGTAGGTCGAAAACTATTGTTTTGTTCGAGTGGGTGTCTCCAAGTTGGTCTCGTTTTTGATGATCTGATGATGAAATTCATGAGGAATCGAGGGCACTCCTCAAATATTATGAACACATCTATGACGATTTCGGTATTTCAATTTATAGTAGGTAACTTGTTCTAAGAAATACAATTCTCGTTAAAGTCGGTTACTTGAAAAAGTGATAATTATATTTAGGTAAATTTTATCACTACATTGTGTAAAACAATTCGCTTCCTGCTGTCTGTCTGTCTGTCTGTCTGTCTGTCTGTCTGTCCCTATGTATGCTTAGATCTTTAAAACGACACAACGGATTTTGATGTTTTTTTTTATTGATACTGACATTCTCATGAGTGATGCAAGAAGCATTGACTGGACCCCTGTGCTATCCGCACCTACAGTTGAATCCAAAGTTGCTTTGTTTAACACTGCTATTTTAGAATTATTTGACACCCATGCCCCTCTGCACCCCGTTAGAGTTCGGCGTCCCCCTGCTCCTTGGATCACTGAGGGCGTACGCATGGCTATGAGAAGGAGGGACCGTGCTTTCAGAATTTATAAACGTGACCGTACTGATGACAACTGGACTATTTTTAAGGCAGCTCGTAACCGATGTAACCAGATGGTGCGAACAGCGAAGCGCCGATTCATTCACCAGAACGTATCCTCTTCTTCGATGGCCGATGTCTGGAAGTTTCTTAAGTCGCTTGGCCTAGGTAAACCTAGTAACGGTTTCGATGGCACTTCCTTTTCGCTCAACGATTTAAACAGACATTTTTCTACTTCCGCCTCTATTGATTATCGTGTTAAGAGTAGTACTCTTTCTGATATTTCATCTATGCCTGCTGCTGTCTCTGATATCTTCTCTTTCTATCCTACTTCTGACGCTAATGTTAATAAAATTATAAATAAAATTAAATCGAAAGCTGTTGGTTGTGATGATATTGGGCGTTATATGGTAGTATTAGTCCTGGACTGTGTGCTTCCCATAATAACCGATATCATCAACTCCTCGCTGCTTAATGGTGACTTTCCTTCTCTGGCGTCGCGCGTTCGTTATTCCTTTACCTAAAATTAGCAATCCCACATCACTTAGTAACTTTAGGCCAATTTCTATTCTTCCTTTTTTATCAAAAATCGCTGAAGCGGTGGCTCACAAGCAACTTTCTAGCTTTATACACTCTTTCAAACTGATGAGCCCCTTTCAGTCTGGTTTTCGTCCCAGCCATAGTACTTGTACTGCACTTCTCAAAGTGACTGAAGATGTTAGGCGGGGCATGGAGGATCAATTGGTCACAGTACTTGTTCTCATTGACTTTTCTAACGCTTTCAATACTGTTGACCATGAGATCCTTCTTGCCTTGCTCAGCCATCTTAATGTGTCTTCTTCTGCTCTTGGCTGGTTTGCTTCATATCTTTGTGGACGCCAGCAGGCGGTTCGTGTAGATCGGGCTTTGTCTGATTGGTGCGACCTTGCCACTGGTGTACCTCAAGGAGGAATTCTCTCTCCTTTATTATTTTCTCTTTTTGTGAACTTTATCACCCCTGGTCTTCGCTGTTCTTACCATCTGTATGCTGACGATTTGCAACTTTACGACCAATGTAAAGTGGCTGATATTACTGATACAATTAACAAATTAAACCTGGATCTCTTACACATCCAACAATGGTCTGAGAAATTTGGTCTGTTTGTAAACCCCTCAAAGTGTCAGGCTATTATCATTGGCAGCTCTCGTCAGCTTGCTAAACTTGACCGGGATTCTGTAACTCCTGTAAATTTCAACGGAACGCCTATTCCTTTTAGTTCTAGTGTTAAGGATTTAGGTGTTCACTTAGATAGCACACTGAGCTGGAGGGTGCAGGTGGGTGAAATTAGCCGGAAAGTCATTGGCTCGCTTCATGCTCTCAACAAACTGAAAAATTTCTTGCCTATCAAAACTAAGGTATTGCTTGTAAATACACTATTACTACCCATAATTGATTATGGTGATGTTTGTTATCCGGACTTAAATGAGGATCTTCTTGATAAGTTGGATCGACTTCTTAATAATTGTATTCGCTTTATTTTCTGTCTCCGTAAATATGATCACGTTTCTTCTTACCGCTCTCAGCTTGGCTGGTTTCCCATCCGTCAACGACGCAATATTCGTATGCTCTGCACTCTCTTTTCAATACTCAATGATCCACAAGCTCCTGAAAACCTGAAAACCTTTTTCTGCTATGTTGAATCCACTCGTAACCGTAATTTTCGCTCTTCCGGCAATCTTGCCCTTTCTATTCCTCTTCACCGTACTGGGTTCATGTCTAATTCTTTCTCCTTGCAAGTGGCTCGCCTCTGGAACGGTCTTCCTCTCACAATCAAACAGGCTCCGAGTAAGTTGGCATTTAAAAGGGCCGTGCGAAGTTTCTTTGCTGGCAGAACTGAAGTCTCATAGTATATCTGTTTGGTTTGTTTCATCGTCGTATATATTTATGTATGTATCTATTTATATATATATGTATGTTTATTATCTATATGTATGTAGCTATAATAGTATGAGTATTTTAATTATGTGTAATTATGTTGTTTGATGCACCGCCTACAATTTCTCTGCTTTGCCCTAAGGTTGACTGGTAGAGAATGCCGCATGGCATTAAGTTCGCCTTTTGTACGTTAAGTTTTTCTTTTGTGCAATAAAGTTTAAATAAATAAATAGTGATTCAAGAGGAAGGTTTATATATGTATTAATACTTGAATTTTTTTCTCTTTTTTTTTTGTACGTGTATAATTTATCAGCATTGCACCCGGGCGAAGCCTGGGTGGGTCGCTAGTGTTGTTAATAAACTTTAGAACGACATTGGAAGATATCCCTTATATGCACAACTTCGCCTTTGTATTTTTGACTGTTTTTGTGTATAATAAAGACAACAATCATACATACATACACCTTGGTCACATAGATGGAAAGGAAAGAGACATACAACGTTTGTCGTGCGACAAGACAAATCTCAAAATTGTGGCACAAGTGTTATGGCATTCAATTTGCTTTCGGTTTATACATTATCAACGTTCTAGGTTGAATGATGATGTCTCCATTAAGCATTGTAACGTCAGACCATATGGCTTTTTTCATTGAATTGTTCAAATGGACATTTATTTCTTCGACTTTTTGATGATAACTGCTAGTAAGTATTACGGTATGCGTCCGACAAAGAGGGTTCTGAGTTCTTGACACGGATTTGTAGCATCATTAGCTGTCTATTTCCTTAGAAATCATCATGTTCGCGACATGGCAATTACGGTCCGTCACATAGAAAAGCGCGGTTAAGAATAATAAATAAATAAATATTAATTAAGGGACGACATTACACAAATCGACTTAGTCCCGAACTAAGCAGAGCTTGTATGAATATATGGGCACTAGACGTCGATAAACATCTATACTATTATACAATTCTAGATTTGTATTGTAAATCATTTTTCTATGGAAAGGGGTCATTAAGAAAAAACCTCAATAGCGTGACGCAGGATCGTCATTTGTTTTGTATGGGCGCGCGGCGCCGTGCCAACATGGCGCCATCTGTTTTCATAATTTCCGTTGTCCGCGCATCACGCCGAAAAGACTAGACGGATTTTCACCAATTTTGGTACAGGGACAGCTGGACATCCAAAGATGGTTATAGGATACTTTTTACCCGATTTTTTATACGCTTACGAAGTTGCGGGCATCTTTTAGTAGAAGTAATTTGATAGTTTTGGTGACTCAGTCTCAGTTTCAAGTTCAAGATGTCAACGTGTAGGAGGTTATGTTAATGCGACGGTATCATCCGCATTTCTCTTAAAAAATGGAAATTGATCAGCATGCAGTGGCCTTCTTCCAAGCCCTCCCATTCCTGATTGCGAGAGAAAGTGTCGAACAGGTTGAGAGACCTTGTAGGGTAATGGCATAAATATGTAATAAATTGTTAATAATTATGCTTCAATCGTTCATGCCGAAAAAAAGGTATATGCGTGTCTTGGTTTAAGCTGCGCAACGGTATTCACGAAATAACTACCGCTCTGAGCAGACGGCTGTGGAAAAAGTACAGTCGGCTGTAAACAGCTCGCCTCTTATAATATTTATCTACACCCATCTGGTTCAATTCCTATAACATTTTTATTTTTTTATAGAATCTTTTATGAGTAGGTTCTGTTTTAATGTGGAAAAACCACATTTCTTACTTTTATAAATTTTGACACAAAGATAAATTATGGAAGAAAAATGTAATTGTGATCCACTGCAATGCAATTTAAGCAGGACTCAAACCTGCGACCCTACGTTTCCGGCGTAGTGCTCTACCAACTGAGCTATCACATCGTTACGTCAATCACACCAAATCTTTGATTCCATAATTCTACGCTACTGGAGCGCCCTCTGCGTCATATTATGTGTTTAAAATGCTTATGCGAATTAACATTATTTCCTATAACAAGTTCAGATGTTATAGGTAGGGACCTATACATTACTTGGCAGCGGACAAAATCAGAGATGTAATTTCATAACAGTACCGAAGTCACTGCGAGGTCACCATTACAGTATCAATTTTGATCAAAATTGATGCTGTAATGGTGACCTCCCCGCCGCCTCGCGAGTCACCTCATGTATTCCTCTGCCTCACGGACTGACTGGCAGGACTGAGTGTTTCATATTTTCATAAAAGAAAATCTATGATAATGATTATGAATATGTGTATAGATTAGTTTATGCAACTGTACATAATTCGTTTGTACTTGTGTGATCCTATTATGAAACTCGCCCACGGCTCGTTTCATAAAACCACACTCGTGTTTGAAGACGTCTCTAATGAGATACATAATTGTAGCAGTTGCATAAACTGCTGTTGTGGTTTGACTTATGATTTAAACCCTTAATTTGGAAATGTCCAATGTACTGGACAAAACATTGCTTCTTTTCTGAAGTCGGTTGAAAAACGGTCACATCCCGATCACTGTTAATGAAGGCTAAAGAACCCTACACTATGCAAGGCCTTACGTAGCTGATTTTTTTAGGGTTCCGTAGCCAAAGGGTATAAACGGGACCCTATTACTAAGCCTCTGCTGTCCGTCCGTCCGTCTGTCTGAGGCTGTATCTCATGAACCGTGATAGATAGACTGTTGAAATTTTCACAGATGTATTTCTGTTGCCGCTCTAACAAAAAATACTAAAAATCGAATAAAATAACATAATCCATTTAATAACGAGTGGAGGGAGCATGCAGCCAATAGAGACGAGTGGCGCAAGAAAAAAAAAAATCCATACAACGAACGTGATCGGTTGTTATTAGTATGCAGTGCCATACATACCAGGTGCAAACTTTTAACTTAACCTGGCCAGTTAAGATGGGATAAGTGTTTGTACGGAACCTTCGGTGCGCAAGTCAGACTTGCACTTGGCCAGTTTTTATTTTTGTTTTCATCTAAAGCTACAGAAGTGTAAACTCGATGTTCTAATGATTCCAAATTTGAACCCGTGACGCTTTGATACACATCAAACGTACATTCATCCACTAATGTCTATAATACATAACTCATAAGCATAGAAAATTATACCCCCCTTCTACCTACTCGTATAGTCTTGGGTTAAATTTAAACAATGTCATTGTCAGCTTCGGTCTGTGGCTTCGCACAACTATGCTATTTCGAATATGTTTGCTATCCGAATCGAGTGTGCGTTTTAATATGTGTAAGTAGAGCGAATAATCATAGTTGTTTGCAAGCTTATACTTATACAGGATGGAAAAAAATTAAAAGTAATATGCATTCAATCCGTCTATGAGATGTAAATAAAAATTAATCGCTTTAATGTGTTGTTGACCGATTACGCATTTTTTTTACAATATACCTTTAAGTACAAGCCTTCAAGGAAGGTTGTTATGAAAAGACATTTTTTTAAAACCCATTTTATCCCATATTTTGTTATATCCATCATTATCATATAACTTTTCGAAGCGAAGACAAATTAAATCATCGAATAATTTATTTAATAGAAAAGGAAAGTTTGTCTGTGAAGTTTCAAAGTTTTTTTTGTATTAAAGATCCCACTACGTTGGTCGATCATAGCCGAGTTCAAGACATGTCATTATTATTTTTCACCCTGTATACACACATACACACACAGGCCTCATGTGTATGTAAATGCATAATCATTGACTAATGGTATGCGTAAATGGTTTCGCTCCCGTCAAGATGAGAAAGTATTTGATCTTTTGCTCGTATTTAAATATCACTTGTCCATTTACTCTCATTTCTCTAAAGTAAAAAACTCAACGATGATCTCTATAAAATAAGGTCTATTTCAAAACATCGTGAAAGTAAACGGACTCAAGATGAGGTCATTAGGTATTTGTATTTCAAGAGTTTTGCAGAAAACCATTCCAACAGTTGTGGAAATCTATAAATAACGAACTAAATGAAGATGGTTTTATTTACTTATTACCTATAAGATTCCCGCAACTTCCTTCGAAAACTTTTTTTTTAAGCAGTCGGGTAAAGTGTCCTATAACCATCTTAGGATGTCCAGGCTATACCTGTAGTAAAGTTAATTAAGAGAGGACAAATAATCTTAGTTTTGTTGCTATATATATGTACTTCAGTGTGTCGTGATTATTTACGTTGCAGGACGTAATTTCCACGTCACGACAACGCAAAGTTACGTCGTCGTCGCAACTTACCGTCTAAGTTAAAACAACGGAATGTAGATTTGGTAAGACGTACAGACTCTAGTTTGAAGAAATAAGACGCATAGAAAATTATATGTCTAACGACTTATGACTTATAACTAAGCATTTGGCGCCATTTCTAGAGCACCTGCCTACTGAGCCGGCGGTCCCGAGTTCGAATGCCGGCCAGAGCAAATATTTGTGTGATGAACTCGAATTTTTGTGCTTGGGTCATGGTTGTTCTATGTATTTAAGTATATATTTATCTATATAAGTATGTATATCACCGTCTAGTACCCGTAACACAAGCCTTGAGCTTAATTTGGGACTAGATCGATTTGTATGAGTTTGTCCGATATTTATTTATGACATAAAAAATCTTGCTTAACTACTTGTGAAGTAGGTAATTTTTAATCGACGATGAAACAATGCAATAGAATACTCGTATATCTAGTTAAATTTCTTTTAAAGGTAAATTAACATACGAATGCAAGTAAAACTGACGGAAATCATTATGCAATAATGTCTAAAACTTTCAGTGCTTTTCAATCGTCGCTTCTTTCTTTTGAGAAAGAAATCTAGTTAATCATCATCATCATCTTGAGCATTTTTCCGTCCAGTATTGGACATATGCCACATTTTCCATTCCTTCCTGGATGATTTTTCTCTCCTCCACTTCCTTCCTTCTAAATCTAAGTAGTTAGAAGTAATAAAAATGTCGAATTTAGAATTAAGCCTCTAGCATAACTTGCGACAAAACCCTCTCTCTTTCCATCCAGTACGGTGCGACGGAGAAGGGTGACAGTATGTCACACGACAAGCTACAGCGGCTAGTTGTGCTAGTCCGGAAGGTCTTATTACGTTGTGATGACAAAATGTGACATAGAAAGTTGGTATTACGATGAATAAGGACTAAAGTGGGACGATGTAGGCCGTGTATCCTTTGCCGACATTGCCGGCCGCCGGCCTTACTTTCTCTGTGTCCTTCTGTGAATGAGTTTAATGTAAAACCGCGAACCGATGTAGTGTACACCTTATTACTGCGCCATTATAAATAAATATAATTAATAAATATTAACCCCTCGTATGCGACGATAAATATTTGCGAATCAACTTGAAACTAACTGATATTTTAACGTAAAATTGAAAAACCCTGCACGGATCCGTGTTTACAGTCTGACCAAAAATAGTAGAAATTAAAGAGTGGCAATACTGTAGTGTCGTTCTCGTCTTCTTAGATTGATTAGAAAGGGACGACACTACAGTATTGCCACTTTTTAATGTCTACTCTTTTTGGTCAGACTGTAAGCATACGCCCTGGTTTAAGGGACAATCTTACACAAATCGACCTAGTCCCAAACCAAGCAAAGCTTATACTATGGGTAGGTACTTGACGAGTTAGACGACGATATACGATAAGATAACATCCATGACCCAGGAACATAAATATTCTGCATTTCTATCTGCCCGGGATTCGAACCCAAGGACCGCTGGCACAGTAGGCAGGTGCTCTACACACTGCGCCAACCTCGTCGCCTTATTATATCAGTCGACAGACTTCTACTTCTGGACAGAAGCTCAAAATCAATGGACATCAATGGACATCTCCAGTAACAACTCGCTGTTTCACCAGGATTCGTTCTGGTGAAACCGCATCGAAACATTAGGCAATGAAGGTAAATAAAAAAAATCCGAGACTCCAATGATCTTAATAAATAAATATTATGGGACAATCATTCACAAATCGACCTAGTCCCAAACTAAGCAAAGCTTGTACTATGGGTAGGTACTAGACGACGATATACATAATATAGAAATACATCCATGACCCAAGAACAAATACTCGAGTTCATCACACAAATATTTCCCCCGGCCGGGATTTGAACCCGGGACCGCCGGCTCAGTAGGCAGGTGTCTGCAAACTGCGCCAACCACGTCGTCAAGAAGGAGGACGAAGAGCTATCGCTATCACCCAACGATTTCCTCGATCGGATCATGTCACCTCGTCCATCTCGTTCCATCAGGGGTATACCCACGCAACGTATTTCGGTATGTGGTCACCACTCAAGGATCTTTCTATCCCCTTGGCCATCGCTTGAACGAGTAATGTCCCGTCTGCTTCGAAATGTCGACGACCTTGTTTCTTCAACGGATCTTCCTCATTTCTATTTGAAGGAAAACTCCGAGCGAAGCTCGCTCTATTGCCCTTTGAATAGTTCGACCACTTGATCACGCAGGTCAGCTGGTATGTGATAAAAGCAAATAATTGTTCTTAATGTCGTGTTTATGGCTGATTGCTGAGTGGTCTTGACAAAGGACCTTACCGCGGTTAGTTTAGCGTTGCACAAATATTAATTACATGTAAGGATGCCATACACTACCGTAATTGTATAAGCATTAAGAAACAACTGGAAAATTAATCCCGCGAACTAAAGGATCAAAGTTTGTATGGAAAGTTACATAAACAAACGATCACTGCAGATTTACTGGCGAGTATTTAAACCTATATTTTATTTATAGTTTGAGCACTAAGACTGCATAGATGTTAATAATATAGGCACCACACTTCAACGTAAGTGACATTTCATAACAATAATTAACTAAAAGTTAAAATTAATTTAAATTCATATGGCGCCATAGTTTATATTCGAGAACGTGCGAATGAAAACTTTCTAATAAAAAAAAGGTATTAATGTATAAATAATCACTTTAAATTAAAATACATTATACAAATTATTATTATCATAACCACAAATACTTTTAATAGTTTTAATAAAAATAATAATAGGTGTAATGTAAACCTGGCAGAATGTCATTAACTCCGACGTCTAAATACTAAATTAAAAATAAATACCTTTAATCCATGATTTGTCCGCTACAACTGGCCACTTTCACAAATTAAAAAAAATGTTTACAACGTAAAAGGGTCAATATACACGATAGTGTGTCAGAAATATAAAGCTGACCACACATGCGACGCGCGGGATATCGGTTAGGTTACTAAGTTTGAGATCTTGGTAGGCCAGTGGGTGGGAGACAGAGAGGTAGCTCTCCATCGCGCGTAGTGATGTGGGTTTGTTTATCGATAGATTAATGTTTTCTATTATTTAGAAATATTACTTCTCACAGCTTTTCCGGCATCGGCAGTAGTCAAACTACACTAAATTTCGGGTAAATATTGAGGTCACGCCACGACGTATTTATATGCCCAGATATACTTATATATTATCATGTTTTAAAATAATATATTAGTGCTTTAAATTATTTATTAAACCATTCATGACGAAGCAAAATAGGGCGACCTAAACACGTTTCTAATTGGTCTCCATGACAATTCATTTTAAACTTGATTTAACTTTTATCATGTTACTGTAGCAATTATATAAATTGGTACACATTCTGTCAATAATTTTACACGTGTTGCATACAGATTACACTGCGGACACTCATTTCTATAATAATATGAATTTGTACTTCTTTTGTGAACAAATTTCTCGAACTAAGGTCACAAAGTTTTCAATAAAATCACTGTATTGTACGGTTATCGGTAAGAGTATTAAATACCTACTTACTAGTATTAAATTACAATATACACATTTTGTATTTGTATTTGTTATCTGAAAATTATCGCTGTTTATTGGTAAAATCACCTGTTGTCTATCGTGTCTGTAATAGGTTTGCTTTTTTCATTTTAGTACTAGTAACCCGCCCTGACTTCGCACGGGTGCACTGCTATATTATGCATGTATTGTACATATGAACCTGTCTCTTGAATCACTATCTATTTAAAAAAAAACCGCATCAAAATCCGTTGCGTAGTTTTAAAGATCTAAGCATACATAGGGACAGACAGACAGCTTGTTTTATACTATGTAGTGATTTGTGTATAGTATCATTAGTATCGATAATAAAATTCAACCCGGTGAATATTCATTAAGCATCGACATCGATATCTCACCCACAGCACCGCACTATTCGCGAGTTTGCCAAACCATGTTCCCCAAGAGCAAGGTGTGGATCTGGGTCTTTGACCGCATACGGAGGGCCGGCGGCACTGACATTTAACCGAGCTTTAAACTGTAGTTAAAAATTTCATCGGTTTCGCCTCTTTAATAATGATTTATTATCTCTAATTTAGGTGAACATTACTGCAGGCAGGTAAAATACTTTTATCCCATGCCGTGCCTGCTCCTATGTAGGGAACGTAATAAAATCGTAAAATAGTAAAGTTATAATTTTGAATTTCAATTTTTAATGCTAATGTGTATTATAAAATAAAATAGTTTCATTTGTTACCTACTTACTACTGTTCAATGGATTAATCTGGTCCGACATAAAACCTTATTTTATGACGTATCAAACCCCGACTTTGTATCTATGTGTTTCCCGGTGGCATCGTGTCTCCTAAACAGATTGACAAAAAGGGTACATCAATAAATAGAAGTCCCTGACTTCTGAGCTAGGTGGGGAACCTGTGTTACAGAGGTCAGTGTCTGTCCATTTAAATAAACCCTACATATAAATTTTATATTCGGAATTCTGACGTTCCGGATTTCGGATATATTACACGTCGAGAAGACGCTTCTGTGGCACGACATGTGGTGCAGGGGAAAGTCGAAGGCACTAGAGCGCGCGGTAGGTCACCGATATGATGGACCGACCAAGTCAAGACTATACTCAATAGTCCATTCCACGAATGCACAAGAAGAGCTACAGTACGGGAGGAATGGCGACGGATTGTAAAGTTTGCTACTAACCCTGATGTGACGACCACGACCACTCTGCCAAGAGTGTGACGCCAAGAAGAAGATGATGAATTTCCGACGTTTTGAATTTATTACAGCCTAGACACAATACAAGCGAGAGTAGCGAGCTGTGGTTATAGGTGGAAGCGAAAGGCCAGAAAAGCTTCCATGGTCACAAGACAGACTGAGAAAAACAGATTTTGGTAAAGTTATTATTTTAAACGTTTAAAAGTTCACTGTCCATACCTGTTTTCAATTCGATCACATCCTCACACGAAAGTAGGAATATCATTAGTCATGTATCACTAATATCAATTGGATTAATTGAGTTATATTTGGTAGAAACAAAAAACAGTAGTCTTTAAGATATTTTGGATTGGAAATAGTGACAATATCTTAGCCTATATTTACAAATTTTGTATATTGTTCAGTTTTAGTAGTCATTTCTATATTTATCCTTAAAAGAGTGTGTCATAATTGTGATGACTTGTTACTTGGGTATTTAAATAGACCCTACATATAAATTTTATATTCGGATTTCTGACGTTCTGGATTTCGGATATATCACACGTCGAGAAGACGCTTCTGTGGAACGACAGTCATGTGGTGCAGGGGAAAGTGGAAGGCACTAGAGCGCGCGGTAGGTCACCGATGCGATGGACCGACCAAGTCAAGACTACACTCAATAGTCCACTCCACTCCACGAATGCACAAGAAGAGCTACAGAACGGGAGGAATGGCGACGGATTGTAAAGTTTGCTACCAACCCTGATGTGACGACTACGACCATTCTGCCACGAGTGTGACGACAAAGAAGAAGAATTTCCGACGTTTTGAATTTATTACAGCCTAGACACAACACAAGCGTGAGTACCGTGCGGTGGTTATAGGTGGAAGCGAAAGGCCAAAACAGCTTCCATGGTCACGAGGCAGACTGAGACAAACAGATTTTGGTAAAGTTATTATTTTAAACGTTTAAGTTCATTCTGTCCATATTCTGAATTCGATTACATCCTCACTCGTTAAAAGTAGGAATATCATAGTCATGCATTTACTGTATCAAATGGATTAATTGTTTATTAACGTTTACCTACCAATTCATCTGTTCGCTAAGTGATAAATATAAATATAATATTTATTATTAATGAGTCCACGAATTGGGATGTGCACGTTGTTGGGAATATGGACTAACGGGGAATAGTAACGAACGCTAGAGTGTTAACAAAATAGGATTGTGGACAAAGTGCATGAATCTAAACTTTAGTAAAAAAAGAATAGGATCATTTTGATACAGAAATAAGTGAAATAAAAATCAATACCATGTCAATTTTATTAGGACTTTGTGACTTAGTTTGACAAAGTCTCAAATTGACGTTCAGTTGATCTCGACAATGTGTTATTTCAGTAGTATCGTTTTTGATACTTCATGCACCTGTTATGAGTACAGATGAGTTAACGTGACCGAACTCGCTAGTGACACCGTACATTTTTTTTAAGGAGAATAGAGTACAGCGCCCTAGCGGTAACTTTGTAGAACTACAATTCTCCATACAAATCGCTTACGCAAACTCTAGCGGCACGGTTACGGTAAACTCATGGCAGGAGTACTGAGGGTTGGACGCTGTAATGTTCGACTGCGTTAGGGCTTGGGCACATCACCACGGCACGGCGCCGCGCCGTGGATTTTTACGGTGTCAGCGTATATAAAACCACCGTAAAAATCCACGGCGCGGCGCCGTGCCGTGGTGATGTGCGCAGGCCCTTAATCAGAGTTTAAGTAATCGGTAACACCGGCTCTTCGAAAGTGACACCGACAGCCACGCGCGCGCTGCTCGCTCGTTTCCGATTTCTGCATTCGTTCAGCGCCCAATTGACCGTTGATGTCTGATTTCTGACAGATGTAATGCCGATTATTTTATTTTCTGCTTCCATGAATATAAAAAAAAAAATGAAATGAAGTCTCGTAGTTTATCTGCTTCGTAAGTTTAATTTCTGTAAATACTTATATATATTATATTAGTTATATTTATTTATCTATATGTATTGCATGTATAATAATTATGTGTTGTTATTATGTATGTTTCGCCCTAGGGTTGACTGGTAGAGAATACCTCAAGGCATTAAGTCCGCCTTTTATGCAATAAGATTTCTTTTGTGCAATAAAGATTAAAGAGGGGTCCTGATTTCATAAAATAAACTACAGGACGATGCACGTTCTTTTTTGTTTCGTATGATTCGTTTTGATTAGGTAGAATAATAAAATTATAAAATGTATTACGTATACGTACGAAATAAAACAGGTATGTAAGTACATTATTAACCTTATTATGTACTCCTCACCTCGCTTCCCTAACACAACTGTGACACACCTAACAAATATTACTAGGGCTTCTCATACCGGGTTTTTAAAAAGAAATCAGTCCATCAATGTCGTGCGAACAAGACGGGTGTTAGTTATTATTTCAAGTAGAGATTTCCTTTCGAAACATTTTTTTACTATCAAAATTAGCTGTCGCATTATGTTCTTATATTTTTTCAAATTTGCCGCTCTTTCGTGTGATTAACTGGTATCCCTAGCTTTTTTTATTTTTACATGTACTTATGAGAAATCTATTACAGCTGCCGGCAAACTTTTACAGCATAACCTTGACTGCGCAGTATTTACGTACACATGTACATCCGCAGATCCGCCATTTTTGTTCTAAAAGTTTGCCGGATGTTTGCCGGCAACTAAGTATATCACGAGTTATTAAATTAAACTATTCGTAAGCAATTAGAGTAAGCTGCTAGAAACTATTCGTTAGTTAATATTTTCTGTAAACAAAAATACTTATTTTTGGCAAAGTAGAATAAATATCAGTCTGCCTGACAAATTATTACTAGAAAAACGCCCTAATAATTTCGCAATAATTTATTGATGTGGCAGCACCGCGCTATGCATCTTTTATCTCATTCCAACTAAGCAAACGTAGTGATAATTAGAGCGAGAGAACCAAACTCGTTATCGTGAAATTTCTGTGAATGGAATATGGACTGTCTCATTGACGTTTATTGAGAAGGGAAGGGAAGTCCGTCTTATTGTAAATTGTGAGCAAAGAAACTGTGATTTTACGTTCCGTGACGTTCTCTACATTAATTTTACACTTGCGTCTACATTTAGACATGCAATAAGACTGTCCTGACTTATTTTATGCGTTATATGGACATTGAGCACTGAGTAATCATGGCGAACAACCGTATTCCTTCTGGCCCGAATACGCCTGGCAGTCAACAAACCCCAACCCAGCAAGGAATAAAGATATTCATCCAACGGGACTATTCTGAAGGGACTGCAGTGAAATTCCAGACGAGATTTCCACCAGAGCTGGAAGACAGGGTTAGTGAAACTTTGTTTACAATGTCTGTTTCAGTTTGACGAAAGCATGTCATTTTTGTGATTGGACGCTGATAGGTAAACGTGGGTAACAAAAGTGATCATCGACATTGATAAAAATAGCGTTAGTTATCTCTTCACAATCCTAAGCTATAATGTATGCATAGGGCCATTGAAGAAGATAGAAAGATATGTTTATTTTGCAAACTAAATACATTTTAGTCTTACAAACATACAAATTACATTTTATCAGTGACTTTCAACGTATCTATAAATAAAATACAACATATCTAAAATGCTAAGAATTCAATTGTGTCTAATTTGCTAAAATGGAATCCTCTCAGCAAATCACTTGTGAGTACTACTAGACTGACCCTTAGGCATTGGACTTCTGATAGCGTGATAGGACTTAAGAGAGCTATGGAGCCAATATTTAACCTTTTGAGCGCCAAAGACGGCTAATCGCGTCGACAGAGAGCTGTGCCCCAGGCGCCATGACGTCATTTGCCGATATAGAATGCCATACTATCTGCTGTCAGTATGGCATCTTGGACACAGTTTTCCGTCAACAAGCAGGGCGGTCATGAGGTTAACATTATATTTTTCTTCTCAGCATTTATTGTCCACTGCTGGACATATGTCTTACATGGATTTCCAAACTGATCTTGATGTGGTGATAATACTCCAGGTGGCCCTGTCGTCTTTTTAATGTTGTCTGAGCATCTGGTTTGCGGTCTCCCAATGCTTCGGCCACCCATTTGTGGTCTCCAATGTATACCTCGTGTTAAAACAACAAAAAAAACCATAAGGCCTAAACATCCAATGTACAATTTTTTTACATGTACAATGAGCTGCAGAATTACATGGCCCATTTATGAATGAATTCATAATAAACCATGCATTTGTGCAGCCCATAGTACCTGTGGCCTAAGACTTGTTTGTTTTTGTGAAAATCTCAACTAGGATTTTTTATATTCTTTTCAAAATGCCCTAGGATCTAGACAAATACAGTCCACCACAAAAGAGTAGAAATTAGAAAGTGTCAATACTGTTGTGTCGTCCCTTTCTAATCAATCTAAGAAAACGGGGATGTCAATACAGTATTGCCACTTTTTAATTTCTACTGTTTTGTGTCACTAGAATGCACCATATCAATCTTGTACATGAATGAACAGAGTAACAGGGATGTGTAATTTTTTACAGATAGAGAGGCAGACCTTTGAATACACAATGGAACGGCTGAACGAGCATTTTGAGATGGCGGAGACGGCAGACTGCAGCACTTACTGCGAAGGCTGCTTGGCTTGTCTGACTGCATATTTCATTTACATCTGCACGGAGACACATTATGAAAAGGTAAATCCTGTCATTGATCCAGTGATCCTAATCAAATTAGCTACTTTAAGTGTCAAAACACTAAAATCATATGAAATCTATGAGACTGAATAAACTATGACGTCGCTATGTGACATATAGAAATTGTTTAGTTTTTAGTTTCTGCTTATTTAAAAATATTCTTATGAGCAAAAATAATTCTTGAAGGTTATTTGAATTGAACATTTCTTTTGAATGGTTGATTTTTAGGGTTCCGTACCCAAACGGTAAAAACGGGACCCCTATTACTGAGACATTGCTATCCGTCCGTCTGTCCGTCTGTCACCAGGCTGTATCAAGAACGGTGATAGCTAGACAGTTGAAATTTTCACAGATGATGTATTTCTATTGCCGCTATAACAACAAATACTAAAAATAAAATAAAAGAAATATTTATGGGGGTTCCCATACAAAAAACTTGTTATAGATTATGGGTACGGAACCCTTCATGCGCGAGTCGGACTCGCACTTGCCCAATTTTTTTTTTAATTATTTATATCAACTTCAGCCAACAAACTGTCTTAGCAGTTTGCCGATTTAATTACAGTTGCATGCAGTTATGTACGTGTGTCTGTCTGTCTGTCTGTTACCTCTTCACGCTTAAACCGCTGAATCGATTTTGATGAAATTTGGCATGGAGATAGTTTAAGATCCGAGGAAGGACATAGGATAGTTTTCATCCTGGAAATTATCCTTAAAAAGATTGAAAAGTGAGTAAGTAATTCATGATGACATTGATGACCCTGTCAGAAATGTAATGGTTAGACCAAAAGCACAATTGCTCTTACATTTGCTTAGGCGCTTTAAATAATCACTTTTATTAATTAAGGTTGTCTGGAAGAGATCGCTCTTTAGCGATAAGACCGCCTATTGTCTACCATTATTTAATTTATGATTTCTCATGTAATTGATTGACGATTGACGGATTGTTACTACCGTCTTGCCTGCTAACCCACCGCCAAACAGCAATGTTCGCATTGTTGTGTTCCGGTGTGGGGGTAAGATAGCCGGTGAAATTACTAGCATAGAGGCATTCTATCTTCGTCCTCCGGGTAGGCAAGCACTTGTGACTCCTCTGGTGTTGCAGGTGTTTATGGGCGACGGTAATCGCTTTCCATCAGGCGATACGTTTGCTCGTTTGCCCCCTATGACATAAAAAAAAAAAAAAAAATATTTTTCTTGTTGGTGTGCAATAAAGTATTGTTGTATTGTATTGTATTGTGATTAGGCGGATATCTATCGTGTTGTACGAGGTTGCTTCCATACTTCCAAGTTCCACGCGGACGTAGTCGCTAAGCTAGCTAAGCAGTAAGCTAGTTACTAGGTAGCAGCTAGCTAGGTATAAAATAAACATTTCTCCATCAACACTAGTTCTCTTCATATCAAACTAACCTCACACCATTTCTATTCTAGCACCTCCGGAAAGTGTCCAAGTTCATAGCGACACAAAACGAACGGGTGTACAACCCGAAAGGAATCCACATCACCGACCCCATCCTCCGGGGCCTGCGGGTCATCGAGATCACGATCATAGATATGCCCAACTACCAAAGCCCTACAGGTA
This sequence comes from Apotomis capreana, assembly GCA_947623375.1. Classification (NCBI taxonomy): domain Eukaryota; kingdom Metazoa; phylum Arthropoda; class Insecta; order Lepidoptera; family Tortricidae; genus Apotomis; species Apotomis capreana. The sequence continues at coordinate 14,236,608 of OX392519.1, forward strand.
CATTACTATTTATTAGTACGCCGAGGTATTTGATGCAGAAATGATTTGAAGTCTACTGTCAGCCTAAGGTCAACTTCTTTTGTTTTTATACTACGACCACAAAACAGATAGGTACAGAAAGCAATCTACATACAAGTGAGCACGAGTAAATGCACACATAGACATTGCTCACGGACACGATATCTCGGACCAGTTCAGACCAGTGCGAGCGTGAGTGCCATCCGCTTGACGAGTCTGTGAGCAATGTCTATGTGTGCGTTTGCTCGAGCGCGCATGTATGTAGATTGATTTCTGTACCTATCTGTTTTGTGCTACGACGGCAGCGAACGAATAAAACATAGAAGCCTAACTAGCGTCGGAAAATGGCCCCACGGATTTTGTGTCAGTTAAGGCGGGGCGTAAATTTTGTGTCAAACGGCTGTCTAGTTTGCAAATGGCGACGCAGCCGAACAGTTGCATTACGTAACATATATGAAGTCTCAAAGTAACAAAATATGCCATAATGTCCAGTGAAATGGTGTATTAATCACTCAGAAAAACACAAAAAAAAGATGGTATCAGTTTTCATACGTGAATAAAGCCGTACACATATTAATTTAATTTATTTTACGGAACAGATTTTGTATAGGGATGGTGTTATGCCAGATGACTAAATTATATACGACGTTTGAAAAAAGTAATGCAGTCAGTGGCGTGCCTAGGCTTATGGGTAAATCAATTTTATTGCCGCATTACTATTCAAAGTACAATTTCAATAATACACAGGTTGGGCGTGGGTTTTTGGGAAAATATGAGCTGTTTTTTCTGAGCGAAAGTTAGAGTGCCTACCTTTCTTTCGCCTATTAAAAGACCTGCACACTTTAACTCATCACAATCGCACGGAAAAACTCCTTCCATTGTTTAAAGCCACAGTAATCACAACAACAAACAAAATCAAAAAATGTAATAACCTTAACATTCAAGATTTATAATGAAGGAAACAAAAATGGCTCTTTACTGCATTAACGATTCACCAATTATGAGTTTTCACTGTCACCGCCATATTACCATAGACAAATGTCATGCGTTTTGTCGAGCTGGCCATTCGGAAATTGACGAATCACATTTATTTGTTATGCGTAATTGAAAACATTTGAGTCGCTGTGATTGGTACACCGGTGAGCATGCGCATTTCGACTGTTGGGCCGGTTTTTGATTGTAATTTTGTATGAAGCTCGTGTTCTATGTTTTATTCGTTCGCTGTACGACGGTACATTGGTACGACGTTTTTGTTTTTATATAACAAGCATGCTGCCCGCCTGATGTTAAGCACTGATGCTAAGCTTGCGACGCCAGGAGCATAACACGCGCGTTGCCGACCCGTTAAGAATCATTTATGCACTGAAAACCTCAGGGTAGGTTTATTATTACACAGCAGCGTCTGCATAGAATTAGTTGATGTCCATAAGAGATATTAAAACGCCCAAATGAAATTTTATGGCAAATATTCAATGGCAATTAACAATAAAACCCTTTATACCACATTTTTATTTTAAATATTGACAGAGGTACAGTGGTGTACTTCCTTTTCGCCGAATGTTTCGCAAACGTTTCATTTCGCCAAAAGCATTTTTCACTGAAACTGTAAACTATTTCAGATTGTTGTAAATATCATCCTTTAGATTAGGTTAGGTTAGGTTATAAAATATCTACACTGGAGACACATAAATAAGGCTATCTTATCTTAGCGTAAGATACGGTCTCAATCCGTGGGATTTTATGTGTGTGTGGGATTTCATCTTATTATACAAAAGGCCACAGTGTCCCACTTCCATAGTAAAATTCCATCCTCTTTTCACTCCCTCGAGGAGTAGTGATATCCGTAATAAAAACAATCTTATGTATCCAATGTAAATCAATCAATTTAAACGGATTATATTAATTATTTGAGCCTCCTTGATTGAATTCTTTATTTCCCAGTCAACCTTTGACAATGGTAACTGTAGGTACCGAAACGTCAGGGAGGCTCGAATAATTAATATACGCGATATAATCCGTTGTTTATTTAAATGTGTGACAGCTGCGGAAACCGAAGAAAATATTATATGTAAATATTGTATTAGGCACTCAAACTATCACCATATCAAGTCGTTAAATCGGTTAGCGTAATTTTTGTCACGTCAAAATTGGATGATTTTTTACGTATTATGAACAAATTAAATAATTAAAATCTAAAAGTACGTCGATTATATTATTATGAATTATGAATTGACTACCTGCTGTGCTAAAGGCAAAAAAAAAAACATTGAATTGTCGTATCTCTATAAACAGTTTTTTTTTTAAGGTAACTCCGCGGCACAGATCCGGCATACTTGACCACCGCAGGAGAATCGGGAGTTCTTCATGTAACAATTACGGTACTGGTTTTGAAATCAGTTTAAAAGTGTGTGATTTTGGAAATTTTATATTATGGGACGGATCCGGTCACACTCCGCAATGTAAATGTCCGGAATACGGTATTTGTCTAGTGGAAAATAAATTGTATCATAGAAACCACTAAAAGTACATTTAAAAAAACTCAGAACTAAATAAACGACTACTAACTTGTGGACATTGTACATTTTTTAATTGGACAAAAACAAATAAGGAGACGTGTTTTGACTGCTGATTTTTATGACGTCACAAGCCAGTATCCTCATAGAAACTTCATACTAACAGATGTTTTTGCTGTCGTCAAATGCCGTATTCTCGTATGGAGTGTAAAAAGGAGGAGTAGCATCTTCAGATACCGTATTCTTGTATGGAGTGTAAAAAGGAGGAGTAGCATCTTCAGATACCGTATTCTTGTATGGAGTGTAAAAAGGAGGAGCAGCAGTTTCAAATACCGTATTCTCGTAAGGAGTGTAAAAGTGGAACCGCATCTTCATAAGTATATCTAAAAGTGTCCGCAGAAAGGTGTTACATTGGTGGTGCTACTGTGGCTGAAAGTAGTTCCGTTATTTAGCAACGGTTTGCTTATACATACTGAATTATGCGAATATATGTATTTAAAGGACGTATGGGTACCTTAACTTCTTCTGTACAAAACCTTACTAAGGCCCATACTCACCTACGGTTCCGAGTGTTGGGTACTTAGCAAAAAAGACGAAAATTCCTTGTTAGTGTTTGAGCGTAAAATATTAAGGCGCATTTTCGGAGCTGTGATGGAAGATGAAGGATGGCGAACGCGTTATAACCACGAGCTATACCAAATGTACGATGAGCCAAATGTTATTAAGACCATAAAGATCGGACGCCTGCGATGGGCAGGGCACGTGCTGCGAATGGACGAGGTCAGAGTACCCAAACGCCTTCTAGAAGGCCGACCGGAGGGTCGCAGAAGTAGAGGCAGACCCAAGCTCAGGTGGTTGGACGGCATCGAACAGGATAGCAAGATCTTAGGAGTGATAAGTTGGAGAAGGAAAGCCATGAATAGATCGGACTGGAGAGATTTGCTGGACCAGGCTAAGGCCCACCCGCGGCTGTAACGCCTCAGATGATGATGGGTACCTTAAGTAATAAAATTTTGACACAGTTCACTCCGTCTAAAACTTGGATTTTTTTCATACTCTCTTGCTACTCTTGCGCTGTTGCGGACGGCATTGGAACTATTATTTACTGCTTACCGCCGGACACTTTCAAATATTCTCCTATGAAAGATGCTGCTCTTCCCTTTTACACTCCATATCTCGAAGTGTCTTGCCATCATGACATCTCATTCTAAAATCGTACTAAAAAAAAATATGCACAATGCACATGATAGGAAAACCATGAGGAGATGCCATGGTGACAGAAAAAATCTTATCAGCCCGATGCACGTTTTTTTTATTATTAAGGGACAATCTTTGAACAATGTTAACATCATAATTTTTTACAAGATACGGTATAATCATACCCCAGATGTGGTATTCTGGGGTTTTCGGTGCACAAATGATTTGACGTCACTGTCGGCCTAGTAATAAATGATTCTTGCACCCAAAACCACGGGGTACTTATGGTAATAACCAACGTAAATCAAATTAAACGAAAGAAAACCTGTATCGCGCTGATATTTTTTCACGCTAATATGGTACTACCAATAATAATATCATCATTACGATAATCATCGTCATCATATGCATCGTCATCATCATCCTCCTAGCCTTTGTCCCATTTTTGTTTGAGAATGAATTCTCAATTGGGGTCGGCTACCTAAAATCCCAAGATGTGGCGTAGGCACTAGTTTTTACGCAAGCGACTGCCATCTGACCTTCCAACCCAGAGGGGAAACTAGGCCTTATTTGGGCTTAGGTGGTTTCCTCACGATGTTTTCCTTCACCGAAAAGCAAGTGGTAAATATCAAATGACATTCCGTACATAAGTTCCGAAAAACTCATTGGTACGGGCCGGGTTCGAACCCGCGACCTCCGGATTGAAAGTCGCATGCCCTAACCACTAGGCTACCACCGGTCTCATCATAATATGCATCGTCATAAAAAAAAAATTATAACGTATTTTTTTTCGACCGTAGTCGGGTAAAAAGTATCCTATAACCATCTTTGGACGTCCAGCTGTCCCTGTGCCAAAATTGGTTAAAATTTGTCCAGCCGTTTCGGCGTGATGCGAGGACAAAGGAAATTGTGCCCAACAGGTGGCGCCACACTGGCATGATGCCGCGCGCCCGTACAAAACAAAAGACGATCCTGCATCACGCTATTAAGACTTTTCCTGAAATCATGACCACTCCATAGAAAACTAATTATCATTACAAATCTAGAATTTCGTAGCATTTCCAATTGTTAAATGCGTCTCTGAATTTAATGCGATGGTTTCGTTTTTCATGTTCATTTGTTGTACTTATAAAAAAAATGTACACGTCAACCTCCGTTTTTTTATTTGTTAATCATTTTATAATTCTTCCCATAATTTTATTACGTCCATCACAATTGTAGTGTTTGTAAATTATAAGTATTTAATTTAGGATTTCACTTTTATTTAATTGTATTTCTTGTGGTGGTGTCAATGTCAAGTCATGTATGGTTACATCAAAAATCGGGTATGTAATGATGATGGATATAACAACGATTCATATAATTTCACTAGATAAAACAACATTTGAAATAGTGTTCAATTTGATATAACAACAATAAGCATAATTTCGTTGGGTATAATTTTATTTAGTATAAAAGACATTTGATATAACGTTTATATTCCTCCTCGCTTCGCTCGTCGTCAAACCTAACCATGACTCCTTCACAGAGCCTTTAAATGGTAATATATCAAATAACCATATTATGCCATATGAAGTTATACCAAATGTTATTATATCATTCACTTATTATATCCCATGATCGTTATATCATAACGATATATTATATATCGTCATATCATATTGACCAATATTATAGGTAGGTATCATAAGTTGTTATAGCGACCGTTACACACCCGTTAAGTTTTTATTTTCCACTCCACCAGCAATACTATTTCAACATTTGTAATGATATAGGAAATCTTGCATTCGACTCTCTACAAAGCCATGGTTATAAAAGAGACAGCTTGCGTTTTTCTAAACATTTGTAATTGTAAGAGGAAAACAGAACCTCTCAAGCATTTTCACTGCCAATAATTTTAAGTATTAGGTTCCATAAAACTACCCAACTGTAGCCCAATCACCCAACTATGGTCCAAAACAACTGTTTTATTTTGAAAAAAAAAATAGAATAACAGGCGAAATAATAATATGAGGGTACAAAGACATTCGTGTAGCAGCTATACCATGCAATTAACAAAATATAATATTTGTATAGCTATATTTAGTAGAAAAAAATCCATTCTATCCGTAATTTTATACGTTTTTAACAGAGTTCAAAAAAAGTCAACCAGTTTGATGTGAATCAGTTTGATCTGTAAAAGTATGTATGTATGTATAGTTGTCCGCGATTATCTCGCGTTTGGCTGAACCAATTTTGATGCGGTTTTTAGAAAAGTATTTGTTACACTTAGGAGAAAGTTTGGTATTTTAAATCAACTTCAAAAAAAGAGGTACTCACACTCAGTTTGACCCGTATGTTTGTCTGCGATTTTAAAGTTGTTCATGAACAACTTTATCATCTTGAACAACCTAGTCTTGAACAACTTTTTAAACGTCTGAGAGTCATCATCTTCCTATGCTCAGCTGATGATGGAAGGTATAACTCCTTAACGTTCCCGTTCACCCCGCTATATGTAGGTATTTTATTACAATCACTAAAAAGCATAAAAACACTAAAAAGCAAAAACTTTAAAGCCATTAATGACCCGTTCATGCACAGATTACAGAATCACCTCTTGAAGTCGGTGCCAAACCTCACGTGAACTTCTTTATTTAGAAAAGGTTAAAACATTGGCCGTCAACAGGTCAAAAAACTATTTTTTTGTCGCGTAGCTTTATGTTCTGATGCGGTTGGGTGACGGTTGTACGACGATTGCTTATTTCAGCTTAATTACCATTATTTTGGAGCAATTTTTAATTACAGTACTTTTTACTAACTTTTATATTCCTGTGTGTCAAGTTCTTGTCCAAACAATACCACTTACAGTAAGTATACTTACGTACTGATGTAACTAGAATTTTTGTTATATTTTCCCACGTTATGCTTAAAATTGCATTTAAACTTCATTTCAACAATTTTAAATAATAATACCTAAATATGTATTTAAGTATATATTTATCTGTATAAATATGTATATCGTCGTCTAGTTCCCATGTCACAAGCCTTCTTGAGATTAATTTGGGACTAGGTCGATTTGTATGAGGTTGTCTGATGTTTATTTATTTAATATCGGTGTGGAGTGAAGGTTTTTTGACGGAGTAAAATGTTTATAGTAAAAACAATGGAGTATTTGGTGTATAATTAATAAGATTATTAAAAAATAAATAATCTATTCAAATTGTTATTAATTTAGATAAATTCTAGTTAATAAGTTAGGTAAAGGATGTATAAAATGCACATAATTATATAGTTTAAACGAATATTATTGAGATACCTAATTTTGAAAGCTCTTGTATTTAATTATGTTCTAAGATAAATAAAATAGATTTGCATATTGTAAAAAAAAAATACTATGACTTGTAATAAATATTTAAATGTATCTTATTTGTTTCATTTATTAATGGGTCAAATTTACTTTCATTGTACTGTAAGTTATAGGTACATACCGTGTTGGATTATCAAGCAATCCAATATCGTCAAAATTACATTTTTATGACCAGGCTTTTCCCGTTAAGATTCAAATAGAGTATAAAAAAAACTACAAATCCTACTTTGAAAATTTTACTGGTAAACAACGCAACGTAGAAAATTGTAGAAAAGGATGCTTTGTAAAACAGATAAAAAACTATAATAAATTGTATAAATACTTACGGCAATTTTTCGTGCTATTCCTTAGATTTAAATGCACTTCTTTTGGGGAAAGATGCAGCCTCATTGGTTCATTTTCTCCGCTCTTCAGTAGGCATGCAACCTTAGGCTTCTGCTGAATTTCAATACAATTTTCTTAAGTTGCAAATACAATAATCTAAGCCACGGAGGAAAGTATTGTGGAGCTATATGTAAGTAGGTATTGTAGGTAAGTACTTGCAAATTCTTACATAGGCAAAGAAATCGGACAGATAAACCTCAGAAACTTTCGTTTGATCTCGCGCCGAGGCATAATTCTCCAAGGCCGTAAACATAACGTTTTACGCGATCTAATTACAGAGGTTATTACTTGGCTGGGGGCTTTTGTTGAGGATGGGGCTCAAGTCATGAGCAACATAGCCGGATCATGGTATAAGAAAATAAGGTGCGGCACTCCGGCAAGTCAGCCTTTCTACGTCACTAATTAAGTTGCCGCTTTATGGTAACAAAATAATTGTAAGGAAAAATGTTCGCCGCCAGTCGCAAAAATTGCATTACAATTGTCATGTTCTTTGAATAAATGTTATTTTGTTGTGATAATTGATTTTAAACGCCCACGATTGTATGAGATTCATACAGGTAACAAGGGAACCGGGGATTATTATGATACTGGCAACACGGAAACGGATTGACAGAACCGACCAACGAATCATTCGAAGCTGGTTACCAACCGCGGTTACGAATCGGTAATGGGAAAGTTCCCTTTTTAGTTGGTTTTCTATTGGGCAACAGTATGACATTTTGGAGTACAGCAATGCCATTTGGCACGGGTATTATACACGTCTACCTGAGCCCAAAACACCCGGTAGCCAGACTGAACACCGCGTCAGAAGGGGGGAGGGGGGGTTCAAAATACAGTGCCCGTCGTTCAGAAAAAAAAATCTGGCGGATTAGAATAACCCCAACTATATCCCAAAAAATTTTGTCGGTCCATGTGCCGAACACCCTGTATAGGGTACTTTCCGTTGACCTAGAACTATGAAATTTAGCAACTAATGTCGTCTTATACCACCAGTACAGGTAATTATCTGAAAAATATACATTTCTAATTAAAACATAAAAAAATGTGCTTTCAAAAGTTATATGAGGACTACCCGTTTGGATTAAGTTTACACCTCATTTGTATGCGGGGCCATACGTACCAGGTGCAAAGTTAACTTAACCGGGTCCTACCAGTTAAGATGAGAAAGGTAAAAATTTGTAGGGAACGCTCGATGCGCGAGTTCGACTCGCACTTGACTGGTTTTTAGGGTTCCGTAGTCAACTAGGAACCCTTATAGTTTCGCCATGTCCGTCTGTCCGTCTGTCCGTCCGTCCGTCCGTCCGTCCGCGGCTTAGCTCCGTGATCATTAGTACTAGAAAGCTGAAATTTGGTATGAGTATGTGTATATACAACGCCGACAGAACGGTAAAGTAAAATTTAAAAAAAAAATTTTTTTTCGTGTACCTCTCGAACTCTGGCGAACGAAATCTGGCGGATTAGTTTGGACCTTTAAGTCAAGTTTGGTGGCGTTATCCGGTAATTAGATGATGCCCGATTCATTACCTGTGCCAGTTTTTAGGGTCCCGTAGCAAAATATGATGCAATCCTTAAAATAACAAACTTTCAGTACTAACAAAATGTAAACAAACCCTTATATTTTCAAAAGCCAATTTAATACAGATTCTAAAAACATTAACAATAAATATAAATTTGTCTATTTTCAATGAAAAATAAAATATTGAAAGTACTGCAACGTTCGTCAGCGCAGCGTAGGGAACGGCAAAAAGACCCGAATACTAAAGTAAAATAAGTATTACTAACAAAAAAAAACCGGCTAAGAGCATGTCGGGCCACGCTCAGTGTAGGGTTCCGTAGTTGCTCATCCTTCACAATAAACTGCTGTTTTAAGCCCGAGGTTTACGTGAAGAAAGATTTTAAGCTCTATAAAAAGGTCGTAAACGCCCTAGAAACTGTAATCACTTATTACCTTCTGGAAGTCAACTTACGACCTTTTAAAGAAAAAATATGAAATTTGGCGATAACTCAAAAACGGCTCGACCGATTTTGTTCAATATAGTTTTCATTGAAAGTACTTATAAGGCCTCATTACCATGAATTTTTCCGATTTTTTTTAACTCGTGGTTGAAAAGTTAGAGGGGGGGGGGACACTATTTTTTTTGTTTTTGGAGCGAATATTTACAAAACTGCTGACTTTATCAAAAAATTATGTTAAAAGACCCCTATTATTTTTACAAGACCTATTCATCAATACCCCACACACCAGTGTTAAAAAGAAAAAAAAAATTCACCCCCACTTTAGGTGTTCGAGAGGTACACGAAAAAAATTTTTTTTTTTAAATTTTACTTTACCTTTCTGTCGGCGTTGTATATACACATACTCATACCAAATTTCAGCTTTCTAGTACTAATGATCACGGAGCTAAGCCGCGGACGGACGGACGGACGGACGGACAGACGGACAGACGGACATGGCGAAACTATAAGGGTTCCTAGTTGACTACGGAACCCTAAAAACCAGTCAAGTGCGAGTCGAACTCGCGCATCGAGCGTTCCCTACAAATTTTTACCTTTCTCATCTTAACTGGTAGGACCCGGTTAAGTTAACTTTGCACCTGGTACGTATGGCCCCGCATACAAATGAGGTGTAAACTTAATCCAAACGGGTAGTCCTCATATAACTTTTGAAAGCACATTTTTTTATGTTTTAATTAGAAATGTATATTTTTCAGATAATTACCTGTACTGGTGGTATAAGACGACATTAGTTGCTAAATTTCATAGTTCTAGGTCAACGGAAAGTACCCTATACAGGGTGTTCGGCACATGGACCGACAAAATTTTTTGGGATATAGTTGGGGTTAGTCTAATCCGCCAGATTTTTTTTTCTGAACGACGGGAGCACTGTATTTTGAACCCCCCCTCCCCCCTTCTGACGCGGTGTTCAGTCTGGCTACCGGGTGTTTTGGGCTCAGGTAGACGTGTATAATACCCGTACCAAATGGCATTGCTGTACTCAAAATTGTATACCTCTCCATACAAGCATTTCCAATAGAAAACGGACTATTTGTAACCAGTTACAACACGGGTTTTTTTTCCGTTTCCAACTTTAGTTACCTATAGTTTTAGTTACAAACGGTACCAAAGCACAAAAAAGTACAGACAACTCGATAAACTCGTCCAAGAAAGTAAGTTGGTAGACCCATGAGTCTCTCGCTATACCGCTCATACTTTGAACACATTTTTATGAGAGACTTAAACACAATGTAGCTAAGACTTTACCCTTGCCGCGTTCCCTTCAATTGTCTTAGGCAGGTCGCAAATGATATCGGCTTATGACTTCATTATTGCTCTAGGGCGGGCGTCGTTTTGCAACGGAACCTTTAAAACCAAATGTGATTTTGCAAGCCACATTCGGGCACATGTTCTACGCTCGTGAAGGTCATGGAGCCAGATTCGTGTAGGTACTGTGTTTTAACACGTGAGTACCAAAAATATTCAAAATCCGTTCAGCCGTTGCAGTATGACGACCGGACAAATTATTTTTTGCCAAGAGATACTTAAACTTATAGTAGGAGAGCCAAAGAGGGGATTTCGGGAGTACCTAAAGCGGCGCAGATTAATATATAGGGGGATACCTTGTACCCAGTTAAGTACTTCCACCAAATATGAGCCTCATATATATGGCCGCCAGTCAAGGATAAAAGATCAGATTAGTAAAAAAAAATTGTTCATCTGAAATTCTCGAGCGCGTCAGATTAAGGTAGAGTTACATGCTAAAACGTGTAAATCATAGATATAGTATAGTAGTTATAGATTTGCCACAGAGCGACCAGGCGTAAGAGAAAGACATATAATGACGTCAAAATGTGGGGTTGCCATGGTCGCAAAAAAAAACCCATAAAAAGTGGTTAGAGAGAAACGTTCCAAGTACTCGAATTCACAACATTTAATTTTTTTTACTCATTTTCCGATAACATCAAACAAAGGATAAAAAAATTATGTATTCCCTTTTTTATATTTTTAAAAATATTCTAATTAACGATTAAAAAACTATTTGTTCCTCATTTTAAAAGACCATAGGCGAAAGGTAATTCATCACAGTGCAGTAAATCATACAGTCTGACTATTACTAAGGCGGATTTAGTATGAAAATTGTAGCGCTGTTCTTTTATAGGCTACGACTATCAATTTTCCACAAGGTGTCGTCATTTGAGTGCTGATTGATTTGAGTCTTAGACGACGCTGCTTTCACCTTTATATTTAGTATTTTCAAAACTAGTCCGTATAATCAAATAAAAATAATATACTTGGGTTCTCTGATAATAAAAATAATGAAATTAGTTTAAACTTTAAATAATATGTATTTACAACAATGGATTTAAACATAATTTTTGATTTGCTCTTGAATACTGTATAATTTTTCTGGCCAGTACTAAAAAAAAAGGGTGAAACTTCTTCTTTCTTCTTTTTCTTCTATTCTACTCAGGATACTTTAAATCTATCGTGACAGTCCACGTTCATGAATGCACCGCCTTACATTCTGTAACAAAGCAAAATTGTAAACGACATAAGTAGATAGGATATCACCAATACTAGTTGCAAAAATCTAATTTTTCTCAGGCCTTGCTATTCATTTTTTACACGGTTCTTTCTCTGTCGGATTTGGAGTACTGAAAATATCAATTTACTATTATAGATCCCCCAAATATGGGGGTAATTTTTATTTTATATCTAGACATCCCCAAATTGGATTATAAACCGAATGATTTATTTAGACGTCTATGTTAGCTAGTTTTCATCGTAGATTTATGCTACGCAATTTGACCGATTTGCAATATTTACATGTCAAAATGCTCCGAGTTATTTTGAAAATAATTTACAGATTTTTCCTATTTTATCAAGTTTTTTCATGATATAACTAATGATTTAACTTTGTAACTTGATTCTTGTGAGATTTGAGAAAGAAATGGGTGATCAAAACACAAAAAAACTTGCACTTACGCATGAAATGTAAAATCCGCTTATTTTCGTTAACTGTTGCTTTTCTAGCCGAACACTGAACACCCCACCATTTTTGAGGCTACACACAAACACTCCACATCCGTTAATATGTTAATTATCTGGAAATAATAATTATTTAATACACAAAATCTTCTATTTCTATACCGCTTTTGATACTGCCTGATTGTTTTGCTTCGAATTTGACGTGTGCCAATAACCCGACCATGAAAAAATGCTCGGTCGCTGATAAAGACAAAACATGGCACTCTTTTCTATTTCTTCTTTTATGAATCGCAATAAGACTATCTTTATCTATCAAAGCGTGTCAGACCCTTGGTGTAAATCCGCTAATCTGACAATTTAAAAGTGACGTAAAGAAGGCAGAGGGCTACAAAGTTGTAAAAAAAAACTTCATCTCGACATTCTCGAGCGTGGCTAATTTTTTTTTATTTAAAAGGGAATGCATCAATGATAACGGAAAATATATAATCTGACGATTTCCACCAGCCGAAGGAAGTAACAAAAATTCATCGATAAAGTTTAATGCGTGCAGTTACGTGATGCCTGTATTCCACTCTGGTTTCTGTTGCCATGACGCCATGACAGCTGATCATGTTGTTTACAACACTAAAGTTATTAAATATTTATAGTTGCTGGCAACTTTTAGAACAAAAATGGCGGATTTGCGCATGTACATTTGTACGTAAATCGGCTACTGCGCAGTCAAGATTATGCTCTAAAAGTTTGCCGGCAGCTGTACTATGAGTGATATTAATATAAAGTGTGTATTTTGTGGTAAAACTACTTTACAAAAAACAATTAAATTTACATTAGAAACATAACAAAAAGGTGTTATAATAATAAATAAATATTTTAGAATATAGTCTGAGCAAACCGGTTCTCCGAAAATCCCGAACAACATACAATAATCTTGAACTTTCGAGAGAATCTTCGTTAAATGAAGCACAGCATTCACGCACAGTGCTATAAATTATTTATAGCAATGTAAATACCGCGAGTCTTTCAGTATTTACAACAGCGGCATAGTATAATAGAATATGACAGTAATAGCTCCGAATAGCTGGGAATAACTCCGAATCACATGCCCCTGCTTCTGGGGAGTGCTCCGACTCACATTTTCCTGTTTCAGGAGAGTGCTCTGAGTCACAAGTTCCTGTTAATTTTTTTTATTGTCAGATTAGGCGAATGCCGCCAGATAATCGTCAGATTATGAGATAGCACGTCTAGAGCATAATGATGAACCATATATATCTTAATCTGACGCGCTTGAGTATTTCAAAATGGCGTATTTTTTTGCACATTCTAATAATAACTGCGAGTTTGCGTCACATCCAAATCGTCAGATTATTATATAAGAGGTTTTTTTAGGTTCACTTAACATCCCCTTAGAAAATCTGACGCGCCCGATGAAAAATTTTTTTTTTTCATTTTCAACCCTCAATTACGACCACCCCCATCATGGAAACAATCAGTTTAACATGCGTACATCTTTAAAAATGTGTAGGACTTGGTTGCTATCAATATCTGACGCGCTCGAGTATGTCCATGCAACAGTTTTTTTTTACATTTTTGAAAATCTGTAGTCGCTCCCTCCACCGATGAAAAGGTATATCTTATATGACATTTTTTTCTTTTTATCATCTAAGCTTCGCAACCCAATAGGTCTCTATGACGCTCGAGTGAATCCCGATTTAGCATCGTGGCGTACCCTACTATTAGTGCCGTGCGCCCATACAATCCTTGCATCGCTCTGATAAGAATTTTCCGGACATTATGACCCCTCTCCATAGAAAAGTGATTTTTAGGGTTCCGTACCCAAAGGGTAAAAACGGGACCCTATTACTGAGACTTCGCAGTCCGTCCGTCCGTCCGTCTGTCACCAGGCTGTATCTCAAGAACGGTGATAGCTAGACAATTGAAAATTTCACAGATGACATATTTCTATTGCCGCTATAACAACAAATACTAAAAATAAAATAAAATAAATATTTAAGGGGGGCTCCCACACAACAAACTTGTTTTATGGTACAGAACCCTTCAATTTTTTATACAATTTTATAATAGTAAAGATGTGACTTTAACTTACAAGATTTTTTACAGATAGATGAAACGATGAATGATGATTGAGATGTCTAAAACTAAAAAAAAAAAACTTCATAATGTTGGCGGCGGGTGCAAGTACATCATCAGCATTGCACCGCCGCCAGTGGCGCCATCTACTCGTCAAGGATGAAGTTGGGGTCCCACCACGGGCGGTGTAACGGCGGGGATTGAGAATCAATAAAAGGGCTGCGCCAGAGCGCCAGGCTCTCTTTCGGCTGGTGTAACTTGCTGTGATAACATGAGGTGTGCGTGTGTGTGCATAATTATAGTTATTCGTGTGTTCCTTTGTTTGTTTCATATTATGTTTTATAATAAATCTATATAATTTATCCGTTGTTTGAAGAATATTAACCTGCTCCCTCTCTGATCGCTAACATCAGAAGTGGGATAGGTTGAATTCACACCCACGTATAAATTATTATTTTTTACCTCAAAGATATTATGCACACATTCGTTTAAAAGCTATACATTTGATTTTGATTTGTATATTGGATGCGTTCGCGCGCCGCGCCGTAATTATGTTCTTTGTTTAAATTGCAAATTGATGGTAAACTACACTCTATTGTCTTCCGAGCTACGTCACATGGTCATGTTGGAGCAAAGGTTGGTGCATCAGGCAGCATTCATGCAGAGCTTCATGTGGACGTGGAGCTAAGCAGCGGTGGTCGTGAGAACTGCGGCAGACGTAAATGTATCCCATACGTAATGTGAAATTGATGAGAAAATCTGGTGAGGTCTGATAAACATTTTTATTCGTATTTTGGTATTGGTGTTGGGAATTTAAAAAGGCTTGGTAATTTATAAATTCGTGATCGTAAGCCCTTATTGGTTAATGTTAAATAGACAAACAGTAAATGACAAAAACTAAATGGCATTTGATAACTGCTATAATTATTAATTATTGATAACTGGTATTTATTAGAAATTTTAATTGTGCCAAATATATTTAAGATATGGTCATGTTTTCGATTTCGTATACAATATGATTATAGGTGTAGATTACTGATATTTAAAGTAGTTTACGTATTTGAAAGAAAATAATTTATTTTGAGATGGTAAAAGAAGGTAATATTTCGGTTATTTTTTTGTAGCTACCCGCGTTAGGAAAGAAAACATTTAAACGGAAAAAGTGTCGCGATGATTTTGTTAATCGGAGGTTGCATTTTTAGTGCGGATTAATATTTTGTTTATTCAGATATGGTTAGACTCGGTATGAAAGGTATATAGCTTTAATTTAGTAATTTTAACGGCTGTTCGATGTGTTGCATTGTTGCGTATAACAAAGGGTTTATTTTAATCGTGACAATTCATAGGAGGATTTTATATAGAATTGTCGCTAAATTGACTGATAGGAAGTGTAATAAGATGAATGTTTGTGAGTAACATTGTTATATAAAATATAGGTCAGGAAAAGCCGAGCGTACTGATTTCTTTATAAAATAGACAAAAGTACATTGAATTCGAGAGGTCAACGAGTTGCTTGGGTGGAAACTGTTTGTTGATATTAGATGCTAATTTATCCCACATTATATGCTCAAATGTGTAAATGTATTTGCGTGCAAAGGGTTATTCATGGTGGAATATGGTGGTGTTATTTGGTGGTATTATTTGGTGGAACATTTTATGATCGTTGTGCAAGCCAAGGGATATTTGTCATTGGGTGTACAGGCGTTCATTTGTTCCCGTGAATAATAAGCCGAATCACTCGTATGTTAGGTATTTACTTAGGTGCTTAGTGTTTAATTTCTTTAATAGTCATTTCACGACGTCATTACTCAAGAAGTTTGAATTAATATTGTAGATATCATTGGGAATAAATAGTGGGACAAAAACATTAAGGTTAAATATCAGTCTTGTGTTTTATTTGTTTCTTAAATTGTACTTCCATGTTGCAATAGTAATACTTGAAAGATTTATATATCGGGTTCACGTTAGTTTGTTCGATATTATAATAATTAAAACTAAATACGTGCAGATTATTTGTTTATATGTTAAACAGTTTTGGTTATACTTATGTATATTTGTAGGAGACAAATCAAGTTAAATGCTTTATTTAATTAAATTATCGTTTTGATGCATTTATCGCGTGGTATGGGCTATTGCTATTACACCGAACTAAGTGATGATATTGTGTCGGCAAACAGTGATAAATCTGGCTGGTTTAAGTGAGGCATAGTTGGTTAACGCCGCTTAAGCAGAGTTCAGATAGAACTGTAAAGGTAACTTGCATAATAGTCATCACAATAGTATGAGTGTAACCGCAATGTCATAATTGGAAGGCTAATAAATTTATTAGGTGTGCTTATAAATGAGCTATGTTAGATCGGCAGGAATCATGATAGGGATATAGGGAAAATCGGCAGGAATCATAATAGGGATATAGGGAAAAAATGATGCTAACTTAAAACTAATGGTGATTTTGTTATTATAGAATGAACTCTCGAGGTGCCTGGGGCAGGCACCAGCTCAGGATGGCCGTGTTGGCGGCGGGTGCAAGTACATCATCAGCATTGCACCGCCGCCAGTGACGCCATCTACTCGTCAAGGATGAAGTTGGGGTCCCACCACGGGCGGTGTAACGGCGGGGATTGAGAATCAATAAAAGGGCTGCGCCAGAGCGCCAGGCTCTCTTTCGGCTGGTGTAACTTGCTGTGATAACATGAGGTGTGCGTGTGTGTGCATAATTATAGTTATTAGTGTGTTCCTATGTTTGTTTCATATTATGTTTTATAATAAATCTATATAATTTATCCGTTGTTTGAAGAATATTAACCTGCTCCCTCTCTGATCGCTAACAATAACGACTTCATTAAATTATGAACAGTAATTATTTTAAAATGGGTAGGTACATAGCTACTCGTAGTATGTAACACGTCTACACGTAGTAATAATTAACCCTCGCAATGGAAAACTGAATTTTGAATAGATAATAAATGAGGTACACAACAAAAATATAGTATACGTCAACTTCTTAAACAGACGGTAAAGCAAATCTTTTCCACAAACTCACCCAGCAGAAAACCTTTGTGAAAGTAAGCGGTTTACCGGACTTTAAACGTATTTCATGTTAATTTCCAGACCGCCGTGGGCAACTTTGATGCTTTGTTTAAGGCTAGAACACACTGTGTAACGTTTACGTGGCGAGCAAGTTGTAAAGTATGAATCAGCATAAGAGATTTCACACAACTTGCACGCTAGCGTTTGAAGACTCTCTTAAGATTTCGTACTTTACAACGTGTTAGTCCCTTGCACGTCACGTCCAGCAGGAAACGCACCTTTGTTAAAGTTAGTGGTTTACCGGATTTATAACGTATTTTATGTTACTTTCCAGACTGCCGTGGGCAACGTTGAAGTTGATGTTGTTTTATTTAAGGTCAGAGCACACCGACTGCGTAATGCGTATAGTTGTATACTATGAACTATTATGAGAGATGCCACACAGCTTGTGTGGGTCAATTTCAACAAGACGCATTTTTTGTATCATTTCGGTGTGATTCTTTATTTTTGATTATTTTTAAGTTTTTTAAATGTGAAGAGATACTTTAGACTATATTATTAAACATATGTAAAAGGGACCCTGAAATCTGAAATAGTTTTCGAGATATTCGAGATCGAATATGAAACACACAACGGAATGATAAATGTACACCAGGATGATAAAATAAGTGCACCGCAATGAAATTTCATACGCCGGAATGAAAGAAAAGTGGCATATTATGAAAGTAATTTTACTTTTTATATTCGTAATATATATTATATTGGCATTACATAATAATATAAACATATATCTTAGTATGGTATTAAAAACAAAATAAAAAAATATTATTATTTCAACAATATTTATGAAAAGTGAAGCTACTTTTGATGTTATTCCGGTGCTTTCCTCATTTTGGTGGGGTTTAAAGTCATTTTACTACACCGGAAACACCGGAATGAGAATGGTGGAATGAGAAACACGACATATTTTTATTTCTTAAAAAAAAGTAAGCCCTATATTCTAAAACTAATTAAACTCTTGTAATGGCGAGTGTACTTTACCTGATATAGATAAATTTCAAGCCACGCAGTTAAAAAATAAAGAAGCTATAACAAACTCCGGAATGACATTTTTTTTGTCCCCTGTCCACCGCGATGAAATATTCACGTTTATACAAGCCAACGTATTGCCATGCCACTATACACAACCGGCCTCGTCGAGCGCCGCAGCTTGACTAATTCTTTGAAGTGCGCGGGAGACGGGGGGCGTACTTGATCAAATTTGGGAAATAAATCTGTTCGAAACATTGTCGGCGGTAATGAGAAGTTTTCTCGGGACAAACGTATATGCACTTATTCAAGGGTATACAAAGGAGACATATAACGGGTAATGTACTTTTTTCGTTACCTATTTATATGGTAATAAAATAATGGTAACAGATTTTCTTTGTCATGCATAGTATTTAACTTACCCGGCATTTTACAAACAAAACCGGCTTGGGGACAACCCACCTTGATGAGAAATTGTGTCTAAATATATTTTTTTAAATTATTATATATATTAATATTTAAATTTTAGCTGTTGCCCGAGGTAGACAATGGCGGGCTGTTTCCGAAAAAAAATGGTACTTTATTATTCAACCTTTCTGCACCTGCGTTTTCAGTCTTGCCATCAAAAAATACTGCTTGGGAAATTGACCCGTGTGTGGTGTGACATTTCTTAAGATGATTTATGAATCATCATCATATCTACTTTTATATAACAGCTTGTTATGAACTTATGACACTTAATGTAGCTCGCTGCAATACACTGGAGGGTAGAGTTGTAGTCTTCGGCCTATCCGCGAAATAAAATAAGCTGTCAGTAACGTCAAGCTCAATTTCATTCGTTTATTTTTTATTTTTCTTTAAGTTTGTTCAAAAGTATTCAGCAGTGTCACAACGTGCAATTTTTTTGAAAAAAATATAATATTTTGATTTGTCTGGGGGAAGTTCGTCAGACAGACTGAAGATATTGTGATTAATTGATAATAAATAATGATAATAGTAACAAGGGCTATTTTCCAGACTAAGGTAAGGCCGATCAAGGCATACGTTAACAGGTTAATTTAACTATTATATAATCCGTTTTTTTTTTCATTTAAATTTTCGATGAGGTAAAATGTAGCTGTCACTTGTTACCACAAGTTCGGTCGGACACAAGAACCTGCCAACACAGGATTTGGCCGACCACTATCCTATCAATACAAGTTTCATTCTATTTTTCAATGAGGTTTTTTTCGATGAATTTTTGCACCACTTTCTTTTCAATTGTGCAAAATTGGCCAAGTTAAGCCGCGGCCGACCAAGAGCAGTTGAAGCTTCTAAAAGTCAGCTACCCCTACAGAATAGGTATTTTCTATTTTTTTGTAAGGTAGGGTTTCTTGCAGTCGGCCCCTGGACTATACCTGTTAGGCCCTGTTCCTGTGTAATTTAAGACCCTGTTCAGTACGATGTTACATTAATAACCGTTACGCATGGATAATATAAACTCATCGATTGAGTAATATGCCTGTTCTATTAGTAATGATTTTAACTTTTTGATGAATAGTGTGTTACTGTCCGATTCTTTAATAAAATTGTAGTCCTAAAAATATAAAATTATCTTATCTTGTCAATTAATTTAATTCCATTAAGATGTATAAGGTTTTTTCGTGTGCAGTCCACCTTCGAAGCTATTAAATCTCACCACAGGCCAAGATATAACGATATAAGTATCTATGACGATACTTATATCTTCGGTACTCATCCGATATTAATACACCGAGCTTAGCGACTCCAATGAATAGCTTGATGTTTCATAATAGCTGTTTACGTGATACCATTATGTCGTCTTTATGTCTCTATTAGTGTAATGAAAGGGATATTTTTAGACGAAGCCTTTGATATATCGGAAAGTTCCCCGAATGTTCTGATTAAGGGATTTATTCCGTAACCAATAAATATAGGATTACCTACAGATACGCCCTTTAAATGAATAAATAAATATCCTCACGGATAACCTCACACAAATCGATTTAGTCCCAAATTAAGTTCAAGAAGGCTTGTGTTATATACTAGACGACGATATACTTACCTTTGTTTGCAAAAAACTGTATTTTGTAGTTTGTTCGTGTAAAGGAACCTAATTGGTTAATTGGTGGCGAGAGGACTAATCCATGCGTGTGCGTCGCTACGACCGGCTACAAATACGCGCTGATTTTGATTTGAACGTGGTAAGTTTCAATTGTATGTTCTTACTGTACTTAATGGACTAACATAAAGAACGCAGCCACACTCGCAAGATTGGCTAAGAACAGAAAGGACTTCGCAAAGGTGGTCGCCGACACCCGTTAGGGTATGGCAGTAGAAGAAGAAGAAGACTGTACTTACCTTATATTGATTAGGAAAATCAATCTTCATCTGTATCATGTTACAACATGATTGTAATAGTTTTAAGTATAATTTATACAAAAATACTTCCTATTGAGTTTCCTTCGGCTTTCTTTTCAACAGGCAGCGGTCTCCTCTTGTCCAATGCCGGTAGATTCAGATTGAGACATGTAAAAGTGCCCTTGTAGCCTACTTACAGAATAAACTTTTTGAATTTGATGTCGTTGTCCACTGGTCAATTGGGCTACTAGCTCGGTTTGCGGCGTGCAGTGAATTCATCATGACTAAACTTAATCGTATATTGATCGCATTGATTTCTGCCGCATCTTTCCGGCATCGTTCTACGCGACAATCCTTTCATCCTCACCACTTAGATAGTTGGCAGCCCACAAGTGTGCGTTTTTCTAGATATTTCCTGCCTCGCACGACTACATTGTGGAATGAATTGTCGGTTGCGGTATTTCCGGACCGATACCACTTTCAAACCTTCAAGAAAAGAGCATACTTTCACCTGAAAGGCCAGTAACGCACTTGTGACTCCTCTGGTGTTGCAGGTGTCTATAGGCGACAGTTATCGCTTTCCATCAGGGGATTCGTTTACTGCTGCCCCCTATGAAATAAAAAAAATAAAAAAGTTGGGGGCCCCATACACTTAATTCGCGCGGTAGAAAAAGTCGTTATCTGACACAATAAATATTTATAGGATATATTGCATGATTAACATAAACACCAGCTATCCGTATACGAAAAATATTGGTAATCCGTCCAGCCATTTTCGAGACTGTGAAGCCACATATAGGTAATGTAATACGTATTAATAATACATACGTATATATATACTTAAATACATAAGTGGAACATTTTATTTTTTGTTGTACACCCCACTTTTTTTATTTACGATATCTTAGGCATTTTCTACTCAGAATCATGAGTTGTTTAGATCTGAATTGGAGTAAAAAAGTGTCCTGATATTTTTTCGTTCCATTCCGTTACCTTTTCCATATCCATTCCACGCTACTATAGCGGTAACGGAATGGAAAAATAAAAAATATACCTATGAACATTTTGGGACTCTTTTTTCTCCTAATTCGATAGAAATAGCTTGTGATACTGAGTAGAAAATACTTAAAATATCAAAAATGCAAGAAAGTGCAAAAGTTCAAAATCTAAAAAATAAAAATGGTCCATTAAGCTCATAAAAAATGTTACTCATTTGGGCCAATTTTTGTTTTGTTGTCAATTTCTTTTTTTCTCAGATTTTAATCAAATTTAGTGATTTAGTAGTTGCTATTCTGACCTGAGCATGGTAAGCCCAATTTCACGCTATGTCATACAAATTTTTTCATTGAGCTACGCAAAATGTATGGACATTTCGTAACTAAACTTCGCATTTTGTGCTAAAACGTAATACATGAGGAGCTCGAAATTAAAAATAAATAAATCGACAGCATAATAAAAATTGGCCCATGGGCCAATTTATGTAAAACATTTTGTGTAACTCAATGGAAAAAAAATGTAGGATAGCGTGAAATTGGGCTTACAATGGTCAGAATAAACAACTTTACCAACTCACAAAATTAGATTGAAATCTGAAAAAAAAAGAAATCGACAACTAAATAAAAATTGGCCCATTTACCTACAGTTTCTCATTTTGGCGACTAAGTATACAAATTTCATCGTTGTCTCCTAGTTATGAAAAAACTTAATTATCTTTCTTGATAACAGAACCATTCCCAAACGGAATAAAACAATAAAAGAAATTGAAAAACGGTTCCCCGAAAGAGTTTCATAACAAAATGTTCTTCCTAGGAGACATTTCGTTAAACTGGATATTAAAATTAAAAGCGAGCTGGGGATACAGGGTTGTGCCAAACAAATTATTTTTAATAATTATTTATTTCACTTGTTATATTTTATTTATTCATTATTCAATTAACCTTTTAATGTTTTTGTAATTTATTTGTTTATTTAACTTTTGAATGTTTTTATTTTATACCTACTATGTAAGTATTTATTTATATGAATTGACTACCTTTTTTTCTGGGGGAAACAATTATGCATTATTCATATTGATTAATGTTTTACTTATTTTTATCTGTTTTACTTTTTTGCAATATGTGTTATATAAATATGTATGTTATATTTTTTTGATTGATACGTAAGCGGTTTGGTGTGAACTGTTGGCTTATTTTGACTTGAATAAAATAATTAAAAAACGGAATAAAAACAATTAAGATTTATTGTTCTCGATATTACAAAACAAATGCAAATACATTGCTGGTCTAAAAAAGATTATCGATTAATTTTCACAAACAAAATACTTATAATATTGAAATATAGCTAGTAATAAAAAGATACATTATTACAGTGATCATTTTCTCAAATTATTAAGGGCGTTTATTTACAGGTAATTTATATTTCACCAAAAAATCTCATATTTACAGATCAAAAATAAAAAAATAAGTAAATCGATACGTTCAATTTAGAAATGACAACCTTCTGAATCTTAGCGTTTACATAAGCAGTAGTTACTTTATATTACAGATATCTTTAGCGATAAGACCGCCTCCTGTTGTTGACTTCTAATTGTAATTTTCTTGCGTTGTAGTTCTCCTGTATGCTTTGTGAGGTGTGCAATAAAGATTACTTGTATTATACATTCGATTGGATTAGATATCTTTATTTCTAATTGAAAATTAGATAATATTATTGACGTCAGAAATAAAATGTAATTAATCCACAGTATGATCGTCAACGTAGTTAAATACATAAAAGAAAAAAAACCGGCCAAATGCGAGTTGGACTCGCGCACCGAGGGTTCCGTACAAACACTTTCCATCCCTAAGTGGTTAAGTTAAGTTTGCACCTGGTATGTATAGCGCCCCATATAAATTAGGTGCAAAGTTAGGTATTAAAAAAAAACTGCTTACTAGATCTCGTTCAAAATAATTTTCGTTGGTAGTTTTTATAGTAATGTACATCATATGTTTTTTTTTAGATTTTTCATTTTCTTATTTTTGAAGTTAGAGGGGGGGGACCAACTTTTTCCACTTTGGAAGCGTCTGTCACGCAAACTATTTGGCTTAGAAAATAAATATTATAGAAACCTCGATATCATTTTTGAAGACCTATCCATAGATACCCCACACGTATGTGTTTGAAGAAAAAAACATTTTTGAGTTTCAGTTCTAAGTATAGGGAGCCCCCAATATTTATTATTATTTTTTTATTTTTGCATCAAAATCTTAATGCGGTTCACAGAATACATCTACCTACCAAGTTTCAACAGTACCTATAGCTCTTATAGTTTCGGAAAAAAATGGCTGTGACATACGGACGGACAGACGGACAGACAGACGGACAGACAGACATGACGAATCTATAAGGGTTCCGTTTTGGCCATTTGGCTACGGAACCCTAAAAATGAACTATTAATATCTAAATAAAAGACAGAAAAAAAAAATACAATCCAAAGAAAATTTTTGACTATATAATAAAATAATATATTATATATTTCTAAAAATGTAGTGGCCCATGAGGGGATCGAACCCGCGACCTTCGCGTTATTAGCACGACGCTCTAACCAACTGAGCTAATGGGCCGATGAGGTCGCTCTACGAAAATCTGGAAAGATCAAACGTACGATACATTACGTACTATCTATATATGAGTACATATCTATATCATACCATAACCATATTATAAAATAGGCAAGATAAACAGTATCTAACTGGGCTATAATTTTATATAAGATAATGTTAAAGACCCTTTTTAATGAATAAACAACGATAAAGTATTTCTCATAAAACATACTTTTATCTTTATTATCAACCCATTGACAAAACGGAAAAGTGAACTCCGAGTCAAATTACCTGAGCTCATAATTTATCTTTACTTGATAAAAGAATAACACCCAATTAAGCAACATTGCTCCTTGAAAAACATAGTTTCATTACGAGAAAAACGTGTTTTTTGGGAAGGTACAGTTTTAAAGTCGAATCGTCTGAAACTGTCGTGTTCGTAATGTTTTTTTTTATTAGTTTTTGTGAGATTTCTGACTAAGCTCGTTAGCTATAACAGAAATTTGTGGTATTTACATTTTATTATTATAATAATTGAATAAAAAAATATATAATGTAATTTTTAGGGTTCCGTACCCAAAGGGTAAACACGGGACCCTATTACTGAGACTTCGCTGTCCGTCCATCCGTCCGTCCGTCCGTCTGTCACCAGGCGGAATTACAACAACTGTGATAGCTAGACAATTGAAATTTTCACAGATGATGTGCTTTTATTGCCGCTATAATAACAGATACTAAAAATAAAATAAACTAAATATTTAAGGGGGGCTCCCATACAACAAACTTACAGTTAATGGCACGGAACCCTTAGTGCGCGAGTCCCACTCGCACTTGGCTGATATTTTTCCATTTATTTTTTCCTAATGTCACATGAAGTTCCCGTAACTTTAATTTAATCTCCCTTATTAATTAAATTTCTAAGACAAAAATCCCTGCAGCCACTATTATTGAGAACTGTGAAAATGACAATTAAAAAAAAACATTTCGGAACAACTTGCAGCTCATAGATCCTTACAGGAATTACTATAAGTTCGCCTTTCTACATGTTTTATTTGTTATAAATGTATTTATAACCAGCGGTGTACAATAAAATGTTTAAAGCCTGACCAGAAATATATGAGGATGCGCCATATTGCGGAATTTCACTAGAACTAATTTCTTACCAGTGTGAGAATGATTCTATGATGATTTGTCAACAATGTGAATGTCATTCGTGATGCTTTCTTTAAAAGACGGAACCATTCATAATCGTAAATATAATATTATAAATAAAGTGTGCATGTGTTTGCTACACGAAAAACAGCTGGGTAAGAGTACATTCGATTAAATGATATTACGAGGTTACCATAGGAACTGACAGGTATTTAAACTAATTTAATTAGAGTGCGGTTGTGATTGGTTGCAAAACTGTTGCCATATAAATCTTATAAATAGCGCCCTCTTGACAATCCTCATATATTTCTGGTCAGGCTTTACATACATACATGCTATTGAAATAAAATATAATTTAATGGCCTTCCAAAAAAAAAATCCAAAGCCTATTGACAACCCTAAACGAGCAAGGCATGAAAAGTTTCAAGAAACGCTAATATTACTTTATGAGCCACGATTTTAACCGCCATCTTGCTTTCAAGCATTTTATAAGTAGTTGCTCGTGTAAAGATAATAATACCTAATATATATAGGTATTGGCCGTTTTAACTATTATCCTGAATATTTACTCGCAGGTTTAAATTTCGAAATACATGTCGCATTCGCATTATTCTGTTTAATTGAAATTTTGTTAACATAATCATTTTGGACTTCAAAGTAACCCACCTGTTATACGTCGTCTGGTTATCCTATACGCCAAGTTATATTGTTACCGCCATCTCTTTATTTAACAACATTTCACCTTCTCTTCTCTTCATATGTAATTCCTAAGCATGCCCTAAAGTATTTAAGTGTTTGGCTTGTAAACCTGAGATCCCAGCTTTCAGTACCCCAGGACATTCTAACCAACCTCATCATTATCGTCATATCAGCCGATAGACGTCCACTGCTGGACAAAGGCTTCCCCAAAGTTCTCGACAACGATCAGTCTTGCGCCGCCCTCATCCAATTTCTGCAAGCGATCCTAACCAGCTCGTCGGTTCGTTTTATTTTTTGTTGTTTGTGATTTCAACTCAGGTGATAGGTCTATTCCACACGCCTCCGTTCCGCATCAGTGGAGACGCACCCTAAGACCGGAGTCGTAGCCGGTAATCGGTAAGTCTCACATTAGTTTTCTATTCAAAGTTCTCTAATTTGATTGAAACAGTTTGTCTAATTGTATGGCATATTAAATCTTGACTTTACGCAACTAGGTACAGTAGCCGGCAAACAACTTGAACCAAAATGGCGGATCTGCGCATGTAAATTTGTACGTAAATCGGCTACTGCGCAGTCAAGGTCACGCTCAAGTTGTTTGCCGGCTACTGTAGGTAATATCATAACGAAGGGTCTGTTATCTCTAAGTGCGCTCACATAAACAGATCCAAATGTACAACAAACAATATTAATCATATATGCAAAACAGGGGACTCGCAATTACTTTGTCTTTTATAGTTTGTGTTCCCTTTGGGTTAATTTAATTTGTTTTAATGTATTCATTCCCGGATAGTTCAAGATGTTATGAATATTATGTATACCTAATAACTAATATAAGACGTTTAGACTGGTCTTAAACTATAGCTTTTAGTCTTCTTCTTTAGTTGTTAAGATCAGTCGGGGGACTCGGAACGTCGGGACAAGGGCGCCACGCCACTCGTCTTCCACCACGTCTGAGACACCAGCGTGCAGCTCTTCCCCCTTCATCGATAGGCTCAACATTTTTGTCAATTATGCGGCCGCGGCTGTCGCTCTCGTATCGGGCTATCTAGCCGTCTTCGTATATGCCGCACTTTATTAGACGCTGCATAACTCATCTGATAGATGATGATGATAAGCCTGAAATCAAGATTTTTATGGCTTAGCAAGCGTCGGTCCGGCCCAGGGATAGTGGAGTTAAAAACAGCTTTCATATGGCAATAATGTGCATACATCATATTTGCATTATTAAACGTCAGTCAAGGATTTGTCATTATCAAAATTCAAAACATTGTTTACCGGAATGCTGCTCAAACCTTCGTTCTTCTTGCGAAATAAATACTGAATCCTATTGAAACTTGACTTTCATCACTGTGGATAGTTTTGGCTTAATTACGCAAAAATTACTTGAAATTTTCGGAATATTTAGTCCTGTTTCCTCTTTGTTTACATCAGCGATATTCACCGACTTTCAACGTCAGTTACCAAAAATTTGTCGCTGCCAGTGAAATACCTTAGTACCACTGAAAATCCGCAATATAGCGTGGGTTGTAAAACCCCTTGCAGGGCTATAATTCAATTCAATAGCGAGTCCGACATGCCGTGTGTGAAAGTGATTATCCCTCAGTCTTCCATCCATCCAGCTGGGTATAAGATAAAGTTTCTACACAAAACCTAGGCTACATTATATTCGGGTTCGCTTAACGAGCAAACTTCCGAGTAATCTCACAAATTGCGGACGATAACGACGCTTCCAACTTTCCATAATCGTGAGTTTAAATCGTACGTCACGCTATCTTTTGTGGTCCGTCTTTCTCATGTGGGGTGAGTTTCAGAAGTGACGCAACACGAGAAGAATAACTTAGCGCCGAGTTTTACCCGATTGCACGAAAAATAAGAAGGGTACGTACTGAAAAACAATATAATGAATCCTATCGCTGCGGACTGCGGGCCTATCGCTGCTTTTATCACGCGATAAGTGACAAATTCGTCACGTTTTGACAAAATGCGAGTAACTATGAGTGACAGATGCTTTGTCACTTATTTATCATGTAATATACGCTACCATCACAGCCCCGTGTACCCTTTCATGAGTTATCGTGACCGTACTCGCTGGGTGACAGCGTAAAGGATTTGTATGGAGAATAGTATAGAATAGAATACTCTTTATTGCACACCTCAGGAAGAAAGAAATACAAATACAGATAACACTCATAATTACAATAGAGGTAAACAATAGGCGGTCTTATCGCTAAAAAGCGATCTCTTCCAGACAACCTTTGGGTAGCGTATTAATATAAATGAAATGAGTGGGCGATGCAAAAAGTAATCAAGAAAACTACTGAAAAATTATTAAAAACTACTAAAACCTAAAATAATACATATTGATACATAAACATACATGAAAAAATACATAAATAAACAAATAACTAAATATATACTCATATATAAACTTACTTAAACCTTATATTTATAATAGCACCTAATATAGTACATCCTGCTCCGTCCTATAATAGCATAGCGCCCTAGCGGTTACTTTGTAGAACTACAATTGACAACATTTCATATTTTTAAGACTGTCATTTTATTACTTTTCTGAATTCTGCTTAAAAAGATGAAGTAATCTCTGTTTTTATTTATTTTCTGAGATGATTATTTATTTTATTATTAACTTATAAAAACATACTCGTTTTAAAATGTGGCAACACCAAAACCAGAACTTAATGGAACGGTTACTTTAGTCGGTTTTTTTATTTAAAAAAAACTTAATTAAACTCGGTATGCATCTGTCATCTGTCAACGTCAAATAAAAAAAATATATATTTTTTCGCTCTTTGGTTTATACAACAACCCTATTCAGCCCGTATTGTCTTAGATTGCAGTTATTTGATGTATTTTCTTATATTTCTTTAAATACAGAAGAATAAATTCAAAGATTTTTTTTCAAGGTACACGACATAAAGCCCTGTCGATCTCTATATTAATTTCCACCTGTTATAAATATGAAATGTTGTCAATTCTCCATACAAATCGTTTACGCAGTCGCAAAAATATCATTTCAAAAAAATCATAGACTTGGCAAGTCCAGGCTGTACGCATAACGTGCAGTGCTCTATGGACTGATGGCAGGAACGATGACAGTGACAAACGTCAACGTCAGAAATGGACGGGATGTGAGGGAATAGAGGATTGGATATATTTAATGTATTATGTTGGACTTCCGGTTCGTGTCTTAAGATGGCCGCATGCGTTCAAGTTTTGCGGTTCATTATTTATTCATTTTTGTTGTTCAATGTGTAGTATTGATAGCCTATTGTGCAGTAAACTAACGTATGAGTGAATAGTTAATGAAGAGTTCAACTTGAAGCGTACATAGCCCTTCTTGGGTCAAGGCCCGGTAGACCGCGTGGTTTTTTGTAAATCGCTATCAATTTACAAAAAGCAAAACCTCACCGAACAACGGCAACTTGAAATTGGCGAAATCATCATTAACCTGATGGAAGCCATATTTTAAAATTAGAATTAGAATTAGAGGGAATAGAGGATTGGATTATTGGACTTCCGGTTCGTGTCCCAAGATGGCCGCATGCGTTTAAGTTTAGTTGTTCATTATTTATTCATTTTCGTTGTTCAATGTGTAGTATTGATAGCGTATTGTGCAGTGATCTAACGTAGGAGTGAATAGCTAATGAAGAATTCAACTTGAAGCGTTCATAGCCCTTCCTGGGTCAAGGCCCGATAGTCCGCGTGGTTTTTTGTAAATCGCTATCACTTTACAAAAAGCACGATTTTTTCAACTCACCGTACAACGTGGTATCAATCCTCTACCTAGTCGCCTAGTGCGATTGGCAACGAGACATTGGCAGTAATGGTCGCTTAACTGTGACCGGTTGCCATTTTTAAAAAAATAGAATAGAATAGATTGGATTATTTAATGTTTCATGTTTGTATTTGTGAAACTTGTAATTGATTGGAGTTGATACAAATGGAATTGTTATATTATGTGCATCTTCTAGTTTCATTTCTGACCTACGGATATAGCCCATAATAATGAATCCTTGAGTGCGGGCCAATGATGGCTGATTTTATCACGTGATAAATAAGTGACAAGCATCCGTCACATTTTGACAACATGCGAGTGTGAGTGACAGATGCTTTGTTTTACCATGTTTGATCACAAAGCCTGTTATTAATGGACGCCTTGTCCTAAATTACTAACATCCGATATCAGTTTTAAGGATCGTTATATCAATTGCAAGAATAAATTGATCGCGCTTTAAATCGAACATTCGTTTTTTTATACTTACTTGTATTTTATCCGGCTGCTACTTGCGACTACTATTTCCGACTTGGCCGATTTCCAGTTTGGGCTTATTTGGAAGATATACTTATATTTGTCTCTCTCTGCTCCTTACGGGATGATGCCGAAATCCGCAATAGAAACAAACTGATTCGACGTAATAGACGGTTTACTAATCTTTCGCATATTTGTTTCACCGAACGTAATGTTCCATATAATGCTCATTTCGCATAATTGTTATTTTACTGATACCATTGCCTTTTTAGAAAAGTTGCAAAATAAACCAAGGTTGTAGATAGGTATAGCTCAGAGAGTCGTCAAACTTAAGTGGCAGTGGGCGGGGCACATTGCTCGTAGAACCGATGGCAGTTGGGGCCAAAGAGATTTAACATAATACGTTGGGGCAGAAAGGTTCTTGAGTGGCGACCGCAAACCGGAAGACACAGCGTGGGAACGACCCGACAAGGTGGACCGACGACCTGATTAGGATCGCGGGCAGAAATTGGATGAGGGCGGCGCAAAACCGATCGTTGTGGAGAACTTTGGGTGAGGCCTTTGTCCAGAAGTGGGTGTCTATCCTAACCTTATCTACCAGAATATACCAACACATGAAATATATATTTCCCGTTTCAGCTGTAGAAATTTTCTGCGAAATCAGGATTATGCAAAACATTACGTTCGGTAAATCACTTTTTGCCAGATGAGGGTAATCCGACGTAGACCGATGAACGCCAAACTTATGCAGCTTCCTAAATTAGTCACTCACGAGAAGGATGCAGCAATACGAAGGCGTGAGATGGAGTTATCGCCATACGTGTCTCACATATTGCTTCATCCCTCTCGTGAGTTACTAATTTAGGAAAGTGAAATAGCCGCATTAAGGGTCACCTTCACCTCTCTGGGTTTACCCCTACCGATGACCGTTTGGGCAGAACGGTTCTCTGGTGGCGACCACGTCCTGGCAGATACAGAGGCTTACCTACTACTAGGTGGACCAACAAACTTGGAAAGGTTTGGGGAAGCTGTTAGATAACGCCGTCTAACGTGATGATCCTTGGAGGCCTTATTTCAGCAATCAATGACATTCACTTTGGCTATGATGATGAGTATTAGGAAATGAAAAACTTGTAATGTTATTAAAAGTAAAACCGGTCATAACTATAAATTAAGTATTCCTGCAAATAGACCATTCTATTCTAAATAATGACACAAATGTAAATTACGAAAGAAAATTTCGAACCTGCGACCTCTACGTTTCCGGCGTATTGCTCTCCCAGCTATTATGGAATCTAATAATTGGATCTAGGGATATGCGCTTTACACACACGATCCCCTGTCCCCTTTGCTTTACAGCAAGTGTGAAGACTGCGAGAGAGATGGCGCTGTTCTAAATATTTTTAAAGAATCTTTTTTTATCGATTACCTATATTTTTTATTATAAAAATATTCTATAAAAATATTCCGGTCATAACTAGTTTGATATTTTACAACAGCGGGGCTAGCATATCTTGCCGCGACTTCGCTTGTCGTCACCCGTTTTGCTTCCACAGTATTGACTGGAAAGTGACAGATAGTATTTGTCGCGCGACGGAGTCGCGTGTCACAGTTATGCTAGATAACGTAGTATTACGTAGTAGAACTACGTGCGCTTTAAATCGAAAATTTTTGTAAAAATACATTGTACTCGTATTTTATCCAGGGACCGGAACCGGTTACCTTAACAAGGGTTTTTGATGAGGTTATTTTAGAAGTTGTTTTTAAAAACCCTTACATATTGTTAACCCTATGATGTGGTTGTTTCAATGATACGGTTACTGTTTTGTTGCAGTTAACGCGGTTAATAACTACCTTAACTAACCTACCCCGTCCCACTAACAGAGTCTTTAGGGTATTGAACCGAGTTCAAACGAATGTGATCCTTAAGTAATGTGTTATTAGTTCAGTTTTTGAATAGCAGTTATAATAACTACTAACCCTAACTTAATAACCTTAACGTAAGGGTTTTTGAACGAGTTCGGACGAATATGATCCCTAAATTATGTCTTATTAGGTCAGTTTTGAATAACAGTAACTGAGTAAATTTCTTATCTCTTGCAAGTCATAAACGTGTTTGGCTTGCGAGGTTTGTAACAATATGCTATAAAGCGTCAAATCAGTCAATATTCAACTTTAAGTCTTTGGTGTAGAAACTTCTTATGTTACCATGGTAGCGTTGCTTAACTCGAGCGGCGAAAACAGTGTGTTGTTTGTTTTTTTTTTCATATTTCATCTTTGCCTTTGGGCCTTGGGGCTTCACAAATAACTCTAAGACGGAAAAAATAAAAGTCATTCATTTATTTTTGCCGTCACCATTGATATCACATATTGGTTTATCCCAAACACAATTAACTATAATTTCCTTCATTCCCCGTAATACAGATAAGTATTGTTTCGATAAAAAAATATAACAATTAATGCGGAATTCAGTTAAGGCACAACTGCATTTTGATTATTCTTAAAACAATAATAAATACCACGTCTCATTATGGTTTGCGTCTTAGTGTGCAGTAAATTCCATTACCCCAATAAAATAAAAATAAAAATAATCCTTAGCATTTCACTCATCCCTTTTCATCTAAGTATATATTTAGGTTGATGTATGCGTCAATAACGAACTTCAAATTATTTTAATAAAATTACACCCTTAAATTATAAAGATTAGCAATATTAATTATGGTTCTGTGGATATTCTTATTATTCAAATTGATTTGAACAAGAATATTTCTTGTACTCTGTGTCTTGATTAAATCATGATGTTTTTTTTATTAATAGTTAAAAACGTAATAATTATAACAACATTAAAAAAAATGTGTTAAGTAATTAATTAAAATGTTATTTGAAACAAAGTAAATTTTGTTATATTATGTATTCTATAACTTTTTTTTTACTATAAAAAGAAAATTATTTACACACAGACAGATGTCATTTTGTCCGGATTTCCGGCTGGTCTCGCTTAGGGGTCACATTTCTCACCCGATTTATGAAGTCTAGATTAATTAATTAAATGAAATATTTGTGTCGATAAAATGATTTGAAACTTTTGAAATGGCAGAGGTATGAGGTATGAAAACTAAAAAAAAAAACAATTTTCATCCATTTGCAAGAAAAAATAAAACAATTTAAATTAATAATCAATTAAATTAGTTAATTGTTATGTTAATTAGTTTAGGTATGAAACTTTATTTGATAAGTGACTAACCTAGTATCATGGACCATCGGTTTATTTAATATATTTTAAATTTGAATTTGAATTAAGTAACAAAGGTTCTTTGTTACCTGCCATGACTTACTATCTCTTTCGCTTTCCGCTGATATTAAAGGGATAGCATACGTTGTTAGGAATAGTAAAAAAAGATCTAAAATTCAGTTGCCTACTGTTAATACTCTTACTAGTATCTTGTCGGTACTTATAATGTATGTACGCGGTAAATCTGTTTTTTCAGTAGACAGTTAGTTATAATGAAGTTGTGATGTGACACGAGATATTGCAGTTTCAATTGTACACTTAAAAACAAACCATCAGACCCTACACTCGAAAAGTATACAAGCAACCGTTAAGAAATTCCACTATCCAACTCCTGACCACCATACGACATTAGTCTCCATATTACCAATTCATTAAAACAACTAAACAAGTGGCTATGTAAGCGGTAAACCTCGCGACTTTACTTCAAAATGGTTGTTATTTGTTATTTTTTACATTAGCAAACCCCATATCTTCGCCATATTGAAAAATTACGAATAACTGAATCAACAATTCATATGAATCGGACCTCTAGTCGACAACAGCCGGAAATCTGAACATCTGGACATATGAAAGCATTTTAGGACAAGCTGATACGGAGATGCGTTGCTTGTTTAAAAAAATACTCATCACAATACCTACTTAGGTAACAAAATCTAACCGACTGTACAATAAAATTAATCCAAGTAACATTATAATTGAACGTTATTTGAAATGTATTAGTATAATAATTATTTTGTCTTTTTTTTCTTTAATTAATAAAATAAGAATTCAATTTTTGTGTTTATCCTAATCTGAGCGCTAATAGCGTCTTGCCAGCATCAACGCGATTTCTATAATGATACCTTTAAAAGTATTTACCATATTATAATCATGCTGTGTTCATAAAATAGAAATACATTTTAGGTGTGTAAATAATTTACTAGAATATACATTTTTTAATCAGATAACAAAAATAGTAAGTTTAATTATACTAAAACCATAAAAATATCATCATCACAGTTTAACATGCATAATCAGTTTTAATAACTACCTATTCTTAACAATTAATACTTATAACACATATACATTAAAAACACCATAATAAAAAAAAACAATGACATAAATCACAGCAATTAAAAAATCAAATAAGTTTAAAATTAGACCATATCAAATATAATACTAAATTATGGATTACTTATTATTTACGTAATTTTAGAACAGCCGTATGATACAATTCTGTCATAAATTTTACACGTGCCCACATGTCCTTCAATTTATCGTCCGGTACGTCTTCTAACAATTCCTTGGATTCAGCCAAAATTTCTTTACGTTTTTCATAACCTTCCTTCCTCTCTTGATTTCACTTTGAGTCTGAAATAAAAAAAAATATATACTTAATTTGGTGTTTCATTTTAAGTTTAGTAAGAAATACGTCACTAATATTAGAAATGTAAGCGTCGTCCAATAAAGTACAACGTTCATGCATGGCCTATTTTTTGTTAGGAATGCTAAACTGGCAGCTCTAAGGATACCCGAACATTATAAGTAAATTGGAATAATGCAAGATATATACTACTGAGATTTTTAGCCAAATGTGCCAACATATTCTGAATAAAATGTATAATAAATGAAAATGCACAAACACACATTTACGAAATGTCATTGTAGTAGGTATTCCGAATTTGTATGGTAATTAAATATTATATATTTACATATACATTCATTTAAACAAGTTGTCTGGCAGAGAACGCCTCACTTCATGGTAAAAAGCCGCCATTATTATCTACGTTTTTGTGGAATGCAATGTGCAATCAAGTTGAAATAAATAAATATAGGTAAGTATAGGTATATATATATAAATAATTAGAATATGGTTGAAAAAAAAACAAACATATTGCAGATACTATTAAGGAAAAAATATCAGTTCGATTACCTTTAAGGTCGATAGTATTTACAACGATTTAATGGTAAACAAAATTGAAATATAATCATAATAAGAATGCATAACTTACCTACCAGTTTCTTCTGTCTTTCAAGTTTATTTACAAAGTCACTATATTCCTCGGGAAAATTGCATGGCAGTGGCAGCAAGCGCTTTTTGTAGTACCTTTTAAAGTTTTTTTTTAATATTTGTTATTTTATGGCACCCGTTTGTAACTGACCAGTTGGACGATTTGGAGGATACTGAGTAACTAACGCTTAGCATCCATGATGCTTCAAAACAAT
Organism: Apotomis capreana; assembly: GCA_947623375.1. Classification (NCBI taxonomy): domain Eukaryota; kingdom Metazoa; phylum Arthropoda; class Insecta; order Lepidoptera; family Tortricidae; genus Apotomis; species Apotomis capreana. The sequence goes on from OX392519.1 coordinate 14,272,759, forward strand.
ACTAATCCCATCTCTTTCCAACATTTTTTATCTAATCTGTCATTTTAAAACAGCACGTTGCACACTTAAAAATACCATGCTGCAAGTCGAACTCTCTTTTGTTCTTAAACGATGGTTTTTACTGTTATTAGGTATAACGTTACCAGCAAAGCTGCCGATCGTTCCTCGATAAGAAAAAAAACCGGCCAAGAGCATGTCGGGCCACGCTCAGTGTAGGGTTCCGTAGTTGCTCATCGTTCACAATAAACTGCTGTTTTAAGCCCGAGTTTTAAGTTAAGAAAGATTTCAAGCTCTATAAAAAGGTCGTAAACGCCCTAGAAACTGTAATCACTTATTACTTTCTGGAAGTCAACTTACGTCCTTTAAAAGAAAAAATACGAAATTTGATAAATAACTCAAAAACAGCTCGACCGATTTTGTTCAATATAGTTTTCATTGAAAGTAATTATAAAGCCTCATTTACAAGAATTTTTCCGATTTTTTTTGACCCGTGGGTTAGAGGGGTGGGGGGGGACACTATTTTTTTGTTTTCGGAGCGAATATTTACAAAACTGCTGACTTTATCAAAAATAACGTTAGGAGACCCCAATTATTTTTACAAGACCTATTAAACGACACCCCACACACTAGTGTTGAAAAGAAAAAAAAATCACCCCCACTGCAGGTGTTCGAGAAGTACCCGAAAATATATTTTTTTTATTTTTATTTTACCGTTCTGTCGGCGTTATACATACACATACTCATACCAAATTTCAGCTTTCTAGTACTAATGATCACGGAGCTAAGCCGCGGACGGACGAACGGACGGACAGACGGACATGGCGAAACTATAAGGGTTCCTAGTTGACTACGGAACCCTAAAAACAGTATGAAAATTATAGTTATTTATTATTAGATATTATTACTTTTTTATTAGCAGAACAATCACATCAAATTATCAACTAATTAACAACATCAGTGTAGGAGAAACATATAAAAAGCAAAGATAAAGTACCTACTTATTATCTAATAACAACAACAAAAAACAAAAAGTCAAAACAAAACTAGTCTAAAAAAAACACGGCAATACGTAAAAATTCTGCCAACTCCGCTCATCTATAACGATCCTTCAACGTTCAGTTCCAAACCCTAACGCGATAGGGTTTAGAGTTAACTGCTATAAATAACCCTTACGCGTTAGGGTTTTAACCGTAACTGTGTAACTGTGTTGAGGTTGTAGTTAACTGTTATGATAGGGTAACCTTAACATAGGGTTACCAAATGAAAAGGTTACCTTATGTTATGGTTACCAAATTGTTAGGGTTACCTTATATTAGGCTTAACTTTAAAGAGGGGTTTTCCGGTCCCTGATTTTATCTGGCTGCTACAATTCCCGACTTGGCTGGTTTCCAGAAAGGGGTTATTTTGAAGATATACACCCGTTGGTTTTTGCTACTTATAAGATACTGGTACTAGGTTTTGTCTGGTGCTTCGTCTGGGCAATTTAAGAAAGTGTGCGTAGGAAATACAAAAAAAAACAAATCAACAAAAAGAAAAAAGAAAAAAGGGTGCGTATTTAATGACGGGATGCTGGGCGGAGCGGAGTGGAGTAGTGTAACTGGTCAATCTTATTTTTGAAGAAATAGCTACTTAAGAGGCCTTTTACTTAAAAATTTTTTTTTGCATATTATGACATATATTGATAATTTCAACCAACTTTTTAAAGTCAATATTACTTTTCCCTGAGTTCTAGATAGTAACATTGGTATTTCATATTTATACATATAATGGTATCACCACATAAAAAAAATAGGATCAACATTGATTCTGTTCAATTTAGGTATTTCATGCTTTCATCTTTTGTTTCATTTCTTTGAACATCCATCAATTGCTCAAAGTGCCCAAACTCGATATGATTGCTTTATTTATTACGGAGTTCCTATGGCCACCTTCCAGCTCCATCATCAGATTAGCTGCACGTCATCATAATATTGCATTGTCACGTAATTTGCATATTCGTGCAAAATTTCAGCTCAATCGGAAACCGGAAAGTGGGTCAAATTTAACTTGCAAAATTCCATTACAACGGAACAGGTGAAAGTAAATAAAAGCTTGTAAAAAATAATTTTTAACACGTGAATTTTGTAAATTTCGAGTAGTTTTTGAAACAAAAATTATCAATGAGTAATTAAAACTGTATGTTTCAAATAGGTATATACCAATAAATTGCAATAGGCCTGTTCTAAACAATAACATTGATAATGTGTTAAGAAACATGTTTTATCATCAAAACAATCAGCATTCATAAATGGATTAGGAGCCTTAAATACACTCATTATGCGATGTTTCTCTTCTAAGAAATAAACATCTGAAAGCATAAATAAATAAATACTAAGGGCCAATCATACACAAATCGACCTAGTCCCAAACTAAGCAAAGCTTGTACTATGGGTATACGAGACGACGATATACATAATATATAAATACATATATTGATGATGATGATGTCCTCCTTGACGTGTCCGTCAATGGCGAACCTGGCTCCATGACCTTCACGAGCGGCGATCATGTGCCCGAATATGGCTTGCAAAACCAAATTTGGTTTTAAAGGTTCTGTTGCACGGCGCGCAATGCAACTCACCCTTGTTGTTGTAGGTATATGTATAGGAAGGCTTTGGACGAGTCTTTATGTTAAGGCGTTTTGCGTCGAGGTCTTGCAAGCGACGCTCCTCAAAAACAGCGACCGCCTTCTGAACAGAGCTGCGCCATACCCCTCTCTGTTGTGCAAGGTCTTCCCAACTATCGCATGGGATGTTGCATGCGGTAAAATGGCGTTTGATGACGTCCTTATATCGCAGGAGCTGACCTCCTGGCATACGCTTACCTGCCTTTATCTGCGAATAAAACAAAGCCTTAGGTAGTCTGGTATCATCCATGCGCACGAGATGCCCGCACCATCTCAGCTGACCTTTCATGAGCAGGGACTCCATACCGCTAAGATTTGACCGTCTTAATACTTCAGTGTTCGATACTCGGTCCTGCCACTTAAGGCGAAGTATCGAACGCAAGCACCTCAGGTGAAAAGTATCAAGACGTTTAATGTCGCCTCTGTAGAGACACCATGTCTCAGTCGCGTACAGCAGAATTGGTAAGATAACTGCTTTGTACACAGCAATCTTTGTGTGGAGTTTGAGATCATGTGAGTCCCATACTCTTTTCCGAAGCATTCCGAAGGACGCTGCAGCTTTTGCAATTCGCGAGGATATTTCGGTTTCAAGGCGATTGTCGGCGCGAATAAAGCTACCGAGATACCGAAAGGATGTTACTTCCTCAAGCGCTCTACCGCTCAGAGTAATACGTGCTAGATCTGGCGTGGAACCACGTACGGGTTGTTTGAGCACTTGTGTCTTTGCTACGCTAATGATCAGACCAAATCTCTGACACGAGTCCTCAAGCCGGTTAAGAAATTGTTGTAAGCTGCTGACGTCATCTGCCATTAAACAGACATCATCGGCGTAAAGGGCGTCCACGATAGAGAGCTCATGTACCGATATTTTAGCTCTAAAACGGTTCAGATCGAACACGCCCTTGTCTGTCCTGACACTTAGGCAAATCTGCCCGGAACCGTCGCCATACGAATCTCTCAGTACGGCAGCAAAATAAAGAGCAAAGAGAGTTGGAGCCATCACGCACCCTTGCTTGACGCCGCTAGTCACTATGAATTGTTCTGTGAAGTCGTTTTCATGTGTACCCTGGCCATCATGCCATCGTGAAATTGACGCACTAAGTTAACGAACTTCTCAGGACATCCGGCTTTCGCCAACACGATCCACAGAGCAGATCTCGGCACACGATCGAACGCTTTCTCTAAGTCAACAAAGCACATATTCAGAGGTCGATGCTGTTCGAGCGACTTTTCCTGCAATTGTTTGACAATGAAGATAGCATCGACCGTCCATCTACTTGGGCGGAAACCGCACTGGCTCTCTGGTAGGATGCGCTCTGCGAGCACTGTCAAGCGACGATTTATGATATGGGCCAGGATTTTTCCAGCCGCACTGAGTAGAGAGATACCCCTGTATGATCCGCAATCGGAAATGTCACCTTTCCCTTTGTAAAGCTTGCAAATAGTGGCGTCCTTCCAAGCCTGAGGAATTATACCATTATCCCAAACTCGCAGAATTAACTCAAAAAGTCTATTTTGAACACAAGAACCTCCGTGTTTATATAGTTCAGCTGGTAGACTGTCTGCACCTGCAGCTTTTCCGTTTTTGAGACGACTGACCGCAGCATGAAACTCGACAAAAGATGGTGGGTCATCGAGCTCCGGTGACAAACTCAGGATTGGTAGGGAGTTGATATATATAATATCAGCTCCATGACCAGGTGGATTGAGAACCTCATCAAAATGTTCCGCCCAACGATCAAGGATGTCAACACGGTCAGTAAGGCGATCTGATTTATCGCGAGAGAAGATAGGCGATATCTTTTTATAGCGAGGACCAAAAACGGTGCGAAGGCATTGAAAAAGACACCAATTTGCTTAATGTTAGCAAGATGTTGCAACTCAGATGCTTTCATTTTCCACCAGCGATCCTTCAGATCACGAATTTTGGACTTGAGCTGCTGCTGAACGGCTTTCCGCCGGGAGTCATTGCAGGAAGTTCGAGTGAGACGCCTGGATTCGCTGACTAGTGCCATGATCTCTGCATCTGAGTCGTCAAACCAATCTTGGTTTTTCTTCTCTGGCTTACCAACTACCTGTTCGGCAACATCATGAAGTGATTGCGCTAGAGAGCGCCAATGTTCATCGATGGAGCCCGCTGTGTTGGGAGAAGTTGTACTGAACACGGTGTTGAAATTTTCTTGCATAACTGACGATTTAGTTAGCCTTTCAATGGCCATACGCGTTGGTATTTTGTGCTTTGCTCGGCGAGGCGGTTTATAGCTGAGGTGGAATTTCGATCTTATCAGCCGGTGATCTGTCCAGCCCTCAGCGCCTCGCATAGCTCTTGTGATAAGAACGTCCTTTAAATCAGCTCTGCGCACAATGACAAATAGTCAATGAGATGCCAGTGCTTAGAGCGAGGGTGCATCCAGGAAGTCTTATACTTGTCGGGCATGCGAAAGAAAGTATTAGTAACACACAGGTTGAATTCTGCACATAGAGATAAGAGCAGTTCTCCATTTGAGTTACTCTTTCCGATTCCATGCCTCCCAAGGACCTGCTTCCAGACGTGAAAATCAGAGGCAACTCGAGCATTAAAATCACCTAATAAAACGATTTTATCACTGGAAGCAATACCTTTCAAAACACCTCTTAGATCGTCATAAAATTTATTCTTGTCTTCGTCACTGTACGTCATGGTAGGAGCGTAGGCACTTATTAGATGGAGGTATTTGGTGCCGTTGAGATGAAGTCGTAAAGTCATCAGTCTGTCATTAATACCTTTAGGTGTTTCGGCAAGTGTTTTTACTAATTCATTTTTTTGAGTATGGCAACAATTATATTTTATGTTTCATGTTGGTAGCTTTGGGATGTTATATCTGTAACGTTGGTATACTTCCTGTAAAATAAATATGGCTAACCTTCTTGTGCTAATATCAATGTACATGTGTTGTTGCATCTAATTTGAAAAAATAAAACTCAGTTAAAATCCTCTTCTTCTTCATTCAACTCCAAATGGTTATGGGCCCAGCCCCTTAACCGAGGTGAAGAGGTGATAATCTGCGGTAAAGCAGTGGAAATCTGTGGTAAAGCAGTAAAGTATTGCGGCGTGGTCAAAATGGACGCCGACAATTTCAGTCCAGCGGTGATATCTTCGGGCAGCCAAGGGATAAGGTTAGAAGGCGCCGACAACTGGACGAGTTGGAAATTTCAAATAAAAGTTATCTTGAAAGCATTATCTGTGTATGGAGTAGTAGATGGTTCTAATCCATGCCCGGGTACACCGGACCCGGCATCTGCTCAAGCGGCTCAACTGGCTCAAGACACAAAAAAATATGCAGATTGGCTGAGATTGGATGCAAAAGCTCAAGGAGTAATCGTAACCAGACTATCGCCAAGTGTGATGCTGCAAGTCCAAAATTGTGAGACATCTAAACAAATATGGGACAAGTTGTGTACGGTGTACGAACAAAAGTCGGACGTTTCACTACATATACTACAACAACAATTTTTTGAAATGAAACTAGGAAACAATGAAAACATCGCAACGTTTATTGCGAGGATTGACAACATTGTATCGCAAGTTCGCCAGTCAAAAGGCGACATTCCAGAAAATATGATTATTACAAAAATAATCAGTTCATTGGGAGAAAAATTCCGACATTTTGTATCTGCATGGGATTCGGTATCAACTGATAAGCGGACGTTGTCAGAGTTGACAGCTCGACTGTTGATTGAAGAGCAAAGAAATAAAGCTTATGAAGATCAAAATAATAACGAAAACCTAACGGCTTTTAAAGTGAATGTTAAAAAAGACTCGAGGAAGTGCTTTAATTGTGGTAAAAGTGGACATTATAAGCGTGACTGTCGGGTGCAAAAATCGAACATGTTTTGTAGCAAGTGTAAAAAACATGGACATACCTACGAACAATGTTGGTTTAACAAAAGACCGGGAAATAGTGAAAAGCGTAGTGCGAATTTTACAAATGAAAAACAGAACGCGTTCATAACGTCGATTTCGATCAGTGCTCTAACCTCAAAATGTTCTGAATATGACTGGTACCTCGATAGTGGCGCATCTGAACACATGTGTTACACGAGAGAACTATTCCAAAACTTTAAAAATTTTGTGGCGTCAAAGGATGTAATAATCGGGGACGGAACAGTGATAAAATCAGTTGGTTGTGGGGACATTGAACTGAAAGCGTATGACGGAGAAAAGTGGATCCCTACCACAATACATGGTGTTTTGTTTGTGCCAGAACTAAAAGTTAATCTGTTTTCAATGAGTGCGGCTTTGGACAAAGGATATAAAATGTTGTCTACAGCCAACAAGTGTACATTTGAGAAAAATGACAGTGTACATGCTATTGCGAAGCGGCAAGGTAAAATGTACATTATGATGTTTCAACAAAAGGAGGAAACTGCTTTAGTGGGGAAAAGCAACTCTCAACTTCAAGAGTGGCATGCTAAACTAGGCCATCAAAATATTAATCAAGTTAAAATGATTCTCGAGAAGAATAGCATAACGTTTGAAAAAGGTGATGAAGAAACCTGCGTACCGTGCTTGAAAGGAAAGCAACACAAACTTCCTTTTCCGAGTAGTGACCATAGAGCAACAGAACCTGGAGAAATAATTCACATGGATATTGGAGGCCCTGTTGAAGAAGTTTCACTCGGTGGAGCAAGATTTTTCCTGTTATTGAAGGATGATTTTACAAAATATAGAAAAGTATATTTTCTGAAGAATAAATCAGAGAGTGTAGCCTGTTTAAAACAATTTATCAAGCAAACGGAAGTGAACCCTGGTCACAAAATAAAGTACATAAGAAGTGATAATGCCAAGGAGTTCATTGGAAAGGAAATGCGTGATCTCCTCAATGCCCATGGTATCCAACATCAAAAAAGTGTTGTCTACACTCCTCAACAAAATGGTTGTATCGAACGCGAGATGCGGACAGTAGTTGAATCAGCTCGGACAATGCTGATAGAGAGCGGCTTACGGAAAGATTTGTGGGCTGAAGCCCTAAATACCGCTGTTTATTTAATAAATAGGACTGGACCAAGTCGATTACATAATAAAACACCATACGAGCTTTGGTCGGATCAAGAATATGACATCAACAAATTAAGACAGTTCGGAGCACAAATATCCGTGCATGTACCTGACCAGAAACGGCGGAAGTTCGATAGTAAAGCTGAATTAGGATATTTGGTTGGATACGGAGAGAACAGTAAAGGATACAGAGTTTACCTACCCGACAAACAGGAAGTAGAAATTAAAAGGGATGTAATATTTCTAAAGGGAGTAGCAGACAAACACACCGCGGATGAGAATAACATAGAAATATTAACTGGATTTGACATAGATAATGAAGTATCTCAAGAACAGTACGAAGATGAAAACCCTGAATTAAATGACACCTTTGCAAGTGCGACTGATGAAGAGTCGATAGATCTAGAGGAAAATTCTATAAATGTATCAGAGGAGACTGGACAAGAAGTGACGGAAGGAAGACCTAAGAGAACAATAAAAACACCAAAATGGCAGGAAGATTACAACATGAATATAGACTCCGAGGAAACGGACTGTAGTTTCACTACCTACAGCTGCCATGACCCTATAACATATGAGGAGGCGATGAGTAGACCTGACAAATGCATGTGGGAAGAAGCCATTAAAAAAGAACTGGAGACCTTAGAAAGAAATAACACATGGGAGGAAGTAACAGAAGTTCCAGATGGAGAAAACCTTGTGAGTAGCAAATGGGTGTTCAAAGTTAAAGAAATGGACGGAAAAACTATATACAAAGCTCGCCTAGTAGCTCGAGGCTTTGAACAGAAAAATTGTGATGACCAGACATATGCACCCGTTGCAAAGCTGACTACGTTCAGGACATTGATGGCAGTAGCCAATCAGAAAGGTAAACCAGTTTACCAGATGGATGTTACAGGAGCTTTTCTCTATGGGGACATAAATGAGACTGTTTATATGAAGTTATCTAGTAACAAAATTTGTAAACTAAAAAAATCTATTTATGGTCTAAAAAAATCGCCTAAATACTGGAATTCTAAATTTAATGACTTTATGCAGAAAGAAAATTTTGAAAGATCTCAAAATGATCCATGCTTGTATTTTAAAAGAGATAATAATGAGTATATCTATGTTTTGCTATTCGTAGATGATTTGCTTTATTTTGGTCAAAATGAAAAGCTAGTAAATGACTTGAAAAATGCCTTAAATTGTAATTTTCAAATGAAAGACTTAGGTCTTGCAAGTTGCTACTTAGGAATAAATATCGACCAAGACCTTAAAAACAATGTAACTAAAATAAATCAGAAAAATTACTTAGAAAAATTGCTTGATAAATATCAAATGTCAAATTGTAAAGCAGTAGCAACACCAATGGAACAAAACTTTAATTTTGAATTGTTACAAAAAGAAAAATCTGAAAACATAGAGATTGAAAAAACATGTAGAAGTCTAATAGGAAGCTTGCTTTATGCTACTTGTACTAGGCCCGATTTGGCAGTAGCAGTAGGATTCTTAAGCAGATATGTCCATTGTGCTAGTATGGCCCTATACAAATGTCTTAAACGGATACTTAGATATATAAAAGATACAATTGATTTGTCATTAACATATAAGATTAATAATGTTGTAAAATTACAAGGTTACAGTGACGCAGACTGGGCTGGTGATATAAAAGACCGAAAATCGACATCTGGTCAGATTTTCTATATATTCAATTGTCCAATTTCTTGGTGTACAAAAAAACAGTCTTGCGTGACTCTGTCATCTTGTGAAGCAGAGTATGTAGCACTTAGTTTGACTATAATGGAAGGGTGTCTTACAAAAACTTTTGAAGGACTTTGGTTACCCAAATTTATTACTAGAAGTTTTAGAAGACAACCAAAGTGTTTTAAAGATTGTTGGAAACACTGACAGCAATAAGAGATTAAAACATATAGACATTAAATATAAATATATAGTCGAGCAAGTGTCAAATGGAAATGTAAAGCTTGAATATATAAACTCAAATAATAATATTGCAGACTTATTCACAAAGCCTTTAGGCAAACAGCTATTTAGTAAACTTAGAAATTTAATTTTGTCTTGAATTTTTTATATTGTGTTATAAATTGAATATAGTACAGGAGCTAGTTGCATAAATTGTAATGTCATAAAAAATAACTGTTGAGGGGGTGTTTTGAGTATGGCAACAATTATATTTTATGTTTCATGTTGGTAGCTTTGGGATGTTATATCTGTAACGTTGGTATACTTCCTGTAAAATAAATATGGCTAACCTTCTTGTGCTAATATCAATGTACATGTGTTGTTGCATCTAATTTGAAAAAATAAAACTCAGTTAAAATCCTCTTCTTCTTCATTCAACTCCAAATCATTTTTAATAGCAAAGCCTACTCCGCTACCTGCACGTTCATTTGCCGGTTTGCCTGACCAGTAATAAGTGTACCCTCCGCGGTCCTCACGCAGTTCTCCGCTATCTGAGAGGTGGGTTTCACTTAAGGCAGCTATATCAATATTATACTTATGTAGTTCCCTGGCAATTAGAGCGCTTTTGCGCTCGGGACATAGATTTGTGGGATTGTCCAGAAGTGTACGGACATTCCAACATGCAAAACTAAAAGATGAGGATGAAATCTTTACAATATTTTTTTTTTTTCGACCGCGGTTAGATCGGTGCCCAACGACCGCGGTTTGCCATCGGGTGGAAAGGGGTGATACGGACTATTTTTAGGCCACCTTTTCTAGGCCTCTCCCCTGTGCAGGGGAAAGCAGAGCGATCCTTAAAAGGGCTGCTTAGTCGTCAGATGTGCTGCCGAACCTGTCCTCCCGCCCCATTCGAGTCAAGGAGCGACCACTCTCATCTGACCGCCTATGTGCAGGGAGACGACTAAGAATCGAACACACCGTAGTCCGAATTCCCACCGCCGTCGCCCCATCGCCACAGGACTTTCATGCTCATGATCCAAAGACATGCCAAGGTTCTTCGGCGCGGGAAAAGTTTATAGTGAGTAAGCGGTTGCGCTGGTGCAAACTCACTCTCTCGTCCCAAACTACCGGAATCCGATGGACCAGAGATCTGGCACGATCGGCGGTAGGAAGGATGCAGTGAATTGGCCGCCAGACCATAAAAGATCCTGACTGGCGCCCTTTTAGGCGCATCACATCACCTTGCTGCATCGCCGCAGCAGCCGGTAGCATTTGCCTATCGACGGTGCCCGCCTACTGCGCCGGGACAGTCTTTGTGTACTTTCGGGGGATCACCCGTGTTAGTTGAAAAATTCAACCCCCTCCATTAGGTTTAGCCCACGAGTCAACGTGGTTACCGGGGTGTGGCCGCTGCGTACACTGCAGCTACGTGGAGCCACTAATGGAGAGCTTATGGGTTACCAGAAGCGTTGAATGCAGGAGTTGTGTTCCCCACAAGGAGACAAACAACTACCTGATATGCCCAGCACTATCTAGCCTCCCACTACACCCCAATATTATATATATTATATAGATAACATCCATGACCCAAGAACAAATATTTGCCCCGGCCGGGATTCGAACCCGGGACCGCCGCCGACTCAGTAGACAGGGTGTCTACAAACAGAGCCAAACGCGTCGTCAAAGAAAAAATAAGTCGCATAAAAGAATGGACCTTAGTAACGAGTAATCGAATGACGAATGCAGAGGCGAAAATCGCTTTTTGTGGGGGTCGTATATAAACGACGTAACCAGTTCATTACCAGTCTCGATTACGAAACTGAGAGGGTGGGATAAGTTCATATAGTACCGGTGCACAATCTCCCAAAATCTAGGTCAGAATCGTGCAGAAATAACAGAAAAAAACATCTATGCATTTCTGCAGTCCACGTACCTCAAGCATTACCTTCCTAAACTGTCCGTACCCCTGACAGAATCAGGCAATCTGCTTTATTTTTAAGCGAGCCAAATTATTGTCCTATTCTTTTAAACCCTGTCCGTTTATCTCCCGAGATACGGCTCAGTTAAAAGGCCATTACAACGGACAAAAAAAACGTTATTCGACTGTGAAATGGGCTGTAATTTTCATAGATTTTCCTGGAACTCGCCGGGTAGCCGGGATTCATAGTAGGATGCGAATGAAAGGTTGGAGCGTGTAACGTTGGTTATAAAAGGGTCATTGTCCGTTCAAAAAACAAAAGTACCTAGTCTCTTCGGTGGCCAATAGTTAACAGCGTTGGTATGTGCATATAAGTTATGTTTTTTACACGCAAGCCCATAGAAAAGGAAACGTTTACGATAATATGATTTTGATAAGAAAACTAGGTCTAAAGTCCTTAACTGTGTACGTGTCCTCCGAAAAGACGCGAACCTAAATCTGACAATGACCCAAATTGTCTAATTGAATCGACTGCAAAATAAACAGAAAAGCCAACCAACATGTACCTACATTTTACATTGGAAGTGACAAAGCATCCGTCACGTTTTGACAAAATGCGAGTGTGAGTGAAAGATGCTTTGCCACTTATTTATCACGTGATGAACGCAACCATGATAGGCGCAACCGAAGCCATCTTATGCTTACCCTTACAATGTCCGTGGTGAGCTCCACTGCGCGCGCTGTGACCGGATTTTCACCAACAAGCTGGGTTTTGCGAGTCATATTTGGTCATATCCGCGATCCGCGCCCATCGTCGTAGGAGTCCTACGAGCCCTACAACTTGAAGTCGCTGTCATCGGATCCGATCATCATCATCAGGTCTGACTCGAAAAAAGGAACGATAAGAGTATTGAACCAGAATCGGTAAGGAATGCGTGTAGGCAAGAACAACTGGAAATCTGGACAAACGGTCCCGGGCGTTCGTTTTTTTTTTGGCCAAGCTGAGGAGACATCTGCTCGCACGGTCAGTTACCTACTAGTAAAACAAACTGCGATGCGATGAACTTGTGGCCTATACAGCGTGTATAACTATTTGATATTACCGCAAACTTTACGGGGTCTTAGTATAGGCATTTATTAATAATTATATTGCACCGTAAATTATAAAAAAAACTCTTTTTTTTATTTATTTATACCAAAAAATATAAACAATATACAATTACATTATAACTCGCCAAACTGTGACGTTGATATAAAATAATTTAGCACGCAATGTATTTGTTTGTTGTTGTTTGTTGACACTTATCATCGTGAATGACAACTGTCACTAGTAATAACTACGCCATAAATTGCTGCTCAGAAAATTTTCAAAAATTAATTACGCTATAGCGCAGTTAACGCTAAATTAATATTTGTTATAAATATCAGATTATAGCACTAAAATCTCCGTCTGGCTTCAATTTGCGGTTATATCAAATATACACGCTGTATGTTAACTGGGCAAGCAATAAGCATAATCATTGCTAATCCGTCACCACAGCATAGAAATGACTAAATTTACATACAATTTGAATGGAATAGATGCGCTGGCTGGCGCCGGCCCGGACTATTCTGTGTGTATAAGCTAGAGGTGAATTTTGCCTGGAAAATTCATTAAGTACCGTAAAACTCCCCAACTAATAGTCCAATCATCCAACTATGATCAAAAACAAAACTCGTTTATTTTTATAAAAATTCTATCAGTGATTTTATACGTTTTTATTTAAGTTTGTTTAATTATGTTGTTCACTTTAGAGCTTATTCGTTATAATTGTCATTATATAAACGAGTAATTTTCGGTTTAAATTGGACCTTAGTTGTACTGAATGGACTATATTTGGGTCGTTTAACGGTACTAGTATTAAATTAGTATTTATTTAGGATTTCGACCCTAAAATTTCGAAATAGCGAATCGACAAAAAAAAATGGTAACGACGAGTACAAAGTTTTATGAAAATCTGTTGAGAAATGCTCTGGGCGAGGACAACCGGAAATCCGGACATGCGAAAGAAAGGGTAAAAACGGGACCCTATTACTAAGACTCCACTGTCCGTCCGTCTGTCACCAAGCCGTATCTCGTGAAGCCGTGTGCCGTGAAGTGCGTCGGTGAGGTAAGTGCACCTACCATATCGAAATATTGAAAAGTACAGATATCTGTAGGTACGTGAAATTTGAGAGCAGGTTCAATTATCTTATTTTTTATGTTGAGTCAGGTTTACGATTTTTTTCAAAATGGCGGATTTTATGGGGGTTGAAAACGTAAAAAAGTCATAGTAGAATGGCGTTAAGTACTATTAGGGTGAATCAACTTTTTCTTGCTGTTATTCTGTCCCGTGACCCAGGGGACAATAGTGATTTTAATCACTATAAAAGTCAATATAAAATATCAACACTTTTCTTAAGAAGTTTGAAAACTTCTTAAGAAAAGTGTTGATATTTTATATTACTGGTAATTTCAGGAGATAGTCAACATAAGAATGGGCTTATAACTGCTTAAATTACAAAGCTTTTGCTAAATATAACCACGGAAAATCATAGTTTAAAAAAGTGACCCAGGGGACTCACAGGGGACAACGAGTGGCAGAAAATAGTTGATTGACCCATTTACATACAATTTGAATGGAATAGACGCGCTAGTAGAAGTCGAATAGTGTCCAGTGCTCGGTTGGCCGCCGCGCGATCGGCTCTCCTGATGATGAATTGAGTATCGATTCGAAACATGTCGAGCGATATTCGACTTCTACGACGTAAGTAAACCAGTTTCCTACGTATTTTAATAAGCGTAGAAAATTATATGAAAGTCATTGAACGGCCCGACATGTTTCGAACTCGTACAGAGCTCTTCATCAGGGACTGCTCCCCGTACATCGGTGCGGCAACTTTGTCACTGCATGTCGGGCCGTTCCTGCATGATTTCACGTGAGTGTAAATCGCTTAATAACAATAATTACCTAAATATATCTCACGAAAGTTTTAATAAGATTTTTGTAACGGATTGCGGTGTTATTTTTCTTCTTACTATGTAATTGTATATGTATAAAGGTCTTATTGAGTCAAAAGCCAAAGAAAGAAAGCCAAAAGCTAATTATTTTCATGAATGAAACATAGTCGCCGGCTGATCGAAGTGTTTTGTGCTTCACGGCAAAGATTAAATAGGTACGTTACAGATATGTAAACTCTTATAAGGTACCCATACAACGCAAGATGATCGGAGCTAAAAACGGACGAACTGTTTCATCGTGTTCCATTTTCAGTTGTTGAAGTTAATAGTTATAGATTTTGGGTTGCATCCATGCAACATCCCTCTTCAAAATTTCTAATTCTCATTCATACATAATGGAGCTAACATAGGATTTTCAAATAATGACACAAAGGTAAATTAATAAAGAAAAATTGAACGAATTGAATTGAGCGATCGGATAGCTCAGTTGGAAGAACAATGCGCCGGAAACGCAGAGGCCGCGGGTTCAAACCCCGCTTCGATTGTAGTCGATAGCATTCAATTTTTCTTTCTTAATTTACCTTTGTGTCATTATTTATAAAAATAAAAATGTGGTATTACCACATAAAAATATGAATCGATAAAAAGATTCTATACAAATATATAGGATTTGCATTTTTTGAAATTTTAGGCTGTTTGTGTTTCTTGCGCCAAAATCGATCTAAATAATTTTGCGTATGTAATCTGTATTGTTATACAATTCAAGAATTGTATTGAAAATCAGTTTGTATTTATAGCTAACGTTGAAACGTAAAAATGTCCCAATCCCAACTGTCAAACCAAACCTAGTAAACAGAAAGTATGCATATTAGAAGCCCGATTTCTTGGTAACTCCCGAGAGATTTTGAGTAACGCCGGAGACAGTAAAAACCGGCCAAGTGCGAGTCGGACTCGCGCACCGAGGGTTCCGTACAAACACTTTCCATCCCTAAGTGGTTAAGTTAAGTTTGCACCTGGTATGTATAGCGCCCCATATAAATTAGGTGCAACGTTAGGTATTATTATCGATATCATTTTTGAAGACCTATCCATAGATACCCACACGTATGTGTTTGATGAAAAAAAAAATTTTAAGTTAAAGTTCTAAGTATGGGGAGCCCCCAATATTTATAATTATTTTTTTATTTTTGCATCAAAATCTTAATGCGGTTCACAGAATACATCTACCTACCAAGTTTCAACAGTATTCTTATAGTTTCGGAAAAAAATAGCTGTGACATACGGACGGACAGACGGAAAGACAGACGGACAGACGGACAGACGGACAGACAGACATGACGAATCTGTAAGGGTTCCGTTTTTTGCCATTTGGCTACGGAACCCTAAAAACTGGATAATTGCGAGTCGGACTCATCTGGTGCATGAAGAGTTCCGCACCACCAAATAAAAAACGGCAATAAAATCACGTTTGTTGTATGGGAGCCCCACTGAAATTTTTATTTTCCTCTGATTTTATCATTAGATGTTGTAGAGGCAACAGAAATACATCATCTGTGAAAATTTCAACTGTCTAGCTATCACGGTTTATGAGATACAGCCTGATGACAGACAGACAGACAGACTGATGGAGAGTTAGAGTCTTATTAATAGCTGTTGCTGTTGTTATCCTGAATACCAATAAAATAAATTAAAAATAAATAGGATCCCGTTTTGAACCTTTGGGTACGGAACCCTAAAAAGGGTCGGTCAAGAAGTTAATCTACTAAGTAAAACATACATGTAAAAAAGTGCTATTTGTAAGTATGTATGTTTTACACTTTTTATATTTAACGATTTTTAAAGATATCGTCATTAACCGTATCTACATTCCAAACCCATTACGGTATTCATTGTTAAAACTTAATGACAAATTAAGAGCCGTAGCAGCACTTATGACTGTAATGAATATTACTTAAATAATTACGTGTGCAAACATTCGAAACTCTTTGTTTTGACTTAAGATGTAATGACAGATAACTGTTAATCTATAGGTATATTAAAATGAAATAATTTATTCAGTGAGTAGACCACAAGGGCACTTTTATAAGTCAGATTGTGAATCTACCATAATTTCCCAAGAGGAGTACGCTGTTGAGCAGAAAACCGAAGGAAAATCAACAGTTAGTCACTTTTTCGTAAATAATACTTAAAACAATCTATTACATTTTATGTTATCACTAATTACATTAGTACACGTATAAAGGAGATATTATGTCACTATTTTTTTTTTATTTTTTATTTTATTTATTGGACCTTCAACAATAAGTACACTTTTACACTATGGTGTAACTTGAATGTGTTTGTGTGTTTAATGAATAAGAAAGCACGCTACGTTATTTTTATTAATCATTGGTTATTTTGTAGTTTTGTATTTTTTTAATTATTTTGTAATTTTGAGTGTGTGATAAAAGTTTTTGTTTTTCGGTCAACTGATTCAGATTTATTGGAAGTAGAGAATTAGAGATATGCCGTTCTCGAGAACGTTTCCTGATTTGTATGTATGAGAACGACACATCTCTTCGAAGGCTTTGGATAACCTTATTCGGAGGAATAAGAATTAAACATTATTTATGTGGTTGGATTTAATGATTAACATTCGAAACAAAAAAAAAAGACTCGGCTAAATTATTATAGTACGGCTCTTCCCAGGTGAATTTTTCGCTTCGAGCCGTAATCTTTTAAACAAAGGCCACATTGTCTCTACTATCGCAGCCGCTAGCTACCGAGTTAGCACGTGCCACTATAACATTCATATTAAAAACAAACGGTATCGTTATACACAATGCATTTTTGTAGTGGATGTTAATCATTAATCCAATGGGCATTAATTGATCCTAAGAAATCCAAAAAAATCGTGCATTCAGTCACGTTGTCCGAAATTTTGGATAAATCTGTAGTCAATTATATTTACACTCAGAAATGATGTTTACCATTTTGTATAACTTCTTAGAAACTAAGTAAACCGCCTTGTTGACTCATACAAAATTGCTCAAGATCTATTCGTCAAATGTCCTATTTAACAAGTACAATAATTATATAGGTGCTTATACTCTCGTTAGTGTTAAGAGGAAAACATTTTTATTACTCATCAGAATGACTAAAAAAGTAACATTAAAATCGGAACAGGAAGGAAAGTAACTTTCAGTAACAAAGGTTATAATATAAATTTAAACATTACATACTCCGCTACCTACAGGTTGTCTGGAAGATAGAAATTAGGTGGCAAAAGCATTACTTAACCCGAACAGCTTAAAAAATTAAATTTGTTTTTTTTTTTTATTACTTACTATTCTCAAACATCCAAGGAAATGTCGTTCTTATGATGGTGGTAATAGAACGCGAAATACGTCTTTGTATAGCAATTGTTGATGATTCGTTGTAATTTCAAATTAGAGGTCAATAAAAGAATTTCATACAACATTATTGGCCGTGGCCAACAAAGAGATTGTCTTTTGTTTCAGTGGGGTTTATTTCTTTTATTGATAATCTATGGCATACTGCCAATAAAAAAAACGTAGTTTGTGCATGTATATTTACGTTTTATTTCTTATATTTAACTAGATTATTCAATTAGATTGAAACAGATATTCAATAAGATAAACAAGGAATCACGTTTATTGTTAAAAAATATAACAATATCTAATTAATAAGGTGTTGTCATTTTTTAATAAATAGAATCACCTTAACATTAGGTGACAAAAACATTAACCCGAACAGCCCAAAAAAACTTTTTTTTTTTAAAGTAAAAAGTTGGCAGGAATAGTAAAAATATATGAATATATATAAGTTGAACATTTGTATTATTTCCTTGGATTTATTTGAGAAAAGCACTATACAAGCCTCGGCGCGAACAGGGATTGTCGGCCTCGTATCTCTAGATGGATCTCTAGATGGATCTATTACTACACGGCCAACAATTCCCAATTTCGCGGCCTCTGCAGTAATGTACTATTGTATTGTACCTACTGATATACACTCAAGCAAAATTCTGCTGTGTTTCACTTTCTTGCAAAACTATGGTAATTAGATTATTAGATACTTTAGATAGGTAAGGCAATTTTCTTTTCTTTTCCTTTTTCATTACCTTAGTCAAGATTTTTCCTGAAATAATGATCCCACTCAACTCAATACAAAAATGAATTCTATAATATACAATTTAAAACTTTTATACTCTAATAGTCTAACTATAAGTCAGTATTTTTTTGGGTAGGTAAGTTTCATGTGTGTATTTGTGTGTGTGTGCGTGCGTGCGTGCGTGCGTGCGTGCGTGCGTGCGTGCGTGCGTGCGTGCGTGTGTGCGTGCGTGCGTGCGTGCGTGCGTGCGTGCGTGCGTGCGTGCGTGCGTGTGTGTGTGTGTGTGTGTGTGTGTGTGTGCCATTATCATTATGTCATTATCATTAATTACACTAGTACTGCTTGAACCATTTCTCTGTGCGATTCGGTAAAATTTTGGTAACCCATCTCTTTAATACACAGCCAGCTCTATGTACTTCTAAGTACCTACATTGTACTATTGTATTAAGCGGTTTACACTCACGTGAAATTGTCACGAGTGACGAGTGGCGGTGTACGGGCAGCCATCCCTGATGAAGAGCTCCATACGAGTTCGAAACATGTCGGGCCGTTCCTGACAATTTCACGTGAGTGTAAACCGCTTAATACAATAGTTAAAAATGTCTCACGAAAGTTTTACAAGATTATTACCTACATCGTCTACATGCATACAAAACGAATTGTTCAATATGCAGTCCCTTTAGCAACAAAATATTTTAGAATAGAATAGAAAAAACTTAATTTTTTTAAATTAAAATTACAGATTTCGGGCCCGCCAAGTTCGAGCAGTCTTATTTTACCTATATGTCTTATGATAAAGATCTAAGTGTAAAATAAATGGGGCTTAGTTCAAACGAGAACTGGCTGAAGCGGATGCTACGCAATTATTTTATCATAGGAATACGAGGAGGGACCGACCTTTTGGAGAGTGGTTTACCTCTTTGTTGCAAAATATTCTATTCGCAATTTCACCCAAGTAGTACACATACTGGATAAGAGCTTATATAGCCTTTACACAGCTTATATAAGTCGTATAAGGGCTGGATAACCTCTTCAGCGACCTGTGTGCTACGTGGGTAACTGGCATTACAAAGCAAACCTACAATAAACGACTCTTAAAACAAACACTCTAGGATCCTAGAGTACTCAACGACCATTTAGGACTGTTGACACTCTACACTGCGTAGTCTGTGGGACTGTGGCCCGAGCCTGGGCGGGGGACGGCGGAGGGGAAGACCCGGCACACCTCAGCGAGCCTTCAGTTCGCCGCTAGCCGTCGCGTCGAGCGTACGCCGCTCGATTCTCCGACCAAACTACCCAACCGCGTGTGCACAACACCCATTCTTCAATTAAATCGCGTGTGGAAACGGGTTACCTGTCTGTGTTTGGTGCGTACAGCCTGTGACGTCATCGCCCACCTGACCGGGGGTTGTTTTCGTAAACGCGTCAATACTTGTGTAATGACTGTTTGACGGCTACCTATAGAGAATTTTCAGCAAAAGTGAGTACTCGCTTAACGATATTCCTAATTTGCGTTGTGCTTTTGTTTTTGCTTCGATGACGTTTTGAGTAGTTAGCTGCTTCTTCGCTGTTTCCTGTCAAAGTGACAGTTTCTCAAGGACGCTTGAAAGTAGTGTTAATTGGTGATAATTGTTCTAATGTGTCAATTATTGTCACTGCGCATGACACCTAAGTATCAATCCTTAATTATTTCCTTTTAATTAGCTCAAAAAACCCGCTGCGGTTGGAAACCGCAACTCAGAGAGCCTGGTTTGTTTACGATACTAACATTTATGTAATATAAATAATATAAAAGTATAGTTATATAAAGTGACAATTGACGACATTGGTCTCAGTCAAACGCGATAAAAGATTATTGACAACATCCTTTACGCGTAGATCATCGTCTCAGAATGATACGAGTAGATCAATACGATAAAAAGATTAGTAAACTCTGCGTATCTACTTCAAATTGTACTGTTTCGTATATCTTACGCCATTGAGACTTGCAATGGTAATTGAATAAGAAAACGAATACAAGGAACCATTTTAACCTAGCTCTGGACTGTTTTCATTTGCGCATACACCTATACCCTTTGTATGTTGACTTTAACTTATAACTAACGGCTAATTCAAACAGCATGTAGATACTCAGATAATAAAGAAAACGCTACATTTCGAGAATCTAAGCAGTTTGGATTAGATAAGGCGAATAAAGAAATTCAATATTTCTTATAATATCTACTCAAAATACACGTGATTTTATTAACTATTTATTTGCACGCACATGAACATAACAATACAAACAAAATATAAGATATGACCGCAATTATCGCAACATCACTCGAATGGCTATTAATTATGTCAATGTAAATCTAATAAGAACCTAGGCGACCTAGGTTTGACCATCACATAGAAATTGCTGGTTTTTAAGTAATACTAAAGATCGTAATTTAGCCGATAAAAATAATACAATGTACATACATATATGTATCACTATTCACTACATAGTAGAAAACAAAGTCACTTCCTTTGGTCTGTCCCTATGTATGCTTAGATCTTTTAAACTACCTACGCAACGGATTTAAATTAGATTTTTTTAATAGATACAGATACGATAACAACAGGCGGTCTTATCGCTAAAAATCGATCTCTTCCAGACATCCTTAGGGTAGAGAGTAAATTCAAAATAATTATGAAAAAGGTAGTGCAAAGTTGTTGAAAACGATAGATTAACACAATACACCTATATAATATAATATACACCTATATAATATAGTTATATAATATAACTAGCGGCCGCCCGCGACTTCGTCTGCGTAGTATTGTTTGAAGAGTGATTCAATATATTCTGGTGCTATAGTTCTCTATATCTCTCAAGAAGCTAAATAAAGTAAGAATAGGTATATTAAGTATAAATTATTCATGTGCTGATAGACAACTCACTAAATATAGGAACACATAAAGTTTGGAACACAATAAATAAGAGACAGCACTAAGAAAATATTGTTCACAGTCAACTACAGAAAAGGGGGTGCAAGTTCGTTTTAAAAAAAGGACGTTGTCACTGGGTAGTAGACAGGAAATAAAAAATATATAAACTGATAACGTTAGCGTAACACTTCTTTATAAACAACATTAGCGGTGTTCCCCATACAAACTTTGCACCCCTTTTTGACCTCCTTAAAGGTGAAATTTTCCAAAACGCTGAAATCACTTTTTTTGTAATTGATTAAGTAAGCTATCTACTAAGTTTCAAGTCTCTAGTTCAAAAAATAAAGTTTCACCCATATAAACATTGTACCCCTTTTTCACCCCCTTAGGGGTAAATTTTTTTAAAACGCTGAAAGTACTTTTTGTGTTTTTGAATAAGTAATCATTCTACAAAGTTTTAAGTTTCTAACTCCAAAAAAAAAGTTTACCCCATACAAACTTTGCACCCCTTTTTAACACCCTTAGGGATAGAATTTTTCAAAATCGCTTCTTATCTCTAGCCCGCGTTATAAAAGTAACCTACTGTGCAAAAATCAACTCTCTAACATTAGTAGTTTCGGCTCTGCGTTGATATGTCAGTCAGTCAGGACAAATCCGTTTATATATATAGAAGATAAAATAAAATATTATATAATTATTTTATCCTAAATTCTTTCGTAGATTATTGAATAAATATATAAATGCCATTTGGCATTAAGTCCGCCATATGTACTGACTTGTTGCGTGCAATAAAGTTAAAATAAATAAATAAATAGCTATTTGTCATAAACAAAGAAGACACCTATAAAAATATCCAAACAGGATTCGACTCGTTCAAGTGTAAAAAAAATAGTAAATCTGAAGCGAAAATGAGAATTTCTCCTTTGTTTTTTGTGCTGTTTATAGAGAGCTTATCCCGTAATCTCTAAGGGGCTGGATCCTACAAACCTATTTATTATTAATATAAGACAAAGGCTCCGTGTGACGAAAATAACGTGGGTATCCTCTTTTTACCGTAGTCCTCACTAAAGCGAAAAAAAAGAGGATTCCCACGTTATTTTCGTAAACTTGATGGTTATAAATACCTAATTAATATATTTTTATTTAAGGGACAATCTTCAAATCGACCTAGTTCCAAACTAAGCAATGCTTGTACTATGGGTACTAGACGATGATATACTAATATTATAAATGCGAAAGTGTGTCTGTCTATCTGGTCGCGCTTAATTTGTATGTGACGGCATAAATAACAGGTGCATACTTTAACTTGACCGTTTGGTGCGTGAAATTAGTCAATTACGTTTCGTTCAAAACAGAAATTCGTATGCATGAATAGCATTTTTGACCATCATTATCGCCTTCGTATTTCCAAAATTGAGATAAGATATGTCACTTGAAGCTCGTCGCATTTTAATAACAGTTCAAAGGCGATATCACTGTTATCTAATAGAGTTTTGACGCTTTGCGATCTCTCAAACAGCATTCTCGAATTAGGTTCCTGTTTCCTATCTACGAGTATCTATGACTACAAGATAGGATTTAAGTTCAGTTGATAAGCGTTGGAAGATTCCTTTAAAAACACATATATACGATTGGAAAAACAGTAAGATTTACATTTATTTATCTAAATGCGATCGGAAGCAAAGAAAACAGGCCCGAATTCCATAAATGTCCCTCTGATATCTCGGAGATATCACCAAAGTGGTGGTATATTTATTGATTTATATAGTAGGGTCATTGTCAGATTTAGGTGCGCGTCTTTCCAGCGAACATTTGCAAAATTAAGGATTCCAGGGCCTAATTTTCTGATAAATGCCTGTGAGAATAAAGAACGTTCCCTCTTCTATAATCCCATGTAATAGCAACATAACCTAGATTCATACAAGCTCATAACTTTTGACCACCGAAGGGACAAATTTTGTTTTTTGAACTGACAATGACCCAGTACCTATATGCGATAAAATTATGTCAAATTAATTAATATACGCTCTAAAATCCACTTAAATTGTTGAATTTTAACGTGTGACAGTCGCGAATTCGAAAAAATATTACTTTAATTAATTTATTATTCTAATTTAATATTTACTCGTAAATGCCATAGTATGAGTGAACAAAGAGACGACCCAGGACCGAACAGCCTGGAGACGCATGATACGGAGGGCCGACCCCAAATAAAATGGGAAAGGGCCAGGCAAAAGAAGAAGAAATGGCATAGTATGAGTATAAATTAAGTAGGTGTGGAAATCTTCCGAAAGAACTAACTCCTACGACACTATCTTACGGCGAAGCCAAGACTGCGCGACAGCGGCAGCGGTGCGCGGTATATGTGTCTCGTTTACTCGTATGTCCGCGCTCGGATATCTCGCTCAACCGCTCGCCGCACCGCTGGTCGCGTAGAGTCGTGGCATCTCTGTTAGTCTTAAAAAATGCAAAACATAAGTAGCAATCAGTTTAGCCCATATATGGAAGTATTGGTGTGTGCGTGACCTTAGAGTGTAGCTACCACTAGGCCAGACATATTTACTTAATTACATTTGCTAATGGCCAGACTCAACAACACGTCTTTTGTGACATAATGAGTTTTGGACCTAGAAGACATAATATCCGAGTCTGTTTAGGTTTTTAGTACTCGTCGTTTTATCTAGCTCTATTGGAAACTAAGCCAAAAGCTAAGATGCTGGGAAATTACGTCAAATCTTTAAATCGCTTATTTCCACGAAGCCTTCAATGGGTGCCCTCTGGTAATGAAATGATACAGAACTGAACCGAAAACTTAATGACAAATAAAATGACAGAGTTAAACTGGGCTATGTGCTTGTTTGGAGGTCTAAAGAAAAGTATCTGTCATACGGTGATCCGACAGATAACTAAGTCATCAACTTAGGTAGCCCTACTATTATTTCTTAACCACCTACTATTTTCTGTTTAATTTTGTTTTCTCCGCTACCCAAAGGTTGTCTGGAAGAAACCGTTCTTTAGCGATAAGACCACTTATTGTCTACCATTGTTTAATTTAAGATCTTTCATGTAATATTTATCTTGTTGGTGTGCAACAAAGTATTATTGTATTGTATTGTTGTATTGTAGTGAACAAAGTATTGTTGTATTGTATTGTTGTAGTGAAGTGGTACTACCATATTCACAGAACCGACCACCCTTGGAGTAGACGTGATCTTGAGGGGAGACTGATGCGGGTCGGCAAGGATTAGAGTTGTGCCTGCTCGTTCACTGAAAGGATCGCTCTCATCTAGTACAATCGGACAAATTAACTAGTTCGGTCTTTTAGTATGGCTTCCGTCCTGTCCGTACGAGTTGTGAGGTAGAACAGTTCAAAATTCATCATCTCGCTTGCTACCGCGTAGTTGCTATTGGGATGAGTGTTGTTTCGTTCCTTTTCAATTATGCTCCGGAGCGGGGCGTCGAAGTGTCAGTGTGACTGCTCGCTCACGCTTGACGCTTGGCGTTCAGTAGTAGAGTTTACAGTGACTGTACTCGCTCGCGACTGCGTAAACGATGTGTATGAATTGTAGTTCTACAACTACTACTTACTTACTTACTTACTTACTTACTTACTTACTTACTTACTTACAAACGCTGTCTACGCTGTCGCTAGTGAGTACGGTCACGTCAACTCATGGTAAGGGTAAGTTCACCGCTCTGCATGTATAGAAGTAATTCTTTTGGCTGAGCGAATCCACTTAGCTTTGTACCCGATGAACAATACCCATTATCTGTATTGTTAGCTGTGGCCACAACTGCCACTTCAAAATGTAAGGCGTTATAAGTGCAAATTACTTTTACACTAAATTAGTCTTTAAGTCAAACGAAATAAGGTTTACTCTTAAACAAAGAGAACAGAGATGTTGGTCACTTCATTGTCTTATAAGCATCGAAACGAGCTTCACTGCTCTTTCACTTACGAAGTGACCAACATCTGTGTTCTCTTTGTTTAAGAGTAAACCTTATTTCGTTTGACTTAAAGACTAATTTTGTGTAAAAGTAATTTGCACTTACAACGCCTTACATTTCGAAGTGGCAGTTGTGGCCGCAGCTAACAATACAGATAATGGTATTTGTTCATCGGGTACAAAGCTAATGGGATTCGCTTACCAAATGTGATTAGAACTATACTAAACGTACTGAATAATAATAACGTTGCGGAATAGTTCGGTCTAGTACAGTGACGGGAATTGCGTTCTTTTAGTTCTTAGTACACGTACTACTCAAGCTCAGCAATGATAGTGTTGGGCGCCCTAGATTACGTACACAGTATGACGATCGTTAAATAATAAATAAATCATATCGGACAACCTCACACAAATCCATCTAGTCCCACAGTAAGTAGGTTTAGGTGTTATGGACACTAGGTGACGATAAACATACTTATATAGACAAATACATGCTTAAGCACAAATATTTGCCCTTGCTGGATTCGAACCCAGGACCACCGCTCAGTAGGCAGCTGCTTAACCACTGCACCAAAGAATGATATCGAAAATACGCTGTAGGATTCCATTTACTAATGTCTCTCACTCAGCTGTATATCGTAATAGATAAAAAAAAGGTTGATGTAAACGAGAGACCTTCAGTCTTCATGTAAATGTAAATTAAAGTAATTCGATAAAAGGCGCGGTCCAATTTTTGAATAATCCGAAATCGATATATGCCATTTCGTTTCCCTTTTCACTCGATTTTAACGAGAATCGGAACGAGTTTTTTATTGAAATGAGCAGCTTGATCCGCAGGTTTTCCGCTGTTATTAAACATTTAGATGAAGAGGATTACCTATTGATAAGGGAAAACAGGTATCGTGCGTCAGTACACAAAAACTCAAAAGTTTCTACACCAGATGTCTACTCTGTGGGAGCTGTTTCCTAGAAACTTATTTCACCGAAAAATCTGTTCACAGAATTTTTATTCCTTTACATTTTTTATAATTCTTGCAAATATCATCACATTGATTAGGTTAGGTTTGTTTTATAACAATCTCAAGTAGTTTACGGTTGCAAGGAAAAAAGGTTTCTACGAAATAATTTTTCGGCGAAAAATTATTCCAGGACCCAACTCTGTATGTAACTGGGTCAAAATTTGTTTCATTGTTATTGATTAACTTTGCATTTAAAGCCTCACGGTCAGACACCCTGTATGATTATTATTGAAATTTAAATTGTGTGTATTGCTATACTATACCCCGCGCGTCGAACGATGATTCCTATGACATCTGTCATCTCAGTACATTTTATAACCTATAATCGGAAAAATGTACTGAGATGACAGGTGTCATAGGAATCATCGTTCGCCGCGTGGGATATAAATCACCTACAAACGAAGTTCACAGGGTCACCTACTCTGACATTCTAGCTTTCATCTTTTATTTTCTTCACAAAAGCGCAAACTGTCGCGTCGTGTTTGGAGGTCAACATCATCAAACACCCTGTATAAATGACAGAAAATAATACTGGAGAAACTATTTTGACATGTTTATACGCACACTCAAAACGTCTCAAAGCTACGTTCCGCTACCTACTCGATTGTTTTGTTTTATTGAAACAAATGTGCGTCGCCTCAGCGCAGCGTTGCCAGAGCTACGGAAAAATCCGTAGATCTACGAAATTTAGGCTTTGTGCCCATACCTATGGAAATTATTGGTGAACCGTACGGAATTTCAGGCTACTTTTATTTATCTTTAAAACATGATGTAAACGAAATGGAATGTATTTTTTCTCCGAATACGAATTGTAGTCCTGGCTGGAACACTCGCAGACTGATACGATCTGCGTTTTGTTACATAGTTCATGCACTTCATTCAGTGACCCGTTTTGTTAATTCCATATTATTTCTAGCTCAAAACGATGAATAGACTACGGACAAAGTGTTAATTTTTTTAGATTTTTAGTGCTTTTTCACCTACGTTATTGCAAAAGTTGCTAACTTTTAGTAACTTTTTTAACTTCAGTATAGCTAAATGAAGCATTGAAAAAAAAGTCAGATTTTTCAAGCGACGATTTACGGAATTCTACAGATTTTTTTCGTCTCACCCTACAGATTTTCATAAATATCATCTGGCAACACTGCCTCAGCGACACGCAGAATCCCTTGACACTGTCAGCCCAAGCCCGAGGAAAACCATGCGCCCTCGAGACAAGGTGCAGAGTTGGCTGGCGAGAATTCTCGCTAAACAAGGAGAATCATAAAAACACTTGACTAGTAGTAAATCAGATTGAGTTACAACCTCTATTCCGTATGGAATGGGATTAGTTTCAAGATAATACTGGCCAAGGTTAGATACAGAACATCTGAGGCTTGTCCGATAATGTAGTTATCTGATATAGGTTTTAGATGCGGCCTAATTCCATATCTCTGTGGCGATATACCTGTTATATCGCTACTTCGCCAATCCGGTCGTGTTAAGTTTGCGCCTGGTATATATGGGATGACATAGATATCAGATGCAAACTCAGCTTGACAACGTGAAACATTACAACAACATCGCGTTTTGATTACAGTAAATGGCCTAACATAAACCTGAGACATTGCTTATTAGGAGATATCTCACAGTACACTAGTACCCGGTTTTATTTGACTGACATTGACAGCCATACGTGTACTAAAGTGCAAATGGCTGGCGCGATAAATAATTTTGATATGTTGTGCCATTACTCTTTTAAAACGTCTACATGTCATTGTCACTTAAAGCAATATTGTTAATTCTAATATGAAGTCTGTATGAAGCTACGGGCACATTTTGAGTGTTCGTACAACCTCACACATTTGAGTCGCATGGGAGATTCTTCTGTTTTAAGAAGAAACCGACTGGAGAGTTCCTCGTTGCGTTTGACAATGCCATTTTTATTCGTACCAAACACCGGCAGATTCAATAGTTGTAAAAGAGCCATTGATTTTATCGTATAGTGGTGTAATTTCATTTTTATTTTCAATGATAAAATACATGGTTCTAAAAGTGATAACAATACGTGTCACACGCATATAATCCCACTTAAAAAAGGAATAAATTAACGTTGTTTTAATTAAAGCCCTTAACTATGTTGTACAATTTTTTTGCGATCGACCCTTAAGAGGAAGCCGAGCGTTAGCGACTGAACTATAGAGCGCGGGGTAAAAATGTGTGCAGAATTAAAAGCACTATTTGATAAATCTGGACCTTTAATAACAAACAATATTTATATTTGATGCGGACATGTTGTAATGTAAACATTCATGTTTTTTTTGAACTGAAAATCAGAATAGATTTCCATTGTTAAAGTATAAAAAAACACTTAACGCCTGCTTCCGATTTTACAATTTTCGTCCAACTTTACTTAGTTCTCTAGGGTAAAATATTAATAATCTTATAATTTTTCCACGGAGAAGTTGTTAACACATTCTTCGAAGCGCTAAATATATAGTTTAGAAATGGATTAAACAACAGACTAGCGTTGACGTTATCTACTTAACGGCAACTGCCTATTTTTTCACATTTCGCTCGGCGCAGTCTTAAATATTCGTTATGGTTGAGTAGAACCGAAGAGCTGGCATAAATAATCCAACGCTTTGAATGCGAAGTCTATCATTATTGATTCTGGCCACAGACATTCCCTATTCAGTGCTCTGAAAATTATTCGCCAATTTCTGAGAATCCTATAATTATCTTAGCTTCTGAAGTACGAGACGTGATCGGTGTATGAAGTTTTAATTAACCGTTTGAGCACTAAAGACGGAGAATCACAAGAGAAAGAGTGTTTCCCAGATTACGAGATCATTTGCCGCTATACAGAGTGTTGTCAAAGGATTTGCTAATTTCAGTGCATGGAGTGCATACAGTTTTAGTATTTTGTTTTCGCACCCTAGGTATTCTGTATTTCGACGACGATGTTTATACTCTTCCACCTAATAACCAGTAGTAAAATCTGGAGCCATTTGACTCCAAGAAACGTATTTCATCGAAAATTTCATTTCGCCGAAAAATCATTTTGCTGAATTTTTATTCCTTTAAAGTCATCATTTTCATAATCCATACTATCCATACTAATGTTATAAATGCGAAAGCGTGTCTGTCTGTCTGTTACCTCCTCACGCTTAAACCGCTGAATCGATTTTGATTAAATTTGGCTTAGAGATAGTTTAAGATCCGAGGAAGGACATAGGATAGTTTTCATCCTGGAAATTATACCTAAAAAGATGATTGAACATTTCTGTTGGGGTGCGGTGACCCTGTAGGAAATGTAATTATTAGACTAAAAGCACAATTGCTCTTACATTTGCTTAGGCGCTTTTAATAATCCCTTTTATCAAGTTCCACGCGTACGTAGTCGCGGGCAAAAGCTAGTTCTTGATAATATCATCATATTTTGATTAGGTTAGGTTAGGTTTGTTTAATAATCTCAAATAGTTTACGGTTGCAGAAAATCTTTTCCTACGAAATAATTTTTCGGAGAAATTAGTCATTCGACGTAAATCAATTCTAGGAGTAGACTCAGTAAGACCTTGCTTAGGGTGCTTGTCCCCAGCCCGTGTAGCACAACTATGCTTCGCGACTCTTGCCCCGCCATCCGTCACTTTCTCACAGTTGTGTAAAGAAAGAGATAGGTAATACAATTATCTCGCGCGAGAAAAACTCGCATGTCACAGTTGTGGTAGAGGCGCTAGAGCAGTGGAGCTATTTTACAACACAACTAACAGTGGGACTAGATCGATTCTTATGAGGTAGTACTATTTTTTTTTTATGTACATAGAAAAACATTTGAGCTCATTCGAGGTCAAATGTTTGTCTATCGTACCTGATGTTAAGTAACGATGAGGCCTAAGATGAAGCATGCTTGTCTAGAAGATGCCTATTCACTCTCGACTTGAAGAGATCTAAGTCATATTTTTCAGGGAAAAGGTGCGCAGGAAGAGAGTTCCACTCCCTTGCTATCCTGATAAGAAAAGTAGACGCAAAGCGTTTAATAAATTAATACCGCTACTATGTGCGTACTAAACTTTAGAAGATGAATATTATTGCTTAATAATAATAACAGAAGTAAGCCGTGTGAATTCCTCGTACTCGTCAGCTGGTTATCAAATACGGTTGCCTAACAGGAAAACGGCAATGACGTATTTCTGATGCGCTATTGTACGGTATCATACTCGTAGTATAGGTATTTGTGGTCAGTGACTGTGATCTCAATTTTATTTACAGATGCCAATGATATTTTATAAGAAAGAAACGTTATTTTTTATTTTATTTTATTCACAAATTGACCGGCGATTGGCCTCAGTATCAACTGATGGTAAGTGAGGTTCAGTAATAGCTTAGTCACTCTTACCTTGAAGAGACCCAAAATGAAATTTTCTGGAAATACCTACACACAATGGGAGCGAGTTCAATTCCTCAGTGGTTCGCATTAGAAATGATGAAGCAAATCTCTTCGTGCGAATAAGTGGTAAACTGACAACATAAGGAAAATCGCTCCTCTCGCCTGGTTGTCCGATGGTGAAACGGGGATGGCGGAATTAAATCGTGCATATCCTGCGCACACTTTCCAAAATATATTCGATAGAAAACTGACAAGCTGGCAACGTGTCGTGTTAGTGTATAAACTAACACGACAGCTGTAATATTTACTTTCCAGTCACTCCTATCTCTCACTTTCCGGAGATCAAGTAAAGGAATTTATATTTGCCATAACGATAAACTACAATTTGCCTTTTAATTAAGGGCTCGACTTTTGGAGCGCTAGTAACCTATAAATAAATAATAAATATAATAAATATTGTGGGACTATCATACACAAATCGACCTAGTCCCAAACTAACCAAAGCTTGTTCTATGGGTACTAGACGACGATATACATAATAATACACAAAAATCCATAAACAGTTTTGTTTCGCCATTCCACAAAACTTTACGTGTTTGGTTGCATCAGACGGCACATAGGGCCCTGTTGCAACCAACTATAGCAGTTTCTCTTTTTTCTGCTATAAATTGGCATATATAGATAACATCCATGACCCAAGAACAAATATTCGAGTTCATCACACAAATATTTGCCTCGGCCGGGATTCGAACCCGGGACCGCCGGCTCAGTAGGCAGGTGTCTACACTGCACCTATCTACTTATAAAACATCATTGATTGATGTCAGTTAGGGACGAGTCTAGCCATGTGATAGAAGACATTAACATGGATTGGAAAAAAAAATACTGTAGTGATGCAATGATTACCTACACATACATTAATCATTAGAAAGAAGAAAGAAGAAAGAAAGAAAAACATTTATTCGGGGACAAAACATAATTGCGCAGAAAAGTGACATGTGATTAGTGTTTTGGAATCCATTTTTTTCATTAGGCTACTTGTTTATGTATACTTGTGTATGTCACTCATCTGTCCCAGACAGACATACATTATCCTAATCCGTATTGATCCAAGTACGTAGAAAAGGCACGATGACTCTTTTAGGCTGTCAATGAGATCCTTTCTTGACTGGGATAAAATGTCTATATGAGACTATCTACACGTAGAAAGACTAACTGTCAGAAATGACCGTTTTAGTTCGATATCGAAGTATTTATTATTGACACAAAGGTAAATATTGAAAGAAAAATGTAATGTTCTCTACTACAATGTAAACAGGACTCAAACCTGCGACCTTACGTTTCCTATGTAGTACTCTTCCAACTGAGCTATTAAATCGCTAGGTACGTCAATCACACCAGATCTGTGATTCCATAATTATTATGGAATCAACAATTTGGGATAAAAACATGATATTTCCAGATCAAATATATAGAATCGATAAAAAAATATCTTTAAAAACAATTGTATTGTACAGTCGCCATCAGATATATCGAAGCATATAAGGCGTCCATAAATATGTGAACACGACTCTTATTGACTGGGCGTTAAAGTACATGTTCACATATTTATGAACGCCTTATATGCTGCGATATGTCTGATGGCGACTGTACCTATATATAAAATTCATATTTTTCCACGGTTCACAATAAATACAAACATAAGGAACTCGTACCATGTAATGTAATGTAAGATACGATATAAGTAAGTACGTATACGTAATATTCAATAGCGCCATCCCTGTCCATCGTGATCGATAGTGCTTCCCAAACTTATTTATTTTTACTCCCAAATTTCGAGAATTTCCACGAAATTCGACCGACTCGTATCTACAAAGTCGTCCCGTTTTATTAGTTCGCTTTCTCTCAATCATGGAAGTGGCTTGTCATTTTCTTTATGCCGCTCTTTCGTCTGATAAATGTTTTTCCTTTTTGCCTTATCTGTTGCACTGGCCGTTTATATTTTTTTTATAAGGACGTAACTGACAAGTATTTTCTGTAAACGTAAATTCTTGTGTGTGTTGAAATAGGTTGTGCGGTTCTTTGTTTTTTCTTACGTTGGCTGTTTATTAAGAGTGTTGAATGTTGATTGAACCCGACATTACTCAAATCTCAAATCAACAAAATTTTCCAAATAAATGTTATGTATTTTATTATCTTCGTTAATTTTTCGTTAACGAGCTATGTCAAATACCAATGTATCACCAGTTAGTCTTTTTATGTAGATTGCGCCTGTGATGAGTTTTTATGATGTCACAATCATCATAATTATCAGCCGAAGCCGCGGAGGCCTTCCTACGCTGGCTCTTTCAGTCATGGTCATCACTCGAGAACTTATCTACCTCCTGTTACTACCAGCGATCTGCCTCGCTCACTCCCACTACACTACAGTACTGTACAACACACTACAGTTTGGTAATTTTTCAGGCAATGCCAATGCACTCTGGTGATCCTGCGTTTTTTTTCCTTTTTTAGAAACTCCGAGCAAAGAATAGTGACAGTTTCACTTTGGTAAAGAAAAAGAAGAAGTCGGCTTGTTGCAACCAGAGTGGAACTGACATCGCAACATCTACTCCAGCCTGCGGCCCCGATGACACTGTTGTCATGTGTCCAGAGTGCACTACATGACGAAAGCAGATAACATCGTCGAGTATTTGCGAGTAAAGACCAACTTCACCCTGAGGGTCGAACAGTTGGAGTCTCGTCACAGTGTGAACTTCGCTTCATTTGTGGTGAGGGTGCCTACTTTCAAGCTGTCGACCTTCCTGCAGGAAGAATTCTGGCCGAAAGGTGTCGTGCTCCGGCGATTTCGCGGACGGTTACCCGACACCCAGAAGTTACGTCGTACGTCGTCGAACGAAACGTGTTTATGCTTGTTTTCTATTATGGTTTAATTTGATATGTATGTTACTTTTAAGGCATTTGTCTAAGAGCCGCAGTTGCCTGAAAATATTGACATTGAAAGTCATTTCCGTTGCTCTTTGTACAACCTTGTGCCTTATAATCCGCCAAACTACATTTCCTTTACTTTCTTTCAACTCACCGCCATATAAACCAGCTTCAAGTGCCTTAAAATCAATGACAACGTCAGCTTATCAGGACAGGGACAGAAGTGCTCTATGCGGATAATGTTATCTTGATGGACTTTTCCGTTTGGTTATTGACGTCCGTGTGTTCTAGTGTTTTGTTATTTTATTACCGAGGTTAATATAAATGCTCACGGGGTAAAAATTAGAGGCGTCTCAACCGCTACCTCAGCTTTCGTTACGATATCCGTCTGAACGCTTCTGATTTTCACCCTGCAATATTGTCTATTTATGTATGTGTATATTTACCCATATGCGTACTTGTTTTCTGTTAGTATCAATGATTATGTGTTTCTTCGCCTTCTGCTGCACCTACTCTGTATTAAGTAAAAAATTTCATCAATTTTACTGTCCAAAGGTCGTCTGGAAGAGATCGCTATTTAGTGATAAGACCGCCTATTGTCTACCGTTATTTATAAATTGTATTTGTCTTGTTTCCTGTTCTAAACTTTTATTGGTGTGCAATAAAGTATTGTTGTATTGTATTGTCTTGTAAGTTGCACATTTCGTTGATCTTTACTTCGGCTAGCCTTTTTATTCAAACTTTATTGCACAAAACAAAAGTCAGCACAAATGCCAAACCTAATGCCCAGAAGACAACAACATTCCAAATTTTGAAATGTAAACTAATTTCATTACTTTTATTACCACACAATCTAAAACTATTTTTATACGGATTAATTTTGGAAATATTCAAGAAAAAAGGTGAAAGCAACTTCGTCTAAGAATCTGCACTCAAAAGGACGGTCGCAACCTACAAAAAAAAACTGGCAAAATTCTATTCTTAATCCGTCTTAGTATTGATCCGACCTACTGGTCGCCTATGCTCTTTTAGAATGAGGAACTTATCAAATGTATTTTTTAATAATAAATTGGTATAATTTCAAAAATGTAATATAATATAATTTTTTATCCTGTCTGATTATATCGCCTAAAATGCCTGATTTAAAAATGAAATATTGTTAATTACGTGTCTTAACACAAGAGCGTTATACACTGTATGTATAGACGCGCTGCTCTCAGCGTTGTGCATACGAAAAGTTAATTCCGCAGCCACCTGTGGGATGAGGTGACTCGTAATCTGTGACGTCACATCTTGCAGGTGAGGTCTTCATGACACTGCGCCAAATAGGGGACGAATTATTAAATTTTCGATGCAAACTTTTAACTTGTTTTGGATTATGAACAGACGAACATTTTCTGTGAATTGAAGGGTGTCGCCACAACACAATCTTCACACACAGAACACTCTAACGCAGACACTGACAATTATCGTATGAAATTTCAGCAAGACAGTCGTCCCAAGTAGGTAATAGCACGCGACGACGACAACGCGGATGGCGCAGTGGTTAAGTAAGTTCCTACTGAGCCGACGGTCCTGGATTCGAATCCCGGCAAGGGCAAATATTCGTGTGATGAGCTCGAATATTTGTGCCTGGGTCTCGGAGAATACATCTGATTATGTAAAGTAAATCCTGGTAAAACCTGCAGCACTACTTACCCACAGAAAGCGCCAGCGTATGGAAAATGACACCGCATTTTTAGCAACGTCCGCCCAAACCGGGCTATTTGTTTTCCGTTTCTCCCTCTAACAATAACAAAAAAGAGTGTAAGTGCCAAAACATATCCTCCGAAATAACTCTTCTTGCGAACGAAGAGTCCACAATGTTGGAATCCCAAAAAGACAGACGTTTTGGACTGCACCCAACACTACGCTCTGACAAAAGAATTTTCGAAAAAGAGGGAACAATTTTTGGTATTCATATCGATGAATCGCACAAATTGCTAAGTAGTCTCCTATGTCACTGTTATCTTTGTGGACACTGGACATTGCATAATTCCTTGTACCTACTCCATCTTTGCAAGTTATAAGAACATGAGTTGATTAGTAAATGACTCCTTAATAACGTTCCAAACGATCCCAAAACCGGCGGGTTATTAACTAAATAGGCTAAGGTTAGGTATTGGTTCAAGGGTAATGTTACGGCAAAACCTAAATGTAAATCGAGGTGTTAATGGTGTGGTGGCTATTTTGAAGAGCTTCAATTGGCCTGCTCTAAGGATCAGTTAGAGCCAGGTGAACTCCCCGCGACCGTGCACGTGCAATTCGATGACTAAACCATTAAACCAGACGATCAAATCAATAAAACCATTCGAATACTGTCGAGTTCGGTGGAGTATGATGGTTTGAGAGGCAGTGGAAAAATAATACGCAAAATTCTGCCACTCATATTATGTTGGGGCGTCACAGTGCACAAGTTACAAGGCTGTATATTAGACAAGGCTGTAGTAGACGTTGGCAAAAATATTTTTGCGAAAGGCCAAGTCTATGTCGCATTAAGCAGGGTAAAAACATTGGAGGGTTTGTTTATAAGCGATTTCAATGCACGTAAACTTTTATCATGACTCAGTTTCATTGACTGAATTGGAGAGACTGAGAAATCTAGACCTTACTTAATAAGATGTTTCTGTTTATGTAAATATTTTATAATGTAAATACATTTTTATCATGTATATTTCTTAAAAATGTATGAATAATACAAAAACATTGAAAAATTTGACTAAGTTAATAATACATTAGGATAAACCATTCCTGCTCGCCTGTATTTACAGGTTTCCACCCTGGCTTGGGGGTTGAGGAGGAATATGCGATTGTTCTTGTAGTCTTGTTACATTGGCCGTGCAATGTTTAGCAGTATTTCTCTCGTCCTCAATAATTGATAGCATTTCCACTATATTCTGACTGGTCTCGATAGCTGAAATTCGACGTTGATATTCAACGTTTGCGTATAAATTATTCTTAGTTTTGCCCGACTATGGTACTCGTAAAGTCAAAGGGAAGAGTATTAAGTTATGTATTTAAGTATGTTCCACGATAGCGCTTAAACTATTCGACAGATTTGAGTATATTTTGTGACATAGGCTACATTTTTAACAGACTTCAAAGGAGAATGTAGCGATACAGCGACATTTTTAAGCTTACATATGCATTTATATATTCTTTACTGCATTATATGTAATAACTGAAAATATTGAAATAAAATAAAAGGTTAAAAAACTTAAACCCGACTACGGCGAAACGAACTAAAAAGTAAGAAAACAAGGTAGACAATCGGGTATCATCGCCTTATTCCACAAGACAAGTCATTTGACATGTTAAATGTTCTTGTATATTTTTTTGTACTGAAATCTTCTGTTAGTTAACAACAATAACATTATAATTTAATTCAAATGCCATAGTCGTGCGTTGTCCACTATTTAAAAAAACTGCAACTAACTATACAACGAAATTTCCGTATTTTTAGTTAGATCGCCATCATCATCTGATTGAGTACCTAAAAGTCTTGTAAAACTCTTCTTTTAATATCAATATGATAACGATGCATAGCCGTGTAATAACGCTGTGCGTCCGTTTTATTCTCGATAACTAGACACTAGGTATAGGTAGGTTTGTTTGCTACACAAAATACCATATTCTTAAAAAAACTAAGAAAACTAAATAAAATAAATTCTGCTGCTGCGGTTTAATTCGTATATGATATATGCATGTTTGCTCTTTTACTGTTTGGAGATAATTATGTAAAAGGAAGATTGTATCGCAGGTAGTTATCGTAGGTTTGGACATTGAATTTTCCCAACAATACTGTAATTCAGTGAAGCATCTATATATATTAAGCTGTGGAATTACCTACTTGGCACCGATACTTGCCAAATAACAAATTAGGTTTTCGATTGGGGGTCGATAATCTTACATTTTTTTGTAAATCCTTACAAATTTCAATTGGTTGTGTCCAATTGTTCAGAAAAAAGTCGTTCCTCCGGATGGAATTTCCGTAATTTTTTTCCGTAGATAGAAAAATAATGATTCTTCTTCATCCTATATCATGTCAACCCTTCTCATTTACACGTCCATGTTTTCGCTCTTGAGTTTTCATGGCCAATTTTTTTAACACTTTGACTTATCAATATTTTTTAAGGAGAACGTGTTATTCGGGAAAACAAAGTGTTATTTTATTATCTGATCCATCTTTTTGTGAAGTTTTATCCTAAACCGTTTCATTGTTGGATTCCTGGTTTGGAGACTTTGAATTTTCTTACTACTTTAATAACCGTTCCTGAAATGCATCCGTGCATTCACCTACGGAATGACCTACTTGGCACTGATACTAGTTTCTTGCCGAACAACAAATTGGGGATCGAATGATATAATTATATTGATCTTATCGTATCTTATTATCTTCGGTGTAAAACTTACGGCTTTAGGGAAGTTTTCGACAAAATGAAAACTCTATATTTATAGTAGTAACGTCTGTCAGCGTAAACCAAATATTTACAATGCGGGCAGCGGCTTTTTGGGCCAACACGGGCGTCTTATATATTCAGATTCAATATACTCTATGTATCTATCAGACCACTAAACCTGATGCGAGAGCCATTGAATTTTCAAATGTTTCGCTTCACTGGTAACATTGTATATAACAACAAACAACAACAAATCCACTTTATTGCACGCCTCAAAAACACAGGGATACAAAACATGAGAGATATACAGTAAAAAAATTGACAGAGGTTAACAACAGGCGGTCTTATCGCTAAATAGCGATCTCTTCCAGACAACCTTTAGGTAGCGGAGTAGATTAACAAGAGTTAGAATTGAGTAGGTGATGCAAAACAACTTTAAGCCACAAAAATTAACTACAAAAATAAAATAAAAACAATAAACATACATAAATAACAATAATCAAATATACCTACATATAATACTTAGACATAATAAAAACATATAGCAGAGTAAAATAGATAGCAAAACCAGAGTCAGTCGCATAGTACGAGTAAGAGGAGCGATTTTCAACGCAGTGTAGATTAAGGTAGAGATAAATAGTGACGTTTAAGGTGAGATTTAAATATAGCAATAGATTGTGCACGCCTTAGATCAGAAGGTAAAGAATTCCACAGAAGAGTAGCCTGAAAAGTGAATGAACTATTGTAAAACTTAGATTCATCTTCTAAGTTTTACAATAGTTCATTCACAGGAGAGGGGACAGTGAGAAGATAATTTTGAGCAGACCTGGCAGAACGCAAGTAACTGAAACGCTCTTTGAGGTATATAATACTGGTAATACGAGTATCTAACATGTATCTAATTAAGTTTACGAAACTAAGGGAGGGCTTCAATAAGCGCCAATACTGTATTTTAAATTCCTCATCTTGGTATTAAACTGAATTACGTTGTTTTGTTCCCACGTCACGATGGTGTAATATGGAACGTTGTCCACGTCACGCCAACCGTTTTTTGGGCCTTATTTTGAGAATGAATAAACAAAAAACGGAATTTATATCTTTATTTGACCCTTTAAACTTTTAATTGGATGTTAAACTACTGCCGTATTTGCCTATTATCCGCTTTACAAAACTTTCTTACTGTAGAGTTTTGACCACAACGTTTTCTAGCCTTCATTTGAGTTTCATAGAACTATCCACACCAACTCTTCCATAGAAGTAAATTACACGCATGTCGAAAACACATCGCTAACTTTGAAATACTTTTGTCACACAAGATGTATCATCATTGAGATCGTCTCTGAACGTAATCTTTGGCCAAGGATCAACGACACGCCAATAGTCAGTAATGGGTTTAATGGTAAGGCTAAGGTCAACTCAACAGTAAGGAAGTTTGGACATCGGGTCGGATAATATAGTCACGTCATATTACAGTCAAATCAAACTTTAATCCATGACATGGATGATTTTCCAAGAAATTCATTTTGAAGTCTTTGAAACTTATTTAGTGTAATACTGTTGATGTTTCAAACAAAAAAAAAATGACGTGTGGAATTATGATATTTGAGAGCTATTTCCAAAAAGTTACAAAATCTTGCTTTGGTGTTCAGTAGTATTCATGCGATAGCATAACAATAAATTTATACTGGAATGGAAAATGTATACTGTGTTGCCATCCTGCCAGCGGTAGCAGAATAAAGTAAAAAGTTTACTTTAACATGGCTATCAATTGAAAATTTACATTATTAATATACTTCGCTTCAAATCAAAAACTTTATTTTCTATGATAAGTTCCAACAACAAATACGGCCATGTTTCCGATAAATATGATGTCGTTTTCAATTTGGGATATTCTCAAATTGAAGACATTACGCTTAGCACTCTAGTCTCAAACAGCTCCAAACAGCCAGAGCGATGGCTAGTCGTAAACGATAAATGATCAGCAAGACTTCCGGTTCGTGTCTTAAGATGGCCGCATGCGTTCAAGTTTTGCTGTTCATTATTTATTCATTTTTGTTGTTCAATGTGTAGTATTGATAGCGTATTGTGCAGTGAACTAACGTATGAGTGAATGGTTAATGAAGAATTCAACTTGAAGCGTACATAGCCCTTCTTGGGTCAAGGCCCGGTAGACCGCGTGGTTTTTTGTAAATCGCTATCAATTTACAAAAAGCAAAACCTCACCGAACAGCGGCATGCTCTACGAGCAAACTTGAAATTGGCGAAATCATCATTAACCTGATGGGAGCCATATTTTAAAATTAGAATTAGAATGATCAGCAATTTCCTGGTCAGATCTTGTCTCAATTGCGATCAAGATCATGAACAGGGACGTCATTACGTTCAGTTCGCAAAATGCGAGCGAAATTCATTGAAGTGCTATATAATTGCCCGTCTCTTTCTGTGCAGTAATGTCAGAGAATGAATGAGGTAGCGTTATGTCGCGCGACAAGAGTCGCGGAGCATAGTTGTGCTAGACGTGTTGTACTTCTAAGCATACCTGTCATACGCGACTATTTCTCGCGCGAGATAAATTACCCGTCTATTTCTGTGCAGTAATGTGAGAGGGTGACGGGTAGCGCTATTTTATTTATTTATTTTGATCTTTATTGCACAAAAGAAAAACAGATCGTACAAAAGGCGGACCAGTCAACCATCGGGCAAAGCAGATAAGTTGTGGGCGGTGCAACTAACTTAAATAGGTTTTAATAGATGAATACTTAGACAAATACATATATTTATTATACATACATATATAAATATATATGGACTAAAAATCAAAACAGATATGCTAAGATTTCTCCATTCTGCTAATGAAGAGGTCACGCAAGGATATTTTTAAATGGCTTATTATTTTCGCGGCGACAGAAAAATTAAAGAGCAGCAAACTATTTGCAACTAAAATAATAACTTGTCAGCGATTAAATATTTTGGCAATCATTTATATTAAATGAGCTTTATACTAAGGATATTTTAAAATTCAAATAATGGCAGCTACTTTAAGGTAGCAGAAATAATAAACAAGATTACTGAAATCATAGGCGACGTACTATAAATAATGACTTGGCGACTAATATTAGCAGAAGATCCGACTCGGCCGGGTTAGGTTAGGTTGGTTTTTTTTTATATCCCTAAAAAGCGCTCCTTTTATTTTTTTTATGACCTTGATTTATTTTATATGCAATCTCCATTGAACAATTAGAGTAGGCCATTTTCAACTTTTCATCCGCTGTCATGTTTCCGCTTAATTAGTTAATTCAGTCGCCAAACTCGATGCTAGTTTATATTGAAACAAAGCCGAAAATTGATTACTTAGCTGCTACTTTTTACTTTATACTAGTCTCCGCAATTAGTCGCCAACTTATTATTTTTGCTACCCCCTTTCATTTTTTATAAATCCCTAAATCAGATTAATTTGTCGCCGCGTTAAATACATGCCTTTTTAAATTTAACTTGTTCGGGGCTTGCTTGATCTTGAGGGGAAGGCGGTTCCAGAGGCGGGCCACTTGGACGGTAAACGAGTTGGATATAAAACCTGCACGGTGAGAAGGGATGGAAAGAGATAGATTGCCAGAAGAGCGAAATTGACGGTTAAGAGTTAAACCATAATAGTGGAAGAAGTCTTTGAGGTATTTGGGAGAATTCGCTATGTCGTGCGACAAGATTCGGGAAGCGTAGTTGTACTAGACGGGTTGGTCATTACTGACTGTTGTCTGTTTCAGTACTTACATTTTTTATAGTATTAAAATTTCTTAATAATGTATATCTTCACGGTAAAGTGGGATTCAACCGCCATCTTGACAGTCAAATAGCGGGTGTATACATGCACGTTATAATAAACTTTATGTACGAAGCGAAAAATAGTACCTTTTGATTACTTACATTTTTTTTTGTATACCTAGTTGTTTAACAAATTGGTGATAGTACACCCACCATTTTAACTCTCACAAATTAGATTAGATTAGATTTATTTCATAATACAAAAAAAACCTTATTTATGAATTTACTCATCTAGAATTAAGACAGATAGAAAAAGCCATAACGGATGGACTTCTGTTGAAAGATGACTCTTTTATCATTACCTACATTACTATTATTATTGTCGGTTTTTATTTTTGTCAGTAACAGGAAAATAAGGCACAACAGCTAATTTTAATCATTCAGAAAAACAAACGAAACGTGTTATTGCTCCTCCAATCAAATAAATACGAAATAAAAACGAATGAAAGATACAACAAGGACATCCTTGTTGAGATTTCTCTGGAACGTGGGACGATCATAATGTGCTAAACGACATCTGAGATGACTGTTAGATTTTTCGATTCTGGTCGTTATATTAAAGGGGAGTGGACGAAAATGCCGATTGTTTTAGGCATTTTTCTCTATGATCGAACATGTTTCAACAATCTTAACATATATTATTATCAATGTTACTAGTTAGAACAGGGTTATTGCGATTTATTCGTATGTATTTGAAACCTTCAATTTGAATTTTCATTTGATAATTTTTGTTTCTAAAACTACTCGAAACTGACAAAATTCACGCAGCTATGTTACTAGAACTCGTTTTTCTAAACGAAAGACATGTCTGTTGAGATGGTTCTTATATAATATATGTTTAGTAGAAATAAGACTAGTAGTTTTCAAGATATTCAGCTTTAATTGGGACACGTGACAAGA
The DNA here is from genome assembly GCA_947623375.1 of Apotomis capreana. Classification (NCBI taxonomy): domain Eukaryota; kingdom Metazoa; phylum Arthropoda; class Insecta; order Lepidoptera; family Tortricidae; genus Apotomis; species Apotomis capreana. The sequence goes on from OX392519.1 coordinate 14,315,712, forward strand.
TCTCAGCTAATATCGAAGCTGAGAATTCCAAATTTTGTAGTAACGTTCAGTTTTATTAGCATTTTTAGACTAAGGCATGTCCACTGAAGCGGAGCGGGGATAATGAACCAATCAGGCTGCGTCTTTGTGAAGCCCAAAAGTGCATTTAAATCTGAGGAATATGATTGGTCCATTTCTACACAGCTCCGCTCTACGCTCCAGTGAATAGCACCGTAAGCGCTTCCGACATTTCAACCTTCTATAAAGGTTGCCGAGCCTCTAAAAGAATTGTATTTATCCGTAACCAGACCTGACCCTTGTCTATGTCAGCGGCGTTGCAGAATACTAATTTCCTAACCATACATTGGCGATTGTAGACCACTCGTCCTTAGTTGTCGTAACTTGTATGTTTACTTTGCAATCTCAAAATGGAAATTTCTTGTTGACTTTACATGTTAGTATTAAATTGAAATCCATTCTGTTTATTTATTATAATGCTCCTACTCCCTTTAAAAGGGTAAGGTTTTTAGTTTTATAATTTTGATTAAATGTTACGTTGAGATGGATTAACGTACGATATCAGTTAACTTATAGAAGTTATTATCAAGTATTTTGTGGATGAACGTTTAATCGATCGGAAGCCATTAATATGGATAAAATGACAGTTCGGTCGATTAAACAGAAGAAGATAGAATCAGGGTCTTGAGTAGATAGTAGGTAGTAAATTAGGATTACAAAAAGAAAACTAATCCATGACTAAGTATTTTGTTACAGCAAGCCGTGACGTTAATTCTCAGTTGTACCTTAAAATATTATTTATGCAACTGTACACAATAAGAGGTCTTAAAACTCGATTTTGGTATAAAACGATGGCTGGATTTGTAATACCTTTGATGGAAACAGTTAGTATAGTAAAGGAGTCATGCCAGTCCCGCTATCATACAGACAAAAAAATATAATAATAATAATCATTTATTTCAGAAATTCATCTATCATCATGATATATAACTAGCTGCTCCACGCGGTGTTACCTGCTCATTCCACGGTAACACTATATTTTTTCGGGATAAAAAGTAGCCTATGTGTTAATCCAGAGTGTTAGCTACTGTAGTGGACCCATGACCACCCATAGGAGAACTGCACTCATTGGCTCGGTATGGCACCAGCAGGTCAGACGTCCGTCACAGCCGGTGGCTCTCCCGTGTCTGTCTTCCCACCCGTACTCTCGAGACAACGTCATACCTACCCACATAATAGGTATTATATGCAGATCCACAAACACTACATCCCTTCCTTATTTTAATATGTTTTTATAATCTGAATTTAATTTATTCTATATGTAATAATAATAATAGCTATGATTGTGTTATAGCTTAGATTGACATTGTATGATTATTACAAATAAAAAATCTATCTATCTAATCGAATAAATGGGTGTAGTTTAAGACTCTCTTTCCAGAGAGATTCAATTGATTTATCGTCACTTGCAAGTCTTCTTATTGTAATTTTTTTAGTTTACTTTGACTGACTATATTATGAAGAGATAATCATTTCGTACAGGTATAAGGTCAATTTATTACGCTTCAAATTACTGCACATCTTTATCCATTTCCTCTCTTCCTTTCTCTTTCAAAATTGAGTCTCAGTCGTATCGAAGGTAGTCTTTTTTTTTTACTACCAGGTTTTTTTTTATTTGATTTAATCGACATTTTGACAGCAATAAATGTAATTCCCAGCTAGCTCTTTATTTTACAAATTACCATTCAGTAACTAGTTCTACATCTGTATTATCTAATGATCGAGAGACCCAGGGACCCAATTCGAGAATGCCGTTTGAGTGATCGCCAAACGTCGAATCTCTATTAGATAACAGTGATATCGCCATTGAACTGTCATTAAAATGCGATGAGCTTCAAGTGACATATCTCATCTCAATTTTTGGAAATACGAAGCCGATAATGTAGGTATGTCATAAAAAATATTATTCATGCATATGAATTTCTGTTTTGAACGAAACGTAACTGACTAATTTCACGCACTACGCGGTCAAATAAAAGTACGCGCCTGTTATTTATGCCGTCACATACAAAGGAAACGCAAATTTAGCGCGTCCAAATTGACGAAGTTGCGATGTTCTAAGGAGATGGCCACTTGTCAAGTAGGCACACGTCAAAAGTGACGGATGGCGATGAAATTGAGAGATCTCCATTATCTCTCTAAAATTGGTAGAATACCCCCCCAGGATCACACAACTGAATATTATTAGATCACAGTTATTTTCATCAGACGTGTAATTCAAGGGTTGTTGTCAAACGGTTTAATCAAAAGTTCGTCTGTAAAGCACAGAATTCAGTATGATATTATTTATCTGACATAGAATCCAACTACGTGATACTAATTCAATACGATTCGGTATATTTATTTTAACCTGTTCCCACATTGGCTTACAGGATTAATGTTATATATTACACAAGAAAGAGGGCCAAGTAGAACGAATCGTTTAGAACAATAAACTATAATCAAGGTAATAACTTTTTACCAAAATAAATTACTGGACAACATTCAATAGCTCGTCGTCATAACATGACCAAGCAAACAAGCCAAAACATGATGGAGTCTTCTCATATCTCTATTTCTTTGACAGTCATGCTTGGCGCGTCCGCACGCAAGTAAAGTTTATTATATTTTATATGTAAATCAAGTTGATTTCTCATATTAAAACTAACATTAACTTGGCGCGTCCGCACGCAAGTAAAGTTTATTATATTTTATTTGTAAATCAAGTTGATTTCTCATATTAAAACTACCATTAAAACGGTTTGACTTATTTCCCGTGTTTCTACTTAATAAACATTAACTTAACACGCATGGTTTAAAATTTCATGTAGGCCCATACCGCCGTAACATATTCACGCATGGTTTACAATTTTGTGTAGGCCCATACAGCCGTTATACATTCACGCATGGTTTACAATTTCATGTAGGCCCATACAGCCGTAACACATTCACGCATGGTTTACAATTTCATGTAGGCCCATACAGCCGTTACACATTCACGCATGGTTTACAATTGCATGTAGGCCCATACAACCGTAACACATTTGCTCCTCGTTGCTGCTCCTCTGTGCGAACGAAGCCCGCGGTCATGCTCTATTTAGGATGAATGTTAGAATGAACAAATAAATAACAAAATACCCTACACAAATCGAACCAACCCCACAGCAAGCCGCGGCAGGCCCGTACCATGGGCACTAGACGAAGATAATTATAGATAAATCATATTTATAATCTTCCGCAGTAATACTACCGATGTCAAATATAGCGTTTTTTAATCGGACATATCGATACTAGCAGCGCCGCGCGGCGTCACCCGCCCGTCCCACGGGAACACCACACATTCTCGGGACAAAAAGCAGCCCATGTGTCAATCCAGGGTGCCGCCCCGCACCATAATCCATAAAAACTGGTCCAGCCGTCCGAGCGCGAGGAAGCAACTAACACACACACTAACACACTCACAAACCCTCGCCACAAAACAAAATGATCCAAAACTGTTAGACTCAATGCCTCAAGGCATTCTCCACCAGTCAACCAATGGGTCGAACTGAAACATAAATGTAGGAAGTTAAAAGACCACACAGATTATACTCATTTACATCATCATATATTTAAGAGCTAGGGTCTTGTCTGTGCAGTAACTTTCAACTTAATCTACATTCCGATTTTTGTTTCTTTATAATAAAATAGTAAAGCATTAGCTTATTTTATTTCCTTCATATATTTTCCTTCTTTTTTGTCCTGGATTTCCCCTTTCCTTTTTTCTACTCGAAAGAACGCTCGTAGATCCACTATCAACCGTCGCGATCTCAATCTTTTATCTAACTGCATTTGAGATTACCTATACTTAAGATCTGATAAAATTATGTATTTCTTGTTTTATGTAATCGTCATTTAACAAGTTGACATCATAGAATTATGTTTTTTTTTCTATAAGTACTGGATGTGCTTATTATTGAAGTAGACATAAGAAAAGTAGAAATGTAATAAATATTGCTAAGTATCGCCTGTGCATTGCGCTCAAAAAAAAGGATTAACGTACGCGCACGCACGTATGTATAATCTACGACATTGTAATGTCCCCATAGCAAAGCGAAGTAACTACTGATGTAATACTCGTACTGATGTATAATCTTACACGGAAACTGTAGATTATATTAATAAGTGTAATATTATTATAACGCTTGTCCGATTGTGTAGTGGTATTAAGAAATACGCTGAAAAGTGGCTGGATAACTGACACAAAAATATTAAGAAAACATTGCCACAGTTTTTTTCAACACATTGGCTTATATAGCCATAAGCGAACTGTATCAACCGGAACAACTAAACATTATACAGCGTTGCATCATTCGCAGAGGAAACAGTGGCAATTGATGATGGTGTTCCATTATTTTGTCATTCCGAGAAATTAAATGGAAACCATCGACATCAATAATTATTTATTAATCACTCTCAGGATATAACCCTATCTCATGATCTTCCGTATACCTGATTTATGTATCACATTAAATTTGTGTTATTTGTAATATTGCAGCGTGTGAAATAAAGTAAATACCTACTACTGCTACACAGCCGCAATCTCTCAAGGATGGTATATTGTAGGAAGAAAATGAACATAGCATAAATAGAAATATGAATGAATGAAGCTGGGTTGACATATTTTATATATTAGATCTGTTGCAATTACTAATTATTTTTAGTTAATTGCACGATACACGTCTTAACTTGTTTAGCACACATTTTTAGACAAAAGTCGGCATTTAAGTAAATAATAATAGGTACGTGTCAGAAGACACAAACCGTAAATAAATTCCGAAGAACTACTAACCTGACCGCATGTTGTTTACCTCTGCCCGCTTATCCAATATCTCATGCTGTGTCACTTCCACAATGATGATTGAGGTGTGCCATAAAGAGTATTTGTATTTGTAAACTTTGAGAAAACCTTTGCTAACAAGACGACGCTGATTCCCGTCACTATTTTTCCACACTTCATTTCGTATATTATAACACTGTTATTGCTAAGTTAACAAAAATATTTTCCTCGCATTCTTAGTAACACGTAAAAGGAAGTAACTAACAATTACTACTCGTACTTTATGATGGTATACCGTGATCCCAAGTATGTATTATCAATCGCAACTACCCGCGCTACAAACATTAATGTTGCCTCAATTGTATGAGTTTAGTCGTCGTGTTATTACATTACGTCGCTAGATGGCGTTGCCCAACGATTCTCTAATTGTATAACGTTCTTTTTCTTTATATTGTCAAATAGCTAAAGTTAACAGATTTTTTACGAATGCCTAAAATATTGTACTCATTATTTTCATTCGATTAATCCGTTTGCATGTTGATATTGTTGTTGCATATAATGCCAAACAAGTATCTCATTTTCGACTTTCACTGTCTTAAAACATCAGACTAATCTACTCAATTATTAATAGATTGACTATTTTTCTTTCAATAAGAAACACCGGTAACTATTGAACTGATTAGTTAATATGTCACTATCGTAATTTACCCGATATCCCTTTCTCTTTTCTTATTATTTTACTCACGATGTTTTGTCCTCGTCGCCATTATGTAGTGGACCCATGACCACCCATAGGAGAACTGCACTCATTGGCTCGGTATGGCACCAGCAGGTCAGACGTCCGTCACAGCCGGTGGCTCTCCCGTGTCTGTCTTCCCACCCGTACTCTCGAGACAACGTCATACCTACCCACATAATAGGTATTATATGCAGATCCACAAACACTACAGCTACCTTCATAATTGTTCCAGCCGTTTGAGCGTGAAGATGTAACAAACAATCACATAAACAAACACACACTTTTGCCTTTATAATTTTAGTATGAGTAGGAACTCACAAAATTAAATGAGAATCGGCTGAGAAATGCAACATCTAGGCGACAAGAGCTGGAAATCCGAACTTCTGACTATCCAAACATACCATAATTATACCTACTATACGAAAGAAATTTTCCAGACAAACGAAATTGAAACAGCGACACTTGACTTTGCTCGGTCAACAAGGGCTATTTGGAAATAGTTTGCTGCAATGGAAAGTGGCTTTACAGGGTTGACAATCTATAATGAGAAGCTAACCCCTATTGCCGGCTCATCAATTTTATTGATAACCTTTCCTGCAAGGGTGGTTCTATTCGTACCATGCGTTAGGGGAGTTATAACTTATAATAGCTCTGTGAGATGACTCGAGACAAAAACCTAATGCGAAAGTATTTAAAAATGATCTACAAAAATATTACTTTTTTTTACGTCAACTTAGAAGTTTCATCTTTTCACAGCTTGAAGGTATTGTAAAGCTGAGTGTTTGGTTTTAATTTCAACGCGTTCCTGATATATAGACGGACAGACGGACAAATAAGTGATCCTATAAGAGTCCCGTTTTTTTCTTTTTGAAGTACGGAATCATAAACCTATAATTATAGAATCTGCTCACGAAATTTTACGAGTATCGTTGGAAATATAAATAAAAATAAATATAAACCGAGGCAGGCCGAAAAGGAGATGGCGGGACGATCTGGACGCATTTTGCAAAGAATGGCAGAACCTCACTGGCAATAGGATCGAATGGAGAAAAGAAGGGGAGGCCTTTGCCAAGCAGTGGGACACCTAAACGGCTATAAAAAAAAAAATATCGGACAACCTCACACAAATCGATCTAGTCCCAAATTAAGCTTAAGAAGGCTTGTGTTATGGGTACTAGACGACGATATACGTACTTATTACTTAAATACATATATTAACACCATGAGACCCAAATATGCGGCATATATAAGAAGACAGTAGGATACACTGCCTCGTTCAACAAAAGTGATTAAAACTGAGAACTTTTTACGAGAGTAGCATCCACTTTTATACTTTGTTATTCACCACGCGATAAACCCAACGCAGTAATCGATAAGAACACTGATGTCTGCGGAACTAAGATGGTTGCGTCTATCGTCATCTTCATCATCATCAGCCTGTATCAGTCCACTGCTGGCCATAGGCCTCTCCCATGGCACGTCACTGAGCTCGATTTTCAGCTCTCCTCCAGTTACCACCCGCTGTCCTACGAATGTCGTCGCTCCACCTTGTTACACCTTACTCCACTCCAGAACCCGTTGGCCCCAGTGGTCATCGTCATCGGCTCTACGACAGATTTGACCACCCCACTGCCACTTCAGCTTGCTTATTCGCTGTGCTATGTCGGTAATTTTAGTTAGAACCAAAGTTACCGTTTATCGTGCGGTAGATAAATTATAAATTACTCTCTCACTCTTACACTGATAAACATAGGTTTTGGAAGGTGCCGGATGCTCTATCTTTGTTCTACTAGCTCTGAGAGCTGTACACCTCGCGATTTAGTTATAATGGGGATATAACTAACTCGTTTCGATATAAACTGAATCGACAAAAAAAAAACATATTAACGAACACTATACACAAAATTTCATGAAAATCAGTTGAAGAATCCGACCTGTAGGCGAGAACAGCCGGAAATCCGGACATCCGAGCATCCAAACATCCGGACATAAAAAAAAATTAAGCTAAGCTGAATCAGAGACGCTTCGCTCGATCAATAAACGACAAACAAAAGTCCACTTCACCTCTATGATAACTCTGGCACGCGACACTTTTTCGCGCGAGATATAATACCTGTCACTTTCATTTCAATACAGTGCGAGCGTGACAGATGATGCTGAGTCGCGCGACAAGCAAAGGCGCGGAAAAATATGCTAAGTAGTTGTCAATAAATATGCAGCACAATCAGTCTGTATAACGGGATGTGTTCTGAGGAATTGTTTGACATGATGCCCACGGCTAATTTCTACCATCGCACTGCTCGCCATCGGCAGGGTGTTCATCCTCACTCACTGGAGCCTAAATGGCCGACAACTGTGCGGTTCCAGAGGAATTTCTTACTGCGAACGCTCCGCATGTGGAATGAGCTCCCTGTCGAGGCTTTCCCCGGGGGCTACAGCATGCGGTTCTTCAAGAGGGGTGAAATAAGGGTCGGCAACACGCTTGTGATGCTCCTAGCGTCGCAAGCGTCCATAGGCGGTGGCGGTAACTGCTTAACATCAGGCGGGCCGCGGTCTTGTTAGCCACCATCGTAGTATAAAAATAAGAACGGCCCTATAAGTATGCCCGGTGCCTCTTTATCTACGCCCAGAGTCATTAAAAAAGTAATACCTCCAACCCAATGACCCCTTCTGTATATTTTATTTTCTGCCAAAAACCGCTCCAATTTTATTACACTCCGAGCGACATTATTAGAATCAGTACCGTGGTTTTATATTTCACTCTACTATCAAACAGCAAAACTAAGGATATTTGCCGAAAAGCTGTAAAATGCCGTCGTTTCATATAAACATACGACTTTTTTGAACTAGCGACGAATGTACCCCGTAGGGACGGCAGGAAATAATTTTACGTCATAAATTCGGAATTTTATGTCCACCCTCGACTCTTAAGGGTGTATTTCGGTGAACATCGTGTAGGCTATTGAAATATTTCAAAATTGATGTCCTCTTTTTGAACCGCTCGTTTTAGGGGGTCAACGTCGTTGGTATTCATCAAAAGTTGGTAATAGGTATATGGAATTATTGGGAACTCATTTTTTCACATAACGATGGATTGTCATAATGTATTTTTTGTCATAAAATCGTTAGTCATAACTCTAAAATTATTAACTTCGCAAGAGTTTTGAGAGTACAACCAAAGCTTAGGCTAGGTTAGGTTTGTATTAAAACAATCCTGAAAAGTAATTTTTTTCAGAGAGACAGTAGAAATTATAACTACGAAAATTATAAGCAGCGTCGTCTAAGAATCAGCACTCATCATTTGAGACGTCATCTCGTGGAAAATTGACAGTCGCAATCTACGAAAAGAACAGTGGTACAATTTCCATACTAAATCTGTCTTACTAAATGGTCCGTGTGTATGATGTAATGCGCTGTGACCTTTTCGCAGATCTGTTCCACCAGGTTACGCATTTCAATTTTTCTTTGAGCATTGATCTTCAATTTGGGATATTTTCGAAAATGTAAAAATGTGGTTATACTTAGTTTTCATCCTTTATTTTGGTTATATCGGAAAAAGGCCTCTAATAAATTAAATTTTATCAATTTACGCGAAAATATTGACAAGGCTAATGACAATGTCATTGTGGAAGACCACAAATTGCTCTGAACGAGCGGCAACGATGTCAAATAACTTGGCCATCAGCACTAACCGTCGCCTAATGGGGTATGCAAATAGGGCAGCGTTTTGAGCTACCACTTATTTGTGGCAAATTTATTACTGATTGCGTTGGCATTCAACTGTGTGTAGATTTCATAGAGTATTAAGAGGCCTTATTCCTTTTAAAATGCTGATTGTTTTAGACATTTTTCTCTATGATCAAACATGTTTCTTAACATGTTATTGATGTTACTACCTAGAACACGAATTTTGGGATTTATTGGTATATATTTGAAACCTACAGTTTGAATTTTTCATTGATAATTTTTGTTTCAAAAACTACTCTAAATTGACAAAATTCACGCGGAAAATTAGTTTTTTCAACTTATTTTCGACTGCACGCAGTAAAAGCATGAAATCGCTATGTTACTTCCTAGAACTCGGAGAAAAGTATTATTCACTTCAAAAAATTGGTTGAAATTATCAATTAGTATATGAAAAAAATTTTTTTTAAGGGAATAAGGCTTCTTAAAAATAGGCTCAATGTTACGAAATATCTGAAATATGATATATTTACGTAGTTTCGACCCCCGTAGTTCCGCCACTTTAGAAATCATCGAAAAACTGAATCGAATGTCTGATATAATTTCTTAAAGTTTTTGACCCGAAAAATACAATATTTCGCTTATTTGCAAATTTACAGTGACCAAAAGATACAATAGGCGGTCTTATCGCCAAATAGCGATCCCTTCCAGACTGCATCTAGGTACTGGAGTAGTAAAACAAATGTTTGAATGGAGCAGATGAAACAAAACAGTTATTACAAATCTAAATATACGACAAAAGAAAGAAAACAAACGTAGGGACACACTTTAATATGAATAAGCATATACCCATCAAAAACATAAATGTAAAATGAGAGCCAAGTTCAATATTGCGTGCACTTCGCCGACAAAAGAATTGGGATCTGCAAGGGCGCCAAGTTCTTTGCCCTAAAATTTTAAGATACAAGGACATGCGACATACTCGATGCCTTTATTTTACTTGGGGTGTAATTCAATATCAAGATTTGACTTGGCTAGTTTTCACAAACTAACTAAATTTTATAAAAGTAACATAGTCATAGTTCATTATCAAGCTAACAGTAGGTATAAGTAACAAGACGTACACTAACTTGCGTACTTACCTTTACGAAAATAGGTTAATGATTTGATTGATTTTGATTTATAATATAAATCTATATTTTAAAACTAGCCAAGTCAAGTCTTGATATTGAATTACACCCCAAGTAAAATAAATGCATCGAGTATGTCGCATGTCCTTGTATCTTAAAATTTTAGGGCAAAGAACTTGGCGCCCTTGCAGATCCCAATTCTTTTGTCGGCGAAGTGCACGCGATATTGAACTTGGCTCTCATTTTACATTTATGTTTTTGATGGGATATCATTACTTTTTTTACAGAAATTATTATGATGTGTAAATTACTTAATTATTATTTGTTAATTAGTTCTGTGTGTTCTAGTACATCTTTTGAAAGTTTTGAATAAACAAAGAATTTTCCAAAACAGTTACGTATTGGATTTTTATGTGCATGTATGTGTCAGTGTGTGCGTGTGAGTGTATAGGTATGCTATTCTAGTATATCTTTCAAACAAAAAAAGTATTTTCCAAATCGGTTTATAAATGACAGAGTTCTGAGGCAACAACCATCAATAATAATAATAATAAAAAAACATAAAAAAATCACTGTTTTCGATTTTTATATGTATACACACACAATTACTAAGCTGGATGCCAAATTTCACCTGTCTAGGTCACCTGGAAGTGGGTTAGGTTTTTGATTACTAGTGAGTCAGTCAGTCAGTCAGTCAGTGATAAAAATACCGTTTTTTGGACTTTAATATCTCAATAACTATTTAACCTATATTAATGAAATTTGGGGTTCTACTTGTTCTAAAGGATCTTAATACATAAGCCAAATTTCATTTTTTTATGTTAAATAGATTTGGAGTTATTGGGGGGTCAAAAGTGGCTCCAAACGGTTCGTGTAATATAACACACGGCTGCTGCTCGCCAGTTCCTGCGGTGAACTTGGCTGGACACGCTGCCGCGTGTCTAGATATAATATACCTGCATAACTACAGTTATAGAATTCTATAAGTATTTGAATTGAAAAACATTTTTCTATGGAGAGGAGTCTTGATTTCAGGAAGAATCTTTATAGCGTGATTCAGGATCGTCTTTTCTTTTGTATGGGCACGCGATGCCGTGCTAACCTGGCACCATCTGTTTTCATAATTTCTTTTGTCCTCGCATCACGCCGAAACGGCTGGACTAATTTTAACCAATTTTGGTACAGGGATAGCTGGACATCCAAAGATGGTTATAGGATCATTTTTATCCGTCTACGGCCAAGAAAAAATAGTCGGAGGAAGTTGCGAACATCTCCTAGTAATACCTACATAAATATAGAGAACTAAAAAAGATAGTAAATTAGTGCCAGCCACAAAGTATTTATGAGAACAATCATTATAATAATGTATTGTCTTCCAAAGTGACGTCTATTCAGAGACAAAGCCAACCTTTTAGCTGTAAATCAATCTAATAGAAAACTCTACAGTTAACAGAACGGTCCGTGAAGATGTTTCCATTATGTCAAGAGGCGACAGGGTAAGACAAAGGCTTTTACTGAAAATCAATCTAATAGAAAACGGGATAATAGACGGTGAGACATTAAATCCCACAATAGACGAGGGAGAAGATAATATCGATTCCTTTTATGAAGGATATATTGAAGGTGTTACTGGGAGAATCAAGTTTTTGACCGACACTTTTGTTTTCCCTTTTTTTTCTTCACCGTATTCGGGTAAAATGTAGGTATAATATGAAATGAAAAATGAAATGAAATGATTATAATTTATTCCAGAATTCGAGATTCCATAACAGTTACAATTATAATAAAATTAAAATTAAAACATAAAATACAATTTACAAATACACATTGACATATTACACATACTCATAATTAGCCACATGGTTAGCCACAGGTTACCCCGTTAATATAACCACGGGTGGTTTAGGATACTTTTTTACCAGACTACTATAGCAAAAGAGTGTTATAATTTTTTCTTTTTACCAGACTACTATAATAGCAAAAGAGTGTTATAATTTTTTCTTTCATACGGAACGGAAGCATCTCGCAGGCCTTTAGTATATATTAATACTTATTGGTATTTTCTTCATAAAATGTTCGGTATTCGCTGATAATGATCAACACAGTGTTGTCTGGAAGATATCGTTTCTTTTAACCGACCTCAAAAAGGGGACGTTCTCAATTCGACTTGTTTTTTTTTATGTTTGTTCTGAAGCAACAACAACTTTCGACTGGGTAAACCGATTTTAATGATTCTTCTTTTATTTGAATGCTGGTGCTTTCCGTGTGGTCCCATTTTAATTTGGTCTAGTTCTGACAAAGAAATCCATGAGAAAATCATATAAGTCTTATTGTATGCTCCATTTTGCTCATTGACGTCGGTTATTTTTTGTGAAAAAGTGATTATTCAAATCAAATAAACTCATAATAAAAAAACAATTAAAATACTATAATCAATGATAAATTTAACACACAGAATAATAACACTTTTCCAACGAAATATCTTTTAGTCTTGCATTAAAAACACGACTGTTTCAGCTGGTGAAGTATTATACACATTTAATCTAAGGCTCACTATTCCGCGAGGAATGTACATTCGCAATATCCAAAACAAGTCATAATTCCGAACTACATGAAATCAGAAATAAATCATAGCCGGTAGCAAAACACCATAAATCGCAAATGACTACGAAAATAACTTGGCACGATTGTCGCGGAAATGCAATAAAACCATTGGAGTGCAATCAGAGCACCATCAAAGGATTTGGGTCTTGTTAGATGCCACAAATAAAACACTACAGCAGGTTCTCTTTAGAACTTTTCATTCAAATAAAAAATCATTCATTCATTCATTTGACGACGCGGTTAGCGCAGTTTGTAGAGCACCTGCCTACTGAGCCGGCGGTTCTGAGTTCGAATCCCGGCCAGGGCAAATATTTGTGTGATAAACTCGAATATTTGTGCTTGGGATGACCCATGGAATGAAACCATGATGGTTGTTCTAAATTTTTAAGTATATATTTATCGATATAAGTACGTATGTATATCGTCGTCTAGTTATAACACTTATAACACAAGCCTGCTTGAGCTTAATTTGTTCCTACTAGATCGATTTGTGTGAGGTTCAATACAATACAATACAATACAAGTATGTACTTACTCTTTATTGCACACCTCAGGTTGTCTGATATTTATTTTATTTATCTATTCAACTTCGGTTTCTGGTGTAAAATGCGACGCAAAAGATCGGCAGGATGACACGACTGACCGTCACTCCCGTAGCGCGACATTCCCGTTAGTGGGTATTCCCACACAAATTCCTACTGGTTCTTCTTCTTTCGCGTCGTGTCGAGGTTCTTCAAATATGTGATGCCCAAAAGGCAGCGGCGTCGACAGCCCTGACCGTCGCATCCCTCAGGTCAAGGAGCGAACAGGAATGTGGGCATGCCGGACAAGCCAGCAGATGCGCCATTGTTTGCGGTGCTGAGTTACAGACGCATTGAGTTGACTGGTCCCGAAGCAGACCCCATCGAGCCATGCTTTTCCTACGAGCCAACTTGGGACCTGAGCTGGTTTAGTGTCCTCCAGATTGGCCATGGTTCGTTTTGGCCAGGCGGTAATTGCTTTAAAGCTGACACATATCCATATCCATATCACTGATAGTGAGGGCTAACCAGTCCTGATACAGTTCAAGTCGGTCGCTGCGTACGACACTTACAATGAAACATCAATCCGTGCGTGCGTTGCCGAATCTATATTGGAATCCCTAAAAATATTTGTCCTAATGATTGTTTGTACTAACGTTATTTGCCCTAATGCACGTGTCCTAATATTTTTGTCTTAATTTTCAATGTCCTAATACTCGCTCGGCTCGCAAGATGTGGGGTCGCAGTTCTTCCTAACGCCCTTCGCTTCGCTCGTCGTCGTCGTTATTTTCTGATGACGTCACTATTGACTTGGCTTTTGAGCTGCAAAACGTCAATCACCAGATAAATTTATCTGCCAGTTAAAATTATTGCTATCCTTTTCTCCCATCATATAAAAGAAAAGTGACAGCCAACATTTATCTGACAGATATGTTTTATCTGGTGATTGAACATCGGCCCTTAGACAAGTAAACGTTGAATAAATAAATCCCATCAAAAACATAAATGTTAAATTAGAGCCAAGTTCTCGCATGCAACGTTGTCGACTTCGCCGACAAAAGAATTGAGATCTATATGGGCGCCAAGTTCTTTGCCCTAAATTTTTTAAATACATGGACATGCGACATACTCAATGCATTTATTTTACTTGGGGTGTAATTCAATATCAAGACTGGACTTGGCTAGTTTTTACATATAAATTTATATTATATTTGTCTAATCATTAATCTATTTTCGTAAAGGTATGTACGCAAGTTAGTGTACGTCCCTGTTACTTATACTGTTAGCTTGATAATAATACTATGTTACTTTGATAAAATTAAGTCAGTTTGTGAAAACTAGCCAAGTCAAATCTTGATATTGAATTACACCCCAAGTAAAATAAATGCATTGAGTATGTCGCATGTCCATGTATTTAAAAAATTTAGGGCAAAGAACTTGGCGCCCATATAGATCTCAATTCTTTTGTCGGCGAAGTCGACAACGTTGCATGCGAGAACTTGGCTCTAATTTAACATTTATGTTTTTGATGGGATCTCATTACTTTTTGTACAGAAATTATTATGATGTGTGAATTATTTAATAATTAATTGTTAATTACTTGTGTGTGTGCTATTCTAGTACATCTTTTAAACAAACAAAGAATTTTCCAAATCGGTTAGTACGTGTTGGATTCTTGTGTGTGTGTGTGTGTGTGTGTAAGAGAGAGAGAGAGCAAGAGTGTGAGCTATGCTAATACATCTTTAAAACAAAGAAAGAATTTTCCAAATCGGTTAATAAATGACGGAGTTCTGAGGCAAGAAGCATAAATAATAATAATAATTAAAAAAGTAAAAAAATCACTGTTTTCGATTTTTTTATGTGTACACACACAATTACCAAGCTGAATGCCAAATTTCACCTTTCTAGGTCACCTGGAAGTGGGTTAGGTTTTTGATTACTAGTCAGTCAGTCAGTCAGTCAGTCAGTCAGTCAGTGATAAAAATACCGTTTTTTGGACTTTAATATCTCAATACCTATTTCACCTATATTTATGAAATTTGGGGTTTTAGTTGTTCTAAAGGATCCTAATACATGAGCCAAATTTCATGTTTTTATGTTAAATACATTTGGATTTATTGAGGGGTCAAAAGTGGCTCCAAACGGTTCGTGTAATATAACACACGGCTGCTGCTCGCCAGTTCTTGGGGTGAACTTGGCTGGACACGCTGCCGCGTGTCTAGATATGAATAATTTTTCGCAGGTGTCATATCATCGTAATTTTTTATGGTAGTACGAATATATCCCAATTTTGAACCAGTCATACATTTTGATAAAAATCGACATGTGATTCTAACGTATTATTTATTTTTTACAGGTAAGTTGAACATCGCCGTAAGGAGAAAATATTCGATAATTATGTAATTACGAGTACGTAAGTGTGCAACCATTCGACCATTCTTAATCGTATTAACACAGCAAATATGTCTAATATTTCGTACCAAATCTTACAATTTAACCAACACCTCACAGACAACTTTGGTGTTTTACTGAACCAGTATTACGGAAGATCAGCGGCTGCTGTGAGCGGCAAGCGGTAAAAAAAACCGGTAAAAGCACCCCACGAACTGCCGTGCGCGGTTGCCGCTCTATCGGAGATGCCACGACTTTGCAGCGACCATACGCGGCTCGCTCACTCGTATGAAAGCCGCGCTCGGACCTTTCGCTCCCACCTATGTCCGTGACAGAAATCGTGGCTGGGTCATTAGGTTTCCATGGAAAGTGACACACAATCATATTCCAAATTGCAGCACCAACCCTACCGCAGACAGTCATAAACATACGTACTGTGCAGTTTCCAAACACAATATAAGTTGGAGGATATTTTCTCGATGGAAAAGTTTCGAGTCCCTGAGATTGGACTAGGTGCTTAACCCTTACCACGAGTTAACGTGACCGTACTCGCTAGCTACGATTTTAGCTACGATTTGTATAGAGAATACTACAGAACTGCAATGCCTTTACCATAGCTGGTACGCCACAACTGTGCGTTTTTCTTTAACATTTCTGCCTCGCACGACTGAATTGTGGAATTAATTGTCTCTTGCGGAATTTCCGGACCGAACGACCTTCAAAAAGAGCCTACTCCCACCTGAAACGCCGGCAACACAGTTGTGACTCCTCTGGTGTATAATTACTAAACAGTAGAATTGAACCAGTGGAACATAGTGAATGGGGTACACCTGTGGTGCCAATATTAAAACCGGATTCCTCAGTTAGGCTTTGTGGAGATTACAAATTAACGGTTAATCCTTGTTTACAAATAGATCACTACCCTTTACCTCACGTGAACGATATTTTGAATACTCTAAAGAATGGTGAATATTACTGCGAACTGGACTTAAAAGAAGCCTATCTGCAGGCACCGCTTGATGTAAGTAGTCGAGATTGCACTACCATTGTAACCGAGGCTGGTACTTTTCGGTATAAGTACTTACCGTACGGTGTGAGTTCTGGTCCTGGATCCTTTCAGAGATTAATGTCAAAAAAGTTAAATGATATTCCAAACACAGTTGTTTACATTGACAATATTTATATTAAAGGAAATAACATTCTTGATACCTATCAAACATTACAGAAGGTCTTAACAAAATTAGCAGAGTGTGAATTTAAGTTTAGATGTGTTTGGTTTTCGTGTGAACAAAAAGGGTATCAGCATAATTCAATCAAATATTGAATCAAATATCCTTTATTGAATGCAAAATCACCAAATAATCTTACTATGCTGAAATCATTTTTGGGAAAAATTAATTATTATTCTAGATTTCTTAAAAATATGGCAACTATACTTGCACCCTTGTATGAATGTACTAAAAAAAAAAAATTTAAATGGGATGAGGAATGTGAAAAATCATTTCAAACAATTAAACAGAAACTGGCATCAGCGACTGGTTTGTCACACTATGATCAAAACTTACCGTTGATTCTAACCTGTGATTCATCTGACACAGGCTTGGGAGCAGTTTTATCAAACCGAGATAAAAATGGTGTTGTCCGGCCTGTTGCTTATGCTAGTAAAAAGTTGAATGACGTTGAAAAAAGGTATGCTACTATAGATAAGGAAGCTTTGGCAATAGTTTTCGGAATAACTAAGTTTTATAATTATATTTATGGAAGATTTTTCGAATTAGAGACAGACAATGCAGCGTTGGTGCGAATATTCGGCCCAACAAAAAGTATTCCCAAAATGGCTGCGAAAAGACTACAGCACTATGCTATATTCTTGTCCGCTTTTAATTACAAAGTACGTCATATAAAAACGTCTTGTAATCCAGCAGATTTCTTATCAAGAACTGCTAATGATCCATCGCAAGAAAAATGTTTCTTAAAAATTCACTCTTTATGTTTGAGTGGAGATGTAAGTGTAATTTATACGAACAATTCAGAAATGGAATCTTTGAATTGGCAAAAAATTCAAAAAGAAACAAAAAAAGATCCTATACTAACAAAAATTATACGTGGCATGACTGATGGTTGGCCAGATAAAAAAGAAATTGATAAAAGTGTTCAACCTTTTTATAACCGTAGAAATGAATTATCATTGGATAAAGGTTGTTTGTTTTGGGGCTATCGTGTATTGGTTCCAGAATCTTTAAGGGAAGCAGTTTTAACTGAGTTACACAAAACACACTTCGGAATTGTTCGTATGAAGGAAATAGCTAGATCTTATTTCTGGTGGCCTAGTTTAGATGTAGAAATAGATAAGATATCTAAAACTTGTTTGGTGTGTTTAGAAAACAGTAAATCACCTAATAAAACACAGAAACCATGGCCGTTACCACCTTCAGCTTGGCATAGAGTGCATGCAGACTTCCTAGGTCCATTTTATAATAAAATGTTCATGGTGGTGGTTGATAGTTATTCAAAGTGGCCAGAAGTATATGAAATGGCCAACATCACTAGTACAAGAACAATAGATTGTTTTAAAAATTGGGCAAGTGCGAGCCCGACTCGCGCATGAAGGGTTCCGTACCTATACATATATATATATAATCTATAACAAGTTTGCTGTTTGTTGTATGGGAGCCCCCCTTAAATATTTATTTTATTTTATTTTTAGTATTTGTTGTTATAGCGGCAATAGAAATACATCATCTGTGAAAATTTCAACTGTCTAGCTATCACCGTTGTTGAGATACAGCCTGGTGACAGACGGACGGACGGACGGACGGATGGACGGACGGACGGACGGACGGACAGCGAAGTCTCAGTAATAGGGTCCCGTTTTTACCCTTTGGGTACGGAACCCTAAAAACATATTTATGCGATTTGGTTATCCACTTCATTTAGTCACCGACAATGGTCGTTCTTTTACAAGTCAAGAATTTTTTAAGAATTTTGTAGAAATTGTCAAATTAAACATACATTTACTCCTCCATATCACCCCGCTACCAATGGTGCGGCTGAAAGATTCGTAGAAACATTTAAATCAGCAATCACAAAAATAAAAGAAAGTGGATATAGTTTATCAGAATCAGTAAATATGTTTTTATTTGATTACAGAAGTACTCCACAGCGTACTACAGGAGTATCTCCTGCTAGACTGATGTTGGGTAGGGAAATTAGGAATCGTTTCAGTTTTTTACGACCACCACCTCTATCAGAAATAGTGCATGAGAAAGTAGAAAAAAGAGATCAAGGGAAGAGACAAGTTAAATTTACTATAGGACAAACAGTTATGGTAAAAGATTACAGAAAGGAAGGTAAACCATGGATTCAGGGATTAATTATAGAGGAATCTATACCAGATGTTACATAAGATGTAGACGGGTTAAGGTGGAGACGTCATGTGAACCAAATGTTATCTTGTTCAGATATTGAAGATGAATAATGTTTAAGATAAATTAGAATTAAGTTTAATTTGTCAAATTAAGTTTAGTTTGTCAAGTAAGACATTTAGTTAACTAATTTCTACTAGGATACAATATTTTAAGTCTGTTGAAGTTTTGTTATCTTTAAAACAAAATAATAGCAGATGGAGTTTAATGTTAAAGTTTATTGGGCGGAAGAGTGTGAGATTCGGAACGTAATTGTGATTTGTTCATTTTCCGTAATGTCACACTGACATATCACACGATGGCAATTCACATAGCGAAACGGAACGCAGCATAACATGGCGCTTCTCTGGAATGCATTTGCTTTTACCAAAACTGTTACTAACCTCACTATGGTTGCGCGGCACCACTTTATATTTTTTCAGTTTTTGCCGTAATTACGTGTCACTTTTGTTTGTAAATTAATCTGCTCACTCCGTTAATTTAGGCTATTCCTCGTCGCCAATATTGTATTCCAAAATAAAAGCCGGAATTCATTAATCTTGCAATTTATTCAAGAACACATGCACACGTTAACAATGTCTGTCAGAGAGAGAGCGATAGCTATAGAGTAGGATCGCAAATCACAATTACGTTCCGAATCTCACAGTGTCTATGGGCGAAGGTAATCGCTTTCCATCAGGCGATCCGTTTGCTCGTTTGCCCCTAAGTATAACATTTAAAAAAAATACATGAGTTAACGTAGCTGTACTCGTAAGCGACAGCGTAAACGGTTTGTATGGAGAATAGCACAGCGCCTCTACCGGTTTCTTTGTAGAACTACAATTCTCCATACAAATCGTTTACACACTCGCTAGCGAGTACAGCATGTAAACTCATGGTAAGGGCACTGTTATAAACTCGATTTGAAATTTGTGAGTGAACTTTGAAACAGTTCCAGGTTTAGTTTAACGTATTACGTACACGTTACACGGGAATTACGTGGCTTCCTTTTAACTGGATTTGTGAACAGTTGCTTTTCTCTCAACATTTATACAGGGTGATCAATCCAAATGGGTCAGTTGGGAGGAAACGAAAACTTTAAGGGCCTTATCACACTTGCGATTTGCGAGCGAATTTTGTATGAAGGCGATTACGCAGCGAGTTCGCCGCGACGCTGATTTGTATAGAAAACTCGCTCGCAAATCGCAAGTGTGATAAGGCTCTAAGAGATAGGGAAATCTGTTCTTAGGAACCATGGCTTCGATTTCAGATTGAATAGAAACCGCTTTCAATTTTTTTTATAAATCTCATACATAACCGGGTATTGAACTTAGTTAAAATTGTAAGTAATCGCATGTCGTATTGTAACATTCTTTACAGCGGTTTTGACCGGGTTATGTATGAAATTTATAAAAAAAATATAATTCAGTTTTTATTCAATCTAAAATCGTCACTATGGCGTCATTTCTAAGAACAGATTTCCCTATCTCTTATATTTTGTGACTTCTCCCTACTCACCCATTTGGATTGATCACTCAGTATAGATACTGTGGTGTCCTCCACAAAGGATTTGGAGTTAAACACAGATATATATTTGAGTATACACCGCAGATTGAGGTGCAATGTCCGTCCGGCGTGAAACCAGATAATGGAATGCTGGAGGGGTGCCTCACCCCGCCTACCCGCATACACGTTTATTTATTTAATATATACAAATCTATATATCCAAGATACCACAGATACTATTATACAATCCTTAGTTTTCTAAGGAGAAGGCTCACTATGTCTGGATTTTTTTTAACAGCGTGATGCAAAATTTGTATGGGCGCGCGGCGGCGGAAAACTAGAAAAGTTTGTAAAAAGATGTAACTAACTACAACTGTAAACGCAGTTCCAAGCTAAAATCATAATTTTTCTTTCGTAGAATTTAAAAAGCACATTACCGCAGTCATTAAAACCTCATTAAACTTAAGAAGCGTTTGTACAAAAGAACAAAGCGCTCTCAACCGAGTATTCTCAACAGATGTAAATCTCCTGAAACCTGGGTCACAATTCGACGTTACAATGGCATATATCTGTCACCATTATATGTCTTCGTAGCAATATGCGCTATATGCGACTGTTGTGATTGGGCGATTACGCAATTCGTTGTTAATTTTCTTGTTGCTTCATAAGAAGATGGACAATCTTCTTATGAAGCTACCTTAAGAGGCCTTATTCCTTTTTTTTCATATTTTGACAAATATTGATAATTTCAACCAACTTTTTGAAGTGAATAATACTTTTCCCCCAGTTCTAAGTAATAACATAGCTATTTCATGCTTTCATTGCGTGCAGTCAAAAATAAGTTGAAAAATTTAATTTTCCGCGTCATCGTCGAGTAGTTTTTGAATCAAAAATTATCAATGAAAATTTCAAACTGTTCAGGTTTCAAATATATAAATCCCATTAGCCCTGTTCTAGGTACTAACATCAACAATATGTTAAGAAACATGTTTGATCATGGAGAAACATGTCTAAAATAATCAGCATCTTAAAAGGAATAAGGCAAAGTAAGTAGGAAAATATAAAACTATACCCAAGTTTATTGATTATTTTGCATCCCACGGGAGCACTACTTACATTTTTTTTTGGGACAAACATACACAAACATACTCACAAACTTATCGTGATTTACTTATTTATCATAAAATAAGTTACACGGGATTACAGTAGTTAGACCAAGACAGTGTACTACAAAACTACAAATAGAAAATCTTAGAACTAGTTACATTTAGGCAACGTAGATGCGTTGCGTCATCTGATCTGGCGTAGGATCGCGTAGGTAGGTGTACCTGCTAGAGCTGCGATATGGCTGAATTGGAGATATCGCAATGCTCCGTCAAATTACCGTCTTGGATGTATGCGAGCGCTCTAATTACGTGGAAATCTTAATTGCTCCCGAGCGGCCAGCTGTGGCAACAGTTAACAACTTTACGTTGGTACTATATTGTACGAATTTACGCCTTTGCTGTACGAATTTACGTTGCGTTGGTACCAGGTACGAAAATATTGCATGGAATTCAGGCAAAATAATCTTTACATGCCACGATCTACACTTAGTAGCTTACGCACCAACGTACAACGTAAACTTGGCTCCACTTTTAACCTGTATCCGCGAGAAATTGGTGCACGTTTATTGCCTGAGCGAGCAAAGTGTCTCCGTATCCGCTTGGCCTAGCATTCTTTCGTATTTCCGTATGTTTGGATGTTCATATATCCGGATTTCTAGTTGTACTCGCCTAGAGGTCGCATTTCTCAACCGATTCTGAGAGCCTCTAGTAGTCAGTCGTAGCGACACACGCATCGGTCCATCGTGACGCCACACTCGTTTACATAAATAACCAAGCAAATACAGTTCTCAGACAACTTTGGCACGAAGTTAGGGCTTAGCACAGTATTTAAAAACTGTATTGAATATTATGTATTGATACCAAACTGCGATCCTAAACACGCGTTGTAGACGTAGGTGCCAAGACCGCAAAGCTGAAGTGGGACTGGGCTGGACATGTCTGCCGCGTGCATAAGGAACGATGGGCCAGAATAATCACCGACTGGACACCGCAAGGTTACCGGAGCAGAGGCAGACGGAAAAGAAAGAAAGAAAGAAAGAAAGAAATACATTTATTCGTGACTTGCAACAAAACATAATTACTTAAATGGTGTGACAGAAAGAAGAACATAAAATAAAACAATAAGTAAGTAACTATATTTTTATGGCTGTGCCACGAAAAGGTCCCACCTCAGCAAGATGCTAGCTCGAGAGCCAGCGCTGATCTTCCGGTCGAAGAAGATGGCGGGATGACCTGGATGCATTCAGTAAAGAGTGGAAGGAGCATTCAGCCAATAGAGACGAGTGGCGCAAGAGAGGCCTTTGCCCAGCAGTGGGACAATTATAGGCTAGTAAATAAAAAAAAAATTGAATATTGATAGACAAAACCAAGAAATGAGCCCTAAAAATCCTTATATAACCATCTAGGCTAGGTAACCAAATAAAATAAAATAAAAATTACCGACGAGAAAGGCCCAAGTACACCAACATGCTGTATGACTATCTTTTTTTAACTTGACTTATTTAGTAAACAAGATTCTAACCTCAAAATTGACATTTAATTCCATAACTAGCTTTTTCTCGCAAAAATTAAAATTTCATTTCTAAAATTAGTAGCGTGATATCCGAAATAGTGACTCAGGTTATATTTAAGAGGCCTTATTCCTTTTAAATTTTATTTTTTTCATGCTATGACAAATATATAGGTAGATAACTTAAACCAATTTTTCAATTGAAGAATACTTTTCCCCGAGTTCTAGGTAGGTAGTAACATAGTTATTTCATGCTTCCATTGCGTGCATTCGAAAATAAGTTGAAAAAACTGATTTTCCGCGTGAACTTTGTCAATTTCGAGCTGTTTTTTAAACAAAAATTATCAATGAAAAATTGAAACTGTAGGTTTCAAATATATACCAACAAATCGCAATAGCCCTGTTCTAGGTATTAACATCAATAATATGTTAAGAAACACACATGTTTTATCATACAAAAAAAATGTCTAAACAATCAGCATTTTAAAAGGAATAAGGCCTCTGAATATATGAATAAACTAGATGCGACGCACGGTGTTACCCGCTGATCCCACGGGAACACTAAATTTTTCGGGATAAAAAGTAGCTCATGTGTTAATCCAGGGTTTCAGCTACCTCATCAAAATTGGTCCAGTTTGAGCATGAAGAAGTAACAAACTTACACATATAAACACTCAGAAACGTTCGCCTTTATAATATGTCGCACCTTTAGAATTACCTATCCTATAGTGACCTAATTCAAAATAGTCGACTTTTCCATTTTAAATTATATACTTATAATTAAAGTGACCTAATTCTAAAACTCCAAGATTTTGAATTCTGTCTATCTATCTATCAGCCACAGACGTCCACTGCTGAACATAGGCCTCCCCATGACTCGCCACAAAGTGCGATCCTGTGCAGACCGCATCCAATGATTCCCCGCTACCCTCACGAGGTCATCCGTCCATCTAGTCGGGGGCCGACCCACGCTGCGCTTTCCTATACGTGGTCGCCACTCTAGGACTTTGCTGCCCCAACGGCCGTCCGTTCTCCGGGCTATATGGCTAGCCCATTGCCACTTCAACCGTGCAATCCTGTGAGCTATGTCGGTTACCTTGGTTCTTCTGCGGATATCCTCATTTCTGTTTCTATCGCGCAAAGAAACTCCGAGCATAGCCCTTTTCATTGCACGTTGCGTGACTCTTAGCCGCCTCATGAGTCCCATTGTGAACGACCATGTCTCAGATTTTGAATTAGTTCACTATAATTCTAAAGGTGCGATGTGATGCATTATTTTAAGAAGAGTCATACTTTGAGGTTACAATCTTGTTTGTGTATGGACTGTACAGGTATATAAAGGTATCATCTGGTGACAATCAAAACTCACTAAAATTTCTGACACTGCTATTAAAAACCTCGTATCTAGTAAGTAAATTGACTCCGAGTTACGAGTTTTTTTAAGTAGGCATTTTTTATATGGCTTTCACTTCTAGCTGTTTTGGCCAGAGGTAAAGTAGGTATTTGTTATAAATAATGACACAAAGGTAAATAAGAAAGAAAAATTGGATCCGATCTACTACAATCTAAGCAGGATTTGAACCTGCGACCTCTACGTTTCCGGCGTATTGCTCTCACAACTGAGCTATTAGATCGTTACGTCAATCACACCAAATCTTTCATTCCATAATTCTTACGGTACTGGAGCGCCCTGTGCGTCATATGTGTTTGAAATGCGCATTAGCCATACCCTAGGATGCGCGCTTTACACGCACGATCCCCTGTCCCCATTGCTTTACAGCAAGTGTGAAGACTGCGAGAGAGATGGCGCTGTTCTAAATATTTTTATAGACCTTACCTTACCTTTGTGTCATTATTAATAAAGATAAAAATGTGGTATTTCAACATAAAAAAATAGAATCGATAAAAAAATATAAAGTAGGTATTTATTACTTAGTAGTTTTGGTTGTCAACAGACGGTATGAGAGCACTAGTCCGAGTTTTCATGGCCGCTCGTTAAACGACGTAGTTTACAAAGCTTTTAGTACAGGTGCCCAATATAAAGGGCATAACTCGGTGACGGTAATGCGATGCAGGCAAAATCAATATGCAGTCGTGCCCCTAATTCCATGCACCTCTGATGTCTCGGAGAGATCTCCGAAGTGGTGATATCGCTACTTAGTTTTCTCGATTTGTATAGCAAAAGAACGTTCTCGAAAACATTTCGTATACAGATCGGGATACGTTGGACGAATGGCATATCGAGAAACGAGTGTCTTCTGAAATCAAAACAGGGCTACATCGAAAAAAGGCTGCAGAATACGTGTAATCCTAAAAAAGAAATATGGCAGGTTATTAAAGAAGAAACTAATCAAATTAACAACATGAATCATTGGGTTTTAGAAGATCATAATACAAAAAAACCAGTACAACCAAATGAACTGCCTAACTACATTAATGCATACTTTATTCAGATTGGTAAAGATATTATAAAAAACAATTCTATCAACCTGTCTGAAGCCCTTAAACCTTTAACGAGAATACCTACAGTCACAGATGTATGTACATTCCACCCTACTTGCCCAAAAAATTTAAAAGAAACTATGAAGACCAAAATATCCAAGTCCAAAACAAAAGACACATATGATATAACAGGCAATCTCATAAATCACATTGCTCAATCTGATGAACTAATTCACCTGCTATGCCACGTTATCAACACAATATTTAAATCAGGCTGCTACCCCTGTGAATTAAAGAAAACCCGCGTTTGCCCACTGTTTAAAGGGAAGGGAGATAAGAAATCGGTTACTAACTACAGGCCTATCACCATTGTCCCCACAATATCCAAAATAGTAGAATCCTTGATGTCCAGTGCTATAATGAACCATGTGGAAATAAATGATCTCTTAACTAACTCACAATACGCCTACAGAAAAGGAAGATCAAATACTTCTGCCACTTTGGAGCTTATGAACAAAGTTATCACAACTCTTGATGATCAGCAAAAAGTTGCTGCAATATTTCTAGACCTATCTAAGGCGTTTGATAGCATCGAACATGAGCTATTAATACACAAAATTCAAAGATATGGCGTTAAAGGATTGGAACTGCAATTAATGAAGTCATTTCTGAAAAATAGAGAACAGACAGTAGAAATTCAATTAGAGGGACAGAAAATGAGATCGAACCCTTTGCCCGTCCCTGAGATAGGTGTCCCTCAAGGTTCAGCACTAGCAAGCAATACCTTATTTATATTATTTATGAATGACCTTGCACTGCTTGACATAGACGGAAAATTTATAATATATGCCGACGATACCACAATAATTGTTCATGGTAAAACTACTCAAATAGTCACAGAGAAAATTAAAACTGTCATGGTGACTGTACAGAAATGGTTTTCTGATAATGGCCTCACTTTAAACTCTGACAAGACCAATGTCATATATTTCAATGCCAAGAGAAGTATAAACGAAGAAGTTCAAATCGATCTATTTGGTGGGAGCTATGTAAAGAGCTCTAACATAGTAAAAATGTTGGGACTTAATATCGATCCTGCCTTGTCTTGGAAAACCCATATAGACTCTGTATGCAGCAAAATGGCAACTGGTGTATATGCACTAAGACAACTACGTCCACTTATATCAAAGGAATGTCTCATACAAGCTTATTACGCCTACGTGCATTCGAATATGTCATATGGCATAGTTTTATGGGGAAATTCTTCAGATCACGAGAGAATACTGAAAATGCAAAAGAAGGCCATAAGAGTTATAATGAACGCTGGCTACAAAGATTCGTGTCGAGAATTTTTCAAGACGCTCAACATCATGACATCGGTGGCACTATACATATTCGAAACCATAATGTTTGTCAGAGAAAATATTCATAATTTTCGGAAGAAGGGATGTTCTACACGACCAAGTCGGCAACCGAACAACCTCTGTTTAAGCCCACATAAATTAGCCATGGCACAGAAGATGCCTGGAGTCATAGGACGACGACTTTACAATAAACTGCCAGAATCGATGAAGGAAGAACAACGACTGACGGTGTTCCGTAATAAATTAAAAGATCTATTAACTAATAAAACGATATACAATATTAATGAATTTCAAATATAATCAAATTAATAAGACTGCAATGTATAATCAATGTATAATCTTAGTTTTTCTTTTAATTAATGTCTACAAATAATATGTAATAAAATAAGTGACTAGTCACACCTGCAGTAGTATAGCAGTGTTCATGGATACATAAATACATAAAATGTATTACGCATTGTGTGATGAATAAAATATTATCTTATCTTATCTTATCTTATCCCGATCCCGACACGGTCGCGTTTAGTTTGCGCCTCATTTATATGCGACGCCATAGATATCAGGCGTAAATTGAACTTTACCGGGTAAAGTGGAATGTCACTTGATGGTCACGAATCGCAAACATCGCTTTTAATGTCATAGTCATGGTCATTTACCTATTCAATAAGTAGAGTTGCTAAGCCGCGAAATTGTGCGCATCGGGATACAACCACGAAATGTTTACCACAGATAGAGTATTCTGCGGTGATTATTTTCAGATGTGAAGGGAGGTCAGATTCATCCCCTGTGCGGCGGGAAAGCGGGGTGAATAGGACAAAGGAGTCCTCTTTTTCTTTTTATATTACTGACCAGATAACGCTACTAGGACTTTTGTGGTGTCGTTTTCGTGTAAAACAGATATCAGCAATTCATTTTTCATGTTATTTATTCATAGTACCATATAAAAATATGGTTGTATTTCCGAAATTGTAAAAATCGCAACAAGTTTTTTTAATTCAGGGAGATAAATTAGTTATATTTCCTGAATATTTACAACAAACAAAAATATTGCAAAATAGCAAATTTAATCTTGTTTCTAAGAATATATATATTGGGCACTCGTCATACAAACAGTACCTAACTTAAATAAATTGTTGAAGTTGAGATAAGCCCGTGTGCTCGTGATACACAAAAATATTTTGTTTTAATTTACATTAATTTGTTTTTCTAGGACGTATATAGTAAATATTATATGTAAAAGCATGTAAATAACCATTATTTAATGTATTTAATGAAGCGAAATAGGATGCGTTCGGAGATTTACGTTGGTTACGCCGACGTAAAGACATATTTTAAGCTACTGTTTGTATGAGAAGTGCCCAACATGCATATATTTTTAGAAACCAGATTAAATGAGCTTTTGAAATAATAATAATAATTTGAAAATGATCACGAAATTGAACTAATTTACTACACTGAATAAAAAAACTTGTTGTGATTTTCACCTTTTCGGCCATCACACCCATATTTTTATATACAACTTTACAAAAATAACATATAAAATGAATTTCAGATATTTGTTTTACACGGAAACGATACCAAACACGTCCTGGTAGACTTAACTGACCAGCAATAAAGAAAGAAAAGAGGGATACTTGGCCGTATTCACTCCGCTCTCCCGCCTCACAGGGGACGAATCTGACTTCCTTCCACATCTGAAAATAATCACCGTGGAACACTCTATCTGTGGTAGAAATTTCATGCTTGTAACCCGATGCGCACAATTATGTTAGAAAACAGCGGACTAACAACTCTACTATTACATAAACAACTGAATTTACATCTTTACAATAGAACAGTACATTATCAATTTGGCACTCTACATTAAAAGTGATACACCTGAGATATACCCAAGACATCGCTTATTTGGCTATATCTCAAAGCACGAATAAGCGAGGACCGTGTAACCCTAAAAGTCCTAAAACTAGCTAATAAGCTGGTTCCGTGAGTGAAGGTAAGTAGCCGATGTTACGAATAGCTACCAAAACTTTCCTTAGTAATTATCAGACCTTTCATCATCGATTTGGGCTATTCCTAAGTGGAATAATACAGCTGAATATGTTTTTGTTATTCTGCTATCGATAACATGTGTAGGCATTGAGTAGCAAAATCCTGAAAATACATTCGCGAGACATTTGGGAAAACTCCTACTGGTGTTATAAATTTATGAAACATGTAATGTCTCATTTTTAATTTGGGTACTCACCACAATTTGTATATTAAACCATTTATACAAATATCAAAGCTTAAAGAAAAGAAATGGAAATGCACCTTGTGGAAACCGGGAATCGAACCCTGTACCTCTGGACCGGCAATCCAGAGGTACCGGGTTCTATTCCTCATTTCAATTTTTCTTTAAGCTTTGATCTTTGTATCAATGGTTCCCTACTTGAGTTTATTTTGAGAGCTCATTCTATATTTCGCACTTAGACATGGATAGATAAAATAGTAATGCTGTACATAAACAGGAAACAAAACCAGAATGCGTCACAAAATTAAACATGAAGCAATTTCAGCCTGTCGTAAAAAAACATTGTGACTCTTTATAGACATCCTTACCGAAAAGCCTGCTATGTAGCCACAGAGTAGATACAAACAGAAAGATGTCACATTAGATCTAAGGGCTTAAAGCCAATTGACATTAACGTGGCGCTATTTCAGTGATATGTCTATGAAGTGTAGAAGGAAAGGAGCAGCATCTTTTATAGGACAATATTTGAAAAAGTGTCCAGCGGCATGCAAAAGGCTCTACACTACACTCTAGTTTTATTGTAATACCTTTTTGTACACGGTGTTAGTTTGTCTATCTTCTCCTCGTACTCACTCAATTGCTCAAAGGTTAACTGGAAGAGATCTCTTATAGGCATAAGTTCGCCTTTGTACGTATGTTATCTGCAATAGATGTATTTCTAACTGTTTTTGTGTGCAATAAAGTGTTTACTTACTTACTTACTTAAACCTCAACGTATGGGGGGTAAAGTATTTTAACTCTTTGTTTTGCGCTGTGAAAACGTCAAAACAATGGAGAGTCGTGATTGATTATTGTGTCAAAATGTTTAAAATTGAAAAAAGATGGGGAAAATCGTGCTAACTATTCCACCGTTTTGACTTTCATAGAAAGTAGCTTATTTGATCTGTCAGGAACGGTAACTAGTCTAGCTCTCTTGCAACACTAGCGCCACCAATTGAACACCTGTCAGCTGACACTTTCGGATATATGAAGATACTGCTCCTCCCCCTACACTCCATTGATATGTCGATTACGAGCTCTTACTCGAAGAAATACAGTACTGACAGATATTTTCCATATCACTGCCAAAATATAAAATAATAAATAGAATATAAATATCGGCAAACTTTCACAGATTGATCTAGTCCCAAATTGAGCTCAAGAAGGCTTGTGTTATGGGTACTAGTCGACGATATATTATATAGATAACGCGGCACGCGATCGTAGCTAGTCGTAGCGGCACGCACGTCTACACTACCTACGACTAATCGCATCAACCACACACAAACCACCATCTTTTGTACCACATCTAAAGCAAATCACATGACTGCACCATCTATTTGTACTACTTTTTTATTTCTTAATTACTTTATTTATTTATTGTTTGTTTTTATTTTGTGTCAAGCCATTGTTTTTATGTGATTCCAGATTTAAGTTTTTATGTGATTCTTAGATTATGTATGTTTGAGTTGTTATTATCTTTAGTTTAATAACTATTTATTTTCTTATGGTTCGGTGCTGTTTAGTTCTCAATAAATTTATTTTCTTTCTTTCTTTCAAATAAATAATGTGCAGTTTCTAAGGCAGTTTTTGCGAAGATCAAACGAGAGAACCTTCTGTAGTTTTCTATTCTCTGGTCTCAATAAATTTATTTTCTTTCTTTCTTTCAAATAAATAATGTGCAGTTTCTAAGGTAGTTTTTGCGAAGATCAAACGAGAGAACCTTCTGTAGTTTTCTATTCTCTGGTCTCAATAAATTTATTTTCTTTCTTTCTTTCAAATAAATAATGTGCAGTTTCTAAGGTAGTTTTTGCGAAGATCAAACGAGAGAACCTTCTGTAGTTTTCTATTCTCTGGTCATGTATCGCACACTTCTAAGGTAGTTTTTGCGAAGATCAAACGAGAGAACCTTCTGTAGTTTTCTATTCTCTGGTCATGTATCGCACACCTGTCACGCCCCACTAAAGTGTGCAATAAAATATATCGACGTCCTAAAACGAATACTAAGTAACGTGCGACATCTTACAAAATCTTTCGTAACATTTCCGCGACTTGAATGGAATGAACCATCAAAACTCGTGTTATTTCTTTACTTGTGATTTTTGGCGAATGAACGTTTGCCTAAGACTATTTGTGATGTGAAATGTTTGAGATGCTTTGAAAAGAAAACGGTTTTATTTTTTCTGTAACGTGATTTTTCGTTCCATTTTCAGGAGCTACGAATAGGATATCAACATATTTACGAGTGATTTTGTGTAGATTTGATTTTATATTCTTTCCAACAGACTGCAAGAAACAGGTTCTCAATCTATCTGTCTATCAGCCGTAGACGTCCACTGCTGAACATAGGCCTTCCCCATGATTCGCTACAAAGTGCGATCCCGTGACCGCATCCATTGATTCCCCTCTACCCTCACGAGGTCATCCGATCATCTAGTCGGGGAACGACCCACGCAGCGCTGCTTGCGAAGGTTCTCAATGCTGTTTTATTAATGTTCGTCCTCAGAACTTTTATAATCCGATTTGGACAAAATATTTTTTAGTTCGAGACTAACCATTGGCCCCATAAAAAGATCGAGTGACGAGATCCGTCAGGAATCGAATTAACTTCTCAAATAGTATAAGCAAATATACAGGGAGTCCCAAGACTATGGGACATCAAGGGAAAGTACTTTCAATATCGTAGATAGGATATTTTGCTGAAATAAGACTTTATGTTAAAGTTAAAAGTTAGTAATTCTGCACTTAAAGATTTTCTAAGAAAGATTTGCTTAACTATTCGTCGTCGGCAATAAATAGCTTTTTCTTGGACTCAAACATTTTACGTTGTTCCTATCTTTTAAGATACTATGTTACTTAGGAAACTATTTCTTGTCCATTCTTCCGATTGGCATCATTAAAATAGGTGTCATTTTTTTTTTTGAAATTGAAGTAGGTAGGTTCGATTCTCAGGCGAAGCAAGTAATTCTTATGCTTTTCGTGTTTTAAAGTAAACTCGTTCGGTTGTGCCCGGAAGTACGATTTCTTTCATTTAAGTCGGTTTAAAAAAAATGTAACTATGTGTTTATTCTTAAACAGAGACAAATTAGTATGCATCTCATGATCATAATACCTCCAAAGTTGAATGGGACTTTAAAAAATACGTTAACCTTTTTCTCAGAAAATTCACTTTTCGGGTGTTTCTCACATGAATCGTCTATAAAATTCTAAAATTTTATTTAAAATCATTGTTCATGTAGTAGAGGGTTCATGATGATTTCTAGAAAAATCTTAATACCGCGCTGAACAGTCTGGTCGTCTGTCCATCGAGAACTGATAGTCTTTTGTCGTGTCGCTGTCATGTCGTATTTTGAATTTGAATGTCCGTTCCAAATATTTTTGTCAATCAGCCAGTCAGTCAGTTGGTCTACGTCAGGTCGCCACGGAGGTAGGAAGCCACGACAAGCGCCTTATGTTGGTAGACATACTAGTGCGCTCATCACGGCTGGACAAGGTACTTTTCAACAGGTACAGGAATAGCTGAACATCCAAGAATGGTTAAATATAGGATTATTTTATCCGACTACGGTAAAATAAAGGTTACCCGAACGAAGTTGCCGGCTGATTTCCGTACGTTTACGTAGCTTAAGTTAGTTTCGGAACAATTTGTGCCCCTTATGTGCGTCGATGAAATTCCATCAAGTTGATTTCCGAAATAGTTTATAGGGGGGTATTTGGGTATTGGCATTTTATTTGTACGTACAGTCTGACAAAATACTGTCAAAATAAAAAATTGGGATTACTGTAGTAAAACACAAATTTTTGTTTCCCATGTTTCGCCAAATTTTCATTTGTTCGAAAGCCATTTTTTCCTGAAACTGTTCATTTGTCAGAAAAATTTAAAACAAACCTAACCTATCCATTAGGATAGGATCTTAAAACGATATTTCTAAAACCCTGAAAATATGACGGGTTTCAGGAAAAACTTATTTTCGGACAAATGAAAATTTGTTGAAATGATAACGTTATAGATTGGAAACAATTTTGCGGAGTGTTAGGATATCACTGAAGTGTCGTCCCTTTTTCTTAGATTGATTAGAAAGGGATGACACTACAGTTTTGTAATTTTTTAATTTGTACTCTTTTATGTCGTACTATAATATAATATGTTGGTATACCTATGTAGGGGAACTGTCGTGTCTTCTTTAACCGACTTAAAGCAAGTGACTCTGAAAGTTAAACCTCACGAGTTAGTTTCGAAATGGTTGAAATTTGTAATTTTTTTACGTTTTCAACGCCAGTTCCTCCGCCATTTTGAAAAGAAAAAAAAAATAACAATAAAAATCTGTAGAATTAACGAACCTATTCATAAAACTTCATGACAATCGGTTGTGAATTGCGACCTTACGCGAGAACAGCCAGATATCGGAACATCCATACATCCGGACATACGCCAATATCACCCAATTATCATAATGAACGTCAAACATCGTCAAACATTTATGACGTGATTTCTGAACCGCAGTCAAAGTGGAGAGAGTTTGTCAGGATCTTAGTGTTTTTAGGGTTCCGTACCTCAAAAGGAAAAAACGGAACCCTTATAGGATCACTTTGTTGTCCGTCTGTCCGTCCGTCCGTCTGTCAAGACCCTTTTTCTCAGGAACGCGTGGAGGTATGAAGCTGAAATTTATATCAATTACTCAGGTCTACTGTCCCTTGAAGCTGTGAAAAAATCAAACTTCTAAGCCAACGCAATCAAAAGATACAGCCGTTTATGCCGCAAATTTTCGACACTTGCAAGGGAATCAAAACCTACAGGGTGCTTCCCGTGAACTCAGAATCTTGAAATTTGGTACGAAGCAACGTCTTATAGCATAGATAAAGGAATAATTACGAAAACCATAAATTTTTTTTTTAATACCTAACTTTGCACCTAATTTATATGGGGCGCTATACATACCAGGTGCAAACTTAACTTAACCACTTAGGGATGGAAAGTGTTTGTACGGAACCCTCGGTGCGCGAGTCCGACTCGCACTTGGCCGGTTTTTATTTTTTATATACGCAGTGTTTCTCGTTTAATAACGTTAATTTTTAAACTCGTCTTGGGCGATCGCCCTTATGTTTATGTTACTTCTAAGAATGCCACGTGTTTGGCTCAGTCAGACTCGTAGGGTATTAAGTGCCTATTGTTTAAATTTATTGTAAATTAATAATTACTTGGACTTCCCGGTTGGTTATCACTTAATGACGCATTGTAAGACGAGACTAGGTATCGCCAGTGCGTTTACTTGTGTGTCTGCGAAAAGAAATGATACTTGCGATACGGGGAAAAACAAAGAACAATTTCAAACTAATAAATTTATTATGAAAAATGTCTTATTTTTTGTTTCATAAATTTATAAAAATAGCAGCGCCCTTCAAATAAACAATGCAAAGATTGACACACAAAGCATAAGAAAAAGTTCGATTGGTTGCTTGGGATTGGGAGTTAGGGTAGTTAGGGTGGTTAACCCGTTCTGGACCGGTAATCCAGAGGTACCGGGTTCGATTCCCGGTCTCTTCCACCAGGTAACTCATTTCAATTTTTCTTTAAGCTTTGATCTTTGTATCAAAGGTTTAATTTCAAACTTAACACTAACACGGACGGTACGTCGAGAGACGTAAATTATCCTCGTGATATGGCAGCACGTTGACGGCTTTTATCTTCACAAAAATGGCACGCTGTCTTCATCATCAGCCTGTTTCAGTCCACTGCTGGACACAGGCCTCTCCCAAGGCACGCCACTGAGCTCGATTTTCAGCTCTCGTCCTCCAGTTACTACCCGCTGTCCTACGAATGTCGTCGCTCCACCTTGTTACAGGGCGCTGTCACGCTGTCTAAAGCCGCACATTTTTCATACTTCTTATATAAAAGCAAATTAGTCCGAGTTTTGTCTTCGCCGCAGCGTTCTGTGTTCTTAAACATGTTACAAATTTTGTTTCACTTATGTCGTAATCGGATATGTTTATGCCTTTAAATTTATCTATTACTGCGTGGTGTTACCCGCTCATCCTGTGGGAGCACTATATTTTTTCTCATATTTTTCTATCAGATAATCTTTCAGTAAGTATTGCCTTAATGCAAAAGGCTAGGCACAAGGAAACCCCTTTTAATATTTATTTTAAATCAATGTATAATTGCATTTTTTGAAATGAAACTTCTAATACGACTTTCAACAAGGTTGCCTTAAACGTTTAACGCTAGCGTGGAAGGGTTAGGAAAGCACTGTTGCTTTAAACGTTCAACGCAACAATCTCACGGACAATGCGACAGATTTAAGGTTATGTCAAGGTACGTCTCTTGTGAATGTCAATTGATTGTTAGGTTTTCTCATGAATGTCAATTTCTACCCCTTCCTATTTTCATTTCCACATTACGAAGTTTCACTTCTTCCGCGCGGAGGGCCTCCACGCACTATTTTTTTTAAATGAAACTCCTAATGCGACTTCCAACAAGTTTGCGTTAAGCGTTTAACGTTTAACGCTACCATGGAGGGGGTAGGAAAGCACTGTTGCGTTAAACGTTTAACGCAACAATCTCACGGACAATGCGACGGATTTAAGGTTATGTCAAGGTACGTCTCTTGTGAATGTCAATTGATTGTTAGGTTTTGTCTTTTGAAATTACAATTTCTACCCCTTTCTATTTTCATTTCCACATTACGAAGTTTCACTTCGCGGAGGGCCTCCACGCACTATTTTTTTCCTGTAGTTGTCCACAAAAGGCACAAAACTAAAACGGCCGCTTTAGTTTTTGCAAGTATAGAGATTGCGGCTTCACACTACTCGCGAAGTTAACCAAAATTAAACGATAGTGTGGAGAGGGTTACCTATATCTGAAACACTAATTTTTGTTTCCCATCTGTAACGTTTTGCCAAATTTTCATTTGTCCGAAAGCCATTTTTTTTTCAGAATAATACCTAATGCGTTCTTTAAAAAGATGTTTATAAAATCCTGAAAATATTACGGGTTTCAAGAAAAAATCACTTTCGGACAAATGAAAATTTGGCGAAACGTTACAGACCAAATTGAAATGGGACCGGGAAGCAGCTTTCAAATATAAAAGAAAAAAATAAATAAATATCAAGCGACAATCCTACACAAACCGACCTAGTCCCAAACTAAGCAAATCTTGTACTACGGGTACTAGACGACGATACTCGTATACATAATATATAAATAGATATATAGATAACATCCATGATCCAGGAACAAATATTCGAGTTCATCACAAATATTTGCCCTGGCCGGGATTCGAACCCAGGACCGCCGGCTCAGTAGGCAGGTCTGTACAAACTGCGCCAAATGAGTCGTCAAAATCGGTTCACCCAGTCAAAAGTTCTGAGGTAACGAAATACAGTCGAATTGAGAACCCTCCTTCTTTTTTGAAGTCGGTTAAAAATATAGGATGGCATATTTCAATATAAACTGACAGATTTAATATAGTGTATTATAACACGATATTTTAACCTACCTAATTCCTATAGGTATTCCAAGTTTACCACATCCAATATTCCTCAACTAACCGTGTTTATAATATTCTGGACAGGGATGAATTTTCATCCCTTAATTAGAGCCAATAACCGTCTAGATTGCCCGGAGTGTACGAGCGAGACCTAATTAGGTTTTACTGGATTAAACGTCGGGAAATGCAGTTTACTGGAAGAGATTGCATAAATTGCATAATGTTGTTTATTAAGGGAGAGATTTGCCAACTTGAAATGACGATGATTTCTGCGGGACGAGACCGGGAACCGAACCCGGTACCTCTGGATTGCCGCGGCCGGTCCAGTGCGTTAACCTCTTCGCTACCCGAACTCCAACCAACTTTTCGAATTTTTCCTTATGCTTCGTGTGTCGACCTTTGCATTGTTCACTTCAAAGGTTTGTACACCTTAAATTGTGGTGTGTACCCATATAAAAAAATGAGACATTACATGTTTCATAAATTTATAGTAATGTTTACTATTAAGTACGGTTTATGAGGCAATTATTTTAAGCTAGCTGCGCCCCGCGGTTCTACCCGCTCAACCCACAGTATTGCTGCATTTTTCGGTATAAAAAGTATCCTATGAGTTAATCCAGGGCGTTAGCTACCACCGTACCAAAATTTATCAAAATTTGTCTAGCCGTTTGAGCGTGAAAAGGCAACGAATATATACAAACACACACACCTTCGCATTTACAATATTATAGTGTCATTATTAGTGTGACTGGAGGGTAGGCCAACTTCGTAATTTTTATTCCTTGTTCTGGGACATTGTGAATAGGGTTAGGACGTTTGATAGCATACCGTGGTTCTAAAATCCATGGATTTTTCAAAGTCAAAGAAGAAGTATGATTTGTGCTGTTTTGCCATTATTAAACTCATTTTAATCGAGCGTAATTAATTTTAGTTATTAGTATTGAAATATATTATTAAAGCCACCGTGAAGAGTTATCCTGTAGGTACTAGTAATATCCAGATAGAGATACTTAAAAAGTCTTCGGTTACGGTGACTTATGTTTTTTTTAGTATTCTAATGAGTTTAGTATGATGTACCTAGCTTAAATCATGGTATCTAATATATCGCCATATACCTTTAGACTTGGACTTTGACTTTGACAAAAATTACACTTAGCTACTCTGTGGATTTTAAAACCACAGTATGCTACCAAATGTCCTAACCTTAATTATATTTATGATACAGTGTGGAAAATGCTTTTTTGTTGTACTTGATCATCATGACTTGGACCAGGTGGAAATCTAATGTTACAATCGGGTTCGATTCCTGAGTTGAGTACAGGTTTTTTTCAAATGTATGAATGCAGTTTTTCTTTCAGCAGAAATGTTCTTAATGACGATTCTATTTTAAACTTCCCCGCTGCAGCCGTCACAGTCACAAAGAGCCAACTCGTCAGGTTTGTCAAAAGCGCAAACCGCGGGCCGAAAACAAAGCTTTGCGGCCCTTGTGCACGAACACATGTTCACTGGAGTAGACTTACTGCGCTAGACAATTAGAGGCCGCTTGACAATGCTCGCATTGTCAAAGTCTGGTCAGACAAGCGATTATTTATTTATTATCGCAAAATAAGTAAGTCATATTCATAGTAATTTATTATTTAGTTATATATACATTAGTCATTTTGACGACGCGGTTGGCTCAGTTTGCAAGCACCTGCCTACTGAGCCGGCGTTCCCGGGTTCGAATCTCGGCCAGGGCAAATATTTGGGTCATGGTTGTTATATATATTTATCTTTATAAGTATGTATATCGTCGTCTAGTTCCCATAACACTAGCCTTCTTGAGCTTAATTTGGGACTAGATCGATTTGTGTGAGGTTGTCTGATATTTATTATTTACTAGCTTTTGCCCGCGACTACGTCCGCGTGGAACTTGAAAGAATGGAAGCAACCTCGTACAACACTTAATTAATAAAAGGGATTCTTAAAAGCGCCTAAGTAAATGTAAGAGCAATTATGCTTTTGGTCTAATTATTACATTTCCTACAGGGTCATCAATGTCATCATGAATTACTTACTCACTTTTCAATCTTTTTAGGGATAATTTCCAAGATGAAAACTATCCTATGTCCTTCCTTGGATCTTAAACTATCTCCATGCCAAATTTTATCAAAATCGATTCAGCGGTTTAAGCGTGAAGAGGTAACAGACAGACAGACACACTTTCGCATTTATAATATTAGTATGGATATGGATTAGTATGGATTAATTCTATAACAATATTTTATTGGCTATCAAACATAGCTAAGAACCATCTCGAAGGACAAATCTTTCGATTGTGAAAACCGCACTTAAATTGGTTCATGAGTTTGGGAGCTACGATGCCACAGACAGACACACAGATACACATAATTAAACTTATAATTATAACACTCTTGGTTAAAAAGTCTTGTTATTTAGAATCTCGCTTAAAGCAAACCAAATAAATGTTAAGTAGAAACTGTGAAGAACTGAATAAGTTTGTTCGCTTTTTTGAACTGTAATCGCTTCGCTGCAAAAAAAGAGAGCACAAAGTATTATACTAGCACGGCCCTAATTAAGTTGCACCGGATTAAACGTAGCCGAGCGCCAGGCATTATCACAATACGATATTAGACTATAGTGTACTATTATCTATTCTGTGACTATAGTCAAAGAATAGAGTGTCAGATTACATGACAGATAAAGATATTTGGAAACAATAATGATAATAATAATTATTAATAATGTAATGAACAATAATTAATTTTCAAGAATTTATTTGATGTACATATTGACGAACATAAGTGTATCATTGTATACCTACATGAGAAATAAACAATATATATACTAACGTAAAAAGAAACGACAGCGACACTTGTGTGCAGTAACAAAACTCGCGGCTATGTGTGCGTGTCGAGGGTGAGCGCGGGCGAGTGCGGGACGCGCGCGGGGGTGAAGGGCATTCACGTGAATGCCTCGTCGAAGGATTCGGCATTACAAGGTCACCGAGGCCCGAGTTAGACCGATAGACCGCTGTCGCGCCTGTGCTATAGTGGAAATTAATTGTACCATTGAAACCACCCCACATTCAAAAATATACGGAACCAATTAAACTACCACTAACTTTTGGACATTATACTATTTTTAATTGGACAAAAACTATAAAGAAGACGTGTTTTGATTACTGTTTTTTATGACGTCACAAGCCAGTACCTTCATAGAACCTTATACTAATAAATCGTTTTTGACATTTCATAAAGAGTAGCTGATTTGATCGGTATTCCCTTGATTGTCTATTTTTTTTGTCTAATTTCAGTTTGTCTAACAACTTTTACCATAATGAACATTTTATCTAAAGTCAATATGTATAATATATCATTTTTCACAATTATTATTTTGTCGAAATTCGTTTTGCCTAAATGATCATTTTCATAACTCTTGTTTTGACGAATATAATTTTATCTAAAACTCACTTTGTCGATTCTTATTTTGAAAATTGTAGGTTAGGTTAAAGACCGAATACTGTATGTTAGGTTAGGTTTGTTTTATGACCATGGATAGCGGAGCGAGGGAAGCGAGCGGAGCGTCAGAATGTTTACTAAATAAATAAAATTAGGCAAAAAAATCGTTAGGCAAAATAATTATGTTTAAGTATACGAATTAAAAATTAGATCAAATAAAATTAGACGAAATAAAATTATGTGAAATGAGTATTATTCGAAACTATTTTCACTCAAATAATAATTAGGCAAACGACTAAATATGCTAAATAATATTAGTCTAACTAAAATTAGGCAAACCGAAATTAGGCAAAAGGTTGTAGGCAAAACAAGGTACAACCATATAAAACACTCCCGACACTTATAGATGGTCATCATGAGACCCTCATTCAATGAATGATATAGAAAATACTACTAAAACTGTACATAACTACAAAATTTAGAATTCTCAGCTTCAATATTGGGTTACATCTTGTCACTTGTTCCAATTAAAGCTAAATATCTTGGAAATTTGTAGTCTTATTTGCACCAAACATAGCTAAGAACCATCTCGACGGACAAGTCTTTTGATTAAAAACGCACTCAAATTGGTCCACCCGTTTCGGAGTTATGATGCCACAGACAGACACACATACACATACACACGACACATATACACGTGTTAAACTCATAACACCCCTCTTTTTTCGTCGGTTATAATCGGAACTACAACAGCTAGGTTGCAAATGCTTGGTTTAAAAATAGTGTACTTCCATGATCCTGATTAACCCCCTCTCTGGGCACGGACCTAATTAAGTTTCGCCGGATTAAACGCAGCCGGGTCGCAATTAGTAGGACGAGGTCGCACATTTATTATGTTTCCTATCCACAGATAACACAGTTTTATATCTAAGTGCCATTTCTTGAGATTTTGAAATGTTTTTAACATCGACATTGATGCCAATCTTTGCTCCTGACACAGGCCACGCCCTGTATACTATCAAAGCATTATTAAGAGGATATATCATCGCTTCTTTTCCCAGACTATCAGCATACCTGTGCTAACTCGGGGCATGTTCTAAGGATAGGACATCGATAAAAAAGATGTTGATATAATTAAATTAATATATGTGCTCATTGAACATTCTCGATTACTATAAAGAGGTTCGATGTCATATCTGATCTTATGAGGATGTCATTTCAATCAAAATTACAATTTACGTATATTATGAAAATTATTTTAAAATCATCATCATTGGCCTCTTTCATCCATAAAGGATGATTTAAGCAGCGTCCATAAAAGTGCGGCACTTACGAACGTGACTCAATAGCCCGATTCGAGAGCGACAGCCTCGGCCGCATATCTGACATAATAATATTGCGCCAGTCGGTGAAGGTGGAAGAGCTGCGCGCTGATGTCTCAAGTCACGCTTATGAGAAAGAGAAGCAAACCAGGCTTCATCATGTGCGACCACACCGTCACACAGAGTCTTTCTCCACAAGTCACGGTTTTTAGACTCATTTTCCCATTTTTGAATGTCGATGTTGAATGACAGCATATCCCGCTTCGCGCTATCCTTAAACCTCAACATGGGCCGTCCAATAGGTCGCTTAGCGTCGGCAATCTCGCTTAGGAGAGTAATTCGTGGCAAACGAGATGGTTCCATCCTTTGCACATGCCCAAGCCAACGCAGACGTCTTTGTTTCAGGATGGCTGCGATACTAGGCAAACGTGCGATACTGAGCACCCTCTCGTTTGTGACTCGATCCTTCCATGAGATACCTAAAATACGGCGCAAACAACGCATGTGGAAATTGTTTAATTTTCGCTCCTGCCTAGCATACGATGTCCAGGTTTCAGCCCCGTACAAGAGTATGGACAAAATGCATGTCTGGTACACGGTCATTTTGGTGTTTACAGTGAGGTGTTTATTGTCCCATACTCTTGCACTAAGCGTCCCAAACATCGTGGATGCTTTGCCAATGCGAGTGTTGATCTCAACGTCAAGTTTGAGGTTATTAGATACCGTGGATCCAAGGTAACAAAAATTGTCCACTGTCTGCAGAGTCGAGCCATTTAGCGTTATTGTTGGGTCTTGATATACGCCTTGGGCCATTATCACGGTTTTCTTGGCATTGATGGACATAGAGAAAAGCTTACATGCCGCATCGAATTTATCCACCATACCTTGCAGGACCTCTGGCGATGACGCTACGAAAGCGGCGTCATCGGCATATAGCAGTCTGTCAACATAATAATCTCTACAGTGCTTACGAGACTTCAGGAGTGCGATGTTGAACAGCTTGCCATCAGCCCTGGTACGAATGTGTATGCCCTGAGTGGATTCTCCAAAAGCAACCCTCAATAGGATGGAAAA
The DNA here is from genome assembly GCA_947623375.1 of Apotomis capreana. NCBI lineage: Eukaryota > Metazoa > Arthropoda > Insecta > Lepidoptera > Tortricidae > Apotomis > Apotomis capreana. The sequence goes on from OX392519.1 coordinate 14,358,581, forward strand.
GAATATGCCAAATAACGTTGGCGCCAAGACGCAACCCTGGCGAACACCTCTACACATATCGAAGGGGTCAGACGTATTACCGTTGTAAACAACGGAGCCCTTCATGTCTTGATGAAAAAGTTTGATCATCTTAAGAAGCTTCGGCGGACAATCGATACTGTGCAGTATCATATATAAACCTTCCCTGCTGACGGTGTCAAACGCTTTGTTTAAGTCGACAAATGCTACCAGTAAGGGAGTTTTTTGCTCTCTGCATTTTTCTTGGAGTTGACGAAGGGTGAAGATCATATCAGTGGTGGAGCGCTCTGCGCGAAATCCACATTGGGCCTCAGGATATACACGATCGGCCAGTTTTTGCAGTTTAGCCAAGATGATACGGCCAAACAGTTTTCCAGCAATGCTCAAAAGGGAGATGCCACGGTATGAGTCACAGTTGCCGCGGTCACCTTTCCCTTTATAAAGAGTGACAATGTTGGCATCGCGCATATCCTGGGGGACGTACTCCTCATGCCAACATTTTGCAAAAAAGTTGTAGAGGATAGGAGCCACACATTTTAAAATAAATATATAAATACCTAACTACACTTCTTAATAATTATGTTTATTTTTTTTTATTTGAAAATGTGGAGAAATAAGTAATATTTATTTGTGTCGATGACATTTAGATGTTGACAGTAACATCGATGTATTTTTTTTCGATAAAATATTTTGCTACGTCACTTTCTATAGGTGCCCTGAGTTATCCCAGGTATGACTATCAGTTTACATGAACTTTGCACCTCGTAACTATGGCGTTGGATATAAATGAAGTCCAAACTTAACGTAACCGGCTTATACAAATCGAGGTTTCGTTCTCGTCTGCTTCGTCATCCAAAACTAAACCAATATTTACGAAATTTTATGAACTGAATGGGAAGGAAATGTTTTGTGTCGGACCGTTTTGATTTGTGTGCTTTTTATCATGAAATTTGTGTACTAGGTGTCTGGTTTTGGCCAAATTTCCGCCGCAAACGGCCGCCTAGTAGACAAATCCTATAATTATTTGGTCAAAGACCGAAACTGTCCGACACAGAACATTTCCTTTCTCTGTCTTGGAGGAGGAAACAGACGAGAACGAAACCTCAATTTGTATAAATAAATAAATAAATATCAGACAACCTCACACAAATCGATCTAGTCCCAAATTAGGCTCAAAAAGGCTTGTGTTATGGGTACTAGACGACGATATACTCGTACATACTTATGTACTTAAATACATAGAAGAACCATGACCCAAGCACAAATATTCGAGTTTATCACACAAATATTTGCCCTGGCCAGGATTCGAACCCGGGACCGCCGGCTCAGTAGGCAAGTGCTTACAAACTGAGCCAACCGCGTCGTGTATGGAAGAATGAGCAGTGGTATTTCCTCTTTACTACATAGTATGAAACAAAGTCGCTTCCTGCTGTCTATCTCTCTGTCCCTTTGTATGATAAGATCTTTAAAACAACGCAACGGATTTTGATCCGGATTCCGATATTTTAAATAGATATAGTGGTTCAAGAGGAAGGTTTATATTTATAATACATGCATAATTTATCAGCATTGCACCCGTGCGAAGCCAGGGCGGGTCGCTAGTAAAAAATAAAAGTTACGTCGCATATCGCAAAAATCCACGTCACGACACGGTGCTGACATTCAAACTGACCGTAAAGATAAAACAAAGAGCCCGGATGTCCGCTCTTGTGTACACCGGTCCTTACCCCGCCCTGATGATCAGCTAAGGGCGTGTTTCACGATCGAACTGACTACCTGACTCTGTCAGGTCTGGTCTACGATCGATTTTAGATCGCCCATTAGTAACAAGGATCAGACATTAACCGATTATGGATATGACCTTTTTGTTTACGATTCAAGGTGACCCTTACCATGAGTTTACAGTGACAGTACTCACTAGCGACTCCGTAAACGATTTGTATCTATGGAGAGTTGTAGTTCTACAAAGTATAAATCATTTACGCTGTCACCAGAGAGTATGGTCACGTGAACTCATAGTAAGGGTACTGAAAATTATTGGAATCTGTCCACGTATTTGAACGTGTGGAGTCAAAGCAAGCGCGTGGATTTGTATCACTACGTATACCAACTTTTTAGGGTTCCGTAGCCAAATGGCAAAAAACGGAACCCTTATAGATTCGTCATGTCTGTCTGTCTGTCTGTCTGTCCGTCCGTATGTCCCAGCCATTTTTTTATATAATGTTTCGTTTGATTTAGCAACAATGTAGAACAACAGTTAGTACTGAGCCGGCGGTCTTGGGTTTTAATTCCAGCCAGGGCAAATATTTTGTGTGATGAACTCAAATATTTGTTCCCAGGTCATGGATGTTATCTATATATGTATTTATATATTATGTATATCGTCGTCTAGTACCCATATTACGTAAGTAAGTCATTAAATATTAAGTAACTCAAAGGGACCATGAACATGGTAATTAAATAACCACTTATTCTTCAATCACTTTTTTGTCTTTGATTCAATTTGAAAATAGTAAAGATACCGTTTTCGATTTAGGGCCATTATATTTTACTTGATTTCAAATATATTTAGAAAAATCGATCTACAAAGTACTGACATTTTTTTATTCACAATAATTTAATAGAATACCTACACCATTTCTAACTTTTAATTTTTTTAGCTACGTCCACATAGCTAAAACTCTAACGCGCCAATGTGATCATGATTGTCAGAGTTATTCAATTTGTAATTCAGTAAAAAAAAACCCTATCTTTGAAACTAATATTAGCTTTCGTTCTAGACTAGCAAGTTATTACCTACTCGGATTGTTTACCCTCTTACATATCCGAGGAACAAGATGGCCGGATATCCGCTGTTTACAACAGTCTTGGATCCTTACACTACCCAGCTTTTAATAATACTTGGTAATAAATAAGTACAAACCCATCTACATACAGCTTTACGCCTCTTGAACAATCTCCTCGCATCAGCCCCGGAGTGTGATGTATTTGTAAGCAGATGAGCATTGTTGTGTGATGATTGTTTGTAGTTCTGCGAGAGGATGGATGTCCGTCTGTCCTCAGTTTGAATTTTTTAATGTATAATTTATTTCGCTAATTATGTATGTTTTTCAATATATTTTTTTTCACATGTTTGTATACTATAATATTTTTTTATAATTTCACAGTGCCTTGCCTTAGTTATTTGTTATGCTGTGTTATTAAGTTAAACAAATAAATAAATAAATTACGATATATACTATTGTATACATGGACAACATTAAAAAAAAACAGTTATTTCGAGCAACATAGACTCATTACAGTAAAGATTAAAGATTAAAATGTAAGTATAAGATTATTAAAAGTTAAACTTTTGATAAAAAATTAAATTTTAACTTTTGAGCTTTACAGTTCAACAGCTTAATAAAATAATAAATACAGCCATACAATTAATAATTAATAATAAAGAAAATGAAAATGTCAACAAGCTTAAAAATTCAATAAAAATATGAATCCCAATACTTAAAAAAAATTAACAATGCAAGTACATAGAATTAGAAGATTATTTTTATTAAGTCGGCTCGGCTGATGATGAATATTTTTGAAGGTATCTCGTTAAGAAATAGATAAGACACGAATCTCCTAAGTTTCTGCCATTTCAAGCGTTACCCCCAAACTACTATAATTCCCCCAAACGTTATGTAAATACGCTGTCAAAGAGATATTTATGTAAGTGGAGTTGGGGTGACACAAAGAGTGGGGGGAGAGCTAGGGATGCTAAATGGTCGGCTGGACGCAAAGCCAAATGTTTGATATAATGTTTTTGACCTAATTTAATATCGCTCGATATGATTCGAATCGGTACGCGATTCATCATCAGGAGCAATGATCCGTCGCGGCGACGGCCAATCGAAGACTGTATTCGACTTCTACGATGTGAGTAAGCCCGTCTCGTATGTATTTTAATATATCTGAGATTCGCGAGTTTTCTATTTAAAATTGCATGATTTTTCCTGAAATACTGACCCCCTCCCTTTTTTTTTGAGTTTAATAGAAGTATAGATATTATGATAGTATACATATCTTATCCGGATATATTGATTTCTCAATAAAATTGTCAACATTTCCTATTTTAACAGCTAGAAATTAATAAAAGATCGAGAGAGCTTTGCATCGTGTAAACCCTAAAAAATAATTTGAATTTATTTTTATCTGTATGTAAAAAAATATAATAAAATACATAAAATAACCGATATCTACGACAACTATATCTGCACAGAGTTGTAGTCTTCGACCTATCCTCGAAAAATAATAACCTGTCAACAATGACGCGCTAAACGTCATTAATTTTTTTTTATTAGACACCAGTCTACATTAACGTTTCCAATTGAGTCATGGTTTTTTTTCTATTTATTTATTTATTATTTATTTATTACAAAAGATACATAGCACTTACAGACTATTCCAATACGCGATATTGTATACTATTAAAAGTCAAACCACATGTCAAAGAAGAATAAAAATAAATAAATTTAAATAATAAAATAATTAGAAATCTCAGGAAAAATAAAAAAAACCGGTGACTACGTCCTCTTTCTAAGCGGAATACAGAAAAGTAATTAAATTGTAGTCTTAAAAATATGAAATTTTGTCAATTTGGCAACCCTATAAACAATGTGTACAACAGCCTCTTGATGATGCTATGCACACTTTGTCTCAGGGGTAAGATTAAGAATTGGCTAGTAGACCCAGTTTTGAAATGGTTAATAATGATCTTACTAGCTCTAAAAAAATGTCTTGTATTTTTGTGAAAGCTAGAAAGCCAAAACTACCTACCATTTTTGCCTTTTGCTAATCTGTGGCGTGACGTAGAATTACGTGTAAATATTCGAAATTCGACCGTCGTATAGTGCCATTCCGCTCACTCCCATATATTTTGACAGGAGAAGTCGAAGTCGTCAAAGTAGACTTTCAGTTTTCTTTACAGGGCCGATGACGTCACTATCATAAGCGAAAATGGCGGACAGCGTTTTAAGCATTTCAAAATACAGATTAAAAACCATATTTTTAAATCCATTTTTTTTCAGCCATCTTTCACTTTTATGAGTTGAAAAATATAATATTTAGGTTTCCTCTGCTAAATACTATACGGAATAAACATTAGTTTATTACAATTTGACATGAGTCAACTAGCTTATTGTGTACGTTTTAGGATAGCGCAGTGTTTCCCTGAAATTAGTTCCAGGGTTTACCTTGTTAGGGCTGCCTCAAAGTGTTTGCTGAGTCAGATCGATACTAATTTAGTTTCAATTTGTATCTGTTGGTTAGGGTTAGAAAGAAATGGCGGACACTAATGATGTATTATTTTCACTAAGTGTGCTATTCTTTTAACAAACGTACGACGAAATACGCAGGCGTACTTCGTCCGTGTGGAAGAGAAAGTCTTAACCCTCTTTTTTGCTTTTCCGTAGTCAGTTAAGAAAGAAAAAAAAAAGAAATAAAGAAAATAAAAAACAAAAAATGTAACAATATTTATTTCGAAATGCTTATTGCGCATTAGCCATACCCTAGGATGTGCGTTTTACACGCACGATCCCCAATCCCCACCGCTTTACAGCATAATATTTATTTCACAAAAAAAGAAAGAAACATTTATTGCCACACCAATAATAAAATAGGTAGATGGAATAAGCAAGAGGAGATTGTAAAACAAAAGACAAAAAATACACGCACGAAGTTGCAGGCACTTTCTTGTTTAAGAGATTAAAAGAAAGTAATGTACCTACTAGTATAATTTTTGATCAGTCTATTAAAATATGGTTGCTAAATTGGAGGCATTGCTTAATTTGAGATATCGCAAAAACCTACTCGAATTAGGAATCGGTTGTATAATCAAAACAAACGCGAGCATGTTCAGTAATGACCAGAAACGTCCTATCTCAGTTTAAAGCCGTTTTCCTTCCTCTCATATGAGGACAAATAATTCCATTATCGCACAAGGGCCGGAACTGCTTAATCGTCGTCGCATGCGCGAACAAACGTCATAATGATGTAAAGTACATATAATGAAGACGGAGGTTCTCTGCGTGAAAACGGATACCTACCTTAACACACCTTATTCCTTTAAAATTTTTATTTTTTTCATATTATGACAAATATATTGATAATTTCAACCAACTTTTTGAAGTCAATAATACTTTCCCCGAGTTCTAGCTAGTAACATAGCTATTTCATGCTTTCATTGCGTGCAGTCGAAAATAGGTTGAAAAAACTAATTTTCCGCGTGAATTTTGTCAATTTCGAGTAGTATTTGGAACAAAAATTATCAATGAAAAATTCAAACTGTAGGTTTCAAACATATACCAATAAATCCCATTAGCCCTTTTCTAGGTAGTAACATCAATAATATGTTAAGAAACACGTTTGATCATACAGAAAAATTTCTAAAACAATTAGCATTTTAAAAGGAATAAGGCCTCTTCTCTGTACCCTTACCGGGAGTTAACGTGACCGTCTCGCTCGCGACTGCGTAAACGGTTTGTATGGAGAATTGTAGTTCTACAAAGTAACCGCCAGGGGCCCTGTAGTATTCTCCATACAAATCGTTTACGCTGTAGCTAGAGAGTACGGTCACGTTAACTCTGGTCACAGACCACCCCCACTAGACGGAGCATGTAAGGCGACCCGCGCGCACCAACGATATGGTACGGCAGAACATTAAACTATCAACACGGCGGCCACCGTTTAGTTGCGTCCTTGTTTGTGATCCATGCGTACGTCAACGAAAAAAGAAATTAAATAAATAACATGGTAAATAGTAGTGTTAAGTGGTGTAGAGAGACCTCATAAACATGGACGCAACTAAACGGTGGCCGCCGTGTTGGTACTTTAATGTTCTGCCGTACCATATCGTTGGTGCGCGCGGGTCGCCTCACATGTGCCTTACATGCTCCGTCTAGTGGGGGTTGTCTGTGACTCTGGTAAAGGTACTAGTCCGTTTTCTATTGGCAATGCTTGGAGAGGCGTACAATTTAGAGTAAAGCAATGCCATTTGATACAAGTCCACCTGAGCCCAAAATAAAACGCCCGTTAGCCAGTTTGAACTGGGGGGTCAAAATACAGAGTGTACCAAATGTGGAAAAAAAAATCAATATGGCGCCTTTTTTTTTTTAAATTTCAAATTGGTGCTAGGGGGCTAAAAGTCAGCATCGGGGGGCTCTTGGGGCTCAAAAATATGAATCTGAAATAGTTGTCCGAAAATTCGGTCAAATTCGGGAAATATCGAAAAAACAAGTTTTGTATGGAGAAAATTTCAAATCGGTCCTAGGGGACTGAAACTCGGTATCGGGGGGTACAATTTGCTTCGATTTTCCGCTCAACTTGAATCCAACTACACATCAGATTTGTCAAAATGGCACGTGTAGAATATATTAGTAGAAATAAAGCATTATACAGGGTAAACTTGGCATCTTTCGAGCGGTTCGAAGTGGTTTTCACGATTCGGTAGCTCGTCACTCAGTGTTTACCATTTTTTCGCTTGATTTCATCCGCCGTCGGGGCACGTTGTCGGCTGTCATACAAGCATATTACGTTTTACTTTCAACCTCTGGCGAAAAAGAGGGCTGTTATAAATATGTATGTAAGTATATAAACTCTTTATTGTACATACATAAAAACAATTCACAAAACTTCAAAACAAAAGTTTCACGTGTGTATCAGGCTGTGGCCGATGGTCTGATTAGTATGCCGGTAGACTCAGATAATAATGTAAAGGTGCCATTGTGGCCTACTTACAGGATAATAATATGTATATTACTGCAGACGCCTGGAAAGAAAGGCTTGCCGGGTGAGTAGGTAAAGATAAACACAGTAGCCATGTTAAAAAAATAAATCTTTCCGACCTAGGCCACAGATTAATGCCTAGGCCTTCAATTTTGATTGAAATGTCTTTACACTTCTCTCGAGTTGTTCCGTTCGAAACATGATACTTCGAGGCCTGTTATAACGCACGTTATGACAATATTTCCTTGCATATTTGGGAAAAGTTCATTATTTGAATATACATTTTCTTTTAATCGAAACCTATGTCTGTCGAGATGTTTCTTAGCTGTTTGGAGCAAATAAAAACAGTAGTTTCAAAGATATTTAGGTTTTATTGCAACTATCGACAGGATCTCGGCCAATATTGAAGCAACGAATCAATTCTTGTGTTTGTGTTTAATTTTAGTAGCATTTGTGTACAGTAGTCGGGGATTTTTTTTTTCGAATTTAGGATTATGTAGTAGGTACAATGTAGTAATGTGACATGTTAAATAACGCTCAGGTATATACTTTAAATATGCGCCTGATATCTATGCCATCGCAATACAAAAGAGACGCAACTTAATGCGACCGGGTTGCGATCTTCTAAGGACGTCGCCATCGCCACATCTCGCCATCTGTCAAGCTAAAAGAGATAACGGAGATGTCTTAAATAGGTCGAATTCCGCCCCTGTATAATGACTGCGATTTCTAACTTGACCGGGTAGTACGTGAAATTAGATAGCAGTTCAATTCTCTTTTCTTATCACTTGTTTCCATAAAATTATACCCACAGGAATCCCAAAAGAAAAAAAAATGGTTTCGTGTTCTACAGGGATTTAATTAAAAGTACGAGGGTGCGTACAATTTACATATTTCTTTATTTATTTTTATTTATAGGATTTATTGTTATAGTAGCCGTACGGAATACGGAACCTAAAAAGCCTGAATGTGGTTCTAAGAAAATAATACCTATTCACTGCTCTGACAGGACGGATTATGTAAATGAAATTAATAACGATGACTTTCAAAGTTCAGACCATCGATCGTAACGTTTTAGACTAAGCTGAAGTTAAAAAGTATTAATACATTGCCTTGCAAGATTTGTTTACAAACTTACATAGGTCAAGTTAATTAAGGCGCTTGTTATGACGCACTCTTAGCCCATTTACATAACAAGTTTAGGTAAATGGCGGCGGGGGACATTTGAGATGAGCACTCTCTGAGCACCATCTACTTTAGACGCTATCAAAGAAAGCACCAATTTCGAGTATTAATTTGTTTCTTAATTATTTATAAAGAACGCTATATCTTAGCATAGCGTTCTTTCAATTAACTTGTGTTAGTAATGGTTATTATTGCGTCCACGTAAGTTTAAAAATTGGGCAAGAGCGAGTTCGACTCGCGCATGAAGGGTTCCGTACCATAATCTATAACAAGTTTGTTGTATGGGAGCCCCCCTTAAATATTTATTTTATTTTATTTTTAGTATTTTTTGTTATAGCGGCATTAGAAATACATCATCTGTGAAAATTTCAACTATTTAGCTATCACCGTTCTTGAGATACAGCCTGGTGACAGACGGACGGAGGGACGGACGGACGGACGGACAGCGAAGTCTCAGTAAATAGGGTCCCGTTTTTACCCTTTGGGTACGGAACCCTAAAAACGGTATCTTATTTTTTTTATATGAGCCTCAAGTGTAATTTTGTAATATAACACTTTTGCGTTAAAGGTAAACTATTTATGGACGAAGGTAAAGTTATTTTATTTAACTTGCATTGTATGTTTAATGTATGTTTGTTCGGGTGAAATCTTGCAACTCAATTATGAAGCAGATATCGTCAACCGATTGAGCAGAAATTTTGCATACTTACTTAACTTTCATGACAATACAATAATATGGTACCATGGGGCTGATCTGATGATGAAGCCGGAAGGTGGCCATAGGAACTCTATAATAGAAAAAGCAATCCTACCGAGCTTGGCCTCTTTAGAATCGTCTCAGTGAGCATTTGATGGATATCTAAAGAAAAGTACAGTCGGCTATAAAAGCTTGCCACTAAAATGTAATTTTTGACAGAAACTTACAGACTGATTTCTGTACTACTGGCGCCCGCCCGCCAACTGCGTCGTCAAATATCCCAACACAGTCAAAATTGGTTTATGACTTTTCCTTCCCGCGTGAATGAAGTTGTAATGTATTGTAGGCTGTTCTCGCTTACATGCCGCATTTATCAACCGAGCCGACCGTTTTCTTTACCAAAAAAAAATGTTTTGTGTCTGTTCGCAATAAATTTAGCTGAACCGATTTTGCCTTAGTAACCCAATAAATAAAAAAACATTGTCAGTGATCGGCACTTGTCAATGTTGAAATTTTGACACACATCAGTGTCAAATCATTAAAATTTTGATACATGTCAGTGTCAAACCGTTAAAAGACATTGACATTGGCATGTCAAGGTCAACCTTCGACTTGTTTTTTTTATTGAGTAGCAAAGGCAAAGGTCCTTCCTCCCAGTTTTTTTGCGACCTGTAAATTTTTTTTTAAACCATGGTAACTAAATAAAAAATAATTACCTGCAATTTGTAAATCTTTACAGCAAAGACAATCGAAAAAAAATAATGCAAAAATGGTGCCATCCTATTGTGTGGCTGCCGGATCTGCCGCCATCTTCCTTCAGAAAATATAAGCAGAGGCGATGTTGACAAACGGAGGTTTGGGCGAAAAATGATATCAATTTCCGACGGAGCATCCAACGGGGAAGGAACGCTAGCCCGTTTAGATTACGGAGTACATAATTATTATACTAATATCGAATTTATGGGCAATTTTATGACATAAACAGAAATATACTTAATTATGTCATAACTGATTACATTGGTACAGTCAGCAGCATAAGTAGCTATAAATTTTAGTAGTACCTAATATAAATATAATTGATTATTTTAAGGAAGAACTCAAAAGTTTCTTTCGGCTTTCGTCTCAATAGCGGTCCTCTCATGGGCCACACTCGTGGCCTACATACTGAATATACGATTTCAATTTCACACATCACATTACATTTGAAGCGGTTCCTGAACACATTGCAAGGTTATCTACATCGAAATTCCAGCATCGAAAATCTCGGGGTATAGTTGTCAAACGTGCATCGGGTACTTCGTACATTCGCGTCTCTCAAGTTACTTGCATACAACTCGAATATTTCACGACGAAGTAAGGATATGAAATTCCTCGCAACATAACAGTTATGAGGACAGTTAACTAGGTTAAGTCGTAAAGGGTTCGCGTAGTTCATTCTCCAATGTTTATTAAATTTTATAACTCGCGTTTTTATATTCATTATTCGTACTATATACTCGTATATGTACTCGGATAGGCAGCGTTCGGGAAGCTGCGGAATATCTTCTCGTCCCAAATACCGCAGTGTCTTAAGACGAAGGTTTTTAGCCAATGTGGGAAGGCCCCCAACAAGGTGGACCGACGATCTGGTCAGGATATATAAGTCAAAAATTTAAAGACCGATCGTTGTGGAGGCCTTTGTCCAGCAGTGGACGTCTATCGGCTGAAGATGTGCACCAAATTTCAACTGAATCCAGTAGATTCAGAGTAAATTGGCTGTGACAGACAGACAGACAACGGAGTGATCCTATAGGGTTTCTCGCGGAACTCTAAATACAATCAATCATCATCATCACAGATTCATTGTACCAACGCACCTGACAAGTCCACAAAGCCAAAGAGAAAGCTTAATTTATATTTCAAACCTCGTGACGTCATTTGTCCCAACCGAGTTTTGCAAGTAATTTCGGATGGTTAAATGAGTTTGCCGGCGTATTTAAGTTAAGACTTCAACGTTTATGTTCTTTAGTATATTTTAATATTAAATGGTTTTCATTTGCTTTGTTGAGGAGTATTAAGACGGTTGAAATTAAGCCTTTTAAACAATAGCAGAGTATCTGATGACTAAATAGTAGAATATAACTAGATCTTTATGCTGAACTCAAAGATGGCCGCAATTTTGTTGCGAAAAAGGATAAAGTTATCCTCATTTTTATGCTTCCCTGTAGTGGGATAAAAGGGTCCTTTAACCATCTCTGGATGCCCACCGTACCCAACTACAAGATAGATAATAAATAATAAATATCAGTCAACCTCACACAAATCAATCTAGTCCCAAATTAAGCTCAAGAAGGCTTGTGTTATGGGTACTAGACGACGATATACATACTTATATAGATAAATATATACTTCAATACATAGGAACAACCATGACCCAAGCACAAATATTCGAGTTCATCACACAAATATTTGCCCTGGCCGGGATTCGAACCCGGGACCGCCGCTCAGTAGGCAGGTGCTTGTAAACTGAGCCAACAGCGTCGTCAAATAAAAGATCTTTTCCTGAAGATAAACCATAAAATGATTCAGGTTGAATATACCCAATAACATTTTTGTTTAACTTAATAATGTGATGCAATGATGGTTTCCAGAAGAGCCTTTTTTAAATAATCGACTTCTTTTGGCTTATGATGAATATGCCAGATGCCTGATACTACTAGCTCAGTCAATACTTCTGTTAAAATTATATAATACTAGCTTTTGCCCGCGACTACGTCCGCGTGGAACTTGGAAGTATGGAAGCAACCTCGTGCAACACGATAGATATCCACCTAATCACCTTAATTAATAAAAGGGGTGCCTAAGCAAATGTACGAGTAAGAGCAATTGTTCTTTTGGTCTAATCATTATATTTTCTACAGGGTCATCAATGTCATCATGAATTACTTAGTCACTTTTCAATCTTTTTAGGGATGATTTCCAGGATGAAAACTATCCTATGTCCTTCCTCGGATCTTAAACTATCTCCATGCCAAATTTCATCAAAATCGATTCAGCGGTTTAAGCGTGAAGAGGTAACAGACAGACAGACAGACAGACAGACAGACAGACAGACACACTTTCGCATTTATAATATTACTAGCTTTTGCCCGCGACTACGTCCGCGTGGAACTTGGAAGTATGGAAGCAACCTCGTACAACACGATAGATATCCACCTAATCACCTTAATTAATAAAAGAGCGCCTAAGCAAATGTAAGAGCAATTGTGCTTTTGGTTTAATCATTACATTTTCTACAGGGTCATCAATATCATCATGAATTACTTACTCATCAAAATCGATTGAGCGGTTTAAGCGTGAAGAGGTAACAGACAAACAGACAGACATACACACTTTCGCATTTATAATATTAGTATGGAAGTATGGATATGGATTAGTATATTAGTATGGATATGCCACATGCCTGATACTACTAGCTCAGTTAATACTTCTGTTAAAATTATAATATAATATAAAAAAACTAAGGGACGATGTTTGGTTACCTTATACGAGATGACGCTTTTATAAGCAACATCATCGAAGGAAAAGTTTCCGGAAAGCGAGGCAGGGGAAGACCAAGAATAAGCATAAAACAAACAAAAGAGAAAGTAAACGATATGTCGTATAGGGAAATCGAGGAGATAGCTATGAATAGCGATAGATGGAGATAAATCAGCTACACCGACAAGAGACTTTTGACTCTTAAATTTATGATGATACAACTTGTAAGAAACCCTCATTCCAACAAAACGCCATCATAAAACTCTTTCCACTCCCATTCCGAGCCGTGCGACAGAAATGAGACAATAATATCGGCCATAACCGATGGAAACGAAAACAATTCCTCCAGAGATGTCGCGAGTCAACAGCTACGGAAGCTACGTGACACCGCAGTGCTTTACTAATATAACAGTATGATATTTGGTTTGTCATCACCTCCGGAATTTTCTACCTGCATTTTTTTGAAGTCCCTTTATAATACGCGATACAAATGTTTGATATCAATGTCTGTTTTATATACAAAAAGTGTTGGTTACTAGTAACTACTTGCTTTCAAGCTAATTGTATGCGTTTGTCATCATTGATATAGACGAAAAAAACGAATATATTTTCAGTAGTACTTTTATGATGTGGACGACTGCGAAAATACGTATAGGGTGCGACATAAAAGGGGCAATAATATCCCTCTCTACCCAAACAATGCTTTGTGAAACTATGTTTACGGCGATTAGAAACATTATGGTCGAATCTACTATCATGACAAATGTAGTCGCAGCCAGTTATGCTAACCTGGTAGATGTAGTTAAATGTGGATGTCGTGTATGTGAAATAAGTGGTACTAAAACCGCGTATCTATTCTGGATCAATTCGCCTTCTGTTCTTAATCGGGAAACTGTGAAACCGGGGTGCGACATAAAATGGGGCAATAATATCCCGCCCTACCCAAATAGCGCTTCGTGAAACTATGTCTACGGCGATTAGAAACGTTATGGACGGATTTGTCGTTTGTCATCCGTATTTAGGTGTTAACTGTGATGATATTGGTGTTATGTTTTACGCTTAGAATAAATACACCTAGAAACTTAGTCAGCGCAGTGAAGCCAGTTTCATTATTTGTCACAACGTCAATGTCGTAAGCAAAATGTTTTTATGATTGGCTCGTAGACACGTACACATGAAACCTAAACCGGCTTCATCCTTCCCAGATCTGTTGTATGAAGACTATCGCACTTGGCGTATTTATTATAAGGTTTTACGATAAACAATGAGCGCGCAGGATAACTCCAGAAGTTTCTTTAGTGGCCTTAAAAATTATAGTCAGATGTCCAATCTCTGGCTCGCTCTAAATACTCGGTGATGGAAAATGGCCTCCAACTCGACGCGACAGCTTGCGCTTTTGTGAAGAAAATAAAAGATGAAACCTAAAATGTCAGACTAGGTGACGCTTTAAACTTCGTTTGCAGACGATTTGCATTAGCAGATCAGTACACACAATTTAAGGATTAAAATTGGAAACTTATTAGTAAAATAATCATACATGCATAAATGCACGGTTTAATTTTACTCTCTAAACTGAGCATGTTTTGTTCTGAAAATTTTAACCTCTATCCTCAAAGGAAAAGACTTCAATTTCAGCGATAAAAGTCCTTTTTCGGATAACCGGCCCAATATCGCCCAAGTATCCTCCAGAGACCACTCCAAGAAAGTAATATCCCGGCGGGGCTCGCTCTAAATACTCGGAGAGGAGATGGAAGATGGGCTCCAAACTCGACGCGACAGTTTGTGCTTTTGTGAAGAAAATAAAAGATGAAAACTAGAATGTCAGAGTAGGTGACCTTGTGAACTTCGTTTGTAGGTTATTTATGTAATTCAGTAGAGCAATACACATAAAGTTAAGGATTAAAAGTGGAAACATGTTAATAAAATACTCACACAGGGTGTCTCTGACCGTGAGCCGTGAGGCTTTAAATTCAAGGTTTAATTGTGCTCTCCAATTTGAACTTTTTTAAAACATCTCGTATTAATATTTTTTTTTTCATATAAAGTAAATTTTATTTTCAATGTACGCAATCTAATGCTAAACTTACAGCATACTTCGAATATTTAACTTTACACTTGTCTTAGAATTATTATAATTTCAAAACGCGTGGTATCGCGGCCAGTGTGATGGGTACCTTTGCGCCAGGGCAACCCGAGGAGCCCTGTTTGACTAGGCTTAAGCTAGTCTTAAGCATTAATTTATTTTTTATTTTTGTATGTGTATTTTTTTGACTTGAAATAAACATTTTATTTCAAAACACATAGACTCAATATTTGGTTTGTTTGTCCACAGGTAATGATCATGTGAAACACATGAAGAAATGTGGGTCTACACACTTATAGCCCTACCCACCCCCGCACCCTGAACGCCACGCCATGACCTCCGAAACCCCCCTCGATGCCAAAAAGAAAGCTGACGCCAAAAAAGACTGCGCCAAGTTCGCAGAAGACAAGACAAGTGGAGAAAAAACCATAGAGGGCGATAAAAGAAAACGATCCCACGAACTGATGAGGCTAGTGTACGAGCTACCAGAAGAAATCAAAAGACCGGAGGTCACGGAAAACAACAACATGCTGAAGGATAACCCACCAGTAATGATAGTCGAAATAACAGAACAGAATGGTTGTGAACTGGACAAAAAATGTGATAACGATTACCTTACAGAAATAGATTCTAGTCCTGATTTAGGCAATAGTGTAGTATACGACGTCTTAGCTACTAACGAACTTATAATGCACGCTGAAGAGTACAAAGAAGTGATAGTGCGGTCTTCACCCGACGATTGTACGGATGAGGAATTGTCGGAACTGAAGAAGTTGATCGATGCTAGTCCGAAAGTTCTAGAACGGTATATAAGGGAATGTGCGTCTAGTGATGAAGTGAGCAGGCTGCATAGCTTGACGTCTATGGGGCCGCTTTCTCCACGACCGCATAATCAGGCGAGGAGTACTTCTGTGACTTCGGACCTGTTTCAGCTGTGGCTTGCTTCATCACCTGTAAAGGTAGGTAATGATTAATATTGAACGGAATCATAGGGTCATTTTTTATTTGTATTTTGATATAAAGATTATTTGTCAAGACAACATTTTACTAGCTTAACATAAGAAGAGAGGGCGCTGCTAACAGCGGATTTCGAAAATACCTACCTAATCTTAAAATCGGCGCAATGATTAAAACACTACTCCGATAAAATAGAAGTTGTGAGTACTCTCCTCACTTGGACTACAGTATCTGTAGTGGATTGCATGAAATTTTGTCTTCATTTCTCTCTTTTGTGTCAATATAAAGTGTAAGTGATGATTATTATGATGTATCTTCTAACGTTATACCGTATACGTTCCGTCGCGGAACAGATTAGTTCATTTTACTTTCTTAATTTTCATATTATTTTTAATGGGTATTTTTCTTACATACAAGACAACAAAATTTGGAAAGAATACCTACATTTTCCTTGTATCAGTATTTTTGAGATGGCAAGCTTGTACCGGATCTCAAAGCACTTCCTACGCGCTCGCAGCGCCACCTAGTCGAGATAACTCTCTCGTACCGTTGAGATCGAACTGCACGCAACGCCGCCGTGCTTGTGTGTAATTACATTTTTTGCTATTATTATCCGTCGCGACAAACTTACTCAAAACACAACTGGTGAAACAGTCCTAAACCTATGCCTATGGTGTAATGTGGGTGTCAGTTTGAGCGCTGATGATCGTCCAGAACTCCAGCGAAACCTACCACGTAGATTGCCTCTGGATTCGACGTAAGTGAGCCTCTCAAATTACTGCCCCTACACCGTAGTTTCATATTAATCACACTATAATATTCAATTACTTTGTTTAGCTATTTAGTCTGGATTACGAGGAATCAAGAACTAAGTTACATGTTGAATGAGCTATTTTACCAATCGAAATTTAATTCCTAAGCAAATAAGCGAATAACATTTCCGATTATATGGGTATTACAGACACAAAGTGTTCAGGGATGAGTCGTTTTAATACTTCTAAATATGTATTCTTCTTCTTATTGTGCCTTAAATACCCTAACGGTTATCGGCGAGCATTATACGAAAATCTTTTCTATATTTTTCCACTCTGCTGAGAGTGCAGGTAACGTTTTAATACCGGTCTAGGCCCTT
Source organism: Apotomis capreana (assembly GCA_947623375.1). Lineage (NCBI taxonomy): Eukaryota > Metazoa > Arthropoda > Insecta > Lepidoptera > Tortricidae > Apotomis > Apotomis capreana. The sequence continues at coordinate 14,375,933 of OX392519.1, forward strand.
ATTATCACACCATGTTGCTCTAGGTCTTCCTCTACCTCTTCTTACACATAATTCGGTTTTTCCCTCTATTATATTTTTGTCATTATGGCATGTTTTGCTTTTTTGTAAATATGTCCTAAGCAAGTTTTTCTCTTTTCATTCGACGTCAAAAAATGAAGCAGGTTCTCAGTGGGGTGTTTGTCTTTTTTTGTATATTCACCTACTACTCAAAAACGGCGGAAAGTTAGTCCTATTTCTATAACGTAACATCCTTTCGCTGACGTCGGTTAATTTTTGGTAAAAAGTGATTGATTGTGAGCGTTAGTTCCATTTTTTTTCATAACATTTAAGCCGGAGCTCCACTGCTGCGCACGGTCGAGCTACACACGTGGGTACAAAAACGCTTTGTATGAAAATGTAGGTAGATACTTCCACAGTGGTGCACGAGCACGCTGCGCACGAAATGACTGATACCAATATTATAACAATGGACCCAAGTGGGCGAGGTGTATAGCGTGTCCGTGCGTAGCGTGCGCAGCAGTGTGGCTCCGGCCTTATTATGACTGCCAAAATTATATCTACGCAAGAAACTTACGACAAATTGGCTTAAATGATACATTACTAGTGACCCTCCCCGGCTTCGCACGGGTGCAATGCTGATAAATTATGCATGTATTATACATATAAACCTTCCTCTTGAATAACTCTATCTATTAAAAAAAATCGCATCAAAATCCGTTGCGTAGTTTTAAAGATTTAAGCATATATTTAAGCATATATTATTATACTATGAAGGCACTGCTTGGGTGCTATTACTTGGTATTCCTAGGCGTTACGACCTAATTTGACGCTACGCTGGCTTCTCTATACTCTATCAGTTCAGAGAAACCACTCGAAAATGTATGGAATGCCTTACGTTCAAGGATTTAGGGTATATAACTAATTGAACTGGTCGCGACTCGTATAATGTCGTATTTTAAGTGATAGATTGCGACCCCGTTTCGCTTTTGAACCCGAGTTCAAAAGCGAAATCGTCGGTTGGCGTTTATAAATATGGAAGGCGCGGTTCTATTTACGAATGAAAATGTTTTACCTTTAATTCCCTGATAAGGACATCTTAAGTGACAGCGAGCGGGCCACATTGCTCGTTGAACCGATGCCCGTTGGGAGAGAAAGGAGTTTTTTTACGTTATAATTACGGGGTAAATGAGCAAACGGATTGCCTAATGGAAAGCGATTACCGTCGTCGCCCATCTAGACAGACAACTGCAACAGCAGAGGAGTCACATGTGCGTTGGCAGCCTTTCAGGTGGGAGTACGTTCTTTTCTTGAAGGTCGTATCCTTTATTTGATATTATCGATAGAAAGCCTGGTAAAAAAATTAAATGTTGTCAATTACTACTAAAGGTCGCCGTATGCTACCTCCCTAAGTCCACATATATATTTTTTACTATATCAGGACAGTTTTAGCCCTCACTACCAGTGAGTCGGAGTTTGTGTGGGAGTATAAGCCGCTAATGGGATTATCTCCGCGCCACAGGAGTGATCTGGGGAGGTTGACGCACACTGAACCGGGTCAGTCTGACGGTTTACTAATGTTACGCAGAAAAATATTTTACCGAACGTTATGTATCGTATAATGCTCATTTCTCATTATTGTTATTCTAAATACTGACACCATTTACTTCTCTGAAAACCTAACCTACCCTAATCTAATAGGATACACAAAAACATTTTCCGTTTCAGCTAAAGAAAATTTCTGCCATATGAGCATTATGCGAATCACATTCGGTTAAACAATTTTCTGCCAGATGAGGGTAACCCCAGTCTGACTTAAGGCGGGAGGAGAGGGGAAATAGAGTCGGGCTATGATGCAGAGTAAGTCCACGTAGCACCTGTGTGCTGACGTCACCAGTCGAACGTCATACGCACAGTGCCAAATAATGCCACATTTTTCGCCATGGACAACCTGATACAGAATTGGTTAGAACTTATCATTAGAAACCTGGGAATATACTACAACAGGTAGCTATTGTGTTTATTTTCCAACTTATTCATGTTGGTAAAGTGACGTAATTTTCGGGCAAAAGAAAATCAAAGTAATCCATCTCTTCAACTTTAAGAAATATTTTGAATTATAATGTTTAAAACGTAATATTGATCGTAGCTTTATGTTTAGAAATGATTTACAACCTACAGGCATTAGAAGTCAAGATATTAACTATTTTAGTTTTTTGTTTTTATTTTTTTTCTCCCAAACGGGCAAGTAGTGGCTGATAATTTTAATATGGGAAGTACCTCTGAGTGTCCTGAACATGTGATATGAAAATGGGCGCGGTAGCTCGTGGGGTCTTCAAGATACATGCCAATAAAACTTTTTGTCAGGGCTGCCAAAATAATTCGATCAAATTTTCGGTTAATTAATTTTTATGTAAACATTCATAGGAACTTTCTTTTCTACTTACTTTACAAATAATCACAACATTTTAATTTAAAAAATATATAATAAAAACAAAAAATATTATTCCGGTTTCATAAAATGTAGGATACGAAAACAACTTCTTTAATTTTACGTATGCTGGTGTCCGAAAATCCCGCTCTTCCATCAATAGAATATAATAGAAAAAAACCAAAACAAATAATACTATAAGTATACATATTATGTATATGACGAAGGGTCGAGCGGGGTAGGTGGTGATTCGTTACTTTTAACACACTCGTCCATGATATTTTATTGAAATAAAACTGGGTTTACACTCTTCGCGTTTATTACGATTAATTTCAATAACAATCAATGCAAAATAACCAAACACAACACGGATGAAAACAGATTACGATTCTAGTACGGAACGTGGTGAAGTCGGAATGAGGTTAGGAACACAACCGCACTGTTCGGCGTCTCGATCGAAAGTGAGCTCCGGGCCCGCCAACGTCAACTGTCAAAGCAACTGTCATCGAACATTTCCCGCGCGTTTCGAGCGCCATTTTGAAGTGACAGCTGGTAGTGTTGCCAACGGCTCTCGTCGGTTTCCCGCTTAAATCAGTGTTGCCACAACCTCATTCCGAATACACCCAAATCTGTTCAGACTTGACGTTCCGTTGCACGCTCCACGACACGGCCATCTTGACACGTCACACGTCCCTGTGTGATGTACCTGGAAAGAGAGAGAAGGACCGCAATATCAAACAGTCTCGGCCAACCTGACTATACTTAAAATAAGCGACTAGACTTGATTATTACTTTGCAATAATTTCAATGAGTACTCTAATAATCAATGACAACTTTTATTTAGTTCAGCAAGTAATAAGCCACACATTACAATTTAGTTCACAAAAATCAAACTATTGACCAGTATTCACACTACTCAAATGACAATAATCGTTCTACACTCGCAAAAAGTATCAACTATCAATCCGCCGCTAAGTACCTTACCCATAATACGCCTCCATCGAGCGCATATGGTCGCTATTATCACCTAAATCGAGTGATAAAAGCTCATGCCATCTCCCTTGAGTGACGAGTCCTTGCCAACTCCCTCGAGTGACGATATCCCAAGTTGCCTCCGTCAAGCAACATAACACATCACCTAAATCGAGTGATGCATAACCGAACTAAGATACCACAATCTAAAATAAAAACAATGTTGAATAGTGGTCAATTAGTATCTCTATCTACATCCGTCACATCATCATCATTGTCATCATCAGTTTCTATCATAACATCATTACTGGGCATTTTTCGCAAACGATCGTGGGCATACTTATAAGTTCGTCGAGAATTTAAAGCCTTAAGTGTGTACCGATCATTTTCTAGCACTTCAATGACCTTGAATGGTCCCTTATATTTGGGGTCTAGTTTTGTCTGATTTCGTTCCTCGTTCTTTAGTAAAACGAAATCACCTACGCAAAATGGGACGATCTTAGCTTTTGATTGGTCAAAACGTGTTTTGTCATAGTCAGCTGTTTTCTTCATATTGGTCACAGCAGTCGACCTAGCCTGTTCAATATCAACTGTTTGCTCTACATCGTCAGCCAACATAACATCTACAGGCCTAGTCACCTTGCCTATGAGTAATTCCAACGGACTTGATTGAGTCACACGATTGAATGAGCTATTTAGGGCTAATTGCACATCAGGAAGAGCGTCCTGCCAAGACCTATTAGACGTTTCGGCCGCAGTGAGCATATTCTTTAGGGTCGACATCACTCGCTCTACTTGGCCATTAGCCCGTGAGCTTCCAGTGGCAATCAGATGCAACTTAACTTTGATCGAGTTGCAGTAGTTACGGAATTCCTGACTCGCAAAGCAGCGATCCTGATCTGCTATGAGTCGCGTTGGGGGACCGAATAACGACACACTTTTTGCCACAGCCTCAATACTGCTAGCTGTGTCAATGTGGTGAGTGTGATGCAAAATTACATACTTTGTGAATGCATCTATGAGAACAAAGACGTATTCTTTTGCATCACTCTTCCCGCTGAGCTTGCCAGTAGCATCTATGTGCACCGTGTGCCAAGGGATCGCTACTTTGGGTATAGGATGTAATTCTGCCTGAATTTTGCCTGACTGAGATTTAGAAACTTTACATGTTACACAATTATCAACAAATTTTCTTACAAATTTTGACATGTTCTCAAACCAGTAAAAGTCGTACATTTTCTCGAGAGTTTTCTCCCAACCCAAATGTATCAGTCCCTCGTGCACATTATGAACGATAGACCATCGTAGCGATCTAGGGATTACAGGTAAACAACGAGTTTTTCCGTAACGCTGTATCTTGCGATACAACATACCGGAGCGAAGTTCGTACGTTTTGGCCACGTCAGGGTTTAGTTTTTCATCAACAAGGTCACCTACGAGTTTCACGATGCCACTATCTCGCTGTTGCTCCGCTAGGAGCCAATTTTGAGATATTTCAGTGACGTTGATCTGTTTAGGCTCTACCTTATCGAATGTCTTACTGGGTTTCAGGGGGGTGGGGTTTCGTGAGAAAAAGTCCACGTGCGCCATACGCTTTCCGTCTCTATGTTCGATGTCGAAATCGAAACTTTGAAGGAAAGCCCACCATCTGTGGACTCTAGGGGTTAGATCGAGCTTTTTACGTGCCGACTTCAGTGAGCTACAGTCGGTGACGACAACAAACTTCCGGCCATGCAGGTAATGCCTGAAGTGTTTCACCGCATTCACGACCGCGAGAGTTTCCAACTCATATGAGTGGTACTTTGACTCAGCGGTCGTGGTACGGTGGCTGTAGTAGGCAACCACGTGTGGTACGCCTTGGACTTTCTGAATTAAGATGCCACCATAACCTACGGCACTAGCGTCTGTATGAAGCTCAGTTTCGCGATCGGGGTTGAAAATAGATAAAACGGGTTTTTTGGTCAAGATAGAGACCATGTGACGCCTTATCTCCTCATGTTCCGGTTTCCAATTAAGTTTTCCATTTCCGGTCGTCAAAGAGTATAAAGGGGCCATGACTTGTGAGAACTTAGGCACAAACTGCCTGAAGTAGGAGGCTAAGCCAATAAATTGGCGCAACTGAGTAACGGTTTCTGGGGGAGGTAAAGCAGTTAATGCTTCGATCTTTTTGGGATTGGGTCGAATCTCACCGTCTTGGACCTCAAAACCTAGGTACTCTACTTTATTTTTCAAAAAGGAGCATTTTTTAGCATTGAGTGAGAATCCTTTACTGGTTAGTGTCTGAAGGACTACCTTCAGTCGTTCAAGTGCCTGCTGTGGGCTATCCGCGATTATCAGCACGTCGTCCATATAGACGACCACGTACGTACTGGTCAAATCGCCAAGAGCTTTAATGACGGCACGTTGAAAAACTGATGGTGCATTCCTTAAACCAAAGGGCATGGCGAGGTACTCATACTGGCCATCAGGAGTAATGAACGCAGTACACTCAATAGAGTCGGGATGTATTGGTATCTGATTGAAACCAGAGGCCATGTCCAAACTGGTAAAATAACGTGCACCGTGTAATCTGGCGATCTGGTCTGAAATCAGGGGGAGGGGGAACCTATCGGGTATCGTGTTATCATTGAGTCCGCGATAATCGACACACATTCGGTCAGACCCGTCCTTCTTTTTTACCAGAAGTATCGGACTGGCGAATGGTGACGAGCTGGGTCGGATAATATTCGCCTTAAGAAGCTCATCTACTTTACCACGAACTACGCTACGCTCATCGGGGCTCAACCTATAGGGACGTCGGTACACAGTCTGGTTCGGATCTTTCAATCGTATCTTCATAGGGTCAGTATCAGCGCGTTTAGTAGGGACACCGTTCGTAAATGAACTGTCAAATGATTTTAAAAGCTCTACTAACTCGTTTCTGAATTCTGAGGGTACATCGGTGTCAAGAGAGTCAAAGCCAATGTTGGGTTTGTCAGTGTCACACCTATTGACAATTTTGGATCGAGTAAATGACAATCTGTCAGCTGACATATGTACTGCGATGCCTAAGGCTAGCATCTCGCGTCCAAGCATGATATCATAATGCAGACAATGATCGGGTAACACGTGAAAAACTACCTCCAAAGGAATATCATCAATCTCAATTTGGCATGAAATTTGAACTGTACTACAAATAGCAGTTTGCCCTATACCAGTCAATGTAACAACATTATTCACACGTTGCCCACGAAATTTGCATGCTACAGATTCTCTAATTAAAGAACACTCAGCTCCAGAGTCATATGTAAAAAGAAACTGCTCACCAGCATGTCGCAGCATCCCAGTAGGCGTGTTGACCACGCAGACGTTGACCCGCTTCTCCTGCGACGACCCCGTGGCGCTGCTGGTGCTGCTCTCCGCCGCTCCGCTTCTTCCACGTGGACAGTTCTTCGCGTAGTGGCCGACGGAGCCGCACCCGTAGCAGGTGACAGAGGGCGCCGTCGATGTCTTCTTAGGAGGGATATCACCAGTCGAAGTCTTCGATCTAACATCTTGATGTGTTGTTCCTTTTCTTGAGCGACAGTGCATCGCCTTATGACCCATTTTTCCACACACGTAGCATTTGACAGGTGGTGCTTCAGTATTTTGACGGGATCTCTTTGCATCGTGGGTGTGATCGTTCTGGCTAGATGACTTCCGCTTCATAAACGATGTAGCCTTCAATTCTTGCTGCATACGGTTCCTTGTCGTAATATCTTGCGTAAAAGATAACCGTTGGATCCGATGTTCAAATTGAGAGATGTGCGCTAAGATGGTCGATACAGCAATCTGCTCCACGGTAAGGTTTTTCCATTTAGACATTACGGATGACATCAACGAAGCCGCGTAGGAAGCCAAACACTCATTGTCTTTAGGTCTACCATTGTGCAAATTAATCAAAAATGCAGCAGCAGTTTCCGCACATTCGTACCTTGCAGTGAACAGGTCCTTAAAATTTGCCCAGGTCATTCCGTGAAATGAAACTTGCGACAGCCACGCGGAGGCCTGGCCTTTCAGCGCGCGGCTCAACGCCATCATAAGCTCCGGTCCTTGTAGATCTGGATTCGTGATGCACATGTCCGCTGTAGTTACCCATGCGCGAGCGTCCACGTTGTCTTTGTCCGGGTTAAATTCCGGTAACTGAATGTCTTTTTTCGCAGTCGGTACCTTCATTGCTTCAATCAGCGCGAGAAAGTTACGATTTTGCTGCTCCATGATCAACCGCCATCTTGAATCATCGTTAATGGACGCGTCACGTTGATTTTCTTCATTGGTTATCAAACCCATGGGCGCGTCACGTTGATTTTCGTCATGGTTCAATCCCACGCCTGATGACGAAGGGTCGAGCGGGGTAGGTGGTGATTCGTTACTTTTAACACACTCGTCCATGATATTTTATTGAAATAAAACTGGGTTTACACTCTTCGCGTTTATTACGATTAATTTCAATAACAATCAATGCAAAATAACCAAACACAACACGGATGAAAACAGATTACGATTCTAGTACGGAACGTGGTGAAGTCGGAATGAGGTTAGGAACACAACCGCACTGTTCGGCGTCTCGATCGAAAGTGAGCTCCGGGCCCGCCAACGTCAACTGTCAAAGCAACTGTCATCGAACATTTCCCGCGCGTTTCGAGCGCCATTTTGAAGTGACAGCTGGTAGTGTTGCCAACGGCTCTCGTCGGTTTCCCGCTTAAATCAGTGTTGCCACAACCTCATTCCGAATACACCCAAATCTGTTCAGACTTGACGTTCCGTTGCACGCTCCACGACATATACAAATATGTCTATGTTGAAGATTAAAAAGATTCGTCACTTTTGGAGTCACTTAGAGTCAATGTTGGTGTTAAGGTTCAAAAGAGACGAACATTTTTCATGCCACGGCTGTACCAACAAGACGGCTGCCTAAACCTTATCCTTCGCCGACTAGACCGCAAGATTATAGTGATTATTAACTAACATCATTAGTTGAACATTGCGGCGAACAAATTAAAAGGGCAATACATGTATCAATGAATGAGTCACTTATGTATTTTCTGGTTATTTACAATAAACATATGGACAAAAAAAAAAGTAAGATACAAATTTACAATAAACAACGCCATCAGCAGGATGACTAGGTACTTAAATTCTAATAAACATGCGATCATTGAGGTGTGAATATTGGAGATGAAAAAGTGAAAGAAGGTCAGAACGGCAAAATTTGTGAGTCTACATATGTTACAAATGTATTTAAGACATTTTCAGATTTCTAACATATGTAGGTAAGGATGTGTCCCTACAATCACTACATATTATAAAACAAAGCCTTTAAAACTACGCATCATATTCATTAAGATTACCACCTGTTTTTTAAAAACCTTCCCTATGAATAAACTCTGCCGACTTAGCCGAAAATTGAATTCTAATAGAATGTCTAATTTCAAAAGAGAAGACGGTTTGCCACTTACTACCGGCTTGGTAGCCGGTTTTACATCTTATCAAGGCACAAGAGTGGAAACCCTGGGCCTCGAACGGTGTAAATTAAATTAGTGTTTAAGGAAGTATATGTAGAGAATTTGTTTAAAAGTATATCCCGGCAGTTCTTTCTTCTTAGTAAGCCTTATAGCGAACCGCTGGTAGATGTTTTAAAATAAAAAAATTAATGCCCTTCTGGCACATGTATAATTCTATAACTGTATACTTTTTTATATTTCAATCGTATTTTTGCAGCAATCTGTCAGATAAGAAACACTGTCAAAATTAAAAGAACCCATCATACGAAATAATGTCAAAATGTATACAGGCCATCATTTTACGAAAAGGAATTTGCAGACACATATTAATATAAGATTTATAATAGATCTATATAAGTATTTACACATTATGCATATCGTCGTCTAGTACCCATGGTACAAGCTTTATTACTTAGTTTGGGACTAGGTCGATTTCTGTATGATTGTCCCTTAATATTTACATATTTATTTAATGTCCAATTTAAAATAGAAAGAAATGAAAGAAATATTTATTCGCAAACACACGAACACAGTAGTAGTACAAACAAAAACAAAAACATTCAGAGATTTGAGCCGTGTGCAAGCAAAAAGGGCCAGGCTCAGCATGTGCTGCAGCCCGCAGGCAGCAACGCTGATTTTCAGCCAGTACCTTGTTGGTGACAAAACGACCACACACAGAGAACATTGGGCTAAGACAGTTTAAATACTACTAAAACTAAAACTTACAATTCATCTTACCTAGTAATGTATATGTAATATTATTAGTACAAATTAAATTAAATTACTTTAATATGAGGCACACGTACAAAAACAAATACAATTTTTATCTTTGATTGCTAAGAAAATATATAAATACTGATTTATACACAAAGGTAATAATTTGTAAGATTCAAATAATTAATAACATTATTACTATTCAGTCAAATATTATTGACCGAAAAGTATCAACCCTAGACGATGATATTTTTATCAATGGACTGACCGGCCTATATGGTAAGGAATTAAGTTTGTTTAGATATAATTATTATCATGAAGACATAAACTTAACTTCTTGATATCGTATGGGCCAGACGGTCCGTTGGGCTTATTTACGTTACTTTATGAAACGGCCAAGCCATACCTTTGAAGCCAAGGTGTAGGATTAGTAAACTCAGGGCTAAGGGGCTTGGCATTTCCAGGGATCTAATAACTTTTTTACAGCGAAAGCGTTCTGAGCATGTGAGTCTTGGCCGCCAATTTTACATGAAATGTTTTTGGTGGGATCACATGTTCAGGACACTCAGAGGTACTTCCCATATCAAAATTATCAGCCACTACTTGCACGTTTGGGAGAAAAAAAATAAAAACAAAAAAACAAAAATAGTAAATATCTTGACTTCTAATGCCTGTAGAAGGTTGTAAATCGTTTCTAAACATAAAGCTACGATCAATATTACGTTTTAAACATTATAATTCAAAATATCTCTAAAAGTTGAAGAGATGGATTACTTTGATTTTCTTTTGCCCGAAAATTACGTCACTTTACCAACATGAATAAAGTTGGAAAATAAACACAATAGCTACCTGTTGTAGTATATTCCGAGGTTTATAATGATAAGTTCTAACCAATTCTGTATCAGGTTGCCCGTGGCGAAAAATTTGGCATTATTTGGCACTGTGATACGTCAATAGAATGCCAGACAGCCAGAGCACGTTTTTGTACTATGCCACCTTATATCATGTCATTGCTAGTTATTCTATTATCAACTTATTGCAAGTGGATTACTTGGAAACGAACGCAATTGTAAGTTGTAATAGTTTTGACGATACTCGTATTTCAAAGTCCATTTACTTTTTTATCATATTGAGCTACTTTCTTTCATATTGCTACATACTACAGTAAAAGTGAAAATGAAAATATTTATTCAGATTTACACATTACGGTATAGTAAGTGACAAATTCACTGGTCACAGGAGACCCCGCTCTTGCATAAATGCTTAAAGCTATAACATTAATTAAAACAAATATATAACAACACTTTGAAACGATAAAAAATCTTAACAAAAACTTAGAAATTTGCGACAAAATAGAGTATCTTCTAGAATTCAACATCAAGTTAACATCCCTGTTTTCTTTCCTTCCGAAACTCCATCAATAGGTATATACAGAAAAAAGGAATAGACTGCGAACGAGATAACAAATAAGACCCATCTCCCTTCGATTCCGGTCACTTTTAAGCAAATCACTTTTTCTTTAAAAAATGAGACACGTTTTAATTGCCGACTATACTTTCTTGCACGAACGTTAATTGCGGGTTAAGACATAATGTCAAAGAAGCTCAAATACGACGATGTACCCCGGATTTTCGTCGCAGTAACGTGACAATAGGGTAGTTTAGGGAGTAAATATACCTGTGTTAATAAATAAGTAATTTTTTTTTAAATGGTAATAATTTTTCGTTCTAATTTTTTATTAAGTACCTAATACTATCCACTTGTTATTAAATTATATTATAAACAATAAAAAAGTGTGTGTGTCAGCTCCGACGCACGACTGGAGTTTACTCTTCAGGCCAGGCGCGCACCACGATTTTTTTTTAGTCGCGCGCTAATTTTGTCGCAGAAATAAGCGTACTTCTGGGTTTATGAAAATCGTGGTGCGCGCACTCTAATATAAACCCATATCTTGCATTTATGCGACAAAATTATCGCGCGACTAAAATCGCGGTGCGCGCCTGGCCTTAAGAACGATTATAAAATATATACTCAAAACTCAATACGTTTATTGCACATAATGATTAGTAAATAGTTTAAGTATCACATTATGTACCCTGTTGGATATAAATAAACTTAAAAATAACATGTACACGAAAACAACTAAATTTGTATACACTATTTACATAAAAAACTCTGTATAAAAATTTAGCCGATTCCGATAAGGGTTCCGCCAATATTGAATTGAACATTACATTCAAGAAAGATCTGGTATTAGACCTAGCTATTTACATTAGACAAAAACAAACGTACAAAATCACCTTCCTTAAAAAAATCCTTAAATAAATCCAAAATCTCCTTAACAACAACTCCAAACAGCGTTTTGAACTTCTCCTCCCAACTTTCGGTAGAAAACAAAATATCCTTCGTCTTCTCAACCAGCCTTTCAAAAGTAATACGTCTCTTCTTCTTGTCCTTATTTTGTCTTTTATCTTCCATATCAGCCCGCTCATTAGTAGGCTGATTGACCTATAGATACTCGGACCTCTTCACATCTGTTACTCTTTTTGACTTCCGCGGCTTACGAACCTCTTGTTGTGGCTCGCTCTCTAATCTGTACTGACTTACTATTCGCTGGCCCTCAGCCTGACAGACAGAATCTTCAGACTCTTTAGATTGTAACGGCTTCGACAAAACAGCATCTCTATATGACTTTCCAAAACTTAAGTCATTCTCAAAAACAGATGGCGCATCCTGACTACAAACATCCGTATCCTTTTTTCCTTATTTTGCATATACAACCAAAAAGCCCGTTTATATATACATCCCTCAGCAGACATAATCCTGCGAATTTCTTACTCCTTCACAAAAACCGGGCACGACTTATCTAAGGCCATATGGCTGCCTTTACAATTAATGCATCTAAGAATAGTCGTTTCGCAATTGGCATGCTCCCCGCCGCATTTCGGACAAGTAACTTTAGTAGTAGGACAAAACCTGCTCAGATGACCGAACTTCCAACATATTGAACATTGGGTAACCGGGAAAGTGTACTGATTTACCTTAAATCGGCAACCGTAGGCATAAACATATGGCGGTAAAGAAGTTCCCTTAAAACACAGACGAATAGCTTCAGCCTTAACCCAACGCCCATCATGATCCAAACGGTTCAGTCTACATATTGACAAAATGTCTTCAGACCCTTCAATATTCTTTAAAAATTCGTCTTCCTCAACCTCCAACTCAACCTGTCTTATAATTCCATAAGTGCAGCATGCCATATTAGACCAATAAGAACGTCTCGTCTCATTGTTAAACTCCTGAGAAGCCAGAAGCTTCTCCGCATCATCCTTAGGCGTTAAACTGTATGCGAACTTTACGTGGACCCATAAACTTGACGGATAAAATTCCTTTTATAAGTACCCTTAAATTGCAGCAACTTTGCCAAACCAATCTGTTTCGGTAAATCTTCTTTTGACACTATATAAACTTCAAATAGCTTGTCAGGCACACCGTCCGGCTCCAGCTGCGTTTTGGCGGTTGCTAAAACCCGCAAGCGTTTAGGTTTCCTGCCTATTGTGATAAAACTATCACTACAACCACAGCTTTCGTCGCTCAGACCACAAGCACGCTTCACCGCTATATGCCGCACATCCGACATGGACTCAGCGTCCGATAAAATATCCGATTGACTCAGCCCTGCCTTATTATCAAACTCCACTTCAGATAGCCACGACGGAGCTGCCCGCTGCCCACATTCTAAAAGTGACGTATCACTCACGACACCTCGACTTGACTCACTCATCGCAAAAACAGCGAAAAGGACTCTAAAACTGAATTAACTTATAAATAAAATAAAATTTGATAAAATTTTCAACCGTCGCCTTTGCCAACCAAACGTCAATCCTCGCAATACTTATATTTTTGGAACGTATCTGCCGTGCTAATTTAAAAAGTCGTATCCCAGTATACGATCGGGGTAAAAATACGACTTCTTAATTTAGCAGGTTATGCGTTAAGCGTTATAGACTAAGCTCCCGATATAAAATGACTTTCACAGAGATGTTTATTTGATGAAATGTATTTTATATTTAGTTTAAAATGTCAATAAATATATTGCATATGGGTTGCCTAACAAATTTTAGTCCAGGGTATGTTTAGTTTAAAATTAAAAATTTTTTTTTTACATTTCACCGATTTGATTATTAGATAAATTCATAATTAAATAGTCTGTAATTTTATTTAATTTCAATTCAACAATCAGACCTTTGCAAAATGCAAGTAGGTATAGATTTACCTGTTTATACCTGGCTACCCAATAGTTTTGTGACGGGAAAAGAATAGGCAACCTAACGTTTGCATGTTCTATGGGCTTCATACTTTCGATTGGTATAGAATTTATCTAATATTAATCAAACCGGTGAAATGTTTAAAACAATTTTTTTTTATTATTAATTAAACATACCCTGGACTAAAATTTGTTAGGCAACCCATATGCAATATAATTATTGACATATTAAATTAAATATAAAATACATTTCATCAAATAAACATCTCGGTGAAGGTTATTTTATATCGGGATCTTAGTCTATAACGCTTAACGCATAACCTGCTAAATTACGAAGTCGTATTTTTACCCCGATCGTATACTGAGATACGACTTTTTAAATTAGCACGGCAGATACGTTCGATTTTACACCCCATATTTTTCATACCCCGGGCTTATATATGAAAATCGATTCTTAAGGAGTAAACTCCAAAAATTAAAAATCTATAATATTTTAGATACTTTTGTATATGTTTATAAATTTAAATAATTTACGACAAAAATTACATAATTAAAGCCTGACCAGAAATATATGAGGGTTGTCAAGAGGGCGCTATTTATAAGATTTATATGGCAAGAATAATAATTTTGCAACCAATCGCAACCGCACTTTAATGGCATTAGTTTAAATACTTGTCAGTTCCTCCCCGTAACCTCGTAATATCATTTAATGGAATGCACTCTTTTCCTGATTGTTTTTCGTCTAGTAAACGCGTGTACACTTTCTTTATAATAATACGTTCTCGACTGTGAATGGCTTTCGGCATTATCTTTGGATATTTTTAAATATTTGCCTTTTAAAGAAACCGCCACGTATGACATTGAAATTGTTTGACCAAAGCGAGCGAAGCGTCTTCGTTGCAGCCTGGCCAATAATATTTTTGTATGTTATTTTTTATACTACGACGGTGGAAAACAAGCGGCCCGACAGATGTTAAGCAGTACACCGCCTATGGACGCTTGCGACGCCAGGAGCATCACACGCGCGCCGCCGACCCTTTAAGAACCTATTTACTCCCCTCTTGAAGAACCGCATACTGTATCCCCCGGGGAAAACCTCGGCAGCTCATTCTACATGCGGAGCATTCTCGTTAGGAAATTTCTCTGGAACCGCGCAGTTCTCGACCATTTAGGCACCATTTATTTAGGGGAGTTTGGATGTCTGTGATATGTGTTACGCTTTCAATGGTAAAATATACAAATTCCGAAACAAATTCGCGAGATCTAGAGCTCACAGAGCCAATAGTTAATGCGAAGCCGCGGGTAAAAGATAGTTTTAGATACTCATGACGGTACAGTTTGATATAAATCACCAGTTGTAGAGATTGCTCGAGTGATAATTCAGTTATTTTCCTCTCCTTCGATAGATACACAATAGAGTGTCCGGACGAGATGACAAATAGGACCCATCTCACTTAGTTTCCGGGAGAACTCGCTCCGTGAATCTAGTGTTTGCTTTTAATGAAAATAAGTTTTGATTTTAGACAAACTGAATTGCGTAACCTTTCGGAAGACTACTCTTTGCCCTTGTTGCAGTTATTCAGTCAAAACGGCAAGGTTGAATGAAAGTCAAAACATTTAATGTGAATTACTTTTCACAGGTGTCGTGTAGGCACAATTCAATTGTGAATTACGTTATTACAACGCTATTGCCAGAAATGGTTTCTTAAAAAACATAGACCAAAAAGATTTGGTAGATCCTAATTAGAAAGTACTTGAAAAAATAAGTCCCCATTTTTTATGAAAACCGTTAAAATATAGGCCAATTTTATGATATATTTAATTAATTAGATAGGTACGATTGTAATCTCCTTGGTAAGAATTTAGTGGTGACGTCACTATTGATTTGCCTCGTGCTGCAAAACGGCAATGACAAGTGAAAGTCAAAAAAAAAAATATGAATAATTTTTCACATTATGTCATATTGTCACAATGTTATTATTTATTGCGGTATAAGAGCCCTATTCCCACGGATGGTTTTTGAATAAACATAGGTCGTAAAAAATTGGTGTGTGTGCTGCTACGCTTCAGTAAAAGGACGTATCTTACTATGACATCCGTACAAAGATACGATCTTTTACCGTAACACGGCAGTGTGGACAGAACAGCATCGCAACTGTATCGCGACCTTTTTGCGACTGCATCAACATTTCACATAGTTTAAACTAATTTCATTACTTTATTATCAGACAACCCGAAACTATTATTTTTATTTGGTTATTCGGACTAGTTTTGAAACTGAGAATCAGCACTCAAATCACGTCACTTTGTGGAAAAATGACGGTCGCAAACTACAAAAAATACAGTGGTACAGTTCCCACACTAAATCCGTCTAAGTAATGGACTTGTACTATTTATCTATTCTGTGGTAATAGTCCGACTGTAAGATTTTTAACGCTGTGACCATATCTTGTCGCCTACGCTCTTTTAGAATGAGGAACAACTCAAATAGTTTTTTTTATCACAAATTATGTATTTTAGAAAATTTAGTAATATTACATTTTTATCCTTATCTATCTATAAACCTATTTATAAAAAATGCAAGTGTCCGACTGACTGGCTGACTCATCAACGCAGAGCCGAAACTACAAATGCTAGAGAGTTGAAATTTGCACACTAGATTACATTTATAAAGTGTACAAAAGATAAGGAGCCATTTTGAAAAATTCTGCCCCTAAGGGAGTTAAAAAGGGGATAAAAGGTTGTATGAGGTTCAAGTTTTTTTTTGAAGTTAGGAACTTGAAACTTCGTAAAAAGGTTTTAAAATAGAATGTAAAAAAACTGATTTCAGCGTTTTTGAAAATTCATCCCCTAAGGTGGTAAAAAAGGGGTTGAAAGTTTGTGTAGAGATCAAAAGTTATTTGAGCGCGGGGCTTGAAACTTTGTAGGTATAAGGGCATGTTATTAGAATATTAGAAAAGTAATTTCAGTGTTTTTGAAAATTATACCCCTAAGGGGGTTGAAAAGAGGAGGAAAGGTTGTATCGGGTATAAGTTGTATTTTCAGTTAGGAATTATACTCTTTGAAACTTTTTATATAAAGATTCATATTAAAGATTTATAAAGATTTATTTTATTAAAAAATTTTCAGCGTTTTTGAAAATTCATCTCCTAAGGCGGTGAAAAAGGGGTGGAAAGTGTAGTTTGTATGATAATCAAACATTTTTTGAGTGCGGGACTTGGAACTTTGTATGAGGGCATATTGGTTTATTTATTCATTTAATCTTTATTGCACAAAAGAAAACTTATCGTACAAAAGGCGGACTTAATGCCATGAGGCATTCTCTACCAGTCAACCTTAGGGCAAAGCGGAAAAATTGTAGGCGTTGCAACTAACTTACACATAAGTAACAAATCATAATTATAATACTTATATGTACATCATTTATATTATTAGAATACAAGAAAAGTATTTTCAGCACTTGACTTAAATATCATACAACTTTCAAAAAAGAAATCGCGAGCAACACAGCTAGTTTGATTATATCGGAAAAAGGCCTGGTTAAAAAAATGCAATTTTGTCAATTGTTTACGCAAAATATTTCAAATATGTGTACAGTCGCCATCAAATATATCGCAGCATATAAGGCGTTCATAAATATCTGAACACGACTCTTATTTACTGGGCGTTACAGTACATTTTCAGATATTTATGGACGCCTTATATGCTGCGATATATGTATCTGATGGCGACTGTACATTTTGTTTCCAAAGCACTCGATACGCTCTATTAGAGTTGGAGAGCGAGGCTCCACTTTAATTCAGTCGGTATCTTATCGGAACAGGTGTTAAGTGCTATAGCTGATAACACAACATTGAACTAGTTAGGTTAGGTTTCCCCATTACGTGTATAAAACGCACATCCTAGGGTAATAGCTAATGCGCTTAACCCCTCACTGCATACGATAATAAATTCAACCTTATTGGCACAGGAAAAAGTTCAAATTGTTTTTTTTTTATATATTTCATCTATCATTATCTACTCTAGTTTTTCTTCTATGAGTTATTCAGTTACTAACTCTTATACCTATAAAGACATACATTTATTTGACATTTACATTTCGCGGGAGAACACTACGCCAGAAACGTAGGGTTGCAGGTTCGAGTAGATCCGAGCGCGGCGGCCAAACGAGTGAGCGAGACACACGTGCCGCGCACCGCTGCCGCTGTCACGTGGTCGTGGCATCTCCACGACACAGCTCACAAATCCAATTCTTATTTACTGAGGATCCTCTTTTATAGAAAAACACCACCGAATGCTTAATTTCATAGAATTTTCATTTCATAGACAATTTTTTTCCTCGGAAGTCACACATATTCAGAAATCCAGAAAATGACAACCAATAGATTAGATTATTTCTCTCTCTTTGGTCGCACCCTCATGAATGAGGATTGTGGTCATCGGTGGATATGGATGCTCTACGCCTAGTTTTTATGATCTGCCTCCACCGTTGCCTGTTCATCGCGTCTCTGATGACCGAGCAATACTTGGTTGAGGAAGCCCTTCACTTGATCGGTCCATCTGGATGGTGTTCCCAACAATGATCAGCAAGGTTAGATTAGGTTTGTGTTATAACATTCCAAAATATAAGTTTCAGAAAAATATGCTTTCGATTAAAATAAATTTCTATGAAATGAATTTTCTCTGAAATAAAATTTCTATGAAATGAAATAGGTACTATGAAATTTGTATGAAATGAAAATTCGATGAAATGTTTGTCTATAAAACAAGGGTAAACCTAGTTTGTGTCATGTCATGTCTGCATAACTGGGAACTGGAACGGTAAATAGGTTTACTGGCGTGGAGTGGCTTTTAGTATTATCTATGTATCGAGTACGGATACTCAACTGATAACGTATCGTCAGCAGCCCACCATTTTTAAATCAATCATACATAGAATTAAACATTTCGAAACAGCCCGTCTAGCATAACTGAGCATTTCCCATAGTTTATACAAAATTAAAACGTCCATTAATGTTCAATTCTATTTTTCCTATTTCGTTACCAATTTTCTTCGTTTTTTCCAATACATTGATTTGGGATTCAGTATTATTAAAAAATTATACGCATAACAGAACTTTAATCATGGAACATAATCATAAATTGAACTTTAATTATGAATCTTAATTTTGCACAAACTTTTTGAGAAATGCTCAACTATGCTTCGCGACTCTTGTCGTTACAGAAAGAGACAGGCAATTATAGTCGCGAGTGACAGTTGTGTTAGAGGTGCTGCGTTCTCACTCATGAACTCTCACGAACAGTCTCTAACACAACTGTTACATGTAACCGAGAGTTGAACCTGGTTAAGATTCTGTTAGTAATCGCATGACGTATTATAATTATAAAACATTATTTACATTGATTTTGACCGGGTTATGCATGAGATAAAAAAAGTTTTTATTCAATGTGAAATCTACGCCATGTTTCCTATGAACAGATTTCCCTATCTCTTACGGTTTGTGAATTCTCCCTACTGACCCATTTGGATTGATCACCTTGTATATTTTGTTGTTTGTTTTGAAATTGAAACTGGTAATACAAACAACACTCGAAAAAGCCTCCCGCCAATAATATCCTTCAAAACACTTCGTAAAATCGTAATTGAATTCGAGATCTCCTTTATCTCTTCAAATAAATCTAATTAATTTTATAACAACAGTGATTCAGAGGGCTCGTAACAGCGTGGCGAAATTTAAAGTAAATATAAACTTAATCGCCAAATTGAAAGCAAACCAAAGGTCTTAGGAAAATATTGAATGAGAGGAATTATATTCATTAATGTTTTTAACGGGTTGGCCACGACTCCAGCGGAGCCACAGGCGCGCCAGCGGCCTATCGGTGTAACTCGGGCGTCGGTGACCTTGTAATGCCGAATCCTTCGACGAGGCATTCACGTGAATGCCCTTCACCCCCGCGCGCGTCAAGCACTTATTATTCTTATATTATATTATTCTTCTTATATTCTTTGGAGGAGCGGCCATCGGCGACTATAGGAGTGAGCGAGACACCACACTCGGACCTTTCGCTCCCACCTATGGTCGCCACTCGTCGCTTCGCTTGTTCGTCGCGATGCGGCATATACAACCTCACACAAATCGATCTATTCCCAAAATATGCTCAAGAAGGCTTGGGTTATGGGTACTAGACGACGATATACACGTACTTAATACAGATAAATAATAATATACTTAAATAAATAAAACAACCATGCCCGATCACAAATATTCGAGTTCATCTCACAAATATTTGCCCTGGCCGGGATTCGAACCCGGGACCGCCGGCTCAGTAGGCAGGTGTCTACAAACCGAGCCAAACGCGTCGGCGTCATTATAGCTCTATTAGTTATTATTACCTATTAGAGATCCGAAGCTCCCAAAGTATTGATCGTAGATTAAAAATCATCATCATCATCATCATCAGCCTATTCTTGTCCACTGCTGGACATAGGCCTCTCCAACTGCACGCCATTGTACGCGATCCTCGGCTACTCTCATCCAGCTTTTGCCAGCCACCCTGCACAGATCATCGCTCCATCTAGTCTGAGGGCGTCCCACACTACGCTTGCCGATCCGCGGTCTCCACTCAAGAACACGTTTACCCCACCGGTTATCGGTTCTTCGGCTAATATGGCCAGCCCACTGCCACTTCAAATTGCTAATACGGTGAGCTATGTCGGTAACTACCAAAGTTCTCTGATTAAAAATAAATATGACCAAATTTGTAGGAAATTTTATGTAGAAACTTTTGTCCGGAGTAATTATAATGCTATTTGTACAGATATTCGCGATATGAGCAAAAATCTGAAAAAGGTACCTTCAACTCCTACACCCTCAGCACACCCCCAACTCGGGGGACTTTTAGTATGTCCATCTGGATACCCGAAGTTATAACTGTACCAATTTACAAAACTACACGAAATTATTTCCCCTGATTCCTATGCTCGAACTATGTTTTTTTAACCGCTCACCGCTGCCGCCAGTTGCACGGATTCGTGGCCGTTAAGAGTATTTTCGGAATGCCTAAATTTCTAGGTAATTAAATCCGAGAAAATTATCCGAGAAAAAAAGGAAAGTATCCTGCTGGGTAAGTAATTTCATAAATTCTTAGCACTCCGACGGTGGAAAACCTTCAGAAACGAGAATAAAAGCTTCACAAAATACATGGACAAATTTACTGCTGAGCTAACCTTTTATTTCAGTAGATAAATGTGTGATGCAAGATTCTCTCTTTTGGTGTTTGCAAAAACTGCCTTAAAAAAATACTTTATTTGTTTTAACCAGGTCGTCGGTCCACCTCGTTGAAGGTCAATGCTGCGTCTTCAAGATCAAACAATTATTTTTTGGATATTTTTGTCTCATACTTAAAATAAAAAATGGCTAATTTATTTTCTTCTCAATAAGCCTAATAGTTACTTAACATGTTTCCTTTTGTATTTCAAAGGGTTTACACTTGTTTCATGGAATTTATATTTCATAAAAAGCTTTTTTTTACCTGATACCATAAAAACATTTAGCAATGTGATAACACAAACCTTATCTAACCTGAACTTAAGGTTGTCATTTTCAAGATATCTGAAAAAATTATGTATTCCGGGGAAAAAAAATCTATGAAATTTAATGAAAATTAGATGAAATGAAGCATTATGTGAAGTGTTTGCCTATAAAAGAAGATGATCCAATTTCAAAGATACGGAACGGATAGAGTAATGTCCTGACGATATGCGCCGAGTCCAGGAGTACCGCATTCTGAATTGAACCCTTCCAGCCATTCATCAAGAGCCTCTTAAGGCGTTTGTCGAGACTCTTCGCTATAAGACTGTGCATCGAAACGACTATCGAGACGATCGTCGAATCAACATCCCACACGGCGGTCACAATACAATACAATACAACAATACTTTATTGCACACCAAAAAAGTTTACAAAAGGAAACAAGATAAATACAATTTATAAATAACGGTAGACAACAGGCGGTCTTATCGCTAAAGAGCGATCTCTTCCAGACAACCTTTGGGCAGTGAAATTGATGAAAATTTTAACTTAATACAGAGTAGGTGCAGCGAAAGGCGAAGGGAGCACATAACTAGATACTAACAGAAAACAAGTACGCATATGGGTAAATATACACTTACATAAATAGATATACATAAACTTACACATACATACAACCTCACCTCCCCTACCTTACCTACAAAGAAATCTCAGCTCAAACTAGAGTCAGACCACGATAACTCTTCCAAGCAAATGAACTGCCAAACCATACATTAAACTGACTCACTTTGTCTATGGAAGAGTTAGTGTGGTCTGACTATATTCAGACACACTGGCTGTCTCCTTCAAGCGCTGCAAACTCATTTCTTCAAATTTGCATAAAGAAAACGTATAGATTCCGCAGAATAATCTAAGAGAAGCGGCGAATCTTGTCTTACTCTATTTATAAGGCACATTGTATTTGCATAAAAGGTTTGTTCACCCCTAGCTTGGGTGCGTTACGGCCTACATCTTCCCTGGCAAAGAACAATTTTTCTGTCTCACACTTACCAGATTTGCATACAAACAAGTATTGAATTTTCGATGGCGAATTATGTTACGCCTACAGTATCCCTTACCATTGAACTAGTACAACATTGAACAATACAGATTGAGTTTAATCTAGTGCAGAAACGATCATTTCTTACCGACGTCGTCAATCAATAGCGACAGAGTAAAAGATTTATAAAGATAATAGAACAGCGCTTTTAGCAGTTACTTTGTAGAACTAAAATTCTCCATGCAAATCGTTAACGCTGTTGTCGCTATTGAGTACAGTCACTGTAAGCTCATGGTAAGGATAGACGACGTTGGTAAGAAAGGTCCTCGTTTCTGCACTAGATTAAATATGTTCTCGGATTTGTTGCGTTTAAATTTTGTGGTACATGAACGTCGTAGAGTAAAATTGTATTTTGACCCTTTAACCTGACGAACTGTTACTTCACAACACAGTTTAACACAAAGTCGCTTCCTGCTGTCTATCTGTCCCTATGTATGCTTAGATCTTTAAAACTACGCAATGGATTTGATGCGGTTTTTCTTAATAGTAGAGTGATTCAAGAGAAAGGTTTATATGTATAATATATGCATAATTTATCAGCATTGCACCGCAAGCCGCGGCCGGGCGCTACTATTTAATAATAGTAACATGTGTATGTGCTCGTAATTCAGTAAATCCGTATGGAGCCCCTCAAGGCTTTAACAGTTCTTGGAACAAATGGGAAATACCCCATTAGACTTTGTCAGGTCTCCCGTGAGTTCCCAAGGGTTGAGGAGCGTATATACGGAATTTCAAGCCCGCCCGTTTGTAATTGGACTTCGTCTTCGTTCCCTAAAAACTGACTTCGTCTTACCGCCGGCAAGGAAGAGACTAGCTTTCAACTGTTTGTTAAATAAATAAATGAATATCGGACAACCTCACACATATTAATCTAGCCCCACAGTAAGCTCTAGTAGGCTTGTGTTATGGACACTAGACGAACAATAAACATACTTATTTATATATACATAGTTAAGTTTGCACCTCATTATGTATGGCGCCGGACAAGCAACGAAGAATATATTTTTGTAATTTAATCAAGTATGTGTATTGCTAATTTCTAGTGAACATTTTTAATTAGATTATCCAGTCTCTGTGTTAATTTGCTACCTCTTAACTGAGAGCCAGAGCAGTCAACCACAAAACCACTACGCGTCTCTCCTCCCTTAACCAACAGAACAACTTCATCCACAAGTTGTATAACTTTGGTCTTAGATATAGGACATGACTGTGTATTATATTATCTGTTTCATGTTTACATGAACTTTTATATTGCTTTTATATTGTCTACTAGACGGCGCCCGCATCGTCTTCCGCGGGGAGAAAAAAATAAACACTGCAAATTATTATCTTCCCTGTTCCCTTAGACATGTGTAATTTTTTTCATGCTTTTTTATTTTCATGCAGAAACATGTTTGATCAGAGAGAGAAATGTCTAAAACAATCAGTATTTTTGAACGGGTAAGGAGCCTTAAAGTAGACTCTAAAGACTAAGTATTAGACCTCTAGGCTGCTATAATTTGACTCATAAGTCGATTGCGATAGCAGCTTATTAACGAAATTTCTGAATAAAGACGGAGAATTCGTGAGTTTCCTATGAATATATGTCGTTTTGAAGCTGAATAAAATCGTCTACTTTAATTGCGAGGGCAATATCGTTGACATATCACTCAGCGCAAATTTCATTACTGTTACCATACACGATCAATAATAGAAGACTGTAAATGCTTGTACAACTCGCGATCCCTCGAACTTTAAACTGTTGTAGACATTTTAACGAGACTGAGCAGCCCTGGATCAAGGGGGATTCACTCCGCGCCGCGTGTGACGAAATATACCTACTAATTTCCATCGCATCAGTCTGTATTCGGCTAGGGTCGGCACTTTCGAAGCGGAACCAACGCATCGATTACATTTTTATTATTTATATATTTTCATGATTATTTATTATTTTTCACCAACTACAAAAAGGAAGAGTAAGTGTTCGTCTGTATTAAATCCTTTTGTACCAATATATTTACCAGATTCGCCGTAAATTTCGTTTTGTTGGCGTAGGCAACCCTTTGAGTATGACACGCCCCACAACGTGCTACAACCAACGACGTTGCACGTCATTCAGAGTTACCAATCAGATACTTGTAGGCTAATTCCTTTGTAAAAGCGGCAAATAGCCTAAGAGTGCGGCTTCTGCTGTAGTGTCTTTATTCTTTGGTGAGGGTAATATCGTTAACATGTCACTCAGCGCAAATTTCATTACAGTTACCATACATGATCAATAATAAAATATTTTAAATGCTTGTACAACTCGCGATCCATCGAAGTTTAATTTAAACTTAAACTTAACAACAGTTTAAAACTGTTGTAGACTTTAAAGAGAATGGACAAGCCTGGACCCTAATTCCATAATATACAGGTTGGAACAGTTCGAAGGACTTTTAAGCAAACAGGAAATTGTTCAGACTGAGTAAGTACTTAATTTTTGACCAATGAACTATGTAAATATTTCTATCCATTTTTGAGACACAGTTTATTAAACATTAGTGTAAAAATCTGCACATATCAACCCTAGCATCTGTCGAACATCGCTTAAGTTAAAGACAGGTGTGAATTTAAAATTTTAATAAAACCTTTGAGTTAGTAGGGTTGTCACTGATATTAAAATATTTTATTTTGATGACTTTTTTTTTATTTTTAAATTCAGCTTTACCATTATAATGGATCGATTGTAGATCACTCGAATGAACCCTATCCTGTCAGCTCAGTGTTTAGAAATGTTCCACCCTGTATAAGGTGCTAAAAAATCAGATGCCAATACTTTCAGAACTAATAGTACTCGCCTTTGGGAGTATACTTAAGTATAAATCATTTAAAAGTGCATGTTACTTTTTAGAGAAAACTAGGAAAATAACTGCGGTACAAAAGTACATCCTGTTAATGAGTTGTTAAATAGTCTGTAATTAAGGCCTCTCATTTGAAACCTGTACCTCTTGCACAGGATGATTATGATTGGGGAGAATCTAAATTTAATTATATGGTTCGAAAAATAAAAATCATTTTTTTAAATAAAATGTTTTCAAATTCCCACACAATTACTTTGATGTAAATTAACACCTCGTAAAGTAGGTATTGGCATCTAATTTGTTAGCACTTATATCGCTCTGATATCTCAGAAATATCTCCGAAGTAGCGATATACCTAGTATAAAGCTCTCCATCATGTCAGTACGCCTGTTCTCAGTAGGGTTATCATCCGAGCTTTAAATGTCATACCAAACAATTGCGTACGTGATCAGATTACCAACAGACAAATACCCAGAATCACCTAAGAAGCCTATTAACAAACTCTAGTAATCAGGGGCCCGCACGTCCGAACGTAATGTCTGAAGAAATCTAAAATTCCACGCGCATCTTGAATAGCAAGGATATTCAATCTGTTAGGGACTAATTTAGCCCGACCGATTCAAAAAGTCCCTTATCTCTTTTGGCGCTTATTACATAAACACGCCTTGTCTATATTGGATTATAGTTTATAACGCCGTAAGCGACGGCGAGGGTAGCTTTCTCCTTAATTCGGGCGGATTTTCCGGAGAGGACTTGTATGCGATATGAATATTATTATTTTTCGTCCAATGTGATAATAGCTTATTTTTAGGGTAAGGCTTTTGGGTCGCAACGTGACGAACAACGTTATAAAATACCTTTCATATAATTAAAAACAATTAACAAATTACTTTTGAATAAACCATAGTCTAAATTCTGCGTATCTAAATGGTATATGTCCGTGATGTCGCCATTATGTATGTCTACGGTACAGTAAAAGTAACAGTATAGTAACAGTACTGACATTTTATTGTGATATGTTTTTACATATCGTGCTATGGATATACATTTATTTGGAAAAGATCTTTAGTGATAGAGGTCCCGAGGTTTTTGGTGCAGGAATGATTTGACGAATATTTTCGGCCTAGTGTTAATAAATCATAATATAATATACCTACGGGCGTCCCAAGACATGGAATTAAGGAAAAAGTACCTTAAATATCGTAGATAGGGAATTTTGCCGAAAGAAGACAATGTGTTATTTTTAAAAGTTAGTAATTCTTCATTTAAAGATTTTCTAAGAATTACTTGCTCAATTATTCGTCGTCGGCAATAAATAATTTTCTTGTAAGTAATTTAATTCAAACATTTTACGTTTTTTCTTTCTCTTAAGATACTACGTTACTAACGAGGAATTATTATTTTTTTGTCCATTCTATTGGCGTCATAAAAATAGGGGTGTTTTTTTTTCATATTTATGTCGGTTCGATTCTCAGACGAAGCAAGTAATTCTTAGAAAATCTTTAAATGCAGAATTACTAACTTTTAAAAATAACATAAAGTTTTCTCTCACCAAAATATCCTATTTACGATATTTAGGGCACTTTCCCTTGATGTCACATAGTCTTGGGACACCCGGTATGCACCGAAAACCCCGAAGTATGGTGATAAGATTGATTGTTAGCTGCAACTTTTCAAATGATTTGTATAATTAATTTATTTTATTTATTCTTTTATTGCACAATACACGAAATAACAAATGCGGTGAGCCAGCCGGCGACATAACAGAACTAATATTCCTATCATATTTTATTGTTTGATGACGCGTTTGGCTCGGTTTGTAGATACCTGCCTACTGAGCCGACGGTCCCGGGTTCGAATCCCGGCTGGGGCAAATATTTGTGTGATGAACTCGAATATTTGTGCTTGGGTCATGGTTGTTCTATGTATTTAAGTATATATTTATCTATATAAGTACGTATATCGTCGTTTAGTAGGTATCCATAACACAAGCCTTCTTGAGCTTAATTTGGGACTAGATCGATTTGCGTGAGGTTGTCCGATATTTATTTATTTATTTATTTATTATTTATTTATTGTGAAGGGAAAACTTCGCCAAACACTGAAATCGGAATCCTATTTAACCTCATCAATTTTCCTACATAATTGCATAATCTGTCGGTGTATATCTCATTCATCATCATAGACGAATGAGATAAAGATGTCCACTGCTGGACAAAGGCCTCGCCCAAAGTTCTCCATAACAATCGGTCTTGCGCCGCCCTGGTCCAATCTCTGCCCGCGATCCTAACCAGGTCGTCGGTCCACCTTGTTGAGGGCCTTTCTACTCCATTCAAGAACCTTTCTACCAAACAGCCATCGAATCTACAAGCAATGTGCCGCACACTGCCACTTAAGTTTGTGCGACTGTCTGAGCTATATGTATAACCTTGGTATCTCATTGGCTACACGAATTTGTCCTGTCCGAAGCGAGAGGCAATATGTCACATAGGAGTCACACTGCGCTATTAGGGGAGCGGCGGGCGGTCTAGCTTTATACGGCTTCACCCTCGACAGAGGCAGCGAAATCCTTGACTATTTATACTTGAATATAAATACATTATATCTCAGTATAAATTGGTTGTCTGTAAAGTCGGTATACGGACGGTAATTGTACGTGATAACGTATACCAGCCGATATAGTGGAAGAGAGATAGATGCATCACAAGCTGAACGCTTAGGCTGATCGTGCGTCTATCTATCGCTTGTTCCGCGCTCTCGCTTGCACGCTCGGCTCAGGCGGAACGGGACAGTGACAATGAGTCATGCGTTTTCGTGCGTGGAAATGAAATAATAATTTATTCAAGTAGGATTCATGGGAATCACTTTAACACCCCGACAC
This sequence comes from Apotomis capreana, assembly GCA_947623375.1. NCBI lineage: Eukaryota > Metazoa > Arthropoda > Insecta > Lepidoptera > Tortricidae > Apotomis > Apotomis capreana. Next base: position 14,404,167 of record OX392519.1, read on the forward strand.
CCGACGTCATCATGAGACCCTCATTCAATGGTATAGAAAATGCTACTAAACTTAAACAAAACTACAAATTTTAAATCCGTAGCTTCAATATTGGCTCTATTATTTATTTATTATTTATTTATCTCGCCGGACAAGTCTTTTGATAGAAAAACTGCATTCAAATTGGTCCATCCGTTTGGGAGTTAAGATGACACATACAGCTATATCGGACAATCTCGGGTATATACCTGGGACATCGATTGTTTGGCGATATCTCAATGTAAACTCGAATTAGTGCCCCGATATCACTGACGTATTCGTAATACCAGAGCTCTGTGAAATAAATCAAAACTTATTGTGCCTGGAAACGTAATAGTCATAAATCAGGGACTTTAAAAACAAAGCTACAAAGTGAAACAGTTGCAGTAAGTTGCAGTAGAGCTAGAGTTGCCATTTCTGAAACCTGGCTTTCAGATCAACATAAATACATACTATAATCACGCTTTTATCCCAACGGGGTAGGCAGAGACCACATTTTTCCACCTGCTACGGTTCTGACATGCATTAATCTCCTCATGCATGCTCGTCGGTTTAGAGTCAGCTCGACTTTTGACTTGCCCTTTTTTCAGAACATCTCCAATCTGATCAAGAAACGTTCGTCTAATAGGCCTTCCTTTTGCAACATTTCCATTCACATTCACCTTGTAGATTTGTTTCGTGAATCTTCTTTCATGCATCCTCTCTACATGCCCAAACCAACTAAGCATCCCTTTCTCAATTCTAGTGACTACATCGTCGTTCACACGTTCTCTTATTACACTGTTTCTTAACAGAACAAGACACGTGAAAAGCCCGAATTTTTGAGCTCAAAACTCGGATGGGCGGTCATGTCCATATTTCTTTTTCTACTCACTGAGTAAAATTATAAATCAACCTTCATACAAGAAAGGAAGAAAGGAAAGTCTTCCATCATCTTAAAATCTTGTTCGGCTGTAGACAGATTAGTAGTTTCATGAAGATAACAGTCGCCGTCCACAAACATGCTCCCAGCGAGCGACCTAATCTACGTCTCTCGACCTACCTGTGCGTGAAAATGTTTAACCCGGACGACAAAACCTGGATGCTCCCCGGACGCCCTTTATACTAGAACAAAACCGGGAAACCCGGACGGATTGCAAACCTAAGTGGAGCAGTATCATTGCATATGATGTATTGTGTACTGCGGATATATACTATGGCTGCATGGACAACTAGAAGTGACCAAAATCGTTAGTATCGGGGTCAAAGAACTGGGGGCCTATGTTGGTTGCGTTTATCACGTGATATAAGTGACAAAGCATCTGTCACTCACACTCGCATTTCGTCAAAACGTGACGGATGCTTTGTCACTTATCTATCGCGTGATAAAAAACAACCGTCATAGGCCCCCTGTTATTTGTGTAGCCGTAGTGTACCTAAATTCAAACACATACCTACTATTATATTCGTCTATTAGGCTAGATTTACACCCCTAGGCCCGGGCCTAGGGGCCTAGCTAGTCTAAGGGCCCCAGTCCCCAAAAGTAGGACTTGCACCATACTTATGGTCTCCTTATTTATCACTTAAAATACCATGACTATTGAGTTTGCTATAAACCGTTTCGAGATAGGGGATTGGGCCCCAAATTCCAAGTGCCAAGGGGCTTTGGCCCTCTAAGTCCGGGCCTGGTAGTATAGTGGAGAAAGACATTCGCATCTGAATGAAGTCTGTACGGCATGAATACAATTTCGGCACAAGGATAGCCCGACATCCAATGATGATAACTTACTTAGAAATATACTTTTCACTCGTCTGACGTAAAGAAAAAAAGCACGTTTGTACGACGTACGACGCAGTTTGAAACATATTTTTGTACAAAATCGTATATGCCAGCTCCGCTGTCAACGACGAATAAGGACGACGAATAAACATTACAGTACCTCTACCTATTTGATCTTGCTAGCTTGCGCTTGGTAGCTATTGAGCGAAGAGAAAAGCCATGTATGTGTGCTCAGCGCTTCGACGGTCACAGAGAACATTGCAAATTCAATATGACACGAAACCGCTCTAGTAATTTTATACAAGTATTAGACAACGCGGTTGGCGCAGTGGTAGTGCAGCTGCTTACTGAGTCGGCGGTCCTGGGTGTAAATTTCGGCAAATCAGCGGGCAAATTTGAGGTGCCAAGGGTCAGGAACTACTATGGAGATAGAACATTGAGCAAAAGAATTCCCTACATACTCAATAGTTTGCCCGAAAATATCCGACATGAGCCAAATAAGTCCAAATTTAAAAAATGCTTAAAAATGCATCTGTTACAGACACTTGAGTGATAAAGTTGTGTATTCAAAGTATCACTCAAGTGTTTAGCAATAAATAAAATTTGTTGAAATTATTATAGAGACTCACACCTGCAGACAAACTGTACAAACAGTTTTGCAGGGAACTGTATATATTTAAGTTGTATACTTTAATTAATAAACAACAATAATAATAATAATAATTTATACGCAGGGCAGCTTATGGCGAGCTATCGGGGGGTAGCGACCCCACGTACCTGAGTGCTCCTGGGGGATCCTGACGGGGGGTGACGGGTCGGGGCCTCCGCCTCTGTCTTGCCTTAGCCGGCCGGCCAGAGTGGAGTCGCGAGAGTTGCGGCTCGGGGGTGGATGTGGAAACGTAAGGGGTTAGTTGGCTTCGGTTTAAAGCCCAGTATTACACCTCTCCGCCCTTAGCCTTCCGCACTGGTGTTGCCCTTAGGCCACTCTATGTGTCGCTTTTTATGGGGGCCCATCTAGCGGGAGGCGAGTCATCGTCTACCAGTTTTTTTGCTATGAGACACTTTTCTTGGTAGACGTCCAGCTGTCTCAAACAATAGCCCAGTAGTTAGTCCATCGCATTTCATGTAATAACCTAGTACCATGTTTAGACTCCATAAAACCACAATAGTTCTTACATCTAGCGGGTGCTGTCTCTGTGTGCGTCCCATGACACAGGCAGGGGGAGCATCCGCATGGTGTACCCCTTACATTTCATTAAATTGTCGAAAGGGCCTCTGCTCGTTGGCTTCGGCTCCGTGCACGCCTCCCAAAGGTCCGGGACACTATTGTCCCGTGAGCGGGTGCGACATACAAATAATAATAATTTGTGTGATAAAGTCTAATATTTGTTCTTGGATCATGTGTCATCATATATTTATAGATAAGTAGGTTTATCGTCGTCAAGTGCCCATAACATAAGCCTACTAGAGCTTACTTTGGGACTAGATCGATTTGTGTAAGTTAGTCCGTTATATTTTTTTATTATTTTATCTTTAGTAACATCATCCTTTTCCTACATTCAACTCAAAAATAGGATTCAAATAAAACAATTTAAACGGATTATATCGCGGAAATAAATTATTTGAGACTCCGTGATGTTTCGGTAACTTTCCAGTTAGTACCGTTGTCAAAGGTTGACTGAGAAAAAATAGTTTTTTTCTGGATTAAATAAATAAATAAAAATAAATATTAAGGGACAATCATACACAAATCGACCTAGTCCCAAACTAAGCAAAGCTTGTACTATGGGTACTAGACGACGATATACATAATATATAAATACATATATAGATAACATCCATGACCCAAGAACAAATATTTTGCACAAATATTTGCCCCGGCCGGGATTCGAACCCGAGACCGCCGACTCAGTAGGCAGGTGTCTACCAACCGAGCCAAACGCGTCGTCATTTTGATTAAGAGCTGTAAGTGGTTATAGTTGACCTAACTCCCTCAGTTCTACCAAAAATGATTTCGCATGTCCAAATTCCGGATGTGCGGATGTCAGGCTGTTCTCGCCTTCAGGTCGAATTTCTCGATCGATTCGCGTAAAATTTTGTGAGCAGGTCGATCATTACATATACGTTTTCAAAACGGCGCAGATATAACATGCACAGAGCCACTAATTTAGAAAAGTTACTATTTTCACATAATTAAAACTTATTGCACTGGATCTATCGCGATATGAAATAAGTATTTCAATAAGTTTTAATTTTCTGTACAAACCGCGAGAGTATAAAGTGTTACTTTTACTGTTTTCACATCACCCACTGCGGCACCCGAGTTGAATATATATTTGCAAGGCATTCGCTCGTACTTGATCTATTTGTCATGGAAATCAGGAGACTCCAGTATTTGTTTATCTGCGCGGATTCAAACCGCTAGGTTGGCTTTATAGAACGTTGATGGTTACTCATCATCATCATCATCATCATCAGCCTATTCTTGTCCACTGCTGGACATAGGCCTCTCCATCTGCACGCCATTGTAAGCGATCCTCGGCTACTCTCATCCAGCTTTTGCCAGCCACCCTGCACAGATCATCGCTCCACCTAGTCTGAGGGCGTCCCACACTACGCTTGCCGATCCGCGGTCTCCACTCAAGAACACGTTTACCCCACCGGTTATCGGTTCATCGGCTAATATGGCCAGCCCACTGCCATTTCAAATTGCTAATACGGTGAGCTATGTCTATTTGTCTATGCTATGCATGGTGTGTTGATGGTTACTCCGATCCTCGAAATTTTGTGTCGTACCCACTCAAGCCCACCCCGCCCGCTTCCACACCCGCTCATTCAAAAATAGTTTGAAGTGAGATCAAGAGGGATGGCACGGTACAAACGAGTCGAATCGAGTTTCGAGCTTCGGAGTAGCCCTTCTGACGTAAGTGTAAGAACTTCTATCTGCAACTACCTAACTCGAAGCCAAATCAAATAAACAGTGGAACGCTGACAAACAAAGGGTTATCGTGTTTTTGACTTGTCGAGATTGTCGAAACAAAATCTTTTGAGTCTAACTTCAACTTGAAGTTGTTTTAATTTTAAGCATCTGTCCTGATTGATTCCGAGTTGTAAAGGTAAAATAAATGAAAAAAAATCGCCATATTGTGGGTAAGTATAGTCTGTCCAGCATCGTAAGAGTAAAAAGCAATAAAACTTGTTTTTTATTAGTGTTCCGTACCCAAAGGGTAAAAACGGGACCCTATTACTGAGACTTCGCTGTCCGTCCGTCCGTCCGTCCGTCTGTCACCAGGCTGTAACTCAAGAACGGTGATAGCTACACAATTAAAATTTTCACAGATGATGTATTTCTATTGCCACTATAACAACAAATACGAAAAATGAAATAAAATAAATATTTAAGGAAGCTCCCATACAAAAAACTTGTTATACCTAATATATAGGTACGGAACCCTTCATGCGCGAGTCGGACTCGCACTTGCCCATTTTTTTAAAAAGGTGACAAAGTGAAAAAGTGAATTTCGACCTAAATACAGTTCTATTAAAGCTGAAATCCTTTTTATGTTTCTCAAATAATAAATATCTTAACACCTGTAAAGGGTTGTCAAAACTGTAAAACTAATAAGTGGGCTGTAAAAAAACATAATCGTATAAATTTATAATAATAGTAGGTACACGTAATTATTATTAACTATTAGAGGTTTCGAGTAATTAAAGTGTCCTCAATGGCTTCAACATAACTAAACATGCGGTCCAAATATTGTTTACAATTTTCATCGCTTCTTCGTTCATACTTCACAATAATGAATAAATAAAATAAATTCCGTGAAACATGCCAACTTTGCCCGCTTTTTTCGTAAAAACCCGAATTTCTTTCATTTTTTCTATGACGGGATAAAGTTTTTTTTGTCTCACGCATCCATCGTATTCATATGCATGCGTTTATTACGAGAAACAATTTTTAAATCTACATTTAACCTATTTTTTTTATCAATTTTCACCCAGGGTAAAGTTATCTAAACTTTTGCAAACATTGCCCAAATCGATTATTTTCGTAACTATAGCCCCTACAACGTTAAGATAAGGATCAGTATAAAATCTGGGGTAATAATGGCGTTCTACTTAATATCTTGGTCTTAACTGTACAAACACGTGTGCAATATGGGTGGGCAATGTTACATAGGTATTTTGTTTGTGCAAGCCGAATCAAGCAGTTTGAAATTGTTAGGGTTGTCACTTTTGGTTGAGTAAACCATCTTTACCAATACCATTATCAAAATGAAAAATTTATGTTTAATATTCGATACTAATAGTTAGGCGGTTATTTTTTTACTTCACGTTAGAATAATCTAAATAAAAATTGTCATAATTGAATATTCTATGTTTTTTTGTTTTATGGACATGACATGACATGACATGAGCTAATGCTAAAAGTACAACGGCTTAATAGAAATATAATTTACCTTACCTTAAATACATAACCCTCTTTTATTTACGCAGTCAGGTAAAATTACGACAAGGTGACAACCCTAACCCTTTTGTTAGTCTGGGCAATGTTGGCATTCATAGGTTAGCAAGTTACTGGATAACATTGCCCACCATCATAACTCCGGTTTTAATAAGTAATTTTAGTTCAAATTACAATAAAAATGATCTACAGTTCTTATTTTATAACAAGCAATAAGATACATTCACCTGAGGCTTCCCCATTCTGTATAAAATACACCAGAACTTCACCTAGAATTGGCCCGCCAAATCACGCACCTTATTCGACTAGTCCCAACTCATTACGGAATGAAGTTGCGCGCAAATGTGATTCCCAGTGATACCACAGATATGATCAATTTTCCACTAAAAATAGTAGTGTTGCCATAATCATCTTGAAATTGTCTACAGTAACGTTTCTTTTTTTAAGTAGCGTTTTGGGCAAAGTTCCATGTGGAGGCAAAGTTGGCATATTTCACGGTTATTAATTATTGTGACTCTTTAAAATAATTAATAATTTTCTGTAAGCTCTTACACTCGCAACTCAATCAGTTCCAACGGAATACTAGTTGTCAATTTCCCGATTACCGCAACCCTAGCCCCAAATTTTAAACATTCCATTTTCATTTTTAGTCATGTCATTTGACATTAAATTTAAGTACATATACTATTACGTTAGTTTTTTGTGTATGTTAGAATTAGGAATCACATTTAGTTTTTTTTATGTATATATTATTTTTATGGCTTTTTACTCTAATGCCGCCCGACAAACTTTACTAAGTTATTTTACTAGCAAGGCCACAGACCATAAGAATAGCAAGGCATTCTTTGATAATAGACGTTGAAAGTCATCGATGTCACTGAAATACTTAAACAAAAGTAAAACGCTTAGAACGTTTCCATATTCCATTCCATAAATTTTTAATTCATTTCGCAGAGTAAAGCAAAAATTTCCACAGCGATGCAAGAAAAGTTCTTTCCAATGCGATGCCAAACTCATTTAAGAGGAAATACCATTGCTCATATTTCCATACAAATGGATTTTTATTCTTGTCTGTCCTCCTCCAGAACTTAACCAATCTTAACGAAATTTTAGGGACTGAATGGAAAGGAAATGTTCCGTGTTCATTCGTTTCGATATTTGCGCTTCTTATTATGAATACTAGGCGTCTGTTTTTGGCCCAAATTCCGCAAAAAACCTAGTGCACAATGTCCCGAAACGGTCCGACACAGAATATTTCCTTTTTATTGTGTTCCTAAAATTTCGTAAAGATTGGTTAATTTTTTAAAACCTCGATTTGCGTAAATTGGTTATGTTAAGTTTGGACCTCATGTGTATCCGACGCCATACTCACCAGGTGCAAACATAACGTAAACTGATAATCTGGGAAAATGAGAAGTGATATATCCTCTTAAGAATATGAACGGAGGATTGAGTAGTTTTCCGATATCTTATAATGTTTTCAAATTGTCAACAACCAATTTCAAAACATTTATAAATTATTTAATTTTTATTTTTATTTTTAAACTGATTGTCAATATTATACAGTTGGTAATTTATAAAACATGACATGTATACTTAAGTATACATTATTCGCGGGCTAAACCACAACTTGTCAGGTTGTACAAAGATAAATAGATACCTATCGCGAAATTGAATATAAGTACAATATAACTTTATATTTTTCGGTTTGAAGAAGTGTATTAGGTTCATTTTAGGTTTACAAGCAAAAAGAGTATCCAACCTTTTAACCTTCACAAACGAGACGGGTTAATTCCAGTCTTCAATATATATGTAACGAGCTCCAACGGTTTTGCACGGCTGAAGGGATTGTCCATCGCAAAACGCCGTAACCGACACGGTTTTACATGTAACATCCGCCATTTTATATTAAAGCCGAAGGTATTAAGGGGCTTACACACCGTGGTGGTAATTGGCTTACGAAGACGACTATTTAGAACCGTAACTACGATTAAGTTAAATTAAAGTTTACGGATACGTTTTGCCCGTTAACTGAAGCATATAGGCAGTAAGAGAACTTGTGAAACAGGTTATTCCCGGACACCGGTTTTTATTCCGGTTCATCTTCTTATGGTAACAATCCTGAAACCTTAGAACCTGGCTAGACTCAATGAGAAGCCTTTTCAAGATTGGAATGTAAACGGGCTTCGTTTTTTAACGTAAACAAATACTAAGCAAGGGCCAATCTTACACAAATCTACCTACCAGTCCCAAAGTAGGCAATGCTTGGACTATGGGTACTAGATGACAATATTCATTACATAAATACATATACCGGTTGATCAATCCAATTGGGTCAGAAGAGAGAAGACCATACAGACCAAGTCTTGTCAAATAGGGTGACCATAAGGTGTTAAATTGCTATTTACAATTATCATCAATAACGTTTAATTGTTTGCTTCTAGAGTTAATTAATTGAATTTGCCTTAAGACACTGCGATAGAAACAAAAAAATCTGTTTACGACCCAGGTTTCAACCTGTATGTTTATCCATTTATTATAAGTATGTGCATCGTTGTCTAGTGTCCGTAAATAAGCGTTAACTGAGCTTAATTTAGGACTAGATTGACAGCTAAACGAAAACGGTTAAGTGTGCGTGAAGTTGACGAAAAAAAATCAATCAACCCTGTGATTTGTGTAAAGGTTGTTTGATTTTTTTTCATCAACTCGACGCGCACTCAACCGTTTTTTTTTTTGCGATACTACGTAGTCCCGGATTCAGAAGGTCGAATCCAAAAATACTTTTGTGCAGTTATTTCAATTGGGTAATATTATACAAAGGTCGCTTTAAAGTGTCCTTATTGAACGGGTTTCGGGTGCGACCCTTTCGCACGGGTACTTTTGTATTCGTGAAAGCGCTTTTGATTTTCAGGTGGATAAAATGATACATTCGGAAGCGTATCATACAATATAGCAAATCTAATCGCGATTTTTATCAGTTATTTTCTCAATTTATCAGATTTCTATTGTAAGTAAATCAAAATAAATAAATATTAAGGGACAGTCATACACAAATCGACCTAGTCCCAAACTAAACAAAGCTTGTACTGTTGGTACTAGACGACGATATACATGATATATAGATGCATAGATTAACATCCATGATCCGGAAACAAATATTCGAGTTCATCACACAAATATTTGCCCCGGCCCGGATTCGAACCCAGGACCACCGCCTCAGTAGGCAGCAGCACTACAAACGCCAACCGGAGCACAGATTCTTGGAATAATAAATCTAGACACCAAAGTGTGTCCGCCACGTTAGCCAAGCAAAAAGACGATACACCGGGGTACCTAACATTGCACGAACCAATCTGGCTCACTCCTGATTCCCCAATCATAACGTCATCATCATCATCATCATTTCAGCCACAGGACGTCCACTGCTGAACATAGGCCTCCCCCAGTGACTTCCAGATCGGCCGGTTGGAAGTGACCTGCATCCAGCGGCTTCCTGCAACCTTTATCAGGTCGTCTGTCCACCTTGTGGGCATAACGTAAAATCTTTATAATAATAATAATAATTTAAACTCTTTATTCAGATGACCAGGATCCATTATTGTTAGTATTACATTAACTTACACGTCTATTGTTAGTATAATATATTTAACACAACATAACTACACAATTACACATAAGTATACCTACACATTTCACACAATCATTAGCAGATTCAAATGTATGTCCATGGGTGAATCCGGCTTGCCCGCAAACATCTTAAGGATGTATATGACCTACACACTTGCAATTTCGATGAATCTTGTAAGACCATCTGCTTATTAACGAATTCTAAACTTCAATGAAATACTCTTACCGTTTTCACGAGCTTTTGACGCCCCAAATTTACTATTTTTACTACTGACTGCGTGACCAAGACTGAATAAGTTATCGAATCGCACTATTGAATAGCAAATGATATAACAAATAATTTAAAGCAGTAGAAAAAAGATTAAGCATTGAGCTGTTATTTCAGGAGCTTTGGAAGAATTCGGTTTCCAGTTAAATCTCACCTCTTTTATTAGCAAAATCATTTAAGAATATCAATGAAAAATTCAAACTGTAGGTTTCAAATACCAATAAATCCCAATAGCCCTGTTCTAGGTTGTAATATCAATAATATGCTAAGAAACGTGTTTGATCATAGAGAAAAATGTACAGAACAATCAGCATTTTAAAGGAATAAGGCCTATTAAGTAAGAGTATTATAAAATTATAAAATATTCACTAGTTATCATGTAGCCATCTATTACGATTACAACCAAGATAAAAATCAAAACGTATTTGAAACGAGCGCGGGGGTAAATAAAATTAACATGTCAAAGACTGTCCATCCCCAGTTCAGTCCATTAAGGCTTCAACAATAAACCAAATTGGACAGCCATTTTGCGTCCATTTGCGGCGTATTTGACGAGTCCATTAGATGGCATCGGACGTGCTAGACTATGTACATGGGAAAGTCCAAATTGCCTCAGTATACTAATTTAGGTACGTAATAGCTTTGGCTCGGATTACTTGCGGGGGAAGACGGGAAGTAATGTTAATTGGGTTCACGACTCGCGTAGTTTAGAACGCTCTCATAATAAGAGTGAAGCGATAATCACTTGAAGCATCTCTGTTTGGCCCTATGGATGACTGGTAGAGAGTGCTATTTGGCATTAAGTTCGCCATTTGTAACGATTTGTATTGTGCAATAAAGTTTAAGTAAATAAATAAATAAATAAATAATCAGATAACAGTAGAGTTGTGCATTAGAAAAGTTGTCTTTGTCATATATAATCCCATCAAAAACATTACATGTAAAAAAATTGCAAGTCTCGCAACCTTCTACCGAAAAAAGTTGTGAGATACAATATAAAACCAAGTCGGTTAATTTATTCAGTACCTATCAAAGTGACCCTTCGCCTATATGACAACTTTGACATACATTTTCACCGGATTACATAACTAAAAACATATTACCATGACCGTGTTAGTACCCGCATTAATATTAAACATATTTATCTTTATCATAAATGTAATGACTTGGCCATCGCACGACAACATAAGTATATAATAATACGAATAAATCTCATTTTATTAAAGTGATTATTATATTTTTTGCTTTATTTATCCATACCAATAGATCGGTATGGAGCGGTGCGTATCCAGTTCTTTTCAGCTGTTTTTACTATCTCGTCTGCCTATATTTTCTTCTGCCGTCCTCTTTTGCCGGTCGGGCCAGATCCATCTTTTATTTAAGGACGGCCAAGATGAAACAATGAGTAGGAATTTATGTTTGTATTGCGTGACATTCAAAGCGTTAATAAAATTTGGTAGATTTTATTATCATTATAATGTAGAAGGTATTATCGTGTGCGATGGCCAAGTCATTACATTTATGATAAAGATAAATATGTTTAATATTAATGCGGGTACTAACACGGTCATGGTAATATGTTTTTAGTTATGTAATCCGGTGAAAATGTATGTCAAAGTTGTCATATAGGCGAAGGGTCACTTTGATAGGTACTGAATAAATTAACCGACTTGGTTTTATATTGTATCTCACAACTTTTTTCGGTAGAAGGTTGCGAGACTTGCAATTTTTTTACATGTAATGTTTTTGATGGGATCTCATTTCTTTTTGTAAGTGGTCCTGCTTATTTTTCCTTTAAGGACTACTAGCTGTGTATCCACAACTGTCTTTCTTAAAGCCCACTCTCTGTCTCTGTGGGCTTTTCTCGAAAGTTTTTATGAAGCGATTTTTGACAAGCCAGGACGGTAATTACTTCTTAGTCTATTATACTCCGAAATTGCGGAGTTTTGCACTTTAACACTACCGAAGTTGACATTAACTAAATGTAAACCACACAGACTTGTCACTCCCTCTCATGATCCATAATGACCCCTCTCATTATAGATAATGATCCTTCTCATGATTCCTCTCATGACGATGGTGATGATGAGGGTGGTGATGATGGCGGCGATGATGGTGGTAGTGGTAATGGTAGTGGTTATTGTGTTGGGGATGTGGTTGTGGTAATGGAGGATGTTGATTTTATAACCATCGTCATCACCATCACCACAAGCATTACCATCACAATCGTCATCATCCATCACCACTATGACCATCACCATCTGAATCAACACCCCCATCATCATACCTAATCACCTTCAACGGCATCATCATCGTCATCATCATTATCATCATTAATTATCTACAACAAAACCATCATCATCATCACCAATCACCACCATCATCATCATCATCATCATCATTACCAACACCTCCCTCACCACCACCAGTCACCACCATCTTCATTACTATCAATACCCCCATCATCACCACCGGTCACCTCCACTCCACCATCATCACCAACAGTCACCACCATCGTCGTCATCATAATTATCATCATCACCAATCACCACCATCATCATCATCATCATCATTACCAACACCTCCCTCACCACCACCAGTCACCACCATCTTCATTACCATCAATACCCCCATCATCACCACCGGTCACCTCCACTCCACCATCATCATCATCACCAACAGTCACCACCATCGTCGTCATCATAATCATCATCATCACCAATACCACCTTCATCAGAATCAGTCACCACCACCACCATCATAATTATCATCACCAACACGCCCATCGCCACCACCAGTCACCATCATCATCTGAACAATCCAACACCCTCATTACCAACACCAGTTACCACCATCATCATCATCGCTACCATCACGATTCCAACTCACTGCCCCTGCGGGGTGAGGTAACTCAATTCGGTACGGCGATGAGCGTGTCCATTCTGTATGTATTAGGTAATAAGCTAATAAGTATTCTGTGCCTGAGGTATCTAAACCGAAGGTTATATGAACCGCAAAGTTAACTTTGTAATCGTGTATTTTTTATAGGGTTCATAAGGAAATACAAATTTATCTATGCAGCTCGCATAACTGGAAAACTACACGGAAATTTTGTAATGTTTAGGTTTTTTAATGATTTGTACACCAAACCGTAATAGAGCACGAAATTTCAAGCTTGTGTGTCTTCTAGAAGTAACTTAGAATTCGTATGATCATGAGTGAGTCAGTGAGTGAATCAGTGAGTGACATAATTAAGGAACTTTGACTGGCAATAATTTCTAAACTACTGGTTCAAATTGAATGAAATTTGGATTATGCCTAGGTTATATCATGCTCTCCTGGTCATTAAAAATTCAGGCTGCTAGCTTTGTCCGTAATGAAATACTGGAAGTTTGAAAATGGTCTGAATGGCTTCGAGAAAAGGATGTTACGGCGTGCCGGGAAGCGCGTTTGCTCGACTTGGCGGGGGCACTGCCGTGCCCCCAGATTTAAAACACCCCCGACACAAGTAGCTTGTCATCATGAGACCCTGTTTTAATGTGTGATATAGAAAATGCTACTAAAACTGAACATAAAAACAAAATTTGGAATTCCTAGCTTCAATATTGGATGAGAACCAGTCGCTTGTTCCACTAAAAGCTGAATATCTTGGAGACGAAAGCTCCGATTTTCATTAAACAAAGCTAAGAACCATCTCGACAAACCAGGCTTTCTACTAAAAAAACCGCACTCAAATCGGTCTACCCGTATGGGGGCTACGATGCCACAGACAGACACACAGACACACAGATACACAGATACACTTGTTAAACTTGTAACACCCCTCTTTTCTCGTCGGGGGTTAAAAACAGCGCAGCGAACGAACAAAGTTAAACGACGAAGCGCGGGTAGGATTATGATGGCACAAGGTGGACTGATGACCTGGTGAAGGTCACTAGAGTCCGCTGGATGCGGGTGGCGCGGGACCGGTTATGGTGGCTAGGGCTTGCATTCCGGAATTCCGGAATTTCGAAACTCCGGAATTTCGGATGATTTTTCCGATATTACAACTCCGGAATTATGGATGTCCAATATCGAAATTCCGGAATTGAAAAGACTCTATTTAATGTAGTTTCTAGACAGTAATATGAGGTATTTTGATGGGAAATCCAAGGGCATTGATGTCTATGATAGAAACGTGTGATGAATGTGCTCGATAAAAACTTACGATAGTGACAGGCGGGATATGGAACGTCAATATAAAACTTAAATGTCATGGGGTATCTCAGGTTGTTAATAATTTTACCATCAGGCCAATAAATTTCATGAAACCATAGAGAGAAAAAGAAAGCTAAAAGACGGAATCAAAACAACTGAAAGAAAGAACTAGAAGGACCTGAACTGATCCTACCTCTACCATTTTCCTGGCTGAGCATCACACTGAGTAAGAACATGAAGATGGAATAGCAGCAATACTGGTCTAACTTAGGTACTTACTTGCAGGCAGTCCAGAAAGAGGCTCTTCCGACATGAATTAATCATTGAATGAGGAGGTCCCCTTTAGCTTCCCGTTGACTCCACGGATGCTCAAAATACGCATCGTTGTCAATGGGATGACTGATCATAAGTGACTCGTGTGAGACTGTGCTGATCACCAAGAGGCGGGCTAAGACATTGCTAAGCAAGCTTTAGATTACGACACTTTTGATGTGTAGGTACACTAAGTCAGATACTGGAGCGTCTGTGTGGACATCACTGTCGGGATGAGAACAAAGAAACAGACAAATATGTAGCATTTATGTACAAATTGTATTAATTGAGAAAGACGCAGTAGAACCGTCTAAATATATTATTTAAACTGCGAATTTTCTGAAAAATGCTCTGAGATTAAATGTCCGCAAAATTTGACCTCAAGGTATTTCTGAGACTTATTAGATAGCTTACATACTTAGATGAAATGTCTTGTTAAATCTCTTGACCTCAAAAACCTCGAAAATTTGGACATCGATTTCAACCTGCAATTGTAAAAAAAATACTCGTTTTTTGTATACATTTGTATGGTAAGTCAATTCCGGAACCAGTTCCAGAATTCCGGAATTGAGTGCCAATCTCGAAGTCAATGCCGGAATTGGAAAACCATGCTGATATTGCAAGCCCTAATGGTGGCCTTATCTGGGGAGGCCTATGTCCAGCAGTGAACGTCTTTTGGCTGATGATGATGATGATAATAATACACCGTAAAGTATCCGACTAAGACGAAACCACCCATTGTCGGGAGCCTTCACCTGCTTTCCTATACGTGGTTACCCCGCCAGGACTTTGCTGCCCCATTGGCCATCCGTGTTCAGAATTCATGGCTATGACTTAAAAACTACCTACTTTAATTTCCGGTCTTTAATGGTAATCTCCATTTTTAACCCCCGACGAAAAAAGAGGGGTGTTATAAGTTTAACATGTGTATCTGTGTATCTGTGTGTCTGTCTGTGGCATCGTAGCGCCCAAGCGGATGGACCAATTTAAGTGCGGTTTTTTTTATTCGAAAGACTTTTCCGTCGAGATGGTTCTTAGCTATGTTTGGTGGAAATAGGATCAGTAGTTTCCAAGATATTCAGCTTTCATTGGAACAAGTGACAAGACCTCAGCCAATAAAAAAGTCAATAATTCGAAATATTGGCTAAATGTTAAGTTTTATTAGCATTTTCTATATGACTCACTAATTGAGGGTCTCATGATGACCAGCTAGTTGTTAATGGATCTCAGCCAATATTGAAGCTAAGGATTCCAAATTTTGGTTAAATGTTAAGATGTTTTATCATTTTCTATATCACTCAATAAATGAAGGTCTCATGATGACCAGCTAGTTGTTAATGGATTTCAGCTAATATTGAAGCCAAGGATTCCAAATTTTAGTTAAATTTTACGTATTATTAGCATTTTCTATATGACTTACTAAATGAAGGTCTCATGATGATCAGGTAGTTGTTGATGGATCTCAGCCCATATTGAAACTAAGGATTCCAAATTTTGGTTAAATGTTAAGTATTATTAGCATTTTCTATATCACTCAATAAATGAAGGTCTCATGATGACCAGCTAGTTGTTAATGGATTTCAGCCAATATTGAAGCCAAGGATTCCAAAGTTTTGGTTAAATGTTAAACTGTATCATTAGAAATTTCTATATTACTCAATAAATGAAGGTCTCATGATGACCAGCTAGTTGTAAAAGGATCTAAGCCAAGAATTTCTAATGTTGGTTAAAATGTTAAGTTTTATTAGCGTAATCAACAGATTAATTAATTTTTGACAGTACAATAATTTGGTACCTTGGAGCTGAAGATGGCCGTAGGAACTCCTAAACAGCACAAGATAAACCCGTGGTGTTTGGGCTCGTCTGATTGTTCTTGATGAGCAATTAACATTTGTGTAAGAAAAAACAGTCAATAATAAAACCGAGTCTCAAAAAAACTTTTTTGACGAAAAAAACTCATTATAATTTCTGTCACAGTACTGGGTCACTATTTTTAAATTTCGGAATTCTGCTAAAGCTGAATTGTTATTGGGACTATTGAACAGGTTCCTTTGATTGAGGTCACAAATAGCAAGACCCTGCAAGATTTTTAACGCGACTAAATGGCACGTAAGCTTTAGCAAAAGTACTCTTGCCTAAGAGAATAACAGCTTCTTAGGATTTTGTAGTTTGAGTCAGTCTGTCCACAGCTTAGCTCAGAGACATAGTGGTTGAAAAAAAATTAAAAACAATTTTTTGTGTACCTTCCCTACACGTAACAAAAGTGGGGATGTTTATCCCATGGTGTGGGGTATCGATGATTAGGTCTCTCAAAACTAAGTCAAGTTACCTAGCACCAACTGCAATTTTTATGGAGCTAAGTAAGCCACCCGTATCGTATTTGGATCCTGTAGAATAGAAACCTGGTTCTGTTTTAGGCTATAAGTAGCAGGTTCTTGCGACTCATGCAGTGCATTTAAAGTATATATGTATTTTGATTGTCTTGGCTCATAACTTCGCCATTTTGCTATAATAAGCATTAACTAGTCTGACTTTAACGATTTTTTCCCAAAATGTTGCTTAAGGCTATTGAAATCAAAATATATCCGAACGCAACGAAGCTCGGATTCTTTTTCTACTGTTCATTGTATCTTAGGCACATTTCGTAGATTTTATTTCTTTCTTTTTATTGGTTGTCATGTCGGGGGTTTTTTAAATTTTTAATTTTATTACGTTTTTCCTTATTTACTAGTTAGAATACAATACGTTGTCTTTGAGAAACATATGTAATAAAGCCTAAATTCTTAAGAGAAACATGTAACAAAGCCTAAATTCTTAAGATAGATACAATACATATAAGCTTAAGCTCATATCATATTATTATTATTTAGTAATACTCGTAGTTTTCGAAAAATAGCTGACTGTTGAGTTCCTTTTGGCGTTCTTTCTCAACAGTAGTCTCCTCTTGTGAAATGCCGGTAGACTCAGACATGTAAATGTTCCCTTGTGATCTACTAACAGAATAAAGTCCATTATTTTATAATACAAGGCATTTAAGAAGATTATTAAAGCACAAGCTCAATAAAACCTTTACAAACCTGTACCTCTAAAAGCCGGATAATGGCTGTACAAATAAAGAAGCCCTGGCATTACAAAGAGTCTTTATCGAGATTTCGCGAAGCTGTTTACGCGTATTATCCAGAAAGCAGAAAATACGCACGAAAGGTGTTAAAGGCATAGATCAAACAATGAAGGTTTGCTCACGGCCGCCGCGGGGCTACTATTGAAAACGCTGCGAGTTGTCGGTAGAATAGGCGGACATTTTTTTTGAGGATATCAATCGATTTAATTTTTTTGAGCAGTGGTAGCCTAGTGGTTAGGGCATGTGACTTTCAATCCGGAGGTCGCGGGTTCGAACCCGGCCCGTACCAATGAGTTTTTCGGAACTTATGTACGGAATGTCATTTGATATTTACCACTCGCTTTTCGGTGAAGGAAAACATCGTGAGGAAACCACCTAAGCCCAATAAGGCCTAGTTTCCCCTCTGGGTTGGAAGGTCAGATGGTAGTCGCTTGCGTAAAAACTAGTGCCTACGCCACATCTTCGGATTTTAGGTAGCCGACCCCGATTGAGAACTCATTCTCTACAAAGATATGGGACAAAGGCTAGGAGGATGATGATGATGAATCGATTTAATTTTTTATTGTCATCAAATGTCTGTATGGGACTACTTACACTTGGACTACTCTAAAAGTCAGAAAATACCGTCAAAGTTCAACATTCCTACAGAGGACTAAAACGCTCCATACATATGGCCTACCTGCATATGATGAATGTGGATGGTATAAATACCTACCAGTATTTGTATGGAGAAAATAAGTAATTTGTAATTTTCACTGTGAAAAAGTGCGTTTAAGTTCATGGTGGTCATACATATTGTTTTGCTAAATTATGACAATTCTAAAAACAATTTTAAAATTTCTTTTGGGTTAAAAATAGAAATCATAAAATTTTTGTAACTTTGAAGGCACATAATTATATAAAAAAAAAATTTTTTGTTTTTTTTTCTTTGTTTCATGGCATATTGATTAATTTTATTCGTATAACTACACAATGTTGTATAATTCAACATCAGTAGCATCCGTATTGGTTGTTTTTTTATGCAATTAAATTAAACTTTTTGACGACGCTGCGACTGTCTCATTGGAACCAAGAAAAACATAATTAGTTAGTGCGCTGCGCATTTTCCGGAAGTCGACATCCAACGTGCCTATTTTGCGTGAAAAGGGGGTAGTGCTGCTACAACCACCCCAACTCATCCACGAACCTCAGCAAAGCCTTTATATTTCTTGTACTCGGAGATCCTAGGTACTTCGTCCTGTTTGCAATCTGGTGGTATCTTCTGCCTCCATGCATGCTGCAAAAGGGGCTGTCTGTTATACCTACATTGAAAAAGTGTTTGTTCAAGAAAGACATGCTGCGCTAAATAGATAAGTACCAGTGTTCGGCTCCATCATTACGTAACATCATACATATAAACATGTGAGAATCGCGTCGCTTCGCCCTACAACCGTCACCATACACGAACTAACAACAAAATAGAATTCTCGGCACTTTTGTAAAGATCTAAAGAGAGAACCTTCTGAATTCGTTTTTATTCGGTCACTTAACTTGTAAATTCAACCGTCTTTTCACTTATATTATAGTGTCGGAGGACGACAAGTTTATCATTTAATATATCGAAAATTCCCTGAAATCCAACGTCAAAGGGATCTCAGACCAATAGTAACCCGCTCATGCAAATATGGCTTCCTTAACCTCTTCTTCAAAAGGTATTCCGAGCCACGCTTATGCGAACAATACAACGTAATTCTGCGTGTATTATACGATAATTGCGTATTATCTTCATACTTCGTTCTTTTAAAAGGCTCTTTAGAGGACGCGATATGTCTTTTTTCTTTCGCATTAATAACTTCTTTAGGGGCATACAAAGGGATTTAGGGAAATGTGACTAAGGTTCGTTAAGTAAATTATGTTTTTTTTTGTCGATTCAATTTTACGTTTCATTTCCAAAAAAAATTGAAAATAGTTAAGATCGCGCACCAAGCGTTCCGTTAAGTTTAGTTTGCACCTGGTATGTATGGCGCCGGCTACAAATGACGTGCAAAGATAACGCAACTGATCACGTTTGTTGTGTGCACTTAAAAAATCTTTTATTCTGTTTTTAGTATTTGTTGTTATAGCGGAAACAGAAACAGAGTGGAGTCTTAGTAATAGAGTTTTTACTTTGGGTACAGAACCCTAAACATTACAAATTTCCGAAAACTGAAAGAGCCATTAGTTTTTAATTTTATTGAGTTAATAAAAAACAATCCATTATTAGGTTTTCGCTTTCTTTGCCAAGTAAACTTTGAATAAACATTGCATTCAAATTGCTATCGAAATAACCACAAACTTTAACGTTAAAAGAAAAGTTGATGTCTCATTGGTATTCAAAACAAAATGTCCCATGTAAGTAGAAAATTACATGTCGGTTATGTCGTTTCGTGCTTGAATATTGTGGGAAGAATGGAGGGAATACAAACTCGTTGTAAAAAGAGGCGATGCGATCCCATTTTAAATTTCAAGTTTCCTTTGGGTCGAAGTAATTTTTATCAGAAACTCATTTCAGAGTCTACGGGAATTCCAATATGCACAGTGCAGAGAAACAAAACTGAAACTGATCGTAATATAAATATGCTTACGTATAGCTCAGCTGTAGCAGCAAAGTCCTGGAGGGGCAACCACGTATAAAAAAACTACATAATTTATTGAACCCTGCTCACAAAATTTCAAGAAAATCGTAAGAATAGACGGAAATCGGTATCTAATGGACAACTACCTAAGACGGAGAATGGAGAATGCAAATATTTCCTTGTAATTAATTTACATTCCAAATTACGAACAACTTCGAATTTGAACTACTCAAAAAGTCAGTATTTTGAGGAAAAAACGCGTTAACCATTTCGCCACCCTAGCTCCAGGAAGATCTGACGAATTTTTCCTTATGCTTTGTGTGTCGATCTTTGCATTGTTTTATTTGAAACTAATATTCGAGTTTATCACACAAATATTTGCCCTGGCTGGGATTCGAACCTGAGCCCGCCGGCTCAGTAGGCCGGTGCATAAACTGCGCCCACCGTCGGCAATTTTTTATAAGGTGTGCAATAAAGAGATATATTTAAATTCTAAAATACTTACTCAAAATTAGTTTAGCGCTTTAACTAGTTTTGAGTACTTCTTTAGGTACAATTGTGTAGTATTCGCACATTTCCTGGTTCCCAATACGTCGAGATATGACGTCAATGGAAGTAAACAGACGCCCCCAGGTGGCTGTAGGCGGGGTTGACATAAAAACACAAAAATCTATTATTAGACGCCATTATTATCAAACTAACAGTGTGTCAAGGTGATTTCTGTAGGTACTAGTTTTATCTGACGACGCGGTTGGCCTGCTTGCTAAGCTGCCTGGGTTCGAATCTCGGCTAGGGTAAAAATTTGTGTGATGAATTCGATTATTTGTTACTAGGTCATAGATGTTATCTATATATTATATTTATTTTATATATATCGTCGTCTAATACCCATAGTACAAGCCTTGCTTAGTTTGGGACTAGGTCGATTTGTGTAAGATTGTCCCGATATGGGTGGTAGTCGGTGTGCAGGAAGAATGGTAACAGAAAAATAAAGTGATATGAACACAAATTCATAAATATTTGTTTACAATGTGGAAGTGAAGGAAGTGACACACACACATACACACACACACACACCCACACCCACACACACACACGCACGCACGCACGCACGCACGCACGCACGCACACACACACACACACACACACACACACACACACACACACACACACACACACACACACACACACACACACACACACACACTGCGCGCGCGCGCGCGCGCAGGTGTAAAACCACCTCCTAGGAGGCCTCAACACTTGTATTCATTATTTGTAATCTTTGAACCAATAAAAACTTCTTTATAGTGGGAAAAAGGCTCTTTAGGACACTTTATTGATATCCGTATAGCAACCAGGGGGCGATGCGTACAAGGACGAAACTAAGCCCGTGACATGCCGTGGCTAGCCAAGACTGGCTTCACTTTCAAGATTAATACATGGAGATCATCCATGACCCTTGAACAAAATATTCAAGCTTATCACACAAATATTTTCCCTTGCAGACTCGCACTTGATCAGTTTTTTTTTGGCTTTATACAGGGTGATACATTTGTAAAGACTGAGCTGACAGGATAGTGTCATCTGAGTGATCTACAATCGACCTATTATAATTGTAAAGCTGGATTTAAAAGTAAAAAAAGTCATCAAAATAAAATATTTTAATATCAGTGTCAACCCTACTAATTCAAAGCTTTGATTTAGATTTTAAATTGACAAGCGATGTTCAAAATATATGTGCAGATTTTTACGCTAATGTTTAACAAACTGTATCTCAAAAATGGATAGAAATATTTACATAGTTCACTGGTCAAAAAATGAAGTATTCAGTCTGAACAATTCCCTATTTGCTTAAAAGTGCTTCGATCTGTTCTTACCCTGTATAAACGATATACTTTTATAAATAATGACACAAAGGTAAATTAAGAAAGAAAAATTGAATGCGATCTACTACAATCGAAGCGGGGTTTGAACCCGCGACCTCTGCGTTTCCGGCGCATTGCTCTCCCAACTGAGCTATCCGATCGCTACGTCAATCACACCAAATCTTTCATCCCTTAATCCTTTACGCTACTGGAGCGCCCTCTGCGTCATATATGTTTTTGAAATGCTTATTGCGCATTAGCCATACCCTAGGATGTGCGTTTTACACGCACGATCCCCAATCCCCACCGCTTTACAGCAAGTGTGAAGACTGCGAGAGAGATGGCGCTGTTCTAAATATTTGTATAGAATCTTTTTTATCGATTCTATATTTTTTATGTGGTGTGGTAATACCACATTTTCTATTTTTATAAACAATGACACAAAGGTAAATTAAATGTGGTATTACCACATAAAAAATATAGAATCGATAAAAAAGATTCTATACAAATATTTGATATACTTTTATGTCACGCAATACTGTAAGATGCGCAAATCTTAGCGAAATCACTCAAAACTTCAGAAGTCATTAGACCGAAGAAATCAGAGGAAATGAGGCGTACCGTAATTATTCACAACAAGCCCGTAGTTATTTTTCGAATTTCCAACTGAAAGTAAAACGGGGTAAGTCAGTCGTGAACGGATCAAATTGATTTTAGATTTAGAGACTGCGTCTTTTATCTTTATTGACGGAGCTAGCGAAGCTTCGTTTCGGCTTGGGCAAAATGCTTTTGTACCGTGGAGGGGGTTACTTTGATCCACGGGGCAACATTATCATTGGTTTTTAAGCATGAATACTCGTACGTCTAGACGAAACACATTAGACATGCTTTTAAAACTAGCTTTAAAAGCATGTCTAATGTATTTCTGTTGAGGTTGCCTACTTTTACCCTTACTACCAAGAAATTTTATAAGCGGCTTCAAAAACAAGCTTCCTATAGTTAAAAAAATATTGGGCAAGTGCGAGTCCGACTCGCGCATGAAGGGTTCCGTACCATAATCTATAACAAGTTTGTTGTATGGGAGCCCCCCTTAAATATTTATTTTATTTTATTTTTAAAAGGCAATAGAAATACGTCATTTGTGAAAATTTCAACTGTCTAGCTATCACCGTTCTTGAGATTCAGCCTGGTGACAGACGGACGGACGGACAGCGAAGTCTCAGTAATAGGGTCCCGTTTTTACCCTTTGGGTACGGAACCCTAAAAACTAGTGACTAATGTTACCCCGCAAATCAAAGTAACCCCTAACCACGCCACTGTACCCTTACCATGAATTTACAGTGACTGTACTCACCAGCGAGTGTGTAAACGATTTGTATGGAGAATTGTAGTTCTACAAAGTAACCGCTATAGGGGCGCTGAACTATTCTCCATACAAACCGTTTACGCAGTCGCTATCGAGTGCGGTCACGTCAACTCGTTTTAAGCATACTGTTGTCAAGATTTTCGGCTGTTTCTCGCATACTTAAAGGTCGCATTTCTCGTGACCAATGAAGCGAGGCAGGAAAAAACATTTTCACCTTTGTTATTTTTAGGGTTCGATACCCAAAGGGTAAAAACGAGACCCTATTACTAAGCCTCCGATGTCCGTCTGTCACCAGGCTGTATCTCATGAACCGTGATAGCTAGAAAGTTGAATTATTCACAGATAATGTATTTCTGTTGCCGCTACAACAACAAATACTAAAAAAACAGAATAAAATGAATATTTAAGTGGGGCTCCCATACAACAATAAGTGATCGGTTGCGTTCACTTTGCACCTTGTACGCGGTGCTATGCATACCAGGTGCAAACTTAACTTAACCGAGCAGGTAAAATGGGAAGTGCTTGTATGTAACCCTCGGTGCGCGAGTCCGACTCGCACTTGGCCGATTTTTGCTAGGAATAAGTGTTTATTACAAGCTATAAATAAAAAAATCAAGCTTTTTCAAAAATCTTCCGTTACCAATTTTCAACATAAATAGACCTTCAAAGTTAAGTACCTACTCAACGCTTAAATTTTAAATGTCGCATAAACCGTCTCCTTTACACACCATATAAAAGACAGGGATAAAAAAACCTTCTTGTTAGTCCGAAAGCGAATTATGTTCGTAAAGTGCCTTCTAATTAACGTCGAAAGACCTTTTTAATTCGCTTCTTCGTATTTCTTTTTAGCTGCTAGTTTGGGTTAGGAAACACGTTTTTTTATGTTTTTAATAACAGGGAACTTTGATAAAACAATCCAAATGTCTTTATTGTAGGCTTCCGTAATTAAATATTATTTATTTATCCCGAAAAAATGTAGTATTCCCGAGGGATAAGCGGGTAACACCGCAGCTAGCACCTAAATAATAAAGCATTAAAATCTATTTAACTCGCAATTCTAATAAGAATTTCCATTAAAAACACGCACTACGAAGTTTTTGAAAAAAATATTATCAAATTAAGGATGTGGTTCAGATCCGAAGGTTTTTATTTATTTAGAAGGCACTTTTATTCATTTGATTTTATTCAATTTAGTCAGAAAACTAAATAAATATAATACAAGGCATAATACGTTTAAATAGTTCTCTTGAACAAAATGGTAATGGAGAAAAAACATTTTATCTTTCGGATATCGTACCAATGACTTTTTTGTTCATCAGAAAATTAAAATTCCTAATTAATTAAAAAGAGCGTAAGCATTTTACAAAATCGTATTGCACCATAAATATCCTTAAATATAACCTAATTATTTACATTTACAGTCAAACGGGAGGGCCTTAAAGCCTTTCCCAGTAATATCTGCAATTGTGTGTCGGCCATTTTGAATCCAGAAAAACCGGAATAGACTGGTTTATGCTTACAAACGTACTATTGCGGGCCGCTCTTTTGAAAGTGTATGAATGGTGTTTAGCGAAAGCTCATTTGTAGGGTTGAATGGTTTTTTTGTGCCGAGTTTAGCGCAAGTTGGGCGTTTTACGTAGATCGTTCCTTTTTACTTCACTTGACTGTTAAAATGGCCGACACTTTTTAGGGTTCCGTAGTCAACTAGGAACCCTTATAGTTTCGCCATGTCTGTCTGTCCGTCTGTCCGTCCGTGGCTTAGCTCCGTAATCATTAGTACTAGAAAGCTGAAATTTGGTATGAGTATGTGTATGTATCACGCCGACAAAATTGTAATATAAAAACTAAAAAAAAATTTCGGGTACCTCTCGTACACCTAAAGAGGAGGTGAATTTTTTTTTCGTTCCAATAGTAGTGCGTGGGTTGTCGTTGAATAGATCTTTTAAAAATAATAGGGTTCTTCGAACATCATTTTTTGATCAAATCAGCAGTTTTGTACATATTCGCTTCGAACATCCAAAAAATAGCCCCCCCCCCCTCTAACTTTTCAACCATTGGACATCGGTCGAGCCGTTTTTGAGCTATCGCAAAATTTCATAATTTTCTTTTTAATGACGTAAGTGCCGCGCGGTGTCCTTATACTTCGAACATTAAGCATATTAGTTAAGTGCCATATTGTATTAAAACATTTCGCTCAATCTAGCTAATATTATACGCATAATCGATAACTTCAAGAAGGTAATAAGTAATTACTTTGGCGTTTACGACCATTTTAAAGAGCTTAAAATCTTTCTCGTAATTTAAACTTGGGGCTTAAAAATGATGTTTTAAGCCTTTCTATTGTGAAGGATGGGCAACTACGGAACCCTACACTGAGCGTGGCCCGACATGCTCTTGGCCGGTTTTTTATTTTTAATACGTATGCAAAGTGAGGAATTTGTGCACTTGTGGCTATTCGATGGTGTATTTACATTATTTTGAATACGATTGTTATTTTTTCATGGACCGAGCGAACGGAGCGAACGCAAAAGATTTTTATTTTACGACGCGGTGTGTAGTGCATCTGCGTACTGAGCCGGCGGTCCTGGGTTCGAATCCCAGCCGGGGAAAATATTTGCCATGGCCGGGATTTGAACCCAGGACCGCCAGCTCAGTAGGCAAGTGCTTACAAACTGCGCCAAACGTGTCGTCAAATATATATTATGTATAATTATCATCGTCTAGTATCCATACCATAGTACAAGTAATAATAATAATAATACTCTTTATTGTGCACCAAAAAATAACAGACAAAACAAAAGAAATAAAAAATACATTACAGTTGGTAACAACAGGCGGTCTTATCGCTAAAAAGCGATCTCTTCCAGACAACCTTAGTGTAGAGAGTAAACAAAAAATAGTTATGAAAATGGTAGTGCAAATAGTTGTTGAAAACGACTGATTAACACATACACCTTTACAGATACTTAAACTTAATACCAAAAATAAAAAATATATACTTTAAAACAGTATAAATACATAATAAATACATAAACATGTACATAAATACGACGACGTACATAAAAGCGGCCTAGGGAAGTGACAAATAATACTGTTTAAGATGACTTTTGAAAATTGGAAGAGATTTTGCGCGTCTCAAATCTAGCGGCAAAGCGTTCCACAGCTGGATTGCGTGAGAGGTATATGAGTCATTGTAATATTTTGAAGATGAAATAGCTGGAGTAAGAATCAAATTTTGAGAACACCTAATAGAAGACAGATACTTAAATCGCTCCTCAAGATAGTGAGGGGTAGCGGGGTTGAATAATATACGAGGGGCGTCTGAAAAGTTCTAAGCCTAAGATAGAAAAAAACAATTTACACAAATGAACTCGTGTTTATTTTTCAATATAGTCTCCTCCTAAATCAATGCATTTTTTACATTTTTTATACAGTGCTTTTAGGCCATTAAAAAAATAATCTTCATTTTGCCCTTCAAAATGCTCCTGTACAGCCGCCTTCATCTCTTCGTCACTTCTAAATCGCTTTCCCCTCAACTCTTTCTTCAAATTATTGAATAGAAAATAATCGCTTGGGGCTAGATCTGGGCTGTAGGGTGGGTGGTCAATTTCGTCAAAACCAACTTCCTTCAGAGCACGCCTCGCAAAATTAGCGGTGTGAACGGGTGCGTTGTCTTGCAAAAACAAAATGCCTTTCCTTAGTTTACCCCGCCTTTTCTCAACTATGGCTTGTCGCACCTGTCTTATTAGATTTGCATAATAAGTTCCGTTTATCGTAGAGCCTTTTTCTAAATAATCGATTAAAAGAATGCCATCACAATCCCAAAATACCGTAGCCATTAACTTAGAGGCCGACTTTTGCACTTTAAATTTCTTCGGCGGCCTTTCACCCTTTTCAATCCACTGCATCGACTCAGACTTACACTCCGGATCATACTGTCTGATCCATGTTTCATCAACAGTTACTATTCGGGAACAAACTTCATCTAAATCATCTTCGCACAATTCTAAAAACGCCCGAGAAGTTTCCACACGACGTACTTTATCGAAGGCCGTTAGCATTTTCGGTACCCAACGAGCACTGACTTTACTCATGTACAAATGTTCATGTAAATTTTCTCCGACTCTTTCTTTACTAATACCTAAGACCTCAGCTATTTGCCAAACCTTAATTCTTCTATCTTCTAATACCAGCTTTTTTACTTTTGCTACGTTTTCTTCGGTCACTACCGATATTGGCCGCCCTGAGCGGGGGTCGTCTTCGATCGATTCCCGTCCGAGTTTAAATAAGCGACTCCACTTTTTGACTGTGGCATAAGAAGGCCCAGAATCACCGTAAATAATAGCCATTTCCTCAAAAATACACTGCGGTGATTTGTCACTTTTTGTAAGGAATTTAATTACAGCACGGTGCTCAATTTTCGTAATATTCGTTGGTAATTCACACATGATGTACTTTTCCGTTGAATATCTCGAAACAGAATAATAAAAACGTGACATGTTATTTTTTAATAATTTGTTTTTAAATGGCCTTTCTAGTGGCCAGTATCATAAACGCATATATAACCTCGAAATACCTTAGGCTTAGAACTTTTCAGACGCCCCTCGTACTATATAGAAGTGCAAGAATGTGGGAGTTGCGGCGAAGACGAATTGGAAGCCACTTGAGCTGAGAACGGAAATCGGAGACATGGTCATATTATTTGCGCAAGCCAAATATAAACTGAATACAAAGCAAGTTTGTCAAGCTGTACACTGGAAAGATCTAAATAGAACACATCGGCATAGTCTAAAATAGGGAGCAGAAGAGATTGAGCAAGAACAATTTTTGTAGGAAGTGGCAAAAAATTACGTAGTCGCCTAAGGGCTCCTACCGCAGCAAACATCTTCCTACTAACCTCACTGACCTGAGGAGCACACGACAAAGTAGAATCCAAGATCACACCAAGATTTTTTACTTGCTGTGAGTAAGAAGATCTGAATACCGTCAAACATGATGGCAGGTAGATTTACAAAATTGATTCGCGGAAAGAGTTTAAGCTACCAATAATAATGACCTGTGACTTGGTAGGATTGACTTTCAGTCCAAAGCGGCAACTCCAATTCGATATATTCTCCAGGTCTTTGTTAATTGTATTAATAACAGAATTCAGATCACTAAGCAAACCTTGCGAGTAAATTTGTAGATCATCGGCATAAAGGTGATAAGAAGATGAAATACTATTTGTAACGGAATTGATAAAAATTTAAAATAGGAGAGGCGATAACACACCACCTTGCGGAACGCCAGCTAGTGTGTTACACCAAGAAGAACGTGTAGCTTTTACCTTTATACGCTGCCGACGACCAACCAAATAGCTATGAAACCAATCAATCACTGCAGGAGATATGTTTAAAGAACATAGGATCCCAAGCATAATGTCAAAATCAACAGTATTAAAAGCGTTACTGTATTAAAAGTATTAGTTTGGGACTAGGTCGATTTGTGTAAATTGTCTCTTACTATTTAATATATTATTTTCCTCAAACGCAAGATAAAATGCACCATACACGAATATAAAAACCACTGAAACACAGATTAAGTAGGTAAAATGTTTAATCATTACTTTTTATAAAAAATATTTTAGATGATTGAACGCTAGCAAAATTCATTATTATTTTTTTTTGCAAACGTTTCATTCGTTCTCAAACCGCAGTTTTTTTTATTGAAATCCTTCCAATTTAAGTCCCCTGAAGAGTTATTGGATACCTACCCTTCCCGAGGTTAGGGTTACCAGGTAGAAAAGAAAAATTCGCAGGAAAAGCCTGATATTTATTGAAAAATCCTGCTATTTTCCGACTTTTTCGAATTTTATCGAATCTTAATTACAGCTTTGTATGAAAAATACTACTCGTGTGTGCCCAGGTGGCGTTAATCATCTTTTAGTTGATTTGTAGATTACTTAATTTATAAAGCATAATATTTTTTTTTTGTTTTTGGTATTTTTTTATAAAAATTACGAAACAATTGACTCTTTTACTTTATTTTATTATAAACTACTATATAAAAAAATCTAAGAATTCCAAAATCCGGCCGCAATCTTGAAAATAGCCTTAAAATCCTGAGATCTCTGGACAACTCCCGAGAAATGGTAACCCTGTACCTAACCTAACCCTTCCCGAGGTTAAGAACAAATTAAAATTCCCCGCTCGCCCCTGGGATCGAGAAGATACTGTAATTTGCAGAACGGAAGGAATATTTTTATTTAACCCTGAAAATTGTCCCCGTTTGCCCTTCAATTACCCGAATTTGGAATTGCCAGCGTAGTGATGTGCCAAGTATTCTGTAAGGAGAATATTTCCCGGGATAATATCCCGACCGATATTTAATATTTATTTTTTTATTTTCGTTAATTTACCGAGTGAACGAAGCTCTTTTTCAGCTTCGCCGAAATTTCTTCGTATGTCCTGATTGGAAACAATACAATACAAGTACTCTTTATTGCACACCCCATAAATCATATACGACGCAAGAAACTACAAATTAGAGGTATAGACAACAGCCGGTTTTATCGCTAAAGAGCGATCTCTCTTCTCTTAAATGTTTGGATCTCCGGTTTTTCACGTAAGTAGGTTCGATAAGTATTTGCGATTTTCGTGTCGATTTCGTTTTTGGAAACTTTTCAAAATGGCGGAGAGGTTGAAAACGTACAAGAATCATTTTCAGCCATTTTGAAACAAATTCGCGAGGTCTACAGCTCACAGAGACACTAGTAGCTAACATACTTATGGAGATGCTACCACTTTGCGCGACAACAGCGGCAGCGGTAAAGCTACGTGTGTCTCGCTCACTCGTATGGCCGCTGCGCTCAGAACTCTCGCTCGACCGCTTACCGCGCCGCTGGTCACACAAAGTCGTGAAATCTCCGAGCAAGATGGACTTACTATTCGCTATGGACCTTGCTAGTAGCGTATGCACTAGCAGGGCTAGCATATCTTACTCGACTCCGTTTGTCGCACGAGATAGCATCTCCTGTCTTGCTCGCACGGTATTGAGAGAAAAGTGACAGTAGGTATTTGTGCGACAAAGAGTCGTCTCAATGTTATGCTAGACGTGCTGGGATACACGTTGCTCCGCCTTCATGCACAATTTACTGAACAAAGTCCTAATTGCAACGTATAGTATCGCTTTAGGTAGGTGTATATCTTTGATAAAGTATATAAGCGAAAATAAAAACCTGTATTTTTTAGTGTAGTTACAATCAAACTATTTATTACTATATACAATACAATACAATACAAAATGCTTTATTGCATACCAAAAAAGTTTACAAATTGAATACAGGAAATGGATGAAATGGACATTATGAAACAAGTAATGTCACATTTTTTTTTATGAGGGTACACCACAATTTTTCTTTTACTTTATTGGTGCTTTGATCTTTTTATTAATGGGTAAACTATATTGTACAATAATATTTAAATCCTCCAAACAAAAACACGTAGGCACTTTTTTAAAACACGCACAATGTTGATAGACGTTTTCGTTAATGTGTAGCAGCTTTCGTGATTGATAAAATAGTAACATTTTTTATATAAAATCCACAGATATAATAGATTTTTTCCGCTACTCTAATTTTGGAAATATTCTCGAGCCCGAGCATTCCCGTTCACGGGAACTTTTTTCTCAGCGCATCACTTCGAGTTACGTGCAAGGTATAATTGAGATTGATACTCTGAATAATGGATCTTCGAATGGATATTTCAGCGCCATTTTTTTGGCACAATGGAAAGTCTATTAAGATCGAATAAATAAAATAAAAACCGTTTCAGACCTGAACGATAGTAACCATTGATATAAAGACCAAAGCAAAAAGATAATTGAAATGTTTAACATGACGGAGGAGACCGGGCATTGAACCCGGTACCTCTGGATCAGATTATTAGAAATAAGAGAATATCTATCTAATAACCTCTTCTTCGGCAATGCTTACTGAGCCGGCGGTCCTGGGTTCGAATCCCGGCCAGGGCAAATATTTGTGTAATGAACTCGAATATTTGTGCTTGGGTCATGGTTGTTCTGTGTATTTATATATCCATACTTACTAATATACGCATATTACTAATATTATAAATGCGAAAGTGTGTCTGTCTGTCTGTCTGTCTGTCTGTTACCTCTTCACGCTTAAACCGCTGAATCGATTTTGATGAAATTTGGCATGGAGATAGATTAAGATCCGAGGAAGGACATAGGATAGTTTTCATCCTGGAAATTATCCCTAAAAAGATTGAAAAGTGAGTGAACAGTATAGTAGTGACATTGATGACCCTGTAGAATTTGTAATGTCATTATTAGACCAAGAGCACAATTGCTCTTAAATTTGCTTAGGCACTTTTAATAATCCCTTTTATTAATTAAGGTCATTTTTGGCTTCCACTCACGCATCCAGGGAACTTGTCACTCATATTTTGTCTGTAGATGGTGACAGTTTTCAGGTTCCGTTTTTAAAGGAAGCATTAATCGAGTGGAGGGTTCGATGTCCTAATGATACTAGACCCGATAACGTGAAATCGCAAAGATCCTGGGACGATATACTGAGCAGGCAGTTTTATAACGATCTTTTGGAAGCGGCGTCCGGGGTGGATGAGGCCCGTCTGAAGGCTGTGGTGGAGCCTGAGTCTGGCGCATGGTTACATGCGTTACCATCGTCGCATTTAGGTACACTTTTAGACAATGACTCATTAAGAGTAGGGGTAGCACTTAGGTTAGGATGCTCGGTGTGTGAACCTCACCAATGTATTTGTGGGGCATCAGTTGAGGCCAACGGCCATCATGGCTTATGTTGCGTACGGTGTGCGGGTAGGTTCTCAAGGCATCACTCTATAAACGACATCTTACGGCGCGCAATGATCTCCGCCAACGTGCCTAGTGTACTGGAGCCTCAGGGTCTTAGTAGGACAGATGGCAGACGCCCGGACGGGTTAACACTGGTTCCTTGGGAGAAAGGTCGTAGTCTAATTTGGGATGCAACATGTGTTAGTACATTCGCTCCCTCCCACCTCGGCCAAACCATTAGCAAAGCAGGGGCTGCGGCTGAAAGTGCAGCTAAATTAAAACATGCCAAATACTCGAACTTGGAGCCAGTGTATGACTTTGTTCCGGTGGCTGTCGAGACGGGTGGACCCTGGTGCTCAGAGGCCAAGTCGTTATTAAAAAAAATCGGACAGCGTTTGAGAGAGAGAGGTTGTGATCCCCGGTCTGGCTCGTACCTGGTTCAGCAAATATCGCTGGCAATACAACGGGGCAATGCTGCTAGCATTTTTGGAACATTTCCGCCAGGTACTCGTCAGGCCGGAGTTTGATTTTTGATGGGTTATTGACAAAGCGTGTTGCGGATTATTATACTTCGCGCCTCGTCCTCGAGATTAGTAACTGAAGATATATAATACACATGTAGTACCGCCAGGTGTCACCACTCTTGCACTTTAGTTTGGAGTTTAATTTTTTTTTTTTTTCTGTATGTGGGTAATCCTAGATCCCTCGGCTATGCCGTCCATCGTTCCGCCCGTTCATACGCAATCAAGTGCTCGACCACTCCAGTCACTTCATTTCATTTAAAAGTTTCTGATCGTTTTATCTCGCAAAAATGCCCAAACGTAAACGGAATAAGAAATACGAAGAAGATCTCGACCATTTAATGCATAAAGTTCGAAAACTAGAACGTAAGCTTCGAAATTATAGTGAAAGTGTTTCGTCACACAGCGATTCAATTCGTGAGGATTTTATACAACAAGAAACAGGTAAAACATTTATAATTTAATTTCCTCAACTACTTGAGAACAATAAAATTGAGTACTTATACTCATATTTGCACTCTGATTAGCCGCTGGGGCTACATCGAAGCATGATTTGGTGGTTTGCGGTCAATTCATTGGGGATTGATTCCTTACCAAAACCGTTACCGATTTAAACAAAAATCGTTATCACTTACATACTTACCTATTAACCATATATATGCATCCAGATCTAGTCATTGGGGCTATATCGGCGCAAGACTTATCAGTTGGCGTACAATTCATTGGGGATTGTTACCTAACGATTTGAAAAAGATAACATCCGTTATCTCAGCATAAGAGGTTTATAAATTTAACTTTTAGAAATGACAAGAATAACCTTTTGAACTGTAAATGGTCATTTCTTATTTATTTGAATACGAAATGATATTTGGACATCTAATCTAAAATTAAGTTACATACTTTTATTAATATGGTCGGTTAAATAAATATAATATAATTTCCCGTTAGTTTCTTTCCTTATGGTCAAATTCAAAATTACCCACCACCAAGAAAGTGGCGTAATATATTTTAACGGCTTTTTATACATACATATCAGCAACATATTGCTACTTGTTCTCAGAATCACCTCTGCTACGACCAGATGATTGGTTCCCAGAATTCCCGGACGAGTCAGTTCACGACTCTCTTAATCGTGAAGCGGAACAGCTCAACACAATTGAGAGTCAGGGCGATCCTGCTGACAATCAGCAATGCCATATTGAGGATCCGCGCAATCCCGTAGAGGATCAACAAGGGCCTATTGAGGCTCAACCAAGCGCTCAGGGTACATTACCCGGCACGCAAATACAGCCTGTCAGTTCAAATACCAATGTCATTCAACCAGCTATTCCAGCTGACGTACCTAAAGTCGACAACCAAATATCTGGAGAAAGTATAATCGACTTAGATGAAGATATTTTGCAAATATTAGGCGATGATCCCTCTTCAGCCACTAAATATGGCAAAGAAATACGTTCTGAAATAGCTGCTCGTTTTATTCACGCTGCTACCGAGGGCATTACGAAAGAAAGCCGTAAGGATCTCATTGCTAAATATCCGATACCGGCTAACTGCGTACGTATTGACGCTCCAAAGCTCAACGCCGAAATTAAAGCTGCCTTATCCGAAAATTTTGCAAAACGCGATAAAGGCATTGAGTCTAAACAGAAGGAAATGGCAAGCGCGATATCGTGCCTCGGCGAAATCATTACATCACAATTAAACTCGAAACAGAAAAATAACGACTTGTTACAGAAACTCATCGACCTCAGTCGTATTTTATGTGACTTACAATACGCAGATAGCGTAACAAGACGTAATTTTATACTCTTCACTCTAAAGAAGGATTTAAAGGATCATTTAGTCAACACTAAGGTCGACACCTGTTTATTCGGTGAAAACTTGACGGAAACCCTCAAAACGGCGAAAGCCGTGATCAAATCAGGCGTCGAATTAAAGGCGGCTGCTCCTAAGCAAGGTCCATCTCAGCACAAGAAGCTGAAGTCCGCCGTGTCCCGGCCTTTAAACCGCCGAGGCCCAGCGTCGCGCAGGCCGCCGCCGGGCCCGCCGCCGGCAGCGGTGCCAGCCCCGGCGCCGAGGAGCCGCGCGCCTGCTCGCCGCGCGCCGCCTCCCCCGGCCCAAGCCCCGCCGCCGCCCGCGCCTTACTACAGACCGTCGTATGCGCACCAACCGCAGCCGCCGTACCCGTACCAGCAGCGCCGCTACTAGATACAGTTAAGTACGCCGGCCGTCTATCTCTGTTTATTGAACAATGGGCGCTCATCACGAACGATCGCACTATTCTTTCATGGATCGAGGGCTATAAAATTAGGTTTATGAGTCCTGTTGTACAACATTATTTACCGTCAACTTCCGAGTACTCTACTGAAGAACGATCACATTATATAGACGCTATAAATAATTTGTTAGATATAGACGCTATATCTGAATGTACTCCCTGTGATGATCAATTTGTGTCTAGTATTTTTCTTGTACCGAAACCGAACGGCAAAATGCGCTTTATACTTAACCTCAAAAATTTGAACAAGTTCATAAAAACCGATCATTTCAAACTTGAAGACTTACGGACAGCTGTTAAGCTGTTAACCCCAGATTGTTATATGGCTACCCTCGATTTGAAGGATGCATACTTCCTAGTAAAGATTCACGAAGAATCTAGAAAGTATCTCCGTTTCGTATTTGAGAATAAAATGCATCAATTTAACGTTTTACCGTTCGGCCTCAGTACTGCCCCATATATTTTTACGAAAATTACGAAACCCATCTTAAAAATATTGCGCTCCGCGGGGCTCATCTCTACGCTGTACCTCGACGACTGGCTCCTTTTCGGTCAATGTTACGAACAATGCTTATATAACATTGAGATCACTAGGGGCTTGTTAATTTCATTGGGCTTCATTATAAATGAAGAGAAAAGTGTCCTGACACCTAAGACCTCGTGTAAATTCCTAGGTATGATTGTAGATTCACATTACCTCCGTCTGAGCTTACCTCATGAAAAAAGGGCACGAATTAAGTCAGAATTAGAACGGTTTTCAAAAATTAAGCGCTGCAAGATTAGGGAACTAGCACGGCTAACCGGCTTGTTAGTTTCAGCATGCCCAGCCATAGAATATGGATGGCTTTATACGAAGGACCTGGAACGCTGTAAGTTTCTTAGCTTACAAGGCCACGGTAACTTTAATCGTACAATGACCGTGCCCGAAACTGTTCTTCCAGATATTCATTGGTGGCTAATGAACATCGATAATTCCCATCGTTGCATCCGCACAGATGATTACCGTATTCATATATATTCTGACGCCTCAACTACGGGGTGGGGAGCAGCCTGTGGAAATGATACGGCAAGTGGTCAGTGGTCTAATGCCGAACGAAAAAAACATATTAATTATCTAGAGCTGCTTGCAGCTTTTATTGCACTAAAAATCTTTGCACGCAATTTGTATAACTGCCAGATACTCCTTCGATTAGACAACTCGACCGCGATAGCTTATATCAATCGTATGGGCGGTATCCAGTTTCCTCACCTCACCCAAATTACAAGAGAATTTTGGCAATGGTGTGAGCAGAGACGATTATTCGTATTTGCATCCTATATTCGATCCCGCGACAATACAGTAGCTGATTATGAATCACGTAGATCTCACCCTGACATTGAATGGGAATTGGCAAACTGGGCTTTTGAATCAATAGTCCACTCCTTTGGTTGCCCGGAGATAGATCTATTCGCAAGTCGCATTAATAACAAATGCCCGAAATACATCTCATGGCACAAAGATCCCGACGCCTATGCGGTAGATTCCTTTACTGTACCTTGGACAAACATGTTCTTTTATGCCTTTCCCCCATTCTCGGTTATCTTGAAATCGCTCAGAAAAATTATTTCCGAACAGGCTAGGGGTATCATGGTCGTGCCTTTGTGGCCAACGC
Source organism: Apotomis capreana (assembly GCA_947623375.1). NCBI lineage: Eukaryota > Metazoa > Arthropoda > Insecta > Lepidoptera > Tortricidae > Apotomis > Apotomis capreana. The sequence continues at coordinate 14,441,027 of OX392519.1, forward strand.
AACCATGGTTTCCCGTTTTTAATAGCCTTCTAGTAAGCAGATCTATAACATTTCAACCCTATAGCAACGCCTTAATCTCTCATTCCAGTTCGCGTCGAATACACAACTCGATTACCCTGGTTGCAGGAATATTGTGCGGGACGCGTTATCAAGAAGAAGCCTACCACCATCTTCATTGGACATAATGACGGCATCGTTGTCACCGAATACTATAAAGCAATACGATGTTTGCCTTAAAAAATGGTGGGTTTTTTGCCAAAATCTTTCAATTAGCATATACGACGCATCTGTCCCTACGGTCATATATTTTTTGACTAAGCTGTACAATGAAGGGTTTCAGTACGGGACACTAAATTTATGTAGATCGGCCCTATCTCTTGTACTTGGTCCAACGATATCTAATGATGATCGGCTGTCAAGATTTTTTAAAGGCGTCTTTCGTTTGCGACCTCCAAAACCCAAATATAACGTAACATGGGATACCAATATTGTTCTAGACCATTTAGGCAACTGGTCACCTAACAATGAGTTAACTCTAGAAAAACTTTCGAATAAAACAGTAACATTGCTTGCACTCACGACAGCTCATCGAGTTCAAACATTGTCAAAAATCAATGTAAAAAATATCAGTATTTCTTCTGATCGAATAATAATAAAAATACCTGACATCTTAAAAACGTCCAGGCTCGGTTGTAACCAACCTATCATATCCTTGCCTTTTTTCAATGAAAATCGTTCAATATGTCCAGCAGCAGCGCTCACGTGCTACTTAGAGAAGACTGCGCCTTTAAGAAAATTTGACAGCTTATTCATTAGTACCAGAAATCCACATAAACCAGTGGGTTCTCAGACTCTCAGTAAATGGATCAAGCGTACCTTGAGCGCGTGCGGGATCGACGCGGCGGTGTTCAGCGCGCACAGCACGCGACACGCCGCCGCGTCGCACGCGCACGCGCGCGGCGTCAGCGTTGACGCCATCCGCAACACCGCGGGGTGGAGCGGACAATCTAACACTTTTGCCAAATTTTATCAAAGGCCTATAATTACCAGCGAAGACTCAATGTCCCTAGCTCTTTCGGTATTGAATCAATAATTAACATGATTTAAATTGATATGTTATCATTATCAATGTACGAGATATATATAGATATAATATATATCTCTCCTTGAATACCAATGTTTCTCATGATTCTTGAGATATTCATAATATATAGACAAAATTAATTTCTTCTGGCATGATTTAACACTAGCGTCGTAATGGTCATCGTTATAAGATTTTTGTTATAATGTTTATATTTGAAAAATATAATAAGTAAAGTGTTGATTGTAACAATTATTATAATTAATAATTAGGTTTTCAGTTTACACATACTTACAACGTAGCAAACATCTGTGCGAAAACTGCTCTCTAAAATCTAGCTTATATCATATCAATGAATTGATAACACTCGTACTTCGTAGTTTAAGTACCTAAGTACTCTTCTGAAAAAGATTCATCTGTTTGTATTTTAGAGTATAATTATAAAAATTACGTGAATCAATACAAAATTATTTAAGACTCAATTGTATTGTATTATTTATAGTTAATTTATTCATTGATTGATGATATTTCAGACAATATTACAATTACTTACTCTCAAAGTCTACATGTGTATTATATATCTTCAGTTACTAATCTCGAGGACGAGGCGCGAAGTATAATTAATGATTAAACGAACTTACCTGTAAGTGAAGTTCTATCATAATTATACGAAGCGCCTCGTCCGAAGAGATTAGTAACGTAGCTCCCTCCCGCCCATAAATCCCACTAGATACATGTACCATTGTATATACCTATATATGTATTGAAATATTCATCAATCAATAACTTCCTCTCAACTAAATGAACGGGCGGAACGATGGACGGCATAGCCGAGGGATCTAGGATTACCCACATACAGAAAAAAAAAAAAAATTAAACTCCAAACTAAAGTGCAAGAGTGGTGACACCTGGCGGTACTACATGTGTATTATATATCTTCAGTTACTAATCTCTTCGGACGAGGCGCTTCGTATAATTATGATAGAACTTCACTTACAGGTAAGTTCGTTTAATCATTAATTATATTGTATCACTTGGACGAAGCTTGTTGCTGATAAAAAATTATGTGTCATTTTGACGATGGTTGCTACGGATGCTCATTTTGTATTTATGACGAAACCTGCGCTGTGGATATAATATTTGGATGCATGCATGAGATTTGAGAAATAAATGGATTGACATCTATTAAGGTGATTAGGTGGATATCTATCGTGTTGTACGAGGTTGTTGATAAATACGGAACAAATACGAAATACTCTCTGTCTGCCTGTCTCTCTGTTACATTTTCACGCCTAAACTTCTGACCCGGTAAAGATAAAATTTGATGTGATGTTATAGACCCCGAGAAGGACAAATAATGTTACTGCAGTTTTAAGGTGAAAAACTTACATGTAAATGGAGGCGGTTCGAATAGGCCTTTGTTTTCTTTCTGTTACACATTTTAAAAACCTATGTAATATTGAAATAAAACAATTTAAACGGATTATATCGCGTATATTAATTATTTGAGCCTCCCTGACGTTTCAATACCTAATGTCTCAATACCTGAGGCCCGTGAAGTGCAGCATCCCTCTGCAGAGTGCTGGTGTTTACAAGCTGGACTGCGAGTGTGGTCTATCATACATTGGCCAAACGAAACGTAGTATAGCTACACGGGTTAAGGAGCATGTAGCTGATGTCAAGCACCGTCGTTGCAACAGGTCTGCAGTCTGCGAGCATGTCATGGACAAACCAAACCATTCAATTAATTTTGATAATACTTCAATCCTTGGCAGAGAGAAACGATATTTTCCCAGAATGTTGCGCGAGGCTATTGAAATCAAAAAATATCCCAATTTCAATAGAGAAGATGGTTTGTCATTACCACCGGCTTGGGATCCTGTTGTACATCTTATCAAGGATCAAGCAAGACACAAGACTGGAAACCTTGGGCCTCGAACGGTGTAAAACAAATTAATGTTAAAAGTAGTCAGTCAACCTTTGACAACGGTATCTGTAAAGGTACTGAACCGTCAGGGAGGCTCAAATAATATACGCGATATAATCCGTTTGAATTGTTTTATTTAAATGTGTGACAGTCGCGGAAACCGAAGAAAATACTATGTAATATTTATTCAAACAGGTTACTACTAGGGGTTTTACTTATGTTTCTCTAAACCTACCTATCTCGCAGTTACCAATAATTTATTGACCTTATCACTTAAATTCTGGTCTTACACATCCGTCCATACTTCTACGTTCCACGTGGACGTAGTCGCGGGCAAATCCATACTATACTTACTATATCCATCCATACTAATATTAGAAATGCAAAAGTGTGTCTGTCTGTCTGTGACCTCTTCACGCTTAAACCGCTGAATCGATTTTGATGAAATTTGGCATGGAGATAGTTTAAGATCCGAGGAAGGACATAGGATAGCTTTCATCCTGGAAATTCTCCCTAAAAATATTGAACCTGTAGGAAATGTAATGATTAGACCAAAAGCACAATTGCTCTTACATTTGCTTAGGCGCTTTTAATAATCCCTTTTATTAATTAAGGTGATAAGGTGGATATCTATCGTGTTGTACGAGGTTGCTTCCGTACTGCCAAGTTCCACGCGGACGTAGTCGCGGGCAAAAGCTAGTTTATCTAATGTACGTATATCGTCGTCTAATACCATAACACAAGCCTTCTTGAGCTTAATTTGGGAGTAGATCGATTTGTGTGAGGTTGTCCGATATTTATTTATTATTTATTTATCCATACTATTATTATAAATGCGAAAGTGTGTCTGTATGTCTGTTACCTCTTCACGCTTAAACCGCTGAAACGACTTAGATGAAATTTGGTATGGAGATAGTTTGAGACCTGTGAAAGGACATAGGATAGTTTTTCATTCCGAATAAATTTAGTGTTTCCGTAGGATGAGCGGGTACCACCGCGGGGCACAGCTAGTTATTTATATATTATGGGTATCGTTGTCTAGAACAGTCATGTAAGTGACAATTGACAACATTTCATATTTTTAAGACTATCATTTTATTACTTTTCTGAATTCTGCTTAAAAAGATGAAGTAATCTCTGTTTTTATTTATTTTCTGAGATGATTATTTATTTTATTATTAATTTATAAAAACATACTCATTTTAAAATGTGGCAACACCAAAACCAGAACTTAATGGAACAGTTACTTTAGACGGTTTTCTTATTAAAAAAAAACTTAGTAAAACTCGGTATGCATCTGTCATCTGTTAACGTCAAATAAAAAAAATATATTTTTTTTCGCTCTTTGGTTTAGACAACAACCCTATTCAGCCCGTATTGTCTTAGATTGCAGTTATTTGATGTATTTTCTTATATTTCTTTAAATACAGAAGAATAAATTCAAAGATTTTTTTTAAGGTAAGTACACGCCATAAAGCCCTGTCGATCTCTATTTTAATTTCCACCTGTTATAAATATGAAATGTTGTCAATTGTCTGGGAATGAAGTTTCCTTTCGTACAGTCGCCATCAGATATATCGCAGCATATAAGGCGTTCATAAATATGTGAACACGACTCTTATTGACTGGGCGATACAGTACATGTTCACATATTTATGAACGCCTTATATGCTTCGATATGTCTGATGGTGACTGTACCATCTCGTAGTCATTTCCCATTTGGTAGCCAGCTACAAGATGGCAAAGCACATTTCCCATGTCGTAGCTAGCTAACGAATTTGGCCACGAGATACTAAAGGGAAGTTTTCTTAAACCGAGAAATTCTTTTCTATGTATATCTCATACATATAGGTATTAAATACAATACAATACCTACAACAATACTTTATAGAAAAAAGTAGTTCATTTTACTTTACGTACTTATTATTTTAATAATAATTACTCGTACAGTGCCTATTTTAATGTGGAATAAACTGTTAAAATACCTTAGAATAAATATGCCTAGAACGAGAGTCTTCATACAACAGATTTGCGAAAGATGAAGCCGCTTTTGGTTGTATGTGTGCGTGTCTACGAACCAATCATAGAGACGTGTTGCTTGTGACATTGACGTTATGACAGATGCGCACACAGACCAAACTAAGCCCGTGACAGGCCGTGGTTACCAAAACTGTATTATTCTAAGCTTACCTGTGCTAACTCGGGGCACCGATACTAAAATGACGTTAGTAGCAAAATATTTTATCGACAAAAATATATCGATGTTAATGTCAAGATCTAAATGTTATTCAACATATTTTTTCTCTTAATTTTAAAATAAAAACTATAAAACGTCTATTTATTCGTCTATTTTTTAAAAGTTTTCATAGTAAGTATGCAATCAATATTTTTTCCATATTCGTCGGTATAAAAGATTGCCGTCTAGATGAAAATATTCACTTTATCAGACATGATACGTAATATCGAACTTTTTAATAGTAATCGAAATGATCACATGTATTTAATATATTTATATATCGATATTTTGTATCGATATCAAATCCCTATGAACGTGCCCCGAGTTAGCACAGGTATGATTCTAAGTTACATACATAACGAAACGCAAAATTTTACCAAACATAATATCATTAGACACAAATCGACAGATACTCCGCAACCCCGATAAAGTATAGGCACGATGATCCAATTTGTGCGTCATTTTTTCCTCGAACAGCATTTTATTTCCATAAAATATCTGCCAAGCGTCAGTAATTGAGGCGAGCGAGACCGTCAATATTTGGCCCAACGCTAAATTAATCGTCACACATTTAAATAAAACATTTGAAGAAATTGTTTTATTTAAAAGTATGACAGTCGCGGAAACCGAAGAAAATACCTATTAATCTGGTGACAGTTTATTTGCTAAACTAACTATGATAACCTAACCTCTTTTCTGAAAAAAATACTGACTGCTGAGTTTCTTGCTGCGTTTCTTCTCAACAGTGGTCTCCTCTTGTGACAGACTGACATGGCACCGCGCGCTGATACAAAACAAGAGGCGATCTTGTATCGCGTTATCTGGGGGCACGGCAGTGCCCCCGCCAAGTCGAGCAAACGCGCTTGCCGGCACGCCGTAACATCCTTTTCTCGAAGCCATTCAGACCATTTTCAAACCCCCTCTATTTCGTTGTGGACAAAGCTAGAAGACTGAATTTTTAGTGACCAAGAGGGCATAATATAACCTAGGCATATTTCAAATTACATTCAATTTGAAATTTGAACCAGTAGTTTAGGAATTATTGGCAGTCAAAATTCCTTAATTTTGTCACTCACTGATACACTGACTCACTTACACACGATCATACGAATTCTAAGTTACTTCTAGCAGACATACAAGCTTGAAATTTCGAGTTCTATTACAGTTTGGTGTACAAATCATCAGAAAATCTAAACATTACAAAATTTCCGTGTAGTTTTCCAGTTATGCGAGCTGCATAGATAAGTTTGTATTTCCTTATGAACCCTAAAAAACATACACGATTACAAAGTTAACTTTGCGGTTCATATAACCTTCGGTTTAGATACTAAGACCTCAGGCACAGGATACTTATTAATACATACAGAGTGGACACGCTCACCGCCGCCGCACCGGATTGAGTTACCTCACCCCGCAGGGGCAGTGAGTTGTAATCGTGATGGTAACGATGATGATGATGGTGGTAACTGGTGGCGGTGGTGGTGATAGGGGTGCTGGTGATGATTATGATGATGATGATGATGATGATGAAGCTGGGGACAGGTGTTGGTAATGAGGGTGTTGGATTGTTCAGATGATGATGGTGACTGGTGGTGGTGATGGGATGGTGTTGCTGTTGATGAAAGTGGTGACAGGTGGTAGTGATGGACGTGTTGGTGATGATGATGATGATGGTGGTGGTGGTGACTGATTCTGATGAAGGTGGTATTGGTGATGATTATGATGACGACGATGGTGGTGAATGTTGGTGATGATGATAATGGTGAGTGGAGGTGACTGGTGGTGGTGATGGGGGTATTGGTGGTAATAAAATGGTGGTGACTGGTGGTGGTGAGGGAGATGTTGGTGATGATGATGATGACGATGATGCCGATTAGGTATGATGATGGGGGTGTTGATTCAGATGGTGATGGGCATGTGATGAATGATGATGACGATTGTGATGACAATGCTTGTGGTGATGGTGATGACGATGGTTATAAAATCAACATCCTCATCACATTACCACCACGACCATTACCACAACCACATCCCCAACACAATAACCACTACCATTACCACTACCACCATCATCGCCACCATCATCACCACCCTCATCATCACCATCGCCATGAGAGGAATCATGAGAAGGATCATTATGGATAATGAGAGGGGTCATTATGGATCATGAGAGGGAGTGACAAGTCTGTGTGGTTTACATTTAGTTAATGTCAACTTCGGTAGTGTTAAAGTGCAAAACTCCGCAATTTCGGAGTATAATAGACTAAGAAGTAATTACCGTCCTGGCTTGTCAAAAATCGCTTCATCAAAACTTTCGAGAAAAGCCCACAGAGACAGAGAGTGTGCTTTAAGAAAGACAGTTACGGATACACAGCTAGTAGTCCTTAAAGGAAAAATAAGGAGGACCACTTACAAAAAGAAATGAGATCCCATCAAAAACATTACATGTAAAAAAATTGCAAGTCTCGCAACCTTCTACCGAAAAAAGTTGTGAGATACAATATAAAACCAAGTCGGTTAATTTATTCAGTACCTATCAAAGTGACCCTTCGCCTATATGACAACTTTGACATAAATTTTCACCGGATTACATAACTAAAAACATATTTGATATTACCATGACCGTTGTAGTGCCCGCATTAATATTAAACATATTTATCTTTATAATAAATGTAATGACTTGGCCATCGCACGACAACATAAGTATATAAGAATACGAGTAAATCTCCTTTTATTAAAGTGTTTATTATATTTTTAGCTTTATTCATCCATACCAAATTAGATAGTATGGTCATTTCATTGGGTGTGTAATAATTCATAGAACAACAAATGGTATAACGTTCATCACATCGAATAACATATAATATAATTTCAACACATAGAATCGATCAATTGTTAGAATTATCATTTCGTAGAAAATCAGTTCATATATTTTCATTTCTTATAACAACACTTGATATATTTTTTGTTTCATATATAAACACTAAATATAATGAACACTTAATATAATGAACATTTAATATAATAAACATTTAATAGAATAAACAAATAACATAATACATACTTAATATAATGAACATTTCATACAATAAACATTTAATAGAATAAACAAATAACATAATACACACTTAATAGAAAGGTACGTAAATAATAATTATAATATTCGCAACTTTTTGCCAGTACTCCGCCTTAGCTCCGAACTTAATACTTTCCTGGAAGTGGTTGGGTGGATTTGTTCTTGAATGTAAACAGTAGGTATGAATACAAGCAAAACTTTTTTCGGTACGCAAAAAAAAAATAACCTCGAAGGCCAGGCGGGAGCTCGCTACGCTTCGCTCCCGCCTGACCTTCTAACCTAACCCGGCCACGTCGGATCTGCTCTGGAAGGTTTTGCTCGCTCGTATGTTTTTTTTTGCCAGTACTCCGCCTTAGCTCCGAACTTAATACTTTCCTAAAAGTGGTTGGGTGGATTTGTTCTTGTATGTAAACAGTATGTATGAATACAAGCAAAACTTTTTACGGTACGCAAAAAAAAAAAAAACCTACGCTTCGCTCCCGCCTGACCTTCTAACCTAACCCGGCCACGTCGGATCTGCTCTGGAAGGTTTTGCTCGCTCGTATGTTTTTTTTTGCCAGTACTCCGCCTTAGCTCCGAACTACTTTCCTGGAAGTGGTTGGGTGGATTTGTTCTTGTATGTAAACAGTAGGTATGAATACAAGCAAAACTTTTTTCGGTACGCAAAAAAAAATAACCTCGAAGGCCAGGCGGGAGCTCGCTACGCTTCGCTCTCGCCTGACCTTCTAACCTAACCCGGCCACGTCGGATCTGCTCTAAAAGGTTTTGCTCGCTCGCTTCGCTCGCTCGCTTGTTCAAATTTTGTAATTTATGAAATCGAAAGTACATTATACGAAAAATACATTCTATTAAACGTACATTCTATGAAAAGTACATTCTATTAAACGTACATTCTATGAAATTATTGTTATAAGAAAAGTGCATTATATTAAACGTGCATTCTATCAAATTATTGTTATAAGAAATGACTTTCTATCAATTGTGCTTCTACGAAATAACGATATATGAAATAAACATTCTATGAAACGTTGTTATACAAACTGAAAATTCTACCAAACGTATGTTCGGTCATATGAAAATATGTTAATTGTTTTTCTATGAAATGAGACGCACCCCATTTCATTAGGTATTGAGCGGTGCTTATCCAGTTCTTTTCAGCTGTTTTTACTATCTCGGCTGCCCATATTTTCTTCTGCCGTCCTCTTTTTCCGGTCGGGCCAGGTCCATCTTTTATTTCAGGACGGCCAAGATTAAAGAATGAGTAGGAATTTACGTTTGTATGCGTGACATTCAAAGCGTTAATAAAATTTGGTAGATTTTATTATCATTATAGGTAATGTAGAGTATATTACCATGTGCGATGGCCAAGTCATTACATTTATTATAAAGATAAATATGTTTTATATTAATGCGAGCACTACAACGGTCATGGTAATATGTTTTTAGTTATGTAATCCGGTGAAAATGTATGTCAAAGTTGTCATATAGGCGAAGGGTCACATTGATAGGTACTGAATAAATTAACCGACTTGGTTTTATATTGTATCTCACAACTTTTTTCGGTAGAAGGTTGCGAGACTTGCAATTTTTTTACATGTAATGTTTTTGATGAGATTAATATTTGTCCTGACATGACCCTTCTCCTGGTACTGATTTTCAATAAAAAAACTAATCTAGAATTTTGTAATAGTATATAGCTATACATTTAAAGCAGTTAAATTGAAACGATGCCAAAAATGATCAGTTTAATACACGCACAACTTTACTGTCGAAATAATTATCTTATCTTATCTTTCCATCTTTCCAGAGATCACGGTCACCGAGCGGCTCAGCAGCGCAGCGGCAGCTCGACGAGGCGGATCTGTTCATGGACCTCATCAAGGATGTCGCCAATGAGCTGGACATCAATGTGCTGTGCCATAAGGTAAGGACTTTTTTATACTACGACGGTGCCAAACAAACAGGCGGCCCGCCTGATGTTAAGCAGTTACCGCCGCTTTTAGATCTCGCGATGCCAGGAGCATCACACGCGCGTTGCCGACCCTTTAAGAACCTGTTTACTCCTGTCTTGAAGAACCGCATACTGTAGCCCCCGGGGAAAACCTCGAAAGGGAGCTGATTCCACATGCGGAGCGTTCGCGGTAGGAAATTCCTCTAGAACCGCACAGTTCTCGACCATTTTAACTGAATCGAATCTGGCAAAATATTGACTCAGGGTTTCATCCATACTATTTTGCCACCTTGAGATCACTGCTCCTTTTCCTTGACTATCAGTTTACGTTCTCACCTGGTAAATATGGCGTTGGATACAAATGAGGTCCAAACTTAACTGACTTATACAAATCGAGGATTCGTTGTCGTTTGTTTCCTTTTCCAATCCTTACGAAATTTTAGGAACTGAATGAGATGAAAATGTTCTGTTGTGTCGGACCTTTTCGATTTTTGCGTTTCGAATGTGTGTACTAAGGCGGCCGTTTGCGGCGGAATTTCGGCCAAAATCTTAGGTATTAAAGACTTTACATGCCCAATCTGGACATGTAAAGTCTTTAACAATAAGAGACGGAATTTTTTTACATTGGGGTTAATGAGTCAAAAATGCCCAAAATTGTCTTTAATGTCCTTACATAATTAATTAATTACACAACAACGATATAAGAATGTGGGCGAAGTCATTTAATCCCGAATTTTTCTGATCGCAGGTAAACTCGATTCGTTTTTGGGAAACTATGCGTTCCCATTAGGTTTATAGTAATTCAGCTTAACGTTCTTTTCCTAAGTTACTGAGGGTACAATGCGCTGTAAAAGGCCTGGTGTTCAGGGCCCCAAGGCACTTGGTATTTGGGGCCCCTTCCCCTAAGAGAACATAAGTATGGTGCAAGTCCGGCCTCTGGAATTGGGACTCCTAAGTAGGCTGGCTGGGCCCCTAGGCCCGGGCCTTGTGGGCTTAGGGGTGAATTCGGTACTGCTGGTGCTGAATAGGTAAATTAACACGTTCATGGCCAAGTGAAAATGCAGAACTTATACAGAAGGCCAAAAAAAATCCCTTCCTTAGTGGCCAAAACTAAAACGAGAAGCCAATACGCTATGGCCGCAATTTTGTGGCTCGAACAATATTGTATGGGGCCATTACGCGACGTCGCGCGATGTGGCAATCAACGTGTTAAATTCGTTTATAGAAAACAACACCTCTATTTCGGTAGGTTGAGTAGAAGACATTTACCGGTAGTTAACTCCCCGGTTTACGAGGGCACTTGAACAGAAAGCGTTCAAACTGAACGCATTTTACGTGCGCAGTAAAAAATTAAATTCTGTTGGTCTAGTGAAAGGGTGTAAAGTCACATTCGACATAGAAGCAAAGGAGCTCAAGTCTAAATACAGAGTTACGACTTTTTGTTTCTGGTTTAAATGTGACTTACCTCGTTTTACAAGACTGAATTTGACTAAGCCGTTGTTTGTTCGTTTCCTTGGCCGTTCTAACTTTCCGTAACAGACAGTTAGATTGTGGAAAATTCTGGAATGACATTCCGCAGTCTCGAAGATAGGGTTTTTTATTGACCCCTTGTTCCCCCAAATATATTTCTTTACGGCGATTTTATTACACAATATGAGTAAAGGATGAAATGAATGGCTAAAGGCATTTTCTAGCAATAAACCAAGATTTTACAAGAACATTTACCTCCATATAAATTGTTTAAGCATTTTTAGGGAAGTGCGCAGTAGGCATATAAGGATATTTTTTTTTGAGGATCATAATCGATTCTATTTTTTATTGGGATCAAAATGGCTAAGTAGGGGAGAGTAACCTATATTGAACCACTTTTGACATTAAGTCACATTTCACCAAATTCTTTAGAGATATACTAATGAAACATTACTCATAATGTAGCTTCATTTAGTATCTAGATAATACCAGTGTGTTAATATTATTATAGGATAATCGCAACTAGTCAAAAAAAAAAAATGGTAAAGGTTGTCATTCGGTCCAATTAACGAAACTGGTATCTTATATTGAACCACTAGACCCCTTAATTGTACCATAACAAATAAAAATATGAAATTAAATTCAAAAACACCATTTTACATCAATATTATTTATTTTCATTATTTAACTTAACCAGTCTTTCAAATAGGAACGATATTATTTCTGGGAACTCTTTGCAGTCTTACTAAATCAACACAATAACATGTTTTAAGCATTCTAACAACCAGTAAAGTTATATAAACTCAAAAAATCAACAACGCTACAAATAATCAACAATATACTGAATAGAATAATGAAATATTAATTCAAACAATCATTACAAATATCGGGATTGGTGGTGCAGGTCTCATGTAGCCAGTTCATGTAGTACAATTTAGGAACCATGGAGAGGTCCAATATAGGAGCCATGCTAGAATTTGAATTCATCGACAAAAATAAATAACCTCAAAAGATTCGTGTTCGTTAACCGACACTTAAAACAATATAAAACAAGCGTTTTTATTGAATGTCTTACAAAATTCTGACTTAACATTACGACGAACAAGGTCCTTAGGTAACACAGGCAAAATTTACATTATAACAGCCAAAAAACGTTTTTTTCCGATAACAGACGCAACCACTGAACAGTGTCGATGCAAATTGGTGGACTGATTATGGCGTTGTCGTCGCTTCATTTTTTGTTGCCAGTGTAAATAAATTGTGTTATTTGATAGAAATACAGAAGTGGTCCAATTTAAGCGCCGGTTCAATATAGGTTACTCTCCCCTATATGAGACTAACATCACTGAGACTGCCCTAGAAGTCAGAAAATAAATGACCGTCATAGTTCAACATTCCTACGGGGCGCTAAAAACACTCCAAACAAATGGCCACCTAATCGTGACGTCATTATATGTTATGAGTACCCAATATTTGTATGGAGACAATAAGTACAGTCTGCCCAAAAAGAGTAGAAATTAAAAAGTGGCAACACAGTAGTGTCGTCAATTTTTTCTTAGATTGATTAGAAATGGACGCCACTACAGTATTGCCACTTTTTAATTTCTACTGTTTTTGGTCAGACAGTAATTTGCCATTTTCACAGTGAAAAAGTGCGTCTAAGTTCATGGTTGTCATACAATTATTGTTTTATGAGGATTCAAAAATAATTTTTAAATTTCTTTTGGCCTAAAAAATAAATTGAGTATCTTTGAAGTCACATATTTGAAAAAAAATTATTCATATAACTACAGCATAACATCAGTCGTCATCTCTAATATTTTCCTAAACCGATTATGGTAATGGGTCAAAATATTTGACCCATTGTGATGATTATTCCAGCATAACAACTTGAAAAACCCTTGGCGGTTTACAAATTGACGTTTGCTTCACCGCATAATACCGAGTTGAAATGACAAAAGCCGCAGATATAAAGGCAATCGCACGTAGCACCATTGATTTAATCGGCTATCACTACGATGCCAACCGCATACAGATTCGCTGCACCTTTATGACATACAAACTGCTGACTAGTCAGGGTTTCATCTTCATCTCTACGACGACACGTTTGGCACGGTTTGTAGACACCTGCCTACTGAGCCGGCGGTCCCGGGTTCGAATCCCGGCCAGGGCACATATTTGTGTGATGAACTCGAATATTTGTGCTTGGGTCATGGTTGTTCTATGTATATATTTATCTATATAAGTATGTATATCGTCGTCTAGTACCCATAACACAAGCCTTCTTGAGCTTAATTTGGGATTAGATCGATCTGTGTGAGGTTGTCCGATATTTCTGTATATATATTATATCTCTATGCAGCCCGATTAAATTAAAGATTTTTTATTAAACTTGCAACGAAATGTCATCATTACGTGCGTTATCAGGCTTCGAATTATCACGTTTCGGGTGGAACAACTCGAGAGAACTGTAAAGGAATTTCATACAAAATTGAAGACCTAGGCCGGGAAGTATTTTTTTTTATACATGGCGTCTGTGTTCATGAACAGGCTAAATAGCTAAATCATGTCTTTTTTGAGCGGTGTACTTTTATTTCATTGCATATGTTTGAGAAAAGCACCATACGTGCCTAGCCGTGGAAATGGCTTGCCGGCTTCGTATTACTGTCCGGCTTCCCTCCCTACCTACGGTCGGCCGTCTACACCTACTCACCCGGCAAGCCTTTCTTTCCCGGCGTCTACAGTAATGTACTATTTACTGATTATTCTATTGAGTTTCGACGTTTCTTCTCAACAGTCCTTTAATGAAATGCTGGTAGATTCAAAGATGTAAAAGTGCCTTTGTGGCCACTCACAGAATAACGTTCATTATTTCATCTTCCAGATTTTGGTGAATGTATGCCTCCTGACTTCGGCCGACCGAGGTAGCCTGTTCCTGGCGAAAGGCACGCCGCCACATCGGTACCTGCAGGCCAAGCTGTTCGATGTCACCAGAGACACAGGTACCTATACATGCATGTATACCTTGGTCGCACCCGCAAGTATGACAATGTGGTTCAAAGTGAGAATAGGGACGGCCTGAAAACCAGCGCAGACGCCTGGCCGGCCTGGCACATTCTGAGTCCGCTCCTTTTGTCACACGGAATAATTTGGGTGCACAATGGACTGACAAAGCTGTTATTGTTTAATCCATGTACCGTAAGGTCGGGGTACTTTGACCCTACAAGGTTACTTTGTCTATCCATAAAAATGCATGCATTTTATCGAGTCCATAAATTAAAAATAATCCGACCAAGTGCGAGTTGACTCGCGCACCGAGGGTTCCGTACAATGGTAGATTAGTCAAATCAAGTCATGGTTTTCTATGGGTGGACAAAGTAACCTTGTAGGGTCAAAGTACCCCGACCTTTCGGTACCTATTTTATTTTTTTGGTGTGGCAATAAATGTTTCTTTCTGTCTTCTTGCTTTCTTCTATAAATCACGCGCAGACAACGCGATCGGCTGGAGGTACTGCGGAAAACACGGCTAAGCTCAAGCATGCCGAGTATCCTAACTTGAAACCAGTGTATGACTTCATTCCTCTGGCCGTTGAGACCTTTACCTGTTATTATGCTAACTGTACTTTAGATAATATTAACGTTATATTATATCATATGTTCATTATAAGAAATATGCATTATACTAAATGTTTGTTAAATGAAATGTTATTCGATCAAATGATCTTTATATAAAATTATAATTATAACGTATGTAAATATATTAAGTGTTATTATATTAATTGGGAATTATATCAAATGAGAGTTATACCGACTAAAATTATTACAAATAAATTTATACGCATCGTTACGCACCCGGGCTGGGGGCCTATGATGGTTGCGTTAATCACGTATAAATAAGTGTCAAAGCATCTGTCACTCACACTCGCATTTGTGTCAAAAAGGACGGTTGCTTTGTCATTTATTTATCACGTGATAAAAGCAACGTAGGTCGGCAACAGATCGAGTAGCAGTTTTGTCAGTGCGTTACGAGGGTTCTAAATTACTTCTCTTAACGTATTGCCCGTGAAAGTGTTAAAATTCACATTTTACCCAGTCTTCACTAGTGTGGCGCTTAACTTTATCACCAGCTCTCACTTTGAAGGCTTCCATTTAAACCATTGTCTGTGATACGATCGTGAACAATGCTATTGGCGTCTGACATGACACCGGTGTCGTATCGCATAATGTAAAACCTCTTTAAAGTTATTCGTTCGCTGATTTAAACGTGAAAAATAGCGCCTTAAGAAAATGCAACCGTATTTCCATACGCGGTGTGACGGGGCGAGCAACAACCCTTACCATGAGTTTACAGTGACCGTTACTCGCTAGTGACTGTGTTAGCGATTTGTATGTAGAACATAGGCGTATTTAGGACGGTGGCTGGGTGGTCCGTGCCCACCCCAATATGGTCTACACTCCGGATTTTAATTAGGCGAACTAACTTGACAGCTCAAAGTGTTGTCAGGAATAGAAAAAAATAAATAGTGATCGGTTTATGTCGATACAAATATGTCGATATAACCTTAACAATACACCCATAGACACTTAATTATGTTGTAATAAGGTTTATATTCGTTTAAAAATGTACAGTTATCAGTGTATTCGATAGTGCTATGGAACTGTTAAGAGAAAAAAAGGCGGACAGCGTTCTTAGCGATGTCCGAAAATAAAGTTCGTTCAATGTAAGTATTTTAATAGCAACCGTTTTTTTATTATTGATTCGTGTAATAAAATTATTAGTTAGATTTCAAACACAATAATTCAAAATTTATGAAATACGTAATGTTTACTTTTTTTTAATGCTGTTTAACTAAACCTCTGGTAGGAACTGGTTTTTTTAATTCGATATTAACAACACTAGCGAAACTGTGGCAACATTCGTGTGCAATGAACTGTCAAGTTAGTTCGCCTAATTAAAATCCGGAGTGTAGTGCCCAGTGCCCACCCCAGGATTTTGGGTTACCCATAGAAATTGATGACTTCAACTCATAGGCCATGGCCCCACCCGGGCCCCACCTGAAAAATAATCTTAGATACTGAACTGTAGTTTTACAGTCACCGCTAAGGCCGCCAAATTTTAAAAGTTATCGCTAGTGGGTATGGTCACATATAAATGAAAAACTCTTCTTTTTGAAAAAGAGCTCGTTCACAATACAAACACAAATTATATAAGCCGTCGGTCAAACTTACTCTGAACTCCAGGAATGCTTATATGATGTGTATTGAAATCTATAATAAGCTTCCTGATGCACTTAAAGATTATGATTTGTGTATATTTAAAAAAAAAAGTGTGTGTGTCAGCTCCGACGCACGACTGGAGTTTACTCTTCAGGCCAGGCGCGCACCACGATTTTTTTTAGTGGCGCGATAATTTTGTCGCAGAAATAAGCTTACTTATGGGTTTATGAAAATCGTGGTGCGCGCACTCTCATATAAATAAACCCATAGACGCTGACGAAACAATTCTACGGGTATGGCTACGCCGGGATTAAGAGCCGTCCAGGCCGTCAAAGCATCGGAGGCGTAAGGAATGATAGCCTTGTCACCATCAAAAGATAAAATTTGAGTGACAAGGTCCACCACCCCACACGCCGAAGCCAGGAAGGCCGGGAGGCTCACATCTCGCGCGCGACGCACGCCCAAACCACCAGTTCGAATCGGCAGAGAAACCTGGTCCCATTGACCTTGGTTAAGGGAGACGTTCAGCACCTTTTCCAAACTCTCCTTCAACACGAAGTCAAAGGAGTCTGTCTGGACAGGGTGCAGCCAGGCTGGCACGGTGCACAAGAAATATGTCAGCTTAGGCACGGCAAAGCAAACTCGCAACATAACGAGGGCTACGTGAGCCGAAAGTTCATTCAACCTCTGCGCAGCCATCAGCAGAAGCAGCTTTCTCTCCTCGAAGGCTTCAGGAATGGCTTATGGGAATATTGGGGACCCCAAGAGGTTGAAAGATCTCGCCGACAACACTTTCAGTCCGGGGAGCAGAGCACTGAATAAGGGGAAAGAATCGTGTGAGTTGGTACTGCAGGGGAAAAATTCGCATTTGCTGAAATTAATATCTAAACCCAGAGCTTTTAAACGAGGCAGGAGCATGAGCAAGTCTTGTTCCACTTCTTCAGGTTTACCACCTAGGGTACCGTTATCTAGGTACCAGATATTCAATGGGGATTTAACCTCTGAAATTACCTTTTGTATGGCCAGACAGACAACTAAAGGGCCTAGCGGATCCCCCTGCTGTGCACCAACTTGGGAAAGAACAAGAGGACCATTGTAGAAAAGATTAGAAGCGGAAGAATATACTTGGAAAATGAAGGGGTAGAGTGATGGCACTTTATCCTTCACTTCGGACAGTAAAACATCACGCTCCACTGAGTTAAACGCGTTTTTTAAATCAATTTTAATTAATAATAATAATAATCATAGTACCTTGACTTGGCTCACGAGGTGACTGCCATGTGGGATGTTGACTCGACGATCATTGTCCCGATAGTCGTTTCGGCGAACGGTCTTATAGCGAAGAGTCTCGACAAACATCTTAAGAGACTCTCGCTAGATGGCTGGATCAAGGGCCAGATACAGAAGGCGGTACTCCTGGACACGGCGCGCATTGTCAGGAGGTTCCTCTCTCTGCAGCCCTAACCACCGGTAGCCTGGGCCCTGCCCCGCTGCCGACGGCACCCTAGGTTAGGTTTTTTATAATGTGTTTATATATTTTGTAATTTCTTTATTGTATTTTACTTTTTATATAAATTTATTGTTAAAAACCTAGCCTAAGAAGAAAGATTAATAAAGGAGATAATAATGAAATAATGAACTTTATTCTGCAAGTAGGCCACAAGGGCACTTTTACATGTCTGAGTCTACCGGCATTTCACAAGAGGAGACCACTGTTGAGAAGAAACGCCGAAAGAAACTCAACAGTCAGTCATTTTTTCAGAAAGCATAAGTACTTAACTATTACAATGATATGAACTTAACTATACGTATTAAAACGGATTCTAAGTTTTTGCTATCTACCGAAAAAGCCCGCGTAGCGTGAATTGCAGCCTCGCAGCCCAATCTTGTGCCAAACCCTAATTGGCAAGGTTGCAGATAAGCTGCCATTTCTTCTCTCACTGCACGGCATCCTAGCTTTGCCGTTAAGCGGCGGAAAGCGCTGCCTATGGCAATGGGTCTTATACCACCGTCTTTTTTTGACAGCGCACATAAGGAAGCACCATAAATATAGGAGCAAACTTCAGGGTTTAATTGACCACTGAGCAAAAAATTACAAAGCTTGGCCAGATGTTCCAGGAGCCGAAAATCGGCGTCTCCCGCAGATGCAGACGTAAGCTCCTTAAGATGAACAGGGCGGATACCATCCAAACCGGCGGCCGAACTATTGTTGAAAGAGCTGAGTGCCTGCACCACTTCCTCCGGCTTAACAGTTAAGGCAGAAATAGATATGTCAGGTTCCGGTGGAAGTACCAGCGGCCGGGACGGGGCTGGATGCTTCGACTGCAGCGTAGCTAAAGTCTCAGGGCTCGACGGCGCCACGCCCTCATCCGACATAAGCACTCGCACTGCACCTGAGATCCCCTTCATGTACTTTACGCTCAATTGTCTTCAGTATGGAGTGTGATCTCAAAGGCGTGGTCTCTGCACCGATGTTCCCACTGATATCAAAAGAAGCAGAGTTAATATTTCTCTTAACTTTCGTGGTTAAATTGCCCGTGGCCGACGCTTCAGGCGATTTGAGTGCGGAATAGGCAAAAGACAGTAAACTAAACCATTCGAGAGTGCCATTGGAGTCGATACACTTATCAATGAGGTCGCTCAATTTGGCCGCTGCCAAGTTTCGCGCCCCTTTGGGGATATGCCGTAACACACGTACTGACTGCTTTAACGTAGCTAGATCACCAAAATCTAGATGAATGGGGTTGTTACCATGAGCTTGCTGTGAAACCGACAGTCTAGGGTTGGAGGGGATGACTTGGGGAAAATGTTTATGCATGTGCCCTATATGCACTTTAAGTCCATGAGGGGTAAAAGTTCGAGTTGAGTTGGGACAATGGGGACAGCGCAAGGATGAAGAAGGATCACTCATATTTATAACTAACACTTACAAATAAAAGTAAAAATACAAGCAATTATAATAAAAAAAGATACAATTTAAAAGCCAACATCAAAAACATAACAATTTCGATTTAAACTTCATAGCTTCTTGTCGGTCGGCAAGACTCCCGTCTAGAAAATGAATGGCTCGGTTGTGTTGGATCCTTGATTTATGTATGTATTTATCCTGGAAAGTTTCACGAAATCAAAACCATTCTGCGGCTGAATGCAGGAAAATGAGAGCAGTGGTGATGGAAAAGTATTCACGCCCTCTCTATTTCTAAGCTTAAAGCTGAGTCACAATTAAAGCGGTCTCTCTCTCTACAGCAAGACGTCTTCTTCGATCTTAGCACCATACAAGCACGGCTTAAACACCAAGAAAACACGGTCTTTGCATTGCACGTTATAAAAGTTGTAATCTTGGATATCACAAAAATTCGTTAGGTTTGTTTGGGAGCTGAAACGAACACGTATCTTTTAGCCGATTGTGTGACGGGCGCTATTGTTTCAAAAGCAGCACATTTTACCCGTTAAGAGTAGATTTGATTAAATTTTATTTTATTTATAAAATTTTGTTGACACTCGACATGAAGTTGACATTGACAATTTTATAGTTTGTTTATGTGAACATAATGGTAGTTTAAAAAGTCGTATCTCAGTATACGATCGGGGTAAAAATACGACTTCTTAATTTAGCAGGTTATGCGTTAAGCGTTATAGACTAAGATCCCGATATAAAAAGACCTTCACCGAGATGTTTATTAGATGAATGTATTTTATATTTAGTTTAATATGTCAATAAATATATTGCATATGGGTTGCCTAACAATTTTTAGTCCAGGGTATGTTTAGTAAAAAATAAAAATATATATTTTTTTAACATTTCACCGATTTGATTATTAGATAAATTCATAATTAAATAATCTTTAATTTTATTCAGTTTCAATTCAATAATCAGACCGTTGCAAAATGCTAGTAGGTATAGATTTACCTGTTTATACCTGGCTACCCGATAGTTGTGACGGGAAAAGAATAGGTAACCTAACGTTTGCATATTCTATGGGCTTCATACTTTCGATTGGTATAGAATTTATCTAATATTAATCAAACCGGTGAAATGTTTAAAACATTTTTTTTTATTATTAATTAAACATACCCTGGACTAAAATTTGTTAGGCAACCCATATGCAATATATTTATTGACATATTAAATTGATTATAAAATACATTTCATAAAATAAACATCTCGGTGAAGGTCATTTTATATCGGGATCTTAGCCTATAACGCGTAACGCATAACCTGCTAAATTAAGAAGTCGTATTTTTTTCCGATCTTATACTGAGATACGACTTTTTAAATTAGCACGGCAGATACGTTCGATTTTATACCCCATATTTTTCATACCCCAGGCTATGAAAATCGATTCTTAAGGAGTAAACTCCAAAAAAGAGCAAAGAATCGGCGAATCACAAATCGCCGTGGTCTCAGATGATCATCTGAGACCTTAGATTATGAAGGTAAATAAGAAATATCGCGTTAGACCCGTTATAAATTGTGTTAATTATGTGTACAAACCGCGAGAGTATAAAGTGTCATATTATGAAATTGTATTTTACTCTTCTTGTACTTGACCTGAATTCCGCACACAATAAATGATTATTACTGATTATGATTATTACTGAAAGTCGGTTGAAAATAGCTCACATAAGAAAATCCAACCGCATTTCCATACGCGGCGCGACGGGGCGAGTACAGGCTGACAGGTGGCTCACGCATGGCCGCCCGGTGCAAAGCACTTAGCATAATCTAGAAAATTTACGTCTATCAGATTTTAGTTATAATTTGGCTGATGTTTTAATATACAGGGTGTTACCGGTAACAGAAGCAGATATGTGCCGTTCTCGAGAACGTTTCCAGATTTCTATGAAAAGCGATGATGAAAGTCTGGATGAGGAAAGTTTCTGACAATTCTCGAGAATGACACATCACTAAACAGGAGCTTTAAATTAAAACATAGAACTCACCAAACTGAAGTACTTTTGTTACACCATCTTTAAAAAAAAAAAAGAACTTTCAGGTTTTCAATATTTCAAATAAATCAAATAGTATTTTGAATGTATGCCATCCAATATTGAGATCACACTCACTAATTACTTACTGTCATGCTACTAACCAATTAACCAATATTTCGCTATACATTGCTTGTTTGGTAAAAATATTTTACAAATTAATAAATAATCCGAGTTTTTTCTAAAAGTTGCTAAACAAATGTTGCTTAGTTTCAATCTATCCATAAGCTACTACAGACGTCCGTTGCTAAACATAGGCCTCCCCTACAGCTCAGCACAAAGTGCATTCCCGTGCAGACCACCGACTCCCCCCCCCACCCTCACAAGGCATCCGTTTAGTTTAAACGCAAAATATAATGAATATATTAATTTATTGCTCCTATTACACGACTCTACCGGTATATTTCATGGAAAATAGCTCGCATTTAGAATATCCAACTGCATTTCCATACTCTGTGCGACAGGGCGAGCACAGGTGTGACAGGGGCCTTACGCATGGTCGTCCGGTGCAAGTATTTTGCATAACTCCTTCGCGAACTATTTTGTGGGGTTTCCAGTGAATAAATCAAAAACATATGAGATAGGTGCCTTCTGAAAATTCACGGAAAAAGCTAAGCGGCCTTCCGATCGAGTCATTTATCTATACTCGATTACTGACGATACTGACGAGACTTATACGATCATATAATGGTATAAGAAAATAAGGTATGGTACTCCGGAATGGCAAACGAGACTTTTGTCGTCATCACGGCTATGATTGGTTGGTAAATAATGAAATAATGAACTTTATTCTGCAAGTAGGCCACAAGGGCACTTTTACATGTGGGTAAGGACCAAATTCTTTGCATCGTTGGACAACGGAAATCACAATGGAATGTGTCACACCGGAAAAAAAGTAGTAAATAAAATTGTAAATGTATGTGTACAAGGTTTGAAGATGAATAATAAATAAACATCGGGACAGGTGAAACTAAATAAAAGCTTGTAAGCACAATTGGTAACGTTGTCTTCGCTTCGACGAATTTCCGTTGTGACACGTAGCACAATGTTGTGTCCCTTGTCGCACAATGGAGGCAAAATACTTCACGACCTAACCAGAAATAACAACATGGCAGCACTATCGAAGTCAAGCTTGCAAGTTCCGAGTCAGAGTGCCATTAAAATAATTGAAGAATCTACTGGAATAGCGTTGTAAGTTCCGTGTAATGTCGTCGCACAACTGGAGGTTGCACAATGGAAGAATATTTGGGACATGCATAAAATAGCCGCAAAATTTAAAATGATGAAGGATATCGAATATTAAACGATACCTGCTTCTTAACAAAACCTAAGACTATACATACAAATAAACTGTATAAGTTAAGGCGTTCGTACTTTAAAACAAAATCAATATATTCTCGAGAAAGCAGAGTACGGACATATTCATTTTGTATGGGAAATATAATAAAGATAAAAAAGTATATTTCTGAATAATTTTTTTATTAACTATTCTGAAAATCAATTCGTTTATTGATGATTGGGTTAATAGGAACTGTTATTTGGCGTGTTTTTCTACTCTACAAATTAACGATAAATGTTCTATTTTTAGTTTGAGATGAGGTGGACATTAATGTATGACAGTATTTGCAAAGAATTTGGTCCTTACCCGTGTCTGTCTGTCTGTTACCTCTTCACGCTTAAACCGCTGAACCGATTTAGATGAGGTATATAGATAGTTTCAGTCCCGGGGAAGGACAAAGGATACTTTTCATCCCGAATAAATGTAGTGTTCCCGTCCCGTGGGATGAGCGGGTAACACCGCGGGGCACAGCTAGTAATATTATAAATGCGAAAGTGTGTCTGTCTGTCTGTCTGTCTGTTACCTCTTCACGCTTAAACCGCTGAATCGATTTTGATGAAATTTGGCATGGAGATAGCTTAAGATCCGAGGAAGGACATAGGATAGTTTTCATCCTGGAAATTATCCCTAAAAATATTGAAAAGTGGGTAAGTACCTAATTCATGATGACATTGATGACCCTGTAGGAAATATAATGATTAGACCAAAAGCACAATTGCTCTTACATTTGCTTAGGCGCTTTTAATAATCCCTTTTATTAATTAAGGTGATTAGGTGGATATCTATCGTGTTGTTCGAGGCTGCTTCCATACTTCCAAGTTCCACGCGGACGTAGTCGCGGGCAAAAGCTAGTGTAATAATAATGCATTTATGCATTACGATTGTCATGTTCTTTGACTAAGTTTTATTTCATCGTAATCACTGATTTGAAACACGCACGGTTTTATGAGATTTATACAGGTAACACGGGAATCGGGGAGTATATTATACACCACTGACAACACTGAAACGGATTGACAGAACTACAGTTCTAATAAGAAAGCATATCAAACGTACATAAATTGTGATAAACCGTCAGGCTTTCTTGTAGTTTCTATTTTATTCTTACACTTTTCCTCACTTATGTCTTAAAATACACTTTTAATA
This sequence comes from Apotomis capreana, assembly GCA_947623375.1. NCBI lineage: Eukaryota > Metazoa > Arthropoda > Insecta > Lepidoptera > Tortricidae > Apotomis > Apotomis capreana. The sequence goes on from OX392519.1 coordinate 14,465,459, forward strand.
TGTTTTCTTGTAGAACTACGTATAGTTAAGTTCATATCATTGTAATAGTTAAGTACTTATGCTTTCTGAAAAAATTGGGCAAGTGCGAGTCCGACTCGCGCATGTAGGGTTCCGTACCTATATATATTTATATATATATAATCTATAACAAGTTTGTTGTATGGGTGCCCCCCTTAAATATTTATTTTATTTTATTTTTAGTATTTGTTGTTATAGCGGCAATAGAAATACATCATCTGTGAAAATTTCAACTGTCTAGCTATCACCGTTCTTGAGATACAGCCTGGTGACAGACGGACGGACGGACGGACGGACGGACGGACGGACAGCGAAGTCTTAGTAATAGGGTCCCGTTTTTACCCTTTGGGTACGGAACCCTAAAAAATGACTGACTGTTGAGTTTCTTTCGGCGTTTCTTCTCAACAGTGGTCTCCTCTTGTGAAATGCCGGTAGACTCAGACCACACTTTCGCATTTATAATATTAGTATGGATATGGATAGTATGGACTAGCGACCCGCCCCGGCTTCGCATGGGTGCAATGCTGATAAGTTATACATGTATTATACATATAAACCTTCCTCTTGAATCACTTTATCTATTAAAAAACCGCAGCCAAATCCGTTGCGTAGTTTTAAAGATTTAAGCATACAAAGAGACATAGGGACAGAGAAAGCGACTTTGTTTTATACTATGTAGTGATAATGAAGTATGGATTTTGTGTACGACTGGTGGCAAACATTTTTTTCCTTATACATAATTAATTAGGTATTTTGTTACCGTAAAGCGGCAAAACTAATCAGTGACGTAGGAAGTCTCACTGGCCGCAGTGCCATACCTTATTTTCTTATAACTTGGATTATCGTTTTTTTTGCAGTGGCGCGCGGCGTCATGCCAGTCTGGCGCCATCTGTTTTCTTAATCTCCTTGTCCTCGCATCACGCCAAAACGGCTGGACAAATTTTAATCAATTTTGCTACAGGGATAGCTGGACATCCAAGGATGGTTTTAGGATACTTTTTACCCGACTACGGTTTATAAGATTACGCTTACGTAGTTGCGGGTACCTTCTAGTACCCTTCTAGATCCACCTTAAAAGAATATCGATAAAAAGATTCTATTAATACGTTAAGATTAAATCCATGTAGCCTTTATCGTCATGGGAAATGTGGCCCATTTATGTTTCGCCCCTCCCCCCAACTACCCAAATCAAGCTTTGAAATACACGCTATAGTTGTTTGGTAAACAAAATGAGTAATCGTTCTACGAATGATTTATAGTTCCCGGAAACGAATGAATGAATCAAAATGCATTGGTTTACGTGTAAATAGTTCGGTACCTATAAGGATTTAATGAGGCCTTATACACTTTAAAACAAATATATTGATAATTTCTACCAACTTTTTAAAGTGAATGATACTTTTGCCTGAACTAAAAAGTAACATAGTTATTTCATACTTTCATTGCGTACAGTCGAAAATGAGTTGAAAAAAATAGTTATCTGCGTGATTTTTATTGCACTAGAATATTTTTTGAAACAAAAATTATCAATGAAAAATACAAACTGTAGGTTTCAAATATATACCAATAAATCGCAATAACCCTGTTCTAAGTTGTAACATTGATAATATAATATTATGCTTAGTAGCATGTTTGAGCATAAAGAAAAATGTCTCAAACAATCAGCATTTTTGAACGGATAAGAAGCCTTAAGGGCGGAAATACGTAACGGTGTAATACTTCCTCTCAAATTGAAATGAGAAATCTTTCGAAGCTATCATCTCAAGTTTTATTAAGCTACAATTGGCTATTTAATATTACAGAATAAAATGAAGGGGTAACGAGAAACGCTGGGTCCTTTTTCAATTTGATGTTTTTTAGTCTATATCTACAAAATGATAATAATGAAAGGTAAACTCGCTGGGCTGGTCCCAATTTTTCATGCAGTTTAAAAAAAGGAGTTTACAAATCGACTGTATGTTTGTTATGTATGTATGTTAGGCGGTCATTTCGTCAATTATAAATCGATTTTGATAATTCTTATTTTGTTTGGTAGCTAGATCAACATACTTCAGAAGTGTTCCTATAATACGCTACTAGTGTCTTTATTCTGTGGCGTTCTTTAAAAAAAATCAACGAATAACAAATTGTGTACCCATTCTTCTCATTGAGGAGGGTTTTATTGTATTTTACGTCTGAGACTTACGGGAGATCTATTTAAAATTAAGATTAAATCTCGTCGTAATTAAACAGCAGGTACCTATATATATATAATATCCATACTCATATATATATATATACGCATTCCCATAAATATGTATTTATCAACGTAACTAGTGTACTTTGTTTCGACATTTGCATCTTGCGCATACACGTATTGTTGTACACCCTTCCCGCACCAATAATGTCTCTGTTTGACCTTTTGTGGTTGACTGGTACAGAATGCCTCATGGCATTTAGTCCGCCATTTGTACTTTTACTTCTGTATTTTGTGCAATAAAGTTTAAATCAATGAATAAAATTCCTTTTTTATCTTGCAAAAAAGCTGGTTTCCGTAGGATCGTGTATAACGCGAGTGAAGCCACGGGCAAACGCTAGTAAGTAATAAAACTTAACACACACAGCGCAAGAGTCTATCCTGTAGAACAATACGCCATTACAAATTTATAGCTGTACTTTGTCAACGGAAGACCCCACACAGCAAATACTGGTAGAAGTTATTTTTAATTTATGTTTGTACTAGCTGCGCTGCGCGATGTTAGTCGCTCATCCCACGGGAATACTACATTTTTTTGGGATAAAAAGTAGCCTATATGTTAATCCAGGTTGTCGGCTACCTTCATACCAAAATTTATCAAAATTGGTCCAGCCGTTTGAACGTGAAGAAGTAACAAACATACACACAAACATTCGCCTTTATAATATTAGCGTGATGTAACTTTTTTATTGAACACAAGCTATAACATAAATGTGCCGTTTAGCTGCTAATTAATGACTACTATTAAGGCAAAAGTTTGTGAGCGTGTTTGTATGTTTGTTACTTCTTCAGGTTGGAGCGTGGACTTAAAACAATATATCACTGCCCATCTCTCCATACAAATCGAGGTTATAACATCCATGACCCTGGAACAAATATTCGAGTTCATCACACATTTGCCCTGGCCGGGATTCGAACCCAGGACCGCCGGGTAAGTAGGCAGGTGCTCTACCACGTCTTTAAATCATTCAAATTAAATCAAATAATTATATTATTTAAGTTAAATCTTTCTTTACGCTTTTAGTGGATTAAGAGTTAAGTATTCCCTTTGTCAGGACTCATTATTAGTATTAAGCAGTAATAAGGGTAGGTTAGTTAAAAGAAAACATATTCAAAAGACTATGAATAATGAGACGAAAATTTTATATTTTTTTACTGCAAAAGCAAACTTTGAAAATTAAGATTAAGACAACTATGTGTAGTCTATCCCATCTCTAAGATCAAATGAAGTCACTTTGGCACAAGGTACAAATAACCTGTAGGTCGTTTGTCACTCATACCAGTTTGACATAATTTGATCTTAGAATTCCGGACTATACTTGAATACATTTTGTCACTACCAAAATGACAAATTAGGTAATTTTCCATACACTTGAAACCATACCTTTAAAACAAGATGGCATCAAAATGTTGTAGCCATTTGTATAAGACGTTTTCAGCGCTCCGTAGGAATGTTGACCGTTTAATGTATGTATGTATGTAAAACACTTTACTGTACACGAAAACAAGAAATACATTTTAAAACAATGAACATGTACAAAGGCGAACTTATCTCTTTAAGGGATCTCTTCCAGTTAACCTTTGAGTAAATTAGTGCTAAACACAAAATGTAAACGGTAGACAACCAAAGCAACATGTACCATACGAAGGAGGATAATTTTACAATAATATTTACACATGAAAATTCAAAAACCAAAAGAGAGAGAGAGATAGGCAAAACAGTCAATATAATACATATTACGTAATATAATATACATCTTGCTCTAGAGCATCTACTTATTTTAGAGCAGTCTAAATGGGGTTAGTCCCATATGTCATTCTCAAAAATAAAATTAACATCAAGTCTATCCATGTGGGTGGCTTTTCTCCAGCAGATCCGAGAAGAAACATTTTTACATGGTGAATGTATAGGAAACTTGACACATGACAGTCCAAAAATCGATCCCAAAAGCCACAAGAGATTGCCCCGCCACGTCTGTACTTAATCCTGTACAAAAGAAATACCTATTGTAACTCTTAAAGCGGACCTTTCTCCGAAACTTTGTAACCTTCGTTTAGGTAATGTCAGCAATATTAATGAAGCCCGAGATCAAAGTACAGTCAAACCAACCTTCCAGCAAAAACAGAAGGCTTTAAATCCATTGTGGTTTGGTAAGAAAGTAAAGAACTTTAGTGTTTCGGGAGCGGTCGCTACGAAAACGTTTGTGCCCTAGGGAAGATTAAAAAAACATGGCGGATAAAATAATTTAGCGGAGAAGGAGTCAAGATAAGCCAATGTATGGCAGCTATTCTTGGAGTGCCCTCCGCGGGGCTTCGTAAAGCGTCTCTAAGGATTCTGTCTACTCTTAAATATAGACGACTATTATAAAATTCTATGATTGTATTGATAACCAATTTTGTAACAACATTTTATTATGACTTCTGGAGGCATATTATGGTTGCTTTTATCACGCGATAAATAACTGACAAACCATTCGTCGCGTTTTGACAAAATGCGAGTGTGAGTGACAGATGATTTATCACTTAATCCTATAATGCCTGCCTATGATGGTTGTGTTATCACGTGATAAACGCAACCATTTTAGGCCCTCGGAAGTCATTATAAAAATCTTGTTGAAACGTTAAATGACACTCAAAAAGAAAGAGTTTGCGTGAAATAATTCGCTAATTTTGTTTACTTTTAATTTTGGAAACCGAAGAAAAAGATCATAGAAGAAAAAGATCATAGAAGAATATTGTTTTACCTGTTTTATAATTTATATTAGAACCGAAATGTTCTCAATGCTAAACACCATTATCAAAGGGCGTTATTATCATCATTTGGCGTTAGATTTATATATACGTACGAGTAACCAGGCTGGCATTTTCCAATGGGGCCCTAATTTAGTCAGACCCTGGATTTAAGTAAGGTTGAGGTCTACGCTACGTCGATGTGACGTACGCTCCTGGAGATAATCCGTGAGATTCTTAAATTCTGAAGCTCTTAATCGAATTTTACCCATCCTTACTTTTAACGTCTGAACCGCTTGATCTTAAGGTATCTGTACATTTATTCCAGAACTAACAGAGGCATTGAACACGGCGCAGTCGCAAGAAATCAGGATCCCGTTCGGCGTCGGCGTTGCAGGCGTCGCGGCCCAGACCAAACACCACATAAACATTAAAAACGCTTACGCTGATCCCAGGTATACCACCAGAATCAACCGAGTCAATAACTGAGCAGAGTTCCAAGAAATCAGAATCCCATTCGGCGTCGGCGTTGACGGCGTCGCTCCCTGACAAAACACGACATCAACATTAAGAACGCTTACGCTGATCCCAGGTATGGCACCAGAATCAACCGAGTCAATAACTGAGCAGAGTTTTAAGAAATCAGGATCCCGTTCGGGGTCGGCGTTGCCGGCATCGCCACCCAGACCAAACACCAACACCAAATCAACATTAAGAACGCTTACGCTGATCCCAGGTATATAAATATACTAGCGACCCGCCCCGGCTTCGCACGGGTGCAATGCTTGTACTTACTATACTCCGGAATAGTATTGCTAGGAATAACAGTATTGATTGATTGCTATTTTACTTAAAATCGCTTCGTAAATAAGCCATTATTTATATAATATTAGAGATAGACATATAATCGCGGACTTTTTTTTTAGACCTTTTTAAGATGTACAATAATGTAGTACATCATTTTAATCTATTTCGTAGGGTTCAGCCAGCGTTTGCAATGTAAGCGCAAAAAATGGGTTTATTTACGACATTACATTAGAAACCTCTAAAATTATCAGTGTTTGTATTATACATCATAAAAAAATGCATCAAAATTCGTTGTGTAGTTTTAAAGATCTGAGCATACATAGGGATAGACAGACACACAGACAGGAAGCGACTTTGTTATGAACTAGTGATTACGAAAGTGTATTTAAACAAGTCCTAGTAAATGACTTGTAAATTAAAAAAAACAGTTTTGTTTTAATTGACCTTATTGTCTACAGATTCAATAGCGAAATCGATGCACGTACCGGATACAAGACTGAGCTGATCCTCTGCATGCCCATCTGCAACTACGAGGGCGGAGTCGTCGGCGTTGCTCAGATCATAAACAAAACTGATGGTGAGAAACAGGCATATTTTAAAGGCTGTTTTCACACTCACCAAACGCTATATGAGACATACTAGGACGATATGAGAGGCTTTACTAGGCAAATCATGGAGCAGCAGATTTAACATTTTGTATTCCCTGCATCTTCGTTTGTCTAATGAACATGTCTGGTCGGTATAACACAACAGCACCGTTAGACCACATAAGCTTCCGAACCACCAATGCTAAATCTGTCTAAATACAGAATCGTTTCAAAAACTAGCTTGTCAATATATGAAAAGTCCTTATGATTGTGCTGTATCCTCAATTTATGAATAGTCCCCAAAAACGTAGTGTAGGTATTCGAAATAAGTTAAATGCGTGTTCTCTAAACACAGCTGCACTTTAAATACAGCTCACTTCCATCGAGAGCCAACCAATTGCAGAAGATTATAGATTGACGACAGAAATTACGGAATAAACACTTTCCACGATAGCATGATGTACTACCGACGTCCGACGTGTTTACGATTATGCATGCAAAAGATCAATTAAAACTTTTTATATTCCAGGCTCAAAAGAATTCTCCCCCCGCGACGTGGAGGTATTCCGTCGGTACCTCACTTTCTGCGGCATCGGCATCCAAAACGCTCAGCTCTTCGAGTCATCAGTTCTCGAGTATAAGAGGAACCAGATCCTACTCGCACTGGCCAGAAGCATATTCGAGGAGCAAAGTAACTTGGAATGTCTGGTGACCAAGATCATGACGGAGGCGCGGGATTTGCTGAAGTGTGATCGATGCGCAGTGTTCATTTTGGATACTGATCATTGTGAATCGGTAAGTATTTACTCGCTCAACATATACCTCGCTCAACCTATCCAGCCCAAAAGAGAATTGATCCTAATGAACCACTAGAACAGCTGTGCCAAATATTGTCTGATTCGTTCATTCTGATGCTGTGCGCACACGCTTTCCGCGATACGCTGGTGACTATTCAAAAACACCTTAATGTTGCGAATTTGACCTATGCCTCTAACTGTAATAACGGCCCAAGAGGACCAAAACCAAATCACCAAATAAAATCCGCCTGTCTTTCAGAGCCACTTGGAGCGCATAGTCCAGAGACCCGGTGGCGAGCGCTCCACAACCCTGGCCCTGCCGCCACCAGCCCCCACCAGGTTCCACACTCTATTCGAACTTGGAGCAAAGCAATCACGGACTACGCTCACTCCGAGACACGACTACCAGTCCACGCTGGCCTGCATTGCTTTGGCGGTATGTTGGTATAGACTATAGAGATATTGTCAAATTGGTCCTCTCTCCACCAGCCCGTACCAGGTTCCACACGCTATTCAAACTTGGAGCAAAGTAATTACGGACTACGCTCACTCCAAGACACGACTACCAGAGTACGCTGGTCTGCATTGCTTTGGCGGTAAGTTGGCATGGAGATCTTATCAAATTGGTCCTTCCTCCATCAGCCCGTATCAGATTCCTCAGCTATTCGATTCGGATTATACGCTCACTTTTAGACACGACTACCAGAGTAGGGGTCTGCATTGCTCTGGTGGTAGGTTGAAAGAAAAAATATATATATATCTATATATCTTTATAGGTAAATCGGTTCATAAAGTTCATTTACATTGATATGCTTACTCTTTTGAACCCCCTAATAATTGAGTGATTGGTATCGAGATCCTTTACTTTATCACTACATCGATCAAATCTGCGTTTCAATTCATAGCATAATTAACTTTTCCAATCATTTATTTGTCCTCATTTACCAAAAATCAATAAAATTATATTTTATTATCTTATTTACCTTTTTTATTTCCTCATGAAAAGTTTCAAATTAATGTTCCTCTTGATGGAAATTATGTTCCGTAGGTTTTTTTCTTCGATTTTTGGGAATGCAAAACATAATCTATCCTTCCTATAGAAAATCTAAGTAGTAAATTATGAAATGTTATTGGATTTTGTCGGTTACATAGTTTTATTTACTATATGTAATCCTGGGATTATGGACCCTTGTATTCATAGCACGCGAGTGTTTACCTTCAAGCTTGGAGCTCGCTCCATGTTTACTCTTTAAGTAAACACGAGGATTTTTTACGCAGTGACCCACTTTGGGGATGCAACGCATGGTAAGGAAATTCAGGAAACGAGTTATTTCGCATACGTTTTATAATAATAAATTCAGCCGTTTCTATATAGAATTCATTTATTTACAAAAAAGTATTACATGTAAAAGTATAAATATTATACAACAAGCAAAGTTTATCGTGAGACTTTTTGCGTAGATTTTATCAGTGGTCGATCCTGTAAAGACATAGGAATACAATTTTATTTGAATTTCATAACAAGATAACCGGGGTTCAGAAATCTGGATACATAATTATTTACTTCTCCTGTACTAAAATCATGGCTTTCCTTTTTAAAATGATCTTGGGTTTCACAAGGTACCCTGCCAACAGAGCTCCGAAGAATTGGTCGGATTGATCCCTGCCCTATCTTTTCGCGATCGTTCTACGCGACTATTCCTTTATCCTCACCACTTACGTAGTTGGCAACCAACTTATACCAGCCATTTAAGCTGACTAAGGCTGTATTAGCCTGTGTACTACTTGGGTGACACTCCACAACTGTGTGTTTTTCTATAAATTTCCTGCCTCGCACGACTGCATTCTAGTATGAATGGTCGCTTTCGGTATTTCCGGACCGATACGACCTCCAAGCTTTCAAGAAAACAGCGTACTCCCACCTGAAAGGCCGGCAACGCACTTGTGACTCCACTTAAATTTACTTCCAACTTGTGAAGTATTGCAGGTGTCTATGGACGACAGAAGTCGCTTTCCGTCAGGCGATCCTTTTGCTCGTTTGCCCCCTATGACATAAAAAAGAGACCAGATAATGACTTTACTGCATTTCATTACAGGTGGCACGATCGAACAAAGCCCTGAACATCTCCGAGGTGTCCGATTGGCGAAGAGAGAACGGGGTAGTCCTTCAAGACCCAGACAACGATGACGCCAAAGGTGTGCGGACGATGCTGTGTATGCCCATCGTGAACGCTAATAAAGACGTCATTGGCGTAGCCCAGCTTATTAATAAGGTATGTACCCATCCACTTAAGATGGCTATCGAATCGACCGTCAACCACAACCAGTTACGGCAAGCCTCTGCTTGCTTTGGATTCCTATGAAATGCCGACGGATTCAAGCATGGGTCTGGTCGCTTACGCTTGTATTTGTCAGAACTTTATAGCAATCCGACCAACCAATAAAACCCTGAACATCTTTGAGGTATCCGAGTATCGCAAAGAGACAAACTAAAACTAAAACTAAACTTATTGGTAAGAAACCAAAAAAAATGTGAGACCCTTAAATAAAAAAAACGAATGTAACCTGAAATCCGGTTCTAAGGACCTTTGACAGATTTCACCGACGTTTGAAGAGCAAGTCATTCAATTGTTTACTTATTTAAAATTATTGCTATTTCAGGAAAATGGTTGTCAATTTACCGACGGCGATATATCGATATTCGAAGCGTTCGCCATCTTTTGCGGCCTGGGCATCCACAACACACAGATGTATGAAAACGCATGCAAGCTAATGGCTAAACAGAAGGTAAGCTTTATAATTTATTAATTCGAAACACTATTTTATTATATTTTCGATTCTTTATGTGGGTAAAAGTTCTCACTTTTTTTAATTGATATATACTCGTAGATACAAAGATCAACACGCAAAAAAAAATTGCGCTCATACGTGGTCCACACCAGGACTCGAGACTTGCGTTTCGTTTTTTTTAACCCCCGACGAAAAAAGAGGAGTGGGGCTAATAAAAAAAAACTATCGTGTGCCCGCGGCAGCTCGAATTTACTATACACATTTGCATTATTGTCTCGCCTGGAAAAGCATCTTCTTCACAGGTGAAATAACTTTCGACGCCAGAAGCATCATACGAGTGTTTTCGACCCTTTAAGATCCAGTTTAAGCTCTTGAAGAACTGAACTCCCCTTTTGAGTGATCTTGAGTGGAGACCGCGGATCGGCATGCGTAGTGTGGGACGCCCTCAGATTAGGTGGAGCGATGATCTGTGCAGGGTGGCTGGCAAAAGCTGGATGAGAGTAGCCGAGGATCACTTACAATGGCGTGCAGTTGGAGAGGCCTATGTCCAGAAGTGGACAAGAATAGGCTGATGATGATGATGATGATGATGGTGATGATGATGATGATGATGATGATGATGAAGAACCCCATACTGTAGCCCCCGGGATACCTCAGCAGGGAGCTAATTCCACATGCGAAGCGTACGCGGTAGGAAATTCCCCTGGAACTTGGCCTGATTATTGATTTTATTTTACAGGTTGCACTAGAATGCCTGTCGTACCACGCGACAGCGTCAGCAGAAGACACCAGCAAGCTCTGTCAGGAAATCATTCCCACCGCTGAATCCTACAATCTATACAGCTTCCAGTTCCATGGTAAGAAACATCCGCTAGCTACATTAAGAAATGTCGATCTTGAATACTGATTGGTGTATAACCTAACAAGTGTCAGTCCGGCCCAGGGATAGTGGCGCAACAAACAGCATTCAAACCATATTTCTTATTATTTTCAGACTTCGATCTTTCCGACGAAGACACATGCAGAGCAACCCTCAGAATGTTCCTTCAATGCAACCTGGTTGAAAAGTTCCACATACCTTACGATGTAAGTATAAACCTAAAATTGTTATATCAGTTCTCTGAAGCAAATTATGGATTGTCATACAAATATTATGAAATAGTATGAAGGTTACTCAACGCATACAAAGACTTCGTGTCTGAAATTCCTTGAGCCACTTAGACAAACTTGAGCCATTCCTGATAGATCAAATCAGCTACTTTTTATGAAAATCAAAACGTCGGAATAGTCAGCACGATTTCAACCACCCACTTTTCTTCTATTTTAAACATTTTCTAATAAATAAACGAGTCACGAGTTTCCATTGTTTTGACGTTTTGACAACGCAAAGCAGAATTGAAATACCTCTACCCTCCATATTAAGTTGAGGTTCAATATCCTGTAGTTTATGGACGGTAGACAGTTATACTTACTCCAGATACTCCAGCGCCGCTTGTGGAGTTTTTGGAACTATTATTCACTCCCTTAACACTTGTTCAAATATTCTCCTATGAAAGATGCCGCTCCTCCCCTTCTATAATGAACTGTCAAACCATACAGACCGACTCACTTTGTATGGCTCACTTTGTGAGTCAGTCTGTATGGTTTAACAGTTCATTTGGCTTGGAACAGTCAGCGTGGTTTGACTCTAGCACTTCGGGGTATTTATAATTTTATTATACACTTAATTTAACTACATATTTTTCAATTTTTCCAGGTCTTATGTCGCTGGATACTAAGCGTCAAAAAGAACTACCGACCAGTCAAATACCACAACTGGAGGCACGCACTGAACGTCGCCCAAACTATGTTCGCTATGCTCAAAACCGGCAAGATGGAGCGATTCATGTCTGACCTAGAGATCCTAGGTCTTCTAGTGGCTTGTCTATGCCATGACCTGGACCATAGAGGGACAAACAATGCTTTCCAAACGAAGACTGAAAGTCCGCTGGCGATTTTGTACACGACTTCTACCATGGAGCATCACCATTTTGATCAGTGCGTGATGATTCTAAACAGTGAAAGCAATAATATTTTTCAGGTAATAGCAACAATACTTTTTGAGTCTACCTTTTGTGCGCTTTTGTAAAGTGAGAAGAGATTTGAAGAGATCATACTTTGGCGATAAAACCGCCTGTTATTTTATTTATTTTGAGAACAAACAGAGATAGATATACATAACAATCAAATTTGTCTATATTGACCACTCAACAACTCTCAAGTAGATTAATTTCCCTTTGACGTATGGGGCCTTTCGCTTATTTATTATACTTTGTTGTTCTATATCTTACAATACTAAATAATAGAAAATATTCAATGAAAACAATAACTTAATTATTAATTATGAAATAAACATGATGTATCTGTGAACTATTTAGCTTCTCAATTAAGACATATCCAAAATAAGCCTGTTGTTTATATCATATTGTAATTTCTTACATTGTATATTTACTCTTTATTGGACACCATACAAAGCAAAGTATTCCTAGGTACTTATATATAATTGCTTAAATTCCAGGCTCTCTCTCCTTGCGATTACAAAGATGTAATGCGGGTGGTGGAAACCGCTATCCTCTCGACAGACTTGGCCATGTATTTTAAGAAGAAATCAAAGTTCCTAGAGTTGGTCGACAATGGGGAGTTCGACTGGCAGAGTCAGGAGAAGAAGGAATGTGAGTAAAAAAAGTAAAGTTGAGTAAAGTGAAACACTGATCATAAGTACGTAAGGGAGGGGATCAACTTTTTTCATGTTGTTATTCTATCCCATGGCCAATAGTGATTAAATTTCTTTGAAAAGTGTTGATAATTTATATAACGAGGTGTCAGGATTACAACAAAGCCAATATCACTTCTATATTATGTCTAAATTCTATACGTTTGAAACTCTAGCCAGGTAATTTAAAAACAGTATATTTCCTAATCTGTCCCATATATGGAACGCCGAACTGTTTAACTAAAACTTGTAATAATCTAAAAATAAAAATGTGGTATTACCACATAAAAAATATAGAATCGATAAAAAAGATTCTATACAAATATTTAGAACAGCGCCATCTCTCTCGCAGTCTTCACACTTGCTGTAAAGCAATGGGGATTGGGGATCGTGCGTGTAAAACGCACATCCTAGGGTATGGCTAATGCGCAATAAGCATTTCAAAAAACATATATGACGCAGAGGGCGCTCCAGTAGCGTAAAGGATTAAGGGATGAAAGATTTGGTGTGACTGACGTAGCGGTCGAATAGCTCAGTTGGGAGAGCAATGCGCCGGTAACGCAGAGGTCGCGGGTTCAAACCCCGCTTCGATTGTAGTAGATCGCATTCAATTTTTCTTTCTTAATTTACCTTTGTGTCATTATTTATAAAAATAAAAATGTGGTATTACCACATAAAAAATATAGAATCGATAAAAAAGATTCTATACAAATATTTAGAACAGCGCCATCTCTCTCGCAGTCTTCACACTTGCTGTAAAGCAATGGGGATTGGGGATCGTGCGTGTAAAACGCACATCCTAGGGTATGGTTAATGCGCAATAAGCATTTCAAAAAACATATATGACGCAGAGGGCGCTCCAGTAGCGTAAAGGATTAAGGGATGAAAGATTTGGTGTGACTGACGTAGCGGTCGAATAGCTCAGTTGGGAGAGCAATGCGCCGGTAACGCAGAGGTCGCGGGTTCAAACCCCGCTTCGATTGTAGTAGATCGCATTCAATTTTTCTTTCTTAATTTACCTTTGTGTCATTATTTATAAAAATAAAAATGTGGTATTACCACATAAAAAATATAGAATCGATAAAAAAGATTCTATACAAATATTTGTAATAATCTGTCCCATATGGAACGCGGAACTTTCAAAGTAACACATGTAATATTTGCCAGTATTATGCGGCATGATGATGACGGCCTGCGACGTCTCAGCGATAGCCAAGCCGTGGGAGGTCCAGCACAAGGTGGCCAAACTGGTGGCTGACGAGTTCTTCGATCAGGGTGACCTGGAAAAACTGCAGCTGAATCAACAACCTATCGCTATGATGGACAGGTAAACTGGCTTTGGCTTAACGCAACCGATCACGTTTGCTATATGGGAGCCCCTTAAATATTTAATTTTGTCCGTTTTTTAGTATTTGTTGTTATAACGGAACAGAAATGCATCATCTGTGAAAATTTCAAGTGTCTAATTATAACGGCTCATGATAAAATGGATGACGGACAGACAGACGGACAGCGGAGTCTTAGTAATAGGGTCCTATTTTTTACCCTTTGGGTACGGAACCCTAAAAATATCAGCTCCCATTCAATGGCTCAAGACTTCTTATAGGGGATACGGCTTAAACCACAAATAAACACGTTAACAGTAAATTTCTGTTGCTATATAATATATAACAACGTGAGGTAATACATAAATGGTTTTGAACACAAGAACGTGTTAATAAATAACGTACGTACAATTTTCATCAGATATATCACAGCATACAAGGCGTTCATAAATATTTGAACATGTACTGTAACGCCCAGTCAGTAAGAGTCTTAACATAAATATGTTGCGATATATCTGATGGCGACTGTACGTTTAAGCCAGTAGTAGTAGAGACGACAGCTGTTGGCGCTATTTTTAATACTAATCGGCATTTGTTCAACTGGTGATATTAATTCGTGACTAGTTTTACGATAGATATGTGACAAAATGTCCATCTTTTTCAGGGAAAAGAAAGACGAGCTTCCTCAGATGCAAGTAGGCTTCATCGACATGATATGCTTGCCGCTATACAGGGTGTTATCCGACACGTTCCCCTGGATCCAGCCTCTGTATACTGGCACCCTGGACAACAGGAACCGCTGGCAAGACCTTGCGGAGAAGGTGGAAATGGGCCTGACGTGGATAGACCATGACACTATTGACAAACCTATTGAAGAGTTCACTGGTAAGTTCATGTATTGTCTTTCTCGCCTTGAGACCTTATATATCTCAACGGGATTCAATTATTTAATTAATTGTATATATTGCATGTCGCCGTTGCTGACATCTCTAAAAAACTCACTTTATTTTATATAACTATTAGAATCTAGTACATCTCCTCTATGCGTATCAATTATCTAGTTTTAATATAATTCTCAAGTTTTAAGTACTGTTGAGTTTCTTTCGGCTTTCTTCTCAACAGACCGCTGTTGAGAAGAAAGCCTCTCTCTTGTGAGATGCCGGTAGATTCACATTCAGACATGTGAAAGTGCCTATGTGGCCTACTTGCAGAATAAACGTTTTGATTTTGATTTCTCGATAAGATAATATCTATATACTGATCCTGAAAAGAATCTAATTTTAATTGAAGTCCTTTCCTTACATTACAAAACTCTCTCTGTATTTGCAGCATCTAACGAGCCAATCAAAGACGTAGAACTGACAGTAACGACACTAAACTGTGCCAAAACAGCAAACGACACGTCCATGGCTTTAGCGAAGCCTATAAAGACCCCCTTCCATTCGCTGAGGAGGGGGAAGACTGGTAACTTCACTTCTAGAACGGCACGGAGCAAACTTACGAGGTTAGTATAGTAGAGACTGATGCTAATATATTCCTTTTAAATTTAACTTTTGCGTTCATTTAATTTTTGTTCCACATATGGAACATTTTACTCTAAAAGTGCATATAAAAATATACTCTAAAAGCGCATATTGTTTGTATAACTCGAATACTCAAACTGTAAACACACACTATCAATAGGTACTGACTCTTTATTATATGGTAAACCGTAAAACACAATAAATTTATAAAAACAATAATATATCACAACAATATACTTTTTCAGCCTCTGCTGACAGATAATTTTCACGAAAGACAAACTCTCATTCAAAATCAAATATACGTCATCTTTCATACCAGCCAGTCTACCAACAATTGTACCTCTTTGCTTCAACACTCCTCCTCAATTGTTTCCATCTGGCATCCCATCATGATTCAGACTCCTCAGGTTCCATTCACTCACTAACTCTTGAACAGCCTTCAACATACACCCATTTCTTTTCGACAAAAATCATGCTTCCCTCTTGGCACGGCCTTTGTCAGAACATCAGCTACCATTTGTTTAGTTTCGAGGTATTTGAGCACGACTTGTCCATTCTCGACTGTCTCTCGTATAAAATGATAACGAACATCAACGTGCTTTGTACGTTGATGGTGCACTGGGTTCTGTGCGATTGCCATTGCAGATTGGCTGTCCGTATGAATTATAATGGGAGGCTCCTCCTTTCCCATAATTTCTTTCATGAACCTCTTAAGGAATACAGCTTCTTTTGCAGCTTCAGATAGACTCACATATTCAGCTTCTGCCGTAGATAAAGCTATACTCCCTTGTTTAGTGCTTTGCCACGAAATAGCCCCTTTGGCTAACATGAATAGATTCCCTGAATAAGATTTTCTATCGATTATGTTACCTCCGTGATCAGCATCGGCAAAACCTTCTATATTCCTGTATGTATCTTTCATGTATAAGAGTCCCATAGCCTTTGTACCTTTAAGGTATCTGAGTATTCTCTTCGTTGCAGTCCAGTGAACTTCAGTGTAACAGTTGCAAAACTGGCTCATAAAGTTAACTGAGTGCGCTATGTCTGGTCTAGAGCACACTGCGATATACATTAACGATCCAACAAGCTCTCTGTATGGTATCTTTGCATCAGGTGTGAATGGCTCTTGTGGTTTCTCGAATCGTTGGCCTGGTACTCCTGGAGTGCTGACAGGTCTGCAGTTTTCCATGTCGAATCTGTGAAGAACTTTCTCTATATATTCTTCTTGGTCAATTCTTATGGAACCCTGTTCTTGTTTTATTCTCAATCCAAGAAACAACTCTGCCTTTCCTAAGTCCTTCATCTCAAATTTTGACATCAGTTCACGTTTCACTTTTGCTACCTCTTTATCATTGTCGTGGAATATTAGGATGTCATCCACGTAGATGGCTAAAATTGTGGTATCCTTGTTCGTCTTTCTTATGTATACACAGGGTTCATTCTTGCAACGCTTGAAGTTAAGGCTCTCCAGCTCAGTATGTAACTTCGTGTTCCAAGAACGCGGTGCTTGTTTAAGCCCATACAAGGATTTTTGGATCAGACACACATAATCTTCCTTTCCTTTCTCTTCAAAGTGCGGTGGTTGACGCATGAAAACCTTCTCATTGAGGTTTCCGTTAAGGAAGGCTGTCTTAACATCCATGTGCTCAATTTTCAAACCAAGGTTTGCTGCCAAAGCAATGAGTAGTCTCAGCGAACTATGTCTTACGACTGGTGAGAACGTCTCGTCGTAGTCTATCCCTTTTCTCTGGCTAAAGCCTCGTGCAACCAATCGAGCTTTATAACGAGTCTTATTCCCCGCCTCCTTTTTGATTCTAAATAACCATTTTGAATCAACAACATTGCTCGCTTGGTCAGGCTTCACTAGAATCCACGTTCTATTTTTCTTCAATGCATCTAGCTCCTCCTGGATTGCATGTCTCCACTGTTGAGCATCTTTTCTCGCTAGCGCCTCAGGTACTGTAAGTGGATCGTCCTTTTCCAACAACGCTTGGTATGTCACGTAGTCAGGTAATTGAACCGCTTTTCTCTCTCTGCGTGGGTATCGCCGTTCTTCCACTATGGGTTCAATATGGACCTCTTCAGGTCTCTCCTCACACGATGTCCAATCTTCCTCTTCACCATCAGCAACATCAGTATTCGCAGCGCCATGATCTTCATCATCAGGTTCAAGACTCTCTTCCTGAACTCTCTGCTCATGATTTCTGTCATCCGGTTCTAGATTCTCTCCCTGAACTCTCTGCTCATTCTGAATACTCTCTCTTCGGTCTTGCTGTTGCAGTATATTCTCTTCTATCTGCGGCTGAATCCCTTGTTCATCGTGTTCTAGATTGATTGTCACGTGGTCCTTTTGCTTTTTAGAGTTAGTAGCTCCATGATACAATTGATCCTCAAAAAAGACTACATCTCGTGCTCTATAAAGTTCACCATTTGACGGGTCAATCAGTCTGTATCCTTTCGATTCCTCACAGTATCCAACGAAGATAAGCTCCTTGCTTTTTGCGTCCCATTTCGTTCTCTTTTGGTCTGGAATGTGCATGTATGCTTTACATCCGAAGACTTTGAGATGACTCAAATCCGTTTTTCGACCAGTCCACACCTCTTCTGGTGTCTTGTTTTTCACAGCTATGGTAGGGCTCCTGTTTTTCAAGTAGATAGCGGTGTTAGTCGCTTCAGCCCAGAATCTAACAGGAAGTCCTGCTTCTTGAAGCATAGCTCGTGCTTTTTCCGCTATTGTACGATTGGCTCGCTCTGCAACACCATTCTGCTCGGGTGTATACGCAATCGTAAGTTGATGCTTAATGCCATGATCCCTCAGGAATTCATTTACTCTTTTGTTGACAAATTCGCCTCCATTATCAGTTCTCAATGCCTTCAGCTTCTTTCCGGTTTGCGTCTCTGCTAAACTCTTGAACTTCTTTATCTTCTCAAAGGCTTCGCTCTTTGCTTTAAGAAAATACACAAAAGTTTTTCGCGAATAGTCATCGATAAAAGTAATATAATATCTATGGCCTCCCATAGAATTATCGCTCATTGGTCCACTTAAATCTGAGTGCACCAATTCTAAGAGCTCTTTAGCTCTTGTAGCCTTATTGCGCTCAAATGGCTAGTTTGCTTACCCTTTAAGCAGGCTACGCAATCCAATTTTGAATTAATAATGTTTGGAAAACTTACCCCAGTTGCCAATTTGTCTCTTAATAAAATGAGGTTACGTATACCCAAGTGTGCCATCCTTTTATGCCATAGCTCCATCTCATTTCTCATCTCGCTCCTAGAAGCTAGTGCTTGTGAAGTTACCTGTGAAGAACATTTCAGTTTATAAATGCCCCTATCAAGCACTCCTGTGACACATGGTTCACCTTTTATTTTACACTCATCTACATTAAAAATCTCGCAACCTTTTCTGGAGAACACAACAACCTTACCCTTAGTATTAACCATACAACTTATACTCAATAAGTTCGAAGACAGTCCTGGTACATACATGACATTACCTATACTGATGTTAGGTGACTCATTCTCTACAGTACCAAAACCTTCTCCATACACCTTACCTCCATTCGCGCAGCTCACTTCTACCTTTCTATCTACTTTCACAAAGTTACTCATCCAGTCTTTTCTGTAACTCATATGTCCTGACGAGCCCGAATCCAGGATCCAATCATCTTGCTGGGTCTTCTCTTGATTCGCAGTTGTAAGTGCCGTCGCCATATGGTTGGTCTTCGACTGACGTGGGTTGTGTGGGCAGTCGCAAGCTTTATGCGGCCCTTCGCAGATAAAACACTTCACAGCTTTCTTCTCTTTATTCCTCTGAACATGTTTTCTGTGGTGTTTGGCAGTAGTAAGAGCAGAGCTTGGGCCTGGAGTGCTTAGACTTGCACAGGCTCTGGTGTTATCTAATTGAAGTAATTTGGTCTTGATATAGTCGGTTGTCAATGCTGTGTTGGCGTTTTCCAATGCCAACCTCATGGGTGCATACTCCTCTGGTAGTCCCTGTAGCATAAGTGCTGCTAATAACTCGTCGTCGATCTCTTTCCCTAGATCGGATAGATGATTTGCTATCTGCATTAGCTCTGTTACGTATTCAGTTATCGAATTAAACATATTAAGCTTAAGGCTCACCAGCCTTGACAGCAATCTACATCTATTATTAATGCCTTTGTCTTCATAAGCAGTTTTTAGATTTTTCCACGTCTCATACGCAGTGGTTGCTTTACGAACATGTACCTTACATTGGCTCTCAATTAGTAGGCATATCTTGGTGCGCGCTCTCTGATCATCACGCTTTGCTGCAGCATCTCCATCAGCGGGTTTATTCTCTACGTACTTCCAGAGATCATCGTGGACTAGTATCAACTCTATATCGAATTTCCATGTATTGTAGTTGATACTTCCTTGCAGTTTCTCTATGGTCGGAAGGCCTGATCCCGAAGTAGACATTATTGTTACTATTTCTCTATTTATTGTGCTTGTAATAGGATTTTGGTAGTTCTCACCACTTTCCATTACATTACCATTTTTCAGTACCTTCTAGTGCTCCATAATAGAATCGTGCAGGCCATAACCTGTTTGTATAACTCGAATACTCAAACTGTAAACACACACTATCAATAGGTACTGACTCTTTATTATATGGTAAACCGTAAAACACAATAAATTTATAAAAACAATAATATATCACAACAATATACTTTTTCAGCCTCTGCTGACAGATAATTTTCACGAAAGACAAACTCTCATTCAAAATCAAATATACGTCATCTTTCATACCAGCCAGTCTACCAACAATTGTACCTCTTTGCTTCAACACATATAAATATATGAAATATGTAATGTTTCATTTTTATAATGTGGGTACACACCACAATTTTTACATTCAACCATTGATACAAAAAGGTGAAGGTGAAGGTGTAAAGCCTTCCAAACAATGCAAAGCACAAGGAAAACACAAAACATAAGGAAAAATTCTATAGGTGGCTTGGGAGTTAGGGTGGCGGAAAGGGTTCGATTCCCGGTCTGTTCCACCAGGTAGCTCATTTCAATTTTTCTTTAAGCTTTGATCTTTGTATCAATGGTTTAGTGCATAGGTATATCTGCTAAAATAAAAAAATATGTTTGGCTTTGCTGTGGTCCTTTAATCGACTCTTGTAACGCCTCTACTAACCTTCATCAAACGCCGAATCAAAAACAGTTGTAAAATCAAAGTGAAACCAAAGTCTCTTGCAGATCCATGTACGCGGCGGCCAGCTTCAACAGGGAGGAGAAGTCAAGCATAAGGAGGCCGGAGGCCGGAGGGAGGCCGGAGGGAGACAGGAGGCCGGAGGGACACAGGAGGCCGGAGCCCCCCGTGCAGGAGGAGCCGGAGCAGCCGACAAGCAGCAAGAGCAAGCATAAGGGCAGGCTGTGCCACATGTTGTGACGGTTAAGTTTTAACTGGTGAGTTTATTGATACAATGGTGTAGACATTTCAAACATTTTTAACGGTTAAGTTTTAACTGGTGAGTTTATTTATACAAGGGTGTAGAGAAAAACCGGCCAAGTGCGAGTTTGACTAGCGCGCCGAGGGTTCCATACAAATATTTACCCCATACTAACTGGCCGGGTTAAGCTAAGTTTGCAAGTGAAATGTATAGTGCCGTATACAAATGAGGTGTTAAGTTAACGCAACCGATTAGGTTTCTTGTATGGGAGCTTAAATATTTATTTTATCCTTTTAACAGAATATTTATCATCTGTGAAAATTTCAACTATCTAGCTATCACGGTTCATGAGATACCTGGTGACAGACGGACAGACAGACAGACTGACAGAGGGACGGACAGCGGAGTAATAGGGCCCCGGCAACGCACTTGTGACTCCTCTGGTGTTGCAGGCGTCTATGGGCGACGGTAATCGCTTTCCATCAGGCAATCTGTTTGCTCGTTTGCCCCCTATGCTATAAAAAAAATATTTTATTTATTATTATTAACCAACTTACACTTACAGCAAATTGCCACAGATGAAAGTTATAGGTCACATTACAAAATAATAAAGTAATAAAAATTAGTAATAAATTAGAATTCAATTAGAAATAACAAGAATAAACATTGTTGTAATTATACATTTTTTGTCACACTTATCTACTGTCGTACTGTGGTGGGCCTGCTAATTGACTCCAGATAGCAGGTGGCTGTGGACAAAAATCTCGGCTCCGATTCCGTGAACAAGTCCAGAGTTGGGTCATACATCAAAATGTTGTTGATGTGGTTCAAGGCTACGTACAGGGGACAGGTGCTAAGAGTTATATTCGCACGGGGGACTACAAATAGGGGCCGCAAGCGAGGACGGAGTGATCCTCTTATGAGTAATGGCACTTTAAGCGATACAAATTAAAATGAGGGATCGGATATTGAGCCACGAATCAGTTTAAAAAAATATTTTACCATAGCTAATTGTCTACGCAATTCAAGGCTTTGATAAGAGATCATTCCAAGTATAAATAGTGTTGAGTACAAATAGGGGTAAAAACCATGAATTTTATAGTAAAGGTAACGGACAAATGATTTTTGTACTTTTTCAATTAAGGTCACGTGTTTTTGGTATTGTGGATTCCATATGATACAATTACTTTCCAGGACACTGCGGACATACGCGTTATAGAGTAAAGAAATGACATGATGCTTGTTAAAAAGTTTGGATTGCCGTAGGAGGATTATTCGACGCTCATGCCATTATTGTTTCTTCCTATTCGTAATTCTGCACAATATGGATTCTACACATTTGCATTTGATCTCATTCCTTATTCTTCGCAGTCATTCGTTTTATACAATCCGGTTTCTTCCTAGTCGCGATTCTGCACAATATGGATTCCACACATTTGCATTTGATCTCATTCCTTATTCTTCGCAGTCATTCGTTTTATACAATCCGGTTTCTTCCTAGTCGCGATTCTGCACAAGTTGCACAACGTTCACGTGTTGATCACTTTCGTTAAGCTGGACACGTCTTACTTTACGTCGTTTTATTCTGGCATAAGAAAGTGTAAGGGCAAGCGGGGTATTGCTTGACGAAAAGCAGTTAAAAAAGTTTATCATCATCATCATCATATCAGCCTATAGACGTCCACTGCTGGACAAAGGCCTCCCCCAAAGTTCTCCACAACGATCGATCTTGCGCCGCCCTCATCCAATTTCTACCCGCGATCTTAACCAGATCGTCGGTCCACCTTGTTGGAGGCCTTCCAACGCTGCGTCTTCCGGTCCGCGGTCGCCACTCAAGAACCTTTCTGCCCCAACGGCCATCGATTCTACGAGCAATGTGCCCCGCCCACTGCCACTTAAGTTTGGCGACTGTCTGAGCTATGTCTACAACCTTGGTTCTCTTGCGTATCTCATCATTTCGAATTCGATCCCGCAAGGAAATTCCGAGCATAGCTCGCTCCATTGCCCTTTGAGTAACTGTGAGCCTTCTTATGAAAAAGTTTATACAGTGTGGAAATCCAATATGAGTTTTATCGTTAAAAATGGTGGTCCTGTACAGTCATCGTCATATAGTACGTAGCATCTATAGTAGCCAAATAGTTCGGTACACCATAGAATTTATATAATGTACCGAATTATTTGGCTACTTTAGATGCTACTAGCTATTATGACACTGACCGTTCATGACCACATTTAGATAACTTAGTACTGCAGTGCAAAGTAAACCAAAAATGTTACTATTGATGATTTATTTGCATACCGGTTAAAGATAGTTAAAAGGTTTAATCTCGCCACCGGTATCTACACCTGCCTCAAATATCAAGTACAATCAGCGCCATAACAGTCAAAATTATCAAATAGTTGGTCACACCATAGAAAATGTATGATGTGACAAACCATTTGGCAACTTTGACTGCTACAATATATCTGACGCTGACTGTACCTAATGGATTATAAATACTCATAATATATATATATCACCATATTTATTTGGCTGTGCTAAATTTTGCTGGTTGGTATTATTTAAAAAAATCGGCCAAGTGCGAGTCGGAACTCGGCAATTAGTGTTCCGTACTATCGCAGTTCTATATTGTTCACCTTTTACGCAAAATCCGAAGATTCGTTCATGTATTTATCCCCCGCTTGCCCTTACACTTTCTTATGCCAGAATAAAACGACGTAAAGTAAGACGTGTCCAGCTTAACGAAAGTGATCAACACGTGAACGTTGTGCAGAATCGCGACTAGGAAGAAACCGGATTGTATAAAACGAATGACTGCGAAGAATAAGGAATGAGATCAAATGCAAATGTGTGGAATCCATATTGTGCAGAATCGCGACTAGGAAGAAACCGGATTGTATAAAACTAATGACTGCGAAGAATAAGGAATGAGATCAAATGCAAATGTGTAGAATCCATATTGTGCAGAATTACGAATAGGAAGAAACAATAATGGCATGAGCGTCGAATAATCCCCGTAGGACGAATCCGAGAGCCTTGCGCGCCTTACTACAGATTTGCACTGTGTTTTGATTAAATTTTAGTTGTGTATCGAAGCATGTGCCGAGGTCTCGCATAGTTTGGACATTTTGTAGGACGTGGCAATTCAGCGTGTATGACCGGGTGGCCGGTAGGCTTGTCTTTGAATATGTCATTGTTGCGCAATAAAATATATAATTTCGTTGATTTCAGGAGCAGTCAGAGTAGTACCGACAAGCCGGATCGAGTGAAGCCGTCCAAATCGATCGATTGAACTGAATTCGACTCTGCGCTCCAGTTACGACGGAACGTTGTTTAGATAAAATTCTTACTGTACATTTCTACTAATAGCCTCTAATTAGGTACAAAAATGTATCTACTCATAGGATATCCGTTTCATAGTTTTTCTGGTTTTTAAGCATGATTAGAAAGATCGGTGGTAATATTACGAAATTCGCCGAGCTCTACTAACCGCCTTTGGCACAATTGTGAAGTTAATTTGTGTCTGATATTTTATGAGATTCTAGTTCACCATCGTCTGATACGAATCTAGTGTGAGACAATGGTATGCTAATAATGGTTTGCATTCCCAAATAATTCAATAAATCTATTGTATTTTGCGAGACTGGAATAACTATGAAAACGGTATTTGTTCATACGTTTTAAATTAGCACCTTTATTTTATTTATTTCAATTGAACAATGGGTATTCTAAAATATATAATTTGAAATATTTTTATTAGTAAGAAAATAATTACTTTTGAGATTGAAAATTGTTAGGTTATTGTTTCCGACGTATTGCTAGTTCATATAGCTTTAATTTAATAAAAGTATTTTAGTTACCATGGAGTTTCAGCGTATACCAAAAATACTAAAGCTAGGCTTTTTGTTAGGCTAGTGGCCTTGAGCATGTATTTTTCTACTTACAGTTATTTTCAATTAATTATTTAAATGTTTATATTTTAACTTAAAAGTTAAATAAAGTTTTTTTGAAAAATTGAACACATTAACCCATTACCCAGACGATAACAAAATGTTTTTTTTTTGTTTACTGTGTTGAACGGTCTTGATTTTATTTTATTTTAATTTGTTGTTATCCAAACGACAACAATTTTCTTTTTGTTGATTCTGTTCAACGGTCCTGATTTTATTTTAATTTGTTTATGTCTATAAAATGAGAATTGCATATTAATTTAGTGGGTTCGGCCCTTTTTTGATTACGGCAACTTTGATCCGTATGTTCGGATGAATGCCTTAGAAGAAAACTAGGTATATTTGTAGCTACGCAATTCTGCGTTGGTGTTTCATATAAATCGAATAGATAAATGGTTATCTTATTGATGTATTATTTACATAGACTGTGATCTAGTATTACTTCGCGAGATTCTATTTTAAAACTTCATAATGTAGGTTGTGTCACAAAAAGTAGCAATCAAAATTTGATGTTCCCATATTGTACATAACTTCGTCTATAAATTTGCAACTTGTAAGCTTTTAAAATAGAATATTCGTATCTTGGCCTGAGACCGTAAGGTTAACGGATTTAGAATAAACTATTCTATAGACTATAAAAGATTTTTACGAGAATTATTGTGACATGATCAATTATTTTTCAGAACTTAAGACGTTAATTTATAACTGTTGACAGTTGACATTAAATATTTATTTGAAGCTGAAAGTATTATGATGCTAGTCGATGAGTTTCGTTTTCCATATAGTTAAGAAATAGTTACGTCCATTTGCTTATAAAGCTACCATGTGCAATATTTCTACTTTTATTGATGTACTGTGGATAGTATTAATTGAATTTAATATTCCTTGATATCTTAACTAAACTATTAAGTGATGTGCAAGTATCAAAAAATTTCAATTTTAGCTACATTTGAGAAGGTACTCATTTACCGCACTTGCTAACGCGTCACTAAATATAAGTACCTTATAAATGTATACTTATACTTAGTGTTATCTTCACATGACACTGGCACTTCAGTTGACCGCAGAAAGAGATGCAAATATATTGCCTAATATGCGGCCAAGTGAAATGCCTACTAAATTTCTTTAGTGATGGCATTATCTCAATGTTCTTAATAAGTCTGCCTATATTTAGTGTCGTGTTGTATTCGATTAAGAGTCAAAAACAGTGTTTTTTTTAAGTTACTATTATTCACAGACAACGTAGTCTCTGAATAAAGAATAACTTTTTTGTTCCAGATACGGTAAAAAAAAAATACATTTCATTTGCACTTTACATTCCACAAAGTGGGAGTCTTTCGCAAACAAATATGTCTTACTTGAGAAGCATAACACTATAAGTGCCTCAGGACCAGAAAAACATAATTCATGTATTTAACATTATCACTTACAGAAGTTTTGCTATTTAGGCACGAAAGGACTTACAGTTATGCTTCTCAGGTACGAGGTCTGAATAAATTTCCAATATTGTGAATTAAACAATTAAATACAATCCTACCAAGAACAAGAAGTGGCGTAAGGACAAATATGGCACAGGATGCAAGCAAATTTGAAAAGATAATCATCAAATGATATGATAGATAATTACTAATAGTGCCAAGCTTTGGGCGTGGAGCGTCTGGATTTTTTAACAGTGTTACGTTTCTATGAGATCATTAAAAAACACTCTTACCTCATATGCGGTATTTGTCCAACTTACCTCAAATCTATTCACTTTCATTACTAGTAAAGACTTTTCTTTAGGTAACTATTAATTATCTGAATAAGGGATAAAACATTTTGAATTTTTATTGTAATAGATCGAATGGTACGAGGACAGTTATTAAGAAATAAACGTTTTAATATTATATAAATGTGTCTTAAAGTTTAGATCGAAACAAATTGTTTGTAAGAAGTATACTACCTATTATAATTATAATAGGTATTTTGTTTTCACTTTGAAAGTTCTATTTTTAGGGTTCCGTAGTCAACTAGGAACCCTTATAGTTTCGCCATGTCCGTCTGTCCGTCCGTCCGTCCGCGGCTTAGCTCCGTGATCATTAGTACCTACTAGAAAGCTGAAATTTGGTATGAGTATGTGTATGTATAACGCCGACAGAACGGTAAAATAAAATTAAAAAAATTTTTTTTTTTTTGGGTACCTCTCGAACACCTAAAGTAGGGGTGATTTTTTTTTTCTTTTCAAAACTGGTGTGTGGGGTGTCGTTGAATAGGTCTTGTTAAAATTATAGGGGTCTTCTAACATTATTTTTTGATAAAGTCAGCAGTTTTGTAAATGTTCGCTCCAAAAACAAAAAAAATAGTGTCCCCCCCCCTCTAACTTTTCAACCACGGGTCAAAAAAATTCGGAAAAATTCATGTTAATGAGGCCTTATAAGTACTTTCAATGAAAACTATATTTAACAAAATCGGTTGAGCCGTTTTTGAGCTATCGCCAAATTTCATATTTTTCTTTAAAAGGTCGTAAGTTGACTTCCAGAGGGTAATAAGTGATTACAGTTTCTAGGGCGTTTACGACTTTTTTATAGAGCTTAAAATCTTTCTTAACGTAAACCTCGGGCTTAAAACAGCAGTTTATTGTGAAGGATGAGCAACTACGGAACCCTACACTGAGCGTGGCCCGACATCTTCTTGTTTTATAGATCCTCAATAATGGCACGTCAACGAACTTCTGCAAAATTTTGGCTTTGTATACCAACAAAAGAAACAATGTTACCAAAAATATGATTTACTAAGAAAAGCTTTATATTTGATACACAATATTTTCATTTAAGAAAGTCAAATATTTGAAAAATATCGATTGACACAAAATATTCGTCAAATGGAAGCTAAATAAAATGTATGCCACAGAAATATTTAAAAGGTGTTATTTTGTTCCAAATTTGGAACTACGTAATTTAATAGACCACCTAATGCATCTCCTTTAAGTAATAATAATGTATAATATACATTTCTCAGTTGAATGTTTGAGCGTAACACTTTCACGGGCACAGGATAATTTTGAAAATTCTGCTGCACAGACAAAGCTCATACAAAAAAGTTCTAGCTAAAACGGTACAAAGCATTAGGCTTTATATAAAACTACAACTATGAGAAATGTTCGGCTGTGGACGGAGCGGCAATTTTAAGTTTGAGTTTCTTTCGGCGTTACTTCTCAACAGTGGTCTCCTCTTGTGAAATGCCGGTAGACTCAGACATGTAAAAGTGCCCTTGTGACCTACTTGCAACTTGCAGAATAAAGTTTATTATTTCATTATTTCGTTATTTCATTACGATGTTAAAAGTCGCCATCCACAGACGTGTTGCCGTGTCACGAGTGTACTAAATCTACGTCTCTCGGTGTACTGTCCGTGAAAGTGTTAAGTTTCACAACAAATTTAGTAACTATCCCATGTTATCCATTCCTATTTCTGAAGTCGTTTGTCTCCTAAAGATGAATGATGTTGTCTTCTTGATTGACAATCTCTACAGTAATCCGTTCATTTTACTGCAGTTATAAAAATGAATGTGTACACGAAATAAACGTATTGTGAACGTATGTGGTATTTTTATTCAGAAATCGGTACCGAGCTTCCTGAATCCAACATCATCCGTAATTATTAATCCGTAATTATCTCTTGACTTATTTTGCAATGGATCGCATTAAGTATTTGTTTTTTTTAGGTATTGATTGACCTTTGTATTGTTTTTAATTCTTATCAATTTTATTTATCAAAAATTACACATTAACAGTTAATTTATGTGTTATAATTATTAACCCTGTATTGAAATTCGACATCTATACTAATATTATAAACACAAAAGTGTGTCTGACTGTCTATTACCTCTTAAATAAATAAATATCGGACAACCTCACACAAATCGATCTAGTCCCAAATTAAGCTCAATAAGGCTTGTGTTATGGGTACTAGACGACGATATACGTACTTATATAGATAAATATATACTTAAATACATATAACAACCATGACCCAAGCACAAATATTCGAGTTCATCACACAAATATTTGCCCCGGCTGGGATTCGAACCCGGGACCGCCGGCTCAGTAGGCAGGTGTCTACAAACCGAGCCAAACGCATCGTCATGATTAAACTACTGGACCAATTTAGATGAAAGTTGGTATGGAGTGGTGGAGATAGTTTGAGTCCCGGGGAAGGACGTATGATACTTTTTATGATTCCATGCAGACGAAGTCGTGGGAAAGAGCTAGTAAACACATAAAATGCCTATAATAAATTATTCATAATATACGCTCTGCATTCGCGAAGGAGAAAAAAATCATAACCCTCTTTTCTTTACCTTAATCGAGTAAGAGTTATCTTTTAACTATCCATGTTTTCGAAAGTGTGCGGATTGAGTGAGCATAAGAAATTATTTGTAAAACCTTAAATATGTTACTAGTTAATCTACAAATTATAAAGGTAGGTTAGCATAGGTTTCACTAAAGATTAGTATATAAATATTACATGTTATTTGAACAGTGAACACATTCACTGATTTCGTTGGTAGTTTGTGAGAACTGAGTGAGCGCAGGTTAAAGAATGTATAATTTTGGTTTATCTTTTTACAAATACAGAGATTAGGTGTACAATTGTTTTAGAACTTTTACTAAAATTAACAGCAATTTGTCTTTTTTTTTTCAGAAGGGTGCTCACTCAATCCACACGCACACACTTATTGGATTGGTTTGGTTGGTTCAATTGGATTGCTCTGTTGCTGCTTTAGATAGTGACGACTGGAAGAAAGAGAGGGAGGCCTTCTCCTAGTAGTGGGACAGCACAGAGCACAGTCATTCAAAATAGGTAATGAACGAAAATTAAGTATAAAATAAACAGTAACATCATAAATAACAAGTACTAATAATTTATTTACAAGATCCATTTCTAAAACTGTTTCTGGGTACTTTATAATATCATAATTTAGCGCCAAATAATTGTAGTCAATCACCCGACTACTGAACAAGCAACATACTTACTGAAGATAAGGACAGCTATAGTAGCGAGTAGTGAAGCGCTGACCGCGAGCGCGCCGTCCGTGGCGTACGGGTCGGGGTTGTAGTCGTAGTCGATCACCCGACTACTGAAAAAACAGGGTGTTGAAGACAGCGACTGCCAGAGTGGCGAGTAGTGAAGCACTGACCGCGAGCGCGCCGTCCGTGGCGTACGGGTCGGGGTTGTAGTCGTAGTCGATCACCCAACTACTGAACAAACAGGGTGTTGAAGACAGCGACTGCCAGAGTGGCGAGTAGTGAAGCACTGACCGCGAGCGCGCCGTCCGTGGCGTCAAACAGGGTGTTGAAGACAGTGACTGCCAGAGTGGCGAGTAGTGAAGCACTGACCGCGAGCGCGCCGTCCGTGGCGTCAAACAGGGTGTTGAAGACAGTGACTACCAGAGTAGCGAGTAGTGAAGCACTGACCGCGAGCACGCCGTCCGTGGCGTACGGGTCGGGGTTGTAGTCGTGGTCGATCACCCGACTACTGAACAAACAGGGTTTTGAAGACAGAGACTGCCAGAGTGGCGAGTAGTGAAGCACTGACCGCGTGCGCGCCGTCCGTGGCGTACGGGTCGGGGTTGTAGTCGTAGTCGATCACCCGACTACTGAACAAACAGGGTGTTGAAGACAGCGACTGCCAGAGTGGCGAGTAGTGAAGCACTGACCGCGAGCGCGCCGTCCGTGGCGTACGGGTCGGGGTTGTAGTCGTAGTCGATCACCCAACTACTGAACAAACAGGGTGTTGAAGACAGCGACTGCCAGAGTGGCGAGTAGTGAAGCACTGACCGCGAGCGCGCCGTCCGTGGCGTACGGGTCGGGGTTGTAGTCGTAGTCGATCACCCGACTACTGAAAAAACAGGGTGTTGAAGACAGCGACTGCCAGAGTGGCGAGTAGTGAAGCACTGACCGCGAGCGCGCCGTCCGTGGCGTCAAACAGGGTGTTGAAGACAGTGACTGCCAGAGTGGCGAGTAGTGAAGCACTGACCGCGAGCGCGCCGTCCGTGGCGTCAAACAGGGTGTTGAAGACAGTGACTGCCAGAGTAGCGAGTAGTGAAGCACTGACCGCGAGCACGCCGTCCGTGGCGTACGGGTCGGGGTTGTAGTCGTGGTCGATCACCCGACTACTGAACAAACAGGGTTTTGAAGACAGAGACTGCCAGAGTGGCGAGTAGTGAAGCACTGACCGCGTGCGCGCCGTCCGTGGCGTACGGGTCGGGGTTGTAGTCGTAGTCGATCACCCGACTACTGAACAAACAGGGTGTTGAAGACAGCGACTGCCAGAGTGGCGAGTAGTGAAGCACTGACCGCGAGCGCGCCGTCCGTGGCGTACGGGTCGGGGTTGTAGTCGTAGTCGATCACCCGACTACTGATGATGTTGTTGTACACCAGTGCTGACTTCCTAGGAGTTCTGCTTCGCTCCGGGTCTTCCATGTCAACTTGGTAGAGGCCGAATTTTTGCCTGTAACGAACGAAATCTCCTTCAACAGCTGTGTATTGTACAGGCTGTTCAAATTATGAACAATCAATGCCCAAGGAATTAAACCTTATTTAAAAATAACGATTAAATATTTTTTATTTTTTATAAAAGCTAAGCGATTTGCAAGCAATCGCACCTAATTTTAGGACCCAATATGGAGCATGCTCGCCTAAAAGATGCCTATTCACTCTCGACTTGAAGTGTTTTCATCAAAATTTTCTATTTTGTACTTACGTGAAACCCATTGCCCACTCAAAATTGTCCATCAAGCTCCAAGCAAAATAGCCTCGTACATCAACGCCTGAAAAATAATAAATAATCATAATAAACATCCTGTATTTTTATGACGCCAATCGCAAGAGTAAATGGCAATGAATAATTCTACTTAAGTAACATAAATGTTAAAATAAAGGAACGCCGAAATATTTTACATTTAAATTATTATAGAGGACATATTATAATAATTGAAATCAAAAAAAATCGGTGGTTAATTTAAATGTTAATAATGTTTATACAAATTTTAAATTTTTTAAAACTATCATTGCAGTTAACTTAATTTTTAAAATAAAAGGTTGTCTCAATTGAGCAAAATATCTTGTCTAAAATATTTAAAGTACTTCCCCTCCATGTTGCATAGCTGTGGGACACCCGTAAAGGAAATGACAGGATTGCATGTTTTCAGGTAGTATAAATTCGAAATTACCATCGCACTTTGTGGCGAGATACAAGGGAGTTTGTTAGGAGTGGACCTCTTTGGTCAGTAGCTGATAAATAGAACATACTGGTACTGGATACAGCCTGGTGACAGACGGACAGACGGACGGACGGACGGACGGACAGCGAAGTCTCAGTAATAGGGTCCCGTTTTTACCCTTTGGGTACGGAATCCTAAAAATACCTTATTTTTAAAGCATGACATAGCTTCTTAGCCCTCACTACAACTAGTCGGATTTTGTGTGGGAGTAGTCCCAGGAGTGATTAATATTTTTGGTGAATTACCTTCACTACGTGCATCTAGCACTGCATCCAGGTAGTTCCTAAGGAACCGCACTCGACCATCATCATTGAGGCCTGGGGGCGCCGAGTAGCCGTTTTCAGTGATATATATTGTGGGGCTGTTGTAGGTGTCCTTGATATACACCAGGAGGTGGTAGAGACCTTCGGCGTGCTCCTGAAATAAGGTTAGGGGGTTAGAAGCAGTATAAGCCCTCAATAAAGTATCTGAAATACAAAATGCAAGATACTTTACGAAAAAGTATTTCAGATACAGATATAAATATATTTTTAAAAAGGTATCTGAAATACTAGATACAAAATACCTATCTTTCAAATACTTTTTAAAGATAAAATACTTTTATGTCACACCGGGCCAAAAAGCGGCTTTTTTCGTACGCGTAGCGTGATTCCAACTACAATAAATGTGACCCGCCGTAGATTTTTTACATTTTCTGTCAGACCTAAGGCCCCTAAGGGTAATATTTCGGTAGCCAGATTCTATCAACTAAATTTTTGAACGACGCTCTGCGTTCTATTGCGTTCGGAAAGAAAATCTTCGAAGTTTATTTTAGTAAAAGTATCTTAGGGAATATAGTATCTTCAAAATACTAAGATACCAGGAAAATATATCTAAATACAAGATACAAAATAAAAAAATTAAAAAGTATTTCAAATACAAGATATAAATACGTATTTTGTATCTTGTATCTGTATTTTAGATACTTTTATCTAAGATACATCACATCTATGGTTAGAAGTCATTCATTCATATAATAAGAGGCTCGCCTATGTCAGTGGAGTAATCGCCACTGTTCCCTATTTCTTGATAAGGTTATGGTCTCCTGACATGACACAGAGCCCACTTTCTCTTTCACTTAACTAAAACGTAAGAAGAGTAACGGGTTAGAAGTAACCTGAATAAAATACCAGGCACGAATAAATAATATACCACGGGCT
This sequence comes from Apotomis capreana, assembly GCA_947623375.1. Taxonomy (NCBI): domain Eukaryota; kingdom Metazoa; phylum Arthropoda; class Insecta; order Lepidoptera; family Tortricidae; genus Apotomis; species Apotomis capreana. The sequence goes on from OX392519.1 coordinate 14,498,857, forward strand.
AATATGGTTGCTTTTATCACGCGATAAATAAGTGACAAAGCATCCGTCATGTTTTGACAAAATGCGAGTGTGAGTGACAGATGCTTTGTCACGTAATAAACGCAGCCGTCACGTCATAGGCCCGCTGTTGTCCTGTAATAGGATAAAAAAACCGGCCAAGTGTGAGTCTGACTCGCGCACCGAGGGTTCCGTACAAACATTCACTTATCCCATCTTAACTGCCCTTGGTTGAGTTAAGTTTGCACCAGAAATGTAGTGCGCCGCATACAAACGAGGTGCAAACTTAACACAACCGAGTCCTCCAAATAATATGATGTTTGAAAAGGATTATCTTTCTTCTAAATATATAAAAGAAGAAACTGACTGACTGACTGACTGACTGACTGACATATCAACGCACAGCCCAAACCGCTGGTTCTAGAGAGTCCAAATTTGGCACGTAGGCTCCTTATAAGGTGTAGGGGTGCACTAAGAAAGGATTTTTCAAAATTCACCCCCTAAAGGGGTGAAATGGGGGTCCAAAGTTTGTATGGGGAAACAAGATTAGTTAGACTATTTTATTTGAAACTTCACAGGAGTATTTCTCTAAATATATAAAAGAAGAAACTGACTGACTGACTGACTGACTGACTGACATATCAACGCACAGCCCAAACCGCTGGTTCTAGAGAGTCCAAATTTGGCACGTAGGCTCCTTATAAGGTGTAGGGGTGCACTAAGAAAGGATTTTTCAAAATTCACCCCCTATAGGGGTGAAATGGGGGTCCAAAGTTTGTATGGGGAAACAAGATTAGTTACACTATTTTATTTGAAACTTCACAGGAGTATTTCTAACGATAAATGAGTAAACACGTGTTTCAGGTTTTTTGAAAATTTAACCCCTAAAAGGGAGAAATGTGGTGACAAAGTCTGAAAATCAACATGGGTATTGCTTTTATGGTTTATCGGGTCGCTGATTACGAAAACCGCAACGATTTTAAAATCCAACGTGGCGGACGTGAATTATCATCTCCCCTGTTGGGGTGATATGGGGTTGAAATGTCTAAATACTAAACCGCTGGTTCTAGAGAGTCCAAATTTGGTACGTAGGTTCCTTATAAGATGTAAGGACGCACTAAGAAAGGATTTTTCAAAACTAACCCCCTAAAGGGGTAAAATGGGGATCCAAAATTTGTATGGGGAAACAAGATTAGTTAGACTATTTTATTAGAAACTTCACAGGAGTATTTCTAACGATAAATGAGTAAACACGTGTTTCAGGTTTTTTAGAAATTCTACCCCTAAAAGGGAGAAATGTGGTGACAAAGTCTGAAAATCAACATTGGTATTGTTTTTATGGTTTATCGGGTCGCTGATGACGAAAACCGCAACGATTTTAAAATTCAACGTGGCGGACATGAATTATCATCTCCCCTGTTGGGGTGATATGGGGTTGAAATGTCTAAATACTAAACCGCTGGTTCTAGAGAGGCCAAATTTGGCACGTAGGTTCCTTATAAGGTAGGGGTGCACTAAGAGAGAATTTTTCAAAATTCACTGCTTAAAGGGGAGAAATGTGGGTACAAAGTTTGTATGGGGAAACAAGATTAGTTAGACTATTTTATTCGAAACTTCACAGGAGTATTTCTTACAATAAATGAGAAAACACGTGTTTTCGGTTTTTTGAGAATTCAACTCCTAAAAGGGAGAAATGTGGTGACAACGTCTGAAAATCAACATGGGTATTGTTATTATGATTTATCAGGTCGCTGATTACGAAGACCTAAGGGGGTGAAATGGGGATTCAAAGTTTGTATGGGGAAACAAGATTAGATAACCGGAAGGAAGAGGGAAGGGGGAAGAGGGAAGAGGGAAGAGGGAGGGAATAGTTGGTTTCGCTGATTACAAAAAAAACAATTATTTTAAAATTCAACGTGGCGGACGTGTAATACCATCTCTCGTGTTAGGGCGCGATGGGGTAGAAATGTCTAAATAATGTCTAAAAATATGGGTGTCGTTTTTAAACGCACAGCCCAAAACCGTTGATTCTAGAGTCTAAATTTGGAACGTAGGTTCCTCATAAGGTCTAGGGGCGCACTAATAAACGATTTTTTTAAAGGGAGTGAAATAGAGAGATCCAAAGTTTGTATGGGGAAACAAGATTAGACTATTTATATTCGAAACTTCACAGGCCAAGTTGCAGGCTTGCAAGCACCCACGTATTAGTATTTCTAACAATAAATGAGTAAACCTACAAGTACTCTTTATTGCACATCTCATAAAATATACAGGAGAAATACAATGCAAGACATTGTACACAATTAGAGGTAAACAACAGGCGGTCTTATCACTAAAGAGCGATCTCTTCCAGACAATCTTTGGGTAGTGGAGAACTTAATAAAATCGGATAATAATAATAATACTCTTTGCAGCCCTAACCACCGGTAGCCTGGGCCCTGCCCCGCTGCCGGCGGCACCCTAGGTTAGTTTTTTTTTGGAATGTGTTTATATTTGTAATGTATTTTTTATATTTTACTTTTTATATAAATTTATTGTAAAAAATACCTAGCCTAAGTATAAAAACGAATAATAATATGTATACATAAAAACAAATAAATACATAAATATAATAAAAAATAAATACATAAATACATACATACATTCAGCCAACAGATAATAGGACCATTTGAATAAAATACGAATTATGAAAGGGATAGATAGTGTTCTTTCAGTTGAGCTTTGAAAGAAACAAGAGATTTAGCGCGCCTTAAGCTAACAGGCAAGGAGTTCCATAAACAGACAGCTTTAAAAGAAAACGAATTATTATAAACTTTTAATACGGAAGAAGGTACGGCAAGGAGCAAATTTTGGGCAGATCGAGCAGAAGTGAGATAAGTGAAACGCTCTTTGAGATAGTGGGGAGTTGCAGGATGAAAAAGTATACTATAAAGAAGAGCAAGAATATGAGAGTTACGACCTAAACTTAAACCTAATAGATGTTTAAATTTGTATTTGGTGCCATCTCGAGTGTCGTCAAGGCCAGTGCGGGCGGCGCGGCGGGACTGGAGGAGTAGTCATCGGGAAACTTCCTGCAGCCGTAATAAATACATTCAAGCTTTTCAACAATAAAATGGCTAGACGGATATGCATAAGAGATAAGCAGATAATACCCTAACTTTAACAAATAGCCTACTTTTTAACCTGAAAAAAAGAGCATCGTTCCCGTAGGATAATGTATACTGTATAGGAACGCGGGCGAAGCCGCGGGTTAATGCTAGTATTTTTATAATTTTGTTACAAATGTATAGTTTTCATGTTTTTATAAGTATGTGACGATATTACTTGCCAAATTTCATAGTTCTAGGTCATCGGGAAGAACCCTATCATTTTGATTCCCTTGAGAGTGTCGAAATGTACGTTTTTTGCAACATATATTGGCCGTATCTTTTTTTTCACGTCAACGTAGAAGTTAGATTTTTTCACAGCTTCACGGGACCGTAGAATTGAGTATATGGTGTTAATTTCAACTCGATACTCGATCCTCCACGCGTTCTCGAGATAAAGGGTCTTGACAGACAGAAAGACGGACGGACAACAAAGTGATCCTATAAGGGTTCTGTTTTTTCCAATTGAGGTACGGAAGCCTAAAAAAACGCCCATAATAATTAAAAAAAATAAAAAACAGTTAGAAGATTTGAATCACATTATAACTATATTATCACGACACCTAATCCTTTACTTTTGGATCAGCGATTTCTTTTTCCAAAATACATTTCTCACTTTTGATACCGTTCAATTTAATCTTATGGATTAAATGCATTACCGATAGTGTTTTATCTATTGGCATTAATAATCTTCTATTACTTATCTAAATGATATAACATAAATAGGTGGGTCAAAGTATTTACTTTTATTCAAAAGGCGAAAATGCTTCTGTTTAACTAGCTCAATTCGTTGACTACTCCGAAACTGAGAATACCTATTTATTCATTGTTACTGAAAATAACATGATTTATCTACCCAGTATGAAATATATCCCGATGAAGCATGGAAAAGATAACTAAATAACAGGAATCAGACTTACCCTTAACCAAAGACTTTCACTGGCCGCCCACTCCTCATCCATGAAGGTCCCCAAAAACGCGTCATTATTATGAGAAGGTACTTCGAAAGTACCAGCTAAGGAGCTATTTCTGTAAGCGTATTTGCTGGTATAGGAGTTGAGCGCGAAGAAGTCTGAACTTCCTCTGATGGAGTCAATCTGTACTTGAGTGAAAGGACGAAGACGAGAGCTGTTTAGACCTTCAGCTGTGCTGGCCGCCTCGACACGTTCTATCAGTCTCTGTGGGTAGTTTCCCATCTCGGAGAATATAGGATCTGCGAACTGGCGAAGCTGCGAAAGGAATAATATTTATAAATTTGTGATGTCATGTTTTATCATTTATCTATCGCATTAAATGCACGCCAATCATAGGTCTGGAAGTGACTAATTTATTCATAAGCAATCTGGAAGTATAACAAATTCCAGTACAGAATAGAAGCAACACAGGAATTATTTTCGAGCTAAAAAAAACTTACTTCGATTGGGAACCAAAATGTTTCTTAAGAATAGTTATACATATTGGTAAACCCAGGTAAAGGAGTGATTCCTAACCAGTCGTCCCCAGGAGTCAAAATATGGTCCTCGAATGATTTCAATTGTGCGGGCGATACATCGCCAGAGGCCACCGTCAAATAGGAATTTGTTAACATGAACAGAGGTCTCTGGTTAAGAAAAGGTTGGCCACCACTGATCTAAAGAGAGAGAGCTAGAGCGTTATTGTTTTATCATAATTTGTGAAATTAAAAAACTTACGTGGAAAGCTAAATAATCTTCAGTAGCCTCGATATCATCAGGCGAATCAGAAGCGGGATACACCCAGTCAGAGCTCAAAACAATTCCAACTTGTCCATTTTGCGCGCTTCTAAACTCCTCATTGTAAATTTGATAAGCTCTAGCATTTGCCAGAAGTATATTTCTGCCGCACTCATAGTACAGGATTCCTGGGGACCTAACACGGGGCGCATGCTGTCCGTAACCATAACCGAAATTACAATGGACGTAAGGTTCGTTTATGGTTAGCCAGTGCTTGACACGATCGCCGAAATGCTGGTATAAGACCCTGGAGTAATCTCCAAACCATTCTATTATTTCCTCGTTTGTCCAACCTCCTTGCTCGTTGAGGTTTTGAGGCAAGTCCCAGTGGTACATGGTGACGAAAGGCACGATATCGTTTGCAAGGAGCTCGTCGATGAAGTTATTGTAATGGGCGATTCCACGTGGTTCCACATAGTTTGCTCGGCCGTAGGGAAGGATTCGAGGCCAGGATATGGAGAAACTGTAAATATAAGTATGTAGTACTATTAAGTATTCTGTGATATAAGAGTCAACTTTATCAAGCTGCATCAGCCAACCTAACATCCATACATATAAACGGAAAAGTCGTGACTGACTGACTCACTCATCAACGTAGAGCCGAAACTACTAAATGATGAAATTTTGTGTATAAATTCTCAATCTAAAAACAAGAAAACTGATTCCAGGATTTTTGAAAACTCATCCTTTAAAGGGATTAAATGGGTCGTGAAAGTTTGTATGAGGAACTTGGGATTCTTTGAGTTAGAGTGGTAATACTTCGTGTACAGCTATTTCTATACAAAGTAAGAAAACAGTTTCAGCATTTTTGGAAATTCATCCTCGAAAGGGGTAAAATGCACAGTGAAATTTTGTATTAAAAACGTGGTCTTTTGAGGAATGGGTGCATCTTACGTGTAGACTGATCACCAAAAACTGAGAACATGTATTTCATCGTTTTTGAAAATTCAACCCCTAATGGGGTAAAGAGGGAGATGAAAGTTTGTATAAAAGCTTAGGATTCTTTGAGTAGGAGTGGTAATATTTCGTGTATAGGTCTTCTATGCAAAGTAAGAAAATAAGTTTCAGGATTTTTGGAAATTCATCTCCGAAAGGGGTTAAATGCACAGTGGAACTTTCTTTTGAAAAGGGGGTTTTTTGAGTAAGGAGTGCATTGTTTTGCGTGTAGACTCTTCATCAAATCTGAGAATATTGATTATAGATTTTTGAAAATTCAACCCCTAATGGGGTACGCTGAGAAGTGACAGTTTGTATAAAGAGCTTGGCTTTTGTAATTTCTAGTAAGAGTGATAATATTTCGGGTAAAGGTTCTATCTATCTATTAATCATTACAAATCACTACAGCAAACATTTCACCATACGGTTAGGTAAATGAAATTAGAAAGTAAGAAAAAAAAACATTTTTTTTAAATATCCATCCCTAAGCACGTTAAATTGAAGGTGTCAACATTTTCATGTTATGAATTAGAGGTACGCGGGTTTTTTTTTGTAGAATATTCATTCAAAACTGACAAAAAAAATTAAGCCTCACTGGAAATTTATCTCCGAAATGGGTCTAATGGGAGGCGAAAGTTTTGTATGAGAAAAGGTTAGATTCTATTCGTAAGTCAGCTCATATTCCGAGCAGACTTACGAAAATACAAACTAACATACTACTCGTATTTTCAGAATTTTTTGAAATGTAGTAAGTAGTAATGTATAAGCTAATTTTTAGGGTTTCGTAGTCAACAAGGAACCCGTACAGTTTCGCCACATCTGTCCGTCTGTCCGTCTGTCCGTCTCTTCGTCTCTCCGTCTCTCCGTCTGTCCGTCTGTCCGTCTGTCCGTCTGTCCGTCTGTCCGTCTGTCCGTCTGTCCGTCTGTCCGTCTGTCCGACTGTCCGTCTGTCCGTCTGTCCGTCTGTCCGTCTGTCCGTCTGTCCGTATGTCCGTCTGTCCGTCTGTCCGTCTGTCCGTCTGTCCGTCTGTCCGTCTGTCCGTCTGTCCGTCTGTCCGTCTGTCCGTCTGTCCGTCTGTCCGTCCGTCCGTCTGTCCGTCCGTCCGCGGCTTACCTCCGTGATCATTAGTACTAGAAAACTGAAATTTGGTATGAGTATGTATATGTATCACGCTGACAAAACGGTTAAATAAAAAAATAACTTATTTTTGGGTACCTCTCGTGTGATATAAATAATAACGATACTTGACGTGCAAGAGAACACATTTTTTCATTAGCTAATTCTCAATATGCTTTGTTTCTTACTACGTTCTCAAATACTCTTTTCTCTACAGGAACAGAAATATAAAAATCACGAAACTAAAGTACCTTAAGTAGATGTTATGGGAGATTTTTGAACTTAGTAGGTAATACCTGATATAATTACGAATTTGATGAATCGGGAGTCTGATTGATAGAATTTCATTTCCGAAAGCTACCGACGTAACAAAATTTACCAGCACAACGCAGCAATGAGACGTGAGGATGTGTCCTTACCGATAATGCGAGACACCTAATTGTTTCAGCATCTCGATGTCTCTTCTGTAGTTGTGATAGGAGTTGGCCGCGACGTCTCCATTGTTATTATCCGCAATGTGATCAGGATTGGTGCGGACCAGGTGGTCCCACATTGACCAACCTTTACCTGAAAGGGACACAAATGTATTGTTTACTTTTCGGATTGGATACTTTGAATTGGTAAATAAAGTGCCTAATTAATGCACTTCTGGCACTCTTTACATACGAGTATTAGGACCTTATCTAGCATGTAACTTTGACAGAGAAAAAATATGTTTCTCTCAGTCAACCTTTGTCAACGGTAGCCGTGATGTCACGTCAGGAAGGCAAACGCGTTATAATCCGTTTAAATTATTTGATTTAAACTCTAAATTACTCTTATATTGTGCACGCATTTGGGAGATGAAAATTGAGGATCTTGAATTCTCTTTCAAGGTTCCGTACTTCAGTGGTTTAACATCCTAATAGGTAAATTTTGCTAAAGTTCGTTGGTTTCTGATTGAATCCTCCTGGTAAAAGGCAATAACATAAATAAGCTTAAGAAGATGCAATTTCCTACACATAGATAAAACGGGTGACGGAGAGAAGTGAGTTGCGGAAAAGCATGATAACTTCTTCTTCTACCTAGCGTTACACCGCCTCTAGCCAACCCTGATCACGGGTAAGTATCTTTTTTTGTTAGTCTGTTTCTACATGTGTCAGTTTTTGTGACATCGCTTTTTTAGTTCACCTCTGGATCCCAGACAGTCAAGGACTCGGCCAAGGCATTTGTTCCCGACGTCAAGTGGCCTGCAAGAGCCATGATCAAACCAGCGCAGGCAGCAATCCTAGAGCTTCACCGCTACATCATGTACTAGGAGACTGCCACGGGTGTGCTTGTTACGAATACGATCAGCACGCGTAATGACGCAATCGCATAAATAACTTCTTCTTCTTGGTCGTATACATCATACGAGTAGCTGAAAGTCGTGTCCCTGAAAGCTTTGCATGTTGTTGTGTACTAGTTGTTTCGACTTTGTTAGGTTTTCGGCTTCCTTAGGGTAGAGGAAACTGGAAGACCAGTGATTTTGGTCACTTGGTTACACCACCGGCACGGTGATCTTCCGCGGTCACTAGCCTCAAGCCTATTAACACTATTCCGGCAAGTAAAATGACCAAAGTATCCAAGTATCCTTTGGTAGCACATGGTTGACAATCTAGTTTTCCATAGATAACCTAATAAGAGCCACCACAGACGTTCGGAACTTTCGTTCGGTTTCCGTACGAAATGACGTCAGAAAGTGTCACTCTCTCTGTCTGTCATATGGCGATGTCTCGCTTACTGACGTCATTCAGTACGGAACGAAAATTCCAAACGTCTGTGATGGCCGTAAGACTAAGTATAAGTAAGACTGACATACCATCTTCATCCCATGCGCCTTCTATCTGATACGAAGCAGTGGATGCGCCGAAACCAAAGTCAGCGGGGAAGCTCCTCACCGCCGACTGTCTTTTGTTTCTGACATATGTAGCACTCACAGTTAAGAGTAGACTGGAACATATAACAATATCAATTCGATTTAGGATGAGGAGGATTTAAAGTAGTGTAAACCCTTTTTACCTAATTGCAAGAGGCTCAAAAACCACCTATGATGGTTGCTGTTGCTTTTACCGCGCGATAATGACAAAGCATCCGTCACGTTTTGACAAAATGCTGGTGTGCGACAGACGCTTTGTCACTTACTTATTTCTCACGTGATAAACGCAACCATCATGACGTTATTATGCTTAAATAGCAGAGCTGCTTGCAACAGCCTGATTGTCAGATCTGGTGTGTTATTTTTTTATGTTTATGACTGATGCGTTAACCAGTATCAATGGTATAATAACTGTTTAATGAAAAGCTATACACTTCTTAATCCAGTCTTAAGGTAACCGACATAGCCCAATTCATTGATGTCTCCAATCGTAAATAAATACGCCTAGAGCGAGAGTCGTCATACAAAGATTTGCGAAAGATGAAGCCGGTTTTGGCTGTATGTGTGCGTGTCTACTAACCAATCATAGAGAAGTTTTGCTTTGATATACATTGACGTTGTGACAGATGCGTACACCCAAAATCTAATGGCGTACACGGCTGAAACTAAACGGGCCGTGGCTAACCAAAACTGGCTTCACTTTCGAGCGCTGACGCCTATAGGAACATTCTAGGCTTTTTTTTATGTCATAGGGGGCAAACGAGCAAACTAATCGCCTGATGGAAAGCGATTACCGTTGCCCATAGGCATCTGCAACACCAGAGGATTGCTTATTTACTCAAAGGTCAACTATTGTAATCAGGACTTCAAAACCTGTATTTTTTAACTTATTTAAATTTAATTCTTATAAATTATAAATTCAGATTGCGATGACTTACCATAAGGTAAATATCAATGTTGTGTGTGCCATCTTACAATCGTCCGTAGACTACATCACGGAAAGTTATTATTACAGCAATTAAAGATCACTGATAAATTATCGACAGGGGTCCTTATCATTTTAATCATTTATACTTAAGCCCGATAAACAAATAAAATATGCTCACTTCCAAGAGGTTATTTTCGATAAGATAAAAAGTGCACGCAATTTCTTCTGCGTAAAACTATTCTACAACTACCATTCTACAACCGTCTATGGGTGTCCAGCTATCCCTATACTAAGATTAAAGAAGCGAATTGGTTTAAATCCGTCCAGCCGTCTCGCCATGATGACAGGACGCAGAAAACTTTACCAACAGATAGCTGACGCCACGGTGATATATCGCAGATTTTTCTTGAAACAATGACCTCACTCCATAAAAAACTGATCTACAATATCATTTTAGAATACACAAAATTATTTATTTCAACACAACAAAAAAGGAAAAACAAAGAGACGGTAAATCAAAAACTTAAACACTACTAACAAATATGTACAAAAAAGCTAAAATTAAAATAAACTAAAACAAATAAAAAAAATGATCCTATCTTTGGCATGGTACCGAAAATGCTGGCATCATTTCCTCGCTGAACAGCTATTTATAATAGTATACAATTATCTTACTCTATAGTAGTGCTAGGCGTTGTACGGAATTAGGGCACAAAACAGATAGGTACAGAAGTCAATCTGCATACAAGCCGCGCTCGAGCAAACGCACACATAGACATTGCTCACGGACACGTCAAGCGGATGGCGCTTGCGCTCGCACTGGTCTGAACTGGTCCGAGATAACGTGTCCGTGAGCAATGTCTATGTGTGCGTTTGCTCGAGAGCGTGATTAGGGCACTGGGGTTGTTTGTTACGGTGAGCGGTAGAGCGAGAGACCCGACCGCATCGGCCATACAAGTGAGCGAGGCACACGCAGCCACTGTCGCGCAAATTTCAAATCTCAAATAGTTGGTAGGGTGTTAGGTGGTCAGCAAAGAAAGTGTTCTAGCACTTTTGGACCTTAATACACATAATATAGAGTCGAAAAGTGATAGGCGTTTTTTTATTGACCATACATCATCAGTCTACAGTTTAATTTAGTAAAATCTGTGATTTTATATTTGTGTTCCTTCGAACCGGATATGAACTAGTGACCTATGGATTTACAGTACATGTAATTTAAACATACCTACAATAACGGTACTGATAGTAATTGCTTGTTATTTTAACATCTAGTGTACACAGAGCCATAAAATATATCGGACCAAAGTGTCATTCCATCTAAATCGTAAATATATTTATGATCGAGATAATTATGTGTGCGTTATATAAAAACTTATCAACACAATAAACAAATGTAATAGTTAATACTAAATTCCATGATATAATGGATGTCCTCCGATATATTACGATCGTTATCATTGCTATTCAAATTGCATTACGAGGGAGGTATGATAAGATAAGTAATGAGACGACCCATATAATTGAAAAAGGAAATTGAGAAAAATTTAGTTTGTAGCACAGGTTTAATGTTTCTGTTGTGGAAAAATGGGGCACATATGATTGCCTAGTGCACATTGCGGGAAAAGTTCTGCAGCGAATATGGAATGAAAGGTCACATTTTTTAATGTGCAATAAAATTTATTGGAGAATAAAAACATTTAATACCAATTGAAATTTCGTTACGATTGGTTAAGTTTTAGAGGGGGAAACAGTCTACCACGAAACCCCGATTTTATGGAGAAATGAACTGTGGTATGTCGTCTTAAAGTAGGAATCATTTTTGAGACCGAATTTACTTCGCTTTGTTCAATCAAATTGGTTTGATTGAACAAAGCGAAGACTTTAATTTAAAAGTAACAGTCCGCTGTCTGTCCATCTGTCACATGGCTGTATCTTACCAACCGTAGTAGGTAGACTTGACCGTGTGGTTATGTGTTCTGCTGTAACAGAAAATAAAAATGACAGGGGTTCCCCATACAAAAAACATATAATGAAATAATGAACTTCATTCTGCAAGTACACGTCTGAGTCCACAGAGACCACTGTTGAGAAGAAACGCCGAAGGAAACTCTTTAGTCAGTCATTTTTTCAGAAAGGATACTTAAGGATACTTTAACCATTACAGTAATATGAACTTAACTTAATTTGTACCCATCTTAAGAATTTAGGCGTACAGGTATAAGGTAGTCCTCTAAGAAAATATATTAAAAATATAGTATAAGGAAACACGATATAATAAAATGGAAACTACAAGAAAGTATGACGGTTTAGGCCACGCGGCATATAGTAGTGGATCCACATCTCGTTTAGTAGTAGGTATAGCGCATGAAGAAGACGTTTGAGTTACGCTCTTGCGAAGTAACCACGCGATTCCACTCGTTTACATTTTGTGAACAAACCGGTACCCATCAGGACGAAAATGTCCTCATACTCAAATGTTTGAGGATGTTTTGCACACGCTTCACTGACAAGGCCTATAGAGGTACAACTCAGCTAACTTCCTCAACTTAAAAAAAAATACAAAAAACAAAACTCCAGTCTGCGATCTTTCATCAACATATCACGGAAAAACCGCTTCATTTGAGTGTGGACTTCCTCGAATACGGATGATCTTCCATTGTTTTCTGGCTATAGCCAGTGAAAATGGCAAATTACTGCCTCCATATAAATATTAGACATGTCGGGCATTTGTATTGAGCGATGTTAGCGCTCCGAAGGAATGTTGAACTTTGACGCTTTAGTCATTTCTGACAGCCTGTGTCTGTCAGTCTAAGTGTAGTTAGTTCGATATAGACATTTTGATCCCAATAGAAAATAGAATCGATTGATATCCTCAAAAAATAACCGGTGCAGCGTATTAGAGTGGCTAGCCAAGTAAAGTTAACAGATATTTCCTCGTGGTCTCACCAATTGTCTGATTTAAAACAATTTAATATCTATAAATATTTTAATACTTTATGTTCTTACATATGCCTACTCGTATAACTTTGATTAATGATTAGGAAAGTGAATTTATTAACACCTGAATCTCATAAACAGGAAAATTTTATTGTGTAAAGAAACGGATAAACTAAAAACTAAATAAATAATAAACTTCGCGGTTTCCGATTGAGTTGAAATTTGGAATAGTTCTTATGTAATTTTTATGGTGATGGATTAATATTATCGTCTTATCGAGCTAGGCCTTATTTACACTACATTTCATTTATCGCCTCGTATGTGGTTAGAAAGTGTAAACATGTGTTTGTCGTTGACTGTACACATATACATAGTGGTAGAAAATATGTGAGCTGACTATGAGTGAACGTCAACAATATTTAACTTATTTCCTTTAGCTACCTTACGTGTGCATAGAAAATCAAAACTATACTTCCTACTACACAAAATGTGACCACAGATTTTTTAAATTTCCCGCCATAACTTTGAGTAATATTTCAATCATTAGCCAGAATCTAACCTCACCACTCTAACGTACGTATATAACCTTAAGAATTTTTCCTTATGCTTTGTGTCGATTTTTACATTGTTTATTTGAAAGGCTTTACACCTTTAGCTTAGGGTTTAACTTTTTGGATCAATGGTTTAATATAAAAAATTGTGGTGTATCCACATTAAAGATAATGAGACAGTTAGTACATGTTTTAGCTTAGGGTTTAACTTTTTGGATCAATGGTTTAATATAAAAAATTGTGGTGTATCCACATTAAAGATAATGAGACAGTTAGTACATGTTTCATAAATTTATTGATAGGCGCGTTGTGGAAAAAAACTCTTATGAAGGCCGAAATAATTACTTACTTACATACAACTGTTTTAGCCATTTTAATCGATTGTTTGTATTTAAACTACTTTGCTAGAAAATATTTTTTTCTAAAATAAATTGTTAGGTGCGAATGTACTGCCTTTGCAATATAATTCTACGTCAACTTAATCCTTACCATAAAAAAAGTGTTTATTATAGCGATAAAAATATATACGTACTCGTAATATCTGTATCACTAGAAAAATGCCTTTTGATTAAACTAAGCCTTTAGGCTCTGTATAATCTTCATTAATCAGTTGGTATCAGATGTCAGTAAATTCGAACCTTCTTTGATTTTATTTCCAGATGGGTAGACGATAATGTGGAAAAACTATTGGTCACTGATAAGACAGAGGAAGAGCCTTGGGGCCGCAGCCCGATGCGTTGGTCCGACCAAATCCGCATGCACTTGCTCTAACTTCCACAATGCGCTCAAGGTGGCCGAGGACCGTGGAAAGTGGCGCAACGACATCCAGAGGAAGCTGATCCATGGTGGATGTCATGACAGTACCCAGACATTTGTCGCGGTGACCTCACAATAGGGTAGTTTGGGGAGTAAACGGACCGGTGTTAATTAATACAATAAATTACATAAATAAATTAATATTATTTATTTAATACTACCTATAGGACATTTGTCAATTGATTTAATTATCGTCTTTGTTATTTCGTTAACTGACTCTCCGTAACAAATCAAATGTTTGATTTGCTTTAATATAACAAAAAATAATATTTATCAATTAATTATGTAATTTTTGTCGTAAATTATTTAAATTTTTAAACACATACAAAACATTTTGAATTTTTATTGTTTATAATTTAATAACAAGTGTAGCGTATTACTTAATGAAAATAAACACTGACCATCATTTTTGAAAAAAGAAATGTAAAAATTCATTGGGTTCAAAACTGTTAGTTTTTCCTTATTTATTAACACAGGATCATTTATTCTCCAAACTACCCTATTGCCACGTGACTGCGACCAAAATCTGGGGTCCCATGTCCATCGACAATGAGGATTACGATTCCATGCATCGATGGTAGGTACGTAAGTACGCTTAAAGCTTATTATCCCGTGTGGCGCAGTTGTCCTGATTAACTCTAGTTAGTTAATTATTTATTAATTTGTTCTCGAAAGTTCACTTGAGTTTGTGCAGCGATTTGAAACCCGTTGAAGAAATATTAAAATTCTATTATAATTGTACTCGTATATTTCATAAAATGCATTTTATAATGATCTTTGGAATAGAGCCACACAGTACCCAGGTAACAAACAAGCAATCATAATCTCAAATTATCTCTTTTTATTCTCATAATCTCTAATTTAAGCTGTATAAGGTGGTTATGTGTGCTACTTGGATAAGCACCCGCGTTGGAAGGCACCGCTCTTCCTTAGGTTACATCAAATAAAAGTACATTTATTTATTTATTTATTTATCGTATGGCGTAAAATTTACACTGCATGCTTACTTATAATTAGTTATAATTTAAATTTACAATTTGTGAGGAAATTAACAGATTATTAACGGGTGCGTCCCATGAGATATAACTACATAATATATAATTTCATATTAATAACGTTCACAAGATATAATAAACTTTTGATATAACATCAAAATCAATATTTTTATTAGGAATAACGGTCAATTAGCATAATACTCATGTTGTAGAATGATTTTTTATATAACACTCAAATACTCTAAATTCAGTTGATATAACATACATAACGTATATCGATCATAGTATATACTTTCTTTTAGTATAATGATTACAAAATATAATAGCGTATGATATACTAAATATGTTATAACTGCTACCCCTATGCCCCTAAAATGGAATATGGGTCAAAAACCGAAAACTGTAGGTTAGGTTAGGTTTGTTTCATGACCATGGATAGCGGAGCGAGCAAAGCGAGCGGAGCGTCAAAATGCTTGCTTCCATGGAGGTACCTACATTAAAATTTAACAGCCAACTATTGCATACGTATGTTCACAATTGATAATGGCAGATGAAATTCTGGCAAGTAAGAGTATACCGTTTGGAAGAACTGCGATAAAATGGAATATGGGTCAAAAACCGAAAACTGTAGGTTAGGTTAGGTTTGTTTTATGACCATGGATAGCGGAGCGAGTGAAGCGAGCGGAGCGTCAAAATGCTTGCTTGCATGGAGGTACCTACACATATTAAATTTTTACAGCGAACTATTGCATAAGTATGTACACAATTGATGTGCAGGCGGTTATTCTATACGAGCATTATGCATTTTGGTGTTAGATGTATTGAATAATATACATTATAAATCTGAGATATTATGAACGTTATACGTTATGATCGTTATATACAATGATATTATACTTAAATAACGTTATACTTAACAAAAATAGATATTTTGATGTTATATCTAACGTTCGTTATACACCTTGAACGGTATACAAAACAAGCTTATACAATATGAGCGTATGTAATATGAATATTATAGTATAAGTTCTTATATCTTATATTACTTGCCCATTATTAATAAAAGTACAGATAAATAATAATAGACACAACTATGAGCAAATCAACATTAATGTTGTCAATTGTTTTACCAAAGATTGTATCTACAAAATAAACAGACACTTTATCAAACGATTAACAGGTAAAAAAAATGTATCTTACAATTTCAATACACAAAACGTAATAATAATGTAGTTTCAGGAACCTTAATGTGCCCCACATTCTAGTCAAATTCCTTAATGTAAAATAAATAGTTACAAATATCACTTGGTAAAAGGTAGCCGTCCATTGTCATGTCATAAGTATCAGTATTTTGTAGTCGTAGTCGATAACCCGACTACTAAACGAACAAGGCGTTGAAAACAGCGACAGCCGGTGTGAATAGGCGGTAACCGGGAGCGCGCCGTCCGTATCGTTTGGGTCGAGGTCGTAGTCGTAGTCGATAACCCGACTACTGAACAAACAACATATTGAAGACAGCAACAGCTATAGCGGTGAGTAATGAAGCGCTGACCGCGAGCGCGCCGTCCGTAGCGTACGGGTCTGGGTTGTAGTCGTAGTCGATCACCCGGCTACTGATGATCTCCTTGTATACTAGTGCTGACTTCCTGGGAGTCCTGGTTCGCTCTGGATCCTCCATATCTACTTCATAAAGACCGAAAAGTTGCCTGTAAATTCAAACATCAGTCTGTAAAATATACCTAATGGGTGCTTTTAGTTACATTCATTATTTATTATTATTATTTATTATTTTCATTAGCTTTCATATTTTTGGGTAGGTAATTAAAAATAATACTCGGTAATATTCGGTGGTACTTACGTGTAACCAAAAGACCATTCAAAATTGTCCATTAAACTCCAAGCAATGTATCCAAGGATGTTGCAGCCTGTAAACAAAAGTTATCAATCAAATACTAACTACGCCTATTTTCTTGCACGACTTGCAACAGAACAGCTGCTCCTGAGTCGAATCCCGGCAAGGGCAAATATTTGTTTGATTAACTTGAATTTGTACCTGGTTCATGGGTGTTTCTATTTAAGAACATATTTATCTATTATAAGTATGTATATCATCGTATAGTACCCATAACACAAGCTTACTACAGGTTAATTTGCGACTAAATCGATTTGTGTGGGGTTGTCCCGATATTTATATGTTAAATATATCAATCAATCAACCAATTTGTATTTGCTCTCAGGAAGTTACGTCAGACAGTTACTCTGCAGGCAGCTTTATTGGCATATGATGGCTACGTAGTATCTTTGATCAGATACAGTACCGTCATTTGGGGAAACGGTAGCTGTAACGAGAATGTGTTTTTGGCCCAAAAACGTTGTATCCGAGCCATTTTCAATCTTAAACAAACTGAATCATGTCGTCCGTTCTTCAAAAAACACGATTTATTAACTGTTCCATGCCTATATATCAGTGCCTCTAGTGAAGAACGGACTAAGTCGAGTTATTCCCTTTGGATTTTATTGCACCATTGGATTCAGCTCGCAAGCTTCATAACATATCAAAAGGACGTATCTCTAGCTGTCTCCTAACCCAGTTTTTTCGTTGGCCCAGTTGGGTGGAATAAAGGTATAAGTAATAGTTATCCGGCATTGCAGACGGTTTTAAGGGAATAAATTCTCTCGAGTCAAAATTACTCACGAACCCAAAGACATATTCACAGTTATATTTATGATTAAAGACTTAATTCATTTTGTTCCATTAGCTCTGACATAGTATTTTGACTTAAACACATCTATGCCATTATTCTAACATGAGCATAAAGGCATAACTTGTTTAGTGTCAATGGGCTATGTAACGCCATTGGACAGTTTCGCGTCCATACCGTCTCGCTATTGGTATATTTGCGTGCTGTAAGGAAACAACTAATTGTATTACTTTTAACTGTATATTCTTTTTGAATTGATTAATATTGACAATCCTGTAGTAATTAAACGTTATTTATTTAAAAACACATATTTAAAAGTAAATTTTGAATATAATTGTTAAATGTGCGGCTTAAATTATGAATAAATACTAAACTGACTTTTAGAATTCTGCATTCTCTGAGCAACGTGAATAGTGCGACGAGGTGATAGTTCTGTTGGACTGACGGAAAATTACTAATTTGGTGATTAATCCACAGAAAAAAGTAAGTATATATTGTATTTTATTAAAATTATTAGTTCGGCCTCTCTCAACGACATTATTGAACTTTTTGTTGCTCGTGATTGTTATTCTGTCCGTAAAGTGTTTTGTGAAGGTATAAACCTTCCTCATTTGTTATTGTTTTTTTGCCAAACTCAGTCTACTTACTTTTAACTATCCACTTAGCAAACGCGTTCGATATTAAAACTTTTTATTTACCTTCACATTTTGTATATGTAAAAATATTGCAAGGAGAATCTGAGCCATATTCCGAGTTGAGTTGAAATTTGGTATACCTACGTAACTTTAACGTTAATATAATAATAATATGGTACCCTGGTCCTAATCTGATGATGGGAACGGATAGTAGACATAGTAACTTTGTAACTATAGAAATCAATCCTACCGAGTTTGGGCGTTTTAAAATCGTCTCGGTCCACGTGATGGATGTTTAAAGAAAAGTACTTACAGTCAACAGTAAAAGTTTGTCACATTGTATTGTATGTTCGTTTTTGTTTCGTATTGTATATCTCCTATGAGTAGGCATTGCTTGTTTTCGTGACTAAAGTTTATTATTTTATTGGATTCCACCTGATGACCGAACATGTAAAAATCGTGAACTTCATGAACACATGGAATGTGACTATGATCACTCTGTCATTGAAAGAGCTAAAAAGCGATGTAGTACCATACATCTGCCGAGAGATTATTACCAAATGGTACGATCCGCTGGAAAAAAAGGTCAATTCATAGTGAGAGAAATGACCTTAGAGAAATCTTACAACTTCGAGAAGCTCCTTAAAGAACCCATGGTTTTGCGCAAAATTAACTCTAATAAAGAGAAAGTTCATTGGCCTGATATAACGTGGTTCCAGTAGGTATACGCAAACTGACGAATTGTTGGTGCGTTATAAAAAAAACTTGACAAATGAATCTGACTTTTTGACACTGTCATTTAAAAGACATGGAAGATCAAAAAATCTACCTATGACTTTAACCATGATTTCTGAAACACCGCTGCCAATAAGTGTTGAAAAAAAGTAGGATCTCATAGAGCTATTGCCTTTCATTGATAACGAGTGCCACGATTTCTATAAAAAATTAATAACATCTGAAAATGAAAGAGCGGAATAAGATCCCGATCTGAATATATTCATGTATAACGTCGATGAAGATCGAGATGATGGCGATTAAAATTATTATGTAAGGAGGCCGAACTGTTGCCAAATAATCAAGAAAAAACTGATAATTTCAGTTAAAATATTTAATTTTAAAATACTTTTGTATTATTTTAAACAATAACTACCTGTTTTATTAAAGTTTGTTTAGTAATTCTTATGATTATTTTATTATACAGCCTCATTTGACTCCTTAGGTAACAAATTTCAAACTTGATAAGTCGTATAATTCCTAAAATACCATAATAAATAATGGTATAAGTCGTTTCGCTTCATTTATGCACGTAGATCACTCAGGTATAAGTCGTATTATTTCGTTTATTCACGTCGTTCACAATGGTATAAGTCGTGTTCATCTTTTATGCACGTCGTTCATAAGGGAATAAGTCGTTTAATTGCTAAAAAATCGGTAAAATTGGTTCAAATAAGTTGAGTTATGTCTTTAAATACAAGTGAACAAAAGGTATAACTACAAAAAAACGCGAAAAAAACTTATTTACAGGGTTAAAATATTAGTTCTGTATTTATGAAACGAAAGCTTTACTCCATAGCTTGTATAAAAATGCTTAAAAAGTTAAATTTCTAAATATCTGCTATTGAAAAATTGTTTTTTGTCTCTCCTGAAAAGTGCCGTTTTTGAGTTATTCCCTTATTCACTGGAGGCACTGATATATTAGAGGTTTGCCTTTTTGTGCATAAATACAAATATCTTTTCCAAGAGAGGCAGGAATTGTGCACTAGAACGGTTAGATCGCAATATATGCACAAATTGTATAAGCCATCAGTAAAGCTGGCTACCTCAAACAAAAATGCTTTTATAATGTGTATTAAAATATTTAATAAATTGCCTGATGATTTAAAAAATAATGATGACATGAATACTTTTAAGAAGCATGTACCTAAAGCTATGGTTATTGGACAAATATTTTTATAATGTTAAGGACTTTTTAGAATAATATTATGTTTAACTTATTTAATGAATTTAATTTAATTTGTTTTATAGATAGGTAATGAGAATTTTGGATGGATATTTTTATTTGATATTAACTGATTAGTGTAATTTGTTATTTGTAATAAGTTCGATAATGTATAATTTTAATGATTGTAAATATTGTTAGAATAAGTACCCACATTTCATGCGTGTACACCTGAAAAGGTAGAATTTTGGTGAGACTTATATATTAAGCATGTACATCTGCAAATGTAACCTATCATTCATACGCAATAAATCATTCATTCATTCATTCAAATCTACAAATACCTTCGTCCAGAGCATCAAGAACAGCATTCAGGTAGCTTCTGTGGTATGAAACTCTGATGTCATCATTGAGTCCTGTGGTCGTGGAGACGCCGTTCTCAGTGATGATAACGACAGGGTTGTTGTATTTGTCCTTGATTTGGACAAGGAGATGATAAAAACCAGGTCCATGTTCCTAAAATAATAATTTCAGAATAATATTTTTTTTTTATTAAAAATCATATTGGGGCATGATAACTATCGCATAAATAACCGAAATTTAAAACACCTTGACACAAGTAGCTGGTCATCATGAGACCCTCATTCATTAAGTGATATAAAAAATGCTACTAAAACTGAACACCATATTTATGTTTCAAGTTTTGCTTAGAATTAAGCGAAAAATTGAAAAAATTAATGGTTCAGGCAGGGTTCGAATCTGCGTCTGCACCGGCTTTCCGGGCAAGTACGGGCGTCTTACCTATTGGACCACTGAACCTGATGCGAGAATTGCTGTTGCCAGCAGCTTCAAGTTTTGAATTCAAGTAAAAAAAACCTACTCTGATCCAAGGAGCTTGCGATGCAGGCCAAGATTCATCCATATAAGTTCCCACAAAAGTATCATCTTCATGCGAAGGTACTTGATACATTCCTATTAAAGAACTATTTCTGTACACGTAGATTGACTTGTAATGGTTGAGTCCCAAGAAATCAGAGGTGCCTTTGATGTATTCTATTTGTTCTTGAGAGAAGCCACGAAGCCTTGACGTGGCATAGCCCTGAGCAGTACTGGCGGCGGCTATACGATCTTTCATAACTTGAGGGTAGTCTCCAGTCTCTGAGAATATCGGGTTCATGTATTGACCCAACTGGAAAATAAAGAAATTAATATGCTTTACAATATAAAACTTGCTAAATTGTAATTAGCTAAGACATTATACAACTTAGAGCGATGTTGATGCCGAAGGAAGAAAATAAAATGTCTCAAGACTAAGTTCCTAAAAAGATGAAAATAGATGGTAAACCAGAACATAAGAAAATACTTTTTTTATACTACGACGGTGGCAAACAAGCATGCGGCCCGCCTGATGTTAAGCAGTTACCGCTGCCTATGGACGCTTGCGATGTCAAGAGCATCACACGTGCGTTACCGCCTCTCTCTACTCTCCTCTTGAACCGCATACTGTAGCCCCCGGGGACAACCTCGGAAGGGAGCTCATTCCACATGCGGAGCGTTCGCGGTAGGAAATTAAAAACTTAATACTAACAACGGCGACAAAATGGCTGACAAGATAAGATATTACACGTACTACTATCAATTTACAGTATTGTTAAGTGTATAATAAAACTAATGGGTATATGCTCGGTTTCGTTTCGTTAACAATATCCTTTTTTTTTCGATAATAATTGTATAAAACCGCGACTTCTACAGGACAACCGAAAATGTCGCCACAATTATTTTGGATTTCGCCAATATTCGGGACAGATTAGTTACTACACACGACAAGAGCACAGCTCTTAAATTGAAGAAGGGACAGAGTAATAAAAAGGTTAAACGCTCATTTAATCACCCTGAGACACTCTAATCATACTAACGTGGAATTCCATGTAGTCCTCAGCAGCCTGAATATCTTCTTCGGAATCAGAAGCGGGATACACATAGTCAGAGCTTATAACGATTCCAACTACTCCACCCTGACTACTTCTGAACTCATCATCATAAATATGGTACGCTCTGGCGTTCGCCAGGAGAATCTGTCTTCCACACTCATAAAAACCGATTCCAGGTGACGTGTACCTAGGAGCATGTCTTCCGTAGGCATAGCCAAAATTGCAATGGACAAAAGGCTCGTTGATTGTCAGCCAATACTTGACTCGGTCACCGAAATTCTCATAAAGAACCCTGGCGTAATCTCCAAACCAGTCCACCATATCCTCATTTAGCCAACCGCCCAGCTCTTGCAGATTTTGAGGCATATCCCAGTGGTATATGGTTGCCAACGGAGTGATGCCATTTGCTATTAGCTCATTGATGAACTGGTTGTAATGGTCGATGCCGCGTTGGTTCACATAGTTTGCGCGGCCGTAAGGTAGAATTCTTGTCCAGGCTATGGAGAACCTACAATTATTTATTTATTTTATTCTCCTTATTGGGGAAAAAAACAGACATAGACAAAACAGTTACATGATATGATAAGAAATCTTAAGTTAGGTAATATGGTATAGCATACATCCTAACATAATTCCCACTGAGATTTTGTGCAGGTAAAAATAAGTTGGCATTGTTATTTAAAGAACACTTGATGTTATCAGTTATATTAGAAACACGAAGGCACCCGTCACTTCGTGCGTGCATGTTTTTGCTTCACCATGCTCGGTTAAAACGTATCATATAACCATCTTTGGATCTCCACCTATCCCTGTACCAAAATTGGTTGAAATTCGTCCAGCCGTTTCGGCGTGATGAAAGGACAAAGTAATTATGAAAACAGATGGCGCAAGACTGGCATGGCGTCACGTGCCCATACAAAACAAATGGCGAACCCGCATCGCGCAATTAAGATTTTCCCTGAAATCAAATATGACCCCTCTCCATAGAAAACTGATTTTCATTATAAATCTAGAATTTTATAATAGTATAGATTGGTTATGAAATAAGGCAGAACTGAATGTATGTATTGGGACATTAGACATTAAAAAGATGTTTTATTGAAATTTGCTTTTCCAATCAATGACAAGATGTGATGGATGAAGCATGCTTATCCAAAAGAAAGGATTTAAACTAATCAATTATTTCTTTCGGTGGTTCTTTCTTCTTAGCAAGTCTTCTAATGAACCGCTGGTAGATATTTTTAAATAAAGTTACCTATTTAATGCCCCTCTGGCACATGTGTAACTGTCTTTCTCGTCAGGGAGGCTCAAATAATTAATATACTTACGCGACGTAATCCGTTTGAATTGTTTTATTTAAATTTGACTTGACCGTAACCAGCTACTCAGCTGGATTCCGACAAGGATCCACAACAGACGAAAGAATATCAAAATTTGTCATTAATAGATTTGATACCTGTAGTGTGTCACACCTAATTCCTTCAGCATCTCAATATCCCTTTTGTACTTATAGTAGGAGTTTGCAGCGATATCCCCGTTGCTGCTATCGTCAACGTGGTTGGGGTCCGTTCGGACCAAGTAGTCCCAAATAGACCAGCCTTTTCCTAAAAAAATAAGTACTTGAAAAATAATACAATAGTCACCGGGAAAGAAGGGATTGCCGGGTGAGTAGGTATAGACGGATAGTGATACGAAGCCGGTAAGCCTTTTTCACGGCTAAGGCATGGATGGTGCTTCTCTCAAACATATGCAATGAAATAAAAAAATACACCACTCGAAAAAAAAAACAGCTGTTTAGCCTGTTCATGAGCACAGACACCACGTTAAAAAAAATTACTTCCCGGCTTAGGCCTTTCAATTTTGTATAAAATTCCTGTACTTACAGTTTTCTTGAGTTGTTACGCAAACGTGTTACTTCAAATCCTGTTATAACGCACGTCACGACGACATTTAATTGCATGTTTGAGAAAAAAATTATAATATACTTGAAGTTGCTCGCAACTTTTCCAGCATACAACTTGTTTTTAGCGTAGTCGAGTAAAAGTATCCTATAACTATATTTGGATGTGCTACTGTCTCTGTTCCAAAACTGGTACGTTTCAGCGCGATGAGCGGGCTAAGACATTTTTACCAACAGATGCCCAAAAGTCCCGGGCCTAGGGGCCCAACCAGTCTAAGGGCCCCAATCCCAGAAGTAGGACTTACTTCTCTCTTCTTCTATAAGTCGGTTCCTCACTGCTGAGGATCGTGACTCCTGTCGCGTCCTTCTCCCTGTCGGTTGCTTTCTGGAGCTTGGTTGGATATCTGATCACACCATCGTATTGGGCCTCTACCTCGTGGTCTGGTGCCGTCCATCTTTCCCAACACCATCGGTCTCTTCAAATTGCCGCGGGGTCTTTGCGAGCTATGTGACCAAAGTATTGTAGCACACGTTGCAGGCAGATAGACAGATGGTAGATAACCTTGGCTGGCTTTCCAGTTTGAGTTGAGGACTGACTCATGTTCTTCTTATTTATTACTTTTTTCAACTAGTTATCCAGCTCAAAGCTGGCCCTCGATTCATTACTTAAAAAACTACTAGTTACTTTTTAATTTGCTGAAAAGCATTTTGATATAGGGGAGGGGGCCCCAAATGGCAAGTGCCTTTGGATGCTGGCCCTCTGGATGACGCCGCGGGAACATATAAATCCTGCATCACGCTTAAATTACTTTAAATGTCAGTGACTCTGTGAATTGATGACCTCGCGAGTGTATTTCGAAATGGCTGAAATTTGTAATAATTTCCGTTTTCAATCCCCATAACCACCGACTTGAAAAAAAACTGAAAAGCCAAAAATAACCCGATCATGTACAGATCACATTTGAATCACCTTTTGAAGTCGGTCAGACCACTCAATTATTACTATGAAAACGTATGCCTCTCAAGTTTACGTGAGGTTTGCCACCGACTTCAAAAGATGATTCAAATGTAATCTGTACGTGACCGGGTAATTTTTGTGTTTTTCAGTTTTTTTTGAAGTCGGTTCTTTTTTGTTATTTTTTTTTTTTGCTTTTTAGTGATTCAAATATGATCAATACAATTGTCACAAAAAAATAACCGACTTCAATGAGTGAAATGGAACATACAAATAACACTTTTATGATTTTCTCATTGATGTCTTTGTCAGAACTAAACCTTTAAATGGCACGCACACGGCAAGCACCAGCTTTACAAAAAAAAGAATCGTCAAAATGAGTTTACACAGTCGAAAGCTCTGTGGTAACAAACATAAAAAAACCGGCCAAGAGCATGTCGGGCCACGCTCAGTGTAGGGTTCCGTAGTTGCCCATCCCTCACAATAGACAATAAAATCAAATATAAATTACGAGAAAGATTTCTAGCTCTATAAATTTTTTTTAACAAAAAATAGAACCGACTTCAGTAAAACTAAAAAGCCAAAAATAACCCGTTCAAGTACAGATTACCTTTGACTCACCCTTTGAAGTCGATCCCAAACCACTCAGTTATTATATTTATATTTTATAGTTTACGTGAGGTTTGGCCCCGACTTCAAAGGGTGAGTCAAAGGTAATCTGTACTTGAACGGGTTATTTTTGGCTTTTTAGTTTTACTGAAGTCGGTTCTATTTTTTGTTAAAATTTTTTTTTTTTTGCTTTTTAGTGATTGTTAAAAACACTTATGGCAGGGTCATCAGGGAGGTCTTGAAGGCGTGCATCTCGTTTGAATTATCTCCTAACTCCTAACCGTTGAGGAGTTGTACCTTCCATCATCAGCTCAGCATTGGAAGATGATGACTACCATATGCAAATACTTAAATAGTTTTATAAAATATGTGAAAGATATTATAAGTGCCTATAAAATTTCAGGAATTCCTTCGATTCCTCATGGATCTCGTCATCCGATCTTCACCAAAATTTTATGGGATCAACCTTGAGATGTCTATTCATGAACCTAAAAAGAATTTTCCAAATCGACTTATAAATGACGGAGTTCTGAGGTAACAAACATTAAAAAAAAAAAAAAAAAAAAACATACAACCGAACTGAGAACCCCCTCCTTTTTTTGAAGTCGGTTAAAAAAGGTCGTAAACGCCATAGCAACTGTAACCACTTATTACCTTCTGGAATTTATCGATTATACGCACCAGATTGAGCAAAATGTTTCAATGCAGTATGGCATTTAACTAATATGTGTAACGTTCGAAATATAAGAACACCGCGCGGCACTTACGTCATTTTAAAGAAAATTATGAAATTTTGCGATAACTCAAAAACGGCTCAACCGATTTTATTCAATATAGTTTTCATTGAAAGTACTTATAAGGCCTCATCTTCATGATTTTTTCAATAATTTTATGACCCGTGGTTGAGAAGTTAGAGGGGGGGGGACACTATTTTTTGGATTTCCCGGGCGAATATTTACAAAACTGCTGACTTTATCAAAAAATGATGCTCAAAGACCTCCATTGTTTTTAAAAGACCTATTCAACGACACCCCACACGCTAGTGTTGGAACGAAAAAAAAATTCACCCTCACTTTAGGAGTACGGGAGCTCAGAGAAAAAAATTTTTTTTTTTAGTTTTTATCTTACCGTTTTGTCGGCGTGATACATACACATTCATACCAAATTTCAGCTTTCTAGCACTTATGATCACGGAGCTAAGCCGCGGACGGACAGACGGACAGACGGACATGGCGAAACTATAAGGGTTCCTAGTTGACTACGGAACCCTAAAAAGACATACAGTCGAATTGAGAACCCTCCTCCTTTTTTTAAGGTTGGTTAAAAATATCCTGAGTCTTACCATCGACGTCCCATGCTCCTTCTACCTGGTAGGAGGCTGTGGCGGTGCCAAAAAAGAAGTCGGAAGGGAAGCTCCTTGCTGACGACTGTCTTTTGTTCCTGACGTCATCAGCATTGGCTGCTAGAAAGCAACTAAAAAAATAAACAGGATTATGTCAACTATATACCACAAAAAGATATTATGGCTGCACTTTGTCGTAGTTTTTTAACCAGGCTTTTATAGTCGTTACTCTAGCAGCCTTTAATTATACGAAAAGAGCTTATGGCGCCCTGCGAGTGCAGTAACGCGTTGGGGATGCCGAGATGGTGCAGCGCGTCGGGTATGTTTGCGGAGGCCCGCGTTGACTGCTTTCAGGCTGTAATCCGCAAAAAAATCACCTCGCTGATGGCTCGCGTCAGGCAAAGCACCAACGTCATCCTCAAAGCGTTAAAGGAGAGAAATGACTGCCATTTATTTAAATTTTGGATAGTGTAGATTAAAAGTAACACAATATAATTCGGTGAATAGATACCTACTAAAGTACTATGTGTGACCTTATAAACGGTCCGGTAGTTTTGAATTTTTTATATATTGTCTAGAATGGTTAGTCAGTGTTTAAAATGCAAAATGCACAATTCCCCCCACTCCGCGCCCGCCGCCATATTGAAAAAACCGGCACGTTCTTCATATTTTTGGTCATATCTTCCTTTAGGAGCATTTTAGGTAGAAGAAAGCTTTGACAATGTTATAGAAAATTAAATTTACTACATTCTCCATTTTATATTTTGTTTCTAGGACAGATAGTTACGGAGATATGCACATTTAAAAAAACGTAAAAAATCGCAATTTCCAACTCAAAAACAAACTTCTGGATTATACCTTCGTTTAGGAGCATTTTAGCTAGAACAGTGCTTGGGCAATGTTGTAGAGAATTCAATTTACTATAATTTACATTTCAAATTTTGTTTCAAGGACGGCTAGTTACGTTACTGACGATGCGCGCCGTGTCCAGGAGTACTGCCTTCTGAATTTGACCCTTGATCCAGCCATCTAGCGAGAGTCTCTTAAGGTGTTTGTTGAGACTCTTCGCTATAAGACCGTTATTATTATTTTTATGTCGCACCCATTCACGGGACAGTGGTGTCCCGGACATTTGGGAGGCGTACACGGAGCCGAAGCCAACGTGCAGAGGCCCTTTCGACAATTTAATGAAATGTAAGGGGTACACCATGCGGATGCTCCCCCTGCCTGTGTCATGGGACGCACACAGAGACAGCTCCCGCTAGATGCAAGAACTATTGTGGTTGTATGGAGTCTAAACACTACTAGCCCTTCATGTGGCGTGTATGGCAGGGTGAACAAATTCTTTGACCATCTTTTTCCATTTTTTTCGAACCAGCATTTTTTGCTCTATTTTACCATAACGAGGCTTGAACTAGCGACCTTGTCTCCCGGAGCGGGAATCTGCCACACGAAGGGCTAGGCTATTGTATATGAGATGCGATGGACTAACTAGTGGGCTATTGTTTGAGACAGCCGGACGTCTACCAGGAAAAGTGTCTCATAGCAAAAATGGGACAGGTAGACGATGACTCGCCTCCCGCTAGATGGGCCCCCATAAATAGCGACACATAGAGTGGCCTAAGGGCAACATCGGTGCGGAAGGCTAAAGGCGGAGAGGTGTAATACTGGGCTTTAAACCGAAGCCAACTAACCCCTTACGTTTCCATATCCGCCCCCGAGCCGAGACTCTCGCGACTCCACTCTGGCCGGCCGGTTAAGGCAAGACAGAGGCGGAGGCCCCGACCCATCACCCCCCGTCAGGATCCCCCAGGAGCACTCAAGTCCGTGGGGTCGCTGCCCCCCAACAGCTCGCTGTAAGCTGCTCTGCGGTGACTTATTATTATTATTTATCGGTAATATCATTATTATAAACGATAAAAATTTAATATTACTACATTTTACATTTTCAAAAATGTCCTAATTTGTGATGATTGATTTTGAAAAGTTGCTGGTTCTAAAAGGGCGTAGGCGACCAGTAATTGGTCACAGCGCAGAAAATCATTCAGTCGGATTACTAAGGCGGATTTAGCATGGAAATTGTACCACCGTTCGTTTTGTGTGTTGCGACTGTCAAATTAGGTGACATCATGTAGAGGACCGATTCTTAGATGATCTGCCATGCTACGATAAAAGGACGTATCTTACTATGACATCCGTACAAAGATACGACTTTTTTCCGTGACACGGCAGTGATGCTGCTTGCACATTTTTTTTATATTTTAAAAATTGGTCGGTATAATAAAAAAAATATATATGTATTTTTGGTTTCTGTGATAATGAATTAATGAAATTAGTTTAAATTGAAAACTTTTAAAAAAAAATTGAAATGTGATTTGAGACCGAGGGGTTTTGAAACAGAGTTAATAAGTTGAAGTCAACGACAATTTTTCGGCGTAATATATATTTTTAAATTAACATACCATGCTAACAAAATGAGCCGCACCATTTTTTTATCAATAAAGAACGACCGCACACTCCCTTATATAGACAACTCTGTACCTATGCAACTTTGTTCCACCACACGCAACTTGTATCTGTATCTGATATGCGATTGGCATTTGCGATTAAGACTATTATCTTTATTTTTGGATATCTTAGGGTGCTACATATTATATATCTATATTCATATCTTTTCACATTTTTGTACAATAAGTTTTCTTTTGTGCAATAAAGATTAAATAAATAAATATCTCCTCTATGCGTACCAAATGTAATTACTTACTTATAATATAAAAGTAATTGATTTTCTAAGTATGATTTAAGAAAAAATGCTGTCGGTCTGTCCGTTACTGTATCTTCCCAACCGTAATAGGTAGACTTGAAATTTTCACATAAATTTACGCAGGTAAAATAAGACTAAATATGGCACTTTGGCGGCAAAATAAGTACATCAATGAAACTTTGTTTTATAACTTTATTACTAGAAACAACGTTATTACTAGAAATGAGGATCTGCCGAGTTGCCACAATTTTGTGGTCCTACCTCCAATAGGGGAGGTATGGGCAACTGGGCAGGAGGCATGTTTTAAAAGATGAAAAATATACAAGCTATGCTAATAAAGCACCCAAATTTTTGGGTTGCCACCAAAACTGAAATTTGCCCACCTAATCTGAAATTACGCCCCCAAAACTTAATCTTGCCCACCAAGAACTGAAAACTACTTACTATTTGTATGAAAAATTATATATAAACACCTAAACTGAAAATTTACGAAAAAAAATGTTACAATTTAATGATTTATTTTAAGATTGTAATTATAGAATAGATTAAACTACATACCAAAATACTATTTATCACTGAATACTTCCGATACGAAACCACCACCACCACCACCTAAACTAAGAAATCGTTGAACAAAATGCTACCAAAGCTATGACATGCTGAAATTTCACCACGGTAACTTAAAATTTTGCCTGGACAAACTTTGATCCATTGTCATGTGTATTTAAATAGGTAAAATGATGAAATTATGCCAACATTAAGAGGCTATGACTGCATAAATTGTTAATTTGTTGCTTTACTTATACATGCTTAAAACATAGCCATGCCGAGCGCTTGTTTCATAAGAAGTAAGTTGAGGACAAGCCACCTTGCTCTTAAATCGGGTTTTAGAATTTTTATTTCTCATAAAAATACAATATAATTCACTTACATGAGCAAAATATTTAAAACGTAAATTACATGCATACAAGTTAATTAATTTTAACAGAGGTATTTTGACGGTAGATAAGATTTCGACTCGACCGACCGCTCGGTAATTAATGTAACTATGCGACTTGGACTGATTAGCAACTTGAAGCTCTTTTGTTATTGTTACCACGCAGTGCGATACTAGTTTGCGATTACATGATCAAGCGCAACTGGATGTGGCATAACATGGTTGTTTTTCATTTGCGTTAATGGTGATAGTGGATTTATTGTGTTATTTATTATTTTGAAATTTATATACTATTATTATTTATTTGATTGATTATATTTTAAATAATTTATGGTAAATTACATTAAATCATTTTACTTAATCACAATTATGTAATTAACTACGTAATTTATTATTAAATGTACGTTTCAAACCGTGTAAACTGAAAATACGAGTAACGTTTATTAAATTGTCATAATTCCATAATACTTTATTTATTTATTTATTATATGTTATTGATTAATTTATTTTGGTAAGAATATATTAATTAATAATTTATAATATAGATTTTAATATCAATTAATCTAGAGATATTTTATTATTGAAAATGTTATATTTTAGCAGTTTTTTTAAATGTGAACATGAATTTTGCATCCTTAACGTCCTTTGGAAGTTTGTTGTACAGTTTAGCCCCTTCATGCATCATAGTCCTTTTGCCATAGTTTGTCTTTGATCTGTACAGTAATATTCCACTTTTTCGTAATCTGAGTCTCGGTATTTGTTGCTTTTTAGTGAATGTTATTTGTGTGTGCATATCTTTATTTAATATTTTTCTTATTAATAAGCAATTAGTGTTGTAAATATAGGTTTGTGTTATGTTCATTAATTTAGTTTCTTCATATATTTTTGCTGTAGGTGTCAAGTAATCATAGTGGAATAGTATTTTTACTAGCTTATTTTGTGATCTTTGTATAACATTCAGATTGGTTGCTGCGGTTGTGCCCCACAGTTCAATCAGATACTCAATATGTGGTTTTATTAGTGAGTTATATATAAGGTATCGAACTTTTATAGGCATGCACTTTACGATACCCCTCAGCGCTCCGGATTTTTCTTGGTCTACATGTCTCAAAGATTGTCCTTGTATAGATAGTGGTAGGTGGTCAGGTATTTGTTTATTTTTTGATGTGAATATAATGTAGTTAGTTTTATCTATGTTTATAGTTAAAAGATTACTTTGGAACCACTCATTTAGCAAAACCAAATCACTCTGTGCATCTGCTATGATATCATCAATAGAGTCACCGAAATAAAATAAACAGGTATCGTCAGCATAGAGCGATATGTCGCCTTTGAGTCCAATCTTGTGTATATCATTGATATAAATAAGAAATAGCAATGGGCCCAAGATTGACCCCTGAGGGACACCATTGCTAATATTGCGTGGTCTGCTTTTACATGCGCCAATCTTAACCACCTGATAACGATTAGTAATGTAAGATTTAAGTATATTGAAAGCTTCAGTAGTTATGCCTATATTTGCAAGTTTGCTTAGCAACAACGTGTGACTAACCGTGTCAAAGGCTTTTTTTAGGTCAATAAATACACCAAGCACTGCTCGTTTCTTATCTATATTTAATTTTATTTTGGTGACCAGGTCCATGACTGCAGATAGAGTATTAGATTTGGTTCTGAAACCGTACTGTTTGTCGTGAAAGAAATGTTGTGAAGTAAGATATTTGTCTAGCCTATGATAAAGTACCTTTTCAAAAATGTTCGATTCAACAGGTAGCACAGAAATTGGACGATAATTGTTCGGATCGGTCTTTTTCCCAAATTTATAAATAGGCGTAACTTTCGCGACTTTTAGACTGTCTGGAAAAGTTCCATCTACTAGGCATTGATTAATACAGCTGGTTAGTTCACCTACTATTAGATTTTTTAAGCATTTACTTAAATTTTATTATTTTGTTTTATTTATATTATTGTTTTAAATAAATAATTTACGTTTTTATTTATTTTTCAATAAATAGTTTATTCAAATCTAAAATTGTAGCCAACTATTTTGTTATACAAATAATAAACCATAAATATCTTAGAAAAAAATATTAATTTTACACTAGGATTCTCAACCTGGACGCGTAAAAAATGCTGTTGGGATATTCACCCTTAAGACAGTAGCTGTCTACTGAGCCGACGGTTAGGTATGAGTTCGAATCCTTTATTTTGACGTGACAACGTCTTAAATTAGGTTGCGCTGGGAGTCACTCATGAAAAAGTGTAACGCCCGCTCGCGTCTGATACGAGAGAGTTGTCCCGCTAAAACTCGAGAACGGCTGAACTGAACCGATTTGGCTAATTTTAGTATTGAAATATTCGTGGAAGTCAAGGGAAGGTTTAAACGGTGAGAAAATATTGAATAAATGAGTGGAAAATAATAAAAACGATAATTTTATATTCCCATACAAATACAAACTGTTCGTACTTACCTGTCAAACATATGATGTTTGTTCCGTCGGTTCGGTATTTTTAGAATAATTACATGTAGATATAGACTAAATCGATACCTCCTATGTATACTGATACAAGTGCAAAATCACGATTTTACAGGACGGCTGTTCAAAGGTATGAAGTGCCATAACTAACTCATACGTTGAAATAATGTAATGAAAATTTCAAATACTTTTAATGAATATATTTTCCTTAAATCTACATATTTACTATTTCAAAATTAATTGTAATTTTCGTAAAAAAGGTAGTTATACCAGTATACGTGAAATTTACTAGTTCTAAGTTTTTGGTATACTGATACAACTACCACTTGATCCAGTATACGTCGTAAACTACGATTAGATGAATATGGATAAATATATTATTATTATTATGCCTATTATGGACATGTATCATTTATTAGATATATAAACAAACTCATAGCTCATGTTTGGATGGATCTGATCGGTTGGTTTCATCTGATTTGTCACTTGTACCAGTATACGCCTGAATCATTCCGTTATGTACCAGTATACTGTTAAGGTTATTTTGTATGTTATGTCCAATATAGTAAGTTCAGAGGTTGGTATTTAGGATATTTAAGCAACTTACGTTTGAAAGACAATAAATAAAGCAAATTTACACTAAAATTACGTTTATTTAAAAGGTAATTAAAATCACAGCCCGCATTTAGGGAATGGTGTTTTGTCTTTGTTACAGCGGTATTATCAACATTATTACTGTTAAAATATTTATATATAGTAGATTCCGGTTCCTATTTTGTCCATCAGAATTGTCAGACCAAAACCTGAATTCATCTACATCATCTTGAAGTATTAATTTAATTAAGTCAAATAATTTGTCATTTAGTCATGTCAACAGTACCTAACAAGTAGCATTCCCAAACCAAATGCTGTGAATTATACAGTTTAAGTTTTTATTGTAATAAAACATGCTTATACCGTGAGGAGATGACAAGGTTTTTGAAGGTCGAATACAGCAGTCGCATTTTTTTGTAAGTTTGAGTTTTTTTTTCCTATTTATTTCAAGTTTCTTTCCTCCATGTGCCAAGTTTTCAGTAGGTGTTTTCAAATTCTCGTAAATGTGACAAGCGTCAACTTAATATTTTGACTGAAAATATCACGGTATTGTCGAACAGACTAAGCTTGCGCTTCGTATTTGGTAGAATTAGACGACTCCTTGTACAAATTATACATTTCAATAAAATTCAAATAGCTGCCAGCAAAAATGTGTGTGATGATGATGAACTTGAATATTTATTCCTGGTCATGGATGTTATCTCTACATGTACTTTATAAAGTATGTATATATATATATTATCGACATCTTGTACCCATAGTACAAGCTTTACTTTGCTTGGGACACTGGGTCGATTTGTGTAAGATGGTCCCTTAAAATGTATTTATTATTTAAAAAAAAGTCCGTTCAGACACTACAATTTAACGTAATTTTTGTCTTATATGTTTATTATTTGTTTTCTTGGCTTGTTTTAGCCGTATTTATTTTTTTATTTCAACTCATGATTAGATTTTGACTTTCTTTGTTCGTTGATCCAAATATTTTTTAAATTACACGTAAGTTACCGACATCTTTTTTGCTATTTTACTTTACAATTGCCTGTCGTGCCAACTAAGCAGCTGCCATCTCTAAATTCGCCGAATACGGACAAAGACTTAAAAACCCGGACATTTGGCGTAACTTGGATTTCCCCCATTAATAAAATAAAAAAATATATTGCTTTATTTTTTATTGACATTAAACCCCGGACGGCCCCCGGACGGCTTCAAACTAGGACAAATCCGGGGTAACCCGGTCGGATGGCAGCCCTAGTGGTGACTCTGGTTTACTGTAGGTTATGGCGACATATGGCTATTATTGTACTCCAAACAACCATCGGTACTGATTGGAGAAAACTGTATCATAACCAAAAGTAAGCCTAATTGATACGTAGTAGGTAGAAAAGACGTAGGCCGCATCGACTGTCCGTCGCGCATAGTGGGACATCTTACGTCCGCAACGATGACGAGCAAGCATACTGAGATAACTGCCACTTGTACTTGATAGGTGTACTGCGTATAGTGGTACAAGTGACTTATCTCAGTATACGATGTTCTAAATTAAAAAACGGTGTTAGTTGTATCAGTATACGTCACTTTATTTCGAAAACTAGCAGTAATTTTGTCATGAAAATTTTATAGCATGTAGATATAAGTATTTAGATCCTAAATATGCAAAAAAACGAAATTCGTAAAAATGTCAGTTGCATCAGTATACGTAGGAGGTATCGAAATAAGGGTTTGGAATCGACAACATACATGCATAATAGTCTGATTATCGCATATTTACATTTAAAACATGTAAAATAAAGACACTATAATGAAATTAATGACACATGTGATGGGAGCGTTCAGAAAGTAACACTTAAAATGTTGTTAGGGAAATTGTGAATGGATACAAATAAATATTCTACCGAGAAAAAGACGTCACGTAAAATCTTCCTTCGCCCGTAAAACCGACTTTACAGGCAACCATTTTTTTTTTCTGTGATAAAGGTACTCAGATATTTGTTCCTTTGGCGTGTATGTTATTTTCTAGTATCAAAACTATAAGGCATGTATTTAACGCGGCGACAAATTAATCAGATTTAGGGATTTATAAAAAATTTAAGGGGATAGCAAAAATAATAAGTTGGCGACTAATTGCGGAGACTATTAAAGTAAAAAGTAGCAGCTAAGTAATCAATTTTCGGCTTTGTTTCAATATAAACTAGCATCGAGTTATTGTTTTGGCGACTGAATTAACTAATTAAGCGGAAACATGACAGCGGATAAAAAGTTGAAAATGGCCTACTCTAATTGTTCAATGGAGATTACATATAAAATAAATCAAGGTCATAAAAAAAATACTTTGTGCGACAATTTAAGAGCTTTAATCAAAGTTGAAAATTGCATGTATAAATAATAATTTTGGTCTATAGTTTTATTTAGTGGCTCTGATTTTGGTCTATTTTTCGTCAGGTGTGATGTCATATTGACACCTATTTTTTATGATTGTATCGTATAGAATACGTTAAAATAAACGTGTTTTCTATGGACAACTTTTTTCTAAACTTAATAATTACCGAGATATGGACTCCTAAAACCGACAATATTTTTTTGGATATTGTGTCAGACTCTGCCTTAGCTCCGGCGCTGCGGGAAGTGCAGCCCTTCCGCCCTTGCGTGGCAAAGCACGGTCGCCCGTACTCCGTTCCGCAGCTTCGGCTTGTTGGTCGCCTTCGGCGACCAGCCTCAGCCGCTCCGCTCCGCACGGCTCCCGAGCTTTGTCACGGCGGGCGAGGGCTGCTCTCCCTCCGCGCCTCCGGCTTTTTATATACACGCCAGGGGTAGGGCAGACAAGACCACGTGGAATCGGAGTTGACAGCTTCGGTTCTGAGGCAAGTCTTATGATAATGCAATGCTTATTTTAGCGTAGCGTGTTTTAGCTAGATTCGGACTGAAATAAGCGCGTTTTGTATGGGCAAAACATTTTTACCTAAAAAACGCTTATCGCCGTTTTCATTAAATTATGGTTTCGAAAACTAAAAAAATAACTCCCCATTACTTTTATATAGTACCCATTTTAATATTTAAGCTGCCAGCAAATCAAAGCCCAAAATACTTTTTTAGATGGAGACCTGTAGTTGCCACTAATATAAAGTTTGTTATCCTTCTGCTAATATTAGTCGCCAAGTCATTATTTATAGTACCTCACCTATGATTTCAGTAATCTTGTTTATTATTTCTGCTACCTTAAAGTAGCTGCCATTATTTGATTTTTAAAATATCCTTAGTTTAAAGCTCATTTAATATAAATGATTGCTAAAATATTTAATCGCTGACAAGTTATTATTTTAGTTGCAAATAGTTTGCTGCTCTTTAATTTTTCTGTCGCCGCGAAAATAATAAGCCAAACTATAATACCTACTACACAAACTGTAACCAGCCGCAGATTTTTAAATTTCCCGCCAAAACTTTGGGTAATATTTCATTAGCCAGACTAATTTGTGTGTCTGATTGCGGCATCCCAATACCTCGCTACTCCACCAATTATACCGAAGTTGCAGCTCAGTGGTGGCACGTGGTGTTTAAATAATGAACGGGACTTCTTTATATATTTTTGGACTTCAATACAACTCATCCTTAGTTCATAGCTTATTCTCGAATGCCCGGCTCTTTTGGTGAGTGACAGAGGCGGTCATAATTGAAATATTCAAATATATTCTAATATTAAATCTTATCTCCGCTGTCACCGACCAATAAGTTTCGTACAGTATCCCCAACAGATAGATTGAGTTGAATGCGGTTTTTCTAATCGAACACCAATGTATGTCGAAATGGTTCTTAGCTATGTTTGTAAAAAAACCGCAACCGTTTCCAAGCTATTCAATTTTAATTAGAGGGACGATTACAAAAAAATTGGTACATAGTTAAGGGCTTTAATTAAAACAAAATTAATTGATTCCTTTGTGTGACGAAAGTTACCCAAACATTTTGTATGACTAACTTTCGTCACACAAAGGAAGCGATCGTATTTTATGTTAACTAAGCTTACTCGTATGTATGTACATTTTTTTTGCAATCGATACAGGAAACATCCGCCTCCATTATAATATATGTAGAATAGTACCTATATTTTGATAACAGTCACGGTCAATTGGATGTCGATAAAATATTGTATGACATAAGTAAAGATTATAAGTATTTCATTATTTTATCAGACCAAATTGGCTAAAATGCATAATACTAGATGGATTAAAATGATTAGATACAAAACTATGGACGACACGAAAACAACAGAGATACACATACAGGAGCTCATGAACTCTGCATCAAAACAAATGATAATCATTAATTGGCACATAATTGACCGTAAGTCTAACTAACATTTAAAAGGCTAAAAGTTTGAACCAACCTTTGGCTAAGTTTTGTTGGTTAATACTATTTCAATATGACATATTTTATGCAAATGTTATTATTTAAACTTCATTAAATTTGTCATTAAATGTGGAAAACATAATGTGGTTATTTTATTATTAAAATTATTTAGTATTAATCTTTGTGTGCCCCAGTTTTGGCGTGTTCAACCTTTAGCACCTACTAGACATTGCACTAAGTACTGATAATTCAAAACATTGTTAGCTGAAATAACTAATGGTTTACCACGCAAATTAATCTATACAGTATTGATATCCTTGCTAATAGTGACTTTCTTAATCTCCATATTTTTACTTTCTGCTATAGTGATAAGGGATTATCTAAGTAAAATTTCTTTGAACGTAACGATAACAACAAAAACAAATTACTTTGTCAGAGTGGAAAAGTCGCACGATAAATTGTGTTGTCTCAGGGTGAGGTTTGTTATAATGGCGCGTTTTGTATTTTTAACGTGGTAAGTATTACACTTTTCATTATATTCTCTAGAGGAAAACATAAATAGCAACCACTACAAAGTACACTGAAATAATACGAGTTCTGCCGATAGTAATGATATATCAGCTGTTGTAAAGCATCAGTGACGGCCGTTATGACGATGGCAGAGGATAATGTGGGAGTTTAGAGTGATTACCTGATTTAACTGAACACGGGGTGGCGTCCATAGAACCAGTTTTTTTATGTTTATTTATACCACTAAGGTAGTAGACAAGCGTACTGTAACAAATGCTACCATTAGGTACCCTATGTACTCATGTATATAAGTAAGTACTACAGTTAACATTGGCTGAGTTTCACTACAAACAGATTTTAGTTTTAGGCAGGAAGCGATAAATTAAACAATAGGCCCTAATATTTTTGGAAAGTTCAACGGATAAAAGAAATAAGAATCGATTGCAAACGTTTACTTAAATATTTAGGTTCGAGTTATGAGTCTCGAATGTATTGTGCTTTACGTAAAAATATCTTGCACATGTTGCACACAGCGCGGCGTGGATATTGAGACAATAGGCAAACAAGATAATTTTTCAACTGAATAGCGATAGTCTTACACGTGCAGCCCTGTGTCGGCAGAATTTCGGTACCATAAAGCAATTTTAAGTAAACGAGCAATAGAACAAAAGGACTTAGTTGTGGGAATTTTTAGAGGCAATCAAATCTGGGATTTTGAGGAACTGCGTGAGAGTAGGGATAAGGGGATGACGGACAGTCAAGGTTTGGTTTCCGAAGGAGGAGGTAACTCTTAACTGACCTCGAGATAATAGTGTCCCGCGTATGTACAGTGTGATTGTTCTAAGTTCAGTCTACAGAAGTTTAAATTGTAATTAAATTCAGTGAAGCGCTAAGTTTATACATGGGCAATTTGTGAATGAAGTGTTTAATGTACAAGAATAACTTTAACTTCAGTGCGGCACTTATTATTAAGAGAAGAACACTTTATAGACTGTGTAGTTTTATTTAAGTTACGAGTAATTAAGCTAAGTACTAACATTATTTTCGCTAGTCTAGGGGAGTGAGGGCGTGAGAGTTGATAATCTCCCAACTAGCAAAGTAATCCTATAAATAAATATTATAAGTAAATATCTACTATTAACGTTTTTATAAAGGCATTGTTGTAGAGTCTTCTACTTATAATAGCATTTAACAAGCTGTAACATACTCAAGAGCATTCATTTTTATATTTCGGTCTTATAGTGTGCTTTAAGACAGGCACCTAGGACGGTAATAGGATACTTATACTAATAGTAACATTTCGCAAGCGTAAATACTCTCGAGATCATTCGTTCCTATTGCACAGTCTTCTAGTTGGCTACAAGATTATCTTGAATGACACTTATAAGTATAAGTATCCTATAATTGTATGCACAGAGATTAAATTGTCTTGAATAATATTTGATCCTACAGTAGTATTTTATAAGAGTATAAGATTTTATAATACACTAAGCTGAGGTTATTATAAGTTTGCATTCTTAGTAGTCTTCTTCAAGATTCATATAAGTGTAAGTGTCCTGGTTAAGAGCGTTATTAGATTAA
The DNA here is from genome assembly GCA_947623375.1 of Apotomis capreana. Taxonomy (NCBI): domain Eukaryota; kingdom Metazoa; phylum Arthropoda; class Insecta; order Lepidoptera; family Tortricidae; genus Apotomis; species Apotomis capreana. The sequence goes on from OX392519.1 coordinate 14,539,142, forward strand.
GCAACCTTATAAGCTACTCGAGTAATCACTTTAATAGTAAATACTTCGTATCTGTCATGATCAGCGTTGCCAGATGGTTACATTTGTTACATTTTACGTAAATTTTGACCCTCTCATAACATGTAAGTAACTTTTGATTTCTGAGCACATATCGTAACTTTACAATGGTTTTTGTCAAAAATTCTGAAGTGAGAACATTAAAGTGTACAAAGATATTTCTGTTATATTTTTTCCTGAGAGTAAGTATATATATGCCATTTGGACCCAAAATCTGCGTGTAGTTTATTTTTACGTCATATACTTTTCAAGATATAATTATTTTTAAACCTCAATGTGTAGTCCGAAGGCATACAACATTATTTTGGTCTATTAGTAAGGCAAATTTTTAACACTACGCACAGCTTCACGTCACACCGCGTGCCGGAACGGAACACGCAGCATGGAAAGCCAACCTGGCGGATCGACCTGGTTAGGTTTGCGGGAGCAATTGGATGAGGGCGGCGCATGACCAATCGTTGTGGAGAAATTTGTGGAGGCATTTGTCCAGCAGTGGACGGCTGATATGATGAATATGACTTTATTCGTCTTTGGAAATATTTTTAAAAGGTGACGGCTTTTTTCTTGGTGCTACAAACTTATTTAGGATCACATTTGCTCGTAAAAGTTGTTATTACATGCAGGTGTACTGAAGGACAAAGGCCTTTATAGTCCCTGCGGGAGTTATGGATTGCTATAACTCCCCACTTGATTCATTACATTATTTCAGACTAACAAGGTTTCAATCCAGCTAAGTTTTTTGTATTCAGTATTTTATGCTTTCATAGCTGGTACCTTTGGAACCCTCGGTACGCGAATCGGACTCGCGCCGGTTTTTTTTATTAAAATCAAAATAAACGTAACTTATGACACAATGGCTCTGGCAACACTGTCTTTTATTTTTCATTAATATGGCGGCGAATTGTCTCGATTGAGTCTGCTTTAAGTGCAAATTTGCCTATAACTTTCGTATAACAACTCAATGGAGAGTAATTTAAAAACATAGCGAATGTTCATAATAATTGTTGAAATATTATGTCAAAAATATTTATGATATGTGATGCTTTTCAAGGGGCATTGTGAAATTAAACTATTTTTGGTAGACATTTACAATAAAAATGACTTCCCCGGCGAGTTCACACACAATATTTTATAATAAAACCAATATACGATTTTCGATTACGAAATAGTTTCATTAAAAGGAAATAGTAGGAATACTTAAGTGTAGATATTTTTTTATCACACTAAAACAAAACACACCAACCGGCCGATACAACGAAGAGATATTTTTTATAAAAAGTACTTATAACCAATAACTAAGAACATTAGTAGTGCGTTATAAACAATATTACTCTAGTAATATACTTATGTCAGATACTAATAAGATTATTTGTGTTTAAAAATGTGTAGTCTCAGAACATTATAGTAGCAATTGCGCTTCTGCAAGTGTATTATAGGGCTTTCTGACATTCTGTGGGTTGATTATAAGAGCATTATAAGCAAATAATGCTCCTATAACTGCGCCCAAATCCCAGGCTTGTAGCAAACTACAAGTATCTTATAAAGTAGTCTTGAAGAATACAATAAGTACTGTTTTTGCTAGTTGGGCTATGTCGTTACGTGTTCTGCGATTGAAGCTGCGCCCCGTGGCATTGAAACTGAGGGCGATAAACTACGGTCCTGATTAATTTTCTGAATTATTTTGAGTTGGAGCAGTAGCGGAGCGGAACAGCATCGGAGCGGACATCGCACAGTATTTCTGTCGAATTTTCGGACAAATAGTTAATTGTGACAGGAAGTTACACACCAGTATGGCCACTACTCATATTCAAATACTGCTATAGGATACGGCAGGATTGTGCTCGCGTGTCGAAGGCACTGACACGAAGCGTGCAATTTGGCGTCGTTTTCCTCCTTTAGGACTCGGGATTCGTGGCTTGATGCTGACTGTGCTCTGGTTGTCGATTGCGACAGTGCGTGCGGTTGGTATCGCTATCTGAGATTCCTTTCCTAAGTTAGGGTTATAATTCCACATCAATGCCATACTGGTGTATAACTAAAGAGAAGAGAGATATTCATGAGAGACATCGACGTGTGTTGAGTGACGGTTTGGAGCTTAGCTAAATTAGCTTTGTACAGGATTTGGCAGACGCGTTGCCTAGGCAAGAAGCACTTTTCCCACAGGTACACGGGGTCCAGTTTTGAGAGTCCGGCGTTTTCTAAGCAATTCGTTAGCTAATATCTAGACGTAACATAGTTGTACGTAGCTATAAAATTATTGTAATAGTTTTAAGTACAATGATGAAAAAATAACTTACTGTTGAGTTTCTTTCGGCTTTCTTCTCAACAGCGGTCCTGGGAAACGCCGGTAGACTCATTTTCAAACAAAAACAGAATAAACGCTTTAAATTTAATTTTGATCTTTTGATTTTAAGCTCCTCATTTAGTCGAGTTTCTGGTATTAGCTTAACAAGTGAGCGACAAGTATTGTGCCACGCCATAACCATAAGTTACCGTAATAAAAATAAGCGATAGGAAGTGAGCTAAGTGCGCGACGACCCAGACTAGTGGCGAGCAAGTTCGAGAGACTGAGCAACGTCGTGATCCTGACGCTGCGGTCGCGCTCGCTGAGGCGCCACGCCGAGCCGCATCGCAGACGCTGAAGCGCTGTACTTCGTACGAGTTGACGCCGAGACCGTCGCTTACAAGTTAAATGATCATGATACAAGATGAATCGGTGAGTGACAATGAGATATTGAAATTAGACGATCACACAAACGTTATTCTGGCCACTATTATTTCGAGGAAATACACACAACGTATGGGGTCCTTTTAAATCAGCTAATTTAGGTCGTATATAAGATAGTGCTAGGTAGGTTACATAATATATATATAGATAGGATAGGCTCTAGATAGATATAGGTATAGCTATATTTAGGTAGGTAGGAAAGTTTATTACAGTACGGCCCGCGATAGCGGTTACCGCAGCCTATGGACGCTTGCAACTCCAGGGGATTCGCATGCGTGTTGCCGACCCTTTAATTTGTACACACCTTTTTTGAAGAACTTCATACTGAAGAGCTCAATCCACAGCCTGAGCGTTCGCCTGAACCGCTTTCCGCTTTCAATTCCGTTTGCAATTCCGCTCCAGCTAAGCTCTATAGGAATTTCTTTGACGCAAATACATATAAAAAATTTAGTATATCTTAACATTTTTCAGTTGGCTGTTGACAGTGAGCGCTTCAACCATGAATAAAAAAACTCAGTCAGGAGCGAGAAGTTTCCCTGCGAGCTTCTCTTTTGGTGCTGCCACTGCTGCGTACCAAACGGAAGGCGCGTGGGATGCTGATGGTACTATATTTTCCATTTAAATCTTTAATGATTATTGGGCTATATCAGGCATACACTAAGCCACCAGACATGAGAACGACGCGGTTGGCGCAGTTTGTAAGCACTTGCCTACTGAGCTGGCGGTCCCGGGTTCGAATCCCGGCCAGGGCAAATATTTGTGTGATGAACTCGAATATTTGTGCTTGGGTCATGGTTGTTCTATGTATTTAAGTATATATCTATCTCTATAAGTATGTACATCGTCGTCTAAACCCATACCACAAGCATTCTTGAGCTTAATTTGGGACTAGATCGATTTGTGTGTGAGGTTGCCTGATATTTATTTATTATTTATGAAGGCAACAACTGCTTTAAAGTCAAATAAGGCTACAAAATACGAATATATCGCTGCCGTCAAATGGCAGAACGCTGCAAGTCATAAAACCTAGTTTCGAGAAAAGTGAGTTTAAAGTCTTGAACATATCGGCCTTGGATTTACCTATTATTTATGATCTTAAATGGTTGAAATTTAAATAGATCATACATGATGATATACTTTGTACAGCCGAAAAAGAAAATATAATATTTTTATGACAATAAATTAAATAATAATGCAAACGCGTTTTGCCAGTAGAACCCGGAAGTAACAAGAATACTAAATGTCGTGGCAAAACGCTGTAACGTCTTAGTTGCATCGTTATGCCATATTATTCCCCTGCCATAACTTAACAATGTTTAGCATGTAAGTCATTTTATATTATGAGTGATAGTGAAAAAAGCCATAACTTTACTTAAAGTATGACGGTCAACTGAATAAAAGTCGGACTATCGCACCGATGGTTCTGTGCGTATTATGAAAGTACTGTAACCACACTCTAACGAAAAGATAAACTACACTCAGCGACGAAGTTAAGTTTACCATTTAGGTACTCTATGTTTTCTTTACTTACAGTATAAGACGGTACTTGCCAATTTTCATATTTATATGTATATGAGGGCTAATAGAATTACTCCAAATGATTATTCTGTATGACATCAATGAATGGAAATGCGAAAAAACACAGTATTTAATTGAATTTAAGTATGAATAATAAAAAACAACTGGTAACCTCAACCAAATTGTTTACATATATAGGTAAATTGAAAATAACAACAGAATAAAACTGATTGACGGGTACGCTGAGTTATGGAAAAACACTTCCATCTCATTCATCTCGTATATTCAATATAACTATGTCGATTGATTGCTACTTACCGCGTTTTGGCGTGTTGTTAGCAATCGCGCGGTTATGACCGGACGTTTTCCTAAAATGCTGCAAGTTCCATTAACAGCGTTCTGCCTTTACTGCATAGCTAAACGGTCTTGTCACGTCTTGTTTAAATAACAGAGTAACTAAAGTTATCATGTTTTGCTTGGACTAGCGTATAGTTACCGCGTTTTACCAGTTTTCTACAGCCCTAATTAAATGAGATATAAAAATTCTGAAAACAAGGTATGATAGAAGAGTCTAAAAGGAATCGTTTGGTACAAGGCAACTTAAAACGCTGTAACTCAAGTTGCAGCGTTTTGCCATTTGACGGCAGATCGGTACTGTCACGATTGTAAGTAGTCTGCGCAGAAAATGGGTTATCATTTTTTTGCTTCATTGTTGGCGGGTAAAAATTTATCGTATACATCTACTTCCAACCGTACGGAGGTGATGAGAGGACAACGATTTCGTTACCTATTCAAATTTTATAATAATATAGATAACGAGAAAGATGACACATTGTTTGATAAAAGACACCATTCAATGTAATTGCTTGAGTTCATCATTGTAAGAGTCTTCAAAGAAATCTTAGTTGAAATGTAGTTGTCTGATCAGCAGATCGAAATGATGACGGTGACAATGATGATGAGAATGCTAATGAATAAGAAAATTCAAATGAAGATAACCTTTTCCAGGTAAAGGCTACTCAATATGGGATTATTTGGTCCGAACCGACCCCGACCACATTGCTGACAGAAGCAACGCAGACGTCGCTACCAACTCCTATTACAAATACAAAAGGGACGTTGAAATGTTGAAGGAGTTAGGCGTAACACATTATAGGTACAACCACTCTGTATACCTCTACACCTCTCTCTCTCAGCATATTTCAGACTACTGCTGGACATTGATTTTAATGACGGTTCCACTTCAGGTCAGCCCTGCTCTTTACTAGATATAGTATTGCTGTCCTATGCAAGGCGTGCTGTCTTGCATATTTTTTAGCAGTGTTCCTCTTCATCCTGGTGTGAGAAAACAAGGTATGATGACAGGCGAGACTTTTGACGTCATCACGCTATTGATTGGTTGGTTTTGTCAATCCGTTTTCATGTTGGCAGTGGTGTATCATAATACTCCCCGATTCCATTGTTACCTGTATGAATCTCATAAAACCGTGAGTTTTTTTGATCAATAATTACGACAAAATAAAATTTAATCAATGAACATGACAAAGAACATTACCATGAACATGACCTAAAGGTTGTCTGGAAGAGATCGCTCTTTAGCGATAAGACCGCCTGTTGTCTACCATTATTAAAATTATTGTTCGGTATTGAATTTGTAAACTTTTTTTGTGTGTAATAAAGCATTTTGTATTGTGTATTGTATGACAATTGTAATGCATAAACGAACAATTATTACTTTTTTGTACGACTGGCGGTAAAAAAAAGAATCTTATTTTTTTACCATAAAGCGGCTACTTATCAGTGACTTAGAAAGTCTCACTAGCCGAAGTGTCATACCTTATACCATGCTCTCTCTAAAGCAACATGCCATTAAGTACAACGAATCACCACCAATCATTATAAATTCAGTCGGTACAAGTGCGGCAGCGAGTAAGTGCCTACCATATAGGAATATCGAAAAGTTCAGAATACAAATGTTGCTACTAACTCCATCTTACAGCCACCCACGCATCTATAGGTAGTTATTTTCCAAAAGTTAGATGTTGCAACTAGATGATACACCTGTGCCTGCTGGCACACTTGTACCGACTGACCTTTATAATCTTTACTTTTAAAACAACTTACGTATTAATAACAATTCTTATGTTATGTTACAGATTCTCCATATCCTGGCCAAGAATCCTCCCCTTTGGCCGCGCAAACTATGTGAATCAACGCGGCATCGACCATTACAACCAGTTAATTGACGAGATGATAGCAAATGGCATCACTCCGTTCGTGACAATATACCACTGGGATTTGCCTCAAAATCTGCAAGAGTTAGGCGGCTGGTTAAATGAGGATATAGTGGATTGGTTTGGCGATTACGCCAGAGTTCTTTATGAGAACTTCGGAGACCGTGTCAAGCTTTGGCTCACAATAAATGAGCCTTTTGTCTCTTGCAATTTTGGATACGGTTACGGTCGCTTCGCTCCTCGACTCAGGTCTCCTGGCATCGGATTCTATGAGTGTGGAAGACAAATTCTCCTGGCGAACGCCAGAGCGTACCACATATATGATGATGAGTTCAGAAATTTACAGAATGGAACAGTCGGTATTGGTTTAAATTCTGAACATGTGTATCCTGCTTCAGACTCGGAAGATGATATTGAAGCTGCTAAAGATTACTTGGAATTCCACGTAAGTGGAACAAATATCGTTCAGATTAGAATCTAACTAACTCATCAAAGCAAGCATATTTATTATTTTCCTGTTACTAAAATGATATTAGTGATATGCTGCGGTAGGATCTGTATATTTGCCTCTGTTTCCACGATTTTCACATTGATAACAGTGCGTAGTATAACAATTTGAACTTCAACCACGTTCACTTTTGATTCCAGAAGAAGCACTTAGCTAAGTAACCAAATAGTCAAATTGTGTCTCATGTTTTCTTACAGTTTGGACAATACATGCATCCTATCTTCTCCAAAACTGGCAACTACCCAAAACGGATGATAGACCGCGTGCAAAATGCAAGCGCTGCTCAAGGAAGAGCCTCTTCGAGACTCCGTGGTTTCTCTCAAGAACAGATCGCCTACATCAAAGGTTCTGCAGATTTTCTAGGACTTAATCACTACTATACTAAGTATGTTTACAGGAATAGTTCAGTTATTGGAATGTTCGAGGTGCCTTCGCATGAAGATGATGCTTTTGCGGATTCGTTTTTGGATAGGTCTTGGCCAGCGTCTCACGCGCCTTGGATCAGAGTGAGTGACTTGTTTTTACAAAATACTTTCTTGCGTTAGAATCGGACACGGTTAAATTCACCTTTAGCGAGCTGCAACAAAAAACACAATGTTATCCTATTGATTTTTATTCTTCGCACACTATGTTATATATTATATACTTTGTTTAGCTCTGGTGGAAGAGGAATCTTTAAGTATAATTATAATTATAATTATTGGATATACAACAGCTCTATGATTCCTAAAGGATAAGCAAAATACATTTCCCTAGCAAATATTCCTCACGAAAACCTGCTAAAAGAGTAAAATCGTCAACAGAAATCCCATTTACTCTTATGGAGATAATGAGATGATGCAGATGAATACAAAGATTAAGCGCAGCGCAGAAAGCAGCGCTTTCCACCACTTTAACGCCCAGATAACCCTTTGAATTGTTCCTTATGCTTTATGAATTGGTCTTTGTTTATTCGGTACGTTAATATTCACATCTTACCACACCACTTTACAACAATGAACGAGCAAGCGAGAAAGGGCGCTGTTATTTATAAATTTATTAAGCATGTAATGTCTTTTTTTATATGACACAACACAATTATTACAATTTAAGGAACACGGCCCCGGGTTCTATCATCTCCTCGTCCACATCAAGAACACGTATAACAATCCCACCGTCTACATCACGGAGAATTGGGTATCCACGACCGCAGGCCTCAAGGATGACAGCAGAGTGTCCTACTATAGGAGCTACCTTAGTGCGTTGCTTGATGCACTGGCTGAAGGTATTACCATGAGCATTTAGGCCAGTTTTTATTTTGTTTTCAATTTATTTTTTCTCAAATTTCAATCTGCCTGTGTTGGTAAAGTTGCTTAACTGACCATTTCAAGCCCAATTTTACGCTGTCCTCAAAAATTCCCATTGAGTTACACAAAATTTATGGAAATTACGTAACTAAACTTCGTATTTTGTACTAAAAAAATTAACAACAAAATAAAAATTGGCCCATGTACGTTTCATTTTTAAATGGCACGAATCTATCTAAGAACCAAGTCTTTCTACTTTGGAACCATTTTCTTAGAAATTTAAATGGCATGAACCCGTTCGAATGGCAACCTGTGGCTGTAAAACGTATTGGTTAGCCATTACAAGATGGCATGATGATTGAGGTACCGATGGATTAAGATGGCCTTCGACCTTTTGGTTTCTGATTAATTAATGAAAAAAAGGGTCAAAATGTATTAATTTGGTGATTTAGTAGCATTTACTTAGGTAGCTATGAGTCAATGATGTCATTCAATTCCAATGAAATCACCCAATATTTAAAATTAAAATTATGGTAAATATGGTTGTGTGAGTGGTGACTGTAGTTTCTAAAAGAGTAATTAAGTGTTTTTTTAGGTTGCAACGTCCATGGGTACTTTGCTTGGAGCTTGATGGACAATTTTGAATGGGCTCTTGGTTACAGGTAAGTTCAAACGTTACTACTACTTATATAGGTACTTTGTTAAAATATATTAAACAAGCAAGAGCAAATTACTAGTATTGGAATAATACCTGCCGAAGCCGTAACCCCTTCGTATATTTAAATACGCATCCGTGCGGGACATTTCAACTTTACTTAAAAATACCAATTCTATTCAATTTGATTAACAATTTTTTGACATCGCATACGAGGGATTAGGCATTAATCATGTTTATATTTACGAGTAATTTTTTTTGTCTTACAGTCAACGGTTCGGCCTATACGAAGTAGATTTCGAGGACCCCGAGCGAACCAGGACTCCAAGAAAGTCAGCGCTAGTGTATAAAGAAATCATCAGTAGTCGGGTGATCGACTACGACTACAACCCCAACCCGTACGTCAAGGACGGTGCAGTCGCGGTCAGCGCTTCACTACTCGCCTCTATAGCTGTCACAGTCTTCAACACCTTGTTTGTTCAGTAGTCGGGTGATCAACTACGACTACAACCCCAACCCGTACGTCAAGGACGGTGCGCTCGCGGTCAGCGCCTCACTACTGACCACTCTTTGCTGTCTTCAACACTTTGTTTGTTCAGTAGGCGGGTGATCGTCTATGACTACAACCCCGACCCATACGACACAGACGGCGCGCTCACGGTTCGGTCAGAGCCTCACTACTCGCCATTTTAGTTGTAGCTGTGTTCAATATTTTGTTTGTTCAGTAGTCGGGTTGACTACGACTACCCTCGACCCGTAGGACCATGACAACAGCCCGTTTAGCATAACTATGCTTCGCGACTCTTGTCGCGTGCAATAGCATCACCTGTCACTTTCTCACAGATTTGCATAGAAAGAGATAAATAAATATCTTGCGCGAGAAAGAGTCGCCTATCACAGTTGTGCTAGGATGCAGAGGGACGCGTTAAATCATTTTCTTCGAGTGCTACTGTTTATTTATTTTATTTTAGGCAGCTTGACTTGATAATTTTAAGGCACTTTGGCATTCCCAAAACTATACATTTTTCTATATTGATTTGTAAGATAGAATTTTGGGCTGAATAGAAACTGAATAGACAAACATACCTATATGTATATATAGCAAAATTGCTCGCTCAATGTAAGCAAATGTAGGCAAATATGGTAATGAAAATACGTTATAATCATTATGCTCTCAGTACAGTTAAATTTCTGCTTTGTACCAATTCTAATATCTATGTTTGGCCCTATGGTTCACTGGTAGGCAATGCCATGTCCGCCATTTAAATAGTCTTTTAAACTTAAAATAAATAGATACTTCCCAAGTAGCACAATTGGGTCTAAATAGCTCGTATATCATATCTAATTAGATGCTTAAGTGAAATTTACCACCATGACTAAGTGCTATATAGGTGGCAAGAACCCTTATGCCACCAGTATAGAACCAAAAGGAGAAAAATTGCAGCCTATTTTTGGTGCTAAATAGAATCCATAAGAGATCTCACAATAACCTTAAGTGGAAATTAGAACTATGGGTGAAAGTTATGCGTCCATAAGAGATCTCACAATAACCTTAAGTGGCAATTAGAACTAAGGGTAAAAGTTATGCGCAGTGAACGAATGAAAACATTTCAGTTCGGTCAATGAGTGATAAATGAGTCGCCAAAATTATCTTTGAGTGGCGAGGCAACTGTCAAATTGAAGTAATACGTGATCTGCCATATTCATTTTGGATTTATATGTCTGTTTGATGAGTGATTAAAACTTTACGTTATACAAGCATCGAAATAAGCACGAAATTCTTGCGAATTTTTTTTTACTGTGAAACTATAGTATGTTTTCTTTGTAAATTTCGACGCGCCCTTCATTTGATCAGGAATATTAAAAAAGAGAGTGCTAAATTAAATAAGGAATAGATACTGATAAGAAATAAAACTGTTAAAAACCTGACCTAATGATTGTAGGTTACGTACAATGTTAAAGTAACATCGTCACAACTATCAAAAGTCTGTGATTATGCGTCAGTGTGATAAAATTCTGGTTAAAATAATCAATTTTCATAGGCTTCCATTTGTAAACATGGCGAAACAAAAACCGTCCAAGAGCATGTCGGGCCACGCTCAGTGTAGGGTTCCGTAGTTGGCCATCCTTCACAATAGACAATAAAATCGAATTTAAATTACGAGAAAGATTTCAAGCTCTATAAAAGGTCGTAAACGCCAAAGTAACTGTAATTACTTATTACCTTCTAGAAGTTATCGATTATACGCACCAGATTGAGCGAAATGTTTTAATGCAGTATGGCACTTAACTAATATGTGTAACGTTCGAAGTATAAGAACACCGCGGGGCACTTACGTCATTTAAAAGAAAATTATGAATTTTTGCGATAACTCTAAAACGGCTCGACCGATTTTATTCAATATAGTTTTCATTGAAAGTACTAATAGGGCCTTATTTTCATGAATTTTTCCATAATTTTTTGACCCGTGGTTGAGAAGTTAGAGGGGGGGGACACTATTTTTTGGATTTACCGAGCGAATATTTACAAAACTGCTGACTTTATCAAAAAATGATCTTTGAAGGCCCCTATTGTTTTTAAAAGACCTATTCAACGACACCCCACACGCTAGTGTTAGAACGAAAAAAAATAATCACCCCCACTTTAGGTGTATGGGAGGTACCCGAAAAAAAGTTATTTTTTTAGTTTTTATTTTACCGTTATGTCGGCGTGATACATACACATACCAAATTTCAGCTTTCTAGCACTTATGATCACGGAGCTAAGCCGCGGACGGACAGACGGACAGACGGACATGGCGAAACTATAAGGGTTCCTAGTTGACTACGGAACCCTAAAAAAGATCCTACAGTGTTTATTTTCACTTATTTGTTCCTTATTTGGAACTATCAAGTCTAATAATCACTTATTTGTATCTTGCGAGTGGCAAAGCAGTGAATGATATTACCAATAGTACCTAATTATTTGCTCTTTTGTAGACTATTAAACAAGCAAGACTATTAAATATATTATGCCAAGGCGCAAATACGAACAATAATAGAACTTTTAGTTCGTTAGTGGTTCGAAATAAGTGAAATTAACTGCTTTTGGTTCCAAGAACCTCCTACTGACACCTATTTATGCGTTGGAGTGGCAATAAGGTACTTCTTAGGCCTTAAAGTTGCAATATTTTTTGGTTCCAAAAGAGCCGTAAAATTATCCCTTTAGCCACTATTGGTGATATAATTCGCTATTGTACTAGTCATTTGGAACTTTTAGTTCCAAATAAGGGTATGTTCCCACTTATATGTAAAAGTTGTTTATAAGTGATTTTAAGGCCTTATATAGCACTATTGCTTCTTATTGAGTGACAATTTGAACCTGCATGCAACTTTAAGTAGCAAAATCGACTTTATCCCACCATAAGTAATAAAGTAGAAACAAAAAACGTTCCTATGCAACTACAAGTGATAGGATGAACTCATATACAGTTTTGAGTGGTGTTTAAAGCTATAAGTTGTATCAAACACTGTTAAACCACTCATTTAGAACTTAAAGCTATAAGATAAGCTGCAAAATTCACTAATGTGCTGCTTGGGTTATGACTAATATAATACGGCAATAAACACCTAAAGCTCTTTAGCGATAAGACCGACCGTTGTATACCTCTATTGTAATTGGAAGTTATTTTCCGTGTTTGTATTTCTTTCGTTTTGAGGTTTGCAATAAAGAGTATTCTATCGATCTAAAGATCACCAGCCTGCACATTAAATATAGTCTGTGTGGTGTTTCAGGCGATCGGTTTAGGAAGTCTAAATGTTATTTTTATTAAAGCAGTAAAAGCTGCTAACGTACCTAAACCAAATGTTTACAATGAAGCGAAAATTTAAAAATTTAATGGTTCAGACAGCAAGCGAACCTGTGTTTCCGACGGCTTTCCGGGCCAACACGGGTGTCCTACCAACTGGACCACCGAACCAGATGTCAGAGGCATTAAATAGTTTTAGTTTAGTTTTAGTTTATTTATTAACCATAATGTAACATGATCATTACATGGTAAGTCAGCATTTCACAATATTATACTTATTAGAGTATGAATTTACTATACAAAGTAAATACGCTTAATATATAAAGAAATCTATTTACAATTTGCGTCAGTTAAAATATTTTCTAATGATAAATATTCAGTAATCGAATAGAATGCATGGTTTTGGAAAAAAGTCTTGACTGTGTTTTTGAATAAATTAAAAGGTAAATCCGTGACATGCGTGGGCAGTTTATTAAATAGCTTTATTTTAATAAAAATTCCCTGTTTTTGGCACTTTTTTAATCTTAGTGATGGAAGTATTAGTTTGCTATTGTTCCTTGTATTATAATTGTGGCAATCCGAACGCTTAAGTAGAGTGCTTGCTTCCTTGTGAATTCCTAACACAGAGTTGTATATAAACAATGATATAACCGTCATCACTTCAAGCTTCACAAAGTAGGACCTCGCAGATGTGCGCCAATTTACCCGACATATTATTCTAATCGAGCGTTTTTGTAGAATCAATACCCGGTTTACATCTACTGCATTTCCCCAAATGGTAATCGCATAAGTTAGCACACTTGGAACATAGGCATAGTATACAGTTTTTAAAGTTTTTAGGTTAACTAGAGGCTTTAGTTTCAACAATGCGTAATTGGCCGATGCTAATATATTACAAACTTTATCAATATGCGTGCTATGTGTTAGTTGACTGTCAATTTCATAGCCTAAGAAACATGTGTTGTGAGTGTACTCAAAAGTGGTTGTAACATCGATTTTTCTTGAAATTGTCTTGTAGTTTACAAATGTACCTACCTTTATTTTTATTTATATATAGGTGGGTACGTATTACAATGCCGAAGTTCAAAATACCGAATTTCATAAGACCTATGGATGGAAGGCCGAAAATCAAAATGTCGAATGTTTATTTGACCGAAAGTTTAAAATCCCGAAAGAATGAAATCCCGAAGACTGTAATCCCGAAGACTGTAATCCCGAAGACTGTAATCCCGAAGATTGTAATCCCGAAGACTGTAACCCCGAAGACTGGTATCCCGACGGCTAGAATTCCTACAGTTCAAATGCCGAACGATTAAAATAATACAACAAAAGGAGCGTTTTTTAGGCATATAAAAAAAAACTAACCTAACCTAACCCGGCCGAGTCGGATCTGCTCTGAAAGGTGATTGATTCACCTCAACCTATTCTCAAACTTTAAATGATTAACCTTTCAGAGCAGATCCGACTCGGCCGGGTTAGGTTAGGTTAGTTTTTTTTTTATATCCCTAAAAAACGCTCCTTTTGTTGTAGTTATGATCATATTCTTAAAAGAAAAAAAAAATATTTTTCATTGGCATTTTACTGACAATGGTTGACTTTCGGGATTATAAAATTTCGAGATTCAAAACTTTCGGGATTATAAAATTACGAGATTTTAAACTTTCGGTATTATAAAATTCGAGATTTTGAACTTTCGATCTTTTCAAAATAGGTCTTTTGAGCATCGGTATGTCGAATATCGGCTTTTCGTACTTTCGGTATTTTGATTTTCGGTATTTTGTCCATCGGTATTTCAACTGTAGGTATTATGAACTTTCGGGATTGTAATACGTACCCCTTGCCCCTATATATAAATATTTCAACCAGTTGCTTTACTATTGCCGACTATAAAGTCTAAATCTTTACGGTAGATGGCACTACGATGCCACCCTAAGGCATGCATTGAGTCCAAATGTTACTTTCTAACTTGTCCCTCCATTGTGAAATAAAGTGGTACTGGGAAAACCAGCGATAACATATCAAAAAGCCTTAGGCCGAAACAGGAAAATAATTCATGGGTTTTTTTTTAAATTTTATGCTATTGTTTTTACCCAACTGCGTCAAACAGAATAATTTACGTAACTTGCGTGTCGGGTCGGGTTTGTACCCGTATTAGAAAGGGAAGGTATAGAATTAATGTAATGCCTATTATTATCCGATTTTCCTATTAACATTATTTGACACCTTGTTTGTTGATTTTTGTAGTGATGTAAGTAAGACATATTGTTGACCAAATGTAACGATTATTTATTTATCATGAACGTTATTAACCGTCAAAAAGTGGGGCATCGAGAGAATTAGCTCGATGGCGCTAGTATCGTCTCTTAATTTTTGAATGTCCGAACTTTTAAGTCCGTAATACCTAACTCTGACGAGGTGGCATTATAGGACGGGATTGATTTTAATATAATTATCTGTGACTCAACGGAATTTTTTATGTAAAATTGTTATTTGTTTTATTGTTCTTTCTTCAGATTATTTTGTCGATTTACTTGTCTTAATCGATTTCCATCAATTTACAAAATAAATACTTGAATCACAATACAGCTTTTAAAAACGCAACTTTTTACGTCATGTTTTATTATCGTTAAATACTTCAACACTGTGATAAGAAAAAAATAACATAAACTTAATTGAATCAAGTAGAAAGTACATTTTATAGATACCTGAAAAACCATTATTACATTGTGTGTCTTTTTATCTAATTGAATAGATTATGCATATTTACATTATATCGCTGCTGTTATGTGTCAAATATTTGTAATAAAAAACCCTTATGTACTGTGTGGCTGAATTAAATGTTAATAAATATTATATTTTAAGTATGAATTTATTATTTGTTAACAATTTCTTACCCCCGACGAAAAATTAGGGGTGTTATAAGTTTAACATACATACAAAGGGAATGTGTGTGTCTGTCTGTGGCATCGTAGCCAGATTCAAGTGCGTTTTATTTTATCGAAAGACTTGTCAGTCGAGATGGTTCTTAACTATGTTTGGTGGAAATAGGACCGAACGGTATAGTTTCCAAAATATTCAGCTTTAATTAAAACAAGTGACAAGATCTCAGCCGATTGGCAATATTGATATTGAAGCTAAGAATTCCAAATTTTGTAGTTATGTTCAGTTTTAGTAGCATTTTCTATATGATGAGATGATAATACTCGGAGATGGAAGATAGCCTCCAAACTCAACGCGACAGCTTGCGCGTTTTGAAAAAAAAAAAATGAAAACTAAAATGTCAGACTAGGTGACCCTGTGAACATTGTTTGTAGGTGATTTGTATTTATTTTATTTTTATTTATTTTATTTATTCAATTACATTTGTAACTTACAGCTAAACCCCATGACGTTACAAACTTAATTTAGCATAATCCTTCCATCTCAATCATTCTCTTACACTCTTCCATCACCCTTGCTATGCCCGAAGCGAACATATCGCAATGCGGCGCTGCACGTAGCGTGGAGTTGAGTAAGAGGAGCGCACGGCGGAGCGGCGAGTGGCGGCGCAGCGCGGAACGTGCGCTCGGCGGCGCCAGCAGCCGCGGCGCGCGCAGCCGGCTCCGCGCGTCGGGTACCCATAGCCTTACCACCTCCCCCACTAAATCATTACAATCTAATTTATTGTAGATTAGACCTAACACAAACTTTATCGTCGCCAAGCAACGTCGTAGCTCGAGAGATTCGTAGCCTAGCTGACCGAGAAGAAATTTTGTCGGGTACAGGTATGGAGCATAAAAATATTCTTTTTTATATAAATTTCTTAAAAACTTTTTTTGCACCTTTTCCATCATTAAAATATACTTATTTTCGTGAGGATTCCACACTATCGCATTTGTTTCTAACATGCTCCTAACGAGTGCCGCATAGAGTGTACGAAGGGCTGTCGGTGTCAGAGACTGAGAGTTTCTCAGTACGAAACCCAGCCTCTGTATGGCTTTTTTCGTTATCTGCAGGCTTTGCTCACGGAAAGTCAAATGAGGGTCGAATACAACACCAAGGTCACGCACTTGAGATATGCGCAGCACGCACTCTCCACCGAGTGTGTACTGGAAGTGTAGTGGAGTGGGAGAACGCGAGAAGCTCATTGTTTCGCATTTCTTTAAGTTAAAATTTAACTTATTATCCTCACTCCATTTAAATACGGCGTCAAGATCGTTTTGTAATGTCTTGCAATCCTTCTCATCGCGAATCACACTTATCAACTTTACGTCGTCGGCGAACATTAAAATCCGAGATTTTTCAACTACGTCTGGTAAATCGTTGATAAGAATATTGAAAAGCAAAGGCCCCAGATTGGAACCCTGGCTTATTCCCGACCGTGTTAAATAAGTGTTAGAAACGTAGGGTCCATACTTTACAAACTGCTTCCTCTCGGCTAGATAACTAGCGAAAAGTTTGAGCAGTCGCGGTGTGAACCCTATGCTTCCAAGCTTTTGCAATAGAACGTCATTGTCGACTAAATCGAAGGCTTTCTGAAAATCCAGGTAGATTACATCTACCTGCTTCTTATTATCTAGTTCATATGACACAAAGTTGACAAGCGTGACTAGATTAGTGGCTACGGAGCGCCTCGGTAGGAAGGCATGCTGCGCCGACGTAATATAAGGGAGACACTGGGGCAATAATATGCCATGTAGCGACGTATTAGTAGAGCAATACAGAGGTGTTTTGATATTTAAATTTAGCTTATTTTGCAGTATATAACTACTGGTACTAACATCCCCGAGGGCTAATATGTATGAAAAATTACGGAACACGGAAATTGAACCATGGAAATGGAACAAGCATTAAGGATAGGTATTCGGGAAATTTGGATATGTAGTGGATAGGGAAATTGGTCGATTATATGCTGTTTACTAGATGCTCGCGTGTATCAATTCTCACCCCATAGCACACCTAACCCCGATCTAACAGTTAAGTATGTTTGTCCTAGCAAGCGTCGGTATGGCCCAGGGATAGTCTTAAATATAAGCTCCTTGGGCGCTACAAACAGCTTTCATATGGCAATAATGTGCATACGTCATATTTGATTTATTAAACGTCATTTAATGATTTGTCATTATCAAATTTCAAAACATTGTTTACAGGAATGCTGCTCAATCGTTCGTCCTTCTTGCGAAATGAATACTGAATCCTATTGAAAAACTTTACTTTCATCACTGTAGATAGTTTTGGCTTTATTATACAAAAATTACTTGAACTTTGCGGAATATTTAGTCCTAATTCGAGTGTCGATCGCCAAACGTCAAATCACCATTACATAACAGTCATCTCTCCGTGATCTCACCTTTGAACTGTCATTAAAACGCGATGATGAAGCTCATCGCGTTTTAATGACACATGTGACATATCTTATCTCAGTTTTGGAAATACAAAGGCGATAACAATTGTCAAAAATGCTCGTGTACAACTGATCGTGATTGACATTTAATTTTATGCTATGACAGTCAGTTTGATGTGCCACTGTTATGTTAATATTTTGCTTAATTTATAATTATTGGGAAAAATAGTCAGTAAAGTGCTTAGGGTGTAGTGAAAAAATACAAGAAAACTTTCACTGCGAACAATGGTTGTCACTGTTTGCGATTTTGGAAGCAGAAATAATTTAATTATTATTGAAGAATGACTGCTGCTGAATCCAATACTTGAACCAAAAATGCACGTGGAAGAATTCGCTGCCAAGCGCAAATATCATAACACGGTATTCCGATGTAAAGTATAAAGAAAAAAAAAACATTTAAATTCTCGACTCGTCTATTTGTTCACACTGGCCTGGCTATAAGTAAAGTTTTGGGAAATAAATTATCCACTCAGCCAAAAAAGCATTAGTAAGGAGGTATTTAAATAAAATGGTGCCTAGCTCACCGTAGAAACTATCTATTGTTGATAGGCATCTCATCTCTATCAGAATAGCTAAATGGGTGAATTCCCAGTACCCAATAAAAAACTGCTAAACTGAAAAGTGTTATTTTTCGCAGTAGGTATACATATTCATGTTTCAAACCACTTGGCGTTACCCTAATAGCGACAGGTCCAGTGGGACCTGAACATTGAATTTGGTACCTTATACATCTCAACGGAATTAAATTATTTACATTGCATGTCGTGATGCCTAGAGACCTTATACATCTCTGAAATATGCAATTTTATTCAGATTACGTGTATCAATTAGGTACCTAGTTATAATATTCTCTCGTAAATACTTATATTGGGACGCTACAGTTACATGTTTATATCTTTGAAAATGTCTTTTAGGGAGTTACGGGAACTTAGGTTACATAGGGCGAAAAATTTTCGTAGATAGGTACTTAGCACAAATGTAGTCTTCATATAGTAGAAATAATAGTTTTAAGTATAGTTGAGTTTGGCTTTCTTTTCAACAGCACTCTTTCTCCTCTTGTGGAATGTCGGTAAATTCAGATTAAGACATGTAAAAGTGCCCTTGTGGCCTACTTACAAAATAATCATTTTGATTTGTTTCAACCTCTTTTGCATAATCTTATGAAAACAACGGCATTTTTAAAATTCTAGTACCTTCTAGTTTTGTGCGCGTGACCGTTGGATCTAAACAATATACAAATTAACAGGTTCGCAATGAAAAAAGTTGTTTGTAAAATACGTATAAAATGTATTCATAAAACTGGTTATCACGCCTTTTTCCTTGAGAGCGGCCAGAAAAACGTGATATGACGTCACTCACTATCCAGTCAATGCCCTGCACCGGTTACATACCCAAGCGAACAGCCTTTTAACCTACTATATATAGGATACATACGGAGGATGGATGGTTTTGCCGTGATAAGACCGAAATATTAATATCGTTTCTATTCAAGTTAATATTCTCAAACATGCAAAGAAATATAAATAATGACACAAAGGTAAATTAAGAATGAAAAATTGAATCATCCATATCCTAGGGTATGGCTAATGCGCATAAGCATTTCAAACACATATGACGCAGAGGGCGCTCCAGTAGCGTAGAAGAATTATGAGTAGCGTAGAAGAATTATGGAATGAAATGGCAATTAAGGATTTGGTGTGATTGACGTAGCGATTAAATAGCTCAGTTGGGAGAGCAATGCGCCGGAAACGCAGAGGTCGCAGGTTCGAATCCTGCTTGGATTGTAGTGGATCGCATTCAATTTTTCTTTCTTAATTTACCTTTGTGTCATTATTTATAAAAATAAAAATGTGGTATTTCCACATAAAAAAATAGAATCGTAAAAAAAAAGATTCTATAAAAATATGCAAAGAAATGTCGTCATAACATGCGTTATAACAGTTTTTAGGCTCGAAATTACTCAAAGGTTAATGGAGCTAGCTATGCTCGGAGTTTCCTTGCGGGATCGAATCCGAAATGATAAGAATACGCACGAGAACCAAGGTTGTAGATACAGCGCATATAGTCGCCAAACTTAAGTGGCAGTGGGTGGGGCTCATTGCTCGTAGAACCGATGGCCGTTGGGGTGGAAAGGTTCTTGAGTGGTGACCGCGGACCGGAAGACGCTGCGTGGCAAGGCCCACACAAGGTGGACCGACGACCAGATTAGCATCGCACGCAAAAATTGGATCAGGGTGGCGCAAGACCGATCGTTGTGGAGAACTTTGGAGACCATTGTCCAACAGTGTCCACAATCATCATCATCATCAACATATCATCTATCGGCTGATATGTTGATGATGATGATGATTGCTCAAACCTCGATGTGACATTTGGTTTGTACTACGACCCAGAAACAAATATTCTAGTTCATCACACAAATATTTGCCCTGGCTGGGATTCGAACCCAGGACCGCTGGCTCAGTAGGCAGGTGCACTGCAAACTGCGCCGACCGCGTCGTCGTCATTATCTTGGTCTACAAGTAGTAGTGACATTACTAATTCCGTATCTTATATAGCAGGGTTTATCCGTAGACTGAAATAGGCTGCTACCAGTGGGATGAGCTCTCCCAAGCTATTTACTAGGTGGCTTCAAAAATTACATTGCTCTTTATGTAACAAATATAAAATACTAGCTAATACTAAAATTTTCGGGATAAAAGGTAGCCTTTGTGTTAATCCAGAGTGTCAGCTACCTTCATTACCAAAATTTGTCAAAATTGGTCCAGCCGTTTGGGCGTCAAGAAGTAACAAACAAACACATAAACGCACTCACAAACTTTTGCCTTTCAGACGAGAAAGGCTACTCTGATGTTCGAAATTCGATCGTCGTCTAGTGCCTCTTGATCTCCTGTCAAACTATATATATTTGGGCGAGTTAGACGGCACTATACGACGATCCAATATCGAACATCGGAGTAGCCATTCAGTTCTAGTGTTGATATTATACTATAAATAAAACTAACAATTGCGTATAGGATTCACAACACAATAACATATTTTCTGACTAATTGTGAAACAAACATATTGCGAATGAAATAAACATATCGAAGTAAACATATCGCGCGAACAATGCACGTGCGCATTAAAAAGAAGCTGGTTTAATAGTATTTTATGCAACCGTTGTAGGTATAAGAGGGGGCAAAAAACGCGAGTGGCATGGGTTACGATGTGAGCAGCGAACATCGTAAGAAAGATGCCACGAGCGTTTTTTGACCTACTTATACAACGTTGCATACAATACTTTTTCTACGACTCGACATTTCATAAATAAAATGCAAATAAACAACAAAGAAAATAATGACATGCTCCCGCTCGGAATCAACAAAATAAAAAAAAAATAGTCTGATAAACTTTTTTTTTATTGACGTCCATCTGTCAAAAAGAAATTAACTTATACATAAAGGTATACGTTCACTACTAAACGTCCATGCACTGAAGATAAAACTTTTTTTTAAGTTGGCAGCAATGTCTTTGTAGGTACAATAAGCTTTTTTTTTAAATTGCAAATTGTGTGAATGCAGCTGTTTATCTTGTAATCTGTGGTACTAAGTGATGCTTTTTTGGCGACATTATAACATCGTTTAGCAGTGTTTTTTTGGGCAATAGATTATAGACTTACAAACTTTCACAATTTATGTCTTTATACTCTTTATATTAGAGTTAGTAACTATATAAATGACAGAAAAAAGTACTGGAGTAGAAAAAAGTGGTATCATGTTTACGTACATTTTATATCAGTTCTCCTTTTCGCAGTTTACATTAAGCTTGCACCTGGTAACTATGGCGTCGCATACAAGTAAGGTCTAAACTTAACGTAACCGGGCTATAAAAATCGAGGTTTTATTCTCGTCTGTTTCCTCCTCCATTATCAAATTTTAGAAACAGAATGGGAAAGATATGGTCTATGTTTGGACCGTTTATGATTTTTGCCCAAATTGTTATTGAATTTGTCATTTGTTAGTCGCTGCCTCCGGAATATTTTAGACATCAGTTGGCGAGACAGGGTCACTAATGAGAGAGTGCTTCAAGTTGCGCAGCTTCCCAGTATTACCGCAATGCTTAAACAGCGCAGACTGCGATGGCTGGGGCATGTGCACCGTATGGATGCCACTCGCTTGCCAAGACGCACCCTGTTAAGCGAAGTTGCTTTTGCTAAGAGAAGAGTGGGGAGGCCCATGTTACGTTTTAAGGACTGCACAAAGCGCGACATGCTTACGTTTGGCATCAGCCCTGCTAATTGGGAAACTTTGGCTAACAAGCGTAGCAAATGGAGAGCGTCTCTTGCCGAAGGCTGCAAGGCTCATGACAGAAGTTGGTTTCGGGCTCTGGCTGCGAAACGTGAGAGGAGACACCAACATGAGAGGAGGATCACTTCACCAACACAATCATCAAACGACCCCCTAATGAGATGTCAATCTTGCGGACGTCACTGTCGCTCCCGCATCGGACTGTATAGTCATTTCAAACACTGCCACAAAAACGCTGCATAAAATCATCTGATAAAGATGTAAAGGCCTATGATGATGAGTCCATTATCTCAAGAGCGTAGGTACTCCCACCTGTGCGGCCGGCAGCGCACTTGTGACTCCTCTGGTGTTGCAGGTGTCTATGAGCGACGGTAATCGCTTTCCATCAGGCAATCCGTGTGCTCGTTTGCCCCCTATAACATAAATAAAATAACCGGTCAAGTGCGAGTCGGACTCGCACACCGAGGGTTCCGTACAAACACTTTCCATCCTTAAGTGGTTAAGTTAAGTTTGCACCTGGTATGTATAGCGCTCCATACAAATGAGGTGCAAAGTTAACGCAACCAATCCCTTTGTTGTATGGGAGCCCCCTTAAATATTCATTTTATTTTATTTTTAGTATTTGTTATTATAGCGGAAATAGAAATACATCACCGTTCTTGAGATACAGTCTGGTGACAGACGGACGGACGGACGGACAGCGAAGTCTCAGTAATAGGGTCCCGTTTTGACCCTTTGAACTAAAAATCAGCGTCATGAAGTGAGTATTTCTTACGTCATGACATTAAGCTGAGTGACGACCTTTTTAGCATTAATTTAATCTACACATAAGTATTACGCGTTAATCATGTTTATGACTATATTATGCTAAATAAACTTATTTCTTTCTTTCTTTCTTTCTTTCTTTGGGTACGGAACCCTAAAAAATATGATAATTTACTACAACAATAAAATTGTAGAACTATTTTGCATTCATGTTGTCTTCTATTTATTTATCGTATGGCGATGACAATTGTTATGTGGCACATTGGTTTATGGGTCTTCTTTAAACCAATTATAGTCATATCCATATAACGATATACGACATGATGTCGACGTCTATTACATCCACTGTCCGGCCTTTGTGTATAACATATCGTTGTGAACATTTTACAATACAAATACAATATAATCACTCTTTATTGCACAACTAATAAGAAATAATTATACAGAACATGACTAATAATTAATAGAGGTAGACAACAGGCAGATTATGAAAAGATTTTTTTTTCTGACAAATATTGTATTATAATAGTAATTATATTAATTTTAATTTAATTAAAACAAGATTATTATGAGGGCGCATTGTCAAATTTGAAATCAGCATAATGGTTTTATCAAACCAGTTGTTTTCGCAAGTTTTCATATCCTTATGATTACACGTCACGTTAATTAACAATGGAGCATAAATACAGTCTGACCAAAAATAGTAGAAATTAAAAAGTGGCAATACTGTAATGTCGTCCCCTTTTTCTTATGTATATTGATTAGAAAGGGACGACACTAACAGTATTGCCACTTTTTAATTTCTACTCTTTTTGGTCAGACTGTAACTTAGCGATATTTATTTTTATCAATACCACGATGGCATGACACATCAACAGAATAAAATGGCTAACAGTGTTGACGACAAAAAAACACTGGAATCGTTTACGGTGCAGAATAGTTTTATAAACATGTTTTGGTTACTTTTATAGTGCAAATTCGTCACATGATAGTTGCTGACATAACTATTTTAGTACTAACAAGCGTTTCACGACACTTTTACACTTCAACTACAGAGCTGATTTGACACCGCGAGAGCCTTTATGAAATGTTTATAGAATTAATCAGTGATAAAACTAGGGCCTCTTTGGGGTTCTGTAAACATTTACAACACCGTTATAGTGCTAATCATGAACACTATTTAGCACGTCCAAAAACGTTCCCAGGACTTTTATAGTACAAAATTTTGTTACTTGGGGCATTTAACACGAATTAAGGAGTCAGTTACTTGGTTTCTGGTTCAGGCGTCACCTGGACCCACATCTTGGACCCGTCAGGTGTGGGATTTTTGTGTGTCAGATAGTCCTCTACTGCAATAATATGCCTTTGACATTCATTGTTTAGTATGTCAGTAAGATAATGTTCGCAAGGGCCAACTTCTGCTCCTGAATCGGTCCCTCAATGCTGAGAATCGTGACTCTGCAGACGTAGTCTAGCAAGTATTCCTCTCCATGACGCTCGATCGGTGGCTGTTAAAGAGCTGCACCTTAGAATAAATAAATAAATAAATAAATAAATAAATAAATAAATAAATAAATAAATAAATAAATAAATAAATAAATAAATAAATAAATAAATAAATAAATAAATAAATAAATAAATAAATAAATAAATAAATAAATAAATAAATAAATAAATAAATAAATAAATAAATAAATAAATAAATAAATAAATAAATAAATAAATAAATAAATAAATAAATAAATAAATAAATAAATAAATAAATAAATAAATAAATAAATAAATAAATAAATAAATAAATAAATAAATAAATAAATAAATAAATAAATAAATAAATAAATAAATAAATAAATAAATAAATAAATAAATAAATAAATAAATAAATAAATAAATAAATAAATAAATAAATAAATAAATAAATAAATAAATAAATAAATAAATAAATAAATAAATAAATAAATAAATAAATAAATAAATAAATAAATAAATAAATAAATAAATAAATAAATAAATAAATAAATAAATAAATAAATAAATAAATAAATAAATAAATAAATAAATAAATAAATAAATAAATAAATAAATAAATAAATAAATAAATAAATAAATAAATAAATAAATAAATAAATAAATAAATAAATAAATAAATAAATAAATAAATAAATAAATAAATAAATAAATAAATAAATAAATAAATAAATAAATAAATAAATAAATAAATAAATAAATAAATAAATAAATAAATAAATAAATAAATAAATAAATAAATAAATAAATAAATAAATAAATAAATAAATAAATAAATAAATAAATAAATAAATAAATAAATAAATAAATAAATAAATAAATAAATAAATAAATAAATAAATAAATAAATAAATAAATAAATAAATAAATAAATAAATAAATAAATAAATAAATAAATAAATAAATAAATAAATAAATAAATAAATAAATAAATAAATAAATAAATAAATAAATAAATAAATAAATAAATAAATAAATAAATAAATAAATAAATAAATAAATAAATAAATAAATAAATAAATAAATAAATAAATAAATAAATAAATAAATAAATAAATAAATAAATAAATAAATAAATAAATAAATAAATAAATAAATAAATAAATAAATAAATAAATAAATAAATAAATAAATAAATAAATAAATAAATAAATAAATAAATAAATAAATAAATAAATAAATAAATAAATAAATAAATAAATAAATAAATAAATAAATAAATAAATAAATAAATAAATATCGGACAACCTCACACAAATCGATCTAGTCCCAAATTAACCTCAAGAAGGCTTGTGTTATGGGTACTAGACGACGATATACATACTTATATAGATAAATATATACTTAAATACATAGAACAACCATGACCCAAGCACAAGTATTCGAGTTCATCACACAAATATTTGCCCTGGCCGGGATTCGAACCCAGGACCGCCGGCTCAGTAGGCAGGTGTCTACAAACCGAGCCAAACGCGTCGCCAAGTCGTAGAATAAATACTAGAACGACAGATTTTCGAAGGATGAAGCCTGTTTTGGTTTTATGCGTGTCTACTAGTATAAACAATTTGTCAATAATTATAATTCACATAATGAATAACAAAATAGACTCATTTATTTACTAACACAGAACCAGTTAGTTATGTTAGTACGAAGTTAAATTTCTGCCCATCCGTATATAAGGGAATTTATACCGATTCCTGCCATTTTGTCCTCGATCTCTGAGTAAACATGTTATCCGTAATCCTACTGGTGGTTGTGTGCGGGTGTTCTTTGCTGGCCTTACATGTGCATAGAAAAAGGAGGAGGTATCATGAATTGGCTGCTTTGGTTCCGACGTTTGAGGGGTGCTTGCCTGTTGTGGGGCATATGTTCAAGCTGATTGGTGGGAGTGACAGTAAGTAGTAGATAGGACTACGATTAGTATCATAAGTAGCTCATACTTGAGAGCATTTTATATTTCTTACAGGTGGAAATTAATATAGAGATTGAGAGCTTTGCGTCGAGTACACCCAAAAAAATATTAGATTTTTTTTCTCTGTACTTATATGAAATATAAGAAAATACATAAAATATCAGAAATCTATGACAACTATGCCTGTCAATAATGTCAAGCTCAACGTCACTCGTTTTTAGGGTTCCGTACCCAAAGGGTAAAAAATGGACCCTATTACTGAGACTTCGCTGTCCGTCCGTCCGTCCGTCACCAGGCTGTATCTCAAGAACGGTGATACCTAGACAGTTGAAATTTTCACAGATGTTGTATTTCTATTGCCGCTATAACAACAAATACTAAAAATAAAATAAAATAAAATAAATATTTAAGGGAGGCTACCATACAACAAACTTGTTTTATGGTACGGAACCCTTCATGCGCGAGTCGGACTCGCACTTGCCCAATTTTTTTAACTACTTTTAGTCTGGTTAAAGTAGCCTTTCCATTGCGTCATAGTTTTGGAGTTACTACATTTTAGAATTAGTAATTTTTAATAAAGTAATAATTAAATAATTAGTAATCTTAGCAAAAATATAAAATTACAGTCTTCACGTCCTCTTTATAAGCGGAATACAGAAAAGTTATAAAATTGAAGCCTTAAAAATATGAAATCTTATCAACTTTTTTTTCGGCTTACGTCTAATTGCATACCAAAAGAGGCTTTTTAATTTTTTTGGATGGCCATGAAATTATATATTTTTTCGAAAATCCTTGCTGTATGGATTGGACAAGCTGCAGGCATACATTTTTCTTTATCATGTTTTTTTATTGATTATTTGTCAGTTCTCAATAATAGTGGCTGAAGGGATCTTTGCCTTCGAAACTTAATTTAAAGAAAAAAGTAGTCGATGGTTGATGGTAGAAATATATATCGAAATATCGAAAAATATATAATTTCATAGTCATCCAAAAATTCTACAAAGTCTATTCTCAGATACTTTTGATGCAGACTGTACTTATTCTATTTTATTATGCTCGACAAAAATGATCTCAAGTCAAATGAAACATATTACATTAATCGTAAAAAAAAACCTAAAAAGAATCTCCCACAACAACGGGTACTATAAAAACCGGCCAAGTGCGAGTCCGACTCGCGCACAAAGGGTACCATCCAATAAAAAACGTCATAAAAGTCACGTTTGTTTTATGGGAGCTCCACTTGAATAATTATTTTGTTCTGTGTTTAGTAATTGTTGTTATAGCGGCAACAGAAGTGCATCATTTGTGAAAATGTCCTATCATGGTTCATGAAATACAGCCGGGTGACAAACAGACTGACGGACTGACAGACGGACAGCGAAGTCTTAGCAATAGGGTCCCGTTTTTACCCTTCGGGTACGGTACCCTAAAAACATCCGTGATGACTTTTAAATTTTTATTGAGCTGGTTAATTGCCCCTAGTTATTTGTCGGGTCGGGATATACAGGGTGGAACATTTCTAAAGACTGGGATGACGCAATAGTGTCATCTAAGTGATTTACATTCGACCTATTATAATTGTAAAGCTAGATTTAAAAGTTAAAAAAAAAACAAAATATATTAATATCCATGACAACCCTACTAATTCAAAGGTTTTATTTAAATTTTGAAATTTGATATCTGTCATTAACTTAAGCTATGTTAGGGTTGATACGTGCAGATTTTTACACTAATGTTTAACAAACAATTAGAATTTTCAGCCGACAACAACCTAGTTATCTCAAATAGTTTTTTTCAACACCACCCTCGCCGGCTTTACACTTGGGTATCACCTGATGGCAAGCATCGACACCAAATAGACTACATCTTAATAAGATCGAGGTGGAAAACGTCCATAAGAAATAGTCATACGCTGCCTAGGGCTGATTGCGGATCAGATCACCAACTGCTGATCTCCAAAATTAAGCTCAAACTAAAAACAGCTAGGAAAGAAGAGAAACAGCTACGGCTTGAGGTAAAAGATAAGCCAACGTTTCTGAAAAGTCTCGAAGAAAACTGGCACGTATGGACTGAAGCAAGTACGGTTGCAGACTCTTCAGATCAATTATGGCAGCAAGCTAAGCAACTTATAAAAACTGCGGTAAAAGAGTCAACTCCACGGACAGCCTCGCAAAAAACGTCATTGGTTCACTGACAACACTCTGCAAATAATAGAAGAGAGACGGGCCATGAAAGCGGCAGGATCAGGTAGTCGACAGTTAAATGCCAAGAACTCTCAAGTCCAACAAGCATGTAGACGTGACCTTAATAATTACCTTAAAGGGATTTGTACAGAATAAGAAATTCACGCGCATAGTCACGAATCGAGAAATCTCTATCATAAAATCAGATCTCTTACAAGCAGCTTGACATCTAGAACATGGGTTATCAACAACCCACAAGGCGAAACAGTGACTGAAATTGCAACAATCTCTGAAGTATGGAAAGAGTACTGCCAGTCACTTTTTCAAGACCCACAGTCAGAATGTTTCCAGCAAACGGAACCTGTAGATGCCGAGATGGAACCGGATATCATGAAGGATGAGGTGAGAGCTGCGATACACCACCTGAAGAATGGTAAAGCCACAGGACATGATGCTATCCCGATTGAGACCATAAAAACTAGTGCCGAATATGGCGTCGAAATTTTCCAAGCTATCTGCAATAAAATATGGCAGTCGGGAAAGTGGCCCCAGGATTGGGGCCTCTTCGTACCACTGCACAAGAAGGGATCCACTAAGACATGCAGTAACTATCGGCTCATAGAATTGATTTCCCATGCAAGCAAAATACTACTACACATCCTCAACGAAATATTGAAGGCCTATCTTTCGAAAGAAATAGCACCCGAGCAGGCAGGTTTTGTAAGAGGAAAAGGTACCAGAGAACAAGTCTTAATAGTACGCCAAATCATCGAGAAAGCAAGGGAGTTCAACAAGCCAACCTACATATATGCTATGTTGATTTCTCCAAAGCGTTCGACTCCGTAAAGTGGCCTGTTCTCTGGAAAACGCTACTTGAAATGGGAACTCCAAAACACCTGGTACATCTCCTCAGGCGCCTTTATGAAGATGGAACCGCATCAGTTAGAACCGATGGTGTCTTATCCAGTCACTTTCACCCAAGTGCCGGTGTTCGACAAGGATGCATTATATCTCCGCTCCTGTTCAATATTTACACAGAGCTTATCATGAGAATTACTCTCGAAAACTGGAATGGTGTTGCCATAGGAGGAGCTAAAATATCTAACCTACGTTACGCAGACGATACCACCCTGTTCGCCTCTAGTGTTTGCCGCATGGAGGAACTTCTTAGTCGGATGGAGCAAGTGAGCTTAGAGTTTGGCCTAAAAATTAACCGCAGCAAGACCAAAATAATGATTGTTGACCGAGCAAATAACAATTCGCCTGAAATCGCTAGCATTGCGAACTGTAACGTCGTCCAATCTTATACGTACCTTGGCTCACTGATATCTAACAGCGGGGGCTACGTGGATGAGATAAAGAGGCGCACGGCTATCTCAAGATCTGCTATGGGCAAACTAAAGAACATATGGCGAAATCGTAACGTCACCAAGACCACGAAAGTAAGACTAGTCAGATCCTTGGTATTTCCCGTGTTTTTATATGCCGCAGAGACTTGGACTCTAAGAGAGATAGAGAAACGTAAGATAGATGCGCTTGAAATGTGGTGCTGGAGAAAAATGCTTGGCATTTCATGGACAGAATTTCGCACCAACCAGTCCATTCTTCAAGAGCTGAACATAGAACAGCGTCTGTCGTCATTAGTGAAGTCCCGAATCCTCACCTTTTTCGGACATGTGTCAAGACGTGGAGCTTTGTCCATTGAGCGCCTGGTGGTCCAGGGCAAAGTAGACGGTACTAGACCACGCGCTAGATCTCCCATGAGGTGGACTGACCAAATCAAATCGGCCACAAATTGTCCTTTGAACGAGAGCACCAGACGTGCGGGTGTGAGAGTAGAATGGCGCCGTGTGGTTAGGCTTGCCACACAAGGAGTGACAGCCACGACCACTCTGCCAAGAGTGTAACGACAAAGAAGAAGAGTTTAACAAACATCTCATAAATGGATAGAAATATTTGCATATAGTTCATTGGTGAAAAATGAAGTACTCAATCTGAACAATTCCCTGTTTGCTTAAAAGTTATTATATTTATTTATTGCATCCAAGTACTTATAACTAGGTACAAGGTACCCTGTCAGATTGTAGCAAAAAGTTAACATTTTATGTAGTCTGGTTTACCAAACTTAACACTGCTTACTAACTTAGGTAATACTATGTAGTAATAACAACTTTCAGTGTTTCTTTTACGTTTTAAAATTTAAACAAGCATCATTACATATATTGCATGTGTTACATTGCATCGTGCAGACAATAGTATAATATCAAAAAAGTCTAACTCATTGACTAACTACAGAATCCGTAACGGCTGGCCACGATTTCGGTCTTAGTGGCGAGCGGTACGTGTGTCTCTCACTCGTATGGCCGCCACGCTCAAGTTTCTCGCTCAACCGCGCGGAAACCCGCACAAAAACAGGGAATTTCCTTGAAAATTAAAATGTTTAACAAACTGCCTATTCAAATTACTGAATTGCCTTTTAATGGCTTTACGAAAAAAGTATCAAATGTATTTCAGAAAAAATGCATTTTACACTGTAGGTATCAGAATTTTTAAACATCAACATTGAAATCGTAGATTTCCAGTATATGCATGATATGACGTTGAATTTAACCTGTATTTAATTTTAGTATAATTATTGTTTTATAAATAATTATGTAACTAATATGACAAACGAAATGTTTATGTTATCATCATAACATAACACACGTATGTCATAAAATATTATGTTACTTTATGGTGAATGAATGAAACCTGAAATTCTTTTGACGTAAAAAAGCTGTAAGGTAAGGGTCTAGAAAGGTACAACATAAACATAAATAAAGAAATTGTGAATAATTACATCATTTATTTCAGGATTTTGGGAAAATGTCCAGCAAGTGAGCGTAGCGGCTGAAAAAGCGGATGGTGTCATGGCTCTCTGGGCGGGTCCCACTGTCATATTTTGTGAGTACTTAGTAACTACAAGTATTGTCTCCTAACTTAATCTACCTTCGAGTACCAGCATATTTTTAGTCAAATTCAAAATGGTTTATAGTGCAACTGGACCATACAGGCACTTTTAGAAGTCAGAGTATACGAGCGCTCCGAAAAATGGGACATCAAGACAGTTCAGAAGTTTTTACATTGAACATGTTAGTTTTCCTGTCCGAGTATTCTTTCTTTTATTTCCTTGGGGAAAAACGAGCAAATGGGTCGCCCATAGACACCCGGGACACGAGAGGAGTCACAGGTGCGTTGCCGGTCTTTCTGGTGGGAGTACGCTCTGTTCTTGAAGGCTTGAAGTTCTTATCGGTCTTATGATCCATGCGTACGTCAACGAAAAAAGAAATTAAATAAAATAACATGGTAAATTGTAGTGTTAAGTAGTGTAGAGACCTGATAAACATGGACGCAACTAAACGGTGGCCGCCGTGTTGATACTTTAATGTTCTGCCGTACCATATCGTTGGTGCGCGCGGGTTGCCTTACATGCTCCGACTAGTGGGGGTTGTCTGTGCCCGCAAGACTCTGAGTGGCACTGCCGAGCCGGTTGGTTCTGGTCGTCGGATTGCCACACCGAGTTTGGCGCTCTATGTGTCGCGCTTGCATCACTCCGCCGTGGCTGTGATGCAAGGGTGTGTGGATGTGGTGGAGTACGTTCGCCGGAAGACTGGCTTCTCGCTGAGGGTGCACCAGCTGCAGTCCCGCCACTACGTTCACTTCAGCTCGCTTGTGGTGCGCGTGCCGCGGCCGCTGCAGGACACCATCGCAAGTGCAGACTTCTGGCCGAAGGGTGTTGTGTTTCGGCAGTTCCGGGGCAATCTGCCGAATCCTGCGCCAGATCAGATGACGCAACAGAGCCACGCTGTTACGTCGCCTAAATCGAGCTAGATTTAAGTTTTTATTTTTATTTTATGTATACGTTTGTAGTTCACAGTGCCTTAGTTTAATTACTGTAATGCTGTGTAACTAATTTGAATAAATAAATAAATAAAGCCGATATTGACATTGAAATACAATTCATACTCATTCATCTATTTCATTCCAAACTACCTTTATGGTTATTGTGATTAACATTCCAAAGCATTAAATGACTAAGATTATAAATTAAATAAAATCTGTAAAATATTGCAACTCCTGGATTTAACTATATTAACTGTCAATATCATGCATTTTCTAGTCCTCATTGGATGTTCGATCAATATAGAACCCCATTTCCTCCAGAAAACATGGAAAATGTCGCAAGTATTTAAGTATTTTATGATCACAAATTAGGCCTTTGTTTATTCTTTTGACTTTGTCCTTGACTATAAAATTAAAATTGCGAATGTAATACACTTATGAGTATGAGTATCAGTTGTATTTTAATGTTAATATCGGCTCCATAGCTCTCTAAATTCCTACCCTGCTAACGAAAGTCCGATGCCTAATGATCTTCAAGCTACCAGTCAGTCTCGGTGCTCTTTGTTTTTGAGAAATATAAACTAGGGAGCTATCCCGAAGTTCCTTATTTGAATTTCGTATTTTACCGTTCACTCTCCAGCACCTCTGGCACAACTGTGAGATGTGACTCTTTCTCGCGCAATCTCTTTCTCTGGAGAACTATAAGAAAGAGACAGTTGATGCTATCTCGCGCGACTAGAGCCGCGAAGCATAGTTGTGCTAAACGGGCAGTTAAGAAATGTTCAAATTTCAAACAATGAATCATGTATACGTCTTGTCAAAAGAAATTAGGGATAACT
The DNA here is from genome assembly GCA_947623375.1 of Apotomis capreana. Lineage (NCBI taxonomy): Eukaryota > Metazoa > Arthropoda > Insecta > Lepidoptera > Tortricidae > Apotomis > Apotomis capreana. The sequence continues at coordinate 14,572,696 of OX392519.1, forward strand.
ACTTAAATTTAACACACTTTACAAAAAGACAGGCTACGTTAGCCACATGCGAGCTCACTAACGATAAGATTGGAGTACCGGCCGACAGCAGTCGGGGCCGCAAACGGCCGCGAACCACATTTTTTTGTTCTGAACCTTACAAAAAAAAAATGCCACACCATTCCCAGCCCTTAATAAAAACTTCTTTTCCAGTAATAAACGACCCGGACGACGCCATGACCGTGCTAAACTCGTGCTTGGAGAAGAGCTACTTCTACAAGATGGGCTCCAGTTGGGTCGGCGATGGTCTTATTACTGCCCCTGGTAAGCATTTTTTTCTATCTACGTGACATGTATACATACATTTTACACTGCGCGGTGCAGCTTGTACATACAACAAGCAACAACATACATAGAACAAGCTGCGCCGCGCGATGTTACCCGCTCATCCCACGGGAACACTAAATTTTTTCGGGACAAAAGTTTGTGTCTAAAGCCTATGTGTTAATCCAGGGTGTCAGCTACCTTCATACAAAAAATTATAAAAATTGGTCCAGCCGTTTGAGCGTGAAGAAGTAACAAACACATAAACACACAAACTTTTGCCTTTAGTGTTATGTTGGTAGACCAACATTTCCCCAGTTTTAGGTATTTTCTCTTTATTTAAGAGCTTTGTCACTGAGTGACCATGTCGCTCCGTTATTAAAAGGCATTATACAATTTGACTAAATCTAACTTATTCTATTAACAATCGCTTTTCGAACTAACTGCAACAGTGCCGTGGTGGCGTCCGACAGCGGAGTAGCCAGGACACTATTGCAGCCACCGACTTCAAACAATATATTATAATTAAAGTTTAATAAGTTTCTTAATTCTTATTCAAGTAAATTATATTGATGTTAATTAACATATCTTAAAGTATTGTCATCTAATTTGTTAGCACCTTATATTGGCACGCTTTAGCAGTTTGTCTAGAATTATATGATTATAATATAATAATAATAATAATAAATTCTTTATTTACCAAGTAAGAAGTCAATACAAAATGGTGATTCAGTGACTTCCACACTAGGCAAAGCCTGTATCGTGGAGGTCAAGCCTTATTCGAGAATTACAGCATTATGAGAACGACTATCAAAGAACAACAGTAATGTTTTGGAATAGAATATCACCATTACATTAAATAAACAGAAAGCAGTTCAAAAACAAAAAAATAACTAAAGTAAGAAAGGTAGATAATGATGCTGATGGTATTAAAAACATTCTTAATTTCCTAATTCTAATTGCAATTATCTACAAGTCAAGTAGTTCTTAAATAAAAAAGATGTGTGAAGTGTGTATATGAGTGTAGTGTTAGTGTGTGTGAGTGTAGTGTGGTTGCAAATTTTATCTTAAGGCTTCTTCAGCCTGATCGTAAGTCCAGGACAGTAGGAGCTCCAGTAATTTAGTTTTAGCTGTGGTGACGCGGCAGAGTTTAATGTCGCATAATTTAACTATTCTGTTATATACAAACGGTAAGATGTATTTTTTGAAGCGTTTTGCGAATGCAGTTTTTACGGATGGAAGAGGGACCTCTAAAAACTCTCCTATTTAATAAATCAGGATAGGATGGGAGTTGCAAGGTCTGCTTATGCTTGAAAGTTGTGGCTCGTAGCAAAAATAACCTGCGAACACTTAAAACTTTAGCCTCTCTAGTATTACTGGTGAAAACCAGTTGTTGCCGGAAAGCCTCGTTCCGACACATTCCATTATGACGTGATATACATCTTCAGGCACATCGCATTCATCACAATTTGGAGAAGGAACTTTACCCATCAGAAATCCGAATTTGTTCAACGGAATATGTCCGGAGCGAAGTCTCATCAGCTGATCTGTATCGCGTCTGCTTAAACAACAATCAATCCAAGGATTAATCAAAAGTTCCGGTTGAATCGTCTTATGTCATATACCTTTTTGCTTTGATCTCTCGTCAAAATAATTTCCCAAGATAGAGACTACTTCTGGGAAGAAGCGACGTAGAAATCATATTTGAATACTAGACGGCATTTTCTTCCTCGTTAAACTTTTTTATTTACCGTGGTCGAGCCAAAAGTATCCTATAACCACCAATGGATGTCCAGCTATCCCTGTGCAAAATTGATCAAAATACATCCAACCGTTTCGGCGTGATGGGCGGACAAAGAGTTTTTTACCAACAGATTGCTCCGTACAACTGGTGCTACGCGCCAAATAGATTACCTGTGTTGCGTTGTCAAGAGTTTTCCCAAAATAATGAATCTCCACTCACAACTTTACTGATATAGATAATATGGAATATATAGTATCGACATTTCCTAATCCACAGTGTCCACGTGGAAACGCAACCGTAAGCTGCTAAACCCGACTTTCAGTCAATACGTGCTGGACGGATTCCTGGATATCTTCAACCGGCAGTCAGCGTTGCTGGCCCAGGACTTGGAACCACTGGCTGGGACTGGGGAGTTTGATCCCACGGAGTACTTCACTGAGAGGACGCTGGAGACCGTGTGCCGTAAGTTGCTACTTATATATATATACTTTTTAGCAGTCAATTCTTAATTGCTATCCGACCTTCGTTCCCCGTCCCTTTAAGGGCCTAAACAGTACACGTAGCCAGAAAAGCATCGAAAAAGCGTATAAAAAGTGTGGAAATGGAATTGGAAAAGTAATTTTCCCATACTTAACTGGTGTGAAGTTGGGTCAGTCGTGATCTTTTTGGCCAAAAATTTGCAATTAAAGGTTAAAAATGTTGTTTTCACGATAAGAGAAGCAATGATGAATTGAATAGTCTTTACACCTTTACATACATCGATATCTATCAGATCATGTTGATGCAAGGAGGGTAATTAGTCGGAATAAAACCTGATAATGATAATATAAGATTAACCGCAAATTAGTAGGTGCTTCACAGATAACAGGAAAATCGAGGGACTTTAGTCTCATTTTCCTCTGTGCAGTTTAAAATTTTAAGGAAAAACCTTATATTGACGGTAGTTTTAACTATAAGGATTTCATGTTTAGATAATTATAACAAATAATACCTAAGGTAAATTCTTATGCGTACTTCCTTTGCTTACGTATAGAGACGTATCTTGGGCCCCAATTAAATGGGACTGAGCCAGGTAAAAGAATGGACAACATTTAATTTTGTATATACATAGTTTATTATCCAATAATCTATCATAGTCGTAAAAGTTGTAAACAAACAGAATAACAAGGTCAACATAATGTGTACCTCCAATTTTGAACAGAATAAAACCAATCTAAAAAGTAAGAGGCGCGTTTAGAATTATTGGTGTAAAAATGTTCCAGCTTTACTTGGTTTTAGGACTGTAGTGCATCTTCATTTAAAAATAGTGAGTCAGCTCTGTTACTTGACTTAACCACACCCCTCGACCAATTAGGCGACAGTAAATTAGAAATCAGTGTTCGCATGAACCAGTTTAATTTGATAGGGGGAAGTCCCCTAAAGCCGGACGGCACCTAACGCCGGACACTCGAACTATCTCGGCAACTAGTAACGCGAGCGAACCAAGGACAAGGGGAAGGGTCGCGGGGGTCCCCCGCGCCCCTTCCACTTGCCGAGTTGCCGTTGCCGAGCTTCCAGTTGCCGAGATAGTTCGAGTGTCCGGCGTTAGGTGCCGTCCGGCGTTAGGGGACTTCCCAGGTTATTTATTATTGTAACAGTCACTAGTCACTATTTTCTTAATGCAAATCGGTTATATTTATTTGTGCTTGATTATGAATAGCTATATAATTTGTTCCAGAAACTGTTGTCGGCATCTCTATGGACGACAAATCGGTGATCGACGTGAAATACAAGAAAGCGGTGGAGACGGGTTTCGACGTGCTCGCCCGGCGACTCGCCAGCTTCTGGCTTCACCCTGACTTCATCTACCGCTTCACCGCACTCAAGCAGACGGAAGATGATGCAATGGCTACTCTCCACAACATGTCTAGAAGCGTACGTATTAAATAGTAACTCTGCAGACACTGCTTTCAAGAGGCTAACAGCTTAAGGATTGTTTTGCGTTTTATCTCTTCTCTTTTTCTGCGAGTATCGCCATCGGGGGGCACAGCAGTGCCCCCGCCAAGTCGAGCGCGAAGCAAACACTGCCGTACCATCCTTTACTGGAACCATTTCGCCGCATTTTCAGTCCCCTATTTGAGCACCTCTGGATAAGACCAGAACGCAGAAATTTTCGTCATCCAGTAAGCTATAATCACATACTTAAAATCCAAAATTTCAAGTCTGTAGGTCATTTAGTTCCGAAGTTAAGCGAAAGCAAAGTTTCGCATTTACGACACTCACTCACTCACTCACTCACTCACTCATGATCATCAGTTAAGAACTAGTACTTCCCATAAATTCAGAGAGCTGAAATTTGGTACAGAGTTAGGGTTTAATGGCCACATAAAGCGAAAACTATAAAATTGGCCAAGTGCGAGTCCGACTCGCGCATGAAGGGTTCCGTATCATAAAACAAGTTTGTTGTATGGGACCCCTTAAATATTTATTTTATTTATTTTTAGTATTTGTTGTTATAGCGGCAATAGAAATAGATCATCTGTGAAAATTTCAACTGTCTAGCTATCACCGTTCTTGATATACAGCCTGGTGACAGACGGACGGACGGACGGACGAACAGCGAAGTCTCAGTAATAGGGTCTCGTTTTTACCCTTTGGGTACGGAACCCTAAAAACTAGAATAATCGAAGATCTGGAGTACTCTGATTAGAAAACACAAGAGCCCAACCAAACTATTAGAGATCGACATACCGCCTTTACAAATAATATTCAACTTCTTGTGTTCGGTTGGCCGCCGTCGCGACTGATCGTCTCTCCTGATGATGGATCGCGTACCGATTCGAAACATGTCGAGTGTTATTCGATTTCTACGACGTGAGTAAACCCGTTTAAGTATTTTAATATTCAACTTGGTGGGCCGCTTCATTTGACGACGCGTTTGGCTCGGTTTGTAAACACCTGCCTACTGAGCCGGCGGTCCCGGGTTCGAGTCCCGGCCAGGGCAAATATTTGTGTGATGAACTCGAATATTTGTGCTTGGGTCATGGTTGTTCTATGTATTTAAGTATATATTTATCTATATAAGTATGTATATCGTCGTCTAGTACCCATAACACAAGCCTTCTAGAGCTTAATTTGGGACTAGATCGATTTGTGTGAGGTTGTCCGATATTTATTTATTTATTATTTATTTGATGAAGAACCCTCAGCTGGTCTCAGCTGTATCAGAGATATGGTAATGCCCCCTTCTATTGGTACATAAAAAAATCGACTGTCATTGCAAAAATCCAGCGTAGTGTGACACATCTTCTAATTTAATCTAGCCTATAGCGTCCCACAGCTGGGCGGGTTACGTATTACAATCCCGAAAGTTCATAATACCTACAGTTGAAATACCGATGGTCAAAATACCGAAAATCGAAATACCGAAAGTTCAAAAAGCCGATATTCGATAAACCGAAGCTCAAATTACCTATTTTCAGAAAATCGAAAGTTCAAAATCTCGAAATTTCATAATCCCAAATTTTTTAAAATCTCGAAATTTTATAATCCCGAAAGTCAATGAGCACTTTAAAAATGTCAGGACACTAAACTAATCTGACTTTTCCGTGGAACCGATCTGCTCCGGTGCTGCGGGATGTCAGCCCCTCCGCCCTAGCGTAAGAAAGTGCGGCACCTACGGGGGAGGGCGGCCGGGGGCTGCCCTCCCCCCGCGCCTCCGGGGTTTTATATACACTCTAGGGGTAGGGCAGACAAGACCACGTGGAATCGGGGTTGACAGCTTCGGTTCTGTGGCAAGTCGATTAAGAAAAGGAAAGAGTCCGGGAAAGTAGGAAATTAAGTATGACACTAAATATTCGATATTATGATAAAATATTCTGTCATGGACTGCCAACCGAACGGAACTTGTCTGGAACCGAAGCTGTCAACGCTCGCCTCCGCAGCTTCGGCTTTTTAGTCACCTTCGGGTGCCTTCGGCGACCAGCCTCAGCCGCTGCGACTCGCTTGATGCCCGCACTTTCTTACGCTAGGGCCACAGTATAATAAAGAGTACTAACGTACTAGGGCGGAGGGGCTGCACATCCCGCAGCGCCGGAGCAGATCGGTTCCACAGAAGAGTTCACTTATAAATAGTAATTATAGTAGTAGGCAAGTAGGTTACGTAATTTAGGTTAATATTCTTTGTATAAAATAAACATTAGAATCTGTAAGACTACAGAAATACGAGATAATTCTCGAGAGTTTAAATAATATTCTGGATTACAACCTTCAGGCAGGATCATAGTCTTCGGGATTATAATCTTCGGGATTACAGTCTTCGGGATCACATTCTTCGGGATTACAGTCTTCGGGATTATAATATTCGGTATTTCATCCTTTCGACCAAACGTTCTTTCGGGATTTTAAACTTTCGGTCAAATAAACATTCGACATTTTAATTTTCGGCCTTCCGTCCATAGGTTTATGATATTCGGTATTTTGAACTTCGGCATTGTAATACGTAGGTACCCGCTGGGCGAATGCCTCCCCTTCTGCTTTTAATACGCATATAAATAAAATTAAAGGAAAACTCTGGACAAGAGTAGACTGGCTTTTATACTTATACTTACAAGTTTACAAGAAGATATAGTCGAACGATTAACTTTATTCTACTCGAACATTACACAAATTAAATAAACAAATTACACCAAAATATTAATTTCGCTCAAAATCTGGTAAAATATAATGCAAGAGTGGCGGTGATACCCGCACACGTCGCTAGATGGCGCTGACTGTATTTTAAAACGCGCCGTCGTTTGTTTTTCCGATAATCTTATATGGCGAAGTGGCAACCGGCCGCGTTACAGTCGTTCACGACATTCTTCTACTGCGCTTGGAAACGTTTGCTAGGGATTAGGAGGGATTATTTGCATTTCGTTGATTTCGCTTATTATTTCGTGAGGTTTGCGAAAGTGAATTAGCAGGTTGTTATAAAACAATATGCCCACGTTTCTACAAAAAGAAGTGAAATCCCACCAAAAACATTCTGTAAAAAAGTAGCCAAGTCTCGATGGAGCTGCTTGTTTATCTATAAAAAGTAATGAAATCTAGACAAAGTCGTACCAAGTCTAAGGTTCCTTACTGCGATTTCTTTATTATTATAGTTAATGTTGTGTGACTTGGCCGTTGAAGGGTACACAAGGGTACAAAACCAGGTGCTCCATGACACCATTGCACCAATCAGTCGCCAGAACCGCTACAAGTCAATTTTGTTTACACGAAATGTTAAATAAATAAATAATAAATAAATAAATATTAAGGGACAATCATACACAAATCGACCTAGTCCCAAACTAAGCAAAGCTTGTAGTATGGGTACTAGACGACGATATACATAATATATAAATACATCCATGACCCAAGAACAAATATTTTCACAAATATTTGCCCCGGCCGGGATTCGAACCCGGGACCGCCGACTCAGTAGGCAGGTGTCTACAAACCGAGCCAAACGCTCGTTGTTATATCTGTTGTAACTACCTATGTTTGTTAAGCGAGATAATAGCCCATACTGGTGTACCCTTCAACGGCCTAGTCACACAACATTAACTATAATAATAAAGAAATCGCAGTAAGGAACCTTAGACTTGGTACGACTTTGTCTAGATTTCATTACTTTTTATAGATAAACAAGCAGCTCCATCGAGACTTGGCTACTTTTTTACAGAATGTTTTTGGTGGGATTAACACTTTCGGCTTCATCTTAATTTCATCAATCTATTTTTTTTATGGAAGATCCCGGGCATAACACACAACAAGACGACAGAAATTACCGCGGAATAAGCTTCTTCAATGTTGTCGGCAAACTGTATTGGTGATTATTGAAAGGGTTATGAAAGAAACAGATGAAAAAAATTGGGATGTACAAGGGGGATTCAGAAAGGGAAAGGCTTGTATGGATCAGGTCTTTTCGTTACGGTGCATACCTAAAAAATGCTTGGCCATAAGCCAAAAAGTCTATTGTGCGCTTTTAAATTTGGAGAAGGCCTATGACAGAGGGGTTTCCTCTATGTCGCATACCTTTGTTTGTCCGAAACTGTTTTAGCATAACAGACTTGGCATATTAAGTTTTCGACGAATGGTAATGTGGCAGAAACCTTATTTGGCATAAGTTCTAACTTACCGAAAATGTGTTTGCCCGAAATTGTATTCGCATACTATTGTTTAGGCCGATTATATTTACGAATAATTTGGTTTAGCATAATGGTATTTGGCATATTATCTATTGTCCGAATCTATCTTGGCATACTTAAATTGCTACAAGAAAAGCCGGTTAGGTTAGGTTAGAACTGCATCCCTCGCAAAAACGATCAGCTAGCAGAAAACTAGGTTAGGTTAGAATTGCGTCCCTCAAAAAAACGAACTGCTAGAATAAAAGTAGGTTAGGTTAGAACTACGTCCCTCGCAAAAACGAGCTGCTAGCAGAAAAGTAGATTAGGTTAGAACTTCATCCCTCGCAAAAACGAACTGCTAGCAGAAAAGTAGGTTAGGTTAGAACTTCGTCCCTCAAAAAACAAACTGCTAGCAGAAAAGTAGGTTAGGTTAGAACTGCGTCCCTCGCAAAAACGATCAGCTAGCAGAAAAGTAGGTTAGGTTAGGTTAGAATTGCAATCCTCGCAAAGACGAAATGCTAGCTGAAAAGTAGGTTAGGTTAGGTTAGAACTGCGTCCCTCGCAAAAACGAAATGCTAGCGCACCCACACTCATCCCTACAAATACTTAGGTAGGTTCGTTCCTTTTGTTCCTTAGAGCGAAAATAGAAGCCCCGCGAAGGGCTTCGTCTAGTGGTTGTCGGATCGTTAGTAAATTAAATTTTCGGAGTAATGAAAATATGCCTATTTATTTTATATGCATAGACATAATTCGGACAAATAAAAATATGCGCAAATAAATCATGACAAATGAAAATATGCCTATTTATTTTATGTGTAGACATGATTCGGACAAACAAAAATATGCGCAAATAAATTATGACAAATGAATATCTGCCTTATCAAACTATGCGAACCTTGATTATGCCAAAACAGTTTATGCGGAAAGTCAATTATGCCTACATAGATTATGCCATGCACAATTATGACTAAAAATATTATGCCAAAATAGGGGGAACCATGACAGAGTGGTGAGGAATGAGTTGTGGTCAGCGTTGTCTGTGCATGGGGTGAGCAGTAAACTGATTCAAGCATTGAAATCTCTTTACGTGAATTCCAGTGCTTACGTAAGTCAACGGGGCATCATACACTGATTAGTTTAATATCCAAAATGGTGTTAGACAGGGATGTGTAGCGTCTCCGTGGCTGTTCAACTTATTCATGGATGGTCTGACGAATTTAAAAGAGAGTGACCGTGGATTGAGGATGGATGAATTACATGTCAAAATGTCTCATTTACGCACTTGTAAGATAAAATGTGCACGGAATGGCAATAAAAATATTTTTTCACTTCTCATGCTCTAAAAGTTCGACTTTATGCTGTGCGTAGGCGACATAAAGTCGCTTTTTATGCTCTAGAGCATAAAGTAAAATTGTCGTCGAAGACCAAGGCGATCGGTCCAACAGCCACACGAACAACATAAAACTTTATAGAATAAACTCTTTATTTTTTTTCGTTTCGTTAGTATTCTAAGACCAAGACATAATACCAACAGCCAAAGAACACAACAAAACTTATTGAAATAAATTTGTAACTTTTATTTACTTACTATCATTTATTACTTTTTAAATTTATTTCTATTTTAGTAAATCAATATACTATATAATCAATATACAATATATATGTATATATATATTTAAACTACAACAATAGTTTATCGTAGATATAAAAAACTAATGTTTTTAAATTTTAATGAAATTTGTTTTTAAGTATAATATTTACATGATATAGTTTAATTTTCTCGCAATCGAAGTGAAAATTAGAGTGTGCAACTCGTCCATAAAACGCATTTTACACTCGACTTTATATTCATCCTCGCTCGCAAGCTCGCTCGGATGGATAAACGTCTCGTATAAAATGGTGCGTTTTATGCACTTGTTGTACAATCTACTATTATACTCGCGTACTTTAATCTGTCAATTATAATTTCACAGACAAAATCACAAAAACGCACTTTTTAATCCTGTACCAAAATTCTTTACTTTATGGTACCCGCTACAGAACTTTAATATCCATAAGACATCTCTCTACTCAACTGTAATAATTTCAAAAAGAGAACATCAGTATACCTGTTAAAAAAAAAAGCACGCTACTGTTCACTCATTGGTTGAAATTACTTGTCAAAAAATTTAATCAATCACGGGGCACCCGCCATAACCATCGCAATCATGTTTTTTTTTAATAGGTCAGTTTTATTTGAACGAAAAAAGTTACATCAAAAATAAAAATTCATAGTGGGGAATGACGATTAAATAAAAAAATGTTTTTCTGTGTTTTGCTCGTATAAAAAGTATTGTATGCAATAGTTACAGAATAAGGTCTTAAAATCTCTCTCGGCAAGCCTCGTGACCTAAACGCGGTAGGTACTCGACTTTAAGAACCTTCATTGTGCAATGATTGCATAAAATACTATTAATGCACTTACAGATAAATTTAAAGAACTGTCACTTAAATTATTCAGGAAAGAATAATTTAACTATTTAATAGAACATAGTAACTATTCAATTGATGAGTTTATGGCTAATCGTAAATTATAACATGCACCAATGTGTAATATTATTAATAATTTAGAATAAATCGCGGATATTACTTCATTTAGAACAATGTCATTAATTAACAGTACAGACGTCGTACATTTATTCAGACTCCAAAAACGTTGCCTTAGAATATTAGTTAATATAGATGACTCCATAAGTTGCAAGCCATACTTCATAAAACACCAAATCCTAACTTTAACATCAATCTATATTTTGCAAGTGGGCATTTTTGTAAAAAATCATCCTGTACTTTTCCCGGAATACTCGCACGTACCTTACCTACGACCTAGGAGAAAACTAGCTTTACCTAACTCTAAAATGAAATTGGTCCACTCTAGTTCCTTTTCTATGTCCGTAAAAATATTTAATAAACTCCCTAAAGCTATCCAAGACATAAACAATATAAATCAATTTAAGAATACTCTAAAAAGCTATTTAATAGAAAAAGCATACTACACTGTTCAGGAATTCCTAAATGAAACACAAGACATTAACTAATTTAAATGAACTTGAATACTATTTACTATGAAATTTATGAAATTACCGTATTGTATTATAATCATGAAAATTAATGAACATTATGACCAAACCTATATTGAAATATTATTATTATTGTTTTTTTTTAATGTGTAAATTCCCGGCATATTCATATTTATTTTAGTTCTAGTTGTAAGATATTGCTGTGCCTGACAAGGCTCATGTTTTGGACTTTACTAGTATTTAAGACCCTTAATGTACAACATGAATTGCAATAAAATGATTTGATTTGATTTGATTTAAATTATTGTACTATTATTATTATATATTTACATGTAGCAGTAGTTTCAATTACGAGTATTTTACTTATTTTAAACATTCCTAACATCGGGCGTTTTTGTTGTCCCCAGGTGTTATACAAGCGCAGAGCAGAGCGCCAACAAGCAGGCCTGGCTAACACATCATGTAAGTAACCCAAGGGAGGGAAACATAAGTAAAATTCAATAAATACCAAAACAAGGCATCCTCAAGAATCCAACTACTCACCGAGACGATTTTAAAGAGCACGAATTTGGTAGGAATGCTTTATTTTATTTTTAGTATTTGTTGTTATAGCGGCAATAGAAATACATCATCTGTGAAAATTTCAACTGTCTAGCTATCACCGTTCTTGAGATACAGCCTGGTGACAGACAGACGGATGGACGGACGGACGGACGGACAGCGAAGTCTCAGTAATAGGGTCCCGTTTTTACCCTTTGGGTACGGAACCCTAAAAACACGTAACGCCTGCTTACGATTTTACAATTTACGTCCAACTTTACTTAGTTCTCTAGGGTAAAATATTAATAATCTTATAATTTTTCCACGGAGAAGTTGGTAACACATTCTTCGCAGTGCTAAATATATAGTTTATAAATGGATTAAACTACTAGTGTTGACGTTATCTACTTAACGGCAACTGCCTATTTTTTCACATTTCGCTCGGTGCAGTCTTAAAACAGGCTTCGAAGTGTCAAGTTTCGGGCGTAACAATTCGAGATAACTGCAAAGGAATTTCATACAAAATTGAAGGCCTAGCGTAGGCCGGGAAGTCATTTTTTTTAAACATGGCGTCTGTGTTCATGAACGGGCTAAACAGCTGAATTATGTTTGTTTGAGTGGTGTATTTTTTATTTCATTGCATATGTTTGAGAAAAGCACTATACATGCCTTAGCCGTGAAAAGGGCTTGCCGGCTTCGTATCACTATCCGGCCGTCTATACCTACTCAGTCGGCAAGCCCTTATTTTTCGGCGTCTGCAGTAATTTACTATAATATGTCTCAGAATCACGGTAGTTTCCCACTCCACTCCTACAAGAGTTCCGTTTTTTCCGCAGGGAACTTCAACGACTACGTACCGTATAGTGACCGGTGTCATAAGTAGAACGGTTGTGACGTTGTCCAGAAATGTAGAAAATACAGCGGTGAACAGGCATAGGCAGTTGATTAGGGGCCAAGTCCTGCCCCCCGTGACCTGGAAAAAGGACTTGATATTACTATTCTTAACACTTTTGCTTCGTTTTATAAGAGCGTTCCTATGACCACCTTTCAGCTCCATCATTAGACCAGCTTCATGGTGTCATATTATTGTATTGTCATCGAAGTCGAAACTTCAGCTCAGTCGGTTACCGGGAAGTGGTCCAAATCATACTTGCAAGATTTAATTACAGATTTCGTGACAGGTGAAAATAAAAACTCGTATTTATTTCTACATTTTAACCTTAGTTCTCAGAGCACATTACAATTCGTGCAAACTTTCACTTTAGAATGAAATAGTTAAAAATTACAATTTATTTTAGTTTTATAAAAAAAAGGAGATATAAGGGTTGAAAACGTAAAAATGGACATAATTCAGCCATATCCAAAAAATATTGAGAAAGTTGACAGCTCACAGACTCACTTAAGTTGTCGTGCTTACGTGCTGCTGTTGTTTTTGTAAGTTTATATTAACTTTTTTTTCTCCAGCACGCCGTTTCATAGCTTTCCTGGACCTGCTTCTCGACATGGCGGAAGAAGGTTCCTTTACAGATGACCAGATTCAGCAAGAGCTGGATACCCTTATTGCCGCAGGGCATGACACGTCGTCTCGCTCGCTCATCTCCACGCTGGTGCTCGTGGGGACCCATCAGGATGTCCAGGAAAAGGTTTACCAAGAGTAAGTGTCATCTATACACAAGTAGCAAAATTTAGTCGCGTAAACATTTTAGGACCATGTATTTTTAAGTCCTATAGAACTCAAATAAACTACAACAGGACCGTGTTTTGGAGCAGTTTATAGTGCTATTACGTCTAATAGTAGTTTTTTAACAGTCCAATAGTGTGCAACTCAATTTTTAAAACATCTTGTTAGGTGCGCTAACAATATCTTGTTACTAAATGTAAACGCTCATACTACTCGTAAGTATCCGGTAAATGCACTCAATAAGCTCAATTAGTCCTATATGTAATTTTGTATGTTCCATTACTGGAGGAATTGATCCTATTGTCACCATTATTCCCATAGTGGGAATACTTTAATAAAATTCTAATTTTATTATGTAATTCATTAAAGCCCGATGTAGTTCTGTGTAACTCTAACATGTAGCTGCGTCCTGTAGGTTTGCCGTGGCTTGAGAAGAGTGCCAACGTAGCATTGATTGATCCCAATTTATTTTTCCCATTTTGTCTTGCAATCATTCACAGTTATAATTATAATAATAAATAAATAATAACAAATATCGGACAACCTCACTCAAATCAATCTAGTCCCACAGTAAGGTCTAGTAGGCTTGTGTTATGGACACTAGACGACGATAAACATACTTATATAGATAAATACATACTTAAATACAAATAACATCCATGACCCAGGCACAAATATTCGAGTTCATCACACAAATATTTGCCCTTGCCGGGATTCGAACCCAGGACCGTCGGCTAGTAGGCATAATACAATTAAGTAGTATATATCACGCGATAAACGTGACCATCATAGGCTTAATTTTGCAAGTAGTTTATTGATGCAAATTGCATTACCTCCCATTAATCATCTGGTCGCGTAAAACGTTCACGTGGTATACTGTTCACTCAAACCGTTAGTTAGCTGTTTATTGAGAAACCGGTTACTAACTTAATTAATTAATTGTCTTTTTGAAACTGATTTTCAGAAATTCGCGGCCGATTGTAGCAGCACTCCGTTTAAAAGTTCCATTCAGGCGTGGATTTACTAGTCCACTGCTAAACATAGGCCTTCTTTATAGCTCCCCACATAGTGCCCTCACCAACTTCCAGCAACCCTCACAAGATCATCCATCCACCTAGTCCCACGCTATGCTTACGTATATCTATGAGGTCACCACACCAAGACTTTGCTTCCCCAACGGAAGGGAAGTCGTTATTGGGGGAGCAATTTTTGTGATTTTAGCAACAAAAAATTTACAAATAGTGTAAATTAATAATTGTGTTCGTAAAATGAGATCCTGGGCCGCTCTGTATAACGCTTGGCCCCTCATAAAAAATTGAATATGTTATCAGATATGTTTCTTATGTTAAACGAAAAATATATGGTAATATCATTTAATAGGAAAATTGCCATAAGTGATGAAGTGCCAGCTTGACTTTAACCCACACAGGGCGCACTTACAGGCTTTTGTAATTATCATACAAGGCAAAAAATAATCAAAGACTTAGGCTAGATTTAACCTAACGTTTATTCTAAGACTGTTTTAACGCTTACCCTCGGATAGTAATGTCAAACTAGTATGACCGCATACTTTTGCCAGTATTATCCCAGTGGCGCCGTTATTTGTTCAGAAGGGCTACTCCGAAGATGGAACTTCAAAGTTTGTACCGTGTCATCCATGTTTCCGATTGGGAACTTGCAACAACAACAACGACGATATAACACAGGCCTAATTCTCTTCCAGGATATTGTCCGTCCTCGGTCCCAGTGCTGATGTGGCCAAAGAAGACATGTCGAAGTTGGTGTACACGGAAGCCGTCATCAAGGAAGCTCTCCGCATCAGCCCTGTCACGCCCATCATCGCCAGGGATATTGACAGAGAAATTAAACTCAGTAAGTCCAAAACCATCCTTCTAACTATTACTCACGGACGCCTACCGCTACCGCTTAACATACGAGTAAGCCTCTTTTATAACCAGAGTGTCATCATCGTCAAGAACTCTGTCGTCCATCTAGTCAGAGGCCACCCACCCTGCACTTTCCAATGTGTGGTCGTCACCCCAGGACTTTACTGTTGGGGCAGTACACCCCAACCCCCCAAGCTATACGCTCTCCGGCCCGCCCATCTTCACTTCAACCGATACTTTGGTACTGCCCTAAGCATGGGCCAATAATGTAGTTGTAGACGGCAAAGTCTCTGACCTATATAACTTCGTATGGCTCTTCAATCATTCTTAACATACTACTAGTGAACACTGACTAACTGCCTTTGAAGCTAAATGTCCTAGTTTCGGCCCCTAGCGAGGGCAAATATTTATGAGATTGTTCCTGGGGCAAGTATATTTCTAGTACCCATCGTATAATCCGGAGACTTTAGGACTTGTTCAATTTGTTTAAGATTGCCTCTCAATATTTATTTATTTTTCTCTTTTCAGAAAACTACACCCTTCCAGCTGGCAGTGGCTGCATAGTCTCGTTCTGGGGTATCCACCGTCTGCCAATCTGGGGCCAGGACCGCTTGGAGTTCAAGCCGGAACGCTGGCTGGACCCCAGCTCGCTGCCTGACAGTCCTGGGGCTTACTGCGCGTTTAGTATCGGGAGACGGAACTGTATAGGTTAGTATGTTGTAGCCACATAGCGAAATACAACGTATTAGTTGAATATGTATTAGTTTATTAGTTTATTATTTTTATGTCATAATCCTGAAATTGTAATTAATTAAGCATTCGATTATATTTGAAATATTTTTATGTGACTTGTAAAATGCATTTGCTTTTATTAATAAATTATCTGTATCTGTATGTCACAGCTGCATGATGCTTGGGGAAGGAAGCCTGGAAATTCTTATCAAACTTATAAATTATCCGACATTGAATTTCTAAGCTCTAAGTTTTTATCCAAGGTAAGGGAAGTACATTCTGTATGATATTTAAAGAAACATTTGACAGTTCTCTGTTGATGTTTTTAGTGATGTAGCAAAAACATATTGTTTGCCAAATCTAACGATTATGAATGGTTGATCAAATCGATTTTATCGACGAACTTTTTTCAAACCTGAATATATTTTTGTTTATTTTGTGTAAATCAATATTTTTTTGAGCTACGAGGTGTCCGACTCACTAAAGCATTCTATGTAAAATAATAGTTTGTTTTATTGTTCTTTCTTTAGGTTATAAATTTATCGATTTCTACAAATTTACAGAAATAGCACATGAATGGAAACGCAAGATTTAGTCACAACACAACACAGGTTTAAAAAAAAAAGGACGTAGTACGTAACTGTTTGAGTAATGATTTATTATCGTTAAAT
Organism: Apotomis capreana; assembly: GCA_947623375.1. NCBI lineage: Eukaryota > Metazoa > Arthropoda > Insecta > Lepidoptera > Tortricidae > Apotomis > Apotomis capreana. The sequence continues at coordinate 14,589,440 of OX392519.1, forward strand.
ACTTCAACACCGTGATAAAAAAAATATAACATGAACTCAATTGTGTCAAATAGAAAGTGAAACACGTTTAGTAGATACTTGAAAAAACACTATGTCATTGCTTGTTTTTTTATGAAATTCAATATGTCGCGCAGATTTACGTTACATGGGTCCTGTGATGTGTCAAATGTTTGTTTAAATATCATACAGACTGTAGTAGGTTTTGGTTAAAGGTAGGTGGGAAGGTAATACCGAAGTGACCAGAATACCAGTGGCGTGGCGTGAAATATTCTAGCTTGTTTCACACCGCAGCAAGGAGGGATCGTTTTTCCAAAAATAATAGGCAACATTGTCTAAAATGGGCAAACTGGTAGGTATCATTCTCTGTGGAAGCCATGACACTGCTGAATACATATTTATATCAGGCGTCTTGAAACTTAGGTGTGAAAATTTCCCTAATATGACTTTTCAGCTTGGTGAAATTTTTTCCTTAACAAGAAAATTACTTTTAAAGTTTTAACTTTACCTCTAGGTTCAGTATATCATTGAAAGAAGACACCAATTAACTGACTTCTGTCTTTATTTTCAGGAAAAAATTATGCGGTAATGGCAGTAAAAACTTTGGTGGTGCACTTGGTCCGAAAATTCAAAATCACGGCAGACTACAGCAAAGTGAAACGCAAGTACGATCTGCTGCTTAAGTACGTCGATGGACACCACATTGCTTTGGAACTGCGGAATTAAGAGTGTTACTACGCCAATCGATTATCGGTATATGGTAGAATGGATTGGTCGATTCAAATCGATTATTTTACCTACAACCAAAGCTACCTACACCACACTCAAGTGAATCGATGGCAACGATGGATTAAGGCTGCCTGTCCGCAGAACCGGAGCGGAGAAATTAACCAATCAGGCTGCGTATTTGTGAGGCCCAGAAGAAGTGCATTTAAATCTCAGGAATGTGATTGGTCCAATTTACACATCTCCGCTCCCTTCCGCTTCTGTGGAGTAATACTTACCTGAGAATCCAGCGATGCGATATTATATTGCATTAACCTTGGGTTATTTAGATTAGGAATTAATTTACGTATAATAATAAAATACCTATACTTTACACATTATTATAAGTTGACGTAAATATAGATTTAAAAAATGTGATAAAGTATTAATAACGTTTTAAATATTTTGTTATTTTTGTGGAATACGAAATAACGCCAATTCATTTAAGGACTTGGTGGTTAAACTATATAGAATTAATTAATCATAAGATTTTTACCTATTTATGTAATAAAAACTTCTAAGTGAAAACTGTAGTGTTTGCACTGCACTTCACTCCTCTCCTAACGCAAATGAGTTAGGAGAGGTGAAACGTTTGTTGTGAAATGACTGTGTACCGGACAATGCATGTACGCATTATAATGTAACAAATTAAAGTTATATCAAGTATACTTTACGTACATCTTGGTGAATTACTTTGGAATTTAATAAAAACCATATTTAACATCTTAAAAGTTAAGGTTGTTACGGAAATGTTCTTTGTGCGAATTATATTATTTTTTGATAATTACCTGTTTAATTTCTTGATCATAAGCACCATCCGCTAATATTACGATCCGCACCACAGGGTGCAGGGTGCAGGGTAGGTACAGACCTAACCGTATGTTACACCATCACACACACAGTCTTTATTTACTTAAATACTTATATTATTATATGTATATGCATCAATAATATTGTTTTTCTACTCCTAGGTATATCCGTCATTTATCTAATAAAGATATACTTTACGAAAGCCTTGTATAGTAGGCTACAACGCACATGTGAATTGCATGGCAGTATTTAGCGGAGCTCTGTCAATTTGACAATCATCCGGTAAACAAAAAAAAGCGGAACTCTGATAAGGACAAAACATCTTGTCTATGTCTCTGTCGCTCTTCACGGTTTCTGTAAATAGTTGTCCCGTTTCCTCCTGGTATTATTATTCGCTTGTCATGTCCAGAGGTTACTTGGTCCGTTGTTTACCGGAATGCTGCTCAATCCTTCGTTCTTCTTGCGAAATGAATACTGAATCTTATTGAAAAAACTTTACTTTCATGATAGTTTTGGCTTTATATACAAAAATTACTTGAAATTTGCGGAATATTTAGTCCTGTTTCCTCTTTGTTTTCAGTGACATTCACCGACTTTCAACGTCAGTTACCAAAAATTTGTCGTCACCTGCACAAATTTAATGCATTCATTGTACATCCAAAACAAGCCTTGCATATGGCTAAATAGAAATGTATGTCAAGCGATTAACTTAGTCACCTTTCTAATTAGAAAAAAACAACAGCATATCGGGCCACGCTTAATGTAGGGTTCCGTAGTTGCCCATCCTCCACAATACACGGGCTTAAAACAGCGGTTTTAGGTTTAAATTACGAGAAAGATTTCAAGCTCTATAAAAAGGTCGTAAACGCCAAAGTAACTGTAATTACTTATTACCTTCTGGAAGTTATCGATTATACGCGCCAGATTGAGCGGAATGTTTTAATGCAGTATGGCACTTAACTAATATGTGTAACGTTGTAACGTTCGAAGTATAAGGACACCGCGCGGCACTTACATAATTTTAAAGAAAATTATGAAATTTTGCGAAAACTCAAAAACGGCTTAACCGATTTTATTCAATATAGTTTTCATTGAAAGTACTTATAAGGCCTCATTTTCATGAATTTTTCCATAATTTTTTGACCAATGGTTGAAATGTTAGAGGGGGGAGGGACGCTATTTTTTGGATGTTCGGAGCGAATATTTACAAAACTGCTGACTTTATCAAAAAAATATGTTCGAAGACCCGTATTATTTTTAAAAGACATACACAACAAGAAGTTAACACAAATGTAAATGGTAGACAAACCAAGCAACATGTACAATACAAAGGAGTATAGAGTTCAAACTGTAGGGGTCAAATATATACCAATAAATCCCAATAGCCCTGTTCTAGGTAGTAACATAATATGTTAAGAAACATGTTAGGTCATAGAGAAAAATGTCTAAAACAATCAGCTTTTAAAAGGAATAAGGCCTCTTAAGTCCCTCAATCTGTTCCACCCTATATACGAGTATAGTAACTATACTCTTTCAATCAACCAACCTATAGCCCAGGGTGTTTTCAGCCACGCCATATTACGGATTTTTAACCAATTGACCGCCAAGCGGTCTAGCAATTTACCGTGCCATCACTGACGCCAGAGTAAAAAAAAAAGATGTGCCCCAAAATCAACAGGGATTGAAAAATACTTGTAGCGGTTAGAATTACAAAGTTTTTGATCATTGACATTTGGACAGCTGTGGCCGACGTGGCGTCAGGGGCACGATTTTTTGTTGACGGCCACAGCCGACTGTGGCGCTCAAAAGGTTAATAACTGACGTTAAAACTTAGTTAATGTCACTTGATGTACTTAAAAAAAGAGGAAAGAGGAATCAATATTTCGCAAATTCAAGTAATTTTTGCATTATAACTCCAAGACTATACACAGTAATAAATAGATATAAATAGGATATCGGACAACCTCACACAAATCAATCTAGTCCCACAGTAAGCTCTAGTAAGCTTGTGTTATGGACACTAGATGACGATAAACATACTTATATAAGTAAATACATACTTAAATACAAATGACATCCATGACCCAGGCACAAATATTTGAGTTCATCACACAAATATTGGCCCTTGCCGAAATTCGATCCCAGGACCGTCGGCTCAGTAGGCAGTTGCTTAACCACTGCGCCAACCGCGTCAAGTAATGAAATTCAAGTTTGTTTTTTTCAATAGAATTCAGTATTTATTTTGCAAGGAGGACGAAGGATTAAGCAGCATGTCCCTAAACAACGTTTTGAATCCGGTTGATGACAAATCGCTATCAGTAGCGCTTTGTCAAGGTCGTTTGTAAAAACGTCAGCGTTAAATAATGCAAATATATGACGTATGCACGTTATTGCTGTATGAAAGCTGTTTGTAGCACTAATTCCTAAGCCGGACCGACACTTGTTAGGTTATAATGTCGTTTATCGGGTAGCAACTTTCCCTATAATAATGTAGGAGGAAGGCAATGGCTGAGATATGCGCCATGCTCGTGAACGGGTGCTATTTGCGGGGCCCCACTAGCAAGGGCCAAATTAATTGTGTACTAACAGCTTACAAAATTTCTTAGAGACCATATACATCTCTATGAAGTTTAGTTTCATTACTATTCCTGTATTTCGCACCCGCTCTCGGGAAAATAGTGTCCCGGACTTTTGGGAGGCGTGCACGGAGCCGAAGCCAACGCGTAGATGCCCTTTCGACAATTTAATGGAATGTAGGGTGTACATCGAGCGGATGTTGTCATTATCCGTGTCATGGGACGCACACAGAGACAACGCCCGCTAGGTTAGGCTATGGGGATGAAAGGAGGACTGGCTAATTGGGCTATGGATTGAGACTATCGGGCGTCTGCCAGGAAAAAAGTCTCATGTGTAATGGCACTGGTAGAAGATGACTCGCTTCCCGCTAGATGGGCCCCCACAAAATAGCGACACATGGAGTGGCCTAAGGGCAACGCCGGTGCGGAAGGCTAAGGGTGGAGAGGTGTAATAGGCTTTTAAACCGAAGCTAACTTAACCCCTTACGTTTCTACATCACCCCCGAGCCGCAACTCTCGCGACTCCACTCTGGCCGGCCATTACTATTATTATTAATTCAATACTCAATCATTTATTGCATTCCACAATGTTAGTTTACAGGATACTAGATAAACTTACCCTTTCATTTTTATTAAAAGACACACGAAAGGAAAAATTACAATAAGTTCTGATCCGCATCGCAGGCTTCGTCAGGTGAGATACAACAACAAATCAGCAACAGGCTTCGTCAAATACAAACCAATGATATGATCCACAACAGGCTTCGTCAATTTCGTTAATGAGGCACGCCCCGAATCGTACCTGGCCCAAACGTACCCATCACACTGGCGGCGTTACCACGCTGAATGGCCAACGAAATTTGTTGCACCAGGTACGATCCAGAGCGCGGGTCACAGCCCCTATCCCTAAGCCGGCGGCCCAATTCCTTAATAAAAGCCTTGGCCTCCGAGCCCCAAGGTCCACCAGTCTCCACTGCAATAGGTACAAAATCGTACGCTGGCTCCAAGGCACTGTATTTAGTGTGTTTCACTCTTGCCGCACACTCCGCGGCCGCCCCAGCAGTTCTAATGGTGTGAGTCAAGTGGGACGGAGCAAACGTACTCACACAAGTTGCGTCCCACAAGAGGCACCGACCTTTCTGCCAAGGAACCAACGTGAGACCATCAGGCCTCTTGCCATCAGTTCGACTCAACCCAGGAGGCTCCAAGGTACAAGGTATATTGGCAGACACTAAAGCCCGACGAACCAAATCATTGATTGCATGATGCCTTGCAAATCCGCGCCCCGCGCATCTCTGAAAGCTGAGGCCATGGTGGCCATTCTCCTCAACTGTTACCCCGCAGATGCAACGATGTGGCTCGCATACTTTACAACCAACCCGCAGAGCAACCGCGATTCTTAATGAGTCGTTGTGCAGCAATGTACCCAACTGAGGAGAAGGCAAAGCATGTAGCCACGCTCCTGATTCAGGCTTAGCAACAGCTTTCAAACGCGCCAAATTAAAGCCTGTTGCGTCCGCAAGTAACCCACCGTAGACTTCCCTGCATAAAATGTCATCCCAACCCCTTTGGCTGACGACATTATCAGGCCGTTCGTTACCTTGACACACAGTGGACCATTTGGTGAGTGCCTCAGCGACAAATGGTACCTGGATATTGTCACCATTCAAATGCAATATGCGAGTGACAAGAGCCAGAGTCCCATGAGCTGAAGCTAAGAATGCTACCAAACCGACTTCACGACATCGGCGTATACCTAGACCACAATGGCGGACTGGCAAAGAAGCCTGACACCACTGTGACTCGTTGAGATGGATATTCAGTATGGACTCAAGTGACATTTTGATTGCGTTATCCAGCCTCTCTACATCATCCTCAAATAACCAAGTTGGGGAGGTTCTTAAAATATAAATCATGCGTGGCATCGCAAAACAGTTACGCAATAAAACAAGTGCGACGTGCGATGATAAATTTGATAAATGTACGAGTACTTGAGCCCGTACTAAAGCCAGCTAAATAAACTTAAGTTCTAGTTGTGCATGACGGTGAACTTAATTGTGGACCTGTTGGGCACAGCAAAATCGTGAAGAGAAGACGACTTATGTATTGTTAAACTTACTATTATTTATTATTATTATTTATTTATTACCCAACTTACACTAACAGATAAACCAAACATGTAAGTTATAGGTTATGTTTACAATTTAAAAACTTATCTAAATTATTCTAAATCTAAACTCTAATGCAATCATGTCATCAACATCTAAATATATTTTACACATATTTCGCATCGCGCCGTTATCGCACAGTGGTGGGAGCAACGATGGACTCTAGATATCTTGTCGCTGTGGCCAAGAACCTCGGTTCCGATTGCGAAAACAAGTCCAGCGTGGTGTCGTAGAGCAGTATATTGTTAATGTGGGTTAGTGCCACGTACAAGGGGCTAGTGACGAGGGTCACTGTGCTGGTACTGGGGACCAAAAATAGCGGACGAGGGCGTGGACGCAGTGTACTTCTACTAGGGGGTGGTATCCTAAATGAAACATATTGCAGAAGTGACGGATTTGTGAGCTGCCCCCGTATCAGTCTAAAAAAGTATTTTACCACAGCAAGCTGCCTCCGCGTTTCAAGGCTTTGGTAATTGACCATGCCCAACACAAATAAAGTTGGGTATAACAAGGGATAATAGCCATATACTTTATAGTAGAGATAACGAACAAAAGACTTCTGGATCTTACTACGTATTTAATGTTAAAATTTACTTTCTTAGAATTTCTAAATTTGTTTCTATTTTAATTTTTTTTTATTAAATCTATTTTTTATTTATAATATATTATTATAATATAATGTTATGGAATATGTAACTGGTGAAATATATGTACTTTTATGTTTTTATTGTAGTTTTTCCTCTAAGTATTCTGTTAGTGTATAATAGCTTTACTTGTTTTTTATTAAAGCAGTAATGTCTGCTAACATAAACTAAATGTTTACAAATGAAGCGAAAATTGAAAAATTTAATGATTCGGACAGGATTCGAACCTGCGTTTCCAACGGCTTTCCGGGCCAACACTGGCGTCCTCCCAATTGGACCACCGAATCAGATGTCAGAGCCATTGAATTTTTCAACCAGTTGATAAATTTAATGAATCCTGTCCGAATCATTAAATTTTTCAATGTTCGCTTCATTTGTAAACATATAATAGCTTTTGTTAATAAGGAATATAATTATTTTGTAGGTTCTTATTCAGTCATTTGACACATTTGAGGATTTAAATGAATTTGTTTTATTTTGTTGTGTTGTACATCTGTAAGGAATATAACATTTTAAATTTAATCATCATTTTGCAGAATGTTATTTACTTTGACACCTTTAGACTTTATACATCTCAACGGTATTAAATTATTTATATTGCATGTCGTGATGCCTAGAGACCTTATACATCTCTGAAATATGCAATTTTATTCAGATTATGTGTATCAATTAGGTACCTAGCTATAATATTCTCTCGTAAATATATTGGGACGCTACAGTTAAATGTTTATATCTTTGAAAATGTGTCTTAAGGAGTTGCTGGAACTAAGGTTACGAGTACAAAGAACGAAAGGCAATTTTTTGTAGCACAAATATAGTCTGAGTATTTATTTATTTAATCTTTATAGCACAAAAGAAAACTTATCGTACAAAAGGCGGACTTAATGCCATGAGGCATTCTCTACCAGTCAACCTTCGGGCAAAGCAGATAAATTGTGGGCGGTGCAACTAACTAACAACTAATAGTAATAATAATAGTTTTAAATATAGGTACCTACAGTTGAGTTTGGCTTTCTTCTCAACAGCTCTCTTTCTCCCTTGTGGAATGTCGGTAAATTCAGACTAAGATATGTAAAAGTGCCCTTGTGGCCTACTTGTTTCAACCTCTTTTGCATACCTAATCATATAAAAACAACGGCATTTTTTAAATTTCAGCATCTTCTAGTTTTGCGTGCGTGACCATTGGATCTAAATAATATACAAATTAACAGGTTCGCAATGAAAAAAATTGTCGTAAAAATTACGTATAAAATGTATACATAAAACTGGTTATCACGCCTTTTTCCTTGAGAGCGGCCAGATAAACATGATATGACGTCATTATCCAGTCAATGCCCTGCACCGGTTACATACCCAAGCGGACAGCCTTTTAACCTACTATGGATACATACGGAGGATGGATGGTTTTGCCGTGATAAGACCGAAATATTAATAAATAATATATCATTTATATTCAAGTTAATATTCTCAAACATGCAAAGAAATATAAATAATGACACAAAGGTAAATTAAGAAAGAAAAATTGAATGCGATCCATATCCTAGGGTACATCCTAGGGTATGGCTAATGCGCATAAGCATTTCAAACACATATGACGCAGAGGGCGCTCCATTAGCGTAGAAGAATTATGGAATGAAATGGCAATTAAGGATTTGGTGTGATTGACGTAGCGATTAAATAGCTCAGTTGGGAGAGCAATGCGCCGGAAACGCAGAGGTCGCAGGTTCGAATCCTGCTTGGATTGTAGTGGATCGCATTCAATTTTTCTTTCTTAATTTACCTTTGTGTCATTATTTATAAAAATAAAAATGTGGTATTTCCACATAAAAAAATAGAATCGTAAAAAAAAAGATTCTATAAAAATATGCAAAGAAATGTCGTCATAACATGCGTTATAACAGTTTTTAGGCTCGAAATTACTCAAAGGTTAATGGAGCTAGCTATGCTCGGAGTTTCCTTGCGGGATCGAATCCGAAACGATAAGAATACGCACGAGAACCAAGGTTGTAGATACAGCGCATATAGTCGCCAAACTTAAGTGGCAGTGGGTGGGGCTCATTGCTCCTAGAACCGATGGCCGTTGGGGTGGAAAGGTTCTTGAGTGGTGACCGCGGACCGGAAGACGCTGCGTGGCAAGGCCCACACAAGGTGGACCGACGACCAGATTAGCATCGCACGCAAAAATTGGATCAGGGTGGCGCAAGACCGATCGTTGTGGAGAACTTTGGAGACCATTGTCCAACAGTGGACATCTATCGGCTGATATGTTGATGATGATGATGATTGCTCAAACCTCGATGTGACATTTGGTGACGACCCAGGAACAAATATTCTAGTTCATCACACAAATATTCGAATTCGACGATCCATTCCATTCCGGCGATTCCATTGCAGAGAGGTGTGAGACAAGGAGATGTAATATCTCCGAAGCTCGTCACCAATACAATGGAAGACGCCTTCAAGCTCTTGGAATGGCAAGGACTTGGCTTCAACATAAATGGCGAGTACATCACGCACCTTCGGTTTGCCGACGATATCGTGGTCATGGCGGAGACGTTGGAGGATCTCGGTATAATGCTGGATGATCTCAACCGAGTATCCCAACAGGTAGGCCTTAAGATGAACATGGACAAGACGAAGATCATGTCGAATGTCCATGTAGCACCCACCCCAGTATTGGTTGGGAACTCGGTCCTAGAAGTTGTCGACGAATACGTCTATCTGGGTCAGACGATCCAAGTAGGCAGGTCCAACTTCGAGAAAGAGATCAATCGACGGATTCAACTCGGATGGGCAGCGTTCGGGAAACTGCGAAGTGTCTTCTCATCCAAGATACCTCAGTGCTTGAAGACAAAAGTCTTCAACCAGTGCGTATTATGACCTACGGAGCCGAGACGTGGTCTCTAACTATGGGCCTCATAAGGAAGCTCAGTGTCACTCAGCGAGCTATGGAAAGGGCTATGCTCGGGATCTCTCTACGTGATCGAATCAGAAATGATGAGCTTCGTAGACGAACTAACGTCACCGACATAGCAAACAGGGTTAGCAAACTGAAGTGGCAATGGGCAGGGCACATAGCTCGAAGAACCGATGGCTGTTGGGGCAGAAAGGTTCTCGAGTGGAGACCACGTACCGGCAAGCGCAGCGTAGGCCGGCCACCCGCAAGGTGGTCGGACGACCTGGTCAGGGTTGCGGGGACTCGCTGGATGCGGGTCGCTTCTATCCGGCCCATGTGGAAGTCAATTGAGAAGGCCTGTGTCTAGCAGTGGACGTCCTATGGCTGAAATGATGATGATGATGACACAAATATTTGCCCTGGCTGGGATTCGAACCCTGGACCGCCGGCTCATTAGGCAGGTGCACTACAAACTGCGCCAACCGCGTCGTCGTCATTATCAATGACGACGACGCGGTTCACTACTAGTGACATTACTAATTCCGTATCTTATATAGCAGGGTTTGTCCGTAGACTGAAATAGGCTGCTACCAGTGGGATGAGCTCTCCCATACTTTTACTACGTGGCTTCAAAAATGACATTTGCTCTTTATGTAACTAAAATAAAATACTAGCTTAATCCCGCTCATCCCACGGCAATACTAAAATTTTCGGGATAAAAAGTAGCCTATGTGTTAATCCAGAGTGTCAGCTACCTTCATACCAAAATTTGACAAAATTGGTCAGGCCGTTTGAGCGTGAAGAATTAACAAACAAACACATAAACGCACTCACAAACTTTCGCCTTTCAGACCAGAAAGGCTACTCCTGTGTTCGAAATTCGATCGTCGTCTAGTGCCTCTTGATCTTCTGTCAAACTATAATTTGGGCGAGTGGGACTGCACTATACGACGGTTGAATTCCGATGTTCGAATTTCGAAGCCATTCAGTTCTAGTGTTGATATTATAGTAGATTTGTTAGTCCGCTGTTTTCTAACATAATTGTGCGCATCGGGTTACAAGCATGAAATTCCTACCACAGATAGTGTTCCTTGGTGATTATTTTCAGATGTGGGAAGTCAGATTCGTCCCCTGTGAGGCGTGAGAGCGAAGTGAATAGGACCAAGTATACCTCTTTTCTTTCTTTATTGCTGGTCAGTTAAGTCTACTAGGACTTGTCTGGTATCGTTTCCGTGTAAAACGGATAGCAGAAATTCATTTTTTATGTTATATATGGGTGTATGGCCGAAAAGGTGAAAATCTAAACAGGTTTTTTTTATTCAGTGAGGTAAATTAGTTGAATTTCGTTAACATTTTCAAATTTTAATTATTATTTTAAAAGGCTTATTTAATCTAGTTTCTAAAAATATATGCATATTGGGCACTTCTCATACAAATAGTAGCTTAAAATATAAATGTTTAAGTCGGCGTAACCAACGTAAATCTCCGCACGCATCCTATTTCGCTTCATTAAATACATTAAATAATGATTATTAACAAGCTTTTACATACAATATTAACCAATTACGTCTTAGAAAATCAAATTTATGTAATTAAAAAAAAAATCTAATGTATCTCGAGCACACGGGCTAATCTCAACATCAACAATTTATTTAAGTTACTGTTTGTATGAAGAGTGCCCAACGTGTGTATAGATTTAAAAACTAGATTAAATTTGCTGTTCTGAAATATTTTTGTAAGTTGTAAATATTAAGGAAATATAACTAATTTATCTCCCTGAATGAAAAACCTTGTTGTGATTTTTACCATTTCGGAAATACACCCATATTTTTAAATGGTACTATGAATAAACAACATAAAAAATGATTTTTTGATATGTGTTTTACATGAAACGATACCACACAAGCCCTAGTAGCGTTAACTGATCAGTAATAAAAAAAGAAAAAGAGGACTCCTTTGTCCTATTCACCCCGCTTTCCCGCCGCACAGGGGACAAATCTGACTTCCCTCTACATCTGAAAGTAATCACCGCAGAATACTCTATCTGTGGTATAAATTTCGTGGCTGTATCCCGATGCACACAATTTCGTGACTTAGCAAAATGTACTAGAGCACGCAGGCTAAGCTTAGCATCAATATTTTTTTCACGGTACTTTTTGTATGAGATGTGCCCAATATGTATACATTTTTAAAAACAAGATTAAATTTTCTATTTAGTGATATTTTTTTTAATTGTCAATATTCAGGATATATAACTAGGTAACTTATCGTTCTGAATAAAAAAAACTTGAGGTGATTTTTACCTTTTCGACAATGTACCCAAATTTTTATACCAAACTATTCTTAAATTAATTGCTGATATCTGTTTTACACGAAAACGATGCTACACAAGCCCTAATAGCCTTAACTGATCAGTAATAAAAAAAAGGAGCAGTACTTGGTCCTCTTCACCCCGCTCTCCCACCACGAAGGGGACGAATCTGACTTCCCTCCACATCTGAAAATAATCACCGCGGAACACTCTATGTGTGGTAGAAATTTCATGCTTGTAACCCGATGCGCACAATTTCGCGCCTTAGCAACTCTACTATTAAACTATAAATAAAACTAACAAGTGCGTTCGTAGAATTCACAACACAATAACATATCGTCACTTGTAATATGAATAAAGGTTACCGCCAAATCACGATTTTTCAGTAGAAGCCAAAAACGAAATTGCAAATTAAAAAAACTTCAGTAGCATTTATTTTCCTAATCTGATTAAAATGGTGTATAGTAGTTATAGCTTAATTTTGTAAGATCTTTCAGTTGATAATGGTCTCCAAAAGGCTGCTATGATAGTTTAGAAAATAGCGTGGCTCTTACGTTAATTTTTTTCCAAAAATTAGGAGTTACGTTAACACAAGTCAACATTGATTTCAAAAAATGCAGAACTATTTAAAGTAAGTCCAAAAAGGTAAAAAAAACTAACGTAAGCGACACACCTTTTTTAAAACGTGGACTAAGGTACATTAGCGAAATTCAGCTATGGAACTTTTAAACTTATCCGATTGTAATAAGGTTTAACATAGAGTTATTTCTTGTTTTTCAGTTAATTCGTGGCAGGATAGTAAGTCGTGATAAAAACCGGTTTATAAGCGGGAAACAGTTTCTTTTTGTTTATAAAAACCAAAATTGGTAAAGGCACCTTTAGATTTAAAGAGTATTAAAAAAATACTTAATTTTCTTTCCAATCTGATACTTTTCCTAGGTTTCTGTTTTTCCTCATTTTGCTTTTCTTTCTCCCTTTCCTACAATATTTATGTACCCTTTTTCCCTACGACTTTTACTGCACATTCTGCTTTCCCTTTTTCTCTTTCTTTTTTATTTCCTTCTATTTAGTTTTCTTCGTATTTATTACCTTCTTTCTGTTCCATTCATCAACTCCCTCCTTTTGATTTTAGTGACTTAAGTTTAAACTTTAGCTTTACGTTGTATAATTTCGTTTAAATAATCAATTTTGTCTTTACAAAGCCTAAGTCATATTTTCAGTGTAAGGCTTGTCCCTGTCGGAAACTAGCCGAATGATCTTTATTTGATTCTTCATTAGTAATTTGACCATCTCCTGGCAAACTAGTGACTAAATGTTTCTACACATAATTAGTAACTCACTCTCACATCACTATTATGAACTTGAACGTCAACGAGTAAATTTACGACTGAAATGCTTCGAATACCTTGTAAGCTGCTGTTTTCTCGCAAACTACTTATTTGAAGCATCATTGATGTCCCGTTATTAGTAGAAAGTATGGCCCAGCTCAACGCCTTTCTCTGGCTGAAAAAAATAATGGTCAAGGGGCATGCAAATGGTCAACGTATTTTATTGAATAATCGCATCAATACAATGACATTACGTTGGATACGTAGGCTACTGAAAAAAATGATTGCGACTATCTCAATGTTACTAACCTAAGATAAGTCTTTTATTACATTTCGAGTAACATATGTGTGCATTTTTTGTTACAAAAGTAAGTACAAAATACCTCTATCCTCCTTAGAACATAATTAGGATATTAAGTAATTACTGGCCACTTTGTGAAATATCTCCTCTTGGGAGTCGCAAGACTGTTAAGTGTATATAGTGAATGGACTTAAAATATGTAATATAGAGAAAAATATGATAATTTACTACAGCAATAAAATTGTATAACTATTTTCCTTTGTGTATAACATATCGTTGTGAACATTTTACAATACAAATACAGAATATTTACTGTTTATTGCACATCTAATAAGAAATAATGATACAGAACATGACTTATAATAGAGGTAGACAACAGGCAGATTATGAAAAGATTTCATTTTTTTCTGACAAATATTGTTTTATAATAGTATTATTATTTTTATTTTTATTTAATTAAAACAAGATTATTATGAGGGCGCATTTCTCAAATTTGAAATCAGCATAATGGTTTTATCAAACCATTTTTTATCGCAAGTGTTCATATCCTTCTTAATTATCATATCTATATTAATATATCATAGCCATGTTAATTAACAATGGAGCATAAATCTGGGGGCACGGTAGTGCCCCCGCCAAGACGAACAAAAAAGAAGCGGGCACTACCTACCTTTTCTCGAACCGTTTCGTCTCATATTCAAACGCTCATAGTTTCGTCCCAGTTAACACTAGAGCGCCCAAATTCTCAGGTTAAGATGCAGTTAGCAAACATATAAAATGTACAAAATTTAATTGATCTAGCTTTTATACTTTAGGTTTTATAGGTACCTAAAATACGCCGATTTTGCCACTCACTCACTGACGTATCAAAACCTCTGGGGTACTTCCCGATGACCTAGAAAGCTGAAATTTGGTATGTAAGCTAGTATTAGTACACAAACAACAAAATAATTCTAAACCTTGGAACTTTTATCCCCCAACCCTTTAAACTAGGGGATGGAAGTTTGTATGAAACTTCCGCAAATTTTGATACTAGAGGTCTGAAAATTGAAACCTATAGGGACTCATTGTTATAAATCAAATACATATTGTAGGACTTTTAAAAAATCACCCCCCACCCTTTAAATAAGGGGATGGAAGTTTGTATGGGTTTCCCATAATAGGGGATAAAAGTGTATATATATATGGGGCTAAACTTAAGTATTTCTTAAATACACAATTGTCTACTTCAGTTGACGCTCAAGAAACCCTACAGCCCAAAAAAATAAAAAAAACTAAAGCACCTTACAAAAAGAAATGAGATCCCACCAAAAACATTTCATGTAAAATTGACGGCCAAGACTCACATTCTCATAACGCTTTCGCTGTAAAAAAGTTATCAGATCCCAGGAAAAGCCAAGCCCCTAAGCCCCGACTTTACTAACCCCACCACCTTGGTTTAAAAAGTATGGCATCAACTGGCTTCAAGCCCCTAAACCCGGAGTTTACTAACCCTACACCTTTGTTTCAAAAGTATGGCTTGGCCGTTTCATAGACTACCGTAAATAAGTCTAGCGGACTGTCCGGCCTATATCGTAAGGAATTAAGTTTATAAGTATATATTATCAAAGACATAAACTTAGTTTCTTGATACCATATGGGCCAGACGGTCCGTTGGACTTATTTACGGTACTCTATGAAACGGCCAAGCCATACTTTTGAAACAAAGGTGTAGGGTTAGTAAACTCCGGGTTTAGGGGCTTGAAGCCAGTTGATGCCATACTTTTTAAACCAAGGTGGTGGGGTTAGTAAAGTCGGGGCTTAGGGGCTTGGCTTTTCCTGGGATCTGATAACTTTTTTACAGCGAAAGCGTTATGAGAATGTGAGTCTTGGCCGTCAATTTTACATGAAATGTTTTTGGTGGGATACAGTCTGACCAAAAAGAGTAGAAATTAAAAAGTGGCAATACTGTTAGTGTCGTCCCTTTCTAATCAATCTAAGAAAAAGGAATACGGTACAGAATAACACTATGAACATGTTTTGGTTACTTTTATAGTGCAAATTCGTCACATGATAGTTGCTGACATCACTATTTTAGTACTAACAAGCGTTTCACGACACTTTTACACCTCAACTACAGAGCTGATTTGACACCGCGAGAGCCTTTATGAAATGTTTATAGAATTAATCAGTGATAAAACTAGGGCCTCTTTGGGGTTCTGTAAACATGAACACTATTTAGCACGTCCAAAAACTTTCCCAGGAATTTTATAGTACTAGTTTTTGTTACTTGGGGCATGTAACACGAATTAAGGAGTCAGTTACTTGGTTTCTGGTTCAGGCCATACATTTTTGTGTGTCAGATAGTCCTCTACTGCAATAATATGCCTTTGACATTTATTTATTTATTTAACCTTTATTGCACAAAAGAAAGAACTTATCGTACAAAAGGCGGACTTAATGCCAATTCATTGTTCAGTATGTCAGTAAGCCAATGTTATATACGCAAGGGCCAACTCCTGCTCCTGAATCGGTCCCTCAATGCTGAGGATCGTGACTCTGCAGACGTAGTCTAGCAAGTATTCTTCTCCATGACGCTCGATAGCTGCCTGTTAAGAGGCGTCATTCCTTTAAAAAAAAATTTTTTTCATATTATGACTAATACATATATAGATAATTTCAACCAACTTTTTGGAGTGAATAATACTTTTCTCTGATTTCTATGTAGTAACATAGCTATTTCATGCTTTAATTGCGTGCAGTCAAAAATAAGTTGAAAAAACTAATTTTCGGCGTGAATTTTGTCAATTTCGAGTAGTTTTTGAAACAAAAATTATCAATGAAAAATTCAAACTGTAGGTTTCAAATATATACCAATAAATTCCAATAGCCCTGTTCTAGGTAGTAACATCAATAGGTAATAAGCTAAGAAACTTGTTTGATCATAGAGAAAATTTTCTAAAACAGTCAGCATTTTAAAAGGAATAAGGCCTCTTAAAGGGCTGCACCTTAGAATAAATATGCCTAGAACGACTGATTTTCGAAGGATGAAGCCGGTTTCGGTTTTTTGTGCGCGTTGTAGTATAAACAATTTGTCAATAATTATTCATATAATGAATAACAAAATAGGCTCGTTTATTTACCACCACAGAACCAGTTATTTATGTTAGTACGAAGTTAAATTTCTGCCCATCCGTATATAAGGGAATTTATATCGATTCCGGCCATTTTGTCTCCGCGCTCTGAGTAAACATGTTATCATTGATACTACTGGTGGTTGTGTGCGGGTGTTCTTTGCTGGCCTTACACCATGTACATAGAAAAAGGAGGAGGTATCATGAATTGGCAGCTTTGGTTCCGACGTTTGAGGGCCGCTTGCCTGTTGTAGGGCATATGTGCAAGCTGATTGGTGGGAGTGACAGTAAGTAATAAATTTAGACTTTTTGAAGAGGGGAGTAAGTAGTAAATGGCATTGGCGGGGTGCAACCAGATATTTGCGCTTATCAGATGAATACAGGGTGTAATCGTTAAGTGCAGCCAGGCGATAATTCCGTAAATATATGAGAGATATCAGAAAACTTTAAATTGATATCGAAAGTGAGTTACCCAATGAGTAAAATTACATTATATTTATTTTTAATACAAGCAAAAATATCCCAAATATTAACTTCAAATCTCCCCATATATTTAGTACGACGACTTACAGCCTCCAAGAACGTCGGCGTCGTAAGAGATAAAACTGTTTGAGATTCATTATTTGCACGAATAAACTGTAATAAAATAATAAAACTGTAACATTTCTTTTAAACACGGCTTATGGTCCTGTAAGCCAATTTTTGTTTTTGTACTATGAACTTTAACGACACACACGGACCTACTCAGTGAACTGCGGGGTGAAACTCCGTGTGTAGGTTGCTTTATAAAACAATTGAATGAAAATATCTAACTTTTATATTCATTTAAAGCCGTCAGATAATAATAGATCAGGACGTGTAACTACTTGAAAATGATAATTGATTGATATGGATAAGAGGATAAAAAAAAACAATTCATAAATCATTTGATAATGGTGAAATGAGAAGAGAAAGTAGTAGTAGTTACTTTTAGTCTTTCAACGAACGGCGTAGGTACTAAATGTATGGGAGGGTTTTTTAGTTAATATTTAGCATATTTCTGCTTTTATTTAAAAAAGTTATTAATGTAATATTACTCATTGGATAACTCACTTTCGATACCAAGTTGATGTTTTCTGATTTCTGCTATATTTACGGAATTATCGCCAGGCTACACTTAACGATTACACCCTGTATATAACAATTGTATACTACCGAGTGCCATAGTCGCCTAAGCTCTTTAAATAAAGAAAAAATAAGGATTACTGACAACATCAAAAGTAGCTAGCAATTTTACTAACTAACAGGTTTACGTCAAATTGTACTAAAATAGGCTTTGTATAATTCTTGAAGTAATTTTTTTTTCGATGATCCGTGCTATAAGGATCTAACTATAAGCTGCGGGTCATTTTTATTCAATGTTTTTTTTTTAATTGTCAATTTGATAGTTCTGAATAAAATCTAGTTTTCAACAGAAAACGACTGAAACGAAAGTAATCCAAATTCTAGGAGCAAGTGCAAATAATAAGCACCCCACACCAATCTTGTCTGTTTGACCTTATTGACTGGTAGAGAATGCCTCATGCCATTAAGTCCAGCATCTGTTCTTACTTGTAATGTGTCATAAAGTTTGAAGAATAAATAAAAAGTACTTACTGAGGAGTGCCGATTCTCCATGGATCCCATCTTAATTTTGATCAAAATGATACCATCTGATCAAATTGAGTGCGGTTTTTTTCTGTCGAAAGATTTGTCCACCGAGATGGTTCATAGCTATGTTTGATGGAAATGGGACCAGTAGTTTCCAAGATATTCGGATTTAATTGGGACAAGACGGCTCCGCTCCCCTCGCTTCAATGGAGACGCACCCTTAAAAGGGCTGGAAGGGCCTACAAATGTACATAAACATAAATAAAGAAATTGTAAATTATTACATCGTTTATTTCAGGATTTTGGGAAAATATGCAGCAAGTAAGCACAGCGGCTGAAAAGGGGGATGGTGTCATGGCTCTCTGGGCGGGTCCCACTGTCATATTTTGTGAGTAATCAGTAGTAACTACAAGTATTATCTACTAACTTACTTTACCTTCGAGTTTTGGTATAGGTTTATTATGCAACTGGACTATACATGCACTTTTAGAAGTCAGAGTGGTTCCCAGAGAGTCGTTCCCAAAAATGGGACGTCAAGACATATCAGAAGATAAGTTATACCACAAGATTAATAGTTTCTTTTTATAAATTACACAATACTTATGTGATAATTCATTGGCTTGCCCAGAGATAGAATGATGAAAATCATCAAGAGTCTAATCCCATTTTAACTGGCCGGGCTAAGTTCGCACCTGGTATGTATAGCGCCGGATACAAATGAGATGCAAAGCTACCTAACGCAACCGATCACGTTTGTTGTATGGGAACCCCTTTAAATATTTATTTTATTCAGTTTTTTTGCATTTTTTTGTTATAGCGGTAACAGAAATACATCATCTGTGAAAATTATAACTGTCTCGCTATCAGCCTGAAGACAGACGGACGGACGGAGTCCTAACAATAGTCCCGTTTTTACCCGGTCCCAGCCCGTAATAAAAACTTATTTTCCAGTTATAAACGACCCGGACGATGCCCTGACCGTGCTGAACTCGTGCTTGGAGAAGAGTTACTTCTACAAGATGGGCTCCAGTTGGGTCGGCGATGGTCTTATTACTGCCAATGGTAAGCGCTTTCTTCTATATTTTTGTCATAACTTGTAAAATGTATGTATTTACTAGTTGCGCCGCGCGGTGTTACCCGCTCATCCCACGGGAACACTACATTTTTTCGAGATAAAAGTAGCCTATGTGTTAATCCAGGGTGTCAGCTACCTTCATACCAAAATTTATCAAAATTGGTCCAGCCGTTTGAGCGTGAAGAAGTAACAAACACATAAACACACTCACAAACTTTCGGCCTTTAGTGTGATGTTGGTAGACCAACACTTCCCAAGATAGAGACTACTTCTGGGAAGAAGCGACGTAGAAATCATATTTGAATACTAGAGGGCATTTTCTTCCTCGTTAAACTTTTTTCTTTACCGTGGTCGAGCCAAAAAGTATCCTATAACCACCTTTTGATGTCCAGCTATCCCAGCCCTTTCGGCGTGTTGAGCGGACAAGTTTGTTTCCAACAGACTGCTCCGTACGGCTGGCGCTATGTGCCAAAATAAATTATGTTTCGCGCTTTCAAGATTTTTACCGAAATAATCTGTCTCCACTGACAACTGATATAGATGATAGTATCGTCATTTCCTAATCCACAGTGCCCACGTGGAAACGCAACCGTAAGCTGCTAAACCCGACCTTTAGTCAACACGTGCTGGACGGATTCCTGGCTATCTTCAACCGGCAGTCAGCGTTGCTGGCCCAGGATCTGGAACCTCTGGCTGGGACTGGGGAGTTTGATCCCACGGAGTACATTATTGAGAGGACGCTGGAGACCGTCTGCCGTAAGTTGCTATGATATATATAGTTTTTTAGCAGTCAATTCTTGCTATCTGACCTTCGTTCCCCGTCCCTTTAAGGGCCTAAAGATGTATCCAGCAGGGTGAAACACGTAGCCAGAAAAGCATAAAAAAAACGTATAAAAAGTGTAGTGTGATTGGGAAAGAAATTTTCCCCAACTTAACTGGTGTGAAGTTGGGTCAGTTGTAATCTTTTTGGTCAAATAAAGGTTAAAATGTTGTTTTCACGATAAAAGAAGTACCTAATGATTAATAGTCTATACACCTTTAAATACATTGGTATCTATATCAGGTCACGTTGATGCAAGTAGGGTAATTAGTCGGAATAAAACATGATAATATAAGATTAACCGCAAATTAGCAGGTGCTTCGCAGATAACAGGAAAATCGAGGGACTTTTTAGCCTTATTGTCCTCTGCGCAGTTTAAAATTTTAAGGAAAAACCTTATGTTGATGGTAGTTTTAACTAGCTAACTGATCATAGGTTTAGATAATTGTAACAAAATGATACCTACGGTAAATTCTTTTGTGTACTTCTTTGCTTACTTATAGTTAATAGCCGTAAATTGGGCCCCAATTAACACGTTGGCTGCCATGAGCATCACAGTATTCAGAGTATTGTTTAGCGAATTTTTTTGGTACCAGAGTCAAACTTTGAATGCCATTTTGCAAAGGATACTCTATAGTTACTTACTATAACTTGATTATTTCTAATTTTTCAAATAGAAGGTTAAGCGATCCCACCGGTGAAGCTCATGGCATCTCAGTAATAGAGCGATGCTTTGAGCATCACCGGTGGGATCAGTATTAAATTTGTATCGGACGTGGGACGAATACCGTAGGTGTAGTATGGTGGGCAGCCAACGTGTTAAATGGAGCCAAGCCAGGTAAAAGAATGGACAACATTTAGGAGTGTATAAAGTTTATTCAACAATCTATCAAAGTAGAAATGTGTTTATCCCTGATTTAAATCGGCAACGTTATAAACAAACAGTGTAACCAGGCCAACATAATGTGTAGGTATCTCCAATTTTGAACAGAATAAAACCAATCTTAAACATAAGAGGTGCGTTTAATATAAGATTAGTATAGAAGATTACCAGCTTTGCTTAGTTTTAGTGACTCAGCTCTGTTACTTGACTTTAACCATACCCCTTGACCATTTAGGCGACATTAAATTTGACTATGTTCTCATTAACCAGTTTAATTTGATGAGGTTATAAATTATGTAACTCACAAATTTTCATAGCGCATATCCGTTATAGGTAAAATTATGCCAGATTATATTTATTATATTTGTTTCAGAAACTGCCGTCGGTATCTCTCTGGATGACAAGTCGGTGATTGACGTAAAATACAAGAAAGCGGTGGAGACGGCTTTCGACGTGCTCGCCCGACGCCTTGCCAGCTTCTGGCTTCACCCTGACTTCATCTACCGCTTCACCGCACTCAAGCAGACAGAAGATGACGCGATGGCTACCCTCCACAACATGTCTAGAAGCGTACGTATTAAATAGTAACCCTGCAGATACTGCTTTCAAGAGGCTAGCTGCTTAAGGATTGCTCTGCGTTTTATATTCCTTCGATGAGTATCGCCATTAACACTTTCTGCTTCATCTTGATTTCATCAATTTAATTTTTTGTATGGGAACCGGGATTTCCTGGGATTTTCGCATCGGAGATCCCAGGATTGCCGTACTCTCTATTCTCAGTCCGAAATCACTCATCGACTAAACCAGACACTCTAAAGTTACGCTTCAAGAAGCTTTCGAAGTGCACAGCAGCAAAAAATTACCTTAAACTTAGGTTTACTTTCCTCCATCCTCTAGTAGCAGTAGCCCGGTTGTGGCCACGGCTTGTGGTACAAGGCGGGTTATATCATGAGGGGGATTCCTACCATTCAAAAAAACTTCAGGTGTTTTTAATATTTTTAGCTACCCCCCAATGTTAAACACTCTTTTTATACTGCTGTTTACGTATTCATGTTATCAATTTATCATTCTTGAAATTCCTATCGGACCAGTAAGCGCAGCGTGGGACGTCCACCTACAAGATGGACAGATGACCTTATAAAGGTCGCCGGAAGGCGCTGGATGCAGGTCGCTTCCAACCGGTATATATGGAAGTCCAAAGGGGAGGCCTATGTTCAGCAGTGGACGTCCTGTGGCTGAGATGATGATGATGATGATGAAATTCCTATCTCTAAACTTTTGGTGAAAACCACGGGATAAGTTTGTTTATTAGTTGACGTGCTGTGTTTAAACACACTTAATGACTAAAATTTTTATTGTGACGTAACTGAGAGCACTTACCGGTTTTGCCGGTCGCCATATTGCCTCAAATACCTAAAAAAATACAAGTAAAAGTATGCCGACGGCTTTTGGTATTATTTTCCTGTTATAAAACGCTCCATCGCGCCTTAGTGACCAATCTTTTGAAACTTTTTACAAGCGTTTATTTAACTTGCAATGTTTCTAACCATATAATATTATGTAAGTTCGGGTCAAATTGTGCAAGAACGATTTGAACCTCCTATTTTAAATCCTCGGAATCTCTTGGGGTGACATTTTGTAGGGT
Source organism: Apotomis capreana (assembly GCA_947623375.1). Classification (NCBI taxonomy): domain Eukaryota; kingdom Metazoa; phylum Arthropoda; class Insecta; order Lepidoptera; family Tortricidae; genus Apotomis; species Apotomis capreana. Next base: position 14,612,401 of record OX392519.1, read on the forward strand.
AATACTTATACTGACATTACCTCGACGACATTCGAAATTACATACTAATACAGTGGTCGGATTAGGGTGCGCAATTTCCTGGTACTTCGTAGCGTAATATTAATATGGATATGACTTAATCCCGGGACTATAAAAAAAAAGTAAAAAAAATATGTTTCGTTTTTAAAATATTACTCAGTTATAAAAAAGGTAGATTATACAGGCGTCAATAATATTATTATTTTTCTACTCCTGTTCTTTTATTTGTCATTTTTATAATAAAGCCTAGTAAAAGTTTATGGTACTCACAGCTAAACGATGTTATACAATGTCGCGTAAAAGGGGTATTCCAAAAATCCCAGGGGCCTATCCATATTAAGTATAGCATAATAAATGGTTTACCATCGTTTGCTAAACAACTTTTTACAAATAATCACTTAACAAACAACGATTCACAAACTATTCATTTCACAAACCTGTCATTCCTTAAAATGCTCATTTTACAAATAATTACTTGACAAATATACATTTAGTAACTTTGACGCTTTATAAACATATTAAAACACAAAGTTTCATTTAAAAAATGTTCATTCACGAATAAATCGTTTTAAAAATCAGTTAATTTTCAAAACGTAATTGATAAACTATAGTTTCATAAAAATATTAAAAATATCTCTCTATGTAACGAAACGCAGGACATAAAGAGGGGTCGTTTCTGCTGTTTTTGGGCTTGAATTAGATTGAATCTTGTAGATTACGCTAAAATATGCATGTTGTTCTGTAAACTTTAACGATATTTACCGAGATATTTGGGTTCAAAAAAATATTCTTTCAATGTTTGCCATTTTTAGGTAAAATTAGATTGAGTGATGTTCCATTTTTTAAGCAAGCATTTTGACGCTCCGCCATACATGGTCAAAACCTAACCTAACCTACAGTTTTTGGTTTTTGAGCCATGTTACCTAAAAAACCTCAATATTTCGGTAAATATTAATCTGAGCCAGAAAGTTTAAATAACAAAACATGCTTATTGTAATATGTTTTATAAAATATATTAATAAAAATGAGGTAATATATTGACATACATTTATTTGTCTCCGATTTTTTTCTAAGTCTCGGAGCCCTTTAAAATGAGTAACATTAGAATCTCAATATTTCCGTAAATATTAATCCCACCAAAAACATTCTGTAAAAAATTAGCCAAGTCTCGATGGAGCTGCTTGTTTATCTCTAAAAAGTCATGAAATCTAGACAAAGTCATACCAAGTCTAAGGTTCCTTACTGCGATTTCTTTATTATTATAGTTAATGTTGTGTGACTAGGCCGTTGAAGGGTACACCAGTATGGGCTATTATCTCGCTTAACAAACATAGGTAGTTACAACAGATATAACATTACGTGTAAACAAAATTGACTTATAGCGGTTCTGACAGACACAGATTGGTGCAATGGTGTCATGGAGCACCTGGTTTTGTACCCTTGTGTACCCTTCAACGGCCAAGTCACACAACATTAACTATAATAATAAAGAAATCGCAGTAAGGAACCTTAGACTTGGTATGACTTTGTCTAGATTTCATTACTTTTTAGAGATAAACAAGCAGCTCCATCGAGACTTGGCTAATTTTTTACAGAATGTTTTTGGTGGGATTTCACTTCTTTTTGTAGAAACGTGGGCATATTGTTTTATAACAACCTGCTAATTAACTTTAGCAAACCTCACGAAATAATAAGCGAAATCAACGAAATGCAAATAATAATCCCTCCTAATCCCTAGCAAACGTTTCCAAGCGCAGTAGAAGAATGTCGTAAACGACTGTAACGCGGCCGGTTGCCACTTCGCCATATAAGATTATCGGAAAAACAAACGACGGCGCGTTTTAAAATACAGTCAGCGCCATCTAGCGACGTGTGCGGGTATCACCGCCACTCTTAGTCCAATGCATTATATTTTGAACAAATTTTGAGCGAAATTAATATTTTGGTGTAATTTGTTTATTTAATTTGTGTAATGTTCGAGTAGAATAAAGTTAATCGTTTGACTATTTCTTCTTGTAAACTTGTAAGTATTAGTATAAAAGCCAGTCTAGTCTTGTCCAGAGTTTTCCTTTAATTTTATTTATATGCGTACTAAAAGCGGAAGGGGAGGCATTCACCCAACGGGTACGTATTACAATGCCGAAGTTCAAAATACCGAATATCATAAGACCTATGGACGGAAGGCCGAAAATTAAAAAATGTCAAATGTTTATTTGACCGAAAGTTTAACATCCCGAAAGAACGTTTGACTGAAAGGATGAAATACCGAATATTATAATCCCGAAGACTGTAATCCCGAAGAATGTAATCCCGAAGACTGTAATCCCGAAGATTATGATCCCGAAGACTATGATCCTGCCTGAAGGTTGTAATCCGGAATATTATTTAAACTCTCGAGAATTATCTCGTATTTCTGTTGTCTTACAGATTCTAATGTTTATTTTATACAAAGAATATTAACCTAAATTACGTAACCTACTTGCCTACTACTATACTTACTATTTATAAGTGAACTCTTCTGTGGAACCGATCTGCTCCGGCGCTGTGGGATGTGCAGCCCCTCCGCCCTAGTACGTTAGTACTCTTTATTATACTGTGGCCCTAGCGTAAGAAAGTGCGGGCATCAAGCGAGTCGCAGCGGCTGAGGCTGGTCGCCGAAGGTGACTAAAAAGCCGAAGCTGCGGAGGCGAGCGTTGCCACAGAACCGAAGCTGTCAACCCCGATTCCACGTGGTCTTGTCTGCCCTACCCCTAGAGTGTATATAAAAGCCCGGAGGCGCGGAGGGAGGGCAGCCCCCGGCCGCCGTAAGAAAGTGCGGGCATCAAGCGAGGCGCAGCGGCTGGGGCTGGTCGCCGAAGGTGACCAAAAAGCCGAAGCTGCGGAGGCGAGCGTAGGTGCCGCACTTTCTTACGCTAGGGCGGAGGGGCTGAACATCCCGCAGCACCGGAGCAGATCGGTTCAACGGAAAAGTCAGATTAGTTAGTGTCCTGACACTTTTAAAGTGCTCATTGACGGGATTATAAAATTTCGAGATATTAAACATTTTGGGATTATGAAATTTCGAGATTTTCAACTTTCGATTTTCTGAAAATAGGTAATTTGAGCTTCGGTTTATCGAATATCGGATTTTTGAACGTCGGTATTTCAACTGTAGGTATTATGAAGTTTCGGGATTTTAATACGTAACCCGCCCAGCTGTGGGACGCTATAGGCTAGATTAAATTAGATGTATCACACTACGCTGGATTTTTGCAATGACAGTCGATTTTTTTATGTACCAATAGTAGAAGGGGGCATTACCATATCTCTAATACAGCTGAGACCAGCTGAGGGTTCTTCATCAAATAAATAATAAATAAATAAATATCGGACAACCTCACACAAATCGATCTAGTCCCAAATTAAGCTCTAGAAGACTTGTGTTATGGGTACTAGACGACGATAGACATACTTATATAGATAAAGATAGCTTAAATAAATAGAACAACCATGACCCAAGCACAAATATTCGAGTTCATCACACAAATATTTGCCCCGGCCGGGACTCGAACCCAAGACCGCCGGCTCAGTAGGCAGGTGTTTACAAACCGAGCCAAACTTACTCACGTCGTAGAAATCGAATAACGCTCGACATGTTTCGAATCGGTACGCGATCCATCATCAGGAGAGACGATCAGTCGCGACGGCGGCCAACCGAACACAACAAGTTGAATATTTTTGTAAAGGCGGTATGTCGATCTCTAATAGTTTGGTTGGGCTCTTGTGTTTTCTAATCAGAGTACTCCAGATCTTCGATTATCCTAGTTTTTAGGGTTCCGTACCCAAAGGGTAAAAACGAGACCCTATTACTGAGACTTCGCTGTCCGTCCGCCCGTCCGTCCGTCCGTCCGTCCGTCCGTCCGTCCGTCCGTCCGTCTGCCACCAGGCTGTATATCAAGAACGGTGATAGCTAGGCAGTTGAAATTTTCACAGATGATCTATTTCTATTGCCGCTATAACAACAAATACTAAAAATAAAATAAAATAAATATTTATGGGGGGCTCCCATACAACGAACTTGTTTTATGGTACGGAACCCTTCATGCGCGAGTCGGACTCGCACTTGGCCAATTTTATAGTTTTCGCTTTATGTGGCCATTAAACCCTAACTCTGTACCAAATTTCAGCTCTCTGAATTTATGGGAAGTACTACTTCTTTACTGATGATCATGAGTGAGTGAGTGTCGTAAATGCGAAACTTTGCTTTCGCTTAACTTCGGAACTAAATGACCTACAGACTTGAAATTTTGGATTTTAAGTATGTGATTATAGCTTACTGGATGACAAAAATTTCTGCGTTCTGGTCTTATCCAGAGGTGCTCAAATAGGGGCCTGAAAATGCGGCGAAATGGTTCCAGTAAAGGATGGTACGGCAGTGTTTGCTTCGCGCTCGACTTGGCGGGGGCACTGCCGTGCCCCCCGATCTAACAAAGAAAGTTAAAATAACAAAACATGCGTTCACACCATGATGATTTATTAAACGAAATGTTTACCAAACGATGCATTTTTTGAACGTTATTTTATCATTCGTTATTTTGTTAATTGACTATAATAATAAATGAATAATTTGTTAAATAATGTTTTGTGATCTGATGTTTTGTCCAATAAATAATTTGTATCATGATCTATTTGTAAATCGTTAATTTGTCTAACGTTGTTTGTAAAATGAGTATTTATGAAACGTTGTTTAGCAAGTGATTGGCTACCATAATAAATATCGGACAATTAATATGGAACCACGGAGCTAGTCTGATTATGGGAGCAGATAGTGTTCATAGGAATTCTGTAATAAAATAATACAATCCTACAAAAAGTGGGCTCTGTAGCATCGTTACCGTGAGCAGTTGGAGGATGATGTTTAGAGGCCACTGCATGCCATTATTTAGAAGCAAACGAATTCTGACAGTACCAGCTATGTATATTTATGAAATATGTGTTTATGTCAAGAAGAATCCGTCTGCTTTTAAAATAATTACGACCAAATCGGAACGAGGGGTTTATAGAAACAAACTGATTTGTACTGATTTGAACTTATAGAAAACGAATTTTTCACTTGTAAGAAATAATGTGCACGGAATTGCAATAAAAATATTTAATGCACTGACAGATAAATTTAAAGAACTGCCACTTAAATTATTTAGGAAAGAATTATTTAACTATTTAATAGAACATAGTAACTATTCAATTGATGAGTTTATGGCTAATTGTAAATTATAACATGCACCAATGTGTAATATTATTAATAATTTAGAATAAATCGCGGACATTACTTAATTTAGAACAATGTTATTAATTAAATTATTGTATTTTTATTAATTGATATGATACTGATATTTGTAGATCTCTCGATGCCTATAACTATATAATATTTTTGCACACCATCTTACGGGTACGTATTACAATCCCGAAAGTTCATAATACCTACAGTTGAAATACCGATGGTCAAAATACCGAAAATCAAAATACCGAAAGTACAAAAAGCCGATATTCGATATACCGATGCTCAAAAGACCTATTTTGAAAAGATCGAAAGTTCAAAATCTCGAAATTTTATAATCTCGAAAGTTTCGAATCTCGAAATTTTATAATCCCGAAAGTCAACCATTGTCAGTAAAATGCCAATGAAAAAATATTTTTTTTTTCTTTTAAGAATATGATCATAACTACAGCAAAAGGGAGCGTTTTTTAGGGATATAAAAAAAAACTAACCTTACCTAACCCGGCCGAGTCGGATCTGCTTTGAAAGGTGAATCATTTAAAGTTTGAGAATAGGTTGAGGTGAATCAATCACCTTTCAGAGCAGATCTGACTCGGCCGGGTTAAGGTAGTTTTTTTTTATATCCCTAAAAAACGCTTCTTTTGTTGTGTACTTGTGATACGTATGTATGTGAACTGTAGGAATTCTAGCCGTCGGGATTACAGTCTTCGGGATTACAGTCTTCGGGATTTCATCCTTTCGGTCAAACGTTCTTTCGGGATTTTAAGCTTTCGGTCAAATAAACATTCGACATTTTAATTTTCGGCCTTCCATCCATAGGTCTTATGAAATTCGGTATTTTGAACTTCGGCATTGTAATACGTACCCCCATCTTACGGTACAAACAAGTAATGGATGATATATTATAACACCAATGTAACCTTTGTTAATGCAAATAAATAATTTAGGATTATGATCATTATGATTGTATATTGTGATAACTAGAGACTTTATACATCTCTGGGTATATTTAATATTTTAAATTGATCGTTAAAGTTTTATTTTGATGTTCCTACTTAACATTGATTTGGAGTATCTATTCTTCACCTTTACGTGTACCCATGTAATTATAACACAAATGTAATTCAAAAGTTTTAAATATTATTTACGAAAAAATTACTTACCTACTGTTGAGTTACTTTCGGCTTTCTTCTCAACAGTGCAAGCGTCTCCTCTCGCGAAATGCCGGTAGATTCATAATCTGACTTGTAAAAGTGCCCCTGTGGCCTACTTACTGAATAAATTATTTCATTTCATTTCATTTCGATGTTTCAAGAAAAGTATAGGTGGCATGAAGAAGAGCTTATTAAAAAAATTTAATTTTTGACAGAAAGCAATATTTACACGTAGCGGAAGTTTCAATTACATGACTAATTTTAAACATCCCTAAAATCGGGCGTTTTGTTGTCCCCAGGTGTTATACAAGCGGAGAGCAGAGCGCCAACAAGCAAGGCTGGCTAACACATCATGTAAGTAACCCAAGGGCGGGGAAGCATAAGTAAAATCCAATAATCAGCAAAACGGCACCTTCAAGAATCCAATTACTCACAGGGACGATTTTAAAGAGCACAAACTTGGTAGGATTGCATTGTCTTATTCTTACGGTGGTAAGAACGCTCTAATCGGCTCCATCATCAGACCAGCTTCTTAGAGTCATAATAATTATTGTATTCTCATCGAAGTAACGTAGGTAAGTACACCAAATTTCAGCTAAATCGGTCACCGGGTTCTGGTCCTGGACCTTGCGAGATCCAATCAGAAATGAAGAGATCCGCAGAAGAACCAGAGTAACCGACATAGCCCGAAGGATAGCAAAACTTAAGTGGCAATGGGCAGGGCACATCGCTCGTAAAGCTGACGGCCGCTGGGGCCATCGAGTTCTTGAGTGGCGACCACGCACCGGACGACGCAGCGTGGGTAGGCCTCCCACAAGGTGGACTGATGACCTGCTGAAGTTCGCTGGAGTCCGCTGGATGCGGGAGGCGCAGGACCGGTCATGGTGGCGTTCTCTGGGGGAGGCCTATGTCCAGCAGTGGACGTCTTTTGGCTGATGATGATGATGATGATGGTCACCGGGAAGTGATCCAAATCTTAGTTGCAAAATTTAATTACAGATACCGGGACAGGTGAAATTAAATACAAACTCGTATTTATTTATACATATTTAGCTTAGTACTCAGTACATACATAACAATTCGTGCAAACTTTTACTTTATGATCAAATGTTCAAAAATTACAATTTATTTTATTTTATAAAACAAAAATTTAAAAGGCGGAAAACGTAAAAATGGACATAATTCAGCCATATCCAAAAATTATTGAGAAAGTTGACAGCTCACAAACTCAGTTAACTTGTGTTATGCCTAAAAGGATAAAATATAATTTTTCATACACAAATGAATCAAATGTAGCCCAACCAGTTATGTTGTCGTGCTTACGTGCTGCTGTTGTTTTTGTAAGTTTATATTAACTTTTTTTCTCCAGCACGCCGTTTCATAGCTTTCCTGGACCTGCTTCTCGACATGGCGGAAGAAGGTTCCTTCACAGATGACCAGATTCAGCAAGAGCTGGATACCCTTATTGCTGCAGGGCATGACACGTCAACTCGCTCGCTCATCTCTACGCTGGTGCTCGTGGGGACCCATCAGGATGTCCAGGAAAAGGTTTACCAAGAGTAAGTGTCATCTATACACAAGTAGCAAAATTTATTCGCGTAAACGTTCAAGGACCATGTATTTTTAGTCCAATAAACTACCAAAGGACCGTGTTTTGGAGCAGTTTATAGTGCTATTACGTCTAATAGTAGTTTTATAACAGTCCAATAGTGTGCAACTCAATGTTTAATACATCTTGCTAGGTGCGCTAACAATATCTTGTTACTAAATGTAAATGCTCGTAATAAGTATCCGGTAAACGCACTTAATAAGCGCAATTAGTCCTATATGTAATCTTGTGTGTTCCATTACTGGAGTTATTGATCCTATTGTCACTTTTATTCCCATAGTGGGAATACTGTTATAAAATTCTAATTTTATTATGTAGTTCATTAGAGCCCCTATGTAGTTCTGTGTAACATATACATATAGCTGCGTCCTGTAGGTTTGCCGTGGCTTGAGCCGACGCGGCATTGATCCCAATTTATTTTTCCCATTTTGTCTTGCGATCATTCACACTTATAATTATAATACAATTCATTAGTAATCACGCGATAAACGTGACCATCATAGGCTTACTTAAAGTTTATTTATGCAAATTGCATTACCTCCCATGAATCATCTGGTCGCGTAAACCACGCACGTGGTATACTGTTTACTCAAACCGGTAGGTAGCTGTTTATTGAGAAACCGGTTACTAACTAAATTAATTAATTCTCTTATTGAAGATGATTTTCAAAAATTCGCTGCCGATGTAGCACTCCATTTAAAAGTCCTATTCAGGCGTGGATTTAGTCCACTGCTAAACATAGGCCTTCTCTATAGCCACATAGTGGCCACACCAACTCCCCGCAACCTCACGAAAGCATCCATCCACCTAGTCCCACGCAGCGCTTTCGTATATCTACGAGGACGCCACACAAGGAGTTTGCTTCCCAAACGGAAGGGAAGTCGTTCTCGGAGTAGCAATTTTTGTGATTTTAGCAACTAAACATTTACAAATAGTATTAACTAAGAATTGTGGTCATAAAACGAAATCCTCTGCCGTTTGGATTCACGCTTAGCCCCTCATTAAAAATCGAATATGTTGAATATGTTGTCAGACATGTTTCTTATATTAAATGAAAAATATGGTAATATAAATTGATAGGAAAATACGACAAAGTGATGAAGTCACATCAAGTCAGTCCGGCTTGCTTTTTAACCACACAGGGCGCACGTACAGGCTTTTGTAATTTTCATAGAATGGGAGAAATAATAAAAGACTTAGGCTGGATTTTACCAAACGCTTATTATAAAACGGTTACGCATACCCTCTGATAGTAATGTGAAATGCCAAGCTAGTATGGGGTATTGACAGTATTATCCGAGAGTGAACGAACTTTGGTCCAATGCTGCCTTAGTTGAAAGAAATCGCCACATTTGGAGTACCATTTTGATTCGTGTTATGTTGTGAAGGGCTACTCTGAAAATGGAAATTCAAATTTTGTATCGTGCTACCCATGTTTCCCATTAGGAACTTGCAACAAAAAATACATTGTACTATATCTCTTTCAAAATACATTGTACTAATATAGCTCTCCCACTTTATTAGAAAATACATCACAGGCTAATACTCTTCCAGGATATTGTCCGTCCTCGGTCCCAGTGCTGATGTGGCCAAAGAAGACATGTCCAAGTTGGTGTACACGGAAGCCGTCATCAAGGAAGTTCTCCGCATCAGCCCCGTCACGCCCATCATCGCCAGAGATATTGACAGAGAAATTAAACTCAGTAAGTCCAAAACCACCCTTCTACCTAAGTAAGCGTCCATGACTAATAGTCATGGACTCTTACTGCTTAACATAGGCCTATTTTATAACCAGAGTGCCATCCAGAGATCTTTCGTCCACCTAGTCAGAGGCCACCTACGCTGCGCTTTTCTATGCGTGGTTGCCACTCCGGGACTTTACTGCCCCCATTTTTTTAGGGTTCCGTAGTCAACTAGGAACCCTTATAGTTTCGTCATGTCTGTCTGTCCGTCTGTCCGTCTGTCCATCTGCGGCTTAGATCCGTGATCATTAGTACTAGAAATCTGAAATTTAGTATGAGTATGTGTATGTATCACGCTGACAAAAAAGTAAAAAAAATTTTTTGGGTACCTCTCCAACACCTAAAGTGGAGGTGATTTTATTTTTCGTTTCAACATTAGTGTGTGGGGTGTCGTTGCATAGGTCATTTAAAAATAATAGAGGTCTCCAATTACAATTTCTTGATAAAGTCAGCAGTTTTATAAATATTCGCTCCAAAAATAAAAAAATAGCGTCCCCCCCCTCTAACTTTTCAACCACGGGTCAAAAAATTACAGAAAAGTTCATGAAAATGAGGCCTCATAAGTACTTTCAATGAAAACTATATTGAACAAAATCGGTCGAGCTGTTTTTGGGTTATCGCAAAATTTCATAATTTTCTTAAAAGGACGTAAGTTGACTTCCAGATGCTAATAAGTAACTACAGTTACTTTGGCGTTTACGACCTTTTTATAGAGCTTGAAGTCTTTCTTGTAACTTAAGTCTATTGTGAAGGATAAGCAACTACGGAAACCTACACTGAGCGTGGCCCGACATGCTCTTGGCCGGTTTTACTATCATTACCTTGGTACTGGCATGAGCAATAATTCTAGAAGACTTCCAATGGCTATGAAAATTTTCGTTCTACCCGCAGTCGGAGATAGTACTACGCTCCTTGGTAAAGTCTCTAACTTATATAATTTCATTTGGCTCTTCAAGCATTCTTAACAAACTACTACTAAACACTAACTAACTGCCTTCGAAGCTAAATGTTCTAGTTTCGACCCCTGGCAAAGGCAAATATTTATGAGATCTTTCATGGATCAAGGATATTTCCAGGATCCATAGTAAGTATAATCCGAGGACTTCGGGACTTATTCAATTTGTTTAAGATTGTCTATTAATATCTATTTATTTTTCTTTTCAGAAAACTACACCCTTCCAGCTGGCAGTGGCTGCATAGTCTCGTTCTGGGGTATCCACCGCCTGCCCATCTGGGGCCAGGACCGCTTCGAGTTCAGACCGGAACGCTGGCTGGACCCCAGCTCGCTGCCTGAAAGTCCTGGGGCTTACTGCGCGTTTAGTATCGGGAGACGAAACTGTATAGGTTAGTATGTTGTAGCCACGCAGCGAAATACACCGTTTTAGTTGAATATGTCACAGCTGCATAATGCTTGGGGAAGGAAGCCTGGAAATTCTTATCAAACTTATAAAGTATCTGACATTGAATTTTCAACTAGACCGATCGATCAAGTGAAAGATTTCTCTTCCTCTAAGATTTTATCCAAGATAAGGGAAGTAGTAGGTTTTGGTTGAACCTAGGTGGGTAGGTGGGAAGGGATAGGTAATAGTGGCGTGGCGTGAAATATTCTAGATTGTTTCACAGTGCATCAAGTAGGGATCGTTTTTCCAAAAATAATGGGCAATATTTCTAAAATGGGCAAATTGGTAGGTATCATTTTCTATGGAAACCATGACACTGCTGAATACATTATTATATCAGGCGTCTCGAAACTTAGGTGTGAACATTTCCCTAATATGACTTTTCAGCTTGCTGAAAACTTTCCCAGAACAAGAAAATTACTTTTAAAGTTTCAACTTTTCCTCTAGGTTCTGTATATCATTGTAAGTAGACACTGATTAACTGACCTTTCTGTCTTTATTTTCAGGAAAAACTTATGCGCTAATGGCAGTAAAAACAATGCTGGTGCACTTGGTCCGAAAATTCAAGATCACGGCAGACTACAGCAAAGTGAAACGCAAGTACGATCTGCTGCTGAAGTACGTCGGCGGACACCACATCGCATTGGAACTGCGGAATTAAGAATACTACTACACCAATCGATTATCGATATATGGTATAATGGATTGTTCTAATTAAATTGATAGTTTTACCTATAGCCAAAGCTACCTACCATGTGAATCGATGGCAACGATGGATTGAGGCTGCCGGTCCGTAGAAGCGGAGCGGAGAAATGATCCAATCAGGCTGCGTGTTTGTGAAGGCCAGAAGAAGTGCATTTACATCTCAGGAATATGATTGGTCCATTTTACACATCTCCTCTCCCCTCCGCTTTTGTGAACAGGCAGCCTAAGAGGTCGAATAATACTTACCTGCGAATCCATCATCCTCCTAGCCTTTGTCCCATTTTTTTGAGAATGAATTCTCAATCAGGGTCGGCTACCTAAATCCCAAGATGTGGCGTGGGCACTAGTTTTTACGCAAGCGACTGCCATCTGACCTTCCAACCCAGAGGGGTAACTAGGCCTTATTGGGCTTAGGTGGTTTCCTCACGATGTTTTCCTTCACCGAAAAGCGAGTGGTAAATATCAAATGACATTCCGTACATAAGTTCCGAAAAACTCATTGGTACGGGCCGGGTTCGAACCCGCGACCTCCGGATTGGAAGTCGCATGCCCTAACCACTAGGCTACCACCGCTTCTCTCTTACCTGCGAATCCAGCGATGCGATATTATATTGCATTAACCTTGGAGTATTTAGATTAGAAGTTAGTTCATAATACTTACAATCTCAGACAGTCGCCAAACTTAAGTGGCAGTGGGCGGCACAATGCTCGTAGAATCGATGGCCGTTGTGGCAGAAAGGTTCTTGAGTGGCGACCGTGGACCGGAAGACGCAGCGTTGGGAGGCCCCCAACAAGGTGGACCGACGACCTGGTTAAGATCGCGGGTAGAAATTAGATGAGGGCGGCGCACGTTCGATCGTTGTGGAGAACTTTAGGGGAGGCCTTTGTCCAGCAGTAGACGTCTATCAGCTGACATGATGACGATGAAATCTACATTACACATTATTATAAGATGTTAGATTTAAGGAATGTGATAAAGTATTTTTAACGGTTTAAAACTATATTGTTATTTTCGTAGGATACGAAATAACGACAATTTATTTAAGGACTTGGTGGTTAATTAAAGTATATAGAATTAATTAATCATAAGATTTTTACCAATTTATATAATAAAAACTCTTAAGTGAAAATTGTAGTGTCACGCGAATGAGGTTTGGAGACGAGTGAAGTGTGAACATTTGTGAAACGTTTGTTGTGAAATGACTGGGTACCGGACGATGAATGTACCTACGCCTTATTGATGTAACAACTTATTAAAGTTATATCAAGTTTACTTTACGTATATCTTGGTGCATTACTTTGGAATTTAAGAAAAACCCAATTTAACATCTTAAAAGTTAAGGTTGTTACGGAAATGTTCTTTGTGTGAATTATATTTCTTTTTTGATAATTACCTGTTTAATTTCTTAACCACAAGCACCGCTCATATAACGATCCGTATCCTGTACCTAACCGTATACACCATCACACACACAGTCTTTATTTTCATCTCGTATATACCGTGTTCAAGGTCATCGACGTAGCAAACCGGGTAAGCAAGCTGAAGTGGCAATGGGTGGCGTACGTAGCTCGAAGGACCGATGACCGTTAGGGCAGAAAGGTTCTTGAGTGGAAACCACGTACCGGCAAGCGCAGTGTAAGACGGCCACCCACAAGGTGGTCGGACGACCTGGTTAGAGTTGCAGGGACTCGCTGGATGCGGGTCGCTGCTATTCGCCCATATGGAAGTCTATTGAGGAGTGCATCAATAATATTGTTTTTCCACTCCTGTATCCGTCATTTATCTAATAAAGATCCGCCAAGTCGAGCAAACGCGCTTGCCGGCACGCCGTAACATCCTTTTCTCGAAGCCATTCAGACCATTTTCAAACTCCCAGTATTTCATTACGGACAAAGCTAGAAGCCTGAATTTTTAATGACCAGGTATACTTTACAAAGCCTTGTATAAGTGAAAGGCCGCATAGTAATACGAAGCCGTCAAGCCCTTTTCACGGCTAAGGCATGTATAGTATAGTACTCAAACATATGCAATAAATTAAAAACAAATACACCAATAAAAAAATATATAATTCAGCTGTTTAGCCTGTTCATTTTCAACATACACGCCATGTTTAAAAACAATTTACTTCCGGCCTAGGCCTTCAATTTTATATGAAATTCCTTTATAGTTATCTCGAGTTGTTCCGCCCGAAACGTGATACTTCTAAGCCTGTTATAATTATAACGCACGTTATGACGTCATTTTATTGCATGTTTGAGAAATAATATTTGGTACACGTGCTGGGAACCTCAGACGATTATATACGTTATTTTTGACCTGACTACGGAGAAGCAAAAAAGAGTGATGCTACTTTTCTTCCACGCAAGTTAGTAAATAATTGACAACATTTCATATTTCTAAGGTGAAAATTGATTATAGAGAGCAAGAGAGCTTTGTGTCGTGAACACCCTAAAAAAATATTTGAATATGTTTTTCTGTATGTAATATTACATTACTGCAGAGGCCGGGAGAAGTCAGTTAAATAAATAATTACCTAGGTATCTACATTATCATATATCAGTGCCATGAAGTTAGTTTTTTTTTTTAGGAATAGCAATAAATTTCAGGTCTGAATCATATTATGTTTGATTTAAAACAAAATATACTAATGAGAATTAAACTGATTAACTTTCAATTCATTCATTAAATACCATCATCATAATTATTACGAGGGCCGATCCGATTTTTTTTAGTTAAACAAAAAATAAAAGGAATATAATAAAACTTTAAATACAACTTTTCAAAGTAGGTATTCCGCTGCTACATTTATGCAATAATGCATTCGAATGAACCAACTTTCAAAACCGGAAAAAAGTGTTCTTGCGGAAGGTCAACAAAAGTCGCCTGAATTCGTCCGGTGCTTCATCCGCCGTCGAAAATCGTCGTCCACGTAATGATTTTTTTACCGCGGGTAACAGATAAAAATCACACGGAGCCAGATCAGGGCTAGGGAGGGTGTGGTAGCACTTGCACTCCTGATTTGTTAAAATAATCCACAGTTCTGGCAACCGTGCGAGCAGGAGCATTACCTTGATGGAAAATGATGCCGCGCGGGTTCCACTACTTGGACGACTGACGCTCAGGTCCTGGAAGGCCTGTGGCAAGCAAACTTTGGTGTACCATTGGCTGGTAACTGTTTTCTGATCTTCAAGTGGAATTACGGCTACAGGCCAGTGGGCCTAGTGACGTCGAAGAAAAACAGCAACCATTCTTTTGCTGACGCTTCGACGGCGAACTACTTTAGTGGGTGAATTATCTTCTTCAAAGACCCATTCTGTTGATTGCTGTTTTGTAAATGGGTCGTAGCTGTATATCCAAGATTCGTTGGATGTCACAATTTGGGTCACTTGTTGTTGTGAATTGCCTCCTTCGAATTTATTTAGCATAAATTTGCACTAATTGACACGTCTATCTTTTTGCTCCAGTGTGAAAGAATGTGCTATCATCGAGACGCAACATTCCTGATGTAAATAAGTAAAGCGCATTTACTAAAGAAATACTTGTATTTAAATAATTAACAAGACAAACAATATATTCGAGTCACATACGGTTAGCGGTCGCGATGCGAGAGAGCGAGAGAAGGCGACGGGGAGAGAGGGACGGAGCGTGACGTTCCTTCCGCTATAGTGGCGCCATTAGTTTGCATTCGTTCCAATTCCAACATCCCCTCCTGAATGCAAACCCATTGCTGCTGTAAGGATGCTGAACTTCGGGCGAGGCAGGCCTTTGGTAAGTGCATCAGCGACCATAAATTCGGTGCTGATATATTGGACGTTCACCCTTTTCGCAACAATTTTCTCTTTGATGAAGTGGTAACGAACATCAATGTGTTTGCTGCGGGCTTGATAAGCACCAGAACCTGAAATACTGATAGCGCTCTGATTATCACAGTATAAGGTTAAAGGGATACCTGATAAATCATGCCAAAGTTCTTCCTCAAGTTGCTTTAGCCAAAGTGCTTCTTGAATAGCAGTGCTTAAGGCCATATATTCCGCCTCACTTGAAGACAGTGCCACAGTGGCCTGTTTTTTAGAATTCCAGCTTATACAAGCACCCTGAAAAATAAAAGTGTATCCTGTGCAGGATCTTCGGTCTATGGTGTCAGTAGCCCAATCCGCATCACAATAGCCAATTATATTCTTACTATCTTTCTTGAAAGTAAGTTTCATGTTGATTGTGCCTCTTAAGTATCTGAATATTCTTTTAACTGCAGCCCAGTGCTGGCTTGTTGGACAGTTATTGAATCTGCTCACAGAGTTTACAGCGAATGTTAAATCAGGACGAGTTCCCTGTGACAGATACAACAAACATCCCACAGCTTCCTGATATGGTATGTTTCTTATAATTTCACTTTCATTTTCGGCTTTTGTTAACTGAGTACCAGCTTCGAAAGGTGTTGGTACTGGTTTGCAATCACACATTCTAAATCTCTGCAATATCTTCTCTATATAAAGTGACTGATCCAAAGATATTGAATTAGTACTGTTCTTTGTTATTTTAAAACCAATACATTGCTGAGCAGGTCCAAGATCCTTCATTTTAAATTTTTCTCCCAACTTATCTTTAATATACTTCATACTTTCATCATTATTAAATAAACAAAGTATGTCGTCAACATATACTGCCATAAATATCATATCTTGTTCGTTTTTCAGTCTGTAATATATGCAAGAATCTACAGTTGACCGTGACAGACCAATGTCTAGGAGGGCAGCGTTCAGCTTTAAATTCCACTGTCGACTTGCTTGTTTCAGGCCATACAAAGCTTTGTTTAGTCGACAAACCTTATTCGCTATCTTATAGCCCGGTGGCAATGACATAAATATTTCTTCTTCTACTTCACCTTGCAAAAACGCTGATATTGCGTCCATTTGATGAATTTTTAAATTGTATTTTGAGGCTAAACCAATCAAGTATCTTATTGATGTATAACGCACAACCGGTGCGTACACTTGGTGGTAATCGACACCTTTTGTTTGTCTGAACCCTTTGATAACGAGACGAGCTTTGTAACGTGTTATGTCTCCTACATCGTTCCTCTTAGTCTTAAACACCCATTTGCAGGGAATTGATTTCTTGCCTTCAGGTAAATCCACTATAGTCCATGTGTCATTTTCAATTAATGCTTGATATTCGCTTTCCATAAAATCTTTCCATGAATCAGCTTTTTCACTACTTAAAGCTTCTAAGTGATCTTGAGGGTCATTATCTAATAGACTCATGGCTGATTCGAGGCACAAAAAAGAAGTTGGTACTGAATTGTCAGTATGATGCTGGCGAGGTCTCAAGTTAACATGACATACCAGAGAACTATTGCCAGAAGAACTGTCATCAAGCTCTGAAGGTTCATATGTTTTATCACAGGGATCATCAAACTGACTGTTATCGGGTGTCATTGTTTCCTCATAAATTTCTTCTTCACTGTTCTGATCTATGTTTTCTTCTAATCCAAAATGTACTATAATATTGTGTCATCTTTATTCTTATTGTCATCATCATCTTCGCATATATTTCTTGAAGTACTTGGTACCGATTGACACTCTTCTGGGATTTTACTCTTAATGCCTTTTTCGCATTTTTTGACATGTTTTTGACAGAAAGTCTCCTCCAAAAAAACTACATCTCTACTCATTACTATCTGTTTTGTTTTTCTGTCAACAAAGCGATACCCCTTGGTGCACTCACTGTACCCAACAAAAGTCAATTCTCGAGACTTAGGATCAAACTTGCGGCGTTTTTCCTTAGGTATATGCACCATAGCTTGGCAGCCAAACACCTTCATATGGCTTAGATCAGGCTTAGTACCGGTCCATCGTTCTTGTGGTGTTACTCCAGGTAGTGAGCGGCAAGGAGATCTGTTGACAATGTATGCAGCTGTCGCTACAGCTTCTGCCCAATACTCGGTCTGTAATGAAGCATTAAACAACATACATTTGGCCTTTTCAACAAGAGTCCGGTTCATCCTCTCACTTAAGCCATTCTGTTCCGGGGTGTAGGGGGTACTTGTCTGATGTTTTATCCCAAATTGTTTAAGGCATTTATCAAATTTATGATTTTTATATTCAGTCCCATTATCCGTTCTAAGTGTCTTTATTTTTATGTCCAACTCATTTTCGACACTGGCTTTTGAATTCTAAAAATTTTTCTAATACTTCCGACTTTTGTTTCAGAAAATAGACAAATACCTTTCTCGAAAAATCGTCAATAAATGTTAGAAAGTACCTTGCCCCTCCAAGCGACTGCTGCTCCATCGGGCCACATACGTCGGAGTGGATAATCTCGAGCAAGTTTGAAGCCCGCGTACCTTCAATTTTGAACGGCTGTCTTGTCTGCTTGGCTTCTATGCATGGAGTGCATGTATATTCCTTTTCTTGCTGGCTCATCTTGACACCTGTTGTATAATTTTCAATCTTGTCAAGGTCATTGAAGTTGAGGTGAGCCAGTCGTTGGTGCCACAGGTATTTGTCTTCTTCGGTTGTTGCGGCCATTGCCCATCCACTTTGATCGGTTAGTAATTTGTATGTATTGTTTACTAATTTCGCACTGGCCACTACATTTCCTTTGCTGTTGATTACTGAACAGCCATATTTGTCAAATTCTACTTTGTTTCCATTCATAATCATTTTACTGACAGAAAGCAGGTTTGTGGATAACTCAGGGATATACAATACATTGTTTACCTGTATATTGTCATACTGTCCCGTTTTCTCATTTGGTACTCTGATGGTAACTGTGCCACAGCTTTGTACGCGAAGTACTTTATTATTAGCAATCCTGATGGTTTTTACAGGCGGTGCTGTTTGACATTCAAGCCATTCCTCATGCATTGTCATACTCGTATTAGCCGTCCCTACCTGTTATAGTTTTTGAGAATTCAGTTGTAGTTTCAGGGAAATCGTAAAATAAAAATAGTATAACCTCACTTTCGCGTAAAAAACATATCTTCCAAAATCTTTTCAGGTTTCTATGAAAACGCAAAAATATGGCTATGAACACGTTATCAATCCAAAAATTAGTCGGAAGAGACAATTTTTCAACTTGGAAATTTGCAATGGAAGCATATTTGCAACATGAAGATTTATATGAATGTGTAACAATGGCGGAATGTTCCGACAAAAAGAAAGATGTCAAAGCCAGATCGAAAATAATTTTGTCCATTGATTCCCAATTATATGTTCATGTTCAAGAAGCTAAAACAGCAAAGGAAGTATGGGACAATTTGTGTAGAGCGTTCGAAGACTCGGGCCTGCTCAGGAAAGTTGGGCTTCTACGAGATTTAATAAATACAAACCTAGAAACAAGCGCAGATTGAAGATTATATAAACAAAATTATGTCGGCAGCACACAAGTTGAGAAATATAAGTTTTAGCGTCGATGATGAATGGCTCGGGACTCTTATGTTGGCCGGATTACCCGACGAGTACAAGCCTATGATTATGGGTATCGAGAGCTCAGGCATAAGAATTAGTGCAGATCAGATCAAAACCAAGTTATTACAGGAGGTAAAAGGATCAGATACTACTACAGCTTTTTATGCAAAAACAAAGAAATATAAAAACCCAAATCACTATAACAAAAGTAAACAAAATCCCTCAGAGAGGCCAAGAGGTCCACGTTGCTTCAATTGCAACAATTATGGCCATTTAGGGAAATATTGTTGGTTTAAAAATAACAAAAAGGAAGCAAAGAGCGAGAGAAGGCGACGGGGAGAGAGGGACGGAGCGTAACGTTCCTTCCGCTATAGTGGCGCCATTAGTTTGCATTCGTTCCAATTCCAACAATTCCGAACTTGAAGGTGATCATGCAAAATGGTAGAATCTCCCGGGATCTAACCTTCAGGTCGTTCTGAATCTATCGCTGGGTAATGTTTCGAGATTCCTTGATCAGCCACTCCACCCTGATGACGTTTTCTGGAGTGACTCCCGTTGGCGGTCGTTCCGGTCTAGGATCATCCTTGACGTCGCTCTAGCCACGCTTAAATTCACGGAACCAGTAACTGACAGTGGCAAGAGATGGGGATAATGCCCCAAAAGCGCTGGTTAAATTTTCATGAGAATCCTTGTAAGTTAGCCCTCGTTTATAATCGTAATATATTTCGACAGCAAAAAGCGTTAACGCTGTAAACGCCAAGGGAATTCATTGCCTTTTCTTTTTGTTCATGATCAGGCTGAACAGCGGAATTATATTTTTGTTTAGGGTGTAATTTTTTATTTCATTGCATATGCTTGAGAAAAGCACTATGCCTTAGCCGCGAAAAGGATTTCCGGCTTCGTATCACTAATTCACTATCCGCCTATACCTACTCACCCGGCAAGCCCTTCTTTCCCGGCGTCTGCATCTGCAGTAATGTAATGTACTATTTCTCAAACATGCAATGAAATATTGTCTTTACGTTCCTTATAATAGGCTCGGAAGTATCGCTTTTTGGGCGCAACAACTCGAGAGGACTGTAAAGGGATTTCATACTGCTTTTCAGGCCTAGGCCTGCAAAGTAACTTTTTTTTGGTTTGAACAACAAGGTCATTCACACAGCTGGCTGGTTTGACAAAAAGCAGGTTTTGTTTTTAAAGGTTGGTTGTTAGACTAAAATGTCCTATTTGTCGATTAATAAAATGTTGTTCTTTGAAGTATATTTTTTTATTTCATTGTATGTTTGAGAAAAGCACTATACATGCCTCATCGTGAAAACGGATTCCCGGCCTCGTATCACTATCCGTATATACCTACTTGGCCGGAAATCCACATTTTCCCGGCCTCTGATGTAATGTACTATTACAGCAGTGCTCAGCGCTCGACCGCAGAGTTTTTTTTTCTATATAGCAAATCTGGTTGCAGAGTGAAAACCTCTTAACAAAAATCACCTGAAATCTAATTCAAAAACACAATTAATTCTTAGTTCAGTAATATTACATAAATATTCAAATGGGTCTTTTTCCAAAAGCAGTGTTTGTCTGTCTCAGGGCTACGAATTGAAACAAGTAACAAACTTAACAAAGGCTAGTTTTTTACATATTTACAAAAAAAAGAACAATGGTGGTTTGCCAAGTTTTACATAAATATAAGCAACACTTAGCGTTGATTTTTTAGGACTTAGGGTTAGTCAACAATGAACCCTTATAGTTTCGCCATGTCTGTCCGTCCGTCACTCCGTCCGCCCTTAGCTCAGACTCTGTTCGTACTAAAAACAGGACACATTGGTTTTGTATTACAGGTTCATACCTAGTTCGCACTCCAGGCACTCACAAAGCGCATCAAAATGGTTAGTAAGCCAATCATTTTGTCAATGTTCGTATTTTTGTATCACTATATCCTTTGTGAGGTGAAAATAAATACATAAACGCATACATAATATTTAGTAAAAAAACCCTATTAGATGGACGGATGACCTTGTGAGGGTAGCGGGGAATCAATGGATGCGGTCTGCACGGGATCGCACTTTGTGGCGAGTCATGGGGGAGGCCTGTATTCGGCAGTGGACGTCTGTCGCTGATAGATAGATAGATAGAAAAAACCCTAACCTAGGAAATAAAACAAATGCGTTGTAATTTTATGAAACACTGGACTTTTTAAAAGACAATTTTTAAGATATTATTTTTTACATTGGAAAAAGGACATAATATACATGGTTGTTGTTGAAACAAAAAAAAACTTTGAATATCCATCAATTGCTCACAGAGACGATTCTAAAGAGCCCAAACTCGATATGATTGCTTTATTTATTACGAAGTTCCTATGGCCACCTGCCAGCTCCAAGCCCCTTCATCAGATCAGCTCCACGTCATCATAATATTGCATTGTCACGCGATTTGCATATTCCTGCAAAATTTCAGCTCAATCGGAAACCAGAAAGTGGGTCAAATTTAACTTACAAAATTCCATTACAACGGGACAGGTGAAAGTAAATAAAAGCTTGTAAAATAGAATCTAATTTTGTCGACGCATCACGAGCACACCGGTTAGGCTGAACGTCATACATCTTTTAGCGTACTGTCCATAGTCTGTGTCTCTTTGTATAGTCACCGCTGTACAATCTATCTATCTATCAACAAACTTGTAACCCGATGCACACTATCATAATAGAAAACTGCGGCTTAGCAACTCTACTACCATACTGAAACCTCCTAAATACCTTCATGTAAAGTGCAAAATCACGATTTTACAGGAGAGCTGTTTAGTTCGGTGAATAGAGACTAAACAACTGGGCGTGACCTTACAAACGGTCCGGTAGTTCTGATTTTTTTATATGTTATCTAGGATATTTTGTGTTTAAAACGGACAATGCACAATTCCCTCTCCCCCGCCGCCATATGAAAAAAATGGGCAAGTGCGAGTCCGACTCGCGCATGAAGGGTTCCGTACCTATATATATATATATATATAATCTATAACAAGTTTGTTGTATGGGAGCCCCCCTTAAATATTCATTTTATATTATTTTTAGTATTTGTTGTTATAGCGGCAATAGAAATACATCATCTGTGAAAATTTCAATTGTCTAGCTATCACCGTTCTTGAGATACAGCCTTGTGACAGACGGACGGACGGACGAAAGAAGTATTGAGTAGCTTTCAATGACGTATGCACATTATTGCCATATGAAAGATGTTTGTAGCGCCACTATCCCTGGGCAAAACCGCAACTTGTTAGGCAATAATAAATAACATGGCAGCGTAATATTGAAGCAAACGCGTGACGGATTTTCGTGCCTTCGTGCAGCATTGATCTCGCATTCTCAAGCCCCGGCCAGTCATCTTGGCTTCGCCGGAGAATGGGAGGCACTATATGGGCATCCAGGGCCCTTGAGTGCGGAATCGGGGTCACTAAATTATCGGATGACTTGTGTAGACTGAAACATCTCCCGCCTCGATGAGGAAGCCGTTTGTGAACTCTTCTGCCGTCGTCGGTAAAGGGTACAGGCAATCAAACGCCTGGTACCTCCCCCATCTGGTTCAAAATTTCGTTATACGGTCAGGTACGTGCCAAAACAACAAAATTACATTTGGGATGTTTTCATTATAACATGACTTAATAAACAATTTGTCAATAATTTCGGTTAGATACAATATTATTACAATTTACATATGTAATTTTATATAAGCGTAAATCTATGCACCACGGAACCTGGTTGTAAATTTCAGTTTCGTTTCCCATCCGTATATTATAAGGAAAAGTATAACCCACTTTCGCCATTTCGTCCCCGCGCTCTGAGTAGACATGTTATCCGTAATCCTACTGGTGGTTGTGTGCGGGTGTTCTTTGCTGGCCTTACATGTGCATAGAAAGAGGAGGAGGTATCATGAATTGGCTGCTTTGGTTCCCACGTTTGAGGGCCGCTTGCCTGTTCTGGGGCATATGTGCAAGCTGATTGGTGGGAGTGAAAGTAATAGCCCCTACCTAATTACCTACTCTTTTATTGTTTATTTTTTGCTCATTCCTCTACCTAAAGGTTGTCTGGTATCAATAACGTTTTTCTTGTTGGTGTGCAATAAAGAATTGTTGTATAGTATTGTATTGTAAATATGACTACGGACTGTTGTTTATTGTAACTAAATACATGCTAAATACTAGTAACATTTGTTTAGTGTCTATGACTGATGATTAGAAAATAAATACATGTCACGGTAAAGGAAAGCCTGTCTTAAGTGGTTATGGGCCCCTTCCAGATTGCACCCTGCTCTGTTTGGCCTGAAATAGGTCTGAGAACGCCTCATGGCATTAAGTCCAGCATTTGTACTTACTTGTAATGTGTAATAAAGATTAAAAAAAAGCAATTACTGAGGAGTGCCGGGTCCCATCCCATCCCGGATGGATCCCATCTCAATTTGGATCACAATGAGACCATATTTTTTATGGCGAAATAAACAATTGTTTCGTGTAGTTTTCCGATACTAGTTTCTCCGTATTTGTAGAACCCGTGGTAATTTTTATACGTACTCGTAATGTTTGAAATGTGACTTTTTATACGTTTCCATATGGGGGCATACAGCGTTTTAAAAAATTTGGAAAAACTAGCACACCAAAAGATATCTATAATTATTGAACTTGCTCACACGAGAATCACAAGAATCGGTTGAGAAATGCGGCCTGTAGGCGAGAATGAGAACAGTTGGAAATCGGGACAAACGGACATCCAAACACCCCGACATACGTAATACATTCTAGCCAAGCTGAAATGGAAACGCTCTTGCTCGGTCAATAAAAACACGTGTTGACTTAAAATATTTGAAATGAAATGAAATGAAATAATTTATTCAGTAAGTAGGCCACAAGGGCACTTTTACAAGTCAGATTGTGAATCTACCGGCATTTCGCAAGAGGAGACCGCTGTTGAGAAGAAAGCCGAAAGAAACTCAACAGTAAGTCATTTTTTCGTAAACAATACTTAGAACAATTAATTACATTACATTAGTGTTATAACTATAACTAATTATTACATGCGTACACGTATAGGAGATATATAGATACTCCAAATCAATGTTAGGTAGGAATATTAAAATAAAATTTTAACGATCAATTTAAAATATTAAATATACCCAGAGATGTATAAAGTCTCTAGGTGTCACAATATACAAAAAAGAAAAAATAAATAATGATAATAATAATATGCTTATAGTTAAATTTAATTCCACAGAGATGTATAAGGTCTCTCGGCGTCAATGTGAATAATTTACAATAGACAATAATTATTAAACCTAAATTTCTTAGAGATGTATAACGTCTCTAGGCGTCACAATATACAAAAAAGAAAAAATAAATAATGATAATAATAATATGCTTATAGTTAAATTTCATTCCTCAGAGATGTATAAGGTCTCTGAGCGTCATTATTCAGTTCAGTACACTAAGTTTATTAGAGATGTATACAGTCTCTAAATAAAAAAAAAATAAAAAAATAATAACTTCAATCGAGTACAGGATGAAGTCTCTCACGTCAATTCACTAAACGCTGTAGATGTCGATTTAGTGTATCTGTGCATTTGTGTGTCTGTCTGTGGCATCGTAGTTCCCAAACGGATGGACCGATTTAAGTGTGGTTTTTTAATCGAAGAGATAGTTGTTTTTTCTCTTTATTGTTTAGGGGCATTTAATCCTTAATGATTATGTCAGCCCCATCGTAACCTAACACCTACTTATACATATCTTATAATTTGCGGGTTATCCGCGTACTCACTTAAATAATTTAGAACAAAACTGTATACAACTTTAGCCTCTGCTGAGTTGGGATGTTTGGTGGAAATAGGACTTTTCAAGATATTCAGCTTTAATTAAACAATAGTGACAAGATCTCAGCCAATATTGAAGCTAAGATTTTTGACTTCAGTGAACCGACCGACCCACCGAATCGACAAATCACAAAAGAGAAGCGAAGCTGAGACTATACAAATTTACTATACAACTAAGGTAGTTGGTCTATTCCGCACGTCTCGGCTTTGCCTCGCTTCTATGAGGAGGCACCCTTAAAGTATAAGGGCCTAGAAAGGTACATAAACATAAATAAACAAATTGTACATAATAACATCGTTTATTTCAGGATTTTGGGAAAATATCCAACAAATAAGCATAGCGGTTGAAAAAGCGGATGGCGTCAAGGCTCTCTGGGTGGGTCCCACTGTCATGTTTGGTGAGTACTTAGTAATTACAAGTATTGTCTACCAACTTAATTTACCTTCGCGAACTGGCATATTTTTTAGCAAATTCAAAATAGTTTAGAATAGAATAGAATAATTTATTTGTAATAAACTTACATTGTCAAACATTCAATTATTACATTTTCAGTCTTAAAAAATAATAATAATATATAACAAATTAACAGTTGTACACAAAGAAAACAATGCAGCAGTTATCAAATAAAAAATTAACATGTCAATTACATAATAAATATGTACATCATAACTCGACACACCCACTCATCAAGGAACTCCTTGACAAAGTAATACGCCTTTAATACTCTTAAAATGAAACGACCGTTAACGTGGTTTACTATAGACTCATTTATCGGGGGGCACGGCATTGCCCCCGCCAAGTCGAGCGCGAAGCAAACA
Organism: Apotomis capreana; assembly: GCA_947623375.1. Taxonomy (NCBI): domain Eukaryota; kingdom Metazoa; phylum Arthropoda; class Insecta; order Lepidoptera; family Tortricidae; genus Apotomis; species Apotomis capreana. The sequence goes on from OX392519.1 coordinate 14,638,368, forward strand.
CTGCCGTACCATCCTTTACTGGAACCATTTCGCCGCATTTTCAGGCCCGTATTTGAGCACCTCTGGATAAGACCAGAACGCAGAAGTTTTTGTCATCCAGTAAGCTGTAATCACATACTTAAAATCTAAAATTTCAAGTCTGTAGGTCATTTAGTTCCGAAGTTAAGCGAAAGCAAAGTTTCGCATTTACGACACTCACTCACTCATTCACTCACTCACTCATGATCATCAGTAAAGAACTAGTACTTCCCATAAATTCAGAAAGCTGAAATTGAGTACAGAGGGTTTAATGGCCACATAAAGTGAAAACTATAAAAATTGGCCAAGTGCGAGTCCGACTCGCGCATGAAGGGTTCCGTACCATAAAACAAGTTTTTTTTTTTTTTTTTTTTTTTATGTCATAGGGGGCAAACGAGCAAACGTATCGCCTGATGGAAAGCGATTACCGTCGCCCATAAACACCTGCAACACCAGAGGAGTCACAAGTGCTTGCCTACCCGGAGGACGAAGATAGAATGCCTCTATGCTAGTAATTTCACCGGCTATCTTACCCCCACACCGGAACACAACAATGCGAACATTGCTGTTTGGCGGTGGGTTAGCAGGCAAGACGGTAGTAACAATCCGGACGGACCCTGCACGAGGCCCTACTACTCCGAGAAGAAGTTTGTTGTATGGGAGCCCTTAAATAATTATTTTATTTTATTTTTAGTATTTGTTGTTATAGCGGCAATAGAAATAGATCATCTGTGAAAATTTCAACTGTCTAGCTATCACCGTTCGTGATATACAGCCTGGTGACAGACGGACGGACGGACGGTCAGACGGACGGACGGACGGACAGCGAAGTCTCAGTAATAGGGTCTCGTTTTTACCCTTTGGGTACGGAACCCTAAAAACTAGGATAATCGAAGATCTGGAGTACTCTGATTAGAAAACACAAGAGCCCAACCAAACTATTAGAGATCGACATACCGCCTTTACAAAAAATATTCAACTTGTTGTTGTGTTCGGTTGGCCGCCGTCGCGACTGATCATCTCTCCTGATGATGGATCGCGTACCGATTCGAAACATGTCGAGCGTTATTCGACTTCTACGACGTGAGTAAACCCGTTTAAGTATTTTAATATTCAACTTAGTGGGCCGCTTCATTTGATGCCAAAAATCCAAGGTCTGAAGTATTTTGACGACGCGTTTGGCTCGGTTTGTAGACACCTCCCTACTGAGCCGGCGGTCCCGGGTTCGAGTCACGGCCAGGGCAAATATTTGTGTGATGAACTCGAATATTTGTGCTTGGGTTATGGTTGTTCTATGTATTTAAGTATATCTTTATCTAATATATAAGTATGTCTATCGTCGTCTAGTACCCATAACACAAGCCTTCTAGAGCTTAATTTGGGACTAGATCGATTTCTGTGAGGTTGTCCGATATTTATTTATTTATTATTTATTTGATGAAGAACCCTCAGCTGGTCTCAGCTGTATTAGAGATATGGTAATTCCCCCTTCTACTATTAGTACATTAAAAAATCCAGCGTAGTGGGACACATCTTCTAATTTTATCTAGCCAATAGCGTCCCACGCTGGGCGGGTTACGTATTACAATCCCGAAAGTTCATAATACCTAGTAGTTGAAATACCGATGGTCAAAATACCGAAAGTTCAAAAAGCCGATATTCGATAAACCGAAGCTCAAATTACCTATTTTCAGAAAATCGAAAGTTCAAAATCTTGAAATTTCATAATCCCGAAATTTTTAAAATCTCGAAATTTTATAATCCCGAAAGTCAATGAGCACTTTAAAAGTGTCAGGACACTAAACTAATCGGACTTTTCCGTGGAACCGATCTGCTCCGGCGCTGCGGGATGTTCAGCCCCGCCGCCTTAGCGTAAGAAAGTGCGGCACCTACGCTCGCCCTCGCAGCTTCGGCTTTTTGGTCACCTTCGGCGACCAGCCTCAGCCGCTGCGACTCGCTTGATGCCCGCACTTTCTTACGGCGGCCGGGGGCTGCCCATCCCTCCGCGCCTCCGGCCTTTTATATACACTCTAGGGGTAGGGCAGACAAGACCACGTGGAATCGGGGTTGACAGCTTCGGTTCTGTGGCAAGTCGATTAAGAAAAGGAAAGGGTTCACTATTTGTCCTGCAGAAACTTTTTTGACATATATTTGTTTTGCATAATGATACTTGGCAGAAGTAACGTTTGGCAGAAACATCTAACGCAGAGTATGCTTTGGCATAAACCATTTCGCAGATTTTTATAATACCGAATCTTATATTGGCATAATGTTGATGAGCATAACAGTCTTCTAAACGAATAGTACTTTCGCAGATATTTTTTTAGCATAATATTTAGGCGGCATAAAGTTGACAAGCCTATTTAGTACATGAAGTGGTATGGTAGCCGGCCGTTGCCTATTAGCGGCTCGCTCGCTTCGCTCGCTCGTTAGGGTCTCAGTTCAACCTAACACTCCTCCTCGCTTCGCTCGTCGTCGTACCTAACCTAATCCAAGTCGGACCTGCTCTAAGGTGGAATCAGGACCTAATTTATAATTTAAAATTGTTGTGATTAAAAATTTAGTGGTTGCATTGTTGCCCCGCGGCGGCAAGATACCTAACACTGCACCTCGATTCGCTCGTCGTCGTAGTCAACCAAAAATTTGGTCTACCACTTTTCGACTCTATTTTACATGTAATAGAGTCCAAAAGTGGTAGACCACTTTCTTTGCTGACTATACCTAACGGTGACTTTTGACTATATTTACTTTTTGATAGCGAGTCGGGTGTGCTGGGGACGCAAGATACCTAACTATTATGCCATAGAACCTAAGAATTACCTAATCCACTTTTCTGCTAGTAGAAACTAATTATGCAATTGTAATCGTATGCTATAGGACTATTATGGTAAAATTATGCTTAACCGAAGTCGGCCAAAGATATATTCTACAAAACAATGTGCTGCAAAATGTGTCGTATGCTTGGTAGTAGTAATGCCAACTATACCTTTATGCCATCTTACCATTCGACCGAAAGTGTTTCTGCGAAACGTGTTATGCGAAGTGTATTTCTGACCAATATTATTCTGCCAGATGAGGGTAACCCAAAGGGAAGAGTCCGGGAAAGTGGGAAATTATGACACTAAATATTCGATATTATGATAAAATATTCTGTCATGGACTGCCAACCGATCCGAACTTGTCTGGAACCGAAGCTGTCAACGCTCGCCTCCGCAGCTTCGGCTTTTTGGTCACCTTCGGCGACCAGCCTCAGCCGCTGCGACTCGCTTGATGCCCGCACTTTCTAACGCTAGGGCGGAGGAGCTGCACATCCCGCAGCGCCGGAGCAGATCGGTTCCACAGAAGAGTTCACTTATAAATAGTAAGTATAGTGGAAGGCAAGTAGGTTACGTAATTTAGGTTAATATTCTTTGTATAAAATAAACATTAGAATCTGTAAGACTACAGAAATATAATTCTCGACAGTTTAAATAATATTCCGGATTACAACTTTCAGCCAGGATCATAGTCTTCGGGATTATAATCTTCGGGATTACAGTCTTCGGGATTTCATTCTTCGGGATTACAGTCTTCGGGATTATAATATTCGGTATTTCATCCTTTCGATCAAACGTTCTTTCGGGATTTTAAACTTTCGGTCAAATAAACATTCGACATTTTAATTTTCGGCCTTCCGTCCATAGGTCTTCTGATATTCGGTATTTTGAACTTTGGCATTGTACCCGCTCAGCGAATGCCTCCCCTTCTGCTTTTAATACGCATATGAATAAAATTAAAGGAAAACTCTGGACAAGACTAGACTGGCTTTTATACTTTATACTTACAAGTTTACAAGAAGAAATAGTCGAACGATTAACTTTATTCTACTCGAACATTACACAAATTAAATAAACAAATTACACCAAAATATTAATTTCGCTCAAAATTTGGTCAAAATATAATGCATTTTACTAAGAGTGGCGGTGATACCCGCACACGTCGGTAGATGGCGCTGACTGTATTTTAAAACCCGCCGTCGTTTGTTTTCCGATAATCTTATATGGCGAAGTGGCAACCGGCCGCGTTACAATCGTTTACGACATTCTTCTACTGCGCTTGGAAACGTTTGCTAGGGATTAGGAGGGATTATTTGCATTTCGTTGATTTCGCTTATTATTTCGTGAGGTTTGCTAAAGTGAATTAGCAGGTTGTTATAAAACAATATGCCCACGTTTCTACAAAAAGAAGTGAAATCCCACCAAAAACATTCTGTAAAAAAGTAGTCCAAGTCTCGATGCAGCTGCTTGTTTATCTCTAAAAAGTAATGAAATCTAGACAAAGTCGTACCAAGTCTAAGGTTCCTTACTGCGATTTCTTTATTATTATAGTTAATGTTGTGTGACTTGGCCTTTGAAGAGTACACAAAGTTACAACACCACAGGTGCTCCATGACACCATTGCACCAATCTGTCGCCAGAACCGCTACCCATTGACGATGGAAAATTGCCACTTGGAAAACGTTGATTCAATAACCAGTCAATTGTAGGCTTGATAAAGCTGCGTACTTCAATAATACTTATGTATAGGCGAGCCTGAAACAAACAGTATAAAAAATATTTCTAGTACAATTGGACCTCTAATCATTGATAGAAGTCCGTCTGTACGTCTATTTTATGTTAGATCGGTGGTCGATTTGACGTTCCAAAAAGAAGAGAGCAGAAGTCAGCATTGTCAATGCTGAATGCATGTGCTGCACAATCAACAACAGCCTAAAATGAGACCCTAGCGTCAAATTACCAATACCAGTATAGGCTATTATCTCGCTTAACAAACATAGGTAGTTACAACAGATATAACATTACGTGTAAACAAAATTGACTTGTAGCGGTTCTGGGGACAGATTGGTGCAATGGTGTCTTGGAGCACCTGGTGATGTACCCTTGTGTACTCTTCAACGGCCAAGTCACACAACATTAACTATAATAATAAAGAAATCGCAGTAAGGAACCTTAGACTTGGTACGACTTTGTCTAGATTTCATTACTTTTTAGAGATAAACAAGCAGCTCCATCGAGACTTGGCTAGTTTTTTACAGAATGTTTTTGGTGGGATGTCCTTTTCAATATGGCACACATACATATAGGTTGAGTATCAATGACGATAGATGGCGCTAGTAGTAAGCTTATTTTGATATCAACGAATAAATACAAATAGTTTCAAGTTTGCTGCTGAAAATGCGTTCTGTAGGTGAAGCTCTGATTAGTTCGGCAACTGGACTATACATGCATTTAATAGAAGTCAGTGTTCCCAAAAATGTGACATCAAGACAGTTCAGAAGTTGTACCACAAGTTTTTTTTTATAAATTATTATACTTTACTATATATTATTACTACATGTTATAAAACAAAGTCGCCTCCTAGTGTCAGCCTGTTTGTCCCTATGCATGTGCTTAGATCCTCAACACTTACGCAACGGATTTCGATATATATAGATAGAGTGATTCAAGGGGAAGGGATATGTAATACATGCATAATATAGCATTGAACCCGTGCGAAGCCGGGGCGCGTAGCCAGTATGTAAAAATTCACTGCCTTGACCAGAAATAGAATGATGGGAATCATCAATCTAACATTCAATCTTGGTGCCCTTTTTAGTGCCGTAGTCAACTAGGAACCCTTATAGTTTCGCATTGTCCGTCTGTCTGTCTGTCTGTCCGTCTGTCCGTCTGTCCGTCTGTCCGTCTGTCCGTCTGTCCGTCTGTCCGTCTGTCCGTCTGTCCGTCTGTCCGTCTGTCCGTCTGTCCGTCTGTCCGTCTGTCCGTCTGTCCGTCTGTCCGTCTGTCCGTCTGTCCGTCTGTCCGTCCGTCCGTCCGTCCGTGGCTTAGCTCCGTGATCATCAGTACTAGAAAGCTGAATTTTAGTATATGTGTCACGCCGACAAAACGGTAAAATAAAAACTAAAAAAATAACTTTTTTTCGGGTACCTCCCCCGTACACTTAAAGTGGGGGTGATTTTTTTTTCGTTCCAACACTAGTGTGAGGGGTGTCGCTGAATAGGTATTTTAAAAATAATAGGGGTCTTCAAACATCATTTTTGATCAAGACAGCAGTTTTGTAAATATTCGCTCCAGAAATACAAAAAATAGCGTCCCCCAACCGTCAACCACGTAGCGTCAACCACGGGTCAAAAAATTATGGAAAAATTCATAGAAAATGAGGCCTTATAAGGCCTTTCAATGAAAACTATATTAAATAATTATCAGTCGAGACGTTATTGAATGATTGCAAAATTTCATAATTTTCTTTAAAATTAAGTAAGTGCCGTGCGGTGTCCTTAAACTTCGAACGTTACACATATTAGTTAAGTGCCATACTGTATAAAAACACTTCGCTCAATCTGGCGCGTATAATCGATAACTTCCAGAAGGTAATAAGTGATTACAGTTACTTTGGCGTTTACGACCTTTTTATAGAGCTTCAAATCTTTCTCGTAATTTAAACCTCGGGCTTATAACCGCTGTTTTAAGCCTGTCTAGCACAACAGTGAGATACGACTCATTCTCGCGCAAGCTTTCCTAGCTATCTCCTTCTCTGCTGAACAATGAAAAAGTGACAGGTGACGCTATGTCACCCGACTAGTCGCAAGGCATAAATTGTGCCAGACGGGTGGTTTAGCAATGTTTGAATAAGTGCAACTACGAGGCGAAGTTCAAATTTCAAACAATGAATCATGTATACTGGTCAAAGAAATAAGGGCCACATAAAAACACACTTTACAATAAGACAGGCTACGTCAGCCACATGCAAGGTCACCAACAACAATTGGAGTTGACAGCAGTCGGGGTCGAAAACGGCCGTGAACCACATTTTTTCTGTTCCAACCCGTAGAGTAAAACATACCGGCCAAGTGCGAGTCTGACTCGCGCACCAAGGGTTCTGTAGGTACAAATACATATCCCATCTCAACTGGCCGGGGCACCGGATACAAATGAGCTGCAAATTTAACGCAACCGTTCACGTTTTTTGTATGGGAGCCCCCAACAGAGGAAATACATCATCTGTGAACATTTCAAATGTACTATCTGGGTTCATGAGATACAGCCTGGTGGCAGACGTACGGACAGCGGAGTCTTAATAATAGGGTCCCGCTTTTTACCCTTTGGGTAGGGAACCCTGAAAAGTAGTTTGGTCCCAGCCCGTAAAGAAAACCTATTTTCCAGCTATAAATGACCCGGACGACGCCATGACCGTGCTGTCCTCGTGCTTGGAGAAGAGCTACTTCTACAAGGTGGCCTTTAGATGGAGCGGCGATGGTCTTCTTACTACCTCAGGTAAGCTTTCCTTTTAATTTTTTTGTTAGTTGCATTTTCGCGATAGTTTTTATTTTAAGTAGGTATCCATAAGGGCTCTTTAACAAGAAATAGTTTACCAATTTTCCCAAGATAGTGACCACTTCAGAGAGAAGCAACTTAAGAATTATATTTAACTATGACTAGATGGTGCCCGCTTTTGAAAAACTTTTTTCATTACGGTAGTCGAGCGAAAAGTACCCTATATCTAACCATCTTTGGATGCCGCACCAGCTCCGTACCAAAATTGATTAAAATCCGTTCAGCCGTATCGGCGTGATGAGCAAACAAAGATTTTTTTTGACAGATTACACAGTACGGTTGGCGCTACGCGCTAAAAAAAATGTGTTGCGTTGTCAAGATTTTTTCTGAAATAAAGTGTCTCGACTGATAACTGATATAGATAATATAGATGATAGTATCGTCATTTCTTAATCCACAGTTCCGACGTGGAAACGCAACCGTAAGCTGCTAAACCCGACCTTCAGTCAACACGTGCTGGACGGATTCCTGGATATCTTCAACCGGCAGTCAGCGTTGCTGGCCCAGGACCTGGAACCGCTGGCTGGGACTGGGGAGTTTGATCCCACGGAGTACGTGACTGAGAGGACGCTGGAGACTGTGTGCCGTAAGTTGCCAAAACATACGTTTCTCAGCAGTCAATTCTTGCTATCCGAATTTTTTTTTTTTTCCTCTTTATTTAAGGAGTTTTTTCGCTAGTGCGAATATGCCACTCCATAAAACAATATTTCAAAATATCCGACCTTATCGTTCCTTCAAAGGGACGGCCCTTCGAAGGCATAAAGATATATCAAACAGCGTGTTGGAAAAGCGTGGTGTGGTTGGAAAAGTAAAGTGAAGCTGGATCGGTCATGATATTTTTAGCCAAAAAATTGCAATTAAAGTTTAGAAAGTTGTTCTCACGATAAGAGAAGTAATGATGAATAGTCTATACACCTTTACATAATCCACAGTTCCGACGTGGAAACGCAACCGTAAGCTGCTAAGCCCGACCTTCAGTCAACAAACTTCAGTAAACTTCTTGACGCATTCGTTGTGAATGTGGGAGAATGCCATTCTGGGAAGGATTATCGGTACCTATAACAGATCACGTTGAATGGCTAATAATTTGGAATAAAACATGATAATATAAGATTAACCGCAAATTAGTAGGTGTTTCGAAGATAACACGAAAATCAAGGGACTTTTTAGCCTCATTTTCCTCTGTGCAGTTTAAAACTTTAAGGAAAAACCTGATATTGATGGTAGTTTTAACTATAAAGAGGTCATGTTTGGATAATTATAACATAATGTAAATTCTTTCTCTTACTTTTTTGCTTCCGTATACTAGTTAGTAGACGTAATTTGTGCCCTTTTTAAATGGGACTGAGCCAGGTAAAAGAATGGACAAAATTTAAGACTATGTACAGTTTACTATTCAACAAACTATTAAAGTAGAAATGTGATTTAAATCGGCCAAGTTGTAAACAAACAGCATAATAAGGCCAACGTCATGTAATAGGTACCTCCAATATTGAACATAAGAATACCAATCTAAAACAAGATGCACGTTTAGTATGACATTGGTTTAGAAGTTTACCAGCTTTACTTGGTATCAGGACTATAGTGCATTTTTATTTGAAAATAGTGACAGCTCTATTACTAAACCAAACCCCTCGACCACTTATTTTTTTACCTATTATTTACCTATGTTGGACAAATAAATATATTATTTTGATTTTGATTTTGACCAATTAGGCGACAGTAAATTAGAAAGCCGTGTGCACGTGGAACAGTTTTGATTTGATGAGGTTTTTAATTACTGTCCCACTCACTGTTCAGTCACTATTTTCTTTACGCAAAATCTGTTATAGGTAAAATTGTGCCAGACTATGAATCTTCTATAGGTACATATAAACGAAAAAGCCCTGACTGACTGACATATCAACGCAGTGGCCGAAATTACTGAACCTAGGACCATATTTTTTTAATAGATCAAAATATATAACGCAAGCAAGGAATAAGAAGGCTTATTTCAAAATTCGTCCCTGAAGGGAGTGAAATTGGGGTTGAAAGTTTGTATGGAAATCGTGTAATTAACAATAAAACGGTAGAATGTTACACAGATACGGTTCCGGGCCAGTGTGAGCGAAGCCACGGGTAAAAGCTAGTAGCTATATATTTTGTTCCAGAAACTGCTGTCGGCATCTCTCTGGACGACAAATCGGTGATCGACGTGAAATACAAGAAAGCGGTGGATACGACTTTAGACGTGGCCGCCCGGCGGCTCGCCAGCTTCTGGCTTCACCCTGACTTTATCTACCGCTTCACCGCACTGAAGCAGACGGAAGATGAAGCGATGGCTACTCTCCACAACATGTCTAGAAGCGTACGTATTAAATAGTAACCGTGCAGACGATGCTTTCAGGATGCTAGTTGCCATTAACGTTTTCGGCTTCATCTTGACTTCATCTATATATCTGCACTGAACTTTATTCTAGAAAGGCGGGTAGTTATTCCTGCCTATAAACAACGTTATTTACGATACAAGTGTGTAAAGTTAAGTAGGTAGGTGATTTCAGACGAGTGTACTTTTTATTCATTCACGAGTGAGGTACGAGCGAGTGATTAAATAAACACGAGTCAGAAATCAAATCATTCTGCACGAGTTTCGTACAAAACTATGCATGGACGAGAAAATAGAAAATACTTACTTTAAAACTCACAAAGACAAACATGCATTGGAAAAAAAGTATTTTTCACCTCACTCGCTCGGAAAACCTTCGTTTATAGGGCAAAATCTGCGTGCAAAAGCCTATTTTATCCGCTAGCGTGCAAAAGTCATTTGAATTTCGAACACGACGATTTTGATTCTCTGTGGTGCATGTAACTTTTTTATATTTAAGACTCCTTCAACGCGTGACTGATTTCATCAGTCGATAAATCTTCGAATAACCAATCAACGAACGCTAATAAAGGACGATCTGATCAGGGCGGCTAAAATCATATGAACGTTTAAATACTTCTTTTTTTTTAATACACCTACAATATCACGTCCAGAAAACTGGTTTGTGGTTACAGATTTTTAAGTTGTTATTTTGTCTACACTTTATTTTATGTTGAATATGTTTATATATATTAAAAGTAAGTATTTCAGTTTCATTTACATATTTTGACTAGTAAATATATTAAATACAACACAGATTTTAATATTTATTTGTTATAAAAGTTGGAACATAAGAGTGTAATTTCTGAACGCACCCGAGAAAAAATAAATAATTAAAAAGTTGGAAGTTTTCACAATTCACGTTCTGTGGAGAATACATATTGTTGTCTTACTTTATCATCAGCCTTTTATATCTATAACAGATGAGTAACTTTATAGATTTGGAGTATTTATTCAATGCTAAAAGCCTGCGTTAAAACGAAAAAGGATTTGTTATAAATATTTGGAGACAATAAGTTATTTACCGAAACTATTGGGGTTTTTAAAGAAGATAAAGCCGAAATAATCTTGTTCGGATTCCATCGAACATCGTCCAATAACTACCAAAGCAAGTGTTATGGAAAATACTTCCGAGTGGCCAACTAATCCTTCCCAGAATGCCATTCTCCCACATTCACAAGGAATGCGTCAAGATGTTTCAAATACAAATATAATATAACAATGCTTAAGAAAAACTCAACGATAAAATATACACGACGATAATACAAGTTACGGCCATATTACTTTTAATTTCTAACCCTTAACCACACCTCCCGTCTCACAGACACTAAACTGTGTCCTTGTACCTTGTACCTTCTCTTCTTCTTCTTCTTTGGCTCGGTTGGTAGACACCTGCCTACTGAGTCGGCGGTCCTGGGTTCGAATCCCGGCCGGGGCAAATATTTGTGCAAAATATTTGTTCTTGGGTCATGGATGTTATCTATATATGTATTTATATATTATGTATATCGTCGTCTAGTACCCATAGTACAAGCTTTGCTTAGTTTGGGACTAGGTCGATTTGTGTATGATTGTCCCTTAATATATATTTTTTTTATTTTTTTATTTTTTATTTATTTATTCTCCCCTCCTGCCTCAGTGCCGCGTCGTCGATCGATAAGGTCGGTCGTGTACGCATTTAATTTTGGTGAGCATATTACTGTCTCCGACCGTCTCTGAGACGGGTGGTAGGTGGATACGTATTTTTTCTTAAGGGTCTCGGAGACGGGTGGTAGGTGGTTACGTGACTATGCGTACTTTTTTTCTTTACTTAGCCGACCGCTTAGTCAGTTTGGTAGTGATTGGAAGTACGGAAAACCTGTTCTATTTGTGACCCGAAGAAAAACCGGCCAAGTGCGAGTCGGACTCGCGCACCGAGGGTTCAGTACAAACACTTTCCATCCCTAAGTGGTTAAGTTAAGTTTGCACCTGGTATGTATAGCGCCCCATATAAATTAGGTGCAAAGTTAGGTATTAATAGGTATTAAAAAAAACTACTTACTAGATCTCGTTCAAAACAATTTTCGTTGGTAGTTTTTATAGTAATGTACATCATATGTTTTTATCAGATTTTTCATTTTCTTATTTTAGAAGTTAGAGGGGGGGGACCAACTTTTTTCCACTTTGGAAGCGTCTGTCACGCAAACTATTCGGTTTAGAAAAAAAATATTTTAGAAACTTCGATATCATTTTTGAAGACCTATCCAAGTATGGGTTTGATGAAAAAAAAAATTTAAGTTTCAGTTCTAAGTATGGGTATCTCCCAATATTTATTATTATTTTTTTATTTTTGCATCAAAATCTTAATGCGGTTCACAGAATACATCTACCTACCAAGTTTCAACAGTATAGCTCTTATTGTTTCGGAAAAAAATGGCTGTGACATACGGACGGACAGACGGACAGATAGACAGACAGACATGACGAATCTATAAGGATTCCGTTTTTTGCCATTTGGCTACGGAACCCTAAAAACGATTGCCTAGAATGTGCAAACAAACTTATATTCACTGCCGCGAACAAATCGAATAAATTAGTGGTCTGCAATTTTATAAAAATATTACCTTTATTTTAACGAAATTTATTGATTTAGCATTGTTAATTATTGAATATTTAGAAATAAATTACTTAGATCTGTATGTAAAGTCAACATTTTTGTTGATCTCACCTTCCAAAGGATATATAGTTCCTAAAGTAGAAATAAGGACTGTTGCCATATGTTTACAGCAAAAAAATGTTTTGTTAATATTTCCAGAATGATTAATAGCTTAATAAATATTTTAATATGTCTATATTGCCATTATTATTTTAAGTTTCCTATCTGATCTATAAAATTTAACATATATATAAGGCCGACATTATGTATCCGTCCTGGGGACGGGAGGTAGGTGTTTGTGTGACTAAAGAAGCAGGTAGGTAGTTAAGGGTTTATGTGTGCTTCACTCGTGTTTATTTGGTTCCGCATGGCTGCAAAATTATTTAGCTTCTCGTGTCTTGAAAGCCTCGCTTTTGGCAAAATTAAAGGACAACTTTTATCTATCAGGATATATGTAGGTTATAGAGCCAAATTTAATTTTACCTACTCTCCCCCCCCTCTCAGGGTTGAGCGTCACCCCCGCCAGTAGATTTCCATAACGCATGCCATTATGAGTTACACTGGTCGTTATACCGTCTGCGGGGAGTCCCCGCATGCCGTATGTTGAACGAGTTATCGACCAATGAAACTGAGCCATAAATTATTATTTGATTAATTTAAGACATTCCTAACGTCGAGCATTATTGCTGTCCTCAGGTGATACACAAGCGGAGAGCAGAGCGCCAACAAGCAAGGCTGGCTAAGACATCATGTAAGTAACCAATGGGAGGGAAACATAACTCAAATCCAATGAATAATCACCACAACAAGGCAACCTCAAGAATTCATTTGCTGATGTTTGTATTTTTCTTTGAACATCAGCCAACTACTCACCGAGACGATTATGAACAACATAAAATAAAAGGTTAAAAAACTTAAAACCCGACTACGGAGAAACGAACTAAAAAGTTTAAAACAAGGTAGAAAAATCGGGTATCATCGCCTTATTCCACAAGATAAGACATTTGACATGTAAAATGTTCTTGTATATTTTTTCTACTGAAATCTTCTGTTAGTTAACAACAATTACATTATAATTTAATTCAAATGCCGTAGTCGTGCGTTGTGGCATTAACTACCCACGATACAATCTTCCTTTTACATATCTCGAAACAGTAAAAGAGCAAACATGCATATATATCATATACGAATTGAACCGCTCATATAATATCAGCAGTTTTTTTTTAGTTTTCTTAGTTTTTTTAAGAACATGGTATGTTGTGTAGCAAAAAACCTACCTATAGTGTCTAGCTGTCGAGAATAAAACTGACGCACAGCATTATTACACGGCTACACATCGTTATCATATTGATATTAAGAAGAGTTTTATGATGATGGCGATCTAACTAAAAATACAGAAATTTCGTTGTATAGTTGCAGTTTTTTAAATAATCGACAACGCACATTTGAATTAAATTATAATGTAATTGTTGTTCACTAACAGAAGATTTCAGTAGACAAAATATACAAGAACATTTTACATGTCAAATGTTTTATCTTGTGGAATTAGGCGATAATACCCGATTTTTCTACCTTGTTTTTAACTTTCTAGTTCGTTTCTCCGTAGTCGGGTTTTAAGTTTTTTAACCTTTTATTTTATATCAATATTTTCAGTTTTTACATAATATGATGCAGTAAAGAATATATAAATGCATATGTAAGTTAAAAAAATGTCGCTGTTTCGCTACATCCTTCTTTGAAGTCTGTTAAAATATACTCAATTATCAAAATCTGTCGAGTAGTTTAAGCACTATCGTGAAACATACATAAATACGTGACTTAATACTTTTCCCTTTGACTTTACGAGTACCATAGTCGGGCAAAACTAAGAATAATTTATACGCAAACGTTGAATACCAAAATCGAATTTCAGCTATCGAGACCAACCAGTACCTCTATCGTATTGTGGACCTGTAGACGACTGAATGATGGCCTGACCTTATGATGGAAAACAAACGATTAAAAAAAAACAATTTCATACACCTCTAGTACTTTTACGCTAAAAGAGATTATTCATTTGTATATTTTTTTCAATGCAACAATATTTTCTAAATATTAATTAAATATAATCACGTCTTAACTACAATTATTTACATTTGACGACACAACATTTTCAGCAACTTAAAAAGCAAAACAGAAAAATCTATTTGGAAATCCATATATCTACCATCTTTTATGTCACCATCTCCTAGGTTAACTCAAAAGTTTCCCCGAGCCCCCCGTGTTTTATGTGACCATTTCCTCCGTTACCACAAAAGTTTCATAAGATCTGCTACTTTGTATCCGTTTAAGTATAACGTATTCTTTTTATTGCGGGGGTTCCACCGCCCATCTCCCCCTATCCCCATCTCTTAGTTTTACTGAAAAGTTTAGGTGCGGCCCCCATACCCGTCCCATGTCTTATGTCAACATCTCCTCCGTTAACTCTAAAATTTCATAAGATCTGCTTTCTTGTTGCCGTTTTAGAACATTATTTTTTATAAGGCGGTGGGTTCCACCCCCGTATTTTATGTCGCCATCGCCTCTCTATAAACTCAAAAATTTCATAATATTTGTTCCCTTGTTGCCGTTTTAGAATGTTGTAGTTTTTTATGGTGGGGGGCTCCGCCCCCCGAGCCCCCATGTTTTGTGTTACCATTGCCTGCCTGGACTCAAAAGTTTTATAAGATTTGTTTCCTTGTTGCCGTTATAAAATGTTGTATTTTTTAAGGCGGGGGGCTCCGCGCCCCGAGCCCCCCATGTTTTACGTCACCATTGCCTCCGTAGACTCAAAAGTTTTATAAGATTTGCTTCCTTGTTGCCGTTTTAGAACGTTGTATGTTACCATTGCCTGCGTAGACTCAAAAGTTGTATATTTAAGATTTGTTTCCTTGTTACCGTTTTAAAATGTTGTATTTTTTTGGGATTTATTGAATTATATATTTGAAACGTACTGTTTAAATTTTTCATTGATAATTTTTGTTTCAAAAACTACTCGAAATTGTCAAAATTTACGCGGAAAATTAATTTATTCAACTTATTTTCGACTGCAGGCAATGAAAGCATGACATAGCTATGTTACTACCTAGAACTCGGGTAAAACTATTATTCGCTTCAAAAAGTTGGTTGAGATTATCAATATATTTGTCATATGAAAAAAATAAATTTTAAAAAGGATAAGGCCTCTTAAGTTGGCGTGCTGATGTTTTCGTAACTTAAAATAATTATTTTCTGCAGCCCGCCGTTTCATAGCCTTCCTGGACCTGCTACTCGACATGGCGGAAGACGGTTCCTTCACAGATAACCAGATTCAGCAAGAGCTGGATACCCTTATTGCTGCAGGGTATGACACGTCATCTCACTCGCTCATCTCCACGCTGGTGCTCGTGGGGACCCACCAGGATGTCCAGGAAAAGGTGTACCAAGAGTAAGTATCATCTATGAACCCAATTAGCAAAATGTGGTCCAGTATAGTGCAATTCAACGTCTTCTTAGGGGCACTTACGAGATACAATACTTCTAATAAGTGTCCGGTAAACGCACTCAATAAGCGCAATTAGTCCTGATAACGAACTTGTTCGTGCCATTACTGGAATAATTGAACCTAATGTGGCCGCTATTCCCATGGCGGGAATAATACTATTATAAAATGTTGATGTTATTATTATTATGTTATTAATATGAATAGTTATTATGATAGAGTGAGCATGATGTAGTTCTGTTCTGTCTAACTCTATAGCTGCGTCCTGTAGGCTTGACAAGCGTGCCGTCGCGGCATTGATCCCAATTTATATGTCCCATTATGTCTTGCAAACATTCACATTTATAATACAATCAATACAGTATCTATCACGTGATAAACGTGATGATCATAGGCTTACTTTTGCAAATAGTTTATTTATGCAAATTGCATTACCTGCCATGAATCATCTCGTCGTCGCGTAAAACGTGTATACGTGGTATACTTTTCACACAAACTGGTAGGTAGCTGTTTAATAATTATAAAAACGGTTTAATCTCACGTAAAAATTGTCAGGAACGAACGGCCCGACATGTTTCGAACTCATTCGGAGCTCTTCATCAGGGGTAGCTATCCGTGCTGCTACGCGACTCGCGACCCACTGCACTTTTAATCGCTCTTCTTTCCGCCCTCTGCGCACGCGTAGATAGCGCGGCGCGGGAGGGCAGGGCTCTTGCACTGTCACTACTGGACTGTCTGTCACTGCATTTTCACTATTACCCACTGATACCACGCACACTTGACTTATTGTATCAACGATATTGTCTGAACCGTTCCTGACAATTTTTACGTGAGTTTAAACCGTTTTTATAATTATTAAAGATGTCTTACGATAGTTTTAATAACATTATTGCTAACCTTTAAGGTAGCTGTTTATTGTGAAACCGGTTACTAACCAAATAAATTAATGCTCTTATTGAAATTAGAGAAGGGCTGCGGACTATAACGGCCGAAATGTTTTAAAACTGTCATCCCTGGGTCAAGAACCAGAGGTCGACCGAAGAGGCGATGGACAGAGCTCCTAGAATTAGACCTCAGTTCTTGTGACGTAACGGCATGCCGCGGCAAATCAGTTCTTGTTAATGTTCTTCATAACAATTGTTCAGAAGAGAGAGATATTGAATTAGATGAATATAGCTTTCACAAATTCGCGGCCTATTCGATCTTCCACACTCCCTTTCAGGCCCCATCCCAAAATCCCATTCAGGCGTGGATATAGGAATTCGTTCTATCTATCAGTCACAGACGTCCACTGCTGAATATAGGCCTCCTCTATAGCTCACCGCATAGTGCGATCCCGTGCAGACCGCATCCAGCAATTCGTCGCAAACCTCACGAGATCATCCGTTTACCTAGTCCCACGCTACGCTTTCGTATGTATCTATATACTCCCATGCCGGTTTCGGCTACGGTGACTGCTAGGTACCACGCCGGTGATTACAGGCTCTAGTGATTAGCCCTATTGTGTGCCCTCATATGGCTACAGTAGCCAATCTTATGCGTGAACGTGCGCGAGCATTGGTGGCACGTAAGGACACCGTCAACATAATTGTAATTGATGGCCGTCGGTGTTTTAGCCTTAAGAGCATCACGCTTATTATCAAGATCAACTTTCCTTTGCTCTTCAAAGTGATCTACTTTTCCATGTAACAAACGCCTCCACTCTGGACGACGAGTTGCAACTTCCTCCCACTGTGAGGGATCAATATTACATTGCTTCATATGTCTTTTCTGAACATCCTTGAACCGAAGGAACTGACCGCCCTGCTTCCGCTTACCATCTTGGAGCTCAGAAAAAAAGATGCGTTTTGCTACTCGTTTGTCGTACATTCGCGAGAAATGGCCATACCACCGGAGCTGCCGCCGCATCAAAAATGCTTCAATGCCACAGACTTGCCCGTCGAAGTACATCGGTGTTTCTCACTCGATCAGACCATTTGATGATTAAAATATCGCGCAAGCATTTTAGGTGAAACCTATCCAACATGCAGATATGCTTCCGATAAAGGACCCAGGACCCATGGGGGAGCAATTCTTGTGATTTTAGCCAAAAAAAATTACAAATCCATACTAATATTATAAATGCGAAAGTGTGTCTGTCTGTCTGCCTACCTACCTCTTCACGCTTAAACCGCTGAATCGATTTTGATGAAATTTGGCATAGAAATAGTTTAAGATCCGAGGAAGGACATAGCATAGTTTTCATCGTGGAAATTTTACCTAAAAAGATTGAAAAGTGAGTGAACATTTCTGTTGGGGTGCGGTAACCCTGTAAGAAATGTAATTATTAGACCAAAAGCACAATTGCTCTTACATTTGCGGGCAAAAGCTAATGTGGTATAAATTAAGAACCGTGTTCGTAAGTCTAGGTCCTCGGACGCTCTGTATTCACGCTTCATTAAAACTCGAACATGTTGAATATGTTTCTTATGTTAAACGAAAAATATGGTAATATCCATTAAAAGGGAAATGCCAGAAAGTGATGAAGTGCCAGCTTGGCCACACAGGGCGCACTTACAGGTTATAGTAATTTTCATAGAATGCAAAAAATAGTAAACGACGGCTGGATTTATCCAAACGTTTAATCCAAGACTGTTTATAACGCTTAGCCTCTGGTAGTAATGTGAAATGTCAAACTAGTATGGGGTTTTGATAGTAGGTAGTATCCAAAATTGAGCGTTATTCTTGAAATAAAACTTTATGATATCGGCACATTTGGAGTACTATCTTGGATCGTGAGCCACGGAGTAGTTACTGCGAACAAGGAATTTCAAAGTTTGTGCCGTGCCATCCATGTTTCCTATTGGGAACTCGCAACAAAAAAGTACATTGCACCATACTGCACTCTCCCACTTCATTAGAAAATATAACACAGACCTAATTCTGTTCCAGGATATTGTCCGTCCTCGGTCCCAGTGTTGATGTGGCCAAAGAGGACATGTCCAAGTTGGTGTACACGGAAGCCGTCATCAAGGAAGTTCTCCGCATCAGCCCCGTCGCGCCCATCATCGCCAGGGATATTGACAAAGAAATTAAACTCAGTAATTCCAAAACCATCATTCTACCTATTACTCACGGACGCCTACTGCTTAACATAAGCCTCTCTTATAACCAGAGTGTCATCATCGTCAAGAATCCTGTCGTCCGTCTAGTCAGAGGTCACCCACCCAGCGCTTTCCTATGTGTGGTAGTCACCCCAGAACTTTACTGTTGGGGCAGTACACCCCAACCCCCCAAGCTATACGCTCTCCGGCCCGCCCGGTCCGGAAGCATGGTCAATAATGTTAGAAAATTTCCAATGCCTATGGAAAGTTTCATTGTACCGGCAGTTGTTGTAGACGGCAAAGTCTCTGACCTATATAATTTCGTATGGCTCTTCAAGCATTCTTAACAAACTACTAGTGAACACTGATTAACTGCCTTCGAAGCTAAATGTCCTAATTTCGGCCCCTGGCGAGGGCAAATATTTATGAGATTGTTCCTGGGTCAAGGATATTTCTAGTGCCCATCGTATCGTATATAATGCGGAGACTTTAGGCCTTGTTTAATTTGTTTAAGATTGCCTCTCAATTTTTATTTATTTTTCTCTTTTCAGAAAACTACACCCTTCCAGCTGGCAGCGGCTGCGTAGTCTTGTTCTGGGGAATCCACCGCCTGCCCATCTGGGGCCAGGACCGCTTGGAGTTCAGACCGGAACGCTGGCTGGACCCCAGCTCGCTGCCTCAAAGTCCTGGGGCTTACTGCGCGTTTAGTATCGGGAGACGGAACTGTATAGGTTAGTATGTTGTAACCACTTAGTAGCTGAATATGTCACAGCTGCATAGTGTTTGGGAACGGAAGCCTGGAAAAACTTATCAAACCTATAATCTATAATGTATACTAACACCGAATTTTGAACTGGACGGATCGAACAAGTGAAATACTCCTCTTCCTCCAAGTTTTCATCGAAGATAAGAGAAGTAGTATTAGGTTTTCAGTATATTGCCTTTTCTATAGCCCAGCAAGCGTGCGTCGGTCCGGCCAGGGATAGTGGCGCAAAAAACAGCTTTCATATGGCAATAATGTACATAAGGTGACTCGGGGCTATTGTAGCTATGGGGTTATTGCATCTTATCTAACTAAATCTTTTCCTATAGATACACAGACCATTATAATGGTCTGTGTATATATAGATATCCTATAATGGTCTGTGTATCTATAGGAAAAGATTTAATTAGATAAGATACAATAACCCCATAGCTACAATAGCCCCGAGTCACCTTACGTCATATTTGCATTGTTAAATGTCAGTCAAGGATTTGTCATTATCAAAATTCATAACATTGTTTACCGGAATGCCGCTCAATCTTTCGTTCTTCTTGCGAAATAAATACTGAATCCTATTGAAAAAACTTGACTTTCATCACTGTGGATAGTTTTGGCTTTATTATGCAAAAAATACTTAACACTTGCGGAATATTTTAGTCCTATTTACATCAGTGACATTCACCGACTTCCAACGTCAGTTATCAAAAATGTTTCGTTGCCAGTAAAATAATTTAGTGCCACTGAAAATCCGCAATATGGCGTGGGTAGTAAACCCCCTTGCAGGGCTATAATTCTGGTAGAAAGTAGGTGGGAAGGTACTCCCGAAATTGACGGAATAACAGTGGCGTGACGTGAAATATTCTAGATTGTTTCACGCCACAGCAAAGAGGGATCGGTTTGATTTACGTTTTTCCAATAATAATCATTTTCTAAAATGGGCAAGCTGGTAGGTATCATTTTCTATGGAAGCCAAGACACTGCTGAATGCATATATCAGACGTCTCCAAACATTGGTAACTTAGGTCTGTAAATTTTCCTATGATGGTTGCGTTTATCACAAAGCATGTCGCTTTTTGACAAACTGCGAGTGTAAGGGACAGATGCCTTGTCAGTTATTTATCACATCCATCATGGGCCCGCTCAAAACTTTTCCAGAACAAGAAAATTATACTCGAGATTGAGACACTGATTAACGGATTTCTGTTTTTGTTTTCAGGAAAAAATTATGCGCTAATGGCAGTAAAAATTATGCTGGTGCACTTGGTCCGAAATTTCAAAATCACGGCAGACTACAGCAAAGTGAAGCGCAAGTACGATCTGCTGCTGAAGTACGTCGACGGACACCACATCGCATTGGAACTGCGAAATTAAAAGTGTTAATACAGTCGCTCCAAAAAGAGTACAAATTAAAAAGTAACAATACTCTAGTGTCTTACTTGCCATGCAACCTGGCGCCATCTGTTGGTCATAATTTCCATTGTCCTCGCATCACGCCGAAACGACTGGACAAATTTGAACCAATTTGGGTACAGGGATAGCTGAACATCCAAAGATGGTTATAGGATATTTTTACCCGCCTAGGGTCTAAAAAAATTACGCCACGCTATCAAGTGATAACCAAACTAACTATCACCCCATAGAGGAACAAAAGCCTTTGAAGATATTATTGGTATATTCACAAAAAAAATATCAAAAACATTGGATAATATGAAAACCGGGTGCCCATCAAAGTATGATAAATTGATAATATACTATGATTTATATGAATTACGACCCTTCTCTGCCAAACGTGTCATTTAGAACTGAAACAAGTAAACGTTATTGGAATTAGTAACTAAAGTACTAAGTAAAAGCAAGGACCATATACACGGGACCGCTATTCTTCATACTACGCACCGTACTCCGTTAGTTACTATCGTTCTACGTCGCTAGATGCCGCTAAGGGTCTCAATTCATTCAAAAGTCGTCATTTTTCAATCTCTACCGTACGGTACGCGCAAGCGTGAAGTAACACAGTCGTCAAGCGTTCAACGACATTCCAACTTCCAAGTGATACAGTAAAAAGTGAATAGATGACGTTAGGTGCGATGTATGTTTTCTACGTTCCGTTTCGTCTCACATCACTACTTTTGTACTATAATGTCAATATATTATTTTACAGAAAGTCTCTTGGCGAAAAGTTATCATTTGCTTTTAATTTCTAAATTAGGAACATATGTCAGTGTCAATCGAGAAAATCGTAAAATAATTTTCAAATACGTTATTATTAATAATTTGAAAAATAAAATGTTTGCCGCTAACCGTGAACTATTAAGAGAGAATGACTGAAAACTATGAAGAGCTCAAATAGTGGAGTTACACTTGTAAGGAATTTATGAAGCCTAACCACAATCTTTTTAAAACCTATCCAAATGCAGTGCAGTTTGGTACCGTAACAAATTTAAAGCAGCGCTGATTCTCGAACGAATAAAGTGAATGAAAGACCGATATTTGTCTCTGGTCCGCAAGTGAGATGAGATGCTATGACGCGAAAGGGATGCCGCTATATGAGTTTCATATATGTCTATCTCGTTCTGACGCCTAACCATTCGGTAACTAAAATATTATACAATTCATTTTGCAGCACACTTCGTTTAAACTAATTAGTAATTTTGAAAAAGAAAATCGACATATATTTCATGGCGAACTTATGTTTTTTATTTAAATATCAATATTTGCAATACCAAATGTATTATTGAGGGAAATAAAGTTTAAAATGTGAGTATTTCAAAAAAAATGTAGTTAAGACTCGGAACGTGTGCCGCCTTCCGCCTGTGACGGTGGCGTCAGTGACATGACTGGCAACAATTAAATTTTTCTTGTCAATCATTGACATGTAAATTTGTTAATTTCAAATGAATTTTACGTGTTATGCCAATCTTTGAATTCTGTTCGTCGTGGGATACGGCGATATATTAGCTGAAGGAAACCTTATTGATCTACTGCAAAATAACCATTGCCCGCTTGCAATAGCCGAAGACGAACACCGACGACAAATAAATATGGCTTTGCGGAAATGTTTGACGTTCACCCTAGAACAATTAGGAATTGCCTTCATGCTATGAATTTACATCAGAGGCGGCCTGCGAAAAAATTGTGTAATATTTGCTTTTTGTTGTTTTGTTAAGAGTAATATAAAGAAAACGTATACTGTATAATTGTGGTTTTATTGAATTATGACTGTCGTCGGTTCTGTTAGTTTATGGATAGGTACATTTCATATCAGTGTTTACTAAAATTATTGATGTGAAAGTGTGTTTGTTTGTCTCTTGCCTTTCAAATGGCAACGGAGCAATTTTATGGCATGATTTTTGGGTGTGGAGATAGTTAGGGAGCTGGAGGGTGACAAAGCAAAGGCTACTCTTTACCCCAATCAAACATCTCATTCCCATGGGAAAATCTATAATAGAGTTAATTCCCTTTGACCACTCGAGCGATGCCGCGGGTAACAGCTAGCATACCTATAACAGAACTCGCGACATGATAAATGGCTCTGGATTCCAGTTTTGACAAAGTGCCTTGGCCTCACAAAGGTCAGCTCACCATGTCAACATGATGTCAACATTGTCATCGTTAATCTGTTGCCTATTTACGATTAACAAACTCCCTACATGCAAAACTTATCTAACAGATATTACGTTACTGACTGTTTGTTAGTGGGAAATGTCGCTTGTCAATTCGGGCGTAATTTATTTTGTCCACATTACACCAGTTCACCAACGCCATCTAGCTATTTTGTGTAGCAAAAATTGGCGAGCCCGCAAGCAACCTTGAGCTATCCAGAGGTAGTGCCATCTATTTTAATACGATCAAACCACGTTGTTGAAGACTAAAAAATATAATCCTTAAAAATTGTGTATTTAAGTTATATTATCGTATTAAAATGAAGCAGTAACGCGTTTGATCTTCAAAAATCAAAAATCACTTTAAAATATTGGTGAAAAATACAATTTTTGTCACTTCCAGGCTACGAAGCAGCGAATTTTGAGCTTTTTCAGAGTTACGTTTTCTTGTATGAGAACGTCGGTCTCGGTGTATATAGTCGTTGGTAAAAGTAAGTAAACACAACACACAAAAACAGTTCAAAATACATGTATTACAAATAAAATAGGTACAAAGGCGAACTTATCCCTATTTCTCTATAAGGGATCTCTTCCAGTTAACCTTTGAGCAATTACATACACTAATAATAATATTATATATATAATATAATGTAATTAGTTTTTGTTATTGGGACTTTAGATCGTTAGATCTTTATATCAATGTTACAATATGATATGATGGTTGACTGGTAGAGCCATTAGGCATTAAGTTCGCCATTTGTACTAAATTATGATTGGTGCAATAAAGTTTAAATAAATAAATAATACCTTTTAGATATACTACAGGCTCATGGCAGTAGCATGCGCGATCACCGCGCCAGCGGCCTGCCAGATTTCCAGAATTATCTATGAAGCACGCTTCTTTTATGACTGACGATAATGAGGTGCGAACCCACACCACAGTACTGTTTTTTTTTTTATGAGATCGTACACAACGCCAACCGAAGGACTATGAGCTATGACTATTGCAGGGAAGTAACAAAGGAAGAGCTCTGCCGTCCTACGTTAAAAGGACGTATCTTACTATGACATTCGTATAAAGATACGACCTTTTACCGTAACACGGCAGAGCTCGCCTTTATAATTATGGCCCGGCCACTTCGCGGGACCTGCAAAATGGCGGCGATAGGAGTGAACGAGACATGGCGCTCGGACCTTCCGCTCGTCTGGCCTGGCCTTTATACTTGCGGCTCCACACTACAGTGTGGCTATTTTTTAAACACACATTTGACAGTTTTCCGTTGATATTTGTAGTGATGTAGCAAAGACATATTGTTTGCCAAATCTAACGATTATGAATGGTTGATCGAATCGATTTTATCGACGAACCTGCATATATTTTTCTTTATTTTGTGTAAATCATTTTTTTTATTTAAGAGCGGTTGGACTCACTTGAGATTCTATGTAAAATTATAATTTGTTTTATTGTTCTTTCGTCACGTTATCAATTTATCGATTTATTCGATTTCTAACCAATTTAGATAAATGTAGGTACATGATAGTAGAAAAAACACTATGACATTGCTTGTTTTTTTTTATGAAATTCAATAAGTCCTGTGATGTGTCAAATGTGTGTATAAAAATAAATACTACTCGCGTAAGTTGACCAAAGTTTGGCGTACTTCAGTGTGGAGAGGCACTCCGCTGCGGAAACTCATACTTCGGCTAACTTCACGTGTGTGCAGCCATAGTACGAAGTAGTGGAGATACGATGTACCTATTAGATGTACTGCAGGCTCATAGCAGTAGCATGCGCGATCACCGCCTCAGCAGCCTGCCGGATTTCCAGGTGGCTCTTGGCATCCTTGTACCACGCGTCAGCCGCCACGCGTGAGGCGCCCTCTAGTGAGTTCACGTAATACAGCGCCGTGGCAAGCTTGCCCTGCTCTAGCCAGTACCTATGGATTAAAGATGATGAACATACCTAGGATAACTCGGGGCACCTATACGAAAGTGACGTAGCAAAATATTTTATCGACAAAAAAATATATCGATGTTACTGTCAACATCTAAATGTCATCGACATAAATAAATATTACTTTATTTCTCCACATTTTAAAATGAAAAATAAACATATTAAAACGTGTATTTACATGTTTATTTTAAAATAATTTTCATAATATATATAGGTCGATTCACTAAAGCTGGCACGAATGGAATGAATGAGTGAACGATAATATTTATGTGTGCGTCACAGAATGATTACATACAGGTTGATACAATAAGTGATTATGAATGTGAAAATTATCGAACCAAATTAAATTCAAAATGACGAATGGCTTTTTTTTTCAAAATTTCAAATTGGTGCTAGGAAGCTGAAACTCGGTATCGGGGGGCATTTGGGGCTCACAAATATGAATCTGAAATCAGTGTCCGAAAATTCGGTCAAAGTCGGAAAATATCGAAAAAAACAATATTTGTATGGAAATTTTTTTTTTGGAGTCCTGTATCTCGTAAACGGCTGGAGATGGGTAGGGGGATGCTCAAACAAATATCATAGGGGACCCCACCCGAGTACAGTCGTGAAAAAAAAAATCAAAATGGCGACTTTTTTTTTTTCGAAAATTTCAAATTGGTCCGAGGGGGCTGAAACTCGGTATTGGAGGGCTTTTGGGTCCTCCGACTCAGAATATGAAATCGGATTTTGAATATTCGGTCAACTTCGGATAACATCGGACAAACAAAATTTAGTAATCTTAGCTTGACGGAGGGCCGAGCCATTTCTGAGCATAACTTATTGAATCGAATGGGTCTTAGCCTCGGATACTAGTACTTTCAATGAAAACTATATTGAATAAAATCGGTCGAGCCGTTTTTGAGTTATTGCAAAATTTCATAATTTTCTTTAAAATGACGTAAGTGCCGCGCGGTGTCCCTTCCCTACACTTCGAACGCTACACATATTGGTTAAGTGCCAAACTATATTAAAACATTTCGCTCAATCTGTTACGTATTATAGATAACTTCCAAAAGATAATAAGTAAATTACTGTTACTTGGCGTGTACGACCTTTTTATAGGGCTTGAAATCTTTCTCGTAATTTTCGCCTATTGTGAAGAACGGGCAACTACGGGACCCTACACTGAGCAGTGAGCGTGGCCCGACATGCTCTTGGCCGGTTTTTTATAATTCGAACTAGCTGTCCGTCACCTATTAATTCTTGACATTAACCCTTTACCAGGGCGCGAAGACAAGAAGAAAATGTGGGTTACGTTAATACCATTGCATAGTCCCACATGGTTAAACTCATACGAGACAATGGAATAGTATCATCCCACATCCTAATTCTGGTCATACACAGATTGCATGAATATTAAGCAATATGTACAATTTTATTACACTTTTTATTATTTTTGTATCAAACAGTTAAATATACCTTTCGGACATAATATATTACTTGTTTAGTCTAAATATTGTGCGGATTATGCTTATATTATACCTAATAATTTTTATTTTTCTTGAATAACAAAAACCCATTTTGTTGTTGTTTACAAAATATTAGGAGGCCCCTGTATAAGAACGGCACTCACACTAACACTCAAAGTGACAAGTGACATAACTTTCATTCAATCCATTCGCGCCAGCTTTAGTGAATCGACCTAAGATATGACATCGAACCTCTTTATAGTAATCGAGAAGGTTCAATGAGCACATATATTAATTTAATTATATCGACATCTTTTTTATCGATATCTTATCCCTAGAACGTGCCCCGAGTTATCCTAGGTATGATGATGAAGCAATAAAATATCCTTGGAGGTGTGACAGTTAAAAAAGCTAAGATTTTTTTTTTTATTTATTGGGATCAAACTGTTCGTTTTTCGTTATTTATTAACACAGGTCCATTTACTCCCAAACTACCCTATTGTCACGTGGCTGCGACGAAAATCCGGGGTCCAGCGATTACTAATCGCGGTAAGATATGCTATCACTACCGTATTGATTTAAAACTGGTAGAGTCTGTGCGGAAAGAGAAGGGTCTTGACAGAAATGGGAACTAGCATTACGAATTTTACATGTCAATCGAACCTTAGACACCTGTCTTATAAAAAAAAAACTTCTGTAGATGTCATTTATATGTCACTTCATTGCGTTTTTTTTTTGTATTTTGACGTCTATAGGCTGAATGATGATGACGAAGATGATATACTATTTTTTTAAATAGAAATTCAGGTGGGTTACCTACCCATATGGTTTATAACGACCTTACCTAGCCAAATGTAATCTGTCGAATGTATCCAAGTCTTCAAGGTCCTTTTCATCCTTCAACGGTTGGTCAATATCCTTTTGTGAGATGCCTGAAAGCTGAAAATTAGGTTTTCAATCATTATACTAATGTTTTATTCATACACACACACATCCACACTATTCCACAAAAGCTCCATCTCTCTTAACACTTGTCGGAGAAGCTGAATCAGTAAAACAATCATAGGCTCTATAATTATAAGCGGATTTGGCTCACTGCCGACGGTCTGCCAGAGTATAGCGGAAATTACACTTCGTTGTTCGCCGCATGCTGCATGCGGCGACCGCAAAAGTGTAAAGAACACGTTAGTCGACCGCAGTCGGCGATCGACAGCTGTCAACGCTTATAAGGTGACCGAAGCAGTGTAAAGACGACATCTGTCCGCCTTATTAGGTCACCGACAGCGGCGACCGCAGATCATTTGATAAAGTAAAACCTTACTTATATTTGAAGTTGTCATAAATAAAAAACGTCAGACGTACGTGCATGCTTATATTATTATATAAATAAAATTAGGGTGTCTGTCTGTAGTTATTCGGTTTCTCATGTTTTTTTTTATGAGAAGATTTTTATGTACCTACTTAGGTGCAAATTGATTTAGGTTAAACGTTCTTAAAAATCTACCTTTTTAAAGTATAGTTTTCCTAATATTGTAAACCCGTCTAATAAATACTCAAAATGGGGTTTATCCATTCTATGATTTTTTTTAAATTGCACATCGCACAGGTCATCACACAAAGTTGCTGTTACTCCATAGGCGTAACGCTGTGCATATATCTTCCGAACCCAGTATCTTCGTTTCTTTCTTATTGAACTTAATAATATTTCCTGTATGTCGCACCCGCTCACGGGACAATAGTGCCCCGGACCTTTGGGAGGCGTGCACGGAGCCGGAGCCAACGCGTAGAGGCCCTTTCGACAATTTAATGAAATGCAAGGTGTACATCGAGCGGATGCTGTCCCTATCCGTGTCATGGGACGCACACAGAGACAGCGCCCGCTGGGTGCAAGAACTATTGATGGAGACATGGAATCTAAATACAAATTGGGCTATGGGGATGAAATGGAGGACTGGCTAATTGGGCTATGGGTTGAGACTATCGGGCGTCTGCCAGGAAAAAAGTAAAAAAGGGATCAATCGTTATATACACAGACAGCCAGGCTGCACTAAAAGCGTTAGACAAACAGACGGTAAGCTCGTCCTTGGTAAAGGAATGCAGAGAAGCCCTGAACAAACTTGGAGGACACACAAAGATTACGGTAGCATGGGTACCTGGACATCAGGGTGTGACAGGGAATGAAAGGGCAGATGAGATGGCAAGGCTAGGAGCAGAGAGGGAACTCATAGGACCCGAACCTGCACTGCCAATATCGGCAGAAGTCACAAAAGGAGTTATAGCTAGGCTAATGGAGGAAGAGGCCAATAGACAATGGCGAGAGACAACGGAATGTCGACAATCGAAGATGATCCTAGGAGGCATGAACAGAAAAAGGACCAGGTATCTCCTGGAACTAGGTAAGAAAAATCTCAGATTATTAACAGGCATAATCACGGGACACAATAGCCTCAACAGGCACCTACACATTATGGGTGTGGTAAGTGATCCATACTGCCCGCACTGTGGCCAGGAGGAGACGAGTAAGCATGTTATAGCAGAGTGTGGCATGTATGCGATAGTACGCTATAGCATCTTCAACAAAGATAAACTAGAAGAGGAAGAGCTGAGGGACATTAACCTTAAAGATGTCCTTTCCTTCTGCAGGAGATTAAGAAGATTCGAGGAAGAAGGCTGTATGGGAGCGCCGCCGGGACAGTAACCATTGGCCCCAATCGGGAATTGGGCTGAATGAACGCAGCCAAGCGATCGACAGCCCGCCTGTCTCCGGCCGGGCGTCCCTACACCAAATCATCATCATCATCATCATCGGGCGTCTACCAGCAAAAGTGTCTCATAGCAAAAATGTGTATTATTAAGCAAACTAATAAAGTAGCTTTCCTAAGCACAAGCTTTGACATCGCGACAGGTCTGAGATCTGATGGATGACTTTGTACGTCAGCCGCCACATTCGGCCACCTCATGCGGCCACCGCATTAGGCGGACAGACTAGTGTAAAGACGACGTTCGTTGAACGAATCCATTCAAGAGTCATGCGGTCGCCGTAGTAGGCGGACAGACTAATGTGAAGGTGACGTTTGTTGGCCTAAGTAGTTTAAAATGAATTCGGCGACCGCATGCGGCGAACAACGAAGTGTAATTGCCGCTTATGGCTGGCCGTGTCCATCGGCGCGGCGCATTCGTGACATATAGGGGATTCTTCTCTTCCAGCTTTGCGATGCAGATACTTACCGAAGCATCCATGATCGGTAAGTATCTGCACCATATGAAACATTAGGGTGCCGTGGCGCCTGTCTACCCAGCGTTCTAAGTGAGGTAAAATTGCCCCCACCGTGACTAGGCCATGTTCCACCGTCTCCAGCTCCTCCTTCCATTTTATTAGTGTTTCCGCCTGGGCCAAAAAGCGGACACGCTCCACCTCCTCCTGATCGAGAAGCTCCCCCGCTACCCTCGTCCTAGCCCTGTGGCTGTGGAACTTTGCGAGCACCTGCGCTTGCAGATCCTATGGAGGGTCCGCGGCCAGGATGGTTGCTGCCGTAAAACCTCGATTGCACGTGATGTTAAGTGACAATAAGGCCTAAGATGGAGCATGCTTGGCTAGAAGATGCCTATTCACTCTCGACTTGAAGAGATCCAAGTTATATTTTTCAGGGAACAGGTGCGCAGGAAGAGAGTTCCATTCCATAGCTGTGTCCTCATAAGGAAAGTAGACGCAAAGCGTTAAGTACGAATCAGTGGGATAACATAAGGGTGGAATCCAAGTCCGCGCCGAGTATTGTATTGCCTGAACGGAGACGGTCGAATTAATTCATGCAGTCCTAGTGCACACTCACCAAAGTGTATCCGGTAGAAAACCGATAAACAGGCGACTTTCCTGCAGTTTTCGAGGTTTTGCAGCTTTTCCTGAACTAAGGCAGAGTCGCCAATGAGCTTCTTCGCACGTTTGTCAATTGAATCTAAGGGGGCCAGTTGGTATTTGGCGGACCCATCCCAAAGATGGCAGCAGTACTCCATGCATGATCGGACTTGCGCCTCATATAATTGAAGCAGCTGTCTCGGCGTGAAGTACCGCCTCACCTTAGATAGGATCCCAAGTTTTTTTGCTGCAGTTGTAGCCAAGGATTCAATGTATTGGCCGAAGTTCAGGTTGTTTAAGTCAATCACTTATTTAAGTTGCCCGCTGACCGCAGACCGTCGTCAGTGTGGCAAATCCCTTATACAACCCTTACACAGCTGTTCTAAGCTGAATAAGGGCTATATGAGCTCTTATTCAACATGCGTGCTACATGGGTTTATTCAGAATCAGAATGAACAAAACATTCTGGATATTGCTCAAACACCCGTCCTAGATCTAGAAGAATGGTTAATGCGCTTAGCATTTAAAAAACAAGAGGGTTTTGATAAGTAGTGTTGTGAACATGTAATGTCTCATTATTTTTTTATGTGAGTATATTAAACATTGATACAACGATAGAAACGTTCAGTAACGCATTTCAAGATTGATGAAAATTGAAATGCGTTACTGAACGTTTCTGAGCGTTCGTGAGCGTGTTCTTATTAACACACATAACTAGTAGTGTGGGAACACGCTGGACCGGTAATCCAGAGGTACCGGGTTCGATTCCCGGTCTCTTCCACCACGTGCTTTGATCTTTGTATCAATGGTTTAAATTGTATTTATTTTAAAAGCTTTTATTTAACTTGAAATGTATGTATGTAAGTATGTTTGTTCGGGTGGAATCTTGTAACTCAATTTTGAAGCAGATTTCGTCAACCGATTGAGCTGAAATTTTGCATACTTCACTTTGATGACAATACAATAATATGGTACCATGGGGCTGATCTAATGATGGAGCCGGAAGATGGCCATAGGAACTCTATAATAGAAAAAGCAATCCTACCGAGTTTAGGCTCTTTAGAATCGTCTCAGTAAGCATTTGATAGATCCAAAGAAAAGTACAGTCAGCCATAAAAGCTTGTCACTAAAATGATTTTTTTGACAGAAACTTATTTAACCTTTGCATTCATAACTTGTTACTTTACTGGCAAGGATGGCATGGAGCTGGAAGTTACCTTCATGAAGAGAAGCAGCGATTGAATCCAGGAGACGATGTAGACAGGCATCGGGCTCCCCTCTAGCTCGACCAGCGCGACTTTCCGGGCTGTACTTTCCACCTGTACACACGTAAAACTTGGCTGGTGTTAGACAGCTTTTATCAGTTCCTAGTGCTTTAATCCCGTCTTTTTAGGGTTCCGTACCCAAAGGGTTAAACGGGACTTCTGTATCTCATGAGATCTCTTAGTTAATAATCATGTTCGGCTCGGCCACCAGCTCCTCAATCTCGGTGTTATAGTAGTCACAGGCTCTTCCGAAGCATTTTGCGTTCTGCTACCAGGAGCTGACTTTCCTCTTTAAGGGTCAGTGTTCAAGCTCCACAGCCATACATGAGGATGAGTCTTATGAGTTTTATATCCGTAATTTTTGTATTCTTGCTGAGAAGTTTGAACACTAAGACTTTATGGAGTGCAGCACTACACCGTGGAGAATTCTGAATGCGTATTTGGATCTCTTTCTCCCTGCATCTATAGCACAACTGTGACACGCGACTCTTCCACGCGCGAGATATATTACCTGTCTCTATCTTTACGATACTGTGGGAGAGTGACGGGCGACGCTATGTCGTGCGACAAGAGTCGTGAAGCCAAGTTGTGCTAGACGGGCTAGTGTTAGTGTTAGTAATACGTACGAGTATATCTAATAAGAATAAAAGCTATTTACGTTATGGTACCGCTCGCGAAGCACGCTCTCCGGCACCACGCCTGTCTTCCGCACCTCGTCTGGTATGGACTTCAGTACAGTCAACACCAGTTTGTCGCCGTCGCCTGCAATAAGAGTTAAGTCAACGTCATAGATAATGACGTCTTTGCGATGTCAACCACGGAATAAAAAAATAAACAGTTTTTTTTTTGTTATGATCTGTGATATCAATGCAGGACACAGGACTCCCCCAAGGATTAAGAAAGTCATATATCCACAAGTTCTTAATTTTCACTATATTCAAAATGTTTCACTGGTAATAACATGAAAATTTTATCAAGAACATCATAGCAGAATTGAACGGACTTCATCAGTGCGCTAGGGTTTGGGCTAGGGCACAGATCGCATCCACTAAATAGCTAATGTTGTTAGTTTCCTTCGCGATACAGCTCACCGCACGGCGGGGCAAGAGGTGGAGAGTGGGTGGGCGTTACTTACGTCATGAGTGGCCGATTCCAAAGCGCGCGTACTCATATTAGGGATGCGACATGTTCGTTAGAAGCGTCTAAACCGGTATGGAATATTATTGCTGGAGCAGTTGTAATACATTGTGCAAATAAAGGAAATATACAAAGTTATAACAGGCTACGCATATGTAACTAAAGCTAAGTGGAGGACTATACAAACCCTAGTGCGCTACTGTGGCCAAAAGTCACAACTTCGTCACGTCGTTACCTGCGGCTGCCTCGATAGCTTTAATCTCCTTGTCGACCCGTACCCGCTGGCCCCCCTTCTTCGTAGCGGCAAGGAGCGATGCACCAGCTGTCCATAGCTGCTGTGACCGCTTCGCTTCCTTCTCGGCCTTTATTCGCGCTTAAACAAACAGATACGTTTATACTACGACGGTGGCAAACAAGCATGCGGCCCGCCTGATGTTAAGCAGTTACTGACGCCTATGGACGCCTGTGGACGCTTGTGGCATCTCGACATCTCCAGTAACAACTCGCTGTTTCATCAGTACGCCTGGGACCACGGCACGTGAAACCGTGTTGAAACGTCAGGCAATGAAGGTAAATCAAAATATCGCGATAGACCCGGTTCAATAAGTTTTAATTATGGATAACAGTAAGTACAGGAGTAGAAAAACAATATTATAACAATACCTATAAGTATTTTCGTTTTTTATAACTGTGTTTTGTATTAGCTTTACGATTATATTCCTGGAATTAAGTCTATTACGTTACCAATTCCCGGGTAACCCAGCACACCCTAATCCGGACACTGCTTATTGTTTGAGACAATCGGAACGCCGATTTTGGCGCGCGACGCGATAGATGATACATTTGGTATACCTTCACTTGCCAGAATTTTGTCTGCCATAATATTCAATAGTCTGAAACTTGATTCTTATAACTTTGTTTCCCATAATCATTATTTACCATATTAATGCTATGCCAGAATCTTTGTTTCCCATAATATTAATTCCAATAATCACATTTTCCATAAAGATTGTAATCCATAATTATCACATGCTATAATGTTAGGTATATGCCATCCAAATGGAACATAGGTCGAAAACCGAAATCTGTAGGTTAGGTTAGGGTTATTTTATGACCCCGTATAGCGGAGCGAACGAAGCGAGCGGAGCGTCAAAACCAATCTAACCTACAGTAGTATAAGAAGAATTGCTACCAAATAGTACATGGATCTAAAACCGAAAACTATAGGTTAGGTTAGGTTTGTGTTGTGACCCGTGTAGCGGAGCGTCAGAATGTTTGCTTCAAAATACAAATCCTAACCTAATTTACAGTTTTAGAAGAACTACGATAAAAGGACGTACGACATTTAGTATGGCGTTTAAATTAAATATTCTATCAAACAATATTATGGCACTTAATACTATGGAAAACAATACTTATGGCATTCGTATCATTATGGCATATAATATTCTGGAATATAAGAGTATGTCAAATTACTTTTCTAGGAAACGAAACATTCGGGCAAATGAAATTCGGGTAAGTGAAATTCGATCCAATCAATATTATTGCATATAAATTTCGATCAAACAATAGACAACCGATACATTTAACTACAATCCATACTAATCCATACTAATATTATAAATGCGAAAGTGTGTCTGTCTGTCTGTCTGTCTGTTACCTCTTCACGCTAAAACCGTTGAGCCGATTTAGATGAAATTTGGTATATACATAGTTTCAGTCACGGGGAAGGACATAGGATACTTTTCATCCCGAATAAATGTAGTGTTCCCGTGGGATGAGCGGGTAACACCGCGGGGCACAGCTAGTAATTATAATAATAAGGTCGATATATAAAATCTGTATAAAGTACTGAGTATTGAGGGTATAGGTACCATTTAGTTTATCCTCCACGGCCTGCACCTTCACCTTCATCTCAGCGAGCTCCTGAGCGAACCTCTTCTTTTGCGCCGCCACCGCTTCATCCACCATTTTGGTCAATTTTATCGTCGCCTGTAATAGTATATCACATAATTAGGGCGGTGAATTCGTGAATGCCCAGATCGTAGATGTTTATGACCCGAACCGAGGGCGAAGGCCATAAATATGCGATCTGGTGCTTAACGAATTACCGCCCGTGGTTTGTCTAAAGTGTTACGTCATACGTTGACCAGGAACTGACACTTTCTCCCTCCGGGCAGAAAATCACACTTACGGCCTCGGGTGACGTAAAGATGCCAGTGGCTCTGTGAGCTGTAAACCTCGCAAATTTGTTTCAAAATGACGGAAATTTGACATTTCTTATGTTTTTAACCCTAATTTTTCTTCGAGTTTAGATCTTTGTATCAATGGTTTAACAAGGGCATGTATTTAAATCGATATCTGTATATTCCCTTTTTTCGATCAAAATATTTGAAAGTTTCACCAAAAATACTGACTTGCACACTAATTATGCACACTAAATAATGCGAATTCAATATACTATTTAAAGGTATTTACAAAGCTGTTTTACTGGATATAAAAAAAAAAACTAACCTAACCTAACCCGGCCGAGTCGGATCTTAGTGTGCAGTGCGAGGATAATTAGTGCGCTAGTCAGTATTTTTGGTGAAACTTTCAAATATATCTGATGTACAAACCATATTTTTGGTGTGAATTCGGTTAAAAAGGTCATCTGGTTTTGTATGATGTTTAAGTTTTTTTTGTAGGACATGTTCAGTTAATCAATTGTTTTTTTGCACTGCATAAGTTTTTCTGGTATGCATTCAGTTAATTAGTTGAGTTACCTAGTGCACTGAAAAATTATATAGATGTGCATTTAAATATATCCCTTTAACAAGGTACCTGTTCTTCAGTACTTCTCAATCCAGCCTCCAGGGCACGCTCATGCTCCTCCGTTTGTTTCTTCATCGCTTTCTGCGTGGCCTTGTTGTATTCAGCTTTAACGTCGTCAAGCTGTAATAGTACATTACATTGGGTCTTGACTCCTAAAATTATTTTTCTCATAATTTAACAAAACGATAATTATGACACTTTATACTCTCGCGGTTTGTACTCATTATACATCTGAGACCACGGCGTGTGCAACCCCGCCGACACGTTAGATTATGAAGGTAAATAAGAAATATCGCGTTAGACCCGTTATAATTTGTGTTAAAAACGATAATTGTATGACAACCATGAACTTAAACGCACTTTTTCATGGTGAAAATGGCAAATTACTTATTTTCACCATACTAATGGTGACGTCATCTGTAAGGTAGGCCTTTTGTATGGAGCGTTTTTAGTTCTCTGTAGGAATGTTGAACTTTGACGGTCATTTCTGACTTTTAGAGCAGTCTAAGTGTAAGTAGTCCATTATAGACATTTGATCCCAATAAAAAATAGAATCGACTGACATCCTCAAAAAAAAATCGTCCGCACGCCTATTACTTACCTAATCAAAACTGCAAAATTATTTATCGCCAAAAAAAATTAAAGTTTTTTTTTCAGTGTCGTTATAGCGGTGACACTAATCGACATTATACGAAATTTCACCTATTACTGTTGGAAAGATACAGCCCTGTGACTTACGGACATACAGTTAGATAGACAGACAGCTGATGATTAGTAAAAGTCCCGTTAGCACCATTCGAGTACCATACAAAAGAAACGGTACGCAAAATAAAAAACATATTCTGGTCTCTGCTGATTCATAATCATGTGTCATAACTTAATGCACAAGTCAGGCAGAAAATTGGAGGTGTGTTTTATAAACCGTTTTATGTCTAGGTATAATCATTTTTTTCGTGCGATGTTGAGTGAAATGACCTAGCATAACCTGTTTTAGCGTCTAACATGCATAGTAAAGAATCAGTTAAGTGGTCAGGTACCCCTTTTTATACTAAGGTAGTTGTCTTTTCTTGAATTCATTTTGAATTATTTATCGTAGGTATGCCATTATAAAAACATTACATTCTGAATATGAGTTATAGATGGACTTTCCGTAAAGATTTTTAAGTGGAAACTGGAATGATATATTGGATTGCCTCTTACTTATATATTCAATAGTAAATAGATGACTGACATTTTTAACAAAGCAAACTGCACTTCATCTGATCGGGGCTCCTATAATGGTTGCTTTTATCACGTGATAGATAAGTGACAAAGCATCCGTCACGTTTTGACAAATTGCGAGTGTGAGTGACAGATGCTTTATCACTTGTTTATCACGAGATAAACGCAACCATCATAGGCCCTCCTATGAAGTGTTGCAACACTTCATAACTAATCCATCCATACTAATCCATACTAATATTATAAATGCGAAAGTGTGTCTGTCTGTCTGTCTGTCTGTTACCTCTTCACGCTTCAACCGCTGAACCGACTTAGATGAAATTTGGTACGGAGATAGCTTGAGACCCGGGAAAGGACATAGGATACTTTTCATCCCGAAAAAAATTAGTGTTCCCGTGGGATGAGCGGGTAACACCGCGGGGCACAGCTAGTATTACAAATGCGAAAGTGTGTCTGTCTGTCTGTTACCTCTTCACGCTTAAACCGCCGAACCGACTTAGATGAAATTTGGTATGGAGATACTTTGAGACTCGGGAAAGGACATAGGATACTTTTCATCCCGAATAAATTTAGTGTTCCCGTGGGATGAGCGGGTAACACCGCGGGGCACAGCTAGTCATATATAAGTAGCTTAGCAAATTCGTTCTTGACACACCCGCGATTGACTAGGGACATGCGACAGGGGCTTGAGTGTAGGTGAGCATGCAGAGGGTGACGCTCCTGTGTGCTGCCCCTTGCTGCGCGCTCACTTGTCTTCACCCCCGTTGTCTTTACCCCCGCGCCCCGCAAGCCGTAGGAGCATTACCGTATTTACCCCTAGGCCTAGGAGCCCCAGTCCCATAAACAGGACTTGCACCATACTTATCACTTAAAATACTACTACCTACAATTTAATTTGCTAATAAAAAATTGGGCAAGTGCGAGTCCGACTCGCGCATGAAGGGTTCCGTACTATAATCTATAACAAGTTTGTTGTATCGGAGTCCCCCTTAAATATTTATTTTGTTTTGTTTTTATTATTTGTTGTTATAGCGGCAATAGAAATACATCATCTGTGAAAATTTCAACTGTCTAGCTATCACCGTTCTTGAGATACAGCCTGGTGACAGACGGACGGACGGACAGCGAAGTCTTAGTAATAGGGTCCCGTTTTTACCCTTTGGGTACGGAACCCTAAAAACTGTTTCGAGATAGGGGTGAGGACCAACCCAATTGCCTAGTGGCCCTGGCCCTCTAACTCCGGGCCTGAATAGGAGTGTCGCGAACGAACTTACCAAGCTATAGTCTTGTAACGCGTAACCTATTATAACACGTTAACACCACGTCCCGGAATCCGCGAGCGGAGTGGCGAGCGTTAACTATAGGAGTGAGCGAGACACACTCGGACCTTCCGCTCCCACCTATCCCGCCGCTCCGCTCGTCTCGTTAAGTCATGTCGGTCTATAATTATGTATCACTAGCGACCCACCCCGGTTTCGCACGGTTGCAATGCTATATTATGCATTATACATAATTATAAACCTTCCTCTTGAATCACTCGATCTATTTAAAAAAACCGCATCAAAATCCGTTGCGTAGTTTTAAAGATCTTAAAGACTTTATACTATGTAGTGAAGAGGTCAAGTACCTTCTTTCTATACGACAGATCCAAGGCCGCTTGTCTCTTCCTAAATTCGTTTTGAATGAGCGCATTACGGTCTGCTACGGCCTTTTTGTCTTGAGACAGTGCTGAAAGTAGTGTTTATATTATATAAGAAGATTAAGAAGTAAAGGGCAGACGAAATGCCTGATAAGCGATTACCATCGCTCATCCATGACAAATCACAATCAATAGTACATTACTGCAGACGCCAGGAAATAAGGGCTTGCCGGCTGAGTAGGTATAGACGGCCGGCCGTAAGGGAGGCCGTCTAGTGATACGAAGCCGGCAAGCCCTTTTCACGGCTAAGGCATGTATAGTGCATTTCTCAAACATCATATGCAATGAAATAAAAAAATACACCAATCAAAAAAAAAAAATTCAGCTGTTCAGCCAGTTCATGAACACAGACGCCATGTTAAAAAAAATCTTTAATATGTCGTCCACGTGTGTTCGAATATTAAGGCCATTATAGGTACACAACCTGATAATAAGAATCTTAACTTCTATAATAAATAAAATAAAGGCAGAGGATATCTAATATTGTGTATGGTCTCTGATGAAGTGGTGACTTACGTATAGATAGACAGTATATTAAATTTATTTATCAACACATTGAATCATACAGATTTGTATTCTTAATATCAGTTCGTGTGTACTAGGCATTAACGCGGTTATTGTTGGTCCGATGGCTGAATGGGTAGCCACTAGAAAAAAATATATATCAGCTGTTCATAAACACAGACCAGACGCCATGCTTACATTAAAATTAAAAACAAATGACTTCCCGGCCTAGGCCTTCAATTTTGTATGAAATTCCTTTACAGTTCTGTCGAATTGTTCCGCCCGAAACTTGAAACTTCGAAGCTTGTTTTAACGCACGTTATGACGATATATCATTGCATGTTTGAGAAATAGTACATTACTGTAGACGCCGGGAAAGAAGCGCTTGCCGGGTGAGTATAGACGGATAGTGATACGAAGCCGGCAAGCCCTTTCACGGCTAAGCATGTGCTTTTCTCAAACATAGGCAATGAAATAAAATAAAATAATACACCAGTCAAAAAAAAATAATTCAGCTGCTTAGCCTGCTCATGAACACAGACGCCATGTTTAAAAAATAACTTCCCAGCCTAGGCCTTAAATTTTGTATGAAATTCCTTTACAGTTCTCTCGAGTTGTTCCGCCCGATACTTCGAAGCCTAACGCACGTTATGACAACATTTCATTGCATGTTTGAGAAAATGAAATTACAAATCACTTTGTAACACCAGAGGAGTTACAAGTGATTTCTGAGTGGTTTACCCTTGTTTTATGGACAAAAGTTTCATAGAACTTTCATTGCATAAAAATTTAATTTCATCGAAAGCATTTTTTATCTGAAACCATAAAATATTTTGGAAACTTCTGAAACATGACTTCCGAGGAAAATTTGTCTATAAAATGACGGGTTTAGTGAACAATTTTTCTGTAAAAGAATAGGATCCCTTTGTAAGTTTATTTATTTTTTATATTGGACAACCTCACACAAATCTAGTCCCAAAGTAAGCTCTAGTAGTCTTGTGTTGCGGGTATCAGACGATGGTGTACATACTTATATAGATAAATACATAGAAGCATTTATGACCCTGAAAGACATTTCGAATTCATTACAAATATTTGTCCTTGCCGGGATTTGAACCTATAGGACCGCCAGCGAAGTAGGCAGCTGTGCTACCACATCGCTAACCGGGTGGTCTTCATCAATACAGTATTTGATGACAGCTCAAATCAGCTACTCTTTATTAAATGACAAAAATTGGGCAAGTGCGAGCGCATGAAGGGTTTCGTACCATAATCTATCACAAGTTTGTTGTATGGGAGCCCCCCTTAAATATTTATTTTATTTTATTTTTAGTATTTGTTGTTATAGCGGCAATAGAAATACAAATCATCTGTGAAAATTTCAACTGTCTAGCTATCACAGTTCTTGAGATACAGCCTGGTGGCAAACGGACGGACGGACGGACGGACAGCGAAGTCTCAGTAATAGGGTCCCGTTTTTACCCTTTGGGTACGAAACCCTAAAAACGATCTGTTAGTATGAAGGGTTCCGCGTATTTTTGAATGTAGTATCTTTAGTGGTTTAAATAATACAATCTATTTTCTCTGTAATCGAATACCGTATTAAAGGTGTACTACCCTGCTTAAAAACAGAAAATTAGTAAATTATACTAAACAAATACTATCAGAGTTCTTACTTTCCAGGCCGCGATTGGTTCTCTCAGTTGCAGCTTGTGAATTATCTTTCAAAACGCCTTCGAGCATATGTTTCTGAAACATCTCATTAATTAATTGTAGTCTATAAAGCTAACATTAGTATTGCTATAACTAGGCCTTAAAACACTCGAGTAATCTTATGAAACTCACCTTTGGGTCGTTTCATAAAAACACACTCATGTCTAAAAAATATATATTTCGCTATTAACTGCACAGTATACGTAGGTGCCTGGAGATTTTTCTAACAGGGACAACAGATAGTTAGTGCCTACATAAAAAATAATATCGACAAACCTGTTATCAATAACCATCACGTCAAGTTATAAAGGAATACACAATATAGGAATACTAAAGTTTCTTTTATCTCCATATTCAACTACTTAACCACTCAATTGCTTCGAATTTTGAGTCGGACTCTATTTACATAATAAAATAAGAGCGGGAGCAGGTAGCCGTAGTTACCAAAAGAAATTCAACACAACTTTACACAACTAATTTATCTCAAATATCCAGAGGTACCGGGTTCGATTCCCGGTCTCTTCCCCCAGGTAGCTCCTTTTTCAATTTTTCTTTAAGCTTTGATCTTTGTATTTAATGCTTAATTTATCTCAAGTTAGAAAAAATATTGGAGAGGACCAAATGTCTATTTGAACATGATCGCTGTGACGCGAAGTGGGTGTGTTTGTGGCGTCTACCAATTTAGGTCTGTGATTTTTCTCTATAAACGTTGAAGTGGTACTTATCGATAACAGGATTGTCGATGTTTTTATTTTGTCGAGCACTAACGGCACGTCGTTCCTGCTAGGAGAATCTCTAGGTATATACATATCGCAGATTGTGCAACAAGAATTCGGGATCGCCCTTCAAGGACAACTTCTCGCTGTCGCACGAGGTCCCCGGTAATATGATCTCTTTCTAGACCTAGCTACTGTTACTGCTGGCTGTACATACATATCGCAGGGTGTGAAGCAACAACAGGTCGGGATCGCCCTTCAAAGACAACCTCTCGCTGCTGTACGAGGTCCCCGGTAATATGGTCTCGTTCAAGACCTAGCTACTTTTACTGCTCGCCGTACATACATATCGCAGTGTATGGAGCAACAAGAGGTCGGGATCGCCCCTCAAAGACAACATCTCGCTGTTGTACGAGATCCCTGCTAATATGACCTGGTTGTAGACCTAGCTACTGTTACTGCTGGCTGTACATACATATTGCAGGGTGTGAAGCAACAACAGGTCGGGATCGCCCTTCAAAGACAACCTCTCGCTGCTGTAAGAGGCCCCCGGTAATATGATCTCGTTCTCGACCTAGCTACTGTTACTGCTGGCTGTACATACATATCGCAGGATGTGGAGCAACAAGAGGTCGGGATCGCCCTTCAAAGACAACTTCTCGCTGTTGTACGAGGTCCCCGGTAATATGATCTCGTTCTCGCTCACGATATGGTCTACGAATTTCTCCACCTGGAAAATACAGTACCGAAAATATGTAAAACCTGTTATATTGATTTTTAGTTAACTCAAGTTTAATGGGATCCAAGGATAAGATCCGAATGATTTGAGTAACTTGTAGTACTTATAGTAAGTGTGAAACGAATAAAAAATAATAATTATGTATTTTGGATCAATAATGGAGTCCCTAAAACTATTTGTGCTACTTTTGTTTTCCCTAATATATGTTGTGTTGTTATTTGTAAAGACAAATATTGCACAGTTTGCAAGAGTAAACGTCAAAGGCAAACAGCTTCGTTCTACTGGGCGCCTTAGAACGGTGCCTCGCCGCATGACACTTTCAGCAAAGAACCCGCGCGTCATAGGTGGGTCATTTTCATTTTAGGTGTACGTAACACAAAAGTTACACACAAAAAAAAATCATTCCGTTACGTAGAATAAATTTTGTGTGTAACAAATATTAATAAAGGGTTGTTCACACTGTTGTATTTTCTTCTCGTAACGTAAGAATGTATAAATAAACTCAAACAGACATCGTAAAATGAGCAAATATTAACTGGAAGGACGAGTACATACGCTGCGATAAAATTTTAATTCAATAAACGTATTTTTCGTTAAATCTGTCAAAAAATAAAAGCTTGCAATAATAGAGTTTTGTCCGTCGTGCATGCAGCTTTACCATTTTTTGTTACGTAACACACTGTAACACAGAATTGTGTGTAACAGCAACGTTACACCGAACATTCAAATTTCGCGGTATCAACATAACCTTCGCCAAATTACAGAGACATTGTACGACATTTTATGATTACTGCCATTTGTATTACATCGTTAATAATATGACTATGCGATTCACAAAAGTTTTTATGTTATTTATGTGTAATTACCTCTTAAATTCACGTTACACTTATAAAAAACAGAAAGAAAAATCACGTGTGCGACCTGTTTATACCGTTTTCAAACTAAAACAATATGGCGACGCTGTCATTCGTCGATTGGTAGAAGCCTACAATGTTGCTAGACCAAAATAAATTAACGATGCGTTCAAATTACTTCAAAATTTCGAATTATTGGCTCGCGTTACACACGTTACACAGAAGACGAAAAACGCGGGACATGTAGTTAAATTCGATTTTCTCCTGGTTTGTTATTGTTTCGTTGTTAATAACAATTTTAAAATAAAGTACCATCGATGCTGATATGGATAGTGGTAAATATATGTATGCTTACATAGAAAAATAATTTTTTATTGATGTTTTTACATGTAAAAATGGAAGTGGGACATCGCTCTTTTGTATGGAACGCCAAAAAAGTGGTATTTTTAT
Organism: Apotomis capreana; assembly: GCA_947623375.1. Lineage (NCBI taxonomy): Eukaryota > Metazoa > Arthropoda > Insecta > Lepidoptera > Tortricidae > Apotomis > Apotomis capreana. The sequence goes on from OX392519.1 coordinate 14,682,112, forward strand.
TTAATTATTTTGAGTACAAAATAAAAGATATCTCAATTAAAACCTATTCCAACCTGTAGGTAAATGTGTTAATAGTATAATTAACACTTAATATATCTACGATACTGTAATACTTAGTTTTTTTTTTTTATCTTTTCGAGTTGGGACAAGAAAAAATAACCAAATGGTAACCTAAAATGAAAATGACCCACGTCCGACTTACTTCGAGCACTTACCTGCCGATTTAAGGAACGAACCATGTGACAACACATTCAAGCGCCGGCTGAGAAACCTTTTGTTGGAAAACCCTCTGTACTCGGTCAACGAGTACATGGAACTCAAACTATAATAAAAATATGCTTGTATTCTGTAAACTGACATTTTGTTTATTGTTATTTTTATATTTCTTGTTTTTATTTTATTTTATTTTTGTATTGGAAATCTGGTATATTTTGACATTGTGTAAATAATTTTTGTTTAAATTCTTAGTGTTATTTTATTAATTTGATTCCATTATTATGTTAAGTTTGTGATGACGATCCTTATTGGGAGATACTAGATTCATTTATTTATATTTTATTTACCTGTTGACTTTCCCTTCATTGTAAACATTTTCTCGTATTATTAATCTTGCCTTATTTTTGACGATCATGATATTAATTCGTATAATTTTGACATTAAGCAAATTTGTAATGTAATTTTTATCGTGAAATAAATAATCTAATCTAATCTAATCTAATCTAATTTGCCCTAACGCATGTGCCCTAATATTTTTGTCCTAATTTTAAATGTCCTAATATTTATTTTGCCCTAATATTTTATGTACCTACTAATTTATTTTTATTTATTTTATTTTATTTTATTTATTTCCCACACTTACAGCTATCTTTACAGGTCTTAAACCTAAGACAATACTAATACTGATTTGGCCTAACAACTACAGATGGAGAGATAGATGTAGGGATAACATGAATGGACGGATGGAATGATGGACAGACGGATGGATGGAGAAATAGATGCAGGGATTAAATGACCGGATGGACGGATGACGCATGGATAGCTGGATGAACGAATGGTTAGATTAACATACGTTCTGCCACTTGGCGTCCAGGCTGAGCGCCCTGTCCTGCTCCCAGATGTACTCCGTCTGAATGACCTTCGCCCTTGCCATGAATTCCTTCAGCATGGCATACGTGTTGGCCACGGCTTCCTTCGGGGCGCTCACGCCACAGTCGAGGATTCGGCGCATCTCCTCTGCAAACCATCAAAACAAATGAATCGTTAAGTTTGCATCAATTCATGTTTATCCTACAATAGTCATTGTTAGCCAACACTAAGGTTTACCAACGTAAGTATGTTTTTGTTTATTGCTGGAAGGTGTCCGCAACTTCATCCGCGTATTTTGATTCTTTACCATAGTCGGGTAAAAAGTATCCTATAGCCATTTTTGTATGTCCAGCTATCCCGGTACCATAATTAATTAAAATCCGTCCAGCCGCAAATAAATCTTTACCAACACACGCACAGCACTATACGGCTGGTGCCGCGCGCCGATCCAAATCGTGCATCAAGCTGTTAAGATTTTTCCATTTCCTAAAATAATGACCCATAGAAATGATTGATTGTTGTGATTTTCAATACAATTTTAGGATTTTATAATAGTACAGGAAAAGTGCAAAACCAGGTGCTGCCAACAAGTTGATGTTGATAGTGCTGCTGCTGTCACCTATAGTTCGTGCACATGCCCTGTAGATACCTCACGATAGTCACGATAGTCTTATTAGGTAGAAATCTCTTACCTAGAGTATTTAACGCGTGTTGCCCCTTGCACACGTGCTCATTCAGCAGCTCGAACCGCTCCACCATCGCGGCCCGCAGTGCCTTCAGCTTCTTGTACGTCAAGTTTTCCAGGCTGTCTTCCACCAACTGCAGGACGCAAGATATGTTTAGTTACCCGCTTGTCCCACGGGAACACTACATTTTTTTAGGATCAAAAGTAGCCTATTTGTTAATCCAGGGTGTCAGCTACATCATGTATAATGTGTGTTACAGTTAGCCGAAATACCCCAAGATGAATTGGACAATAAGCCTACAGACTTCGCCGCACTGGACACATTTGACATCATCCAGAGGGCAAGATAAAGCCATATTTTGTAAACTAGCTGCACCCCGTGGTGTTACCCGCTCATCCCACGTGATCACTACATTTTTTCGGGTTAAGTAACCTATTGGTTAATCCAAGGTGTCAGCTACCTTCCTATCAAACGTTATCAAAATTGGTCCAGCCGTTTGAGCGTCAAGTAACAAATCATACACATAACACTCACAAACTTTCGCCTTTATAATATTAGTGTGACATTGGCACGACGTAGTGGCTCCACTTCACCTTATGGCAAGCAACTCCATAGAGCCGATGGTCGTACAAGCCAAAGTGGAAGAAATCAGATCGCGTGGCAGATCACCTATGCGTTGGACTGACCAAATAAAATCATTGCGCCAGACAATTTGTCAACAGGGAGAGATGGTGGGAGATCGTGTGGAGAGCTGTTTTCGCCTGTACCATCGACGTGAACGTCAACGTAAGTTTGACAACGACCACTCGAACCGAAGTAAGTGACGTAGCCCGAAAAATCGCCAAACTGCAGCGACAATGGTGGAGCATATGGATCGTAGAGCTGATGGCCGTCGAGGCTGTAAAGTTCTTGAGTGGCGACCGCATACTGGAAAATGGAGCGTGGAAAGACTTTGTTTTAGTCATGGACATTTTCGGATGACAATGATGATGGTGACATGAACAGAACACTTACCTCATTATAATATTTGCAAGCCTGCTTGGCCGTCCAGTAGTTGTTGATCGTCGTCTCCCCCGCGTCGAGGAGGCATTTCTCAATCTCACAGATACCTTTCACAGCTTCCTCCACCTTCGGTTCAGGTTTCGCGGACACTATTTTTGAATGAAGACATATTCTTAATTTAAGGAGCTTCTTTGTCATTTTTTATCGCTCTTTTATCTTATTTCAATTTCCGTCTTTTTATTATCATCATATTTTATCTCTTAGTATTCATGTGTGTCACGATCAAAGCGTATGTGCATATAAATTGACTTATCGTAATTTATATTCACATTTTATATTATGAAATAAATAAATCTTAATCTAAATCTATTTACTTCGGCTTGCAGATTTTTAACGCCACGTCACTAAAGTATAATTTTTATAAAAGGTTAGGTTCTGAATGAACTGACCGATCATACCGAATGCGTAGCTCTATTAGGAAATACTATTTATTGATACGTATAGTCATATCCACGAGAGTTGAGGTGAATGATTACACACAGCTACATAAAGTAATGATTGCACAAAAAGTTGCGAATGAACGGAATGAAAAAGTGAATTTAAATGTAATTAAGAACACGATGTATTTTCGAAAAATCGGTAAAGCGTAGAATAATTTTGATATCTGTTAATACATGATATATCGTTGGTCCCATAGTAAACTCTCCCAGACCTAAATCTGTATGGTCTTCGGCTAAATTTGCACGTTCGCGTAAATTCCGACTCGCAACTTTACTATCGGAACGACGACATATGCGTTACATCACATTGCTGAAATTTTCATTTACGTAGCTACCACACAAAACCGGATAACCATTCGTTCACGAGGATTCAATCACTTTTACTGACCTTTTTTTGGCGCAGCCTGTCTGGGACAAGCTACTTCTAGTGCAGTCTTTGTGGTTTTCTTTGGGGCTGAAAATATTAACATTAAATATATTAGGTGACATTAAATAAGGTCAAAAAAGTTTAAATTTGCCATAGATACTATCGAAGACCACGGCGTGTGCAACCCCGGCGTAACGTTAGATTATGAAGGTGAAATAAGGAATATCACCAAACGGCTCTATATCGGATTGCATACAATTGTTAGTCCTATTGTTGTGTCGCATAACGTCTTTTGTCCGAATAAGGTATGGCTTCCTCGCTTCGCTCGTCGTCGTACCTAACCTGCCTTAAAGTAGAATGCGTAACGATTCTGACTTTACACCTACCATAGTTTAGTCGTTTAGGTGCTGTACATTTTAATTGTAGAAAAATAATTCTTAGGACAGTTAATGTTAGGAATATTACGTCTTAGAGGAAACTCGTTAATATATGATAATTATAACATTTATAACGAACTAGCATTAACCCGCGGCTTCGCTCGCGTGCCTATGTAATATACATCATCCTACGGAAACAATGCTCTTTTTTCGGGATTAAAAGTAGGCTATTTGTTAAGTTAGGGTATAATCTGCAATCTGCATTTCCCTCATACATATCCGTCCAGCCGTTTTAGCGTGAAGAAGTAACAAACATACACAGACTTTCGCTTTTCTAATATTACTGGGAAATACTTTTTATGTTATCACAACTCCACTTTAACAAATAAAACCGAAAATTCAAGCACTCAAATCAAGCGATCTCAGCTTTTACTGTATCCAAATAAAGTTCACTTCAAAATTCATAACTCGAAGTGAAGCTAAGACACCGGGATATGTGTGCATTTTATTTGTATTATAAAGCTTTTATAATGTCCCGAGCCTCTGCTTATCGACTTGGGATATTCGAGATTGGTTTAATGATTCTAAGCCATGTTCTAAGTTAACGTCATGTTCTATTGTAAGATATTGAGGTTATCTTTGTTGATAAATGAAAAATGTATTATTCTGAGCCAGATAAACGTAATTCAGAATTCTGAAATGACAACATAATTATTGAAAAGCTTGAATGTATTTATTACGAATGCAGGAAGTTTGCCGATCATTACTCCTCCCGTCCCAACGCGCCGCCCGCCTAGGTACATTGACGACGATCGAGATGCCACCAAATACTATTTTTTTAATCTATTAGGATAACGCGGGTCTCTATCCATACCTCAAAAGCAAAAATAGAACCCCCTTATAGGATCACGTGTAGCTGCCTGTCAGTCCGTCTGTTACAACCGATGTGCTGCAAAACTACTGGACCGATTAAATTGCAATTTGGCGCAAATGCTTTCAAGAATTTTCATGATTTTCGTAATAAACGTCCCAAGAAACCATAAAAATTACACCCATACTCATATTTAGTCAACCCCATCGCACCCCAACAGGCGAGACGGTATTTCACGTCCACCACATTTGTTTTTAAAATCGTTGTTGTTTTGGTAATCAGCGACCCGATAAACCATAGAAACATTACCCTTGTTGATTTTCAGACTTTGTCACCATATTCTCCTCCTTTAGGGGTTGAATTCTCAAAAAACATGAAACACGTGCTTACTCATTTATCGTTAGAAATACTCCTTGGAAGTTTTCAATATAATAGTCTAACTAATCTTTTTTCCCCATACAAACTTACGACCCCCATTTCACCCCTTTGGGGGATGAATTTTGAAAAATTCTCTCTTAGTGCACCCCTACACCTTATAAGGAACCTACGTGCCAAATTGGACTCTCTAGAACCAGCGGTTTAGCATTTAGACATTTCAACCCCAACAGGGGAGATTCTAATTCACGTCCGCCACGTTGGATTTTAAAATCGTTGCGGTTTTCGTAATCAGCGAACCGATAAACCATAAAAACAATACCCATGTTGGTTTTCAGACTTTGTCACCACATTTCTCCCTTTTAGGGGTTGAATTTTCGAAAAACCTGAAACACGTGTTTACTCATTTATCGTTAGAAATACTCCTGTGAAGTTTTGAATAAAATAGTCTAACTAATCTTGTTTCCCTTTACAAACTTTGGAACCCCATTTCACCCCTTTAGGGGGTGAGTTTTGAAAAATCCTTTCTTAGTGCACCCCTACACATTATAAGGAACCTGAGTGCCAAATTTGAACTCTCTAGAACCAGCGGTTTAGTATTTAGACATTTCAACCCCATTTCACCCCCACAGGGGAGATGGTAACTAACGTCCGCCACGTTGGATTTTAAAATCGTTGCGGTTTTCGTAATCAGCGACCCGATAAACCATAATAACAATACCCATGCTGATTTTCAGACTTTGTCACCACATTTCTCCCTTTGAGGGGTTGAATTTTCAAAAAACCTGAAACACGTGTTTACTCATTTATCGTTAGAAATACTCCTGTAAAGTTTCGAATAAAATAGTCTAACTAATCTTGTTTCCCCATACAAACTTCGGAACCCCATTGCACCACTTTAGGGGGTGAGTTTTGAAAAATCCTTTTTTAGTGCACCCCTACACCTTATAAGAAACCTACATGCCAAATTTGAACTCTCTAGAACCAGCGGTTTGGGCTGTGCGTTGATATGTCAGTCAGTCAGTCAGTCAGTCAGTCAGTTTCTTCTTTTATATATTTAGATAAACTCCAAAGTGAGCAACAATAATCTAAGTAAGAATGATTTCGTCTGTTGACAAGCAAATCTCACTAAGCAACAAATACTTAAGGTCCAGCGGGGCAATCTCAACTGCGGGAAATTTCAACTAATCGAAATATCTTCCGTGTTTTTCATCATTTATTAGAGTGCCATCTATGTCCGGATAGCGGAAAAGTACTTTTATAATTACACGATAGATGGCTTCGATAGAACGAATGCTCTCTGATTGACGCGGCCATATTGTTTTCGACGAAATTTACTGTGTGCACGTGCGAGTTGGCTCTTTAAATTTTTTCACAAAATAGTGGTTTTTAATGTGTTTTGAGACGTTTTTCAAAGCTGAGTCGCATATTTATAATCTATTTCTTGTTCGTATGTTACTTATTTATGATATAGTTTATGTTTTAATTGTATTTTGGCGACAGTCAAAATAACCCCACTAAAATTGAGATGTCGGCAAATTTCGACTATTTGGTAGTTGAAATTACCCCACCAAATTTTATATGAAAATTAACAAATACTAGTGATGTGCACGATTCGAGAGTTTTATCGATGTAAATTCGTCGTTTAAATAAACACTGAGCAAATAACTTTATATCACCACGTGCGAACTTAATGAACCGAAGGATATAAGTAATCATATTTGTTACTAGAAATTGGTTGCAATCCTTATCAGTTAATCAGAAAAGGATGGCATCAACTTTTTATGCGAATCTTAATCTTACTATTAGTCGTCTTTTTCGCACCAGTTTCGACTATAAGTTTGGTGATAAACGCATGGTTAATTGAACGAGTTGGTTACATTTGAGTGCAAAAAATACTGAGCCAAAAAAACAAGATATACCGTGTAGGTAGAATGAAAATATTAATATGTTCGGTAATGTAATGAATAATTAAACAATTTATGAGTTTATTAAATATTTAAACGTCTATTTGCAAATATATAATACAATAATAGACAATTGTCTAATAAGTAATTACATACATAGATAATTACAGACCCATAGCCCACTGTCAGACTTGTTATTCCATTTGTTCCCATAAATGCCCTTAGTCCCCGAAACTGTAATCTCACTGTCCCGCTTAACACGCACAGTAGCACACAGAAATTCCCTCATCGTTTTGGCTGTATACCAGAGATTGATTTGTTTGCGAGTCGATGGACGGATGTGTGTCGAATGCTCCTGAGGTATTGTGAGGCGATGGATGATTGCGGGATTTCCTAACTTTTAAGTTTTATTTAGATTCTTTTGAATGTTTAAAAATTGTACAGCATATTGGTAATAACTGTTATGCTGTATAAATTTTGTTTGTAAATAAATAAATAAAATATTTTTTTTTACAAACTCATGGGATTATTATACTTATGTCAAATTAGAATTGTACGGAATTAAAATACAAGTTAAATCTCTCTTGTTTTTTTTATATTAAATTTTTGTGACAGACTTCGTTTTGTTTTTATTATGTTTTAAAGTGGTAAAAAATACAATAATTCAATTTGTAAAAAAATATTTATAGACCTGTAGACATATCTATCGACTTATATTTAATATCATGAGTCCCATCACTACTTACTATGGAGAGCAGTTGAAATTACCCCGCTAAAATCTAGTAAGCCTTTTTTTGCAAAAATGAACCAAGCTGCATAAATACAAGGGTCCAATTTAGATTGCTGGTCCCATGAATAAGCTCTGGGGCTCAGTTTTAGCAATGTAAGTTCACTGTAACGGAACTTACTATCAATAGTTGCAGTTGCCCCTCGGCGGGAGAAAAACGACTAATTTTGCCTATTTATATAAAAAACACATTTTAAGGTATTTAGTTTAGAGTCAATATTTTTGGATATGGGTTCGAAAAAATAAAACCTCAGTTACTAATTTACTGCATGAATGCAACCAATTGTCAGTAAAAGTACTGTAGATGGTATATTTCAGTACTCAAAGTTGTACTTTATAACTAACTAGTCGAAATTGCCCCGCTGCACCTTACTTAAAACAAAGCTCGTATCTCAATATTAATTTACAAACTAGATACGAGGTTTTGAAAAGTGAACAGAATTTTTTGTGAGTTTTCGCTGTCACCAGGCGTTTTTTTAAAGCTTTTATTTAACTTGCAATGTATGTATGTATTGTATGTATGTATGTAAGTATGTTTGTTCGGGTGGAATATTTGAACTCAATTTTGAAGTAGATATCTTCAACCGATTGAGCTGAAATTTTGTATACACGTTTAGTTTGGATAACAATGATATGGTGATTAAATACTGATAGGTACCTAATTAAACCTCGCGACAAGCTTTTATCATCATATCAATTGTATATAATGAGGTTATAAGTAGATAGTTAAAATTTTGAAGGAAAAAAATATTTCTTCTTTTTAGAGCGTTTAAATAAAAGCTTTTTTTTTCTTTTTGTGGTCCCAGAAAGGGGTTCCCGTCTTCATCGCAGAGACGTGCGTTCTCCTTAGTCACTGTCACCAGGCGATTTGTTTAAACTCACGTTGTGGTCCTAAAAAAGGTTTCCCGTCTTCATCGCAGAGCCGTGGTTCCTGCTTAGTGAGGAACTCCTTCACGGCGGCCACCAGGTCCATGGCATGCTCGTTGTATGTCTTGTTCTCCTGGTAGGCGATCGCGATCAGGTCGTCGAACCAGGCGGCGTTGATGGTGAGCCAGTCGCGGAACTCTGGGGTGTGTCTGGAAGGATTAAGGAGATTTTAGAATTCATGAAAATTATAATTTTGCTTTGCTATTCCGCGATATAATATCGTGTCAGATAAGAGGGAAGTATAGCACGCACTCGTCCATACAAAAAGAGAAAACGTTTTTCCACTATTAAATATTTTCCAATCTCCACCATTTTTTAGTATGTTATTGACACAGTGACAAACTAGGTTTGTAGGTTTTCCTTTTTTCAAAATTTGCTATAGATTCTAATTTAAAGGTAGCTGAAAAACCTAATTTTTGTGATTAAAACGTTGTTGAATGAAACCGTTTGTATTATAAAAACAATGCACTTTTAAAAAAAAAGCGAAACCTATAAACCTAGATTATATTATGCTGAAGCGATCGACATCAAAATCGAAGTGATTTACTAAGATTTAGTTAGTGGAAAACGTTTTCTCCCGTAACGCAAATTTCATCAAAGAAGTACCTATTGTCAGTCGCAAGCTGCAACGCTCTCTATCGCACGATTGCGGATCGGGGGAGGAAGTAAAGTATCACGTATTATAGGGATGTTAATGGAATAGTACATTACTGCAGACGCCGGGAAATAAGGGCTTGCCGGCTGAGTAGGTATAGACGGCCGACCGTAAGGGAGGCCGTCTAGTGATACGAAGCCGGCAAGCCCTTTTCACGGCTAAGGCATGTATAGTGGCTCGCCAGTGCGATTCTTTTGACGACGCGTTTGGCTCGGTTGGTAGACACCTGCCTACTGAGTCGGCGGTCCCGGGTTCGAATCCCGGCCGGGGCAAATATTTGTGCAAAATATTTGTTCTTGGGTCATGGATGTTATCTATTATATGTATTTATATATTATGTATATCGTCGTCTAGTACCCATAGTACAAGCTTTGCTTAGTTTGGGACTAGGTCGATTTGTGTATGATTGTCCCTTAATATTTATTTATTTATTATTTATAGTGCTTTTCTCAAACATATGCAATGAAATAAAAAAATACACCACTCAAAAAAACATAATTCAGCTGTTCAGCCAGTTCATGAACACAGACGCCATGTTTAAAAAAAGTATTTTTAATTTTCCCTCCAATCCCTCTATATTTTTTTTCTTTAATAAGTCCACGTGTGTAGTGTGCGAATATTAGGGCTATTATACACAACCTGATAATAAGAATCTTAGTTTTTATAATAAGTAAAATAAAGGCAGAGGATTTTTAATATTGTCTATGGTCTCTGGTGACTTATGTGGGTCAATTTCAACAAGACGCATTTTTTGTATCATTTCGGTGTGATTCTTTATTTTTGATTATTTTTGAGTTTTTTAAATGTGAAGAGATACTTTAGACTATATTATTAAACATATGTAAAAGGGACCCTGAAATCTGAAATAGTTTTCGAGATATTGGAGATCGAATATGAAACACACAACGGAATGATAAATGTACACCAGGATGATAAAATAAGTGCACCGCAATGAAATTTCATACACCGGAATGAAAGAAAAGTGGCATATTATGAACGTAATTTTACTTTTGATATTCGTAATATATATTATATTGGCATTACATAATAATATAAACAAATATCTTAGTCTGGTATTAAAAACAAAATAAAAAAAATATTATTATTCCAACAATATTATGAAAAGTGAAGCTACTTTTGTTGTCATTCCGGTGTTTTCCTCATTATGGTGGGGTTTAAAGCCATTTTACTACACCGGAAACACCGGAATGAGAATGGTGGAATGAGAAACACGACATATTTTTATTTCTTAAAAATAAAGTAAGCCCTATATTCTAAAACTAATTCAACTCTTGAAATCGCGAGTATACTTTACCTGATATATATAAATTTCAAACCACGCAGTTAAAAAAGAAAGAAGCTATAACAAACTCCGGAATGAAATTTTTTTTGTCCCCTGTCCACCGCGATGAAATATTCACGTTTATACAAGCCAACGTATTGCCACTATACACAACCGGCCTCGTCGAGCGCCGCAGCTTGACTAATTCTTTGAAGTGCGCGGGAGACGGGGGGCGTACTTGATCAAATTTGGGAAATAAATCGGTTCGAAACATTGTCGGCGGTAATGAGAAGTTTTCTCGGGACAAACGTATATGCACTTATTCAAGGGTATACAAAGGAGATATATAACGGGTAATGTGCTTTTTTCGTTACCTATTTATATGGTAATAAAATAATGGTAACAGATTTTCTTTGTCATGCATAGTATTTGACTTACCCGGCATTTTACAAACAAAACCGGCTTGGGGACAACCCACCTTGATGAGAAATTTGGTCTAAATATATTTTTTTAAATTATTATATATATTGATATTTTAATTTTAGCTGTTGCCCGAGGTAGACAATGGCGGGCTGTATCCTAAAAAAAATGGTACTTTATTATTCAACCTTTCTGCACCTGCGTTTTCAGTCTTGCCATCAAAAAATACTGCTTGGGAAATTGACCCATGTATAGACGGTATTTTCAGTTCGTGTGTACTAGGCATTAACAGGGATATTATTGGTCCGATGGCTGAATGGGTAGCTACTAGAAAAAAAATATATATCAGCTGTTAATACACACAGACGCCATGTTTACATTAAAATTAAAAACAAATTACTTCCCGGCCTAGGCCTTCAATTTTGTATGAAATTCCTTTTATTTACAGTTCTCTCGAATTGTTCCGCCCGAAACTTGACACTTCGAAGCCTGTTCTAACGCACGTTACGAAGATATTTCATTGCATGTTTGAGAAAAAGTAAAAAGGATCCTAACCCGCTTAATCGATATCTAAATCTGTTTAAAAAATGATGGGAGTAGAGTGGGAACTTCTACTAATACTAGTTGGGTTTCAAGAAAAAGATCGATCGGTAGATTATCATTATATTACAATTTAATTTAAAAAATCGGCCAAGTGTGAGCCACCCACGCACCGAGGGCTCCGTACAAATATTCACTTATGCCATCTTAACTGGCCTGGTTAAGTTGGTGCGTATGGCGCCGTATACAAATGAGGTGAAAACTTAATGTAACCAGGTTCACCAAACATGATATTTGAAAAGGACTATATTTTTTATGATTGTATTACAAATGTATAGTTTCAGGGTGAATTTCAACAAGCTCGAAATTTACCTAATTTTGGTGTTTTTGTTTTTATTTTTAATGTTAGAGCCAAAATTATATATGTATATACAGGGTGGAACGAAACGACGTTATTTCCTTTAACTGTGGCATTATACAGGCTTAGAATATTATTTTCTCCAAATAAACTTTATTAATATCTCTCACCGTTTTCCAGTTATAGCATGTTAAACTTTCATACGAAAAAGTGTGTGTGTACAACCCTATTTTAGAGTGCAATGACCTCTTCATAACACAGTTAACTTTTGTAAACAAACTTTTTACAAATTGCCTAGCCATTTCTTATCGGTTTAAAAACCTTTGAAAATACCCTTAAGATTGTTTTTAGACTTTTTAGTTGACATGATTGATAGACGTTACATTGACTTTTTGTATCGTATGCTGTGTGCAAAAATGCCGGAATTAAACGCTAGAGGCTATTTGAATTTGCTTCTTTTGTACGCGGAGTGCGATTACAATACTGGAGAGACTTTGCGCCAATACCGGAACAGGTATCCTCCTCCTCACCCAACACACTCTAGTACGATATTACGCGCTCTTGACCGTGTTGGTAACAATCGTCCTATTGTGCCACGAACGGGTCAGGATGACCAGCGCGGAGGACGCGTTATTCAACATGATGTCAGATTGGAAGAGAGAGTGCTGCAGTACTTCGAAGATTATCCGAGGTCAAGTTCAAGACAAGCGGGCCGACATTTTCGTATGACTCATACGAAAATACTCAGAATACTAAAACGTGAGGGCCGTCACCCTTACAAAATACAAAGAGTCCAGGCATTACTACCAAGAGATTGCCCCGTTCGCGAAGCCTATTGCCGGTGGCTACTGCAAAAGGTGTTAGAAGACCGAGACTTCATCAAACACGTAATATGGAGTGATGAAAGCTTGTTCACACGGAATGGTATGTGGAACAGGCATAACGAACACGTGTATGCCGAAGAAAATCCGTTTGCCTACCGTTATACGGGACACCAGTATCGTTGGTCTGTTAATGTTTGGGCGGCGATACACGGGGATACAATAATAGGCCCTGTATTTCTGCCTCAGACTTTAAACAGACACGGATACATGGCTCTGTTGAGGATAGAGCTCGACGACTATCTGGATGAGTTGACGCTGGCAGAAAGAAGACGCACTTGGTTCCAACAAGATGGAGCACCAGCTCATTCAGTAGTCGAAGTACGTGAAACACTGAATAATGTGTTTGAGGATCGCTGGATCGGCCGATATGGGCCGCACCGTTGGCCTCCTAGGTCTCCAGATCTCACACCCTTGGATTTTTTTCTGTGGGGCACCGTAAAGGACATCGTTTACAAGACTGAGTGTGAGACGGCTGAAGAGATGAGGGAAAGGCTAAGGGTGGCCTTTGAAAGTCTTCGCAGAAGAAATAACCGACACAACATCTTGTCGAGGGTGCATCGCCACACGCGGGCACGAGCAGCGGCGTGTATCGTACGCCACGGCGGTACTTTCGAACACCGGATGTAAATGTAGGTAATTGTAAATACTCCCAAACGTCAAATAATAGTTTAAAAAAACTAGGGTTGTACATACATTAAAAAATACAATTTTAATCGATTTTCGTTTTTTTATTATTAAAAGAATTTAACTATTGCAGGTCGATTCTACATGAAATACATAGCATTATAGTTTCAGGAATGAACATCGCTTCGTTCCACCCGGTATATATATATCAATAATACGAATAAAGTCATAACAAATATTGTGTAGTAATGGCCCTTTGTTATACATAATAGTTATAAAGGTATTATGAGTTTAGTAATTTGCCTGCCACCAAAATTGCTTGTGCCCACAAATATTAGATTTTTTGGCCACCAAAATTGTACATCTACACTAAATTAGTTACTTGTGCTAAAAATCAATATTTGTCAATGAAATTGCCTACTGGAAATGAAAAGAAAGTAAATGTTTAATAAATCATTTTAGTTACCTATACCAAAATATCTATGAAAGTACAATCACTAACTCGTTTGTAACAACAATATATTTTTTTCTTTTCGAGGACTTCTTCTCTTGATTGTTTTTTTTTTGCGATTAGCCATCCTAAAAAATAAATAAATTATGAATAGCAAAAGTAATAATTCAGATTAATTGTTTGCATGTAATGTATCCAAACACTTAATTGTACACAATAACAACAAATACATTGCAAAAAAATAAGCATGTACAAAAGCGAACCTATCCCTCTAAGGGATTTCTTCCAATTAACCTTCAAGTAAATGAGTATTAAACACAAGTAAATGGTAGACAAACCAAGCAACATGTACAATACGATAACTTTACAATAGTACAAATGAAAATTCAAAAACCAAATGAGAGAGAGATAGGCAAACAGTCAATGTAATACATATTACGTAATATCTATATAAATACATATAACATAAATATAATCATAATTATAACAAAAACAGCAACCTAATCAAGTAATCATTCGTTCGACAGCCACAATTTCTGTAACTTCTCCTTGAGTGATGCTACGAACTGCGTCTACCTTAGGGCCGGAGACAATTTATTCCATAATTTCACGGCACGCTCAGCAAAAAACACATCGTAAACATGAGATCTATGCAGTGGGATAGATAGATCCAGATTCGCACTTGACCGCAGGCGATGGCCACTACCATCCGCCATGTAAAAGAACTTCTCTGCAAGGTAAGGAGGAGAAGAAGGAATGAAAAGGACATTATACAAAAGACAAAGAACATAGTATCTGCGCTGACGGATCGGGAGCCATTTAAGTTGAGCGCGGTATTGAGACACATGATCAAACTTGTGGAGACTAAAGCAAAAGAGAGCGGGCAAGCATGATATTCATATGAAGAAGAAGGAAGTTCTGCAGACACCTCAATGAATGAAGGGACGCGAAAAGTTTCCTACTGATCTCAGAAATAAGAGGTGCCCATGACAAAGTTTGATTCATGGTAATGCCAAATTTGTTTACAGTAGAAGAGCAAAGTATAGGCGTGCCATTAAATAAAATAACTGGCTTAGCTTGATCTGAAAGCTTGGAAATAAAATGTGGGCTTCCAACGACAATAGCCTGCGACTTCTTAACATTCTTCATCAAACCAAAGGATCAAGCCCAAGCACGGATTGATTCTAGGTCTGAATTGATTTGCGAAACCAAGGAGCCAAAATCCTCAATTCTGGTCGCCGCATAAAGCTGCAAAACCTCTGCGTAGAGATGGAACGAGGAGGAGAGTGAGTTGGTGATTCCGATGGAGAGAGTTTGCCCCCTTGAGGGACACTAGCAGACAGTTCACACCAGCTAGAGAATCGGTTATCAACTCGAACCCGCTGTTCGCTCCCAAAGAGGTAATCACGAAACCAGGACAGTGAAGTTGAAGATATATTTAAAGTACTAAGTAAACTGAGAAGTATATCAAAATCAACAGTGTTAAAAGCACTACTAAAATCAAGGAGCACCAATATAGTCACTTTTCTATATTCTATATTAAGACGAATGTCGTCGGTGATCTTAACCAAAGCGGTGGTTGTGCTAAAGAATTAAACAAGTTAAGTCTATTTAGATGTGATGAGAGACGTCGATTTACAAAGGATACAATGATTTTAGATAAGACGGGAAGAATGGACATAGGACGATACTGCGAAAAGTACGACGGATTAGGGGTTTTAGGGAGAGGAATCACATGGGCGCATTTCCAAATTGTAGGAAACGTGCCAGAGGAGAAAGAAAAAATAGTAATATAGGAAAGGTTAGGAGCTATAAAATCCGCTACCAGCATAATATCTAAGCTAAGATTACCCTCACCGACAGCTTGTAATATTAGATGTATTTTGTTTATTCTTGACTTCAAATAAATTCACCGAGTCAAAAGTTTTGGAAATGCGAAAAAGACGATAAAAAATGTGAAATGATATACAAAATTAACAATTCAAGTGGCATCAAGCAATTTTGGTGACTTTCAAATTACCAAAAATACCACCAAAATTAGAAACCTTTAACACGTCTTACACACAATTCCCACACAGTCAATTATTGCTAAGGCACTAGAAACATATATATACCACAAAAATTGTGTGAAAAAGTATTCCTAGTTGACTACGGAGCCCTAGAAAGACATAGTAACTCCGATATCATGTAAACATTATAAGTAAGTAAGTATAATAATTATGTACTTTCGTACACAATAACAAAGTCAAATAAAAAATGTTTTGTTTCGTAAATATCAGTAACTCATTATATAAATACCTTTGAAATACCTAAATAATATTACAATAAAAAATGTCAGTCATTTACATCCTACCGGTACCTACATCGGGAACAAACTGATTTATCAAAAAAATAATTTAATTTAGCTTGTAGGTACATACTCGTTACTAATAATTACATAAATAAATAAAATACTTCTTTATAATATCGGAATTTCAGTCACACCACAACAATTCACTATACGTACGCAAGAAAACAAAACAGTCCACCACGATCGTCAAACTAGCCTAGCAGCGCTGTGTCTGTGTCATTGCTTCGATGTGTGCGTGAGGCGACTTGTATGTGTTGTGCGCGATGCCGAGGGGGTGAGCGCTCGAGCGACAGCATGCGTTTTCGTAAATACCTATTTCGTTAGGATCGCGAAGCTATACTGTAGTCTTAAATTTGTGCTAACCCGTTATACTTATTTGCGTATTTTTTACATGCATTTAATGCTAGATAGGAAAAATAAATACGCAAATAAATATAACAAACCACCACCAAAATAACAGAACTTACTCGACACGTGTTTCGCCCCTCTACGAGGCATCATCAGGAGATGTTGACAAGTGTACCTAAGTACACTACTCTAGTTCTCGAGAACGTTTCTCAATTTGTATAGGAAATGTTTTTCTAGAACGTTCTTTTCCATACAAATTGAGAGACGTTCTCGAGAATGGCACATCTCTAACTACTTACTTGCCATAAACGGCAAAACAACCAGCAGTGAACAGAATGGCCAAGGCGCTCCAGAAAAGAGTGTCGTCTTTCGGCGGCGGCGGGCAAGGGTCTGTCAGCTTGCACGGATCCCTTTCGTACCATTGGCATTTAGCCATTACCTTTTAGCAACTTCGAGTAGCGTAAAATTATGAAATCAATGATTTGTTGTGATTTACGTAACGGTCTAATAGCTCAGCTGGAAGAGGGCTATGCCGGAAACGTAGGGTCGCAGGTTCGAGTCTTGCTTACATTGTAGTAGATCACATTACATTTTTCTTTCATAATTTGACCTTTGTGTCAATATTTATAGAAACTTATCTGCTTGAACTTGACCACAACCACTTATCCACTATAAGGTACACTATACTCTAGTTCTCGAGATCGTACAGGAAATGTTTTTCTAGAACATTCTTTTTCCATACAAATCGAGAGACGTTCTCGAGAACGGCAACATCTCTAACTACAGGCACTTACTTGCCATAAACGGCGAAACAACCAGCAGTGAACAGAATGGCCAAGGCGCTCCAGAAAACAGTGTCGTCTTTCGGTGGCTTCGGGCACGGGTCTGGCAGCTTGCACGGATCCCGCTCTTGTACCTTTGAAAAGCGGCAGAAATTTGATTTCCCGCATTTTTAATCACTATTTGACTGAGCGAGCCAAGCTCCTTTTCAGCTTGGCCTGACATTTGGATGTCCGCATTTCCAGCCGTTCTCGCCTAGTGGTCGCATTTCTGAATCGTTTCACATGAAATTTTGCGAGTATATATAATTATATATATTCAAAATGGCGGAATGAAGGCAGTTGAAAACCTAAAAAACCGGCCAAGTGCGAGTCGGACTCGCGCACCGAGGGTTCCGTACAAATACTTATCCCATCTTAACTGGGTTATAATAATAATAACATACCTGCGAGTAGGTAGTCTTTTGTAGCTGCATATTGTTTTGGCTGAAATGAGCCACGTGGTTGACGCGGTATTCTACATTTTTGCACAGGTGCTGAAAAAAGCCATAACACCATATATTGATTATTATTATTATTATATTATTATAAACAGGTCGTCGGTCCACCTTGTTGGAGGCCTCCCACGCTGCGTCTTCCGGTCCGCCACTTAAGAACCTAACGGCCATCGGTTCTACGTGCAATGTGCCCCGCCCACTGCTACTTAAGTTTGGCTATATAACTATACCACTCTTTAACACGTTCACTGTCCCAGTTTGACATGTGAACTTTATGTCTCTGTAATAGAGGCTTGCCTCGCCGTGACCCCACATATGGGACACAGACAGTGAATGTGTTAAACCGTCCCCAATTTAACACAGATATCTTTTCAGTTACGTCGTCTACACGGTTTTCCTTATAGCTATCGAGACATGGAGATTTATGAACACTATTGAGCATTGTAAGTCTGTGCATCGGCTGGCTAGAAGATTCGCCACGACACGTGCAAGCCAGTCTTAAAACATGTCGGGGCACTGGCTACTCCATAATTTTAAGAGCTCTGCCTCACCGGGGCGCCATAGCGACATCACCGGCTACGTATCTAAATAATTCATAAAGAAATGTATCGGCTCTCATTCTTTTGACGACGCTTTGGCAACGTCGCTGATTTGGAAGCGTAGGCACGATTTACGGCTCCCTACGTGACGACTTGATGCTCTGGCAGCCTGGCAACGTCGCCACTAAAATGTATACGCTTATGCTGCACCTCTCTCACTCAGTCGCCAACCGGCCGCCATTTTGGAAGCTCACTCAAATTTTAGTACATTTGTGGGTTGGGGTATAGCAAAAGGGGCCCTATTTTTAGGACTTAAAAAATTTACGACCAAAAATTTTTTTTTGTTTGTTTGGGCTTAAATTAGATTGAATCTTGTATATTACGCTAAAATAAGCATATTTTATTCTTTAAACTTTTTCTCTCAGATCGATATTTACCGAAATATTGGGGTTAAAAGGGGCGCGGGACTTAGAAAATTTTTGATTGTGGTATGTCATTATAACACTTATTTTTTATGATGCTATCGTATAGATGACGCTAAAATAAGCATGTTTTGTATGGGCAACTTTTCTCTAAACTTAATAATTACCGAGATATTGAGGTTTTAAGGTAAAACTGCTTGCTGAAAATGGGCCTTGCCAAATACTGACTTGCACACTAATTATCCTCGCACTGCACACTAAGATCCGACTCGGCCGGGTTAGGTTAGGTTAGTTTTTTTTTTTATATCCCGTAAAACAGTTTTGCAAATACATATTCGAACGACCTTAAAATCTAATTTAAGCCTGAAAATGCGAAAAATTTAAAGTTTTTTTTTTAACCCCTTTATCTCGGTAAATATTACTCTGAGTGAAAAAGTTTAGAGAACAAAATATGTTTTTTTTAGCGTAATCTACAAGATTCAATCTAATTTAAGCCCAAAAACAGCAAAAAAAATCAATTCAAAAATTTTCTGTCCTAAAATAGGGCCCCTTTTGCTATACTCCGACCCGTCTTTCGGTGGCTTCGGGCACGGGTCTCGGCAGAGCTCTAAGGGCCCCGTTGGACAGTGAAAAAGCGTCATCTATGTTTTCAGGAGTCGTCGGACGTCTCCCGTGTGACGATTGGAAGCTCATGTGAGATTAGTCGTCCTGGCCAAGTGCCCGTACGTAGTGGATCAGTATCCCTTGCCGCGAGACTGTTTGTCTTCGTTTTTCCCATTAAACGACGGCTACTAGTACGATTACGTAAAACACAATAAAATTCCTTACCAATTTAATTAAATACGGTATGGATTTAAACATAACTAAAGTATAAAACGGTGTAAAATGTTTTAGGTTAGTAACATTGTCCAAACATTGTCATATCGTCAATTTGAATTATTCTGTGATTGATATGACAGCATCATAATCTGTCTAAAAACAAACTTGCCTGCATATACACTACTAACCTAGTCCAACGAGGTTAGTTCGGTTTTTTTAATGTAAAAACAAGGTGAGACTCCAATCTCTCCACAGTAAGCCAAGGGTGTGTCTCCATCGAGGCGAGGTGGGAGCGGAGATGTGCGGAATAGACCAATCACGTTAAGTACTTGCTAGGTCCATGAGATTCCTAGATAGCGGCACAGGCGCGACAGCGGCATATCGGTGTAACTCGGGCGTCGGTGACCTTGTAATGCCGAATCCTTCGACAAGGCATTCACGTGAATGCCTTTCCCCACCTCGCGCGTCCCGCGCTCGCCCCTCGACACGCACACATACCGCGAGTTTTGTTACTGCACACATAACAATAACATGACAATATTAAGAGCTCCGTGTTTATCGCCGTCGCTGTCTCCCGCCGAGATGAAGACCTTTGAAATCGAGCTTACATTTTTGACCCCACGATATAGTGTCTATTTTAGATTCAACGCTAATCTTAGTAACATCTTTACTCCAGTTATTTGTTATTAAATGCTTGAAAAATAAAAAAGTTTAGTCATTTACTTGTTTCTATTATTCAATCTATTAAAAATCATAATGTGGTTTAGGAAATTAAATATTTTACAAGGAAAATTTACTTCCGATTATTGTTTAACAAATTTTGGAGAGATTATTAGTAGTAACTAATATAGAAGCGTGACGTAAAGCGCCCTCAAGCGGCTACTTTAGTTACTACAGTCTGCAATGCTACGAAAAAAAACGTATCTTACTATGAAATCCATACAAAGATACGACCTTTTTACCGTAGCATCGCAGTACTCATATTTTGGACCGAAAAAGACGTGAAGTTAGCTATCTATTACCAGTAATACACTCTTATCTATGCTGCACACAAGTGTCGCTGTCGTTTCTTTTTACGTTAGTATATATATTCTTTGATAGCGGTGCCGTCAGCGTCGAGCGTGGTGTCTCGCTCTCTCCAATGGCTGTCGCTTGACCTTGATGGCACCGCATCCACTCAAACCAGAGCTTAGACGCGCCCTGATGTGATGACTTTTTTGACAGTAAATCTGTCTCTTGCACATTCCATATGAGAAAAAGAGATGTACTGTTACGGCAGTAAGTCTTTCGTATGTACAGAAATGAATTCATGTGTTCATTCATAAATGGGTCATGCATTTGTCCCCTCCTCGGTGAGGTTTGATCAACGTCTAAAACTTGTAATTTTTTCATACTTTCTTGCTACTCCAGCGCTATTGCGGACGACAATGGAACTATTATTTACTGCTTACTGCTGCATACTTTTTCAAATATTTTTCTAAAAGATGACACTCCTTTCCTTTCACACTCCATAATATCAGAGCAATAAAGTTTTTGCGCATGTCGTGGTCGAGTATCGAGTCCATATCCAGTTATTTATTTAATCGTATGGCGCATATACATAAACATTCCGACAATCTAATCAAATTTGACAATCTAAACAAATTATATAAAACTAATCTAATTTATAAATCCACACTCAGGGACCCAAGCCACGAAATAGCGTTAAATAAATATCCAGTGAGAAATATTATTTGTATCTTTCCATTCCACCCAGTGTGAGGGATATAGATGGTAGAGGTAGTGAGAGTAAAAGAGACATAATGTATCGTACATTATGATAATGAGACAAAGTTGTAAATGAAAACAACATAGTGAAAAAAAACATTGTTTAATTTAAAGTTACAATATTTTTCATATTTACATAAATTATTAAATTTAAACCTCGTTCTATCTGACTACAGCGTTCTTTGCACCATTGTGCGTCGATACAAGCGTCCATCCTTTTCTAGCAAAGGGTTTTAGAGCAGGCGACAATAGTCTAAAGGTAAACAACCCAATTATGAGCACCATCTTCATTAATAAGCACATTTAATGTCATTTCATGGTAAGGGTGTAACAATTTTTGGATACGTTCGGTGACAAAAATGGATTGTTTACCCCAAGTTGGCTTAAATGCAAGTTATGCTAGTTACAATAATGGACTAGCTTAACCCAGGTAACAAAAACACTTTATAAAAAAACTACCTTGTAATAAGGTTTATAGATGGTCACTTATTTGTGTACTTATCACAAGTGACATATCTGTCATTTTCCGTGACAGGGATATTTAATTCTGTCAATGAACATAGCTGTCAAAACTTTTTGTTCGAAAATGATAAGTTTTCGGAGAAACGACTTTTGGTGACAGTATAAATGGAATCATAACTTATGTATTTTTTGCAATGTTAAACTTTATTTTTACTGCATTACCAAATTAATTTTCCTACATAATAAATAACACATATTTAGGTAACTTTTCATTAAGTTTACATTTCTTGATTTTAAATAAAGTAGGCTTTCCTGTACTCTTAAGTTGTCACGAGTGTATGGCAACTTAAGAGGATTTTTTACTGCACAAGTAATAATCAACCGTATAATTCATACAATAAGTCCGAAATCATTTAAAAAATAATATTACATCATTACTTATAAGGCAGTTTTTAAGTGTAAAAAAAAAAACAATATGGCAGTACCCCAATACATTTTACTACTTTATTTTGCATTTCGATCTTTGAAATTGAAAAAAATAAAACGGAAATATATCATGTGACAATCATATGTGTGGTTTGTAGTTCTGCAAGAAAAGTTTGTTTTATATACATATGTAATATATCGAAGTGTACACATAAGATAGATAATTTAAATAATTTGTACCTAGAAGTTTTACCTACTCCACACTCTTTGATAGTAATTCATAAATTTCAGTAATTGATCTTGCAATTACCAGATGTCGCCAAAGCGTCATAATTTTGTTTATAATAACCAAATCTATTGTTTGTCCGAAAATCTTGTCCGAAAAAGAAGTAAGTTTCGTAGTGCCGATTTAGTAAGGTTGTTTTAAACTCTACGATAATGGAATTATGATAAACAAAATAAGGACTATTATCATATCCCGTGGTTTCCGGTGCACAAATGATTCCTACCATCCGCCTAGTTAAATCATCCGTGGACCGAAATTTCCAGGACGTGATTAATATACGAGCTTGTCAACATTTCAACAAATAGGATCAATATTCTATTTTATCTTCACCTAAAGTTGTTACAACACCATAACTTGTAGACAGTCAACTACAAAGTTACAATTATAAATGGCACAAAACACTTTGCCACTCGGGATTGCTCTGTTTAAATCGTAATGGTTACTGTTTTCATATAGAGTATATGAAATCCTAGAATATACTCACAAAAAATATTTAAATCGATGTAATATAATATTTCACTTGTACACATGTGTGTTATTAACAATACTACTGCAAAAAATGAAATTTTGGCAGGTGATGTACATTACTGTTTTAGACTGTATATCCTAGTAGGATGTTATGAATATGCAGCTATGTATCGTGTCATTTGTAGTTCCGATCGCTCCCGATAATTATCGAGATTTGCCGAGTGTTAAAGTGGATATAGCGTACTGTAACACCTTTCACAAGAAAGTCGAAACATTGATATAGGTACCTTTGTAGTCGACCGTCCGGTGATCCAAGTCGGAAATCCCAGTCTGGCTTATCGTTGGCCCAATATTATAGGGTTCTATTGTTACACTTTTAGGATATTTTAAATTAAACTTACTGTCATTATAACAATGCTCAAATTTGAAATCGGCATAAGTCAAACCACAAAACAGGTACAGAATTCAATCTACATACAAGCGCGCTCGAGCAAACGCACACATAGACATTGCTCACGGACACGATATCTCGGACCAGTTCGGACCAGTGCGAGCGCGAGTGCCATCCGCTTGACGTGTCCGTGAGCAATGTCTATGTGTGCGTTTGCTCGAGCGCGCTTGTATGTAAATTTATTTCTGTGCCTATCTGTTTTGTGGTCAAACATAGAACCCTGTAGTATTGAGCCAGCGATATTGCCGCGGCTTCGCTTGTCGCACTACCCAGCATCTCCTGTCTTGCTCGCACTGAAAGTGACAGGTATTATTTGTCTTTTTTTTTTTCATGTCATAGGGGGCAAACGAGCAAACGAATCGCCTGATGGAAAGCGATTACCGTCGCCCATAGACACCTGCAACACCAGAGGAGTCACAAGTGCGTTACCGGCCTTTCAGGTGGGAATACGCTCTTTTCTTGTCTTGCGACAGAGTCGCGTGTCCTCGTTATATACGTACAGGTGATAGATCTAGAGGTAGAGCATGCCGGAGACGGAAGCGTGCGCCATGACAGCCTCGGCGGCCTGCTTGATCTCGAGGTGCGCGCGCGCAGAGTCGAGCCACGCGACCGCGGCGGCGCGCGGCGCGCCCTGCAGCAGGTTCACGTAGCGCAGCGCCGCCGGCAGGTTGCCGTGGTCCATGTGGTATCTGGCCGACACGCGATTTAGGGTCAGTGTTGGGAAACAGATACTGATACGGATACAGATGCTGATACGGATACGGATACTGATACTGATACGGAAACTGATACGGATACAGATGCTGATACGGATACGGATACAGATACTGATACTGATACGGAAACTGATACAGATACAGATGCTGATACGGATACGGATACAGATACTGATACGGATACAGATGCTGATACGGATACGGATATTACGGATACAGATACTGATACTGATACGGAAACTGATACGGATACAGATGCTGATACGGATACGGATACGTATACAGATACAGATACGGATACTGATACTGATACGGATACAGATGCTGATACTGATACGGATACGGATACGGATACAGATACAGATAGCGCGAATCCAAAATAAATACAATTTTTTTAAATATGGTACGCAAATTCTTTTTTTTTACAAAACTACAACAACTAAGTAAAATCTGAACTAATCACACTTATATTTTAAGGCGAAAGTTTGTGTGTTTAGACGCGCCGCGCCGATCGGCGTGAAATCAGCGTGGCCTTTGTGTACTTTGTATTTATGCGCATACAAATAATGTTACCATTACTTTATATAATAATATATTAGGATGGATTAGTATGGATTTAACGTACAGATTTCACGCCGACGCGGCATACACAGAGGCCTCGGTACAAAACCGGCGCGGCGCACACGTCTAGTGTAGTTGTATGTTTCTTATGCTTCTTCACGCTTAAACGGCTGGACAAATTTTGATAAAGTTTGGTATCGAGGTAGCTGACACCCTGGATTAACACGTAGGCTACTTTTTATCCCGAAAAATGTAGTGATCTCGTGGGATGAGCAGGCAACACCGCGGGGCGCAGCTAGTTTACAAAATATCGCCTTACCTTGCCCTCTGGATGATGTCAAATGTGTCCAGTGCGGCGAAGTCTGTAGGCTTGTTGTCCAATTCATCTTGAGGTATTTCCGCTAGCTGTAACATACATTATACACATGAAGGTATATTTTCCTAATAACATTTTAGATTGATAAAGAATACGTTTCTTGATGATAGTTCACATATTGGAAGAAGATAGTTGATGGTTATTGCTAAACATTTGAGTGACAATTTGAATAAGTTTATAAACTACTTTATCACTCAAGGGTCTGCAATCGAAGCCTGTTTAAATACTCTTTTCTCAAAAATGCAATGAAATATCGTCATAACGTGCGTTTAAACAGGCTTCGAAGTGTCATGTTTCGGGCGGTACAATCCGAGAGAACTGTAAAGGAATTTCATACAATATTGAAGGCCTAGGCCGGGAAGTTTTTTTTTATACATGGCGTCTGTGTTCAATGACAGGCTAAACAGCTGAATTGTGTTTTTTTGAGTGGTGTATTTTTTTATTTCATTGCATATATTTGAGAAAAGGACTACCCATGCCTTAGCCGTGAAAAGGGCTTGCCGGCTTCGTATCACTATCCGGTCTCCCTACGGTCGGCCGTCTATACCTACCTAGCCGGCAAGCCCCTACTTCCCGGCGTCTGCAGTAATGTACTATTAAATTTAGACTTACTTGGCTCGTGCTAGATACTCTCGGGCAAACTATGTAGGGAATTCCTTAGCTTAAAGTTCTAACTCCATAGTAGTTCCTGACCCTTGGCACCTCAAATCTTACCTTAGGGAAGAGCAGTTTGGACTGCAGCCAGGACAGGAAGTAGACTGGCAAGGAAGCGCCATTCCGGCCCACCAGCGCCACTTTCACGGCGTTCTGTTCCATCTGCGAAGCGTACATGCTCCGTTATAACAACCAAAACGCATGCTACAAAATTCATATCAGCCTTAAAGAGGGCCTATAGTTTGTTGACGAAAACTGTGAAAGACGTTGAAATAATACATCAAATGTATGATAAACGTAATGAAATGTATGCAACATCAATTATTTTATATTATAATTTAGCATAACAATAATAGTCGTTTATGCAACTGTTACATAATGAGAGGTCTTAAAACAGGAGCGTGGTTTTATGAAACGAGCCGAAGGCGAGTTTCACGATAGAATCATACGAGTTTGACCTAATTATATACCAGTAATTTAAGAATATGTCCGTAGATAAATACAGTCAAAGTTATTGGCTCCTACCGAGTCAAACTTGTCCCGAAGTGTCTTCTCGGTAAGGATTCCCTTCTCGCGCGCCTCCTTTGGGATGCCCTTAAGGACGGTTTCCACTAGCTTGTCACCTTTACCTGTAACGAAAATAATCACTTAACGAAAGATAACCGACATCAACGAAGCGAAGTGATGCTTTACAAGAACAACTGTTAGAGTTAATAAAAAAATACTCGAAAATAAGTATGCCAGCAATTTTTGAAGAGCTCCCTCGTATTCTCCCGGATTCCATCATCAGATCCTAACCTCGTGATAAGGAATCCGAATACAAATCCCTTCGATGAACAGGGATGATGACTGATGTTAATTTCTACGACATGCTTTAGTTATATGACGCCAGAATGAGCGTGGAACGAAGTTGCCACGACTTTGCGCGACCAGCGGCGGGGCGAGCGGTTGAGCGAGGGATCCGAGCGCAGCGTACGAGTGAGGGAGACGCAAAGACCGATGTGTCGGACTCACCAGCCTTCTCCAGCGCCTTGAGCTCGCCGTCCACCTGCGCGCGCTGCGCCGGCCGCCGCGTGGCCGCCAGCAGCGCCTCGGCCGCCGCCCACACGACTGTGTCGGACTCACCAGCCTTCTCCAGCGCCTTGAGCTCGCCGTCCACCTGCGCGCGCTGCGCCGGCCGCCGCGTGGCCGCCAGCAGCGCCTCGGCCGCCGCCCACACGACTGTGTCGGACTCACCAGCCTTCTCCAGCGCCTTGAGCTCGCCGTCCACCTGCGCGCGCTGCGCCGGCCGCCGCGTGGCCGCCAGCAGCGCCTCGGCCGCCGCCCACACGACTGTGTCGGACTCACCAGCCTTCTCCAGCGCCTTGAGCTCGCCGTCCACCTGCGCGCGCTGCGCCGGCCGCCGCGTGGCCGCCAGCAGCGCCTCGGCCGCCGCCCACACGACTGTGTCGGACTCACCAGCCTTCTCCAGCGCCTTGAGCTCGCCGTCCACCTGCGCGCGCTGCGCCGGCCGCCGCGTGGCCGCCAGCAGCGCCTCGGCCGCCGCCCACACGACTGTGTCGGACTCACCAGCCTTCTCCAGCGCCTTGAGCTCGCCGTCCACCTGCGCGCGCTGCGCCGGCCGCCGCGTGGCCGCCAGCAGCGCCTCGGCCGCCGCCCACAGCGACTGCGAGCGTCGCGCCTCCTCCTCCGCCTTCGCTCTCTCTGGAAAAAAAAAAAGCTGTCACCCGTAAAGCCCGAAAAGCCGATGAGATGTGGGTTCAAAACCCGCTCACAGCATACAATTTTTATATTTTTGACTCAATATAAACATAGTATTTGTTATTTTTGCCAAAATTGTTATCCCGATCTAAATAATGAACGTTTTTTTTGATGATGGGTATGTTCGGCATAGAGTGTTCACCATGCTTTTGTTCGTTCGTGCATACACGGCATAAGAAGATAATCTAATGCCCCCCATGGGTCATGTATGATACATGACCAGGTTTACCTTCAGTTCCATCTGATCGGACTTAAATCCGTACCGTGTATGAATGAAACGGCCTTAAGGTCACCACGCTATACGGCGGTCGGATGGACTGAAGCGATTCAATCACATCGGCCTGATCAGTTTTGCCTTCCCATGTATAGGCCTAGGCTTGTTATGTTCAGTGTTACCCGCATAAAAATACTCACGTTTCAGCGTCTGCTCGATGGCCTGCAGCTTGCCCGCCATGGCAGCCAGCTCGCGCTTGAAGGTGACGCGCTCTTCTCGACTTAGTTAGTCACGGAGCGACTGAATTTGTCCGTCAGCTATAACAGCATGAGTATTGAGTGACTCACGTTTCAGCGTCTGCTCGATGGCCTGCAGCTTGCCCGCCATGGCAGCCAGCTCGCGCTTGAAGGTGACGCGCTCTTCTCGACTTAGTTAGTCACGGAGCGACTGAATTTGTCCGTCGGCTATAACAGCATGAGTATTTAGTGACTCACGTTTCAGCGTCTGCTCGATGGCCTGCAGCTTGCCCGCCATGGCGGCCAGCTCGCGCTTGAAGGTGACGCGCTCTTCTCGACTTAGTTAGTCACGGAGCGACTGAATTTGTCCGTCAGCTATAACAGCATGAGTATTGAGTGACTCACGTTTCAGCGTCTGCTCGATGGCCTGCAGCTTGCCCGCCATGGCAGCCAGCTCGCGCTTGAAGGTGACGCGCTCTTCTCGACTTAGTTAGTCACGGAGCGACTGAATTTGTCCGTCGGCTATAACAGCATGAGTATTTAGTGACTCACGTTTCAGCGTCTGCTCGATGGCCTGCAGCTTGCCCGCCATGGCGGCCAGCTCGCGCTTGAAGGTGACGCGCTCTTCTCGACTTAGTTAGTCACGGAGCGACTGAATTTGTCCGTCAGCTATAACAGCATGAGTATTGAGTGACTCACGTTTCAGCGTCTGCTCGATGGCCTGCAGCTTGCCCGCCATGGCGGCCAGCTCGCGCTTGAAGGTGACGCGCTCTTCTCGACTTAGTTAGTCACGGAGCGACTGAATTTGTCCGTCAGCTATAACAGCATGAGTATTGAGTGACTCACGTTTCAGCGTCTGCTCGATGGCCTGCAGCTTGCCCGCCATGGCGGCCAGCTCGCGCTTGAAGGTGACGCGCTCTTCTCGACTTAGTTAGTCACGGAGCGACTGAATTTGTCCGTCAGCTATAACAGCATGAGTATTGAGTGACTCACGTTTCAGCGTCTGCTCGATGGCCTGCAGCTTGCCTGCCATGGCGGCCAGCTCGCGCTTGAAGGTGACGCGCTCTTCTCGACTTAGTTAGTCACGGAGCGACTGAATTTGTCCGTCAGCTATAACAGCATGAGTATTTAGTGACTCACGTTTCAGCGTCTGCTCGATGGCCTGCAGCTTGCCCGCCATGGCAGCCAGCTCGCGCTTGAAGGTGACGCGCTCTTCTCGACTTAGTTAGTCACGGAGCGACTGAATTTGTCCGTCAGCTATAACAGCATGAGTATTGAGTGACTCACGTTTCAGCGTCTGCTCGATGGCCTGCAGCTTGCCCGCCATGGCGGCCAGCTCGCGCTTGAAGGTGACGCGCTCTTCTCGACTTAGTTAGTCACGGAGCGACTGAATTTGTCCGTCAGCTATAACAGCATGAGTATTGAGTGACTCACGTTTCAGCGTCTGCTCGATGGCCTGCAGCTTGCCCGCCATGGCGGCCAGCTCGCGCTTGAAGGTGACGCGCTCTTCTCGACTTAGTTAGTCACGGAGCGACTGAATTTGTCCGTCAGCTATAACAGCATGAGTATTGAGTGACTCACGTTTCAGCGTCTGCTCGATGGCCTGCAGCTTGCCCGCCATGGCGGCCAGCTCGCGCTTGAAGGTGACGCGCTCTTCTCGACTTAGTTAGTCACGGAGCGACTGAATTTGTCCGTCAGCTATAACAGCATGAGTATTGAGTGACTCACGTTTCAGCGTCTGCTCGATGGCCTGCAGCTTGCCCGCCATGGCAGCCAGCTCGCGCTTGAAGGTGACGCGCTCTTCTCGACTTAGTTAGTCACGGAGCGACTGAATTTGTCCGTCAGCTATAACAGCATGAGTATTGAGTGACTCACGTTTCAGCGTCTGCTCGATGGCCTGCAGCTTGCCCGCCATGGCGGCCAGCTCGCGCTTGAAGGTGACGCGCTCTTCTCGACTTAGTTAGTCACGGAGCGACTGAATTTGTCCGTCAGCTATAACAGCATGAGTATTGAGTGACTCACGTTTCAGCGTCTGCTCGATGGCCTGCAGCTTGCCCGCCATGGCGGCCAGCTCGCGCTTGAAGGTGACGCGCTCTTCTCGACTTAGTTAGTCACGGAGCGACTGAATTTGTCCGTCAGCTATAACAGCATGAGTATTGAGTGACTCACGTTTCAGCGTCTGCTCGATGGCCTGCAGCTTGCCTGCCATGGCGGCCAGCTCGCGCTTGAAGGTGACGCGCTCTTCTCGACTTAGTTAGTCACGGAGCGACTGAATTTGTCCGTCAGCTATAACAGCATGAGTATTTAGTGACTCACGTTTCAGCGTCTGCTCGATGGCCTGCAGCTTGCCCGCCATGGCAGCCAGCTCGCGCTTGAAGGTGACGCGCTCTTCTCGACTTAGTTAGTCACGGAGCGACTGAATTTGTCCGTCAGCTATAACAGCATGAGTATTGAGTGACTCACGTTTCAGCGTCTGCTCGATGGCCTGCAGCTTGCCCGCCATGGCGGCCAGCTCGCGCTTGAAGGTGACGCGCTCTTCTCGACTTAGTTAGTCACGGAGCGACTGAATTTGTCCGTCAGCTATAACAGCATGAGTATTGAGTGACTCACGTTTCAGCGTCTGCTCGATGGCCTGCAGCTTGCCCGCCATGGCGGCCAGCTCGCGCTTGAAGGTGACGCGCTCTTCTCGACTTAGTTAGTCACGGAGCGACTGAATTTGTCCGTCAGCTATAACAGCATGAGTATTGAGTGACTCACGTTTCAGCGTCTGCTCGATGGCCTGCAGCTTGCCCGCCATGGCTGCCAGCTCGCGCTTGAAGGTGACGCGCTCTTCTCGACTTAGTTAGTCACGGAGCGACTGAATTTGTCCGTCAGCTATAACAGCATGAGTATTGAGTGACTCACGTTTCAGCGTCTGCTCGATGGCCTGCAGCTTGCCTGCCATGGCGGCCAGCTCTCGCTTGAAGGTGACACGCTCCTTCTCGACTTGCTCGGAGACTGAGCGGCTGAATTTGCCCATCACCTGTGATATGATTTCCGTTAGTACATATTCAACTGGTGACAATCAATAAACGAATGGTAGAATATGTATTTTTTTACTACGAGATCAGCTCAAGCAAGTTGTAATAAATTTAAAAACTAACTGTTTGCTTGGTTATTTATTGTTGCGTCATGTTTACAAGATAAGCTCTTTATGAACATGGGACATCATGGAAAATGTTTACTGTGCAATCCAATGATGGTTAAAGCCAAATTTTACCCAACCCCAGAAAGAGGTTTTGTAAATGTTTCTAACCCAATTGAACAATGTGGCGTCCATCTTCTAGTTACCTATCAACCGAGCGAGCAAAGCTTCAGGTAAGCCAAAGTTTCTTTCATACGTCCGTTTGTCCGAATTTCCGACTGTTCTCGCCCACAGGCCGCTTTACTCAAGTGAAATTTTGTAAGCAGATTCTGTACTTATAAACAATTTCATAGTCCAGTCAGTTTTTCGAAATTGTGTAACGTTTTAAAAGTCACTTCAGCCATTTCGAAAAACCACAGCCACAAGTTTGATAAGAAATGAGGGTACCTCTTTCTCTTTCCTCAGGAGAGCGTCGTGCAGCACGGCCTGCTGGACCTCGAACTGCTTCTTGAGCTGTTCCTTCATCTGGCGAGCCGCCTCGGCTTGCACCTCCAACACCTGCAAGCTTACTCAATTAAAGCTCCTTATAAAATAAATCCATACTAATACTAGGTCGATGCAGAGTCAGCCACCGGCTAAGCTTGCACCATAGATTGGAGCGGAGTTTTTTTTTTTTTTTCGAAATTTTCTCTTCGTCACGACCTAGCGAAATTTAATTTTTGGATTTTAAAACAAAAATTTCTAAAATCGGTTGAGAACTCGCTGAGATCTGCGCATTGTCACAAAGTCCATTCGAGTCGATCCATGGGAGCTTCGCTCGCTCCGCTCCAATTATAAATGCGAAAGTGTGTCTGTCTGTCTGTTACCTCTTCACGCTTAAACCGCTGAATCGATTTTGATGAAATTTGGCATGGAGATAGTTTAAGATACGAGGAAGGGCATAGGATAGTTTTCATCCTGGAAATTATCCCTAAAAAGATTGAAAAGTAAGTAATTCATGATGATATTCATGACCCTGTAGGAAATGTAATGATTAGGCCAAAAGCACAATTGCTCTTACGTTTGCTTAGGCGCTTTTAATAATCCCTTTTAATTAAGGTAATTATAGGTGGATATGGATATCTATCGTGTTGTACGAGGTTGCTTCCATACTTCCAAGTTCCACGCGGACGTAGTCGCGGGCAAAAGCTAGTAAATAATAAAAAAGCCATTTATTCTACTACTTTTACACATAAACACAATATAAACAAAAATAAAATATAGTTTCGCCGCTAATTAATAGTCGCCTCCTGGGCGTAGGCCTCCCCGTTTCTTCAATTAAAGCTCCTTAGCCGTTCTAAAATGCTCATTGATTTAGACATTTTTCTCTATGATCAAACATGTTTCTTAACATGTTATCAGTGTTACTACATAGAACAGGGCCATTGCGATTTATTGGTATATATTTGAAACCTTCAGTTTCATTGATAATTTTTGTTCACGCAGAAAACTGTTTTTTTTTTTCAACTTTTTTTCGACTGCACGCAATGAAAGAATGATATAGCTATGTTACTTTTTAAAACTCTGAGATAACTATTATTCACTTCATAAAGTTGGTTGAAATTGAAATTATCAATATATTTGTCATAATATAAAAAAAGGAATAAGGCGACTTGAGTATTTTTTTTAATGCATTGATAGGCTTAAGAAAATAAAAAATGATTCGGTAACTGCATACACTTTTAGTGTTATACATAAAACAACTTTCTGTGTATGAAATTACGTCACTTTTACGTCGGCGGCACCAAATGTACGGGATCTAGTCATCACTACGAAGAAAACACTTAAACCAAAGACTATATACCCCCTAGACCGATATTCTTCATACTACGCACCGTACTCCGTTTGTTACTATCGTTCTACATCGCTAGATGCCGCTAAGGGTATCAATTCATTCAAAAGTCGACATTTTTCAATTTCTACTGTACGGTACGCGCAAGCGTGAAGTAACACAGTCGTCAAGCGTTCAACGACATTCCAACTTCCAAGTGACAGTAAAAAGTGAATAGATGACGTTAGGTGCGATGTTTGTTTACTACGTTCCGTTTCGTCTCATTTCACTTTTCGTCTCATTTCACTATTTGTGTATGTTTTATTTAAACATAAAAATTACTTACATCCTAATCCTAATAATATTATAAACGTGAAAGTTTGGATGGATGTATGTATGTACGTTTCACTTAATCTCAAAAAACTACTGGACGTATTATGATGAAACTTTCGAGTTATGTACCTTACCTTACCTGCCTGAAGGTAGAATACGTAACGATTCTGACTTCACGCCTACCATAGTTTAGTTTAGGTGCTGTAATTTTAGCCAATTTGATAATAGGCAAAATAATTCTTAGGGCAATTCATGTTAGGAATATTATGCTTTAGGTAATTAGATTTTAGTTATCAATATTAGGACAAACTTGATTTAGGACTTTAAGAGAGTATGCGCAAAAATTATTAGGACAAACGAGTAGTATGCCATTCAACAGTATGCCAAACTTTCTCGGCCAAACATTTTTAGGACAAAAAACGTTATGCGATACGACAGGCACCCGAAATTTATCTATACAAAAACTAACAGAACTAACGACAGTGATAATTCAATAAAACCACAATTTTATAAACGTTTTTTTTATATTACTTTTAACAAAAACAAAACGAACGAATATATTTTCGCAGGCCGCCTGCATGTAGGCAATTTCTAATTGTTCTAGGGTAAATGTCAAACATTTCCGCAAATCGTCCCTTTGGCGTAAAGCCGTTTTGTCGTCGGCGTTGGTCTTGGGCCATGGCAAACGGACGATGCAATGGTTACTTTGCTTTGCAGTAGATCAATAAGGTTTCCTTCAACATTATATCGCCGTACCCAACGTCAAACTGTGTCCCTGCTAGCATTGAGCCGACGCGTGATCTCATAAATCCGTATTCCTTCCTGGTGTAACTCCACTCTTTGAGCTCTTCATTGTTTTCAGTCATTATCATTATCTTTTAATAGTTCACGGTTAGCGGCAAGCATTTTATTTTTCATATTAATAACGTTGCTGAAAATTATTTTACGATTTTCTCGATTGACACTGACATATGTTCCTAATTAGAAATTAAAAGCAAATGATAACCTTTCGCGAGGAGGTTTTTTGTAAAATGAAGTGACAAATAATAATATTGACATTTCAATACTATTATTGAAATATAATTTTCGACCTTAATGCATTGCGAATGTCTAACGACATTGTAACGAAATGGGTAGGAAATGAAATTCCTTGACTGTACAAAACTTATCTAACAAATATTACGTTACTGACTGTTTGTTAGTGGGAAATGTCGCATGACAATTCGGGCGTAACTTATTTTGTCCATTACATCAGTGCACCAACGCCATCTAGCTATTTTGTGTAGCAAAAATTGGCGAGCCCGCAAGCAACCTTGAGCTATCCGGTAGTGCCATCTATTTTAATACGATCAAACCACGTTTTTGAAGAGTAAAAAATATAATCCTTAAAAATTGTGTATTTAAGTTATATTATCGTATTAAAATAAAGCAGTAATGCGTTTGATTTCCAAAAATCAAAAATCACTTAAAAATGTTGGTGAAAAATAACATTTTTGTCACTTCCAGGCTACGAAGCAGCGCCATCTAGTTTTTATACCGAATTTTGAGCTTTTTCAGAGTTACGTTTTTTTGTATGAGAACATATGTCTAGGGGGTATATAGTCTTTGCTTAAACGTATGTAATGTATGCTCTTAGGCGATAAGACCGCCTATTGTCTACCATTATTTAATTTATGATTTCTCATGTAATATTTTTCTTGTTGGTGTGCAATAAAGTGTTGTTGTATTGTATTGTATTGTATTGTACGCAAACTGAACAAATAATTATCTTGAATTGGCATATATTTTACGATTGTAATAAAAGACATATCCTAACAAAGCGACTGCCTGGAGATATTAAGTGCAACCAAATTCAAACAAAATCGATGGTGACATTGGTGACGAAGTATAAAGTATACCGTATTACCTTAATATTGAATTCCTTGTCCTTTTCTAGTTGTTCTTTCTTAATCATGTCCTCGACTTTGGCTTCGATGATCATTTTCTCATCGTGACCTGGAATATTCATTCAAAATTAGTTGAACAAAGCACGAATATACAAATTCACATCCAATAACGCCAAAGTCAATAGGGTATGGATTAAAATTTTCAAAATACTCCGTGATACCTATTTATCAAAATGTTCAAGCAAGCACACACGTTGTAAATACGTTGTACATATTTTTTATGCATTTTGCATGGTATCATAATGGCCTTCACAATATTTTCGAGTCTATTCAATAGAACTATTATTAGTCTAATAGTCTTTTCCTTTTTATTTTTTATTTTTTTACTATTCCAGTGTAAAAAAAAAGTATAATGCCATACGATAAATAAATAAGTAATTAGTTAATAACGTGTATAAACTGCAACTCACATTCGATGGCCCTGTTCATTTTGAGTTCTCTGACTGTCTGCAGATCGGCTATTTCCTTCTGAAGATAGGCTACCTGCAAGAAATACATACATATACATATAATAAGCAAACTGCGTTATCAAGCGGGCAGTTCTCTCGAGTTGTTCCGCCCGATACGAGATACTTCGAATCCTGTTATATCGCACGTTATGACGACATTTTATTGCATGTTTGAGAAAAAATATCTGAAAACACAATTTAAAAAAAGTTTTTTATTGACATTGCACATCACTAAACTGCCCGCTTGGTAACGGGGTTTCATAATAAGTTTTAACAAACATTATCGACGTTTTACCTTGGCCCGGAAGTAAGATGCCCAGAAAATCTCACTTACTGCCTAGGGTGACGTAGGGTAAATCGCCAATTACTGGCCACCGTTCAATGACTGGCCACCTCATACTAAAAATTGACGATTTACCCTGTATGTATTATTAGATTAGAAAGTCTCCGCTTCAATGTGAACATGTAGTAGACTGACCTGTCGGAGCGTGTTAGAGATGGGCGCTCATGGGTAAATACCCGATAAATACCGGGTAAATACCCAATCTACTACTACTACTGCCCGGTAGATTGGGTATTTACGCGGTATTTATCGGGTATTTAACTATGAACGCCCATCTCTGCGTGTACAGCAGCAGCAGGTCTCGGGTTCTAAGTTTAATCGTACAAACTGTGTACACTGGAATTTAGGTGGCCATTAAGGGCCGTGACACCAAAATTCGAAAAACTAGGGTGACGTAAATGTATTATTAGACTAGAAAGTCTTCGCTTCAATGTAAACATGTAGTAGACTGACCTGTCGGAACGTGTACAGCAGCGGTCTCGGGTTCCAAGTTTAATCGTACAAGCTAGGTACACTGGAATTTTGGTGGTCATTAAAGGGCCGTGACACCAAAATTTGAAAAACACCTAGGTTGACGGAAATGTATTATTACACTAGGAAGTCTTCGCTTCAATGTAAACATGTAGTAGACTGACCTGTCGGAACGTGTACAGCAGCAACAGGTCTCGGGTTCTTAGTTTAATCGTACAAGCTGGGTACACTGGAATTTTGGTGGCCACAGACAACCCCCACTAGACGGAGCATGTAAGGCGACCCGCGCGCACCAACGATATGGTACGGCAGAACATTAAAGTACCAACACGGCGGCCACCGTTTAGTTGCGTCCTTGTTTATGATCCATGCGTACGTCAACGAAAAAATAAATTAAATAAATAACATGGTAAATTGTAGTGTTAAGTGGTGTAGAGAGACCTCATAAACATGGACGCAACTAAACGGTGGCCGCCGTGTTGATACTTTAATGTTCTGCCGTACCATATCGTTGGTGCGCGCGGGTCGCCTTACATGCTCCGTCTAGTGGGGGTTGTCTGTGGGGCCGTGACACCAAAAGTCGAAAAACTAGGGTGACGTAAATGTATTATTAGACTAGAAAGTCTCCGCTTCAATATAAACATGTAGTAGACTGACCTGTCGCAGCGTGTACAGCAACAGCAGGTCGGTGTCGCCGCGCAGCTCGAGCTTGCGCGCGTTCAGGTCGATGCCGGGGAACAGCGTCTGCAGCTCGCGCTTGTACGTCTCGCGCGCGTGCGACACCTGAAACAAACAGATACGATTACATCACATTTATATATCTCAGAACATAAACCATCAAACTAAATTACTCTTTGCCAAAATTATTTCAATCAGAATTGACAAAATTTAAAATATTTATATATCACAAAATCCAAAACTAACTAAACGGGCATCAATCATAAATATACAAGACTAGGTGCCAATGACTAGTATTCATTCACCAAAGGCCTTTGCATAAGGGAGTCCCTTCTGGTGGACCTGACGAAGGTCGCGAGAATTCAGGAAAAAAAAAATTCCCATTCCTTATATATGCCTCCGGGGCATATAGCCTAGCCGGGGGACAGTGGCGCTACAAACAGCACTTCTTATAATGTGCATACGTCATATATATGCATTGTAAAAATGTCAGTTCCTCCCGGTAAACAATATCATATTTGGTGCATAAGTGCTGCTCAATCCTTTGAATCGTATTGAAAAAAAAAAAATAGTTTCGTAAATAGTTTTCGCCTTATGTGAAAAATTCTTGAAATAGCGGAATATTTAGTCCTGTTGCCTCTTTGTTAGCATCAGTGACATTCACGGACTTTCAACGTCAGTTACCGAAAATTTGTCGTTGCCAGTCAAATAAATTAGTACCACCAAAAATCCGCAATATGGTGTGGGCGAAAAACCAACTTGTAGGTTTGTAAGTTCCCCGAGTGAATGTTTCGATTTAAAAGACGTCTATACCTTATCCCAGAACTTATCTCCAAGCACCGCCTTCTCCTTCTCCAAGTTGAATGCCTTCTCGACCTTGGCCAAGTCTTCACGGAACTGACCGATGTAGCGTTTGGTGGCGGCAATACTTTCTGGTGGCGCTTTAACGCCTGCCTTGATCATGCGGTCCAGGGTTTCTATAAATTACAATATTATTAATAAATATTATAGGTAATATTGTAAAGCCTGACCAGAAATATATGAGGATTGTCAAGAGGGCGCTATTTATAAGATTTATATGGCAACAATTTTGCAACCAATCGCAACCCATTATAATGACATTAGTTTTAAATACCTGTCAGTTCCACAATGTTAACCTCGTAATATCATTTAATGGAATGCACTCTTTTCCTGACTGTTTTTCGTGTAGTAAATACATGCACACTTAACTTATATTATAAATCTTATAATCTTAAGTTCACGACTGTGAATGATTTTCGGCATTTTCTTTGGATAATTTTAAATATTTGTCTTTTAAATAAATCACCTCGAATGACATGACATTGTTGACAAACCATTATAAAAATCGTTGCCAGTGTAAGAAATTAGTTCCAGTGAAATTCCGCAATATGGCACATCCTCATATATTTCTGGTCAGGCTTTAATTAATTAACAAATATGAAAGATCAATATAAGGAGGCCTTTCCTACTGTTTTCAAATACGGCTGTAACTCATAATATTAAAACGACAGTTGTGCAGGAAAAATAGACAATCACATCGGTCTCGGCCTATCATGGCTACGTGTCGTTCTGAGCTCCGGTATGGAAAGATAATGCGGGGAAATTAAACGTAGAGAAAGTTTATGAATATAGAAAAGGTGATTCTGTAAACAGTCCATTTATTTTGGATTAAAAAAAAAATTGCATACCGTCACACATTTCAAAAAATATAATATACAAGTGAAATCATCCCTGCATAACCCCGTCATCCCTTTTCTAATGGTTAAAAAAGAAATGACTGACTATTGAGTTTCTTTCGGCGTTTCTTCTCATCCGTGGTGTCCTCTTGTGAAATGCCGGTAGACTTAGACATGTAAAAGTGCCCTTGTGGCCTACTTGCAGAATAAAGCTCATTATTTATCATAAATAATGACACAAAGGGAAATTACGAAAGAAAAATTTAATGCGATCTATTACAATCTAACCAGTACTTGAACCTGCATCCGTTGGGAGAACAATACGCCGGAAACGTAGAGGTCGCAGGTTCAAGTCCTGCTTAGATTGTAGTAGATCGCATTAAATTTCTCTTTCGTAATTTACCTTTATGTCCATATTTATAAAATTAAAAATAGAATCGATAAATCATTATTTCACTCACCAAGGGCGCAACGAGCCTTCTTACAGGCTTCTCTCGCCGTGCTTTCTGTCTTCGCCAGGTCGGCCTGCCCGCTTTCCAGGGCCTTGAACATCGTATTGTCCAAGTTCTCGACCGGGCTTTCCACTATCTGTAAACAATAATATATTCTTTAGGAAAATTAGAAAGTTATACGCTGCTTTATGTGTCCCGGCTACATTACACTACGAAGGCTGATATCGCAGAATATGTAAGGGTGAAGTCCGGTGTCATCCTGAGAGTCGTGAAATTGGAGTCTCGCCACGACGTGAGTTTCAATTCCTTCGTGCTGAGAGTTCCGGACCAACTAGCTACCTTCACCAAGGAAGATTACTGGCCGAAGGGTGTCATGTCCCGGCGTTTCCGTGGACGGCTACCTGACACTTTGAACACGCATAACACGTCGCTGTTGAAAAATGTGACCTAGCTTAGTTACTTATGTTTTTATTATTGTGTACAGTTCCTGAAATAAATGAAATTTCATTCATTTACTGTACCAAAGAAGCTGTTACATTATAAGTGTGTATCGCATTTATATATTCTGTGATACCAGCTTTCATTTATAAATGATCCAGGTTCTTGTGCCAGGATTGACCAGACTCTGGTCAGTTGTGACTTGTGATCAGGCTGCCTATAATAGTATAGAAGTCTTACCCTGTACAGCGCCTTGTTGTACTTCTCAGCATGCTTCACAGCCTCCTTGAAGTTGTCGACGGCTAGCCGCGTGTTCTCGTGCATCTCATGCTCCAGTTGGCAGTCGCCTATAATAGTATAGAAGTCTTACCCTGTATAGCGCCTTGTTGTACTTCTCAGCATGCTTCACAGCCTCCTTGAAGTTGTCGACGGCTAGCCGCGTGTTCTCGTGCATCTCATGCTCCAGTTGGCAGTCGCCTATAATAGTATAGAAGTCTTACCCTGTATAGCGCCTTGTTGTACTTCTCAGCATGCTTCACAGCCTCCTTGAAGTTGTCGACGGCTAGCCGCGTGTTCTCGTGCATCTCATGCTCCAGTTGGCAGTCGCCTATAATAGTATAGAAGTCTTACCCTGTACAGCGCCTTGTTGTACTTCTCAGCATGCTTCACAGCCTCCTTGAAGTTGTCGACGGCTAGCCGCGTGTTCTCGTGCATCTCATGCTCCAGTTGGCAGTCGCCTATAATAGTATAGAAGTCTTACCCTGTATAGCGCCTTGTTGTACTTCTCAGCATGCTTCACAGCCTCCTTGAAGTTGTCGACGGCTAGCCGCGTGTTCTCGTGCATCTCATGCTCCAGTTCCACGAGATCCTTGGTTATCTCTATCTTCAGCGGGGGATCTGGCTGGCTCTTTTCGGTTTGGATGAGGGTCGCTGAGGAAATTGAGGGTGTTGGTGACTTTTGATGGCTACTCCAAGTTAAATAGATTGTGTTTTTGTTTTTGCTGTAGTTTATCATTAGGTCCATAGAGATGTGCCGATCTCGTGGAAGTTTCCTGATTAGTACGAGAAAAGACCATTCTCGAGAACATTAACCATACCCATCAGAAAACGGGACATCTTTAGGTCCATAAGAGGCCTTATTCCTTTTGAAAAAAAAAATATTTTTCATATTACGACAAATATATTGATAATTTCAACCAACTTTTTGATGTGAATAATAGTTTTCCCGAGTTCTAATAAGTAACATAGCTATTTCATGCTTTTATTGCGTGCAGTCAAAAATAAGTTGAAAAAACTAATTTTCCGTGTGAATTTTGTCAATTTCGAGTAGTGTTTGAAACAAAAATTATCAATGAAAAATTCAAACTGTAGGTTTCAAATATATACCAATAAATTCCAATAGCTTTGTTCTAGGTAGTAACATCAATAATATGTTAAGAAACAAGTTTAATCATAGAAAAAATGTCTAAAACAATCAGCATTTAAAAAGGAATAAGGCCTCTTAAGCGTTCAAAAGCGGCGATACCTGCTTACCATCTGCGGGCCGCATGTTTTTCGTCACCGTCGTAGATTAAAAAAACTGATATGAATGAGGAATTCATCATGATACTACCAAAAATTAAATCAAGCCCGAATTTATCATACCGTCTCGAACCTAAGTCAATTTATTAACCTTTTCGACGCTTTACGTCAAATGGGTAAGGCTAAGGAGCGTTTTAAGCGCTCCTTGACTTTATGTTTTCACGAAAGAATAACATTATATTTGCAAAAAAAGCGTCAATTGGTGTCAGCTTAGTCAAAGAACATGAACATGACAATCGTAATGCATAAATGCATTATTATTATTTTCATCACACTTTGCTCGTAAACAAGGGCTTACATGCTAGAAAAGCGGGCGGTAAGTCGTAAATTCACCTGGTGACACTACTTCGAAACCTATATGAAAACGGAACAGCCTCAGTAAGAGCGGACGAGGTCCTATCTAGCAAATTCCACCCCAGTGCGGGAGTTCGACAGGGATGTATAATTTCTCCATTGCTATTTAATACCTACACAGAGCTAATAATGAGGATTGCTCTCGAAGGCTGGGAAGACGGTGTCACCATCGGAGGCAGGACGATTTCGAACCTACGATACGCAGACGATACCACGCTCTTTGCAAGTAGTGTTGAGCGTATGGGAGAGCTCCTACATAGAATGGAACGTATTAGTCTTGATTTCGGTCTCAAGATAAATCGCAGCAAGACTAAGATGATGATAGTCGATCGTGCGAACAGCAACTCGCCAGAGGTTACACGAATAGCGAATTGTGAGGTAGTACAATCATATATCTACCTCGGAGCACTTATAACAAATAACGGCGGCTGCATAGACGAAATCAAGAGGCGCATGGCCATCTCCAGATCTGCTATGGATAAGCTGAAGAAAATATGGAAGGACCGAAACATTACTAAGGTCACCAAAACAAAACTTGTCAAGGCTCTCATATTCCCCATATTTCTTTATGCTGCTGAAACATGGACCCTACGGGAAAGTGAGAAGAAGCGTATCGATACTCTAGAGATGTGGTGCTGGAGGAGAATGCTCGGTATATCATGGACGGAATTCCGAACCAATGAGTCCATTCTTCGAGAGCTAGACGTCAGACAGAGGCTATCAAGCATAGTACAGGCTCGAATCCTCACTTTCTTTGGACACGTATCGCGGGGTGGATGCGAATCTATCGAGCGCCTGGTGGTACAAGGCAAAGTCGAGGGAACCAGACCACGCGGAAGATCACCGATGAGGTGGACGGATCAAGTAAAAACCGCCGTCAACGGTCCTCTACACGAATGTACCAGGAGGGCAGCAGTACGAGAAGAATGGCGTCGCATTGTAAAGCAGGCCACTAAATCAACGACGTGACGGCCACGACCACTCTGGCAAGAGTGTACCGCCAAAGAAGAAGAAGTCGTAAATTACGCCCGAGGGCGGTAAGTAATTTTTATCACACTTTAAGTGATTACATGCTAGAAAACTGGGCGGTAAATCGTATATACCGCCCTAGGGCGGTAATTCGTATATTACACCCTAGGGCGGTAAGTAGTTTTGGTATTGACTAATACTACTTTTGTTTTATTTCCTCCAAAGTGTGATGAAAAACGTCGTACATGACTCTGGTGGTGGTAAGAGAATTCCTAACTCGTGTCATTAAAGCCCTCGCCTTCGGCTTCGGGCTTCTAATAGAGCTTCTAATAGACACTCGTTTGTAATTCCTCGTTTACCACCCTTGTTATGTAATGTACTATTTTTGTACGCCTGGCAGTAAACATTTTTTTTTTCCTCATAATTTTGTTACCATAAATCTGCAACTAATCAGTGACGCAGAAAGTCTCACTAGCCGTAGTGTCATACCTTATTTCCTTATACCATTGTTAATATCATTCAGATGTATGTGTTGTGTTATGTTACGCTGACTTACCTGGGGTGGTTACTTCTGGCGTCACTATCTTCGGTTCTTCATAGTACAACGGTTCGAAAGCAGGTGGTGGCACTGTCATACAGAGTTAGTAGTATGAATGGGGTGTTATTTGATGACAGTTCGAAGAAACTGCTTAATACACAATGTTTGTTTATTATACGGCATTTGATGACAGCTCAAATAAGCTACTCTTTATGAAATGTCAAAAACAATCTTTTAGTATAAAGCTTGTATGATGATACAGGCATGTGACGTCATAAAAGCAGTAGTCAAACGTCTTAATTTTAGTTATTGTACAATTAAAAATAGTATTATGTCTAAAAGTTAGTGATAGT
The DNA here is from genome assembly GCA_947623375.1 of Apotomis capreana. Taxonomy (NCBI): domain Eukaryota; kingdom Metazoa; phylum Arthropoda; class Insecta; order Lepidoptera; family Tortricidae; genus Apotomis; species Apotomis capreana. The sequence continues at coordinate 14,725,879 of OX392519.1, forward strand.
TTATTTGTTTCCGCGTATTTATTTAATGTGTTTAGTGGTTTCAATGCCACAATTTAGGTATATTCACTATCGTCAAACACCGTATTTTGTTATTGAATATTTTTTATACCAAAATTACCCATACAAGAAAACAAATGTTTCAGTTCATAATAGTAGAAGATGGCTGAAAAAATTTAATTTGAAAATAAGGTTTTATTCTGTATTTTGTAATGCTTAAAACGCTGTCCGCCATTTTAACTCATGAATCTCATGATAGTGACTTCACCGGTCCCGTAAAGCAAAACTCCGACGACTCCGAATAGTGCCGTCCCTCTCGATCTCCTGTCAAAGTATGTTTGAATGAGCGGGACGGCACTATACGACGGCCGAATTTCGAACATCTGAGTAGCCTTCCTATTTATTTACTCGGTACTCTATGCCATGCCACAGATAAGCTTAAGGCAAATATGGCGGACGGCGTTTTTATCTGTTCATGAAATTGGCAATTAATAAAATTCAGCTTTCTAGCTCTCACAAAAATACAATCAATTAGGTATTTTTAGAGTAGTATGATCATTATAAACCATTTCAAATATATATCAAAAATGGGTCAACTAGCCTGTTTTTAGTGGAATTTAATGTTTATGGAATCAAAATGTGCGTCTTTTTCAATGGTTTAAATGATCATAAATCGATGGTTCTATCTACATGATTGCTGGCGTAACACTAAATTGAGCGTCCAGAAAGCAAGGGTCAAAAACACTGCTGTCAAATGTTAGCTTTTATATGACTCAACGATTTGTTCCCGATTCGTCGTAGTCCTGCTTCGTCGTATTCCTGATTGATCGTATTCCTGATTCGTCGGATTTTTATTGTCGAATGAAACTATGCAATTACCACGGCTCCACTTACGTTTTAAAAATGAAAAGTTTTTTTTTACTATAAATGCGTTTTAATATAAGATATTTTTTACACACATGCCATATTAGTATTATATTACTAAACAAAGCCTATTTAAACATTCAATGATTGTGATTTTTTTATCAATAAAATCTTTGACTATTTCCCGTTCTTGGTGATATTTTTGAACATCTTTTGCTCGACGAGTTTTTATCATACTCGGACAGTGTAACTGCATTTTTCTAATCTTGATGTCTTGATATTGAGCTTCGACTCGCAGTAGTTCGATACATTGAAAAAGGGAAGGTTTCTTAGGGATTCTATGATTTAACCGGTTATTCCATCCCTCAACCGCATTGTTGGTTCTGAATTCTTTTTCACTGACCGAAAAAATTGATCCAGTAATTTTCCGCATCCAGAAATTTACAAAGTAATTGTGGAATTGAGTTATCACGGAACCATCAGGGACGGATTCAGATATTTCCAAATATGCGGCTGGTATATCTTCCTTTGGTAATAAAGCGAGCCGCGTACATATCTTTGTATACATTCTGCCTTCTTCGGTGTCAATTAAACCTAACTGCTTCGATTTCTTCCACAGAGCTTTTTGATAATGAAAGTAACAGCCTGTTATCACAACGTTCTGATGTACTGCTTTCAACCCATTGATGGCGGCAATTTCAAAATCGCATTTGAACTTTGTGATTTCTTGAGAGAATTCATGCTTTAACAATGAAAATAACCGCTTATACGTATTTTCTTCCTTGTTAGGTAAAAGAGCATATACTACGGGTACAAAACATGAGCTATCTGCATTGTTGGTCAAATTCACTTGCAACGTATAAAGTTGTAAAAACGGAGGCGGTGCCGCCTTAAACGTACCGTCTCCGAAATATTCAGTGCATTTCGCCAATATTTCTACAGCAGAGGGTGAAGCAAATATCAATATTTTATCAAAATCGCCATCGTTGCAAATCAGGAAATTGTCTGACAACTTTAATGGAACGACAACTTTACTTAAATGTTGAAATGTGCACTTTTCTACGCTGAGTGACTTGTTTCGTGCATTATACAAAGTCGTTTTCAGTTTCTTCCACTCCGGTATGAGCGTAAAATCAAATTCTCCATGTCAATTTTCAGCACAATCTTGCACGAATTGTTCAAAAATTTTTGAGACTGGCTCCATGCTGTCACACACCTTGCGTTTCAAATCATTAAAGTGACCCTCGACCTCTCTCTTCATGAATTCTGGTTTGCACATGTGTCTTGACTCTCTGATTACCTTGCCATCTTTATTTAAAGTAATGGATGTCGAGCAGACAGATCTATTAGAGCACCTCCAATTCGTCGAACCACCTTTGTTTTTCTTATCGAAGTTGTATCTATAGCCTCCCCGTAATAAGATCTTTCTGCTAGCTCTTTTACTATCAATAAATACTACTTTATCAGTTTCGTCAGCATCCATTTTTAGGAAAATCGGCAAATAAAACTGATATTAACAATGTTTTCACAATGTTAATGTTCATTGACAATGGTGTGACAGAAGAGAAACAAATGAAAAGTAGCTGCTCAAGTGGACGTCGTACAAGTGGCCAGTAATAGATAATAAACACCTAGGTAACTTACCTCTTTAGAATATAACCTCCCAACTCCTTGAGACCTTTACATCTCAAGAGTTTCCATTATTTTCTTAAGTATCAACACGAAATTATTTAGCAAGACATTTTCGCTACATATTTTGTACCTACGTTAAATTTGCCATTAAGCTAAATATACCTACATTTTATATACAGGGCGTTCCAAGATTATGGGACATGAAGGGAAAGTACCTTTAATAATGTAGATAGGACAAAGTCTGAAAGGAGACTAAAATTTATTTTTAAAAATTAGTAATACTGCATTCAAAGATTTACGAAAAATGACTTTTGCCGCCTGGGAATCGAACCGACTCAAATGTGAAAAAAAAAACACTGAGTATTTTTATGTTGCCAATGGAAAGAGGAAATCAAACGGATAAACGTATAAGTAACACAGTATCTTAAATGAAAGTAACATTGTGTATTTCAAAAATTAAATCTCAAAAACGGATTTGACCTTGCGTATTTTCATACAAAATACGAAAAAAGAAATTCTCCCTGAATACAGTACAGTCAGCGTCAAAAGTCAATGATCATTTTTGTACTTTATCGCTTTCAGATGTTTGACAACTTCATATGGTAGTTGGAACCTCACGTTAAAGCGATATGGTACCAAAGTGATAACTTAGTTTTAACGCTGACTGTACTTACTTATTATGTTATGAAATAAAATTATGTCTTCTTACGGTAAAACAAAACACTGGCTCTTCAATATTTAGATCACTTTCCCTTCATGTCTCTTAGTCGTGGGACACCCGGTACCTATATGTATATGAAGAACTAAATATATCGTATATGTATAACTGCTCTTCGGGAAGGTGGATAAATAATGGTCCATTATTTATAATGATTTTATATAAATAATTCCGACGAAACGGGAATACGACGAGTTAGGAATCCGACGAATCGGGAATGCGACGAAACAGGAATACGACGAATCGGGAACAAATCGACTCAACTACGTACAGTTATATGGTCAGTTGAAACAGTCTGTAGCATCCAAAAATACCTATATTTTCAATATTTTCATACATTTTCATGTCTGTCTATGTAATACAGTTAAGTTGCGTTGAGTGCTTCACCGCGAGCATTTGTCAGTAATGTAATAAAAAATGATATGAAAATCTCATTTGTTTTTAGTCTTAAGTTACTATGTCAAAAAAAAAGACACTTTAACCATAAGTCCCTTAAGTGCGAACGAGAGGTCAGATATTATTCATCCATTACCCCAATCTGCCCTCCTAGTGTGCAGTATTAGCAGTTACTGCAGTTGAGAAGTTTTTCTTTTTTTTTCATTCGTGTAAAAAAAAAAATATATAATTTAATGTAATTTTAATTAATGTAATTATTGGTATAACTGTTTACGTTTTTGCACAGTAAACTTGCTCATTTTTTTATTAAATTAATAAGTAAATTCTTTTTGCGTTGGCATGAGTGCAAATTTATTTGACCGTTAAACCATACTGACTGCATTTTATCACTAGGAGGGCAGCAATGCTCCCTTGATGATAAAGTTAAGTTAAGACCTACCCGAGTATTGTGATAAACTAGGCACTTTGGATGTTACCAACTATTTTGATGGTGGACTATTGGACTGCCAGAGTTGATACTTACGTGGGTAGTTCTTAGGGCCAAGAGCCTTCTTCGCGTCAGCTTCGAATTCCTCTGGTGTTTTCGTTTTAATCTCCACTGGGACCACGCCCTCCTGTAAAACAAAAGAATCGTATATTATGACACATTCAAGGAAAAAGTGACTTCATGTACCCCAGCAACCATTGGAGAGCGAGACACCGCGGTTGGACCTCCCGCTCCCACCTATGGCCGCCGCTCGCAGTTGACGACGAACAATTCAATAGATCTGCTACTGCTGATAAAAAAGTATTCTACCGGCCTGCTCATATGTTACTTAGATAACACAACGCCATCTAGTGACTCTATCAGACAACCTCACACAAATCGATCTAGTCCGAAATTAAGCTCAAGAAGGCTTGTGTTATGGGTACCAGACGACGATATACATACTTATATAGATACTTAAATACATAGACCAACCATGACTTCCAAGCACAATCAATCTAGTGAATGTATTCAGATAAATCAATAACTGTTGCCATCTAAGGCGAGCCGAGCTCCTATATTGATTAATAGGTGGCGTTAGTGTCTTACACAGAGGGATAATTCTCCTAGCGTTCTAACGTCATATCATTCTTTTTTCACGATTATTACCGCAACGGAAAAGCCAGTCGTTTTGTAGACATGTTGACTTATTTTTTTTGAGGATGTCAATCGATTCTATTTTTTATTGTGATCAAATGTCTATATGGGACTGACTACACTTAAACTGCTCTAAAATTCAGACTGACCGTCAAAGTTCAACATTCCTATGTAGCGCTAAAAACGCTCCATACAATTGGCGTCCAGGCTAGTGACGTCACAGGCCAGTATAGGTACCAATAATTGTATGGAGATATTAAGAAACTTGCCATTTTCATCGTGAAAAAGTGCGTTTAAGTTCATGGTTGTCATACAATTATTGTTTTGTTAAATTATGAGGATTCTGAAGACATTTTCAATTTCTTTTGGATAAAAAAAAATTTCATAAAATTTGCGTACCTTTGAAGTCACATATTTCCAAAAAGATTTATTTTTCTGGATTTTTTTTCTTTGTTTCGTGATATATTTAGCTAATTTTATTCATATAACCACAGTACGCTGTAGAATTCAACATCAGTCAACATGTCTATTATGATCTAACTAGGATCACAATCGGATGCCAACATCCAACAATCATCTATTAAATTATGAAAGAAAAACGATTTACAAACGCTGAATATTCACCCAGAGGACTAAAGGCCACACAATGCATTGGATAAAAATCCCGATACAGTGGCGCCACCTCAACAGGCAGATCGAACACATTTATCCCTTGACTTATTTATAAATCCATCTATGTCTGTAATGTGATATGCAATAAATGTTCTATTCAATTCTATTCTATTTGAATAATATTTCCTACCTTTCCAAACATCAAGTTGCCCAGCGAGGTGGTGGTCTTATTGAAGGTGTTAACAGCGGTCTTCCAGTACGTGGTGTTCTCCTGGTACACGAGGGCGATCAGGTCGTTCGCGATGGGCACGTTGCTTTCGATCCAGTTGCGTGCCTCGGGGTTGTTCCTGGAAAAAATAAACAGATCATAGAATTTATTAGCCTTGACGGTTGACTGGTAGAGAATGCCTCATGGTATTAAGTCCGCCTTTTGTACGATAAGTTTTCTTTTGTGCAATTAAGATTAAATAAATAAATTAGCAAACTGTCAAAATCTTTAAACAATGTGTCATGCCCAGTGCCCCACTCAAAAGTTAGTAAATTCATATTATTATTATTAAGGGAATCATACACAAATCGAACTAGTCCCAAACTAAGCAAAATATAAATAACATCCATGACCCAGGAACAAATATTAGAGTTCATCACACAAATGTTTGTTCTTGCTTGGATTCCAACCCAGGACTGTCGGCTCAGTAGGCAGCTACACTACAAACTGCACCAACCGCGTCGTCATCATCATCATCATCATCATCATTTCAGCTACAGGACGGCCACTGCTGGACACAGGCCTCCTGAATAGACTGCCACATGGGCCGGATAGCAGCAACCCGCATCCAGCAAGCAGCGTTGTCATCAATTGTGATGAAATGTTAAGGTGTACTGTATGAAGACTGAGTAAATATTGTTGTATACATAGCCAACTGCATGGGTATCTTATCTATGTCACTTCCGTAGTGGTATTGTGAGTATGGAGGTTTTTTTTTATAATATAATTAACTTATTTTTTTTATTATCATTCATTTCAGATAACTGCTTACCTTTTTTTAACCTAATATTGTCATTTAAAAATAACTTAGTTGCATGACTCAAATTTTGATTACTACAGTGTTAGAAACTTATCATACAATAAGGCTTAACCATTTTAGCACCTAAGATGGCAGATCATGTTGACGGGAAGTTGTGCCCCAGATGTCATGTCATTTTATTTTTTAAATTTCTTCACTCTTGTCACGTTGTAGGTTATAACACAAATGTATCATGTAATTGTTTTGAGTATTATTTACGAAAAAATAACTTACTGTTGAGTTTCTTTCGGCTTTCTTCTCAACAGCGGTCTCCTCTTGCAAAATGCTGGTAGATTCACAATCTGACTTGTAAAAGTGCCCCTGTGGCCTACTTACTGAATAAATCATTTCATTTGATTTCATTTCACTCTTCAACCTACATTTACATCAACGTACTTAGCGTAAACAATTGCGCCCCCAGTGACCAGTACAGCTCCGAGTGTGCCATACAAGAGCTTCCTGCCCTTAGGGGCTGGATGAGGAGGTGCACTGGAGTAGGGTCGCCGCAACCTCGTGACCACCAGGGCTGCACATGATCCGTCCAGTTGCTTTCGTACCTGTGGTGCAGCAAAACAATTAAGCTAACTTTTTGGCTATTTAGAAATACAATAATTGGTAGAGATACACAGATACAGAAATTGTGGTTGGGTTCCTAAGACACCATGAATGTAATATCACATTCGAAAAGTTGTGGTAGTTAAACATTGCTAAAGTTAAGCATATTGCTTAAATATTATTGATACCTTAGAGCACAATCATACTAACTTTTTGGAAAAAGTTGTAGCAATTAGGACATTTATGCACAACTCTATGTGGTTAAATTATGTGTAAATCAATATAAAAATTGGTAGACAAATATTCCAAATCAGGGATGTATGTAAATATCCATCACTTGTGATAGTAAATAAAAAGAACCTGTGTGACTAGTAAATTAAACTTTCACAACCTGGTAAAAAAATTAAAACTACCCTAGGAACCGACAGAGACGGACCGACAGCTAGGTGGGCACAACCCTACCCCGGACACCAACAGTAAAATCTGCCAAGGAACTGGGCCGGCGGCTAGTGGTTACAAGTGCCCACCACGCGGGTTGTTGTCATGAAAGTGTTAAAATAATATAATTGGCAATGATAGAAATATAGTCAAAAATATATTCTGGACCAATCCACATCATATAGCATGTAAGGTTTTATTAATCAAAAATTATTACTGAAAACAATTGCTATAAAATTTTTCGTGAGTACAAACTTGCCGGTGCTGATTGATAGCTTCAGATTGTATTGTTAAATAAGTTTGCACCTGGTCACCTGGTCAAGTGTCATCACACACAGTGCAATTGCCTTCAATTTCAGTGTTTAGGTTATTTGCGAAAATGACGTTTATGATTGTTATGTAAGCCCTAACAACATCAATACTAAAGCCCCCGGGTATAACATTAAAAATATGGCCTATATAATGAGTAATGATATGGAAATCAATCAGAATAATGAACATAAACGCCAAAACATAGGTGAAACAGGTATCGGTAAATCAATAAAATGTGCCAATTAATGCGTCAATGATTTAGTGCTCATAGTTAACTGAGTAGTTCAATGTAAATTTTACGTGAATACATACCAAGACCAACTTAGCGTTGGATAAATGGTTCGTAAATTTGTACATTTTCGGCTTGAATCTCTTCCACTGGAGCTGTCAAAAATCAGAGACTAAAGATCAGAACAAGAACATGTACCATAGAGTGCAAAATATTATCGTGTAGTGCATGCAAAATTGAGAAAAACCATTTCTTACATTTTGATAAGAAAAAATTGAAACTAGGGTCAGAAATTACATGTCAACATTGGTAAAATAAAGTACATTACGCATTTTGTTACTTTTAAGCGATATGAGTCGAGAAAAAACTCGTTTTGAGTCAGTTATTAAGTTAACTTTCTGCTCAATCACCTAGAATCTGAAACGAACAGATAACCCAAAACCATCCCAAAACCCATTCACGGAATGTCAAATTCAATTCAAATGTCATAATTATGTCACTGATGAAATAATATGAGATTGCATCGGTTTACTCAATTTGTATAAAAATCATGTTTCGTACTCTTATTTCAGGTAATATACTCAACTTACGTTTGATGTGGCTTGGTCCTTGTTTCCAGAAAAGGCTGAATCAACACTTTAATTAATATTGTTGTATGATTTGTGTTACGTTTGACTGCTGTGTTTGAGGTTAAAATTTGTCTTTTAATTTTCAGCTGCTCGATGTATACGGCCTCTTGCGTTGTCACAATGCAAAGCTGCCAGGACGATTACAAGAGATGTACGGAGTTTTACAACTCTCCATAGACAAGTATTTAATGCTCCAGCATACAACACTTTACTCCACAACAGTAAAATTCTCGAAATTGCAAATAATATTAACCCTGTACCTGTGCGTACTGTGACAAAGTTCAGTCTTAAAAAAGGCAAAAGGAAGACTGTGAAGGCAGCCACACGGAGATTCTTTAGATTACATTGGGGTATTTGGATTCGGCCTATGGTTGGCAGACATAAGAAGCTCTGGAAAAAGTCACCACCGCAGCGGAGACGTTTACGCCAGCATGTTTTTGTGAACGCTACTCAAACAACATTGTTGGACAAAATGGTAACCAAGTGCTGGAAAAAGCCTAAGTACTATGTTGATGATCCATATGCACCATACCATACCAGGGAAGAATACTTCATTACCAGGAAGAAGCCATTTACAAGGAATTGAGTGTAAAAATTAAAAATAAGAATTGTTTTAGTTAGCAATTGTCTCATGGATAGTTTTGTTTTAAGTTAGTAGCGAAACAATTATTTGATTAAATTATTGTTTTGAATGAATAAATGTTTTATTGTATTTGGCCTTTGGATATTACAATATGAAATTAAGGAGATGCAATACAAAAACAGACAGAAATATTATAAGCAGAAACTTAAAATATGGAATGATCAAATGTATGGCATTACACATTGATTGCTAAATAATTTGTTAAATTATGCTCCTGTATGCCTTATTATTATTACCATAAGGATGGTATTTCGAGAAAGTGCTGAAACTAATACAAAACCTTTAAATTAAATAATACGAAAACATTGAGGTATTATTTATAATAGAGCCACAGACCCGAACAAAATTGTCGAAAAAAGTGGCACTGCTGTCATGTTCAAGTAGATGCCAATAACGCTTATTTATAATTTACAACAACATAATTACTTCGTACAAAATAACTCTTTACTCAAACGTTTAAGTGTCAAATTGGCTTCCGTACTTATTACCACAAATATTTTTCGTGTAAATTAACTTTTTTAGCGTATTCTGACTCATGTCTCTTGTCAAACTTGGAACATGGCACGAATGGAGCAGATTTCAATAGTTTTACATACTAAAAATATTTTCATTATTATTTTATGTAGGTATTAAAATATATTTGTTGTTTGAACTAAATAAACTCGTAAATTGTTAATAACAAATTAAGTTACGTTTTTATTTAACAACTGCATAAAAGGGTGCCAACACTGCATAGAAGGGAACAGTAATAATGACATTATGATTTCTCAACTCATCTGGTTCTAGTATGTGAAATGAGAGTAAGGCAAGTGCAAAATATTAACATTTTTAACCCTTAAAGTTTGATGAAACGTGGCGTGAAAGTCGGTGGCGTAGTATGCACGGCAGCACACATTGTCTTTAGGTGGCTTGGCGTTTAAAGGTTTAAACTGACAGTGTCTAGACTCTGAGACAAAATAAAACAATGACAACAGAGCAATTTTTTTATTAATTTATTAATGTAACCTGTAGGATCTGCCTGTAAAAGGCATATGTTCATAACACTGGCTCACTCGCCGCCGCACACATAGCAATGTCATGCGTCCACTCTCGCCCTCGGCTCGCGTGTAACTAAACGCAGCATACTATGTGACGTGCGCCTGAGACAGTGTATATCTATTTATGTATAGATACCTACTACCACAAACACTACATAACCATTTTACGCTTCTTTTGTATACATTGTCATTTTTTTACGTTTTTATTGAGATATTAAAGCTGTGTTGAGTGAAAGACTTTTACGCTTCTTTTGATTAAACATAAAAAAAACATATATGATTATGCCGAACGAACACACGAGGGACGAATTATTTGGCTGAAATTATTCTTGACGTCTGTCTCTTACTAAACGTGACCTCAATTTTTCACGTTGTTTAGGATATCGTGGGAATCTTTAATAAAAAAATAGGATAATTATTTATTGCACTCCTTTATTAATTAATAAAATATAAAACTATAGCGACTCCTTAGATTTTTGTTCTGTGATGAGGTGCATTTTGTAGGGACAAAGTTAATAATTCTAATATGCTATGATTTTACATAGGATTCGTTAATTAATCAATAGAATCTGCGTAATAAAGAATATTCCGACCTTTTTCTTTATTTTATAGCTGTTATTTCTGCAATTTTTCACTGAAAATGAAGTCATTTTTGAGACCCGTCACGTGTCATGGTCTAAACGAGACTGATCGCCCAACTAATGCGATTTGTGATTTTGCATTAGTTGGGAGGGTGCCATTTTTTCCGTCGGATTGTGTGTCCATGTAATTAATACGTCAATGTACGAAAAGTATTATTTATATCAATAAACAGCAAGTAAATTATCTATCTTTAACCCTTCAACATCTATGTTAATTGCGTAGAATGGATCGTTAAAGTATGTCATTCCGTCACCGTCGTCACTGTCAATCAAAGTCATAGTTCTGTCATCGTCATATGGCAGCGTTTCGAATACCTACTTATTAATGTATACAATTTAAGGTACTAATTAAATTTACTAATGACAAAATATGAATTTATTTATTAATCATAATTTTTGATAAGTTCTTTATTGTAGTTTTTCTTGAGGAGTTATTACAGATGCTACAAACCATCCATAACGTGAATGTAACTTTGATGAAATATTACACGCGTTCGAAAACCACTGTAAAAATAATATACCGGGCAAAGGAGAGATAAACAGTGTGAAGAATAAGGATTGTTTATTCTCTTTCATTGATATTTTCATGTAAAATGTAAACAAAACTACGGTACGGTATCCAACTTGTACTCAGACGCTAGCTAAAGAAAGTCGGCATCTTGATATCGCGATTACGTAATAATTAAAACAGTACTATTTACGTAATTTCGTTTATAAATATTGTCCTTGACCATGGCTGGAAATGCGTTGTTCGGCCGAAGTGCTTCGTTGCTATCGCGCACTACGTTGTCATCTATAAAAACTCACATTTCATGGAAAGAGACAGTCAATAGCGCATCAGCTTCGGCCGGCATCAGATATTTGTCAATTTCCCCCGCCTTAAATATGAAAATAGTTCAGTTTTCGCAGAAATCGAATCCCGCGGTTAGGGTGGGGTTTTTAGAAGGAGACAATGTTGTGGACATTCAAAAACTGGACTCTTCTTTACCAACGACGCTGCTGGATATCCTGAAGAATGGTGATATAGAGAAGGTTAAGAGGTAAAGTTTACTCAAGTTTTATTTATTCTAATAATTATTTTGTTTAACACTTGATGAGACATCTGTTTACTTTGATATAATATGTTTGCTGGTCATATACAGGCCTGATAAGAAACTATATGTTAGTGCGGACCAAAACCAACAAAACTAAAACTTTTGGTAATGGGTTAGTTATAGACAACTTGTAAGGTCCAGAGTCCAGATAATCATGTAGTAAGTAACAAGCAGTTTATGTAATAAAATGTTTGCTTTTACTTCTTGAAGCTTTGAACATTTTGGAGCAGTATTACAAAGTCATTTATTAAGAGAAGAATATTAATGTAATAGATGGAATATTGATAGTTTTCACACTACATAAAACTCCTATTACTTATGGTATATTCATTGACCAAGCAAGTGATGTGTCTGTTACAGCTTAGCCTATCATTTCTCAACCGATACTTAAGTGATTTTGTGAGTTTCATAAGTATATCTATAGGATATTTTTATAGTTACCTTCCAATTCAAATCATTTATTTTTGCCATCAAAGGAATTAGAATAATAAATATGGGATATTTTTATCGATTGTGGAGATATGAGGGCTGAAAACATAAATAATTATAAACTCGCGAGGTTTATCGCTTTATTATTTTTTTATGCTGAAACAGCTAGATAGATTTAAACTAGTTTTAGTATATGGTTAGTTGGAGTCCTATTTCTACATACATATTATAATATTATTGCTAGTAAGCGTTATCTTTATTCAACAATACTTCTGGCCTCCTAGTGATAAGTGCAGTATTAGCAGTTACTGAGGTGCAAATTTATTTGACCGTTAAACCAGACTCACTGCATTTATCACAAGGGCAGAGGTGTTTATGGGTGCTACAAAATAAATGTTTATTTAAACATTATGTAACAATTGGTATAGAATTATAGGTACAGTTCTGATAAGTTTACTGTGCTGTGTGTAATGTAATGATAAAAGATGACTTGCTCAGTATAAAAACTTTATTTAAATCCCAAATACATACATAGAGTAATCTCACTAATCCAGCACTATTAAAAACTGAGGGGTGCTGATTACCGGATTTATCCTAAAAAAAAAACATTTATAGTATCTACAAATGAAGCGAAAATTGAAAAATTTAATGATTCGGACAGGATTCGAACCTGCGTTTCCAACGGCTTTCCGAAGATGTCGAAGCAACTGGTTGAAAAATTCAATGGCTCTGACATCTGATTCGGTGGTCCAATGAGAGGACGCCAGTGTTGGCCCGGAAAGCCGTTGGAAACGCAGGTTCGAATCCTGTGCGAATCATTTAATTTTTCAATTTTCGCTTCATTTGTAAACATTTAGTTTACGTTAGCAGACGTTAAACTGCTTAAATAAAAAATAAATTTATAGTATCATAAAATCGATACTATTATAAAATTCTAAATTTGTATTGACAATCAGTGTTTTATGGGTCATTATCATGATTTCAAGAAAAATCTTAGTTACCCGATGCCTGATCGCCTTTTGTTTTGAATGGGCGCGAGGCGCCATGCCAGTCTGGCGCCATCTGTTGGTCGTAATTTCTTTATCCTCTCAGCACACGCCAAAACGGCTGGAAGAATTTTAACCACTGTTGGCACATTGAAAGCTGGACATCCATATAATAAATATAATAAATATCGGACAACCTCACACAAATCGATCTAGTCCCAAATTAAGCTCAAGAAGGCTTGTGTTATGGGTACTAGACGACGATATACGTACTTATATTGATAAATATATACTTAAATACATAGAACAATCATGACCTAAGCACAAATATTCGAGTTCTTCACACAAATATTTGCCCTGGCCGGGATTCGAACGCGGGACCGCCGGCTCAGTAAGCAGGTGTCTACAAACCGAGCAAAACGCGGCGTCCGCCATAGATGGATAATTTATAGGATAATTTCTTCCCATCTACAAAGTTGCGGGCAACTTCTATTAATGAATAAAATAATAGCGCGGCGTGGGAGTAGAAAGGGTGAGGAAGGCGCGGTTGAGGTGCGGGCGGAGAGTGTCGGATTATTGGACGTATGGGACTAACCCTTTGCCGGTTTTTTTTTATGTCAGGGGGCAAACGAGCAAAAAGATCGCCTGACGGAAAGCGATTACCGTCACCAATAGACACCTGCAACACCAGAGGAGTCACAAGTGCGTTGCCGGCCGCACAGGGAGTAGCTCTTTTCTTGAACGTTTTAAGGTCGTATCGGTCCAGAAATACCGCAAGCGACTATTCATTCCACAATGCAGTCGTGCGACGCAGGAAATTTCTAGAAAAATACACCGTTGTGGACTGCCAACTTACTAAGTGGTGAGGATGAAAGGATTGCCGCGTAGAACAATGGCGGAAAGATGCGGCAGGAAGCAATTACCGAGAGTCTACTGTATCTGTTTATCTGTTATGCATAATCAACTATTTCAAATCACAAATCTTGCCCTTGAGTTCATTTCCTAAGGTTGCCTGTCCACAGAAGCGGGGCGGAGAAAATCAACCAATTAGGTTGCGTCTTTGTAAAGCCCAGAAGAATTGCATTTAAATCTGAGGAATTTGATTAGTCCATTTTATACAGCTCCGGAATGGGAACGGATGCGACGTGCAGAATCACCAAACTGGAAGCGGAGCTGATATACAGATTGCAACTCTGGTGATTGGTCTATGCCGCACGTCTCCGTTCCGCCTCGCTTCGAGACGCAGCCTTATACAGCCAGTACACTGCCATGATGTCACTGACGTGCTCTCTCTGTTTCAGGTTAAAAGTGACGAAGGAAGCTTCAATTCCCTTGTCATCAGTTGATCTGGCGGCACCCATCACTGGCATGGACAAAGTCCTATGCATAGGTATAATTACTCGTAACTTTAATGCTAACGTCCTTTATTACGGAATCCTCTTTGTAGGGTTCCGTATCCAAAGGGTAAAAAACGGGACCCTATTACTAAGACTCCGCTGTCCATCTGTCTGTCCGCCTGTCACCAGGCTATACTATATCTCATGAACCGTGATAGCTAGATAGATGAAATGTTCACAGATAATGTATTTCTGTTGTCATTTTTTTTTATTTTTTTTTTGTTGTCAATATAACAACAAATACGAAAAACAGAATAAAATATTTAAGGGGGCTCTCATACTACAAAGTCTACAAACGAGATGGGTTGCACTAACTTTGCACCTCATTTGTATCCAGCGCCATACATTCCAGATCCAAACTTAACTTAACCCGGCCAATTAAGATGGGATAAGTGTTTGTACGGAACCCTCGGTGCGCGAGTCCGACTCGCACTTGGCAGTTTTTTTTGTTATCATATGCGGTCTTTGGCGTGTGGGACACTTCCAGGATGATAGGCCGCTATCATGGCAGCCTTAGAGAATGGGTTTAACGTTTGTACATCTCCGAAGGTCTAAACTACATGGACCACTGCAAGGAGCAGAACCTGACCCCGCCGCCGGTGCCCATGGTCTTCAGCAAGTTTTCCAGTTGTGTGATCGGGCAAAAGGATGCTGTGAAGCTGAGAACTACTACCTCGGTAATATAGTTACTATTGTAGGGTCTAACGAGCCGAGAGGGTCAAAAATCTGTAAAGGCCTAACTGACCTGCACGGACCACTGCAAGGAGCAGAACCTGACCCCGCCGCCGGTGCCCATGATCTTCAGCAAGTTCTCCAGTTGTGTGATCGGGCAAAAGGATGCTGTGAAGCTGAGAACTACTACCTCGGTAAGATAGTTACTATTGTAGGGTCTAACGAGCCGAAAGGGTCAAAAATCTGTGAAGGCCTAACTGACCTGCACGGACCACTGCAAGGAGCAGAGCCTGACACCGCCGCCTGTGCCCATGATCTTCCCGAGTTGTGTGATCGGGCAAAAGGATGCTGTGAAGCTGAGAACCGTTACCTCGGTAAGATAGTTACTATTCTACAATCTTACTCTACTTCGTTAGACCCTACGGTCTAATGAGCCGATAGGGTCAAAAATCTGCAAAGGCCTAACTAACCTGCACGGACCACTGTAAGGAGCAAAATCTGACCCCGCCATCGGTGTCCATGGTTTTCAGAAAGTTTTCAAGCTGTGTGATCTGGCAAAAGGATGCTGTGAAGCTGAGATCCGTTACCTCGGTAAGCTAGTTACTATTGTTACTGTTACTTATTTTTCAAATAACAGTAGGTTTTATCTTATGACATTGTCTACATTATTAATTACGTCACTAAAATTATTGGTTATTATTTTTATTTCATTACATTGGACTCCTGGTGTGGGACACGTCTGAGCGCAACCCAATTTTTCTTGGCGTGTTAATCTTCGTATTATAGCATGGACTTATTATATAAATCTTTTAGCCAGTTACAAATCCTAGTTGTTCGCACAAGTACAGTCCGTAGCACTCGTTTCTCCAAATTCCTGTATGAATCACAGGTCCGCTCTCGGCGCAAATTGAGGTCAATTATTGGAGCAAATTGTGCCTGTAATTTATCCCGCGTAGGTGGCTTAGTAGGCAGCTTGGAATATAGACGTCCGTCACACGCGACATACGTAGTTGTTGCATTACTGGTACTTGAAACATGAAATATTTTTATTGAAAGTAAAACAGTGGGCCTCAAACTAGGCTGAGCCTGTATCTTGGGACCCTGTTAACACTGCACTGAGAATTGTTGTTATACACATATTTAAACTTAACTTGATATTTGAACTTACCTTGTTTTTTTTGCGAAAAATGACAGACAATTTGATATTAAGGTGGGGGCAAATAAAACAAACAATATTCACAAGTTTTTTAATACATTTTTCATACATTTTGACCCACTGAAATCATTAATAATCTAATATTAAAAAAGCGAAAGTTTGTTAGTGTGTTTGTGTGTATGTTTGTTACTTCTTAACATTCAAACGGCTGGACCAATTTTGGTATGAAGGTAGCTGACACCCACCCTGGATTAACACAAAGCTACTTATTATCCTGAAAAAAATTAGTGTTCCTGTGGGATGAGCGGGTAACACAACGCAATTATTATTTTAGTTTGTAGATTATGAATCCCAAGTACCGAGTCGCGTCAACTTGTTCAGTATTATTAGTATGATAGGGAACCAAGCTTGTAAAAACAATCGCTAAAGTAGACCTCTCGTCCGATTAGGTGTACGATAACTTCAAGACACTGTTAATAGGCGTGTAGACATTTTTTGAGGATGTCAATCGATTCAATTTTTTATTGGGCTCAAATGTCAATACTCTACCTACACTTAGACTGCACTAAAAGTCAGAAATTACATTCAAAGTTCAACATTCCTACAGAGCGCTAAAAACGCTCCATACAAATGAAACCTACATTGTGACGTCATTCCGTGGGTAGGGCATCAATCTTTGTATGGAGACAATAAGTAATTTGCCATTTTCATCATTAAAACGTGCGTTTATGGCTGTCATACATTTACTGTGTTGTTAAATTATGAGGATTCTGATAACAATTTCAAGATTACTTTTAGATTTAAATAAATGTCGTATAATTTGCGTACCTACATACCTTTGAAGTCAGATATGTATTTTTTTTCATGACACGGAGCTAATTTTATTCATAATAACTGTAGCGTGTCCATTTCTAATTGTAGAAAGTGGACTGGGAAGCGGAGTTGACAGCGGTGATCGGCAAGAAGGCCAGCAACGTGAAGGCGGCTGACGCGTTCGACTACATCGTCGGGTACACCGTGGGGCAGGACATCAGCGCCAGGGACTGGCAGAAGGAGAGGAACGCGGGGCAGTTCCTGCTGGGGAAGGTTAGTGGCTCCAACTCCTGGAAAATAAAATTTTTCTCATACTTTGATCTTTGTATCAGATTTAATATAAAAACTAGCGAGCTGTCCCGGCTTCGCACGGGTGCAATGGTCGCAACGGAGGCAATGGTCGCAACGGATGCAATGGTCGCAACGGGTGCAATGGACGCAACGGGTGCAATGGTCGCAACGGGTGCAATGGTCGCAACGGGTGCAATGGGTGGTATTATACATATAAAACTACCTCTTGACTCACTCTAAGTGAAAGTGAAGGCGGCTGACGCGTTCGACTACATCGTCGGGTACACCGTGGGGCAGGACATCAGCGCCAGGGACTGGCAGAAGGAGAGGAACGCGGGGCAGTTCCTGCTGGGCAAGGTTAGTGGCTCCAACTCCTGGAAAATAACATTTCTCTCTAACTTTGATCTTTGTATCAAATATTTAATATAAAAACTAGCGAGCTGTCCCGGCTTCGCACGGGTGCAATGGTCGCAACGGGTGCAATGGTCGCAACGGCTACAATGGTCGCAACGGGTGCAATGGTCGCAACGGGTGCAATGGTCGCAACGGGTGCAATGGGTGGTATTATATACATATAAAACTTCCTCTTAAATCACTCTATCTATGAAAAAAAACCGCTGCTGTGGACTAGGAAGTGGAGCTGACTGCGGTGATCGGCAAGAAGGCCAGCAACGTGAAGGCGGCTGACGCGTTCGACTACATCGTCGGGTACACCGTGGGGCAGGACATCAGCGCCAGGGACTGGCAGAAGGAGAGGAACGCGGGGCAGTTCCTGCTGGGCAAGGTTAGTGGCTCCAACTCCTGGAAAAAAACATTTCTCTCATACTTTGATCTTTGTATCAAAGATTTAATATAAAAACTAGCGAGCTGTCCCGGCTTCGCACGGGTGCAATGGTCGCAACGGCTACAATGGTCGCAACGGCTACAATGGTCGCAACGGGTGCAATGGTCGCAACGGGTGCAATGGTCGCAACGGGTGCAATGGTCGCAACGGGTGCAATGGGTGGTATTATATACATATAAGACTTCCTCTTAAATCACTCTATCTATGAAAAAAAACCGCTGCTGTGGACTAGGAAGTGGAGCTGACTGCGGTGATCGGCAAGAAGGCCAGCAACGTGAAGGCGGCTGACGCGTTCGACTTCATCGTCGGGTACACCGTGGGGCAGGACATCAGCGCCAGGGACTGGCAGAAGGAGAAGAACGCGGGGCAGTTCCTGCTGGGGAAGGTTAGTGGCTCCAACTCCTGGAAAATAACATTTCTCTCTAACTTTGATCTTTGTATCAAATATTTAATATAAAAACTAGCGAGCTGTCCCGGCTTCGCACGGGTGCAATGGTCGCAACGGAGGTAATGGTCGCAACGGATGTAATGGTCGCAACGGGTGCAATGGACGCAACGGGTGCAATGGTCCCAACGGGTGCAATGGTCGCAACGGGTGCAGTGGTCGCAACGGGTGCAATGGGTGGTATTATACATATAAAACTTCCTCTTGAATCACTCTAAGTGAAAGTGAAGGCGGCTGACGCGTTCGACTACATCGTCGGCTACACCGTGGGGCAGGACATCAGCGCCAGGGACTGGCAGAAGGAGAGAAACGCGGGGCAGTTCCTGCTGGGCAAGGTTAGTGGCTCCAACTCCTGGAAAATAACATTTCTCTCATACTTTGATCTTTGTATCAAAGATTTAATATAAAAATTAGCGAGCCGTCCCGGCTTCGCACGGGTGCAATGGTCGCAACGGAGGTAATGGTCGCAACGGGTGCAATGGACGCAACGGGTGCAATGGTCGCAACGGGTGCAATGGTCGCAACGGGTGCAGTGGTCGCAACGGGTGCAATGGGTGGTATTATACATATAAAACTTCCTCTTGAATCACTCTAACTGAAAGTGAAGGCGGCTGACGCGTTCGACTACATCGTCGGCTACACCGTGGGGCAGGACATCAGCGCCAGGGACTGGCAGAAGGAGAGGAACGCGGGGCAGTTCCTGCTGGGCAAGGTATCAGACAACCACACACAAATCAACCTAGTCCCAAATTAAGCTCAATAACGCTTGTGTTATGGGTACTAGGCGATGATATACATGCTTATATAGATAACTAGCTTTTGCCCGCGACTACGTACGCGTGGAACTTGATAAAAGGGATTAATAAAAAGCGCCTAAGCAAATGTAAGAGCAATTCTGCTTTTGGTCTAATTACATCTAAGGACATTTCCTACAGGGTCACTGCACCCCAACAGAAATGTTCACTCACTTTTCAATCTTTTTAGGTATTATTTCCAGGATGAAAACTATCCTTTGTCCTTCCTCGGATCTTAAACTATCTCTATGCCAAATTTCATCAAAATCGATTCAGTGGTTTAAGCGTTAAGAGGTAACAGACAGACAGAAACACTTTCGCATTTATAATATTAAGTATGGATTAAATACTTAAATACATATAACATCATGACCCAGGCACAAATATTCTTGCTCATCACACAAATACTTGCCCTTGCCGGGATTCCAACCCAGAACCGCCGGGTCAGTAGGCAGCTGCTTTACCACTGCGCCAATCGCGTCGTCAAAAGGTTAGTGGCTCCAACTCCTGGAAAATAACATTTCTATCAAGTTTGCTATAGTTTTTAAAGGGTACACGCATGCCAATTCCCTGGACTTGTATGCGTCCATAGGCAGTCCAGTAGGTCTTCTTTCCCTGCGTCTACAGTAATGTTCTATTACTGACCATCACATTGCACCACATGAAAAGAATACAAGAAAAAAATGGTATTTTATGTCAACTCCGAACATTGTTTACATTACAGATGGGAATCTGTAACGTTTCGCCAAATTCTCACTTTTCCGAAAGTATCTTTTCCTGAAACCCGTAATATTATCAGGACCTTATAAACATCGTTTTAAAGAACCCATTAGGTTAGGTTTGTTTTATAACTATTCTGAAAAATTATCAGTTTTGGAAAAGAATAAAATTTTGCGAAACATAATAGATGGAAAACAAAAATTAGAGTTTCAGATTGTAACCGAAAATAATAATGTAAAAAAACTCGCTAATGGGCGGGCGATCTGTTCCAGACAACCTTTGGGTAGCCGAAAAAGTAAAAGGAAAAACGACGTCTTAATCAGTAACTAAGCTGCCTCATTCTAATTCATCCAATAGAAATTAATACAAATCTGTGAGGTCGGCGTGAGTCGTGAGGTTAATTCAATTTCGCCGCCGGCATTCCTCATGAATTGTTTTTACTGCTTCTTCGTAAGTAACGACATCCTTTTCTCATGAATACACCCTTTTCTTGAAAACTCAATTGGGTCATATCTTGAAATGGGTTTATCCTTGTATTGAACCAGTGATAAAAAGAAAGTAGTGTAATGAGACATTAAATGTTTCATAAATATTTGGATTTATTTGTTTTATAGACACACGGTTCATCGAATTTTCATTTCATAGAAATATAATTTCATCGAAAGCATTTTTACTGAAACCCTAATATATTTCGGATACATAGAAAACTATCGTGAGTCTCAGACATATTAAAATACTTAAACGGGTTTACTCACGTCGTAGAAGTCGAATAACGCTCGACATGTTTCGAATCGGTACGCGATTCGTCATCAGGAGAGACGACCAGTCGCGACAATTGGCATTGTGCGTGATGATGAGGGTAGTTTTGCGCCTCCGCCGGTGACACCCGTGTCGAGCAGCCGCGCGGACAGGGCGCATGCCCGTAGTGTTCGATTGGCCGCCGTCGCGACTGGTCGTCTCTCCTGATGATGAATCGCGTACCGATTCGAAACATGTCGAGCGTTATTCGACTTCTACGACGTGAGTAAACCCGTTTAAGTATTTTAATATTTCGGATATAACACAAACCTAACCTAATCTATAGGTATACTATGGGCTGTGCAAATGGGCCATGATTCATGGGAATTCTGCAGCTCATTGTACATATTTTTCCGGTTTTCCGTTTCTTATCAAATTATGTTGCATTAGTGAGGAGTCAGCTGGAATGCAATGCCGAAATATGGGCTCCGTACGAAGTAACGTATAGTCTCAGAACGGATTCAAAATAAATTTATAAGGTACATGTACATGAGGCAATACGGTGTCTACCCATTTTATCCGCTCATGTATCCCACATTGTTTGTTTTAAGCATGGTCGGATATGAGAAGCTGAAAGTCAGAAGAGAACTCTCACTCGTGACATATGTTTTTAAGGGGATATTATTAAATGCACATCTGTATAATTTTTGACACCACTAGGTAACTCCACTAATTAACTGAATGCATACCAGAAAAACTAATGCTGTGCAAAAAAAACCATTGATTAACTGAACATGTCCTACAAAAAAAACTTAAACATCATACAAAACGAGATGACCTTTTGAACCGAATTCACACCAAAAATATGGTTCGTACATCGGATATATTTGAAAGTTTCACCAAAAATACTGACTTGCACACTAATTATCCTCGCACTGCACGCTAAGATCCGACTCGGCCGGGTTAGGTTAGGTTAGTTTTTTTTTATATGATTCAGTAAAGCAGTTTTGCAAATACCTTTCAATAGTATATTTAATTCGCATTATTTAGTGTGCATAATTAGTGTGCAATTCAGTATCAGTTTTATTACAATTTTATGGCCAGTGAAATAGGAACAGTCTTATTTAACCTGTGTTTGAAGTTCCTGCGATTGAAAGTACCGTACAGTCGGGGTAGTTTGATCGTCTGAGGTTAGTTTAGTAGGGTTAAAGTACCCCGACCATATCGACGGCAAAAAGCGTATGAATTCCCTTGGCGTTTACAGCGTTTGTTACGCTTTTTGCTGTCGATTTGGCATAAAAAACGCGCATATTTTTTTGGGACTAAAGAACCCAAACATTGTTTAACAATCTTAATAGTACATTACACAGCTCGGGCACCTTAGGGCGGTGAATTAGTGAAGATCGCATGTGTTTATGGCCCAAACCGAATATGAGGGCTATAAATAAAATAAATAATAAATAAATAAATATCGGACAACCTCACATAAATCGATCTAGTCCCAAATTAAGCTCGAGAAGGCTTGTGTTATGGGTACTAGACGACGATATACGTACTTATATAGACCATGACCCAAGCACAAATATTCGAGTTCATCACACAAATATTTGCCCTGGCCGGGATTCGAACCCGGGACCTCCGGCTCAGTAGGCAGGTGTCTACAAACCGAGCCAAACGCGTCATCAATATGCGATTCGGGGCTTTAGCTTTACGAATTACTACTACTTTCTACTTACTGAAGTTTTACGTAAAAATCCTTTTTCTTAAAAACCTCCACTGGCTATGTATTTATTTTATCATTTTATTCCACAGGCAATGGACACCTTCTGCCCAATCGGTCCCTGCATCACCACCAGTGACGAAATCGGGAATCCTCAGAACCTGAAGATTTGTTGCTCCGTCAACGGCGCCCTCAAACAGTGCAGCAAGACTGATCAGTTAGTGCACAAGATCCCTGTCCTCATCGAGCGACTGACTTCGTAAGTATACGCTAGGGGATATTAGATTGTGTGAAGAAAACCGGCGGCGACAACGGAAAAGTCTAGACCCTACTTTAGACTCCTACAAGTGTCACGGCGTATGGCAGCACGAAGACAGCATAACGACACAGGCTCCTCAGGACCCGATGATTTGTCTCCGCTAATAGCGGTCTCAAGCAATGCAGCAAGACTGATCAGTTGGTACACAAGATCACTGACGTCATCGAGCGACTGACTTCGTAAGTATACTCTACATGGGGTCCTCATGACCTGAAGATTAGTTACTCCGTCAACAGCGCCCTCAAGCAGTGTAGTAAGAGTTAGTGCACAAGATCCCTGACGTCATCGAGAGACTGACTTCGTAAGTATACTCTAGGGGTAAGACACGGACTCCTCAGACCCCGATGTTTTGTTTCCGTCAATAGCGCTCTCAAGTAATGCAGCAAGACTGATGAGTTGGTGCACAAGATCCCTGAGGTCATCGAGCGACTGACTTCGTAAGTATACTCTAGGGGTGAAACAGGGGTTCTTCATGACCTGAAGATTAGTTACTCCACTTAGGTACGACGACGAGCGAAGAGAGAGACTCTGTTTTGTATGAGCACGCGGCGCCATGTCAGCCTGGCGCTGTTTGTTGTTCATTATTTCCATTGTCCTCTCATCACGCCGAAACGGCTGGACAAATTTTAACCAATTTTGGTACAGGAACAGCTGGACATCTAAAGATGGTTATAGGATACGTTTTACCCATTTACGGTAAATAAAAAAAAATACGCGGACGAAGTTCCGGGCGCCTCCTAGTCACATATAAAGTACTATAATAGAAGCATATTAATGCTTCTATTTATTTGGCAGTGTGATGACCCTGTTGCCGGGAGACATCATCCTGACCGGCACTCCGGGGGGAGTGGGCATGTACCGCTCGCCCCCGGAGTACCTCAAGCCTGGTGACGTCATGAAGAGCGAGATAGAAAACATCGGCGAACTCACCACCAAGTTTGAGGCTTTTTAGTCACGTTAGCAAGGAAGTCTCAATATAATGAACACTTTCCTAACTCGTTAGATAATCTTCCGACTTTTCACAATTAAAATTATATTATTATTTAAAAACAGATATAATCCCAATATACCTAAGTTTATTAAATTACCTTAAAATTTCGGAACTGACCTTAATATACAGTCCGACTGCAGTGTCTATATACTGTAGTGTCGTCCCCGTTTTCTTAGATTGATTAGAAAGGGACGACACTACAGTATTGCCATTTTTTAATATCTAATCTTTTTGGTCGGACCGTAAGTCGGGATAAGTGCGTCACATGGGGTAAGCGCACCTTTTTTTATAAAAGGGAAGCCCAAGTCGCAATGGCAACTGAAAAGATCCCAACGGTGCCAGTTGACACTGCCACACTGGCCCGAGATATGCTTCTTCACGCTTCGTTTGAAGGGCCTACCATAAAAATATTGAAAAAAACGGATGTTGTATTATTACTATGTTATACAACTGAGTTTCGAGGTTGTAATCGTAAGATGGCGTTAGTAGTATACTGTGTAAAATTCACGCACTTATCCCGTGTGGCGCTTACCCCAACTTATCTTAAACCCATCCTCTCGAAAGGACTGAAGAGGTGAATATCAACATCTATAACAATCTTTAGAATCGCGACTTTTCCGAACTACCCCCTGAGTATGAATACTAAAGTTGTCACTACAATTCTAAATGTGTAAATGAATGCGCCATATTTTATATTCAATAAAGTTTTGTACTTGTTTTAATAATGTATGGTGTAAGACTAAATGAATAAAATTTATATTGTTACAAAAACTTGTTTTATTTTTATGACTGTGCGTTAAAACATTTATTTAAAAGTAATTCAAATGGAAAAACATTGTAAACACTGATCCGCAAAGTAGGATTCATCAGGTGAGTTACCTACAACTTATTTTATAGAAAAACATTTCACCGAATGGTTCGTCATAGAATATTCATTTCATAGACAATTTTTTCGTCAAGGGTTACCTTTTTCTGAAATCTTGAAAATGTCAACCTATAGATTAGGTTAGGTTAGTGTTATAACATTCTAAATTATTTTGTTGTCCGAAAAAGTTACTGACGATGAAATGAAAATTCGATGAAACGGTTATCTGTAAAACAAGGGTAAACCTAAATACTTAGACAATTAAGTAACCAATGCGTGACAATTTTGCTTCACGGAGGCATCCTCTGCACCGAGACCCAAGGAGGAGTGAAGGAGGACATACGTAGGATAATAACACGTAATACCAGTTTTTTAAATTGGCCAAATTTTACTGCAATTTATGGCCGGTAAGTATGACCGTCCTTCTCCGACACCCTACGATAGAGCAAGATGCAAATAGACCCGTTTAGAAGCCTCTTTATGCGTTGTATGTAATGTAAGTAGGTACCTGGTTCGTATTATGAGGTGCAAGCTTAACCCTTTGAACGCTAAGTGCCACTAAAGTGGTCGTGTGCTGTCGTGCCTACCACGCGAACGACCACTAAATGGGTAATGGCGGACGCTGTCAAAGCAATTTGCCTGCTAACAGACAATAGTAGATTGTACAACAAGTGCATAAAACGCACCATTTTACACGAGACGTTTATCCATCCGAGCGAGCTTGCGAGCGAGGATGAATATAAAGTCGAGTGTAAAATGCGTTTTATGGACGAGTTGCACACTCTACTTTTCACTTCGATTGCGAGGAAATGCAACGGCATCATGTAAATATGTACTATACTTAAAAATAAATTTAATTAAAATTTAAAGTTCCATTAGAGCAATGAGAAATAAATTTAAAAAGTAATAATTGATAGTAAATTAAAATTAGAAATTTATTTCAAGAAGTTTTATTGTGAACTTTGGCTGTTGGTATCTTTGCCTTGGTCTTAGAATACTAACGAAACGAAATAAAATTAAGAGTTTATTCTATGAAGTTTTAAAGTTTTTTTTATTTGTTTATTAAGCGACTTTTATCATTGTTATTATTATGCCAGAAAAACTCGTTCCAGAGCTTCCGATCCGATCCTAATTATCGGATGAAATCGGATAATGTGTAGTGTAGTGTAATAGATCCTAAAAATTACACTACTCCTTATCCGATTTCATCCGATAATTAGGATCGGAAGGTCTGGAACGGGTTTAACTTTTAAGTTGTTCGTGTGGCTGTTGGGGTTTACTAATGTTTCGCCGAAAATTATTTAGCAAATTCTTAACTCGCCGAACTACGTATCCCATATTTTTATTTGGTCAAATTTTCATTTCCCAACTCAACGTTTCGCACTGATATCTTTTCCCATTTAATGATTTGATAAACTATTGTTAGACCAATTATTATCTGGGATTTTTATAAGATGTCAATTATGTTTTCGTCAAATGTATTGATTGGCATACCTTGATTTAGCAACATATTGAATGGCATTATGCAAATCGCAGTATAATTTTATTGCATTAAGCGGGTAGGGTGATGCACCATGCACCTAAATTTAGAGGGTACTTTTGTTTACATACTTTGTGGCTCAAAATAGCATTTCATTCTTGAGTTATCATCGCTGATAGTTAATGTGACTGTGTGCATAAAAAAAAATAACCCTAACCTACCTATCTCTGGGAGCAGTTTCGTCCCGAAGACTGTAATCCCGACGGCTAGAATTCCTACAGTTCACATACATACGTATCACAAGTACAACAAAAGGAGCGTTTTTTAGGGATATAAAAAAAAAAAACTAACCTAACCTAACCCGGCCGAGTCGGATCTGCTCACATACATACGTATCACAAGTACAACAAAAGGAGCGTTTTTTAGGGATATAAAAAAAAAAACTAACCTAACCTAACCCGGCCGAGTCGGATCTGCTCACATACATACGTATCACAAGTACAACAAATTGATTTTGATTAAAAAATATTTTTTTCGGTTTATATTTGTGTTTTATTGTGCACTATCATCATACTGTAAGCAATGGTTGTAGGTAATTTGCCCAAATGGCTTTTGATGAATCGTTATTTGACTAAGCAAATCATTTGCTACACAATTATTTACCACATAAAATTTGACATAATAAAATTTTGGAATATAAAAATGTAGCGAAATAAAAAAATTACGAAGTAAAATTATGCCAAGGATTGGTTTGCGTAATAAAACTTCGGCGAAAAGTTGGTTGCCAAATGAAATTTGACGAAACATAATTCGGCGAAAAGGCAGTACCCCGGCTGTTGGATCGATCTCCTTGGTCTTCGACGACGATTTTACTTTATGCTCTAGAGCATAAAAAGCGATTTTATGTCGCCTGCGCACAGCATAAAGTCGAACTTTTAGAGCATGAGAAGTGAAAAGGTATATTTTCGCTCTTTATTTTTTCAACTATTGGCGTATAAGCCTCATTTTGACATGTGAGGAAAAGCGTTCAAAAGGTTAAATCTTACACTGGCAATGCTGTCATGTAGGTATTTAACCGGGCACCAAAAAAAATCTAACCTAACCTACAAAAATAACATTTTACAGCTAAATTAATAATTTGGCTTCTATGCCAAGTTATTAATTTAGCTGCCCGAAAAATAATAACTTGTAAGTGTAAATGTGTAAACTTGTAAATGTAACTTAAGCTACGTTTGCTGTGCAACATTTAGTAGGCGCTTGAAATAGTTATACAGAAGCTGTCAAGTAGTGTAGTAAGAAATCGCATTTAAAGGTAATCGTTATATCTACCTATAGTTTATTTGGGCATTCAAACACTCAATAGGCTAGTAGACCCAGTTTTGAAATATATTTCAAATGGTTAATAATGATCTTACTAGCTCTAAAAAAATTGTCTTGTATTTTTGTGAAAGCTACAAAGCTAAATTTTATCAATTGAAAATTTGAAATTTCATGAACAGTCAAAAATGCCGTCCGCTATTTTTGCCTTTTGCTAATCTGTGACGTGACGTAGAATTACCTGTAAATATTCGAAATTCGACCGTCGTATAGTGCCATTCCGCTCACTCCAATATACCTACTTTGACAGGAGATCGAGAGGGACGGCACTATTCGAAGTCGTCAAAGTAGACTTTCAGTTTTGTTTACATGACTGATGACGTCACTATCAAAAGCGAAAATGGCGGACAGCGTTTTAAGCATTTCAAAATATTACAGATTAAAAACCATATTTTCAAATTAAATTTTTTCAGCCATCTTTCACTTTTATGAATTGAAAAATATATATTTAGGTTTCCTTTGCTAAATACTATACGGAATAAACATTACTTTATTACAATTTGACATGAGTCAACTAGCCTATTAGCCAGGTCTTTCCTTTGGCCTTAATTAAAATTGTATTACTAAATTAAAATGTATTTACCTGTAATTTGTCACTTATTGTCAGAAACAACTCGTACTTATGTTACTAACTTTCCTGAAATGCTTGTTTTCCGCAAACATTTCCAGTAACTAGGAATCTAATTCTGGTCTTATAAGTAACAGGCACATTTAAGTACATTGAATCTAATGATATTTAATCTTATACTATGTGTTAACTACTCTATTTGCAAATTATTGATTTTAGACAGTCTTTATAGTCAAATTGGCTTTCCTGTCGTGAATAAAAATATCTTCAGACTCATTTTCATTAAGAAATTAACATTGTATAATGTGTAGGTATCCCATCAAAGAAATAAATGTGAAATAATGCCAAGTTCATAAACAGTTTTGTCAATAAAAGAGGAGATCTAAATAACTAGAATAGAAGAGAAGCCAAATCATCCACTCCTTATGTTATATTATCTACAGCTCCTGTGCATTCATAACGTAACCTTTTTTCTACTGCGTAAATATTTGTTATGTTACTGGTTTACATAGAAAAGTATCGTGAGTCTCAGATATATTAAAATACAAAACGGGTTTACTCACGTTGTAGAAGTTGAATATCGTTCGACATGTATTGTTTCGAATCGGTACGCGATTCATCATCAGGAGAGCCGTTCAGTCGTGGCGACGGCCAACGGAACACAAACCAATCAACCGAAACATGTCGAGTTTAGCAAAAGTCATCTAGTAATGTTTTTTTGGACATGACTGGAACTGTTTCAGTGCTGGCTAGCCCTCACTATCAGTGAGTCGATCTGTGTGGGAGTACAAACCCACTAAAGGGAATCTCGCCGCAGGGCGAGGGTTTATCTATGTATTAGTCAAATAAGTTGCGCAGCATTACAGTAATAATACCAAGGCACTATGAACTATAAAAATACATATAAACAAGACTTAAAACTAGTTAGATTTAGGCGGCATAACGTTGCGTCGTCTGATCTGGTGTAGGACTCGGCAGATTGCCCCGGAACTGCTGAAACACGACACCTGTAGGGATAATTATACATTGTATCCAGTGACTATAGTCAGGCTAATGAAATGTTAGTCAAAGTTTTGGCGGGGAAATTTAAAAAATCTGCGGCTGGTCACACTTTGTATAGTAAGAATTATAGTTTTGATACTAGAAAATATTTTTGATTTTCTATGGTCACGTAAGGCACCTAAGGAAATAGGTAAGTTAAATATGTTGACGTGCACTCATGGTCAGCTCACGTAATTTCTACCACTATACCGGGTGGAACGAAGCGATGTTCATTCCTGAATCTATAATGCTATGTATTTCATGTAGAATCGACCTGCAATAGTTAAATTCTTTTAATAATAAAAAAACGAAAATCGATTAAAATTGTATTTTTTAATGTATGTACAACCCTAGTTTTTTTAAACTATTATTTGACGTTTGGGAGTATTTACAATTACCTACATTTACATCCGGTGTTCGAAAGTACCGCCGTGGCGTACGATACACGCCGCTGCTCGTGCCCGCGTGTGGCGATGCACCCTCGACAAGATGTTGTGTCGGTTATTTCTTCTGCGAAGACTTTCAAAGGCCACCCTTAGCCTTTCCCTCATCTCTTCAGCCGTCTCACACTCAGTCTTGTAAACGATGTCCTTTACGGTGCCCCACAGAAAAAAATCCAAGGGTGTGAGATCTGGAGACCTAGGAGGCCAACGGTGCGGCCCATATCGGCCGATCCAGCGATCCTCAAACACATTATTCAGTGTTTCACGTACTTCGACTACTGAATGAGCTGGTGCTCCATCTTGTTGGAACCAAGTGCGTCTTCTTTCTGCCAGCGTCAACTCATCCAGATAGTCGTCGAGCTCTATCCTCAACAGAGCCATGTATCCGTGTCTGTTTAAAGTCTGAGGCAGAAATACAGGGCCTATTATTGTATCCCCGTGTATCGCCGCCCAAACATTAACAGACCAACGATACTGGTGTCCCGTATAACGGTAGGCAAACGGATTTTCTTCGGCATACACGTGTTCGTTATGCCTGTTCCACATACCGTTCCGTGTTAACAAGCTTTCATCACTCCATATTACGTGTTTGATGAAGTCTCGGTCTTCTAACACCTTTTGCAGTAGCCACCGGCAATAGGCTTCGCGAACGGGGCAATCTCTTGGTAGTAATGCCTGGACTCTTTGTATTTTGTAAGGGTGACGGCCCTCACGTTTTAGTATTCTGAGTATTTTCGTATGAGTCATACGAAAATGTCGGCCCGCTTGTCTTGAACTTGACCTCGGATAATCTTCGAAGTACTGCAGCACTCTCTCTTCCAATCTGACATCATGTTGAATAACGCGTCCTCCGCGCTGGTCATCCTGACCCGTTCGTGGCACAATAGGACGATTGTTACCAACACGGTCAAGAGCGCGTAATATCGTACTAGAGTGTGTTGGGTGAGGAGGAGGATACCTGTTCCGGTATTGGCGCAAAGTCTCTCCAGTATTGTAATCGCACTCCGCGTACAAAAGAAGCAAATTCAAACAGCCTCTAGCGTTTAATTCCGGCATTTTTGCACACAGCATACGATACAAAAAGTCAATGTAACGTCTATCAATCATGTCAACTAAAAAGTCAAAAAACAATCTTAAGGGTATTTTCAAAGGTTTTTAAACCGATAAGAAATGGCTAGGCAATTTGTAAAAAGTTTGTTTACAAAAGTTAACTGTGTTATGAAGAGGTCATTGCACTCTAAAATAGGGTTGTACACACACACTTTTTCGTATGAAAGTTTGACATGCTATAACTGGAAAACGGTGAGAGATATTAATAAAGTTTATTTGGAGAAAATAATATTCTAAGCCTGTATAATGCCACAGTTAAAGGAAATAACGTCGTTTCGTTCCACCCTGTATACAGTACAGTCAACGACAAACACATATGTTGACACTTTCTAACTATAGACAAGGCGAAAAATTAAATGTAGTGTAAATAAGACCTAGCTCGCTAATACCATATTAATCCATCACCAAAAAAATTACATAAGTACCTACTATGCCAAATTTCAACTCGATCGGAATGTAAGACTAGTATCAAGATTATTTATAGATGACCTACTAAAATGTTTAAATCATAGACAATTGGTGATACCACAAGGAAATATCTGTCAACATTATTTGGCTTGCCAAACTCTACAGACACTTTACCACTGGTAAAATAATCTAATATTAACTATCCGTCGGATTCGTCATCAGAATTATGTCACCCAGCAACATCTTCGCTCAGACTCGCTGATTGGTGAATAGTCCGACCAATTGAACCAATCGCCGTCTTCCGTTTGCGCAGGAAGGACCATTTGCGCGCTCCCTTTCATAGACTATTAAATTTAATACAACCCAAGGGGAATTTTATTGAGTTAAGTGCCTTATACGGGTCTGACACAACTATACTGTGACCTCCGAGACCGTTTATGCAGTTTGACACGTGAGTCCCATTCAAAATGGTGCCCGCAGTTTCTAAAATGGTCTATTCGCGACGGATGTGTGTCGTTATGAATAGATTTCGAGCAATTTTGTTATTGAGATACATTGAGTATTATGTTGTTATAGGTTATCGGGTGATGGATTCGTCTGGTGTAATTCTGTGGGAAGACGTGATTGAATGCAATTTGTGCATTATAAATATCGTCGGTCGCTGGTTGCTATTCACTGTGTCCATTTCAATCTCTTGCCCTTAACCTTTTTTTTAAATTATGATTTGAATTGTATCAGGGCTGTTTAGCCCTCACTACTAGTGAGTCGGTCTTTGTGTGGGAGTATAACCCGCTAATGGGATTATCTCCGCGTCACGTCTAGCATAACTTTGACACGCGACTCATGTCGCGCGAGATAGCATCATCCGTCTCTATCTCATAGTACTGTACAGATAGAGACACATAGTACTGTACAAAAAGAGTCGCGTGTCAAAGTTATGCTAGCTAACCCATTAATTGTCAGTGGAAGCAGGATTCTTCGTTGCTTCCATACATTGCTTGTAGAACCGATGGCCGTTGAGGCAGAAAGGTTCTTGAGTGACCGGAAGACGCGACGTGGGAAGACCCCAATAAGGTGGACGAGGCTGGCGCAAGACCGATCGTTGTGGAGAACTTTGAGGGAGGCCTTGAACAGCAAAAAAAGATAAAACACGACTGAACAAATCGGCGTCCTAAAATGATGAATGGAAAGCAACAAACACATTGGTACGATTTTCAAGATGTTTTAATCGGCACAAATGGGACCGTCTGTCTGTTTGTCTGTCAAGACCTTTTTCTCAGGAACGCGTGAAGGTATCAAAATGGAATTAATATTAAATACTCAGGTTTGCTACCCCATGGAGCCGAGAGAAAATCAATGATCTAAGTCGACGTAATCAAAATATACAAGCGTTTATACTGTATTTGTCGACGATGGCCACAGAATAAAAAAACGGGGTTTTTCAGCAAAGGTGATCACAGCCTGTAAGTTTCTTGTTTTCAGCCACTTCCAAAGGGTGTACTCATACGGACACCATAAATAGCTGACAATTTGACTACCTGCATTTTTCAAATGTATATTTTTGTCATCTACTTTCTGTCAGTATTAGATTCAGTAATGTAGGTTATTTGTAAAAGGGCTAACAAAATTGGGCAAGTAAGTATACAAGTCCGTCTCGCGCATGAATCCGTTCCGTACCATAATCTATAACAAGTTTGTTGTATGGGAGCCCCCCTTAAACATTTATTTTATTTTATTTTTAGTATTTGTTCTTATAGCGGCAATAGAAATACATCATCTGTAAAAATTTAAATTGTCTAGCTATCACTGTTCTTGAGATACCGCCTGGTGACAGACGGATGGACGGACGGACAGCGAAGTCTCAGTAATAGGGTCACGTTTTTACCCTTTGCGTACGGAACCCTAAAAAGGGCTGAAAGCTATGTTATGGGGGGAAACGATGACAATAAGCAACAACGATAATTTATCCACTCTGCTGCACCCATTTGTGGTATTATGGTCAATTCTAAAGGTTAAAAAGTAAAGTTATGAACTTGTACCTTCACCATGAGTTTACAGTGACCGTACTCTCCTCGCTAGGGACTGCGTTAACGACTTGGAAGGAGAATTGTACTTCTACAAAGTAACCTCTAGGACCAGTAGGGGCTGTAGGTACTATTGTTCATACTAATCGTTCACGCAGTCGCTAGCGAGTGCGGTCACTGTAAACTCATAGTAAGGCTACAATCGAAGATGATCCTAGGAGGCATAAACAGAAAATGGACCAGGTATCTCCTGGAACTAGGTAAGAAAAATCTCAGATTATTCACAGGCATAATCACGGGACACAATAGCCTTAACAGGCACCTTAACATTATGGGTGTAGTAAGTGATCCATGCTGTTTGCACTGTGGCCATGGGGAGACAAGTAGCATGTTATAGCATCTTCGGGAAAGATAAACTAGAAGAGGAGGAGCTGAGGGACATTAACCTTAAAGATGTCCTTTCCTTCTGCAGGAGAACAAGAAGATTCGAGGAAAGAGGCTGTATGGGAGCGCCGCCGGGACAGTAACCGTTGGCTCCAATTGGGAATTGGGCTGAATGAACGTAATCAAGCTATCGACAGCCCGCCTGTCTTCGGTCGGGCGTCCCTACACCAAATCATCATCATCATCATCAAGGGCACAGAGTGACTGATATCATAATGGAATAACTTCTTTCTGCTTCTTATCGGAAACATTTATCATTGCTAAAAACTGCTAGAAACACGCATATCATAAAAGTATAGTAGACATAAAGTATAGCCCCACAAGGGATTTAACATGGGTTTAAAACCCACGCCATATTCCGGATTTTTACTGGCAACGGCAAATTTTTGGAAAAGCTGCCGGCAAACTGTTTTAGTATAACCTTGACTGCGCAGTAGCCGATTTACGTACAAATGTACAGATACAAACGTACAAATGCGCAGATCCGCCATTTTTGTTCTAAAAGTTTGCCGGCAACAATAACTGACGTCGAAAGTAAATTTGACTGATGTACACAAAGAGGAAACAGGACTAAATATTCAACAAATTTCAAGTAATTATACAGCTGTCAGAATGCGATTCTCGTTTTATACCTCTCTCTCTCTCTCGCTCGCTCTTACGCGATCCAGTAAAGAACCTCTCAGTCCACCCAAACTCGAATCACAATCTGAAAGCTCATGGACTGTATATAAGTTTTGCAAAGGAAATACATTTTAATTGTATTACAAACTGCGCCGGTGTTACTCGCTCATCCCGCGGGAACACAACATTATTTCGGGATAAAAAGTAGCTTACATGTTAATCCAGGGTGTCGGCTAACTTCATACCAAAATTTATCAAAATTGGTCCAGCCGTTTGAGCGTGAAGAAGTAACAAACATACACATAAACACTCACAAACTTTTCCTCCGGGTGATATACCTACATTGGTTGTGACAAAATAGTACATTTCGATAGTAAAACAGTTTTGCTAAGGATTAATTATACACCTATATTTACAGACGTATTCACGTACAGGATGGAAAAAAGTATGGACCATTGAAGTAAAATCCCGGATGTCTTTAATAGGTATATGTAGCTCATTTCAAACAAATCCTTTAATATTGACCGTATGGTAAAATTTAACAGTGTGTATTTATTTTATGCACAAGAAATAGAAATAGAAATGCTTATTTGCTGAAATACTTAACAATTAGGTCTTAAGATTATTAGACTTATAGTTAGTTCGACGCCCAGTTTAGGTACCTAAGATTTACACAAAATCTTACGAGAATTAAAAGAGTAGAGAGTAGAGAGTTAAACATTGCATGATCGAGATTAAATAATGCAACTAACCACCTGCATACCTGTATTATTGTAATCTCAATTTAATGCTTAATTAAGTCTTGTCAGCTTAGAGCTAGGGTACCGAAATGGTTAACGCGCTGGACCGGCAATCCAGAGGTACCGGGTTTGATCCCCGGTCTCTTCCCCCAGGTAGCTCCTTTTTCAATTTTTCTTTAAGCTTTGATGTTTGTATTAAAGGCTTAAATAAAAATTGTGGTGTACCCACATTAAAAAAATGAGACATTACATGTTTCACCAATTTATATGCCTTGTCACTTCTGATTACGTCTCCGATGTCACACTGTACATTTTAAGTAAAAGTATTTCCGGATTAGCCTATATTTTCTTTCCACCCTGTATGTTACTTCTTGTGCTCTGTCTCCTTCCATCCTGGCTGTCTTCGTATCTTCTGTCCCTGTCGTACACTAAACACTCATTGATAAGCACTTAAGCAGCAGGAGATATCCAAACAACTCCTGCGGCACTAGTACTTAGGAACAAGATTTAGTTTTTATCTTCTTTCTTGATAAATCTTCTTATTAAAACTTCTAAGTTCTCGTCTTCTTTCTTGATAAATCTTCTTATTAACAAACTTCTAGTTAAGCCTTAAATACAAAAAAAAATTGTGGTGTACCTACCCACATAAAAAAAAAATTAGACATTACATGTTTCATAAATTTATAAAACTTCTAGTTCTCATCTTCCTTTCTCGATAAATCTTCTTATCAACAAACTTCTTAAGCCTTAAATACAAAAAAAAATTGTGGTGTACCCACATAAAAAAGAAAAACATTACATAGGTATGTTTCATAAATTTATAAAACTTCTAGTTCTCATCTTCTTTCTTGATAAATCTTCTTATCAACAAACTTCTTAAGCCTTAAATACAACAAAAATGTGGTGTACCCACATAAAGAAAAGACATTACATGTTTCATAAATTTATAAAACTTCTAGTTTTCGTCTTCTTTCTTGATAAATCTTCTTATCAACAAACTTCTTAAGCCTTAAATACAAAAAAAAATTGTGGTGTACCCAGATAAAAAGAAAAGAAATGGGACATTACATGTTTCATAAATTTATAAAACTTCTAGTTCTCATCTTCTTTCTTGATAAATCATCTTATCAACAAACTTCTAGGTAAACCTTAAATACAAAAAAAAAATGTGGTGTACCCACATAAAAAAAAAAAGATATTACATGTTTCATAAATTTATAAAACTTCTAGTTCTCATCTTATTTCTTCATAAATCTTCTTATCAACAAACTTCTTAAGCCTTAAATACAAAAAAAAAGACGTTACATGTTTCATAAATTTATAAAACTTCTAGTTCTCATCTTCTTTCTTGATTAATCTTCTTATTAAAAACTTCTAGTTTCATCTTCTTTCTTGATTGGTCTTCTTAGAAATCAAGAATCTAACCTGGAATTACCTATGAATATTTTTAATCCCTGACGAAATAAATTAAAGAAAAAACCAACAGGAAAAAACAAACCTACATCAAAAATTTTAAACACCCCCGACACAAGCGGCTGGTCATCATGAGACCCTCATTCAATGAGTGTCATAGAAAATGCTAACTAAAACTAGACATAACTACAAAATTTGGAATTCGTAGCTTCAATATTGGCTGAGATCTTGTCACTTGTTCTAAATAAAGCTGAATATCTTGGAAACTACTGGCCCTATTTCCACTAAACATAGCTAAGTACCATCTCGACGAACAAGTCTTTCGATTAAAGAACCGCACTCAAATTGGTCTATCCGTGGGAGCTACGATGCCGCAGACAGATACACAGATACATATGTTAAACTTATAACACTTCTTTTTGACCCCCGAAGAAAAATGAGGGGTGTTATAAGTTTAACATGTGTATCTGTGTGTCTGTCTGTGGCATTGTAGCCCCCAAACGGGTGGACCAATTAGAATGCGGAATTTGAAGGAAAATATATGACTCGAGTACAAAAGCCAACTTTTTCTTTATCTTTTAAATAAGGAGCTTAGAAAATTATAATGAGCATGTCAGCTCCGACAGGCTTAATAGTAACATCATTGATCAACATCATCAAAAAGCCAACTTATCCAAAGATCTATTCCAGTTACCCTAAGCAAGTAATATGGCGACGTAACCCTAAACAAGCCGGCAGAAGTCATAAAGCTCAATTAATACCGTCTGGAATCATAATCATGCGTATTACGCGTGACCAGGATAACTTGAGCCGTGAGATGTATACCAGCTAGTTGTGATGATGGCTCAACTGACATTGGTCTGTTAAGCGAGGGGGATTATTTCCTGGAAATTTGATGCACGGAATTTTATGATGTGGCTTAGTTTTGAAATGACTTCAGAAGTTTCTCAAATTCTGCAGTTTATTTATTTATTAGTAGCGACCCGCCTCGGCTTCGCACGGGTGCAATGCTGATAAATTATGCATGTAAGTATTATACATATAAACTTTCCTTTCTTTGCTATTATCTTGTAGTTTATTTAGATTATCTTTTGATATCTTTTATGTACTTTAATTTGAGAGTCCAAACATTAACCTGACACAGTTCAAAACTCAGACATTGCAATATGGGTGCGCTTAACTCCTTGACAACACCACTATACGCTGACCCGCATTATTTGTACACTTGTATAAATTTACAGTTCAACGTTATACTGGTCAATTTAATTGCTCAATTGGACACATCCTCCATAGAGCGAAGATCAACTAGAACTGCCGTGGGGCGGATATTCAATCAGAACAATTACAAGAAACATATAATTCGATAAATGGCAGGATCCGATTTAAATGACGTTCGATAGGGTAACCCCTATTTAAACCTAACTTGATGAGATATGTGATTTATTTTTGATTTGCGTTAGCTTTAAAGATACATACGTACTGCTGAAGTTACCTACATAATAGGTACAGCGAATAATAAGCAAGCTGAAGAGCCAGGGGCTGTACATGTAGCATAATTTGAACACGCGACTCTTTGCCGCGCGAGAAATACTACCTGTCACTTTCCTTTCACTACCATGCGAGCAAGACAGGAGATGCTGACTCGCACGACAATTGAAATTGCGGCAAGACAAGCTAGCCCTGCTGGTCAACTGGTCATATCTGTCGTAGAGCCGATGACCACTGGGGCAGACGAGTTCCGGAGTGGAGGCCACGAATTGGTAAATAGTGTAAAGCGCCCTGTAACAAGGTGGAGCGACGACATAGGACAGCGGGTGGTAACTGGAGTAGGAGAGCTGACAATCGAGTTCAGTGGCGTGCCATGGGAGAGGCCTATGACCAGCAGTGGACTGATACGGACTGATGATGGTGATGTACTGGTTAAAAAGATTTTCAATAATTGACCGAGCGAGCAAATCCAGGGAAGCGTGTCCATTTCTTTGGTCCATTCAGTGGCGTGCCATGGGAGAGGCCTATGACCAGCAGTGGACTGATACGGACTGATGATGATGATGTACTGGTTAAAAAGATTTTCAATAATTGACCGAGCGAGCAAATCCAGGGAAGCGTGTCCATTTCTTTGGTCCATTTTTTTTTCTTATGTCCGGATGTTTGTATATTTGGATGTCCAGACGTTTTCCGGCTGTTCTCGCCTAGAGGTCACATATATTACCCGGTTCTCATGAAATTTTGTGAGCAGGTTCGATAAGTGTATAGAATTTTTGTAAATGCAGATTTTTGTAAAAATTATAAAATTTCAGCAATTTACAAACAAACTCGCGAGATTTACTGGCTCACAGAACCACTGCATTAGAAACAGACAGAACAGATAGACAGAAACTGTATTATAATATCTACATAATATTATATATGTAGAAAAAGTGAAAAACATAGTATGTGTAAAAAGAATACAATATGTATGTGTTAAAATTCACGATGGGGTCGTAACCTACAACGTGTCTGTTTACCAAAGAACATGGCTGTAAACAACCGATACAGACCATTACCAATCAGTTGTCGCATATATTAATAATTAATACAAGTAAGTAATTATCTATTTATTCGAGCGTTAACTCGATTAATATGTTGTTTGGGTTAGCCTAGACACATACAATACGTTATTATTACTGTAAACACGTCATTATTGTAAACATTGAAGACAGTATAGATAGAGCCAAAACACGGTTCATCAGCACGTTGTCGTGACGCGAGAATCTACGTCGTACTGCTTGTACTATTATCTATTCTGTGGTCGTACTACGAAAATGTCATCTCCCGATCATGGTTTAAAAAACCGGCCAAGTGCGAGTCGGACTCGCGCACTGAGGGTTCCGTACAAACACTTGCCTCCCATCCCTAAGTGGTTAAGTTAAGTTTGCACCTGGTATGTATAGCGCCCCATATAAATTAGGTGCAAAGTTAGGTTAATAAAAAAAAACTACTTACTAGATCTCGTTCAAAACAATTTTCGTTGGTAGTTTTTATAATAATGTACATCATAGGTTTTTTTAGATTTTTCATTTTGTTATTTTAGAAATTAGAGGGGGGGGGGGGGGGGGCAACTTTTTTCCACTTTGGAAGCGTCTGTCACGCAAACTATTCGGTTTAGAAAAAAAATATTTTAGAAACCTCTATATCATTTTTGAAGACCTATCCATATAGATACCCCATTTGATGAAAAAAAAAATTGAGTTTCAGTTCTAAGTATGGGGAGCCCCCAATATTTATTATTATTTTTTTATTTTTGCATCAAAATCTTAATGCGGTTCACAGAATACATCTACCTACCAAGTTTCAACAGTATAGCTCTTATAGTTTCGGAAAAAAATGGCTGTGACATACGGACGGACAGACGGACAGACAGACATGACGAATCTATAAGGGTTCCGTTTTTTGCCATTTGGCTACGGAACCCTAAAAAGATATGGCATTCCGACGAAAGTGCGCTGATAGTTATTGTGCCATAGCTGATCATAGGGATGTCTTAAATAGACTTTACAATGACATTGTATCTGCTCTCAGAGCGGCTGCGACCGCTAGTCGAGGAAATCGTAAGCCTAAAAATAAGAAGCAGGTAACGGGTTGGAATAGGCATGTAAGTGTAGCCTATGGGGAGGCCAGACGGAAATTTCAGATCTGGTTCGAAAATGGAAAGCCCAAAACCGGCCCCTTCTTTAACGAAATGAGTGAAAGCAGAAAAATATTTAAAGCACGTCTAAAATGGTGCCAGGACCATCAAGATCAGATTAAAATGGACATCATTGCGTCTCATCACTCTAAGAAGGATTTCCGTGCATTTTGGAAGGCAACGAATAGGATGAAGCTTCAGCCTGGCCTCCCAGTAGGCGTCAACGGTAAAAATGATTATAAGGAAATTGCTAACCTTTTCAAGGACCATTTCTTTGTAAAATCTCCTTTAATGCCTACGCTGGAGGAGGGGGTCAATGCTGGGACCAGCATCGATGTAATGGAACCGGGATTTACTGCAAACGATGTGAGTAAGGCCATTAACTCTATTTCCAGAGGTAAGTCCCCTGGTCATGATGGTCTCAGCATTGAGCATCTCCAACATGCAGGGCCACACATTTCTAGATTGCTTGCTATGTTTTATACGTTATGCATGAGACACTCATTTTTGCCCGATGAATTAATGAAAACGATAGTGGTACCTATAGTTAAAAATAAGACAGGAGACTTATCCGACAAAAGTAACTATAGGCCGATATCTCTCGCGACTATTATCGCCAAGGTTTTGGATAGTCTGCTTAATACACAGCTAAACAAGTACGTTAGGTTAAGTCACAATCAGTTCGGTTTTCGGCCGGGATTATCCACGGAAAGTGCAATCCTGTGTCTGAAGCACACTATTAAATATTATGTAGACAGGAAGTCGCCGGTGTATGCATGTTTTCTCGACCTATCTAAAGCTTTTGACCTGGTTTCCTATGAAATCCTATGGAAGAAGCTTCAGGACCTTGAAATTCCTAATGAAACAATACGAATTTTCAAGTATTGGTACGGAAATCAGGTCAATAACGTTAGATGGGCGGATGCATTGTCTGAGCCATACAAACTGGAGTGTGGGGTGAGACAGGGGGGGTTAAGCTCTCCCACACTCTTTAATGTATATATTAACGGGCTACTCGAGGCACTCAGCAGAATGCACATAGGTTGTCATATTGACGATATATGTGTCAACAATTTAAGTTATGCTGACGACATGGTTCTGCTGAGTGCGTCGGTATGTGGCATTAGAAAACTATTGCGTATGTGCGAACTTTATACTGCTAGCCATGGACTTCGGTATAACGTTTCTAAAAGCCAGTATATGGTCTTTGAGGTCGGACGTAGTAGAACAGTCGAGGTGCCACGCATTGACCTATATGGCGAACCATTAAGCAGAGTCGATTCTTTTAAATATCTAGGTCATATTGTTACTTGGGACCTTAAGGACGATTCTGATATTGAACGGGAACGGAGGGCCCTGTCGGTCAGGGCGAACATGATTGCTCGCAAGTTTACGCGCTGTACGAGGGAGGTAAAAATTAGTCTTTTCAGAGCTTACTGCACCTCCCTTTATACGTGCAGCCTGTGGCTGCGATACACACAACGGGCCTACGGGGCTCTCCGGGTTCAGTTCAATAACGCGTTCCGGGTGTTGGTGGGGCTGCCCCGCTTCTGTAGCGCATCAGGGATGTTCGCGGAAGCAAGGGTCGACTGCTTTTATACCACCATGCGTAAGAGGGCCGCATCTCTGGTGCGCCGGGTGCGTGGCAGTCCCAACAATATCTTGAGCATGATAGGGGACAGGATTGATTGTCCCTTCTTACGTCACTGTTGTGGGTTACATGCTCCCAGCAGTAGTACAATGAAATAGTAGTAATAGTAACTGTATTACTTATTTACTAACACTTACTCCTAAGTTACTAACAAGATATGAGTACTTGATGCTTGAAATAAATTATTATTATTATGTTTGTGGATTTTTTTCCCATCTCGACTTTACGTCGGGTTTTTTATAGGGCCAGATACGGGTTTAACCAAGTAATCTGGTCCTTGTGTATAGGTGTGGTGTGCTTACGGTGTTGATTTTATATATTTTGTATCTGGTGTATATCTGCCTGTGTTCTGTGGGATGTTTGTAATGTGGTTTGTGTATGTGGGGTACGGGGGATAGTCGTAGTTTCCGGAACACTAAGCAGTGTGAGTGAAGTTGGGTTAAGGAACCGGCGTACTATCGAACAAGTGTCCAGTACTATTGATTTTTGTAGTGGAATATACGTTTTTGGGTGAAGATCTATTATTTTCAGGGCAGTGTGTAGGGTTTTAGGTATGATACCGGTTGAGGATATAATTATGGGTAGTATCTTAACGGTTTCTTGGTGCCACATCTGTTTGATTTCGTCGGCTAATGGTATGTATTTTTGGATTTTTTCAACGTGTTTCTGTTTTAGGTTGTTTGTGTTGGGGACGGCGATATCTATCAGGTAAGTGTTTTTTGTGGGTTTAAAGGTAATTATTATTATTATTATTATTATTATTATTATTCCAGAATGACAAGCCAGACTTGTGACGTCACCACGCTATGATTGGATGGTTGGTTCTGTCAATCCGTTTCTGTGTTGCCAGATATAACACTCCCGATTCCCTTGGTACCTGTATGAATGTATTAAAATCAAGTGTTTAGAATTAATTATTACGGCAAAAACATTTATTCAAAGAATATGACAATTTTATTGTAATAGTTTTTTTGTACGACTGGCGTTGAACATCTTTTCCTTGTAATTATTTTGTTACCATAAAGTGGCAACTAATCAGTCTACGTCACAAGGCTGCCTTGTCGGAACGCCATATCTTGTTAGGGTTCCGTACCCAAAGGGTAAAAACGGGACCCTATTACTGAGACTTCGCTCTCCGTCCGTCCGTCCGTCTGTCACCAGGCTGTATCTCAAGAACGGTGATAGCTCGACAGTTGAAATATTCACAGATGATGTATTTCTGTTGCCGCTATAGCAAAAAATACTATTCATGATAAAACAATAATAATTAAGGGGGGCTCCCATACAAAAATAGGGCTTTTTGCATGATATTTCGTTCAACGGGCATTTTCTCATGAACCGTTACAGGCAGACAGTTGAAATTTTCACAGAATGTATATTTTTGTTACCGCTAAAACAACAAATAATAAAAATAAAAAATAAGTAAAAATCAAAGGAGGACCCCATACAAAGAACGTGTTTTTTGTTCAATATTGGTACAGAACCCTTCATGCGCGAGTCGGACTCGCACTTTTGCCCAATTTTTTTTATACCATGCGCCCGAAAATGTAACGACACCTCACAAAGACACTTTGCGTTTTGTCTTAGCGTGGCAAATATAAATGCATTAGAAATGGATATAATGCATTTAGATATCACAGTTTACCAATATTACATGTTGAAATTGTTTCATTATTTTTAAATATGGAAACACTACATTTGAAACAAGGATCAGAGGAACCTGGTGAAAGAGACAGGGAATCGAATCCGGTACTCCTGAAATACCGGTCCAACGTTTCAACCACTCCACCACGCCAAAGCCAGAAGACGTCTTAATTTTTTCCTTACGCTTTGTGTGATCTTTGTATTGTTTAACATAAGGCGTAAAGCCTTTTAAATAAAAAATACAATATAACAAATTATAATTGAAAATGTAATCAACGTTTCTATCAAAGCTATAGTCAGACACCACTCAATGATGAAGAACACGAAAATGAAGTTAGGAAATATTTACAGCAAGAAATACCCGTAAGTCAAGTCAAGATTTTCTTGAAGTACTTGATATTTCTCCCAAAATTTTTGATGTTTCATATAATATGTATCTACTTAGGTACTTAAAAACCATTCCATTGTGGTTCACTTCCCCCACTTACCAACCTAATCTGATCTGACCTAACCTAATTGAGGAATGCGTATTTTAGGCAGTGATGATACACCAGCTTACCCTTAAACCTTATCTAATTTATCAACAATATCACAACATTTTATACAAAAGATTTCTATTAATGGATCACCGTGACGCATCAATTCAAAAAGTCTGGTCTACCGCGACAAAAAATTAATACAATAACTATGCAAATATGCACGTGGCATTTCTATGTCGTTCTATGCGTGCGTTCACATCTGTACCAGAGATGAACGTATGAATACCAACTTGTCTGTTTAGACGGATAAATGAAGAACCAAGCATAATATATGACTGAAACATTAATCCACGTAGACACTAGCGCCACTGCCGACTGAAAAGATAATTTGGTCGCGTTTGAAATTTAAAAACATTTCGTTTTAATTGCTGTAAGTGGCCAGCACTTTTAACCATAAACTAAGTTTATTTGTGCTGTAAAAGTTGTAAAACTCCTTCGTGCTTGCGGGAATTTTAAGCGTTATTCGCATTTCAAAAGTTTGATTTTGGAATATTGTGACTAAGTGAGATGAGAGTCTGCGAAAGTAATTGCGATTCGCGTAAATAGG
This sequence comes from Apotomis capreana, assembly GCA_947623375.1. Lineage (NCBI taxonomy): Eukaryota > Metazoa > Arthropoda > Insecta > Lepidoptera > Tortricidae > Apotomis > Apotomis capreana. The sequence continues at coordinate 14,770,763 of OX392519.1, forward strand.
TCGAATACAATTTTTATGGCGATGTAGACACTTTTATGGCTAACTACTGCGTACTTTGGTGCTAATTTGTAAAGTGTTTTAAATAAGTGTATTTAGGTAGACGTAAAGGCCCAGTTACACAAGAGTGTAGGTAATGCACTTGTTACTTTTCTGGTTTTATGCTAAAGATGAAGCGGAAATCGGGAGTATCGAGTGATGTTTGGTATCACGAACCGAATGACAGTTATCTATTTAACGAAGAAAATAAAAAAGAATACGTATATGTAAACGTTCCACCCCCCACTATAGGTGCCTACTCTTATCTTCAGTCTGGTAGTCAAAACAGCATTGAAAATGGATCACAAATGTATTATGTTCTTGATTATTGTATCAGTCTCTTTTTTCTTACATTATTTATTTATTTAACTTTATTGTACAATACAAGAAAAGTACAAATGGTGGACTTGATGCCATAAGGCATTCTCTACCAGCGCAACCTTAGGTCTTTTCATCTATTACTCCGAAAAATAGGTTAACTTTAATCATTGAACAGGTGAAACCTGGCTTAAAAAACTTATCTGTTAAAACAAAATTGTGTATTATGAAATAAATAATAACAATTTCATAAATATTAAAACATGGGGCTAAATTTAATTATTATTACATTTCTCGTAGGTATTCGTATATTTCGTATATAAGTACGACTATGTATAATGTATCTCGTTGCCAATCGCACTAGGTGACTAGATAGAGGATTGATACCACGTTGTACGGTGAGTTGAAAAAATCGTGCTTTTTGTAAAGTGATAGCGATTTACAAAAAACCACGCGGACTATCGGGCCTTGACCCAGGAAGGGCTATGAACGCTTCAAGTTGAATTCTTCATTAGCTATTCACTCCTACGTTAGATCACTGCACAATACGCTATCAATACTACACATTGAACAACGAAAATGAATAAATAATGAACAACGAAGCTTAAACGCATGCGGCCATCTTAAGTCACGAACCGGAAGCCTAGTCGATAATTCGCACAAATTATGATAATGTCAAATTGTCAATGTCAAGTGTCAATTGAGTAACGTCCACGACTACACCATATTTAAAACTAGCGACCCGCCCCGGCTCCGCACGGGTGCAATGCTGATAAATTATGCATGTATCATCATCATCATCACTACATACTCGTAGTATAAAACAAAGTCGCTTTCTCTGTCGCTATGTCCCTTTGTATGCTTAAAGCTTTAAAACTACGCAACGGATTTTCATGCGGTTTTTTTAATAGATAGAGTGATTCAAGAGGAAGGTTTATATGTATAATACATGCATAATTTATCAGCATTGCACCCGTGCGAAGCCAGGGCGGGTCGCTAGTTATACGTATAAACCTTCCTCTTGAAGCACTTTATCTCTTAAAAACCGCATCAAAATCCGTTGCGTAGTTGTAAAGATCTAAGCATACATTGTAATTAATAATAATCCCTTTTTCACAAAAAAATAACCGACTTCAATAAGCGAGATGGAACATACAATAACACTTATATGATTTTCTCATGGATGGCTTTGTCAGAACTGGACCAAAGTAGAATGGGACCACACGGAAAGCACCAGCTTTCAAATAAAAAAAGAATCATCAAAATCGGTTCACCCAGTCGAAAGTTCCGAGGTAACAAACAAAAAAAATACAGTCGAATTGAGAACCTCCTTTTTCTGAAGTCGGTTAAAAGTATAAATTACTTTAAAAAATATAGAACAACGAACTCGACAGCTCATCAATTAATTAATGGCGCAGATAATTTACTCGAAGAGAGGGCTTTGACCTGAAGCGCCGACGATATGAATTTTTCACATGACTACTTAGGATATAATTAAACTCTACATACATTGTATTGGTAACGGCTGTACGTTTACAATTTCAGCACCATTAACATGAGTTTACAGTACTCGCCAACGACTGCGTTAACGATTTGTATTGAGAATTGTAGTTCTACAAAGTAACCGCCAGGGGCACATGCACTATGCTATGAATGTATGTATGTATTTATTGTTTATTATATTTATGTATTTGTGACATATGCACCATCATCCTCCTAGCCTTTGTCCCATTTTTTTGAGAATGAATTCTCAATCGGGGTCGGCTACCTAAATCCCAAGATGTGGCGTAGGCACTAGTTTTTACGCAAGCGACTGCCATCTGACCTTCCAACCCAGAGGGGAAACTAGGCCTTATTGGGCTTAGGTGGTTTCCTCACGATGTTTTCCTTCACCGAAAAGACATATGCACTAATGTGTAATATTATTAATAATTATGAATAAATCGAGGACTTTACTTAATTTACAACAATGTTATTACTTAATTAAATTATTGTATTATTATTATTTTTTATATTGAATTGATATTTAGAATTTAAGTTACTGACATTGCGAATTATTAGTAAGTCTTGCGATGCCTAAGTATGTAAAAAATTTTTGCACCGCCTAATAACAAAATCTTTTTTTTTAAGTTCTCGACTCCCCAAAGGTTGTCTGGAAGAGATCGGTCTCTAGCGATAAGACCGCCTGTTGTTAACCTCTAATTGTACCTAATTTCTTGCATTGTATTTCTCCTGTATGTTTTATGAGGTGTGCAATAAAGTGCTTGTATTGTACGAGTAGGTATTGTATTATACAAATTATTTACGCAGTCGCTTGTGAGTACGTCACGTTAACTCATGGTAAGGTTACAGTTTCGATTTTAACTCTCAAAGGCGGTAAATTCGTGAAAAGGTATTAAGGCCCGAGCCGAAGGTACTTACAGTTTGAATTTTTCATTGATAATTTTTGTTTTTAAAACTACTTGAATTTGACAAAATTTATGCAATCAAAGCATGAAATAGGTAGCTATGTAACTATCTAGAATTCAGGGAAAAGTATTATTTACTTACTTCAAAAAGTTTGTTCAAATTATCAATATATACAAAAAACTAATTTTAAAAAGAGTAAGGCCTCTTAAGAGGCCTTATTCCTTATTTCGTATTTCTTATAATTTTTTTTTTTTTTATATTATGACAAATATATTGATAATTTCAACCAACTTTTTGAAGTGAATAATACCTACTATTCCCCGAGTTCTAGGTAGTAACATAGCTATTGGATGTTTTCATTGCGTGCAGTTGAAAATAAGTTAAAAAAACTAATTTTCCGCGTGAATTTTGTCAATTTCGAGTAGTTTTTGAAACAAAAATTATCAATGAAAAATTGTAACTGTAGGTTTCAAATATAGACCAATAAATCCCAATAGCCCTGTTCTAGGTAGTAACATCAATAATATGTTAAGAAATATGTTTGATCATAGAGAAAAATGTCTAAAACAATCAGCATTTTAAAAGGAATAAGGCCTCGCAACAAAGAATGTTTTATTCGATAAATTTTGAAATGAATTATTTATTTAGGTATTAAACAGTCACCTAATATTTTCAAATCCAGCTTGCCTACCTTTGCGTCTACAAAAAAGTCTAAAAGCAAAGAGATTTAATTACGGCAACACTGTTTGTCTAAATACAGGGTGTAGTACTATAACTGCTGATGTATTCTGTTTTTTTTGTGGCAATCAATCATTTCTAACTTTATTTTTTATCTTTTTACTTTAGAAACGTGATCGCCAACTCTATGATATTTGGCCCGATTTTTTGGTATTTTAATTTGCGCGCTGAACGGAATAACAAAAGTAAATAAAAACTATAAAAATATAATGTATAAACGGCTGAAAACGAAATTCCAACATTAACACGAAAAAATTACTCCACATCTACATAGTCAAATCGAATAAGTAGGTAGGTAATAGCAACTTATAAGTAACGATAAGAGCGAGCGCTTCCAAATACTATATACTTATTTAAACCTAATGACCTGCCAACACTCAATTCACACATTCAAGACATTCGGAATTCAAAAATAACCGGACTATTGTTAACGGACAAACAACTGAGCATCGATAACACTGACCCCAGATAGCTCGAGACGTATGGAGTGTTGAACTTGTGAACAGTGGGAGTATCTGTCGCTACGTTGGTGAGACAGGGTCGTATGTTGCATGAGGGTTGTGGTCAGATGAGTCTTTGTTTCAGTAAGCGCGTTATCGGACAGACGGTGTCTTGTCTAATGTATTGGATTAAACTTAGAACTACATGCTGACGTTGGTGAGACAGGGTCGTATCCACGTACGAGGGTTGCAGTACCCTTACCATGAGTCACAGACCACCCCCACTAGACGGAGCATGTAAGGCACATGTAAGGCGACCCGCGCGCACCAACGATATGGTACGGCAGAACATTAAAGTACCAACACGGCGGCCACCGTTTAGTTGCGTCCATGTTCATGAGGTCTCTCTACACCACTTAACACTACAATTTACCATGTTATTTATTTAATTTCTTTTTTCGTTGACGTACGCATGGATCATAAACAAGGACGCAACTAAACGGTGGCCGCCGTGTTGGTACTTTAATGTTCTGCCGTACCATATCGTTGGTGCGCGCGGGTCGCCTCACATGCTCCGTCTAGTGGGGGTTGGCGTAAAGGATTTGTATGGATATTTCATTGTAGTTCTGCAAAGTAACCGCTCGGGGGCGCTGTCCTATTCTCCATACAAACCGTTAACGCTGTCGCTAACGAGTACGCTGAAGTTAACCATACGTTAACTCATGGTAAATGGTACAGGAAATGAGTCAAGCCTTTGACAATGGCACCCGAAAGGTTATTGAAACTAGAAATAAAAATAGAATTGCTTTTAGAAAGTTTCTAGTTCGTGAAGTATGCAAAAAAAAATAAGCCAATGTATTCATTTTTTTAACTAGCAACCTGAATTCATTTTTAGGGTTCCGTACCCAAAGGGTAAAAAGTTAAAAACGGGACCCTATTACTGAGACTTCGCTGTCCGTCCGTCCGTCCGTCTGTCCGTCTGTCACCAGGCTGTATCTCAAGAAAGGTGATAGCTAGACAGTTGAAATTTTCACAGACGATGTATTTCTATTGCCGCTATAACAACATATACTAAAAATAAAATAAAATAAATATTAAAGGGGGGCTCCCATACAACAAACTTGTTATAGATTATGGTACGGAACCCTTCATGCGCAAGTCGGACTCGCATTTGCCCAATTTTTAAATAAGCCTTTCCATCTTTAACAAATATTTGAAAATTTCTCTAATGTCAAAGGAATATATTAAACAACAAAAATGCATGACCTGAACCAGAAATCAAGAAATCAACATTGTACCTGACTAGTTTAAGGGACAATCCTAATAAGCAAGCATATCAAAATTATCAAACGTACATAAAATCATTGTGGAAAGTATATATTCTTGAAATTTCCATTATATATATGTTGTTTTTCCTTATTCATTACTTGAAATAGAATATTATTATATTATAAGTACACTTTTCATATTTTCTTCGAGAACCACGTATAGGGCTTAAGACAGGTACTTACTTTTATTAGGTTAAGCCCATATTATAATATTAATGCAAAACTTAAGTACCATTTAAGAAATAGATACTGACTTTTCATCTCATCAGTGGTCTCTTGTGAAAAGCCGGTAGACTGAACAAGTAAAAGTGCCCTTGTGGCTTCCAGAATAAAGTTCATATTTTCATTTCACTCTTACATTTTTCTCTATGATGAAACATTTTTCTTAACACATTATTGATGTTACTATCTAGAACAGGACTATTTGGATTTATTGGTATATATTTGAAACCTAAAGTTTGAATTTACCATTGATAATTTTTGTTTCAAAAATTACTTGAAATTGTAGAAATTCACGTGGAAAATTAGTTTTTTCAACTTACTTTTACTACACGCAATGAAAGCATGAAATAGCTATGTTACTACCTAGAACTCGGGGAAATGTTATTATTCACTTCAAAAAGTTGGTTAAATTATCAATATATTCGTCATAATATGTTTTTTTTAAGGGACCTCTTAAATCCTTGTGAGTATGTAAAAACTCTGTCACGTCCAAAATCCCCGGTCACGTGACACTCTTTGTTCATTTACGACAATTAATCTATGATTCACGAGCGCGTCATACGAACGAATATGCTAAGAGGCAGCGACGAGTTTCTTGATAATTATTTCAGGCGGCTAATTTTAGATTCCAACAGTTACGCGAGTTCGAAGGTACCGTTCTGTATAAGTATTATTGTTGTAAAGAAAGTGTGCAGACAGCTTATGTATTTACATGTGGCGTTTTCAGGCAAAGGGTACGTCATTTACTATAAGGACGCGTTGCGTTGTTAGGTTATTAGTGTGGCTGATGCAAACGTTTTTATGAAAAAATTACTTACTGTTGAGTTTCTTTCGGCTTTCTTCTCAACAGCGGTCTCCTCTTGGGAAATGCCGGTAGCTTCACAATCTGACTCGTAAAAGTGCCCTTGTGGCCTACCTACTTACTGAATAAGTTATTTCATTGCATTCCTAATAAATTTCGTTCTTATGATAAGCGACAAAGTGGGCCTTTTAGTTAAAAACGTCACTATGTAAGTAGTAAATTGAAAGTTTTTTTATTACGATTTACTCATGGCTTCGAGTAACAGTACCTACCGTTCTTCAATCGGCAAAACGGAATCCTTATAGGATTACTAAGTAGTCCATCTGTCTGTCTGTTCGACTCGCACTTTACCAGTTTTTTTATGATTCATCAGCATGTCATGCTTACGCCTAAGCTAAGAGCCAGCGTCGTGTTTCTTGGTAATTATTTCAGACGCCTTACTTTAGATCCCACAACCAATGAGGCGAGGTCAGAGGTCTCGTTCTGAATGAGCAGTTTATGAAGTAAATTGAGAGGTCTTCTTAATGTTAAATACAGTTTTTATTATTAGGACTAGGTCGATTTGTGTGAGATTGTCCCTTAATATTTATTTATTATTTATTCATTTTGATGTTTACTCTATTTCCAGGGTTCGTAAATTGCGAGCAAAATTCATAGAAGTGTCAGCCATTTCAATAACTTTCGCATCTGATGATCCCTGCTCTATCTATCGCTATCTTATCTTGAAATACTTAAAGCTTTATTATAATACCTATATCATTAACCTAAACTTTCCTTATAATAATACGTATTTTATTCATCACTACATAGTATAAAACCAAGTCGCTGCCTGCTGTCTGTCTGTCTGTATGTCCCTATGTAAGTATTCTTAGATTTTTAAAACTACGCAACGGATTTTGATGCGGTTTTTTTAATAGATAGAGTGATTCGAGAGAAACAAGAATATTATTGAATTATCCAATAAGAATCTGATTGGTAATTTTTACCAAAACTTTTTAAATAGTTTAAACTTTACGGCTTATTTTATACTGGATCTTCAACTTCTACGACTGAACAATATAATATTATAAACCGTTTCGTTAGAGCATACTAATTTGAAGTACCTAATGAGTTTTATGATAACTATCTTTTCCACAAAGACCGGCAATTTTATCACCTTCTCTTTGACTATAAATATTATTCATAACAATTAATATATCTGTTTTTCTTAAAACTGGACTTTGTTTTGTTGCAGAATACATATATTTACTTAGTTATAAGTGATATAAGTAGGTACTTGATGGATTGGTAAGACAAATTCACAGAAGGATAAGTTTAGTTGGTATTTACTTATATTTTCCTTATTTCGTTATATTAGTGCAGCATAAAACTCAATCCATACAGTAAGTAACAAGTATACTTAACCGAAGAACCGAGAATTAAAAGCATGCCCTAATTTTGCGTGTACAGTCTTAAAAATGCCTAATTTGTGTACGGTCTGTATCATAAATAGCGGTCAATTTTTCTACTGGCATATGTCAATTTGCATACTAAAATTGACAGCTATTTTTAATGCTGACGGTACACTCAGAACGACTATTTCCAACGCTACGCGAAAACATAACAAACAATGACTAACTATGTTTCATACTACGTAAAACTAATACTATACAACTAGCTACTGCCTAAAGCAGTACCTATAATTATTTATTAAAGCGGTAACGTCTGCTAGCATAAACCAAATGTTTATATTATTAAAGCGAAACATTTAAAAACGTCTCCACGCCAGGCCCTGAAAGCCATAGAGATGTCGTGGGTTCAATCCCGCTCAAAGCATATTTATTTTTCATTTTCGCTTTTAAATAAAGTACTTATATTCAGACGTCTTTCTTGAAATCGACTAAAAACTACAGTAGTTAAAAATATTATTAATAGTCCACTAATCGTTTCATTGACGATTGTTTATAATAATAAATAGGTACAGAATATAACAGCTTCACAAAAAACTGCATTAAAAATTAAACGAGGTTGACGAGGATAAAATAGCCTATTCACAAATAATTTATTAGCTAAAAATAATAAAAAATTCTGTGATAAGAGCATCTTCAATAAGATTGAGAGGTAAGACAACACATATCAAAGCATAACCCTCGATTGTGAAGATGGCGCAGGAATCTTCTAAATGACTAATATGAGTAAACTTTAATATATTAAAATATTAATCTCATACCTATTAACTTTAAACCGCTTATATATAAGATATGTTATTGTATACTTAGGTAATATCTGAATAAATACTCGTTCCTCCAATAATAACAATATTTACAGAACACTCACACAAAAACAAAATCCCTTACCGCCAAAACAAGATATCCGTTAGCAACACCACTGCTTAACGTCAAACACCACTTGAACGTCCGCCGCGTTCTTATTTCAAATTTGAACTGCAAAAAAACATGGCGTCTCGGGACGCGAGCGCACAGCCGACTCTGCCCTAACGAACGTTGATTAGCTTTAAATAGTGGTGCCCACATTATCTACTTGTTGAATGAATGCAAGCGGGGCGGGGTATGGAAGGACTGGGACACATTATCAGGATTCCGATGCTTAGGATTAATTAAAAAATATTAAAAAAATATATATTATTCAAATAAAAAACAACAAGTTATATGACTATTGTAAGTATTTAGCATCGGAACCAATAATTAAGAGATTTCTAGAAATTCTCGTTGTTATAATAAAATTAGAAGTATTCGTTAAATCTCGTTCATTTATAATTTTAACGTTTTTCAGGCATAATAAAATTTAGCTCTACAATGATACTTTTTAACCAGAGCAAAACAACTATAGCATAATAATAATACCTGGGAAAGTTACTGAAAATCTGAAAACAAAAAAATATATATATTCGTAAAATGTTGAAATAGGCAGTGAAAATCCTTGAATAGATAATGTTTTAGGGACATTCTAACAGTAAAAACATAAGTTTTAGCTCCTTAATAGGTACTAAAAGGCAAAAAATACGATGGTATTTTGGACGTTACAAATCTAGGTAGCTTAACTTTCAGTGTTAAATAGGAGGCGGAAGTTTCCTGAACGGATCGGCGGACATTGCATCTTTGAAATGTAATACAAAACTTAAGAGGCCTTCCATTTAAAATGCTGATTGTTTTAGACATTTTTCTCTATGATCAAACATGTTTGTGAACATATTATTGATGTTACTACCTTGAACATGGCCTATTGGGTTTTATTGGTACACACAAAAGTCACGCGGAAAATTCGTTTTTTAACTTATTTTCGACTGCACGCAATGAAAGCATGAAATAGCTATGTTACTACCTAGAACTTGGGGAAAATTCACTTCAAAAAGTTGGTTGAAATAAGCAATATATTTGTCATAATATTAAAAAAAATTAAAAGGAATAAGGCCTGTTAAGGACGATACATAAATGTCTAAACATTTTTTAATGATTGTTAATTGTTCCGGCCCTTCATCTCGCTTGCTAAAATCGCAAAGGAGGGAACTAGCCAGTAGAAAGTTATACAGTATCAGAGGTCCTATTCCAGAAACTCCATGGGAATGGGAGCTTGGGGTTTCGCCACGCCCCCGTTCTACGCGAAAGAAACCGGGCACTTTAAATCTTACGCTTAAGGTCCTAAAATTGTCTAGACTGTAGAATTGAAATGAGATTACCTGGGATCAAGAAGAGTTCGGGATCTGTTCTCCTCCGCGACAACCCCGCTTTTGGATTTGCACCTTTATCTATTTCATCCATTATTTATCTGCGATTACGGGAGACATGTAAATGGCCAGTCAGGTCAAGATGGCAGGAAACAGTTTCATGAGGGTGCCTCGGCGTTGTCGTGATCCATGGGTGAGACCCATATTATGTCCAACGCTGCATCTATTGACTGCATCTATTACAGTAAAACGTACCTCAAGGAAAACTAAATATATAGATCTGTATACATAAGGATAATTTGACTCCTATTGATAAATAATTCAAAGTGATCTGTGATGAATTATATTTCAATGTCTCAATCAAACTGACACCAAATGCGCGCTTCGTTAAATGTTAACGGTAAACTTTACTGTCACTGGGGGCAATAACGCATATAATAAATGCTAATGTAGATACTGGAAACAGAATGAGCCTTAATCCTCTTGTTTTGACTTTGTATTGTTTAGCATATTTCTTAAATATTGATAAACATCATTATTATTAATTTACTCGTTCTCCAGCTTATTAAGATAAGCTCATTAGGTAGCGTCACAATTAAGATACACTCTACTCCTAATAACATATTTAATTACAACTAATGTGTTTTTGTAAAAATATCAAAAACAAGCGTTGTGTTTTGTTTAATCTCCGAGAACTATATTTTTGCCGAATTGTAACTCTGTAAATTAAACTACCAATTTACGAGTAGCAGTACAAATGGGTCAGTATGGCAAAGTTTGATACTATGAAAGTCTTCTTGCATGCGTCCAAAAAAGATTCTATAAAAATACATATATATTTTATACAGTGGTGCTACGATATTACTATTGGACTGTTTAAATATACACGTTGAAAACATAATTTACGTTAATACTAATTTTATATTTTCCCTTTTAATGCTTCGTACGTAAGTCAGGTACCTTTTAATGCTACGTTATCACAAGCGTACGCATAAGCGGGCGCGGGTAGATAATGTAAACAAATCCTTAACACATATTAAAGCTCTCTTTATGGGTTGGTCTGGGACTGTCTAGAACAAAATTTTACTACATTTGATTTTTGCCTTGGAGCTTAAAGCGACTACTGCATAAGGGGTCGAACACTCGAATCTACTAAAACACAAATCGACTAGTACCGAAAAAACCTAGAACACATTTTGCCTACTGTTGTATTTTGCTGTTGAATGTACAGGCGAGGTGAAAAATAAAGACACAGCACTGTCATAAATTATAGATATATTATGTTAATTTCTTTGGTGATGACGGCTGGCGCAGTTTGTAGTGCGCCTGCCTACTGAGCTGGCGGTCCTAGGTTCAAATCCTGGCCAGGGCAAATATTTATTTATTATATAAACTTTATTGCACACAATAACTAGAAAAGTAAAAATTGGGCAAGTGCGAGTCCGACTCGCGCATGAAGGGTTCCGTATCATCATAATCTATAACAAGTTTGTTGTATGGGAGCCCCCCTTAAATATCTATTTTATTTTAATTTTAGTATTTGCTGTTATAGCGGCAATAGAAATACATCATCTGTGAAAATTTCAACTATCTAGCTATCACCGTTCTTGAGATACAGCCTGGTGACAGACGGACGGACGGACGGACGGATGGACAGCCAAGTCTCAGTAATAGGGTCCCGTTTTTACCCTTTGGGTACGGAACCCTAAAAAGTACAAATGGCGGACTTAGTGTCATAAGGCCTTCTCTACCAGTCAACCATAGGGCCAAACAGAAACTAGCAGCTGGTGCAGGATCATAAAAAGCCGTCGCTAAAAACATAAAACGATTATAGTCAATAAGTTTGATATATATATATTAACAATATACATACATACACACATATGCATTACAACACATGTACATAAATACAAAAATATATATATGTACATGTGTAAAATATTATATAGACAACAAATCTTGAAATTCTTTGGAGAGATGTTTGCGCACCATGCGCTTGAACGAGAATTTGCTCTGAGCCTTCCTAATGGAGAGAGGGAGATCGTGTGTGGAAATATGTGTGTGATGAACTCGAATATTTGTTCCTGGGTCATGGATGTTATCTATATGTATTTATATAATACCTATTTATGTATATCGTCGTCTAATACCCACAAGATTTGCTTAGTTTGGGACTGGGGCGATTTGTATAAGATTGTCCCATAATATTTGTTTATTTTATTTTATTTATTATTTATAAGGACAGCATTAAATGAAAATAAAAAAGAATTCACGCCGTCACTTAAATAACTTAAAAAGAATCTTCACGATATGAAAACAAATTCGGTATTTCATTTCATCTCTCTTTTTATGTATTAACAATATACCTACATAACAATAAAGTACCCGATCATATGAAAAAAAAAGAGAACGACGTAACATTAGACATAGGATTTTTTTTTGATAATTGACAACATTTTATATTTTTAAAACTACACTTTTATTACTTTTCTGCATTCCAGTTGGAAAAAGGACTTAATCACTGTTTTTAGATTTTTCCTGAGATTAGTAATCATTTTATTATTTATTTATTAAGATTTGGTAATTCTAAATGTAGTTACTCCAAAACTATGACATATAGAAAGTTTACTTTAGTCTAGTGTCAACGTAATTAAAAAAAAATCGTCCGACTCGCGCATGTAGGGTTCCGTACTATAAAACAAGTTTGTTGTATGGGAGCCCCCTTAAATATTTATTTTATTTTATTTGTTGTTATAGCGGCAAGAGAAATACATCATCTGTGAAAATTTCAACTGTCTAGCTATCACCTTTCTTGAGATACAGCCTGGTGACAGGCGGACGGACGGACGGACAGCGAAGTCTCAGTAATAGGGTCCCGTTTTTACCCTTTGGGTAGGGAACCCTAAAAAAACTAAAGACGTTGAGCTTGACATTGACATTTTTTTTTTCGCGGATAGCTCGAACGCTACAACTCTATGAAGGCATTGTTTTCGTATATTTCTGTTATTTTATGTAAGTATTTAATTATACATATTTCTTTCCACACGGAAAATAAATTCCAATATTTTACTATCTCTGTAATAATTTTCACCTGTTAGAAATATAAAATGTTGTCAATTATTCATGAATACTGTGACCTACTGTGAAATTTTACCTGATTCATAGACTAATTTCTTACTATAAATTATTGTTGATTATTTTACTCTAAGTAATTATAAATTGTTAACGTTATTTAAATTTTATGTTGTATTTTATTGGATGGGGTATTCCTTTTATGACCTTTTTTTTTAAATATTGTATTTTAGGTTATTTAGAGTAAGGTTTTATAAATTTTTTTTATGTTTGTTTTAACTTTTAGATTTAATTATGTAGATTGAGTTATGTAATTAAATTGTTACCTTTTATTGATTGATTATTTGAAATGTACATCGTAATTTCATTGAAGAATTGAAATTACTATTTTTATTAAAGACGTCAAAATTATCATTATTTTTCTGTACATACGGTAAAATAAACACGAAGAGGATTAATAAGAGTTTTTCTATAATGGACTATTGTACTTATCTGTGAAGCGATATTGTTTTTCTTTATTAGCTCATCACATAGTACTTGACTAAAACAGACATGTAAACATAAACGATACATAAACAATATCACTTCACAGATAAGTACAATAGTCCATTATGGAAAAACTCTTGTTAATCCTCTTTGTGTTTATTTTACCGTATGTACAGAAAAATAATGATAATTTTGACGTCGCGTCATTAATACGAGTATGTTATGTTTATGTACTGCGGTTGAAAAAACTGCAAAATGAAGGAAAATAAGTTATTAACACAAATTATAACGGGTCTAACGCGATATTTCTTATTTACCTTCATAATCTTACGTTCCGGCGTGATTATGAAGGTAAATAAGAAATATCGCAATAGACCAGTTATAATTTGTGTTAATTATGTGTACAAACCGCGAGAGTATAAAGTGTCATAAATAAGTTATTGTTTAAAAGCTATAAAAGACATAAAAAGAGAGTTAAAATGAAGTACCGAATTTGTTTTAATGTCGTGAAGATTATTTAAGTGACGGGGTGTCATTTTTTATTTTATTTTCATTTAATGCTGTCCCGAAAATTAGTTGGTCCGAAATTAAGTTCACATACTATTATCATGACCGATTTATTTGGCATATTATTGATTGCCCGAAACGAAAGCCAGCAAAATAGGTCGGGTCCGATTAGTACTGTGACCCTTAAAGAACCGAAATCCTGCCAGAAAGGTGGGTTAGGTTAGATCGTGGGTTAGATCAGAACTGCGACCCTCACAGAACCGAAATCCTGCCAGAAACGTGGATTATGGCTATTAATAGCCTAGCAGGCGTTGGTCCGTTGGCCAGAGATAGTGGCGCTACGAACAGCTTTCATATGGCAATGTGTATAAATAAATAAATATCAAACAATCGTTTTCATCACACAAATATTTGCCCTGGCCTGGCGTTCATTTGAATCACCGCGGTGTCAATTCACGGGCTAATTCAATTAAATTCAATTACCAAGAATAACGGGCCCGCTTCCGGCGGAAGTACCGGCTTAATAAGGATGTTCCGTTTTAGTAAATCCTTAAAATCTATTTATTTTAAGTCGAGGCTAATTTAAACAAAAACGGTTAGGATAAACTGGGACTGTAGAAAAAAGTGGTAAGCAACATTTTTATTAGGGTTCCGTACCCAAAAAGTAAAAACGGGACCCTATTACTGAGACATCGCTGTCCGTCCGTCCGTCCGTCTGTCACCAGGCTGTATCTCAAGAACAGTGATAGCTACACAGTTGAAATTTTCACAGATGATGTATTTCTATTGCCGCTATAACAACAAATACTAAAAATAAAATAAAATAAATATTTAAGGGGGGCTCCCATACAACCAACTTGTTATAGATTATGTTTATCTGGGGGCACGGTAGTGCCCCCGCCAAGACGAAAAAAAAAAGAGGTGGGGCACTACCTACCTTTTCTCGAACCGTTTCGTCTCATTTTCAAACCCTCATAGCTTCGTCCCAGTTAATACCAGAGCGCCCAAATTCACACGTTAAGAAGCAAATAGGGAACATATGAAATGAACTAAATTTAATTGATTTAGCTTTTATACTTTAGGTTTTATTGGTACCTAAAATACGCCGATTTTGCCACTCACTTACCTATACACTGACGTATCAAAACCTCTGGGGTACTTCCCGATGGCCTAGAAAGCTGAAAATTGGTATGTAAGCTAGTATTAGTACACAAACAACAAAATAATTCTTAAACTTGGAAGATTTACCCCCCAACCCCTAAAACTAGGGGATGGAAGTTTGTATGAGACTTCTGCAAATTTTGATACTAGAGGTCTGAAAATTAATATAGGGACTCCTTGTTATAAATAATAAAATACATATTCTAGGATTTTTAGAAAATCAACCCCCACCCTTTAAATAAGGGGATGGAAGTTTGTATGGGTTTCCCATAATAGGCGATAAAAGTGTCTATTTAAATGGCTAAACGTAAGTATTTCTTAAATACATAATTATTAATACTTCAATATCTACACTTTGACTTCGTATTTTAAATATTTCTTTATATACCTGCAAAATGCAATAATAAATGCAGCGCAATTAACACGCGCAATTTTATGTTTTTGATTGTTAAATTAATGATTTTTACATCCATCTTAAGGAGATTTAAGCGTAAGATGAATGCGCAAGAGGAATCACCTTACAAAAAGAAATGAGATCCCACCAAAAACATTTCATGTAAAATTGGCGGCCAAGACTCACATGCTCATGACGCTTTCGCTGTAAAAAGTTATCAGATCCCAGGAAAAGCCAAGCCCCTAAGCCCTGACTTTACTAACCCTACACCTTGGTTTCAAAAGTATGGCTTGGCCGTTTCATAGTACCGTAAATATACACGGTGATTTTTAATCGGTGATCAGGAGTAGAAAATTATTAATATCCAGCTAAAATTAATCTTAATAGGCGAGGTCTCGCGCAATTACTTCAATATTTAATCAATTAAAAGTTGAAACATAATTAAAACTAATAACCACTAGATACATGGTCATCCTACATAAATTATGGAAGTACGATACCTACGTCAAGTTTCATCGCTTTGGCGGGAAATTTTACGAAATTTTCTACTACTTACTTTGATTATGTAATGACAATGGCTTCCGGTTCGTGACTTAAGATGGCCGCATGCGTTTAAGTTTCGCTCTTCATTATTTATTCATTTTTGTTGTTCAATGTGTAGTATTGATAGCGTATTGTGCAGTGATCTAACGTATGAGTGAATAGCTAATGAAGAATTCAACTTGAAGCGTTCATAGCCCTTCCTGGGTCAAGGCCCGATAGTCCGTGTGGTTTTTTGTAAATCGCTATCACTTTACAAAAAGCTCAAGTCACCGTACAACGTTCTTACAACCTTGACATTGGCAAAATTGTTCCAATGGACAGACGCCATTTTTTTTTTTATATAAAAATAGAATAGAATGTAATGACAATGACAAGTTATTACTCATAAATACTTCATTGCCATTAAATTATTAAAAAGGTTGTAAGCTTACACATACAGATTAGTTGGGTGACAAGGAATTTAAAACAAAATTGGTTTCAAAATAAAAATTATCATAGAAAATTAAAAAGTTTGTTTTGATGTAATTACGACTTCAACGTGACCGCCGTCATTTACTGAGTTATAAAAGTTGGTACCTGATCACCAATTAAAAATCATCGTGTATAAACCGTAAAGGGCCAAACGGTCCGTTGGACTTATTTACGGTACTATGAAACGGCCAAGCCATACTTTTGAAACCAAGGTGTAGGGTTAGTAAAGTCAGGGCTTAGGGGCTTGGCTTTTCCTGGGATCTGATAACTTTTTACAGCGAAAGCGTCATGAGCATGTGAGTCTTGGCCGCCAATTTTACATGAAATGTTTTTGGTGGGTACATAATTATATATATATAGGTACGGAACCCTTCATGCGCGAGTCGGACTCGCACTTGCCCAATTTTTTTATTAAGACCACACTGCTGCTCAAAAACGGTGACGGTGCGTTTACGTAGAGACGTGTGCTGCTTAACCCTTTGAACGCCAAGCGGTAAAGCAATGCACCGTGTCCCTGACACCCAGAGGTCGGAATTATCGTAGCATTTTTGAGCTGTCATAGGCACTTCTCATTTATCGACTACTGATATTCATAATTATATCGATAAATTATAAAACACAACATATTAAACCATATTAAAAGTAGAGGTAAATAACAGGCAGTCTTACCGCTACAGAACAATATCTTCTAGATAACATTAAAAAACAATAAATTATTATAATTTAAATTCTATTTATAATTTCCTAGAAATGAGATCGCTCAATAGCGATAAGACTGCATGTTGTTCTGGGGGCATGGTAGTGCCCCCGCCAAGACGAGCAAAAAAGAAGCGGGGCACTACCTACCTTTTCTCGAACCGTTTCGTCTAATTTTCAAACCCTCATAGCTTTGGCCCAGTTAACACCAGAGCGCCCAAATTCACAGGTTAAGATGCTGTTAGGAAACATATAAAATGTACCTAATTTCATTGATCTAGCTTTTATACTTTTGGTTTTATTGGTACCTAAAATACGCCGATTTTGCCACTCACTCACTGACCTCTCGGGTACTTCCCGATGACCTAGAAAGTAGTATTAGTACACTTACAATAGAATAATTCTGAAACTTGGAACTTTTACCCCCCAACCCCTTAAACTAGGGGATGAAAGTTTGTATGAGACTTTCGCAAATTTTGATACTAGAGGTCTGAAAATTTATACCTATTGGGCTCATTGTTATAAATAAAATACACATACTAGGATTTTTGTAAAATCACCCCCCACCCATAAAATAAGGGGATGAAAGTTTGTATGGGCTTTCCATAATGGGGGATAAAAGTGTACATATATGGGGCTAAACGTAAGTATTTCTTAAATACACAATTATTATTACTACTTACTTAGAAACACTTCAGCACAAAAAAAAAAACCTATAAATTAAAAATTACCTTACAAAAAGAAATGAGATCCCACCAAAAACATTTCATGTAAAATTGGCGGCCAAGACTCACATGCTAATAACGCTTTTGCTATTATTACTTCTTACTTAGAGACGCTAAGGCCCAAATAAATGAAAAAAAAAACTGAACCTTACAAAAAGAAATGAGATCCCACAAAAAACATTTCATGTAACATTGGCGGCCAAGACTCACATGCTCATAACGCTTTCGCTGTAAAAAAGTTGTCAGATCCCTCGAAAAGCCAAGCCCCTAAGCCCTGAGTTTAATAATGCTACACCTTGGCTTCAAAAGTATGGCTTGACCGTTTCATAAAGTACCGTAAATAAGTCTAACGGACTGTCCGGCCTATATGGTAAGTAATTAAGTTTATATTATATTTTATCATGAAGATATAAACTTAATTTCTTGATACCGTCGGACTCGCACTTGCCTAATTTTTTTCTATACATGACTAGAACAGTGAGTCAAACTTAGTGTGGGAGTATAACCCGCTATTGGGATTATCTCCACGCCACAAGAGTGATTCTGGGCATCCGTATAAGGCTGAAAAAAAAAATCTCATCCTTGTTATTTATTTAAAGCTTCAAAAAACAAGTCTTTTTTTCTAGGAATAAGGGGGGTCATTTCTACAACGGTTTTTTTTTATCTCATTGCAGGCCGCAGAATCATTTGAAGACCCCTGCGCCGCGTGATCTCACGTTAAGTGAGCATTTCCTCGTTGCCTTTGTGATTCCATCGCCCGCTCTGGAACATTCCAGGCATTTACAAATTCATAAAGAATATATGCTTTATTCAATAAATAAAACTGGCCAAGTGCGAGTCAGACTTGCGCACGATGGGTTCCGTACCAACAAATATATACTTACTAGCTGCGCCATTCCACGGGTACACTACATTTTTGGGGATAAAAAGTAGCCTTTGTGTTAATCCAGGGTGTCAGCTACCTTCATAACAAAATTTATCAAAATTGGTCCAGCCGTTTGAGTGTTAAGAAGAAACAGACATACACATAACACACTTACAACCTTTTGCCTTCTTTATAATATTAGTGAGATTTTAATTTTTAACGATACAGGAAATCTCTTTGACAGGTAAATGATTAAAGCTTTCACAAAATGGCTATTACAGCCTAGCATCAAGCGTCGGTCCGACCCAGGGATATACAGCTTTAATATGGCATTAAATTAAAGTGTAAGTATTACGTCATATATTTGCTTTATTAAACGTCAATAGCTATTTGTCAAGGATTTAATTATCAGTAAACAAATTCAAAACATTGTTTACCGGAATGCTGCTCAATACTTCGTTCTTGTTGCGAAAAAAACTTGACTTTTATCACTGTAGATAGTTTTGGCTTTATTCTGCAAAAAATACTTGAAGTTTGCGGAATATTTAATCCTGTTTCCTCTTTGTGTACATCAGTGACATTTTCACGGACTTTCAACGTCATTTACCAAAAATTTGCCGTCGCTAATTAAATAAATTGGTATCACTAAAAATCCGCAATATGGCGCGGGTTGTAAGACCCCCTTTGGGCTATACTTTAGTTGGATAACAATTACCTAATATTTATGTTAAATTAACTTCAAAAAATGAAAAGCATTTTTGACTTGCACTTGGCCAATTTTTTTATTTTTAGCGTTTTTTTTTAAATAATCTAGAGTTACGTCTTATTTTAATAAAAAAAATGCATTATTTCCACACAAATGTGTTACAATGGAGCGTAACTTACGCTGTAAATGGAAAAGGACAAAATGGGACACTTTGAGGAGTGTCTTTTGAAAATGGGCATATTTTTGTATGAATTTTAATATGTATTTTAGACGACGCGGTTGGCTCAGTTTGTAAGCACTTGCCTACTGAGCCGGCGGTCCCGGGTTCAAATCCTGGCCAGAGCAAATATTTGTGTGATAAACTCGAATATTTTTGCTTGGGTCATGGTTGTTCTATGTATTTAAGTATATATTTATATCGTCGTCTAGTATACCCATAACACAAGCCTTCTTGAGCTTAATTTGGGACTAGATCGATTTGTGTGAGGTTGTCTGATATTTATTTATTTATTTTATAGAGAAATAAGCACTTTTGAAAACACTCCTCCTTTGTTCTCATATTAAATAAATAAATAAATATTAAGGGACAATCATACACAAATCGACCTAGTCCCAAACTAAGCAAAGCTTGTACTATGGGTACTAGACGACGATATACATAATATATAAATACATATATAGATAACATCCATGACCCAAGAACAAATATTTGCCCCGGCCGGGATTCGAACCCGGGACCGCCGACTCAGTAGGCAGGTGTCTACAAACCGAGCCAAACGCGTCGTCAAAAATATTAGAATCAACAGTGCCCGGGTTTAGTCTGAATAATCTAAATTTTCTCTAAATGCAAAAAAAAAATATGCGCACACGGATACAACATAAACAAAAAAAATATACTTTAGAAAACTTATTAACAAGAATGATTAATTTTAAAATGTTTCCCCGATGATTAATATTTTCGTGTGAATAATAAACAGTTATTTTCAAATGAATATTATTTTGTCTGACAATTTTCCTGATACCTAAAGCCGCAAATATACCTACGCAATGAAAACGAAATGACACTCAGACGTCATCTGACAGTCGGGATTTGCCTCATGATTCAACAACAGATTTTTCTCGGTTTTTTAAACTCCAAATATTATTCCTACCTAGTAACGTATCTTTAATTTACAGGCTACAGTTGTTTTTTTTTATTTGTATAATAATTCCTTTCGAATGGCATCCGTTAAGAATAAAGAAATACTTAAATATTAATAGTAATTAACTGCTGATTATGGTTATGGGGCAAAGTGGGGTAAAGTGGACAAGGCTAAAATAAAACCAATCTAACTTAATACTATATATTGACTACATAATAATAGTTTTACCTATATACTTCCACATCTTATGCAAAATAAAGCAATAACCTTTAAAAAAATACAAAATACATTAAATCGAATCCATACTTTGACATCCTGACGTCTCGGATTTAATTTTATTAAAATCGTAGGTAATTATCGCAGATATTGATCAAAATAATTATTCGAATATTAAAGAGTTTAGTGCTTGTATTTTAATTAAATTACCTTTATTAACTTTAAGCTCCAACAACGGAGATATCTTCAGTAGAAAATTAGAGACGACAATCTGATTTTCAATAACTGGATGAAAAAAGACAATAAGTTATAGGTACTTATTTGTAAACAACCATTCTGTCCTAAATAAATGTTTTTATTTTAATACTCGAATGTAATTGCAGATATGTACATAATAATAAAACACTATGAATTATAAACCAAAATTAAATAGGTACATGACTCTAAAATAGTAAACAAAACCAAACACAATCAGTTTGCTTTTAATCCCTTTAATGAGTCATTAGGCCCGTGCGAAACTTATCACAAGTAAACAGAGACATTAGGAACTTGATCAACACTAAACATAGTTACAATTGTAAACAATCATTAAGTAATAAACCCTCAAATGCAGAACTTTTGTATAAAATCGTTGGTAGCCTCAAACAGATCATCATTCAGTAATACAGTAGTGTGAGATACACTGTGATAATATCAACCTAGTAGCTTACTGACGTTGTGCGATATATCAATAACATAGTTTAAAATTGTTGCAAACTTAAGTAGATTCGTATGGCTTTGTATCATATCAAAAGCCACGCTTTTCTGCTTGCATTTGCGTCAAATATACAACTTCAAGTTCCAGCGGAAAGTCGAAATTTTTGGAGTAGATTTAAGTAGATTTTGTCTGGCTTTTACATAAATAAAGCCCTTCAAGTTCTACTGACATCTATTGCAAATGCTATCATCAGTCATTCATCATTTTTATTTTGATTTAAATGTGTATTTGGCATGGGTTTAAGTAGATTCTGTCCGGCTTGTATTTTATCGAAGCCGAACATTTTCTGCTTATATTTGTGTCAAAACATACCATCATTTACTTCTGCAGAAATTTTATCACCAATACCTATACCAATTATTTGGGTGATATTTTGAACATAGTTATCAATTTTAAGTACGTTTTGACCGGCTGTTCTTTTATTCAGCCCTTCATTACTTGCTTAAATCGATTACTTTGAATGTAGGTATACGAAGACTCAACTCATCTTATCTTATTTTGACGCATATTTGTTTCATTTTCGTGTTGTTTTGTTTCTATGATACTTTGACAATGTTACTTAGGAATATTAACTGTTTTCTATTTTTGACATTATTAACATCAAATGGCTGCAAATATTTTTTCGTATTTTACACGACACTTGCATTTTTAGTTTAATTAAATTCAATATGTAATGTTCAGGTAAAATGAGCACGGTGACCGTAACAAATACGTAATATCATTAGTTATTTTTATACTTGCTAATTTACTCAAATGTTTTTCGCTAAAAACTTTAAAAAAAAACCTTTCTAACTTGACTGAACTTATGGCCTATATGCGCAAAATGTATCTGTTTTGCTCACTGTGATCATTTTACCTGGCTTTCCTCATTACAAAAAAAAATTATAATTTAGCTATAATTTGTTAGTAAAAATTACGACACAGTACTATTAAAATATAGCTTAGATCTCCGCTAAGTATCCCATTTTGTCATTATATGTATGTACTTGCTATGTTTTTTTATGACTTGCTTTCCATTGCACATCTTTTTAAATTCAAGGCATGTGAATAAGTATAAAATGTACATAGATACCAGTATTTAAATAAATGTTAATAAACAGGTAATCGTGTAGACGGAACTAGACATCCCATTTATATATCTCTTTTTTTTTTTTATTATTTACGAAATGCATCTTTAATTATACCTACTGTTAAAAAAATATAAAGGCCACGTAAATAATAAATACAAAATAACTTAAAAAAGGAACAATGATTATTTTTTGGGATTTGAAATGATTCTAAAGGGTCCGAAATGTTTCATATAATGTCAGATAAACTAACATACACTTGATATACAATCGATTGATATAAAGTTGTTTCATATAATATAACGTTTCATATAATGGTTTCTCCTATATTTTGCTTTTCTCTAATTATCGATTGATATAAAAGGCTAAATGACATAATTGACAATATACATAATTATACTTTCGTATAACATATTTATCACATAAATTTGTTTAACTATTTAGAATAATAGCGTTTTCATATAAATACTGCCTCAAGGTGAAATACCTAATGTTAGGAATCGTAAGCCAAGTCGGACCTTTTTTTTTACGGAGAGGAAACTCGTTTCGAGTACCCCCAGGCCTAGGGAAGCCATGGTGGGGGTTATGTAGGACTCTCCCCTCAAAAGGAGGGGCATACCCACTTAAACCATCTCCGGTGCATCCCTCGCTGCCGTTAGGGGGGGTGCCATGGGGTCGCGAGCATTCTACCACGACACCCCCCGGCCGCCCCGGCTGCTGCCGAGAAGCCCTCGCCAAAGGAGGGGAGAGTCTGTGCGCTAGACTCCC
Source organism: Apotomis capreana (assembly GCA_947623375.1). Taxonomy (NCBI): domain Eukaryota; kingdom Metazoa; phylum Arthropoda; class Insecta; order Lepidoptera; family Tortricidae; genus Apotomis; species Apotomis capreana. Next base: position 14,794,296 of record OX392519.1, read on the forward strand.
CCCCCAGACGTGTAGGACCCTATGTTGTGGGCCCCTAACCCACTGATCCTACTAGGGGAGAATGCGAGCGGCGAACTGCCTGCGCCTTCTCCCCATCCGTCTGCGCCGGAGCGGGGGCGCGTCAGCTCTTTCCTCGCGCTCCCGCTCCGCGGCCTCCTTCTGCAACATCACTTCCTCGCAGAAAGAGGCCACGGCCTCCCATTGCCTCTCGCTGCCCAGCATAGCCGCCACGACGCTGTGCAGTGAGAGGTCCCGCACACCTATGGCGGCCACCATAGTCCGCCGCTCCTCGGCCCAACGACCACACACCGCGAAGGTATGTTGGGCCGTATCATCAGGCTCGCCACACTCCTGACACGCCCGGCTGGGCTCCCTCCCTATTCTATGCAGGTAATGACCAAAGCAGCCATGCCCGGTCATTATCTGCGCCAATCTGTAGCCCACCCGGCCGTGGGACCTCTCCAGCCAGCTGAAGAAAGACGGGAGGAGTGCCCCTATAGTACGGATTCCATAGAGGGAGTCCTCCAGGTCCCTTCTCCAGCGGTCCCTCATCCTTCTCTCCACCATGCGGCGGGCCGCTGTCACCTCTTCGGGAGCGGGGAACTCGTTGAGGGCCCTGTTCCTCACCCGCTCCCTGTGCGCCTCAGCCAAGCTCTGGGCATCCAACTCCCATGGCGGAGTACCGGCTAAGGCACACGCTGCTGCCCACGCCACCGTCACGTAGGCCCTAACTATTCTTATGGCCACAACTCTTTGTGGCCTGCGTAGCAGGGCCTTATTTGCCACCCCCAGTCGGTCCACCCATATTGGGGCCCCGTAAAGGGCCATACTGCGAGCTACGCCCGCATATAGGCGGCGGCACGCGTCGGAAGGTCCCCCCACGTTGGGCAACAGATGGCCCAGGGCGGATGCAGCAGCCACTACTCGGGGAGCCAGCTGCCGAAAGTGCTCCCCGAAATTCCATCGACTGTCCAAAATGAGGCCCAGGTATTTTATATGGAGCTTCACTTGGACCGCTTCCCCGCTCACCGGGATGGTGGTACCTGGTGGCGACCTCCAGCCCCTCCCCCCGAAAATGATGGCCTCGGTCTTCGGGAGGGACACTTTGAGGCCCAGCAGCTGGATACGGGTCACCATGAGGTCCGCTGCAACCGCCGCGCTCCGCAACACCTCCCTCAGCTCGGTCCCCCGGACGACCACCAGGGTGTCGTCTGCATAACAGATGACCGTCATCCGGGTGAGCAACACGCCTCGGATGGCCCAGTCAAAACCGAGGTTCCAGAGCAAGGGTCCTAGCACGGACCCTTGGGGAACTCCGCAGGCCATCAGTCTCCTCCTTGTCCGGCCGCCTCCTCGCTCGTTGTAGAGCACCACCCTGCCAGATAGGTAGTGGTCTACCATCCTCCTGAGGTATAAGGGCACTCTGTGGTATTTAAGAGCCTCCCCTATCACCGAGTACGGGAGGGTGCCAAAAGCATTAGCGATGTCTAAAGACACCGCTACTGCACCCTCTCCGTGTTCCGCTGCGTACTCGGTGAAAGCCCTCAGTGCCCCTAGCGCGTCGATCGTGGACCGCCCTACCCTAAACCCAAATTGGCGGTCTGATATGTTGGGGCCTGTGTCCTCAAGATGCCGGATGATCCGGGAAGCGATAATCCGCTCCAGCATCTTCCCGGTCTCATCCAGCAGGACGATTGGCCTCCATCCGGACGGAGAGTCTGCCGGTCGAGTCTCCTTCCGGAGGAGGCAAAACCTCCCCTCCTTCCAGCACCTCGGGAATCGTCCAGTCTCCAAACAGTCATCGAAAAGGTCCCTTAGGCGATTCCCGAGGTGCTTCATCGCCACGGGTATAACCTTCCCGTGGACTCCGTCCGGGCCCGGGGCCTTCTTGCAGCCCTTTAGTCGGTCGACTGCCGCCACTATTTCCCCGTCCGTGACTGGTGGTACGGGTACCGGCTCTGCTTGCTCCTCTTCGGGTACTGCCATTCTCGGGGGGACAAAATCCTGAGCTGGCGGGAAGAGCCCCTCAACCACTCTTTGGAGGAGCTCCGGCTCTAGGGTATCCATCGCGGGGGCGTGACGCATCTTGTTCCGTACTTGCTTATACGGCCGCCCCCATGGATCTCTGTCAAGCGAGGCCAGGCACACCTCGTGGGCAGCATCCTTTGCCTTGGCAATAGCCAAAGACAGGGCCTCTTTGGCTGCCTTGAGGGTCCTGTGCAGGAGCTCCTCCTCCTCCGGTGTATGCCGACGCCGCCTGCAGCGGGTGTAGTCCCGGCGGGCTCTGTTGCAAATGAGACGGAGGGCCGCAATCTCCTCCGTCCACCAGTGCACCTGCTTTCGAGCAGGCGGCCGTCCTGCTCGGCGCATTGCGGCGTCGCACACCGCAGTGAGTGTCTCTCGGAACTGGGTAGCCCTCTCCTCCACACACTCGGATCGGTCCGGTGGGGGGTTGCGCCAAACCTCCACCATTGCCGTCTCCTCCGCTCGGTCCCTATCGAGGCTACCGAGGCACCACTGGGGAAAGTGTCCGCCTCGCCCCCCGCGCGTGGCTGGTTGGACCGGAAGCTGTTTGGAGACCCTCATCCTGATGTACAGATGATCCGAGAGGGTCTCCACGTCCCCCAGGACCCGCCAACCCGATATGCGCTCAGCTACAGCAGGGGATGCGAACGACACGTCCACGATGGATCCCCCCTGCCGACGCAGACACGTGTTGGCGTTGCCCCGGTTTAGGACTTCCAGCCCCAGCTGCACCGACCAGTCCCAGAGGGCTTCTCCCCTCACATCTGTGCTCGGGGACCCCCATTGCGTGCATTTGGCGTTGAGGTCCCCCAGCACCATTATAGGGGCCGGTTCCACCCGCCGCACCACCCTCCCGAGCCTCTCCAAGAATTGCTCAAAGGCAGTCAGTGGCCTGTTTGGGGAGAAGTAGGCCGCAACTAGTACAATCTCTCCCCATTTGGCAGCTGCAAAGCCAGGGCCGCACTCTATTTTGGAAAGTGGAGGGTGGTCTCCCGTTGATGGGACCATTATGGCCGCCAGCCCGTTCGCGTCCCCGACCCAGTTTGGTAGGGAAGGAACGAAATATGGCTCCGACACAACCGTGGCACTGATGCCCCACTCCGCCGCATGCTGCATTACCAGGTCTTGGGCACGGGCGGAGTGGTTGGCATTGCACTGCAAGACCTCATTATGTAGAATTGGTTGTGCTGGCATCGGTGTCCATATTCCTTCCCTCCATTTGGTTGGATTCCCTCGGTGTTACTGGGGCAACCGCGGTCTTGGCGGGGGCCTCCTTGCCTCTGGTGCGCGGGGGGTTGCATGAAGGTCCCCCCATTGTGTGATTCGCTGGCCTTTTAGCGTGGTGGCACACCGCGCACCACGCTTTAGGTGCCTCGCAGTCCCTCGCCATGTGGCTCGCCTTCCCGCAGCGGAAGCACAGGCCACTTCTATCTACGGGCGAAGGACACATCGCCCTCGTATGCCCTATACCCATGCAGCGATAACACCGCATGGGCAAGGGGTCTAGACCCACTACCCGGGTGGATGACCAGCCTACCAGAAGGTGGCCAGCCGTTATGGCCACGTTGGCTGCCGTGACCGGGCAGACAACAATCGTTGAGCTGGTTTTATTGGCTGCCATGCGGAAGGCTCCAACTCTAATGCTATCTGGTGAGCATTTGCCTAGCGTCGCCACCTCCGCCTTGATTGCCTCCGGAGTCACCGACTCGTCAAAGCCGGAGACCCGGATGTGGGCCGTCTTTTCGGGCCGGCGGATGTCAGCCACCTCTTCTACCAGGCCTTGGAGTTTGTCGGCCAAGTTGTCGGCCGCAGCTCCGTTTCCGGCTCCAGGCACCTCGATAATACGGGCTCCGGCTGCCGTACTCCGCACCTTTACGTGCGTGATGCCGATTTCCGCCAGTTTTAGGGTCGTGACCCTCTGCATCACTGTTTTATAATCGACATCGGCGCCGGGTTTTATTGCAACTACGACAGCGGCGGAAGTCGGCACGGCAAATTTTTTGGGCGTCGCGGGGGAGGCTTTGGGCGCCGGGGCGGCAGGCACCTGGACCGGAGCGGGTTTTTTGGTCCTCTTATTCCTGACTACCTGCGACCAGGTAGTCGTAGCAGGGGCGACGGGTGCAGGGTGGACCTCAATCTGCTGAGCGACGGGTGACGTTCCAGCGGGTTGCGGCTGCTGCACGGAAGCCACATGAGCCGCGACTTTCCTTTTGGATTCCGACTTCTTCCCAGTTTGTCGCTGGGGCAGGGAAGCCAAGGTCGGGGAGCGTGTTTCCTTGGGAGTCCTCGGCGCGGTATGGTTGGTCGCACTGTTTACAGCTGGGGCCTTCTTATCCGCTTCCAATGGGGGGTGGAGGATGGGCTCTGACGGGAGCCTGCGCTCTAACTCGCCGATTCGGGCATTCACCATGTTGCCCAGCGACACGAACAGATCCCTCTTCAACTCTTCCAGAAGATCTGGCAGGTTCGTATCCTGGGCACTGTTGCCTCGCGGCGTTCTCGTGCGAGACGGGAGCTCCCGATCGGAGAAAGCGGTCCGGAGCGCCTTCGCCTCTTTTTGAAGGTCCGCAATATGCTGGCGCATCCTTTTATTTTCCGCCTTGAGTTTTCGGATTTCCTCCGCTTCCTTCGAGGCCCGCATTAGGTCCGCAACCTCGAGAATTTCGTTGCAGGCCAGCTTCATGCGGCCGTGCACGTCCCCCTTCAAGTTTCCAGACTTCCTTGCCTCTGTGAGGACCGCATTGGCACACCTTCTTAGCGCCTCCGCGCAATCCTCGTCCATCTGGTTGAGGTCCAGTACAGGACTTCGCTCCTCTGCGCCACCTTTGCGCGTGCGCTCTGGTCGCGGGATCATGGTGGGGGAATTGGCCAGATTATCCTCGGCCCCCTCCGGCTCCCATTCATCATCTGCCTCCGCGTTTCTGAGCTTCGCTTTTGCGGAGCTCAGCCCAGTGTAAGCCCCCTTTGGTATGGGAGGGTGGCCTCTGCCAGAGCAGCTTAGTTTGGCCCCTTTGCCGGAGTTGAGCTCCTCGCCGTCACTATCAGGGCTTAGTAGGTGCCTGCCCCTCTTGGCACCGGTCGCTCTCTCGTTCTCCTCACTTCCCTGCGCTACCTCCACCGCCACCACCTCCTCGGACATCACCGGGTTAGCAGAGGCAGAGGAGAGGATTCCAAGAGCACCCACGTCCATGTTTTCGACCCGCGTCAGCTCAACGCGCAGTTGCGGCAGTGTTGACTGCGCGTTCAGCTGACGCTCTGCTGATGCTCTGTCGACGGCTTCCCTCGCCGGGATCTGAGTCACGGTGGAGTTCAGGTCAGTCCGTGGACCGAAGCCCACGGACTGATCGACTCCATCCCCTCTCCTCGGTGATCGTGCTAGGGACATGCGAGGGCGGAAGATCTCCTCCTCGTCCCTTGCGTCCAGACTTATGTCTTCCGCGCCCGGGTTGTTGGCTTCGGCGCGCGCCATCAGGGCGCCCGATTCCACCGCAGTGTCAACAGAGTCCAGTCGTTTAGCAAATTCATGTCCATGTCCGTTAGCCTTTTTTTTCAAGTTGCTCATTTCAGTCCCACGAGTATGGGGGAAGAGCAGTCCACCCAGGCGGAGCCCCCTGCACCTCGGTAACCCTATTACCACTGGGGGGTCGGGCAGTACCCCAGGGTTGGCCACTAGCGGCTGGAATACCCTCCAGCCACTCTCAGAGGGTGAAAACAGGCACGGGCCCCAGCACGCCCAGTCCGGACAAGACCCCCCCCCGCCCCAACACAAGCCCACCCAAGCAGAACCCCTCGCTGTGCCCAGGATCTGTGCAACCTTCAGGAAAACGATTCTCCCACTCCCCTGACACTGACCCCGAACTAGGGAGGTTATACGCGCCCTCGATTTGCTCATGAAATGGGAGGACGCAATCTACCCCAGCTCAAAGAGCAGTGCCTGGCGGGTGGAAGGTTTGCCGGTCCAGAGGCTGCTCACATCCGCAGCACACGAGGGGCCACTCGGGCAGACTATAGTGTCAGGGCGGACGAACCCTGTTCAGGCTACGCGCGCAAAAAGCCCGGTCCTGTTGACCCCCTCCGTCGAGTTTCCCGACGCCATGTACCGCAACGTCGGGAATTGGGGATTTTTATAGAGGTTGTCTCCTCGCGGTCCGGCCAGTAAAGGCAAGACCCCCGTTCCCGTTCCAAGCCGCGAGACGTGACCACGACACTTGGAACGGGGTTACGGGTCCAGGGGTGGCGCGGGCAGGATAAGCCCCCCAGCGCCTGCCCAACGGCATGGTTAGTGCTCGCCAGGCCCACCCTCCCTTGGTTCCTCCACTGCGCCCTCTGCTCTGCTATTCAGAGGGACGCGTGGAGAGCCCCTCCCGGGCCGAAGCCCCCCTTTCCCCCCTGGGCCAAAGCCCCCCTTACCCCCCGGTGTTTGGTTCGCGGGACTACGTCCTACCCCTGCTCGACGTCAGCAGCCGGGGCGTTCCCCTATCCACTGCCCGGGGACGTGCCACGTTCACCTCCCCGCTCACTCGGAGAACCGAGCAGGTCCGTGGAATCCAAGTCGGACCTGCCTTAAGGTGATATAGGGGGTGACAGCCTAATATATCTAGTCGGAACCATCTTTTTAGGGTTCCGTACCCAAAGGGTAAAAACTGGGCCCTATTACTGAGACTTCGCTGTCCGTCCGTCCGTCCGTCCGTCACCAGGCTGTATCTCAAGAACGGTGATAGCTAGACAGTTGAAATTTTTACAGATGATGTATTTCTATTGCCGCTATAACAACAAATACTAAAAATATAATTAAATAAATATTTAGGGGGGGGGCTCCCATACAACAAACTTGTTTTATGGTACGGAACCCTTCATGCGCGAGTCGGACTCGCACTTGCCCAATTTTTTGGCTATAGTAAAATCAACTTATGTTCTGTAGTTTATAGCATTGACGAATTATATCAAGTAAGTCATTATGATAAATACGTTTTATACCAAGTAATAAATATAGTAAATGTACATTATACTAAAAGTAATTATACCTATAAACAATTATATCAATTGTTACATTAGATCATTTGAAAATTATCTAAAACAATATATACCATTCGTTACATTATACAAAGCAATGGTATATCAAACCAAAATAGATTAAGTGAAGTTATATAAAACGTCGTTCACCTGATTCTAAACGGTGTTTTTAGGGTTCCGTAGACAACTAGGAACCCTTATAGTTTCGCCATGTCCGTCTGTCTGTCTGTCCGTCCGCGGCTTAGCTCCGTGATCATTAGTACTAGAAAGCTGAAATTTGGTATGAGTATGTATATGTATCACGCCGACAAAACGGTAAAATAAAAACTAAAAAAAAATCTTTTTTTCGGGTACCACCCGTACACCTAAAGGGGGGTGTTTTTTTTTTTTCATTTTAACTCTAGTTTGTAGGGTGTCGTTGAATAGGTTTTTTAAAAATAATAGGGGTCTTGAAACATTATTTTTTGATAAAGTCAGCAGTTTTGTAAATATTCGCTCCGAAAATAAAAATAAAAGTGTCCTTCCCTCTAACTTTTCAACCACGGGTCTAAAAATTATGGAAAAATTCATGAAAATGAGGCCTTATAAGTATTTTCAATGAAAACTATATTGAATAAAATCGGTGGAGCCGTTTTTGAGTTATCGCAAAAAATTCTAATTTTCTTTAAAACGACGTAAGTGCCGCGCGGTGTCCTTATACTTCGAACGTTACACATATTAGTTTAGGAGAAATAATAAATCCGGCCGCAATTTTATTTTTTGGCCACTTGGTCGAACTTCTCTTTTAATAACTAAGCATCGGGAATATGAGATAGCCTCTAATAAACTAATTCATCTTCTTTACAACGCCAACTAAAAATCTTAAAGAAAGCATCAAGTCATAATCAACAATTATTATTACTTGTCCTCCTGATTTATACATTGCCATCTAATTTACTAACTCAGCCACGAAATTTGTAACTCATCATCATTTTTCGTTTTACAGCTTCAATACAAGCTCCTCAAAAATTATATATTCGAGCTTCAATAGACAGCATCATATATTATAACTTAACATCTAAAATAATACTTCATATTCTTTTATCATGAAAATAGCCACTGTAGGAACGATTTGGCGCGAGTGCGCGACATGACAGCCACCGGCCATTTGCACCAATCAGAGAGCGCCATTCGATTCTTGTACCGTGTTTATTGTCATTCGTTCGTTCATATTGCAATAGGTTCATCTGCGTTCTCTCTAATCTAGTTCTAAGGCAGGTCCGACTTGGCTTAGGTTAGGTACGACGACGAGCGAAGCGAGGAGGAGTGTTAGGTTCAACTGCGACCCTAAAAAAAAAAAAAAAAAAAAAAAAAAAAAAAAAAAAAAAAAAAAAAAAAAAAAATTACATATTTCATAACGGTACGTAACCCATTAATCTAGTTCTAAGGCGGGTCCGACTTGGCTTAGGTTAGGTACGACGACGAGCGAAGCGAGGAGGAGTGTTAGGTTGAACTGCGACCCTAACCTAAAATGAGATTTAAGTATTTTGTTTTGTTCTCTCCTCAATAGTTCATATGTAATAATAGTGGCTTTAATATACTATTTGATGACAATTTTAGGTAAATTTTACGATCGATTAATGTAGGATGACTTACATTTTAAACATACTAAGTTATAAAATTAGAAGCTAATAGAGTTACTATTTTGGTGCCATATAATAATATTTTAGAAGTTTGCTATTTGAATGCATGTCTCAAATTTAGATGCTAAAAAATAATCACCATGCTAAGTTACAATTACAGTGGCTTACAAAGAAGATAACTAGTGGCTGAGATATTATTATTCAGACGCGCGTTGGTTGTGGCTGACTTAGTAATTTAGAAGGTAACTTATATTTTCTGAAGCGAATAATGCTATTAAAAAGAAGCTTGTTTAATTAGTACCCTTAGTTTAGTGCTATACTGTATTAAAACATTTCGCTCAATCTGGTGCGTATAATCGATAACTTCCAGAAGGTAATAAGTAATAACTGTTACTTTGGCGTTTACGACCTTTTTATAGAGCTTGAAATCTTTCTCGTAATTTAAATCTTTCTCGTAATTTTCGTCTATTGTGAAGGATTGGCAACTACGGTACCCTAAACTGAGCGTGGCCCGACATGCTCTTAACCGGTTTTTTTAATTAAAATTTACACAAAATTATGGTGTTCCATTTCTGCTGTTTTTTTAGAAAATTGTGTAGTGGCTTTTGTTTTTTTTAACAGTATACAGGTTCCGTTAATTTTCTTCTAGCTGAATATTTTCTTCTAAACTTCTTTTTCTTCTTTTCTCTCGTAGAATATAGTCAAGCGAGTTCATTTTGCGATCGTCAAAACGAGCAAAATACGTCATCACTGCCCGTTAGTGACGGTCACAAACCAACTTCGCTTAACAGTACCGACGAGAAGACTTCTTCAATTCTTCTTTTTGTCATCTCTTCTTCTTGTTTTTTTCTTCTGGTTAATTCTACGGAGTGCAATGAAAGTTTTTTTAACAAAAAAAAAACACTTAGGCTGGATTTAACCAACCTTATTCTAAAAATGACGCTTACTTTGGGGTCAAACTAATATGGGGTTCTGACTGTAACCGAGAGCGAGTGTTAAGGCTTCTAGTTCGTTCAAAAATTCTGATAGTTTTAGACATTATTCTCTATGATCGATCATGTTTCTTAACATATTATCAATGTTACTACTTATAACAGGGCTTTTGCGATTTATTGGTATATTGAATTTTTCATTGACAATTTTTGATTCAAAAACTAGTCAAAATTGACAAAATTCACGCATAAAACTGGGGTTTTCAACTTATTTTCGACTGCATGTAATGACAGCATGAAATAGCTATGATACTAACTATAACACAGGGAAAAATATTATTCACTTTAAAAAAAATCTTAAAATTATCAATATATTTGTCATAATATGCAAACGAATTTTAAAAAAGGTCTCTTAAATCTTGGAATAAAAAATATAAGTTTGGCTAAACGCATCCTTAGGTATCTATAAATAAATTAACAATTTGCACCATAAATAATAATAGAACATACAATAAAATAGCCACTTTAATTACACTTACGTAGAATTGCCCTTCTTAGTCCAGTCAAATTAAGCTAAGTAAAGACAAAACTGTAAGGGGAATTGATTCGCGTTAGAAATTTGTCGCTATAAAATGGCTTACCACTGGAGTTTGACAGACATTAAAAAAAAAATTGCCGGTCGGAATATTATGATATTAATGATACGTGAATCGATTTACCTTACTATACAAAAAACTGGCATCTATCTAAAGAACTTATAGACTTGAAAATGAATAAGAGGTAACAGTGCCTGTTTAATACTACTGATCTCCAATTTTCTTTGCCGCCAGTCTCTTGAAAGTTTTCTTGAGTAGAATTTCGAATGTCCAATGCTGAAACATAAGTGTAAGGAATAATTAGTAACTTTTATGACATATTTGAATTTGTTTCAAGTTATAATAATAATGCTTTAATTAACATTCATAATAAATCTTGTAGAGGCTATTTGGAAAACAGAAACATTATTTATAACTAGATATTTATTTATAAATAAAATATAAATATTAAGGGACAATCTTACAAAAATCGACCTACTTAGTCCCAAACTAAGCAAAGGTACTAGATGACGATATGCATAATATATAAATATAGATAACATCCATGACCCAAGCACACATATTCGAGTAAATCACACAAATATTTGCCCTGGCCGGGATTCAAACCCAGGACCGCCGGCTCAGTAGGCAAGTGCTTACAAACTGAGCCAACCGCGTCGTCAAATTTATAACTAGGAAGTGGTTTTTTTTACCGTATTTTGGTTAAAAATTATCCTATAACCATCTTCGGATATCCAGCTATCCCTGTACCAAAGTTTCGGCGAGATGAGAGTGAGAAATTGGTGACAAATTAATTATCACTGGCATGATGCCGCGCGCATAAACAGAACAAAATGCGATCCTGTATCGCGCTAGTAAGAAATTTCCTAAAATCCGGACCCTCAGAAAAAATATTTTCAGAAAATTAAAAAAATTATAATAATATTTTGAAGGTCCTTAATGTATATGTCTTTTTGTTTGTAATTGGTTAACATATTTTAGGCATGAGGCACGTTTTCTAAAACATGTTATCTTAAAATGGTTCCCATGATGTGGGAGTTTTCATTTTTGGGCGCCTATCCTGTCTTCCCCTTTTAACTCGCGTGCCCAGGTTTCTGCCGCATATAGAATAATAAATGTTCGCACAAGACTGACTTTGATAGCTTAATAAACTTGCGATTTCTCCAGGCTTTCCTCAACTTCTCCATTGCAGTTCTGCTTAAGGCCATACGCCATTAAAATAATATAAAAACATTCTGAATCTGCATGACAACATAAGCCGTAAAAACATAAAAAAGTAATTTTTTTAATACCAATTGTTGGTGAGCAATTTCCTGCATGTAGTAGGCTAGCTTTCCTGTTTTATAAATTTTCTCGAAATTTAAAAAAATGGATTACCGCCATTTGCTTTAGGAGAGTAGAGATGAGCCTACTGAAATTAAAAATGAATGATTTTAATTGCTGCAAGACAACGTGTAAAATACTTAAATTCATCGGTATGTGTGCATACAGTGTACCTACTGGTACTGCGTAATGTCAGACGAGGTTACTCTGAACAATAGGCCAACTGATCAAACAACATGACATCTTGGACGATTTGACTTATTTTGGCTCTACCTTTATATAAGAAATGTTATTAATATCTACGGATTTCATTACACATAAGGCTTTTTTCTTTTGAACTGTAAAAAAAATATGTTTTCATTTTAGTTCATTTAGATTTTAACTTTATTTTGTTCCTAACAAAGTTGCTATTATCATTGATCACTAATCAATAAACATTCAATAAAAGGCCTTGTAAAAGCTTGGAATTATTTCTTGAGCCATTATCACAATCACTTTAAAAATGTTATACTTACACGATTATGTGTGTTTCGTTATTTTGACAATAGACATGAACGTAGTAAAACAATGCTTTTAAGACTCTAGAGGCAATTTTCAATTAGTAATTGTATGTATTGCCTCCATAACAGTAGATATAACAAAAAGAAAGGGAATGTAATTTTGTCACTGATTTTTTTACCGCGTGGCTGTATAGGTCGCAGACCCTGATAAAGAGCTCCATACGGGTTCCAAGGCCGTTCCTGACAATTTCACGTGAGTGTAAACCGCTTAATAGAATCAATAAATATAATGTCTCACGAAAATTAAAAAAGAAAACTCATACATTTTTTCTTACATTACGGGCGAATACTCGCGGCGAGCCTTCAATCCCTGAACCAATCAGGTTGCGCATTTGTGAAACCCAAAGGAAGTGCTTTCAAATTTGAGGAATGTGATTGGTCTATTTTACCAAATTTTACACAGATCTGCTGTGACGGTAAAAGGTCGTATTTTTATACGGATGTCATAGTAAGATGCGTCCTTTTACTGTAGCATGGCAGAGCTCCCATCTAGTGTACAAGCAGAACAAGAAAAACCAAAATAAGTCAGCTAATGACAGCGTAAACGATATGTATAGAGAAATAGTGCCGTACCTTTACCACGGGCTTATAGTGACCGTATTCGCTAGCGACTGCGTAAACAATTTCTATTGCGAATTGTAGTTCTACAAATTAATAACCTCTAGAGGCGCTGTTCTCTATACAAATCGTTCTGTCGATAAAGTTGTCGCTTCTATAACTCGGTTTTCTAATTCAAGACCAAAAAAACTACACTCAGATACGTCACTGTCAAAATTGTCAAAGTCATTTATGTCACTGTCTAGTTCATTTTTCAGGTTTCGCCAACCTTTTAATAATATGTTGCGTCTATAAATATAAGGAAACGTATTGCAAATAGGCAAACATCATTGATAGATTAGGTTTTTGTCAAAAAAAAACCGGCCAAGTGCGAGTCGGACTCGCGCACCGAGGGTTCCGTACAAACACTTTCCATCCCTAAGTGGTTAAGTTAAGTTTGCACCTGGTATGTATAGCGCCCCATATAAATTAGGTGCAAAGTTAGGTATTAAAAAAAAAATTATGGTTTTCGTAATTATTCCTTTATTATCTATGCTATAAGACGTTGCTTCGTACCAAATTTCAAGATTCTGAGTTCACGGGAAGCACCCTGTAGGTTTTGATTCCCTTGCAAGTGTCGAAAATTTGCGGCATAAACGGCTGTATCTTTTGATTGCGTTGGCTTAGAAGTTTGATTTTTTCACAGCTTCAAGGGACAGTAGACCTGAGTAATTGATATAAATTACAGCTTCATACCTCCACGCGTTCCTGAGAAAAAGGGTCTTGACAGACGGACGGACGGACAGACGGACAACAAAGTGATCCTATAAGGGTTCCGTTTTTTCCTTTTGAGGTACGGAACCCTAAAAATGCTTTTGGAACGAAGTTCCGTATTTTATCGATTAGCTTCATGTGAAATATTTAGATTTAAATGACATCTGGGTTTGTTTCTTAGCTTGTAAATGATTGCACCAAATGTTTAGAATACCTGAAGTGTTACAAGTACAATAACAGATTTTGTACCAAAAATCTCCGATGTTTATGTTTTTATTATCTCCTCTCGTATTTATGTAATAATAAATATATCTAATTATTTTGTTAAAACATAGAGTTAAAGTTACTAACAAATAAATTATCTTGTTGTGTTTAAAGAAGAAGACGGATTTTACTATTGTAAAAATATTTTACTGTAGTGGCAACCTTGTGGTAGTTTTTTTGGTCTTGAATTAGAAATCGTAGTATAGCGAGTACCTACGGCACAGACCACCCCCACTAGACGGAGCATGTAAGGCACATGTGAGGCGACCCGCGCGCACCAACGATATGGTACGGCAGAACATTAAAGTATCAGCACGGCGGCCACCGTTTAGTTGCGTCCATGTCTATGAGGTCTCTCTACACCACTTAACACTACAATTTACCATGTTATTTATTTAATTTCTTTTTTCGTTGACGTACGCATGGATCATAAACATGGACGCAACTAAACGGTGGCCGCCGTGTTCATACTTTAATGTTCTGCCGTACCATATCGTTGGTGCGCGCGGGCGCCTTACATGTGCCTTACATGCTCCGTCTAGTGGGGGTGGTCTGTGACCTACGGTCACGTTCGCTCATGGTACCCTTACCAGAGCCCAGCGGTTAATACTTTGTAGAACTGCAAATCTCGATACAAATCGCTAACGCAGTTGCTAGTGAGTTCAGTCACTATACAAATACAAATACATCTATTGAATAAACATATGTACAGAGGTAACGGTTAAATTATATACTTAAAAAAAAAAACAAATAAATTCACAATTTGCATAACCTGAACTAGGGTTCGCCTTGTGTTTTAGGCAATGAGAAAGCCTTTACATTATTTAATTTAAGTATTCATCCTATGTTGTAACTATAAACTCATGGTAAGGGTACAGTTATAAGTACTTAGTAATAATGAGCTCTAAAAAACACGTAGAGGTAAACGTCTCACCTGAAATTGAAGACAGTAAGACACGTTGGATGGCGGTGGTGGTACAATGCGGACTGAGCTCAGAGGAGGCAGCGATGTAGGTCTACCAGCCGCAGCCTTCGAGGCCCAGGGGTGTACTCAAATGTTCTGTGTACTGTATTTCATTTATTATAATAGTTATACTTAATCAACTTTTTAAGGTTACCTGTCTGAAACCCTAACTTTTGTTTCCCATCTGTAAACCTTTCGCTAAACTGTTATGCAGTTACTGTTATGCAGTTTGACGAAATTTAAATTTAATAAAACGCTCTGTATACATTTTATTAATAATAAATGAAAAAAAAAAAAAAAAATATCATTTGTCCGAAAGAAACAATGTTTAAGGTTGAGATACCTCTTTTTCTGGCTCTTTATCCGTTAAAAATGCTGATTGTTTTCGAACTCTATATGAAGTAATATGTGCAACTGTACTTATTTAATTAGGCGCTGAAACACTCGCCACTTGATCATCATATCAGCCGATAGACGTCCACTGCTGGACAAAGGCCTCCCTCAAAGTTCTCCACAACGATCGATCTTGCGCCGCCCTCATCCAATTTCCGCCCGCGATCTTAATCAGGTCGTCAGTCCACCTTGTTGCACGCCTTCCAGCGCTGCGTCTTCCGGTCCGCGGTCGCCACTCAGAGAACCTTTCTGCCCCAACGGCCATCGATTCTACGAGCAATGTGCCCCGCCCACTGCCACTTAAGTTTGGCGACTGTCTGAGCTATATCTACAAACTTGGTTCTCTTGCGTATCTCATCATTTCGGATTCGATCCCGCAAGGAAAGTCCGAGCATAGCTCGCTCCATTGCCCTTTGAGTAACTTTGAGTCACGTCACTTGATCATCATATCATAATTTTCTTTTACGCAGATAATGAAATACTCAGTACTGTTGGGACCCAGGAGAGATCCATCAGACCCCTGAACAAGTACTATTAGTTAGGTACTCCCGCAGAGCGGAGGAATAAATGGGGCAACCCCGCCCGAGATATCGTAATTTAATGAAATAACATCTCTGATTTGGCAAAATGACAACATGCTACCGTCTCTACCAAGTAATGTATTAGGTCTTAGGTAAAACCTACATTACTTGGCAGTAGAGACTGAACTCATTAACTCCACAGAGTTACACCACTCCACAGAGTTAGGTAGAGTTAGTACAACTCACAAGTTGTGCCCTCACCATGAGTTTACAGTGACAGTACATGCTAAAGGATTTAAATAAAAAAGAAATATATCGGACAACGTCACACAAATGAATCTAGTCCCAAATTAAGCTCAAGAAGGCTTGTGTTACGGGTACTAGACGACGATATATTATTATACGTACTTATATAAATAAATATATACTTAAATACATAGAACAACCATGACCCAAGCACAAATATTCGAGTTCATCATCATCACCATCATCATCATCATCATCATAGGCCTTTACATCTTTATCAGATGATTTATGCAGCGTTTTTGTGGCAGTGTTTGAAATGACTATACAGTCCGATGCGGGAGCGACAGTGACGTCCGCAAGATTGCCATCTCATTTGGGGGTCGTTTGATGATTGAGTTGGTGAAGTGACCCTCCTCTCATGTTGGTGTCGCCTCTCACGTTTCGCAGCCAGAGCCCGAGTTCATCACACAAATATTTTCCCTGGCCGGGATTCGAACCCGGGACCGCCGGCTCAGTAGGCAGGTGTCTACAAACCGAGCCAAACGGGTCGTCAAAAGATTTGCACGCAGAATAATTGTAGTTGTACAAAGTAACCGTTATGGCCGCTGTACTATTCTCCAAGCTGCAGAGCAGACGCCTCGCTCTTTCGGTCAATTATAAACTTAATAACACGAAGTGCATCCCTGCCGCGGTGTGGTTTCATGTGTGTTCAAGTGTTCACCGTATTTGTTCTAATTCCTGCGTACGAACGACTTGCACAAAATCGTTTAATTTCTCTCCTATTGTCCCCCAGTTTTGTAATATTGACGATTATCTAAATATGGGTTACACGTTAGTCTGAGAAGTGATTGATTGCTCTGAAAACACCGTTGTAATGAATTTCAGAAAATGAATGAACAATTCGGTTTCCTTGCAGCGAATGTTTTCCTCGTAACAAAAAAATACCGATACGAAGCTCTGATATTATATGACAATCGAATCAACTAGAAAGAATAGGTATACCTACCTAAAAAAAAACTAAAAAATACTAATCGTTTCAGCCGTTTTCGATTAATCGATGACTCTGTTTGAAAAAGTACACTGGAAAAAATATCTCAAAGCGCATGTGCCGTTCTCATAACGTTTCCCAATTTGTATGGGGAAAGAACGTTTTCGAGAATATTCGAGAATGCCATTTGGCATTAAGTCCGCCATTTGTACTGACTTTTGTTTTGTGCAATAAAGTTTAAATCCATACTAATATTATAAATGCGAAAGTATGTCTGTCTGTCTCTCTGTTACCTCTTCACGCTTAAACAGCTGATTCGATTTTGATGAAATTTGGCATGGAGATAGTTTAAGATCCGAGGAAGGACATAGGATAGTTTTCATCCCGGAGATTATCCCTAAAAAGATTGAAAAGTGAGTAAGTAATTCATGATGACATTAATGACCCTGTCGGAAATGTAATGATTAGACCAAAAGCACAATTGCTCTTACATTTGCTTAGGCGCTTTTAATAATCCCTTTTATTAATTAAGGTGATTAGGGGGAGGGGATATGGATATCTATCGTGTTGTACGAGGTTGCTTCCGTACTTCCAAGTTCCACGCGGACGTAGTCGCGGGCAAAAAAGCTAGTAAATAAATAAATATTTCCCATAGAAATCGGGAAAGGGTCTCAAGAACGGCACCTCTCTAAGTTTACTTGAGAAATAGCCAAATTGTGCTAGTAACAAAAATTATGCTAATTTTACACAACTTATTTTGTCTACTAGTAACAGTAGTAACCAACCCTTAGTTTGTCAGTCCTCTTATTTATGTAACTAGCACTAGCAGCTAACATTTGGGCTACTGTTAAAAAACCTTTTTTTAGTGTACCTAGGCACTTGGCTAGACTACTTTAAACTTCATCGACCGGTTCGATAAATTATGGAAAGAAGAAACAGACATTTTTACTAGAGGTTAAAAAGAGCACGAAACATAGTAGATATCAGCCTCGATGTAAAAACTGTAGATTGGTATTGTATTTTTTTGTTGCATCTTCTCAATAGCTAGCCACTGTGATCGAAGACACTGTATCTATGTGGATACCCATCTTGATCAAAACTAAGAAGATTAAGTCAAGAAAAGCTCCCGACAGGATCATGGTGAAGCTCGGATGGCGTGAAAAATGTGCCTTGGAAACAACGGAACTAACATCTTTGGTGGATAGTGTTAGTTAAGTATGAGTTACGTAATCGATTACGATAGTTATGTGATCATCCCTTGAATTGACAAGGTAATAATATTTTATTACCGGTTGACTGCTTTATTTCGGTTTTAATTTAATTCTTTTAATTACACCATTCCATATAACCTACTAATTTCTGACGTTCATATAACATGTCCGCTACCCAAAGGTAGGTCTGGAAGAGATCGCTCTTTAGCGATAAGGCCACCTGTTGTCCACCTCTATTGTAATTATTTCATGTTGAACTGTGCCATAAAGAGTATTCTATCTATATGTACATATACTACCGGGTCCGGCCAAAATACACGTGTCCGGCTTGTCCGGCTTTTGTTAGGCTTTTTCCATCGACTGTCGGTCGCTTACAATACATACGAGACATACAATTTTTTTGTTGTTCCTATTAATACTGAGACACATAGTCCTCAATAATGTAGGGTTTCCGGCCTTTTTACCCAAATGTCCGGCCAAACTGGCTGCAGGTCTGTCCGGCTGTTAGGTTTAGCGACCTGGGTTTGGGTTAGGGTAACCCAAACCTACCCTATTGTTATGCAATCACAACAAGAGAACGTAGGTAGGTACCTACCTAGTCTCGGGCTACCTACCCCTAGGTAAATTCAGTTTTATATTAAACTATTGATACAAAGATATCAAAGCTCAAAGAAAAATTGAAATGAGTTACCTGGGGGACGACATAAAAAAAATGAGACATTACATGTTTCATAAATTTATAAAATAACAGGGCCGGCCCTCTCGCTTTGCTCGTTCACTGCTGTAAAGTAGGTAGTGCGGTAAGATGTGAATATTAACGTATTCACATAGAAGTCGCTAAGGTGTAAAAACCTTTCAAATAGACAATGCAAAGATCGACACACGAAGCATAAGGAAAAATTCGAATGGTTGGTTGGAGTTCGGGTAGCGAAGTGGTAAATGCACTGGACCGGCAATCCAGAGGTAACAGGTTCGATTCCCGGTCTCATCCCCCAGGTAACTCATTTCTATTTTTCTTTGAGAATTGTGGAGTGATACATAAAAAAAAATTAGACATTACATAAATTTATGAATTAAGTTTTTTTTTCGTGTCCCTACACGAAAAAGGTAAATCATAGGAGGCACTGCCAGGCCGGACCTGACAGCATGACCGACTCTACCGGGTGTGGCAACCACTCTTTGCAAGTGGGTCACACCCAGTAGCCTACATACTAAGAAAACCTACCCCGCTTTTGGTACAATGTGATCTGGAAGTCTGGAACACGCCGCGCTATCGGAATACACTTTGTGTCCCTTCTTGAGTTTTATTGGTGTGCAAGTTGAGTGTTTCTGAGGGTGTGGTGTTATAGAATTAATTTATTAGTTGCTACAACTACTTTGACATTATCTTCATGCACATACTCGTACATGAATATAAACTTGTTCGCCGAAAAGGCGAAATCATGAGGACAAGTGTCTATCTTTACCAATACTACGACTTTTCCTTGGTAATGGTATTAATAATATTAAATTGAAGGTTTTCCTTACAGACATATCAAAAACACAATAGACTTAAATAAATGTGGGTCATTCATTAGTAAAAACTCAAATAATCGATTATACACGTAGCAGATAAGAGCAGTGAGAGCAATTGTTCAAATATTCGGGAATCGCTGAAAACAAAAAGGTATTAAGTAATTATAAACTCTGTATATCCTTATTACGTTATTGCTTTAGGATGTAATGTATGCGCCCCCGTTTCAACACCTATGTTAAGAAACCAGTCCCACAGAACCGAACGAGAACATGTCTCGTTAATACACCAATAGATACGACCAATAGGTTTTAAAGTATCGTCGATAAGCATTCGACAGGTTAAGAGTATCACTACTCATTTTTCCAAATCGAGGTTCATAGGCGATCGTAACTGCTTAACATCAGGCGGGTCGCATGGTTGTTTGCCTCCGTCTTAGTATAAAAAAAAGATTCGTTCTCAACTGTTTCCTCCAAAATCTTGGTAACTGAATGGGAAGGAAATGTTTTATGGTAGACCGTTTTGATTTCTTATTATACAATTTGTGTATTCGGTGTCTGGTTTTGGCCAAAATTTCGCTCCGAACAGACGCCGAGTACACAAATTCTGTAATAAGTGTTAATATAGAAACGGTCCGACACAGAAGCTGTCATTCTCATTCAGCTTCCAATTTTTGTTAACATTGGTGAAGTTTAGGAGGAAGAAACGGTTGAGAACGAAACCTCGATTTCTTCAACACGGCTACATAAAGTTTGAACTTCATTTGTATGCGACGCTATAGTTATCAGGTGCTTAACGTAAACGGACGGTAAGGAAAGATGTGGTATATCCTCTTAAAGTGCTAATCTAAGGGTGGTCGCACACAGCGACTTTCTGCATCGTAGCGGCATGTGGTTCCTTGTCGCATTAGCAACGCGCGACAGAATCGTTACAGTAGCGACTGTCGCGATGCAGTTGCGCTGTTTTGATTCAGCATCGCTTCTGCATCGATGCAAGCGCGCGGCTGTAGTGATGCCATGGTATAATATATAATAATAAATAAATAAATATCAGACAACCTCACACAAATCGATCTAATCCCAAATTAAGCTCATGAAGGCTTGTGTTATGGGTACTAGACGCCGATATACACATACTTATATAGATAAATACTAGCATTAACCCGCGGCTTCGCTCGCGTGCCTATATAATATACATCATCCTACGGGAACAATGCTCTTTTTTTTCAGGATTAAAAGTAGGCTATTTGTTAAGTTAGGGTATAATCTGCAATCTGCATTTCCCTCATGCATATCCGTCCAGCCGTTTTAGCGTGAAGAAGTAACAAACATACACAGACTTTCGCTTTTCTAATATTACTGGGAAATACTTTTTATGTTATCACAACTCCACTTTAACAAATCAAACCGAAAACTCAAGCACTCAAATGAAGCGATCTCAGCTTTTACTGTACCTATCCAAATAAAGTTCACTTCAAAATTCATAACTCGAAGTGAAAATAAGACACCGGGATATGTGTGCATTTTATTTGTACAAAGCTTTTATAATGTCCCGAGCCTCCGCTTACCAACATGGGATATTCGAGATTGGTTTGATGATTCTGAGCCATGTTCTAAGTTACGTCATGTTCTATTGTAAGATAATGAGGTTCTCTTCGTTGATGAATAAAAAAATTATTATTCTGAACCAGATAAACGTAATCCAGAATTCTGAAATGACTTAACATAATTATTGAAAAGCTTGAATGTATTTATTACGGATGCAGGAATTTTCCCGATCATTATTCCTCCCGTCCCAACGCGCCGCCCGCCTAGGTACCGATTGACGATGATCGAGATGCCACCAAATAGTTACTATTGTTTTAATCTATTAGAATAACGCGGGTCCCTATCCATACCACAAAAGCAACAATAGAACCCTCTTTTAGGATCACGTGTAGCTGTCTGTCAGTCCGTCTGTTACAACCGAATTGCTGCAAAATTACTGGACCGATTAAATTGCAATTTGGCGCAATGCTTTCAAGAATTTTAATGTCCACAATATAAAATTTCAAAATCGGTGGCATTTTCGTAATTAACGTCCCAAGAAACCATATAAATTACACCCATACTCATATTTAGTCATTTCAACCCCATCGCACCCCAACAGGCGAGACGGTATTTCACGTCCACCAAGTTTGTTTTTTAAAATCGTTGTTTTGGTAATCAGCGACCCGATAAACCATAGAAACATTACCCTTGTTGATTTTCAGACTTTGTCACCATATTCTCTTCCTTTAGGGGTTGAATTCTCAAATTACATGAAACACGTGCTTACTCATTTATCGTTAGAAATACTCCTTGGAAGTTTTCAATAAAATATTCTTTTGACCCCTTTGGGGGGTGACTTTTGACAAATGTTTCCTTTATTGCACCCCTAGATTTTATAAGGACACGTAGGTTCCAAATATGTGCTCTCTAGAACCAGCGGTTTAGTATTTAGCAATTTCAACCCCATTTGAACCCAACAGGGGAGATGTTAATTCACGTCCGCTACGTTGGATTTTAAAATCGTTGCGGTTTTCGTAATCAGCGACCCGATAAACCATAAAAGCATTACCAATGTTGATTTTCAGACTTTGTCACCACATTTCTCCCTTTTAGGGGTTGAATTTAGAAAAACCTGAAACACGTGTTTTTATAATTTTATTAAATTATGTTCCTGACAATTTCACGTGAGTGTAAACCGCTTAATACAATAATTACGTGTTTTTATCGTTAGAAATACTCCTGTGAAGTTTCGAATAAAATAGTTTAACTAATCATGTTAGCTATACAAACTTTGGACCCCCATTTCATCCCTTTGGGGGGTGACTTTTGAAAAACTATCTCTTAGTGTACCCTTACACCTTATAACGAACCTACGTGCCAAATTGGACTCCCTAGAACCAGCGGTTTAGCATTTAGACATTTCAACCCCAATAGGGGAGATTTTAATGCACGTCCAATCCACTACGTTGGATTTTAAAATCGTTGCGGTTTTCGTAATCAGCGACCCGATAAACCATTAAAACAATACCTATGTTGGTTTTCAGACTTTGTCACCACATGTCTCCCTTTTAAGGGTTGAATTTTCAAAAAACCTAAATCACGTGTTTACTCATTTATCGAAAGAAATACTCCTTTGAAGTTTCCAATAAAATAGTCTAACTAATCTTGTTTCTCCATACAAACTTTGAACCCCCATTTCACCCATTTAGGGGGTGAATTTTAAAAATCCTTTCTTAGTGCACCCTTACACCTTATAAGGAACTTACGTGCCAAATTTCAACTCTTTAGAACCAGCGGTTTAGTATTTAGACATAGGCTATTACTGAACCGGCGAGCTACATCCTCGACCCCGTAGTCACTTTCCATCAGGTGATACTGAGGTCAATCGCCGGTCAGTCTGTGAATAAAAATAAAAAAAACGGTCAAGTGCGAGTCGGAATCGCGCACCGAGGGTTCCGTACAAACACTTTCCATCCTTAAGTGGTTAAGTTAAGTTTACACCTGGTATGTATAGCGCTCCATACAAATGAGGTGCAAAGTTAACGCAACCAATCCCTTTGTTGTATGGAAGCCCCCCTTAAATATTTATTTTATTTTATTTTTAGTATTTTTTGTTATAGCGGCAATAGAAATACATCATCTGTGAAAATTTCAACTGTCTAGCTATCACTGTTCTTGAGATACAGCCTGGTGACAGACGGACAGACGGACGGACGGACAGCGAAGTCTCAGTAATAGCGTCCCGTTTTTACCCTTTGGGTACGGAACCCTAAAAAAGACATTTCAAACCCATTTCACCCCAACAGGGAAGATGGTAACTCACGTCCGCCACGTTGGATTTTAAAATCGTTGCGGTTTTCGTAATCAGTGACCCGATAAACCATAAAAAAAATACCCATGCTGATTTTCAGACTTTGTCACCACATTTCTCCCTTATAGGTGTTGAATTTTCAAATACCTGAAATATGTGTTTACTCATTTATCGTTAGATATACTCCTGTGACGTTTCGAATAAAATAGTCTTAACTAATCTTGTTTCCCCATACAAACTTTGGAACTCCACTTCACCCCTTTAGGGGGTGATTTTGAAAAATCCTTTCTTGATGCACCCCTTCACTTTATAAGGAACCTACGTGCCAAATTTGAACTCTCTAGAACCAGCGGCTTAGTATTTAGGCATTTCAACCCCATTTCACCCCAACAGGGGGATGGTAACTCACGTCCGCCACGTTGGATTTTAAAATCGTTGCGGTTTTCGTAATCAGCGACCCGATAAACCATAAAAACAATACCCATGCTGATTTTCAGACTTTGTCACCACATTTCTCCCTTATAGGGCTTGAATTTTCAAAAAACCTGAAACACATGTTTACTCATTTATCGTTAAAAATACTCCTGTGAAGTTTCGAATAAAATAGTCTAACTAATCTTTTTTTCCCCATACAAACTTTGGAACTCCACTTCACCCCTTTAGGGGGTGATTTTGAAAAATCCTTTCTTGATGCACCCCTTCACTTTATAAGGAACCTACGTGCCAAATTTGAACTCTCTAGAACCAGCGGCTTAGTATTTAGGCATTTCAACCCCATTTCACCCCAACAGGGGGATGGTAACTCACGTCCGCCACGTTGGATTTTAAAATCGTTGCGGTTTTCGTAATCAGCGACCCGGTAAACCATAAAAACAATACCCATGCTGATTTTCAGACTTTGTCACCTCATTTCTCCCCTATAGGGGTTGAATTTTCAAAAAACCTGAAACACGTGTTTACTCATTTATCGTTAGAAATACTCCTGTGAAGTTTTGAATAAAATAGTCTAACGAATCTTGTTTCCCCATACAAACTTTGGAACCCCATTTCACCCCTTTAGGGGGTGAGTCTTGAAAAATCATTTTTTAGTGCACCCCCACACCTTATAAGGAACCTACGTGCCAAATTTGAACTCTCTGGAACCAGCGGTTTGGGCTGTGCGTTGATATGTCAGTCAGTCAGTCAGTCAGTCAGTCAGTCAGTTTCTTCTTTTATATATTTAGATATACTTAAATACATAGAACAACCATGACCCAAGCACAAATATTCGAGTTCATCACACAAATATTTGCCCTGGCCGGGATTCAAACCCGGGACCGCCGGGTCAGTAGGCAAGTGCTTACAAACTGAGCCAACCGCGTCGTCATAAGTATAAGGAGACATATATGAGACACTGATTAGTTGCCGCTTAATGGTAATAAAGTAATTATAAGGAAAGAAATGTTTGCAGCCAGTCGTACAAAAAATATTAATTATGCATTTGTGCATTATAGCTGTCATGTTATTAAATTTTATTTTTTCGTAATTATTGATTTAAAACACTCACGATTATATGAGATTCATACAGGTAACATCGCGGCGACTTCAAACTTCCGTCAACCGCTGCCTCCGATATATGTATTATCGGTATACACTGGCCTGAGAAAATTTCCAACGACAACCTGTGGGAACGCTGAGACTCTGATCGACCAGCAGATAAAACGCCGGAAATGGAGCTAGATAGGACACACGCTCCGAAGGGACCCAGAACACATTCCGAGGCAAGCCCTAGACTGGCACCCCGCGCGCAAACGTGGCCACCCTAAGCAGACCTGGCAATAACATGGTGGACGGTCACTTCTGAAGCAAAGGCGATGGGAATGACCTGGAATGAAGGAAGTGCGAAGCTCAAGACCGTTCGGGGTGGCGATGTACTGTGGACGCCCTCTGCCCCATCCAGGGGACATAGAACTCTTAAGCCAAGTTAGTCATACAGGGAACAAGGGAATCGGGAAGTATGATGACACCGCTGGCAACACAGAAACGGATTGAGAGTTAACCAACCATATGATATGGTTGGTTAACTCTCTCAATCCGTTTCTGATGACGTCGAAAGTCCACCAGTCATTCCGGAGCATACCTTTTTTTCTTATACCATGGATTCTGCATTGCAACAGCCGGCTGTTTCGCGTGACATAGGATATAGGAAGAGTAGAGGGGGTAGGTTCGCGTCTGGATGAATTCTGGATCGCGACGTGTCGATACTGAATCGCGACGCGACTG
This sequence comes from Apotomis capreana, assembly GCA_947623375.1. Classification (NCBI taxonomy): domain Eukaryota; kingdom Metazoa; phylum Arthropoda; class Insecta; order Lepidoptera; family Tortricidae; genus Apotomis; species Apotomis capreana. Next base: position 14,819,880 of record OX392519.1, read on the forward strand.
TAGCGTGTTTACGTGTTACGTGTGCGTGGGTTTGTCATCATCATCACCTTCAGTCCGGAGTCGTCCACTGCTGGACATTGGCCTTCCCCAGTTCGCGCCACCATACCCGGTCCTCAGCTTTCCGCATGCAACCGCTTCCCGCCACTCTTTTTAGGTCGTCGGTCCACCTGGCGGGAGGCCGTCCAACAGGGCGTGTCGTTCATGGTCTCCACTCTAGAACTCATCTGCCCCATCAACCATCGGCCCCGCCCACTGCCACATCAACTTGCATATCTTTAGGACTATATCGGTCACATTGGTCCTCCGTCGGATCTCCTGGTTCCGGATTTTGTCCTTCAGAGAAACTCCGAGCATATCCCTCTCCATAGCTCGCTGAGCAACTTGGAATTTGTGGACGAGACCTTTTGTTAGTGTCCACGTCTCGGCCCCATAAATAAGGACCGGAAGGACGCACTATAATCGAATACTTTGGACTTAAGGCACTGGGGCAGTGATGATGACTGAAAAAAAAGCGTGGGTTTGTATTTGATGTGTATGTTAGTTTTAAGGTATGTATCCATGGTCCACAGTTGCCTGAAATAAATGTTTTCATTAATTCATGTGACCAGTGACAGCTTAGACTGCATCGTGGCCTTTTTGCGACAGCATCGCTACTGAATCGCTGCAAAACTTGTGTGCAAACTCTCTAAGATCGAATTACATGAAAGAAACACAATCGAATAGCGACTTCCAACTCGGTTGAAGAGAGTTTATATTTGGACAGTATAAAACAGGTGTAGAGCACAAAACTTTGTTACTAGTATATGTATAAGAATGTTTGCTTAGGGATGATTCATTACCGCTCGCAATCAACTGAAACATATTATCACCGAGCGAATTTAGCATATGGAATACTTACCTCTTATTCACTCACAGCAAATAATCAAAAGAGCCTAAACTCAATTTTAAGGCGGAATCTTGCGATGGCGTTATAGCTAACTTTCCGTCTTTTAAAGGACCCCATATATTCCCTAGCCGGTTTCGGCTACGGTGATTGCTAGGTACTACGCCGGTGCTTAGGAACTCTGGTGATTAGCCGTATCGCGCGCCCTCATATGACTACAAGAGCTTGTGCACAAATCAAAATCAAATGGCCACGACACGACTGTATCAAATCTTGTTAGATCTCATTCCTACCTGTCATGACCTACGGAGCCGAGGCCACTCACTATTCGACTGGTAGTGCTGGTGTCTTTGAACTAGTGAATTCGAAGTCGCTCAATTACTCCTGTCGCGCGGAGATAATCCCAAGAGCGGGTTATACTCCCACACAAAGTCTGACTATGACTACATAGATATAGGGATCAAATTCGAAACGAAGTAATTTGACAGAGAACCAAAGTTACATAGCACAACGAATCAGCAAGCTGAAGTGGAAGTGAGCTGGTCATATTTGTCGTAGAGCCGACAACGGGGGCAAAAGAGTTCTGGGTTGGATACTGCATTAAGGCGACTCCTAATCCCAACGCCCTTGAGGATCTGGGCGGAGCCTAACGTTATTCCCCCCGCCGACCGTGCGCCCCCGGAACAATACTTCGTTCATAATCTCGTTGAGTGGCGTCCAAGCAGCTTCATACACTCGCATAGTCCGAGCGAGAGTTGAAGATCAACAAACCTTATAATATTTAAAGGCATTGAAAAATCTCGAAGTAAAATAAATCATTTAAACAATGATATAATTATTGCGGATTACTAAATATCTATTTACCCACTACAGTAGAATATTAAAAATAAAATGCGTTAAAGCTATTTTCCAAAAAAATAAGTGAATGGCCATTTGGAAGTCTCGCATCGAAAAATACTTTTTAGTTTCTTTTGTATGTGTAGGTACCTACCAAAAATAGTTAAAATGCCGACGAGATTCTAGATTATACGTGTAAAATCATGCAGAAATAAAAAATATCGTTTTTTAATAAATAAATCATATCGTGACCCAGCGGATGAACCGATATTTTAACATAGTAGTGGAGGCACAGCTTTATCCCCCGGGTCATGCTGCTCTAATGAAAAGATAAACTATAAATAATAGAGCGACAAACTCAACTTTACCGTTGGAAAACGGATTTACGTCCTTTACCTACTTATAAACAGTGATAGTTTTTATGACTACATTAGTAGGTAATGTTCTCAGATTTTCCCCTATACTTGTTGATATTGAAGATATTTTACTAGACGAATTTTTTGGCTAATTTCAATGTTCAAGGTCAATGGATACCCTATAAATGTTAATTTACTTGAGTGTCAAAATATGCCGATGCTGGAAAGAAGAACTTATCTAAGCGACATTTTTGGGGATATTGAGTTATACACACTGTTGGGATCGGCAGATTTTTCTGCATCGAATGGGTTGGGTCTCGTATACATCTGTCTGACGACTTTTGTGTCGCTTATCCCGTCGGTGATTTAGAGAATCTCTACTTTTTTTTTCTACTAAACGACTTGATTTTTGAGGTTTTTTTAGCAAAATGGAGATTACATAAAAAGTTTTTTGCATAATAATGAACCTTAGAGCTTTTTTACTTATTTGTCAAAACAGATCAAACAACTTGAATAATTTTTCTTTATTGCAACTAACCTTGCACTTGTTGGTTAACTGTTTTTACCTGATCGTAAAATATATTTTAATGTCATTTGAGGCATTTTACCTATGTCTTTATGATAAAATTAACATAAAGGTAAATTATGAAAGAAAAATTTAATGTGATCCACTGCAATGTAAGCAGGACTCGAACCTGCGACCCTAAGTTTCCGGCGTAGTGCTCTACCAACTGAGCTATCATATCGTTACGTCAATCACACTAAATCTATGATTCCATAATTCTTCGCTACTGGAGCGCCCTCTGTGTCATGTGTGTTTAAAATGCTTATGCGCATTAGCCAAAAAGTAAAAATGTGGTATTTCCACATAATTAAACAGAATCGATATAAGATTTTATACAAAAAAAACATAGATTAAATTACCTAATTGTCGTATCTTAACTATTGGCGTTTATCCAAATTTACCTGCTTTGATGCTATGAAACCATTGTCGCTTATCCTTTTTTACCTTATATGACTTTGATCGACTACTGTCTCTTATCTTGAATTGCTTGAATGACAATTGAGTCGTATTTGTCGCATAGAATGTACTAAAAAACAAATATTTTCATAAATAATGACACAAAGGTAAATTAAGAAAGAAAAATTGAATGCGATCCACTACAATCCAAGCGCATTCAATTTTTCTTTCTCAATTTACCTTTGTGTCATTATTTATAAAAATAAAAATGTGGTATTACCATATAAAAAATATGAATCGATAAAAAGATTCTATACAAACAAATATTTTCGTTAAATTGGTAGTTAGACAACTTTACCGTTTCTGTTTTATAAAATATCACTACCTAAAGGTTGTCTGGAAGAGATCGCTCTTTAGCGATAAGACCGCCTGTTGTCTACCGTTATTAAAAATATTGTTCTGTACTGAATTTGTAAACTTTTTTTGGTGTGCAATAAAGCATTTTGTATTGTATTGTATTGTATATCACACATTTAGTAGTAATCCATACTAATATTATAAATGCGAAAGTGTGTCTGTCTGTCTGTCTGTTACCTCTTCACGCTTAAACCGCTGAACCGATTTAGATGAAATTTAATATATATAAAGTTTCAGTCCCGGGGAAGGACATAGGATACTTTTCATTCCGAATAAATTTAGTGTTCCCGTGGGATGAGCGGGTAACACCGCGGGGCACAGCTAGTTCAATATATTTATAAAGGCCGTTAGGCCCATCTGCGGTGTAAATCTGTGTCTGTGGCGCTAAGGCATTACTTTGGACTCGCTTGGATATTATCTCATTGCAATAGTAAAACTTGAAATTTCACGTAGTTCGTGATTTAAAATTCCTTAATGAGTACCGAGTGACTGCAGTCTTGAGAACTCTTGTGCCGTTCTCATTAGTCATAGTTATCGTTTGCTACCATACATTGGTCTAGAACTACTGGAAATCTTTCAGCAGATCACACATAAAAATTGATAAAATTGAAATTTCACGTGATATCTGATGAATAAATCTTTAACATTTCTAAAGCAGTTTTTTTTGTATTTGCGTAGTTGGACCATAAGTTTTTGTCTTAGAGAACTTTAAATGTCACTTCATTAATTTTAATGTTTGAAAATAAATATTTTCCTCTAATTAAAACATTAATCGTGAGGTTTTATTGTACGATAAATAGCTTTATTCATGTCTGAAATATTTCCTACAAACAAAGGCGATTAGATAATTTTTCTTGATTTATTTCATGCTGATTTATGCACATTTATATATTTACCTGACTATAAAATGAGCATGCACATATATATTGTTAACTGTGTTGATTGTTGTGTAATAGATTATACTATTTTACCTGACTAATTTCTCGGGAAACGTGTCGTTTAGATAATGTTACCTAATTCTATTTTGACGGCCATTTTGCGTAAGCGATGCTAAATCCTAAAATATTCCATTAATAGACAAAATAACAAAAGCCACATGTAAAAAACATGATATTTTTTATATAAAATGAGCATCTTATGCACATAGATATTGTTTACTGTGTTGATTGTTGTGTAAAATGTAGATTTTACTATTTTACCTGACTAATATCTCGGGAAACGTGTCGTTTAGATTATTTTACCTTATTCTATTTTGACAGCCATTTTGCGTAAGCGATGCTAAATTTTAAAATATTCCATTAATAGACAAAATAACAAAAGCGACATATGTAGATTTTTTTTTTTTTTTTTCACTACTTTGGGAAGCCGGAAGCCTAGTATGGCTGCATCCGATGGTCAGTACACGGCAGGGGGCGGGGCTAGCCGGCCGCACCTGCCCGGAGTAAACATATGTAGAGAACATGATGTTGTTTATAATTATAAAATGCTGCATTTAAAAAAAAGGTCCACAGAATATTTAATAACTTTTTATTTTTTTGAAAAAGTTCGTAGTTTTTTAGATCTCCTGTACAGTTAGCTCCGTGTCTCATGGATAATTTTCCTTTCCAGCGTAGATACGTTTTTTTTGCGGCATAAAGAGCCGTATCTTTTTTTTACGTTAACTTAGAAGTTCCGAATTTTATTGGGTGGGTGTAGATTTCTTGATCTGCAGATCGGTTGACATGCGGCAAACGTGTCAGCCCTAATTTAGTTTAGCGGTTGTCTGAGTTACGTAAGCTATTTGGGTTTTGGCGTTCCTTCCGCGATCGATTAATTTGATCCAAGATCGTTTCATTGCCCTCTGGCAAACTTAGAGAGAAAAATTCTGAGCATTAGTCAAAAATCAAGTCCGGGCATTACGATGAGTCTAAATAAAGTAATATATTTTTTCATTAATTCAACTGTAATCCGATCATTAATATATGGCGTTTAAACGATATGTAAAAAATTGGGCAAGTGCGAGTCCGACTCGCGCATGAAGGGTTCCGTACCTTATACCTATATATATATGTATATATAGGTATAACAAGTTTGTTGTATGGGAGCCACCCTTAAATATTTATTTTATTTAATTTTTATTATTTGTTGTTATAACGGCAATAGAAATACATCATCTGTAAAAATTTCAAGTGTCTAGCTATCACCGTTCTTGAGATACAGCCTGGTGACAGACGGACGGACGGACGGACGGACGGACGGACGGACGGACAGCGAAGTCTCAGTAATAGGGTCCCGTTTTTACCCTTTGGGTACGGAACCCTAATAAAAATCAGGTTTTTATTTTATAAACGGTAAACAATTGGAACAGAACTTATGGCCAAGCTAGGTATGTCTAGCTAGGCCCGGCGGATATGTCAATAATTACTAACGCTCATTTAGATTTAAATATGAAGTGGCAAATTTATTGATGCAAATATGTATTCTGACTGTATTTATATAAATAAGCCCTTATGCCAAAATTGTCACTTGCCTTCTTGGACTAGAAAATTATTGTAATTTTTGATAATGTATTTTTATATCATATGTCATGTACTGTACTAGTGACGCAACAAATGTGAATAATTACAATAAATATTCGTATTCGTAAATTAGCGTTTTACCGAATATTACAATGGTATTCAAACGAACAATACTTGTTCTGCATTACGATATTCATATCTCTTAGGGTTGAATTAAGAAAGATCATTAGACGTTATCATGCTTAAATATCTGTATTATCAGATTTTTTTTACCTAAGGTACTCTAATATTACACAGAGAAGGGCCCTAAAACCATAGCTGGGCATTAACTCGTTAATCCGTTAATCGTTAATTAACGAAGTTAACATTTTGATTAACGGATTAACTTTTAAGTTAACTTTTAAAACTATTAACGGACACGTTAACTTCCGTTAAATATGCAGAAGTCCGTTAATCGTTAATCCAATGCCTACTATTTACCGCACGGCACCGTGACGCGGCCCGAAAAACAGGTTTAGACAAGTGCCGGGCGGCGCGTGGCAGCGAGTGAAACAAAAACAAAACTACTATATTTTGCCGGCGCGTGCAAAAACTGCGATGAGATTTGTTTCGCTTGATCAATTCATTACTTAGCGGCGTGCTTAGAGTGACGAGTGTTTTGTTTGTCGTTATTATAAATTACTGTCAGTGATCATTTGCGTGTTGATAAAGAAGAGTGCAGTGTAATTTAGTTAGATAGAAAAAGTGTACTGTGCAGTGTAGTAATTAAAACTATATCATGGAAGACATGGAATCGGATTCCAGCGGTCCTGATGAGAATCCATGGCCACATTTGAATGAGTATGTGGAATTTGTATCCAGATTAGGCTAGCAAATACTTTTTGCGTGTAAGCGATGCTTGCCGAAAGACACCAAAAAAAAGTTCATGTATCAAGCCTGAATAATTTGAAACAACATGTAATAAGGGTACATGTGTCACAATATGTACAGTTTGAAGAGATTGTTAAGGCGGGCTTTAACCGGGGCAAGACAAAAAGGAGAATTCATTCTGACAATATTTATGATGATAGCACAAGTAGTAGTAATCCTAATCGAGTAAAGCGCAAAGTCTCGTTAAAATGTGGCTGGCATGAAATCAAAAGACTCGTTCAACGATGCTGCATTCCTCGGGGAACAGATATTCATAAATCTATTCATTAAATACAATACTGCTATACCCTCAAGCGCTGCAGTTAAACGTCTGTTTTCCACGGGTAAAGACATTTTAACACCAAAACGAGCCTCGCTTTCAGACGAGAACTTCAACATGTTATAATGTTCTTGAAGGGGAATATGCACCTTATGCCCGACGATTAAATTATATTTACAAGTATTTTGTTTTGTTCCTAACCTGTTAACTTCCAGAACCTAAATCCACAGGTTTTATAAGTTCACTAACGCAATTTTACACATATTAACGGATTAACGATTAACGTTAACTTGCGTCAATTCTTCCGAAATGTAACGCTTTAACGTTTAACGAAGCTAACTTTTTTTGTAGCGGATTAACGATTAACGAAGTTAACTATTTGATTAACGGTGCCCAGCTATGCCTAAAACCCACACCAAAAGTGTTATTTTCTGGGAATCCTGTCTGGTGTGGGTATCCAAATGTGTCCGGGAATGCTAAGCAATGTCAATTTTTTTTAAAAGTACTTAAAATTAATAGATACCTAAATACGAAAAAAAACAGTTGAATTTAATTCTATATGAAAATGAGTGATTTTTGTTATGTCGCATAGCGTAGTCGTGTGAAAAAACGAACTACACTCTCTTAAAATACACTTCAAACGCACGAAAACAGATCGAACCTCCGCGGGATCCGGTACTATAACAATTTTCCGTAACTAGATGGATCGCGAGAGCAAGTGACACAGCCTTCCCCTTCGACGGTTAGATTTACACTGAGCTCGCAGCCCGGGCACGGCCGCGCTCGCGGAAATTCAGTTTTTTTGATGCTTTATTAGACCGAATTTCCATTTTATTAACTTTTAAACAATACGATTAAAGATCAATGAATTGTCAATGTTCTTGCGAAAGAGCCGTGTAAATATCACTTGTAGTTTAGAAGCCTTAGGGAATTGAAAATTGAAAACGACCCTATTTCAACATTATTTTTTCCATACTAACTATTGCTTTAAAAAAAATCCAGCTATAATTTTTTAGAAGAAATAGTCAAAAATAACATATATTTTTTTCAGATTTTTCCGTTGGCTAGATTAAGAGCCTTAGGACTTTAAACATCACCATTCCACGTACGGAGTCGCCTTAACGGATTTAAATAACGACAAATTGACGTTCCATCTCACCTCTATTTCAAAACCCCTCGGTGTCCCCTAAATATTATTCCTATAGGTTTGACCTAATTAACGACACCAATGATTGTTATTGGAACGTGTACCAAAATGCCATGAGCAATAAATAATTTGAATTTGAATTTTTGAATTTGCTCATTTGCCTATTCTTATTTGGTATGGTACTTACCTATACTTATATTACAAGTAAGTAAGTAAGTAAAGATTCGATAACAATAATTTAAGAGTCTTGTAAGTCAAACGACTAGGAAAAAACCGGCCAAGTGTGAGTCGGACTAGCGCACCGAGGGTTCCGTACAACACTTTCCATCTTAACTGGCCGGGCTAAGGTAAGTGTGCGCCTGGTAGGAAGGTATGGCGCCGCATACAATGAAGTGCAAAGTTAACGCAACGGGTCATGTTTGTTGTATGGGAGCCCCTCTTAAATATTTATTTTATTCTGTTTTTAGTATTTGTTGTTATAGCGGCATCAGAAATACCTAATTATATCATCTGTGAAAATTTCAACTGTCTAGCTATTCCGGTTCATGAGATACAGCCTGGTGACAGACGGACAGACAGTCAGAAGGACAGCGGAGTCTTATTAATAGGGTCCCGTTTTACCCTTGTGGTACGGAACCCTAAAAACGAGTTACAGATATGACAGTCAGCTATTAAATTTGGGGTAACCATTAGGTAACGATACTGGGACTTTAATTAATTATTTGTTTTGTTAGAAATTAACGATAAGTTAAAGATAGCTAACATTAAGAATTCACTTAATGTAATGTATTATTTATCATTAACTTAGCCTCAGCCACAATGAAGATGTATTACCAATTTGACAAGCTACTTTATGTCGCGCGACAAATACTACCTGTCACTGTCGTTTCAATACCGTGCGAGCAGGACAGGTCATGCTGACGCGCGACATGCTATAGCCCCGTTGTAGGTAATTATTGTAGGTAGGTAGATATTTTTGGCAAAATGTTATAAACACTGGGTGAGACATACTGGGTGGACTGACGACCTGGTTAAGATCGCGGGTAGAAATTGGACGAGGGCGGCGCAAGATCTATCGTTGTGGAGAACTTTGGGGGAGGCCTTTGTCCAGCAGTGGGCGTCTATCGGATGATGATGATGAGATGACTGGGTGAGTAGATACAAGTTATAACAGATTAGGTAAGAGTGAGAACGCTATATAAAATGTTGTAATACTTGTAATGGTTAGAGTGATCGATAGTACTATACAATATGTATGCCAGACAATGTGTAAATGGAAACAGAGCTGCGGTCTCTGTCAAACCGCGTAACGCTAGAAGCATGCGCTAGTTTGCTATTTATAACTGCATTAACACTATTAACCTTTTAAAATAGTTAATACTTGCAGTCAATACTTTGTTCAAAGCCCTCACCAAATAAATCTTCTTCCAGGTGTTTTATTTTTCGATGGATCGATCGCTTAATTTCTACGTTTCAAAACACCATTCTTATTTTTATTTATTGTTTAGTTTATATTCATTGTGTATTTCGAAATGTATTGGTCCACACATGATTTCAGTAGGACGACATAGGTAGGTATCCAAATTACCAAATTACAAATTACTTACAATGAATGAAACATATACCTAATACGTATATGAATTCGTTACAATGTCTTCCTAGGAAGTACGTTACTTAAAAAACATAATCATTACTAGCTATATGACATTTTAAACTGGGAAAACAAGTTGATGTGGTGCTCTCTCTCCTGAATATTTTGAACCATTTTGATGTGGCAAGCGCCCTTCGACTTCGAAAGTCTTGTAGCCATATGCCATGCCATGGTTATGAATAAATTAAAACAAAAGCAAGCACCCTCCTCCTATGACCCATGGACCCCATGGTCAACCGGTAGACCGTAGGAGTCATATATGGTCGAACGATTTTAAAATTTACGGGCTATTTTCAGTTACAATGCTCGAGTCTGCCGGAAGAGGAGCATTTGTTTTTACATTTAGTCCCCGGGAACGACTAAGAAATAAAAGTTTGGGAACCACTTTTCTAGACGCTTAGGCGCGATCTCAAGTACTTAAAGTTTTTGTCTTTGTATGTACCTAATGTGTGAATTTGGTACGAAATTTTCCCTTTCTAATCAATTTAAGAAAACGGGGACGACACATACAGTATTGCCACTTTTAAATTTCTACTCTTTTTGGTCGGACTGTACTTCTCACACGCCTATGATGCTTTTACATTTACCCCCCGACAATCGTTAAGTTGTCTCGCAAACTAACGAGGATACATAATTTTTAATCAAATAAAATTAACTGCTTCGGAATGTGCACCTGAAGGTAGTACACAACTGCTTTTGGAACTATACCTCAAATACAGCCAGTGTAACCAACGTTAATATAGGTAACGATGATAAACTTGTTTGGCATCTGCCAAAGTTCCTTATGTTATTCGTGCACTCAATTGTATTTATAAACTTTAGTACAGTTACTGTTTTGCACTTTGCAACAACTAAATAATACTTACGTACTTTCTTATAAAAAGTAGATAGCTATGGAAAAATAAAGCTTTCATAATCATGTGGCCGTTTTCTTAGTTTCATAGCTGGTCACACTGTAATAATTGTCACTGTCACTGTCAGAAATGGCAGTACTGACTGTCAGTGTCAGCTTTCTATTTGAAGTTTAGTCACTAGACGTGTTAAGTGCCTTATTTTTGAATATTTGCGTACGCGCAAGTCGACCAAGTAAACGGTGTCAATGCGATAATGTATATTTACCAGTTACCTTTCGATATTAATAAAGAATTGTGTAGATTATTGGACAATGACGACATTTGGAAGGACTTAGCGGGCCGAATGAACTATTCCGCCTTTGACGTAAATGTAAGTTCATAATTTCGTATAGGTAGATAATTGGGATTTTCCCCGGCACGATATTGGTCTCTTGGAAATCACGTCCCTACTCTTTTACGAAACGTTATAAGTAAAACTGGTTTCTACACTAAATATCGGTTTTTTATGTACGGCCGGGAGAATCTCGATACTTTTGTAGTTAGTTTCATGTCAAAATGAATAAGTACTTATGAATTAGCCGAGTTTTACTTAGGATTACCTACATTGAAATAACAAAATCATCACAGAATGTCTGTGTAAAAATAGTTATTTGACTCTTTGTATAGCCTTGTTTTGGTATTTAACTTTAAATTTCTGATGATTTTGATTATTTTAATAGTTTTCCTGTTAAAAAACATTACGACGAATCAATAGTTGTCATAATAATAGGCTTCCATTGAACTTAAGTTTATGTTTAAGCACTTTAAAAAAATAGTTTTTGACTTAGATTCACATGAGTTTTTCAGTTCCTATCTGTCAATTTATATTAATGTAAAAGTAGCTTGTATTCATGAATGCAAGGCAAATAGTGTAAATGACCCATTATAAATAGGAAGCTTTTAATCTATTCATTTTTATTGCATAAATTCTGATTCTATTGATTTAAAACAATTTAAAAAGATAATAAGCAATACAATATTCTGAAAAAGAAAACTGGTAGTTTCATTATTTAGTTGCACATAATGAACAACATTAAAATTTTATGTGTTGTTAGGAAATTGAACAAACAGCGAAACGGCAGACAACATCACCGACAAGCTTGCTCCTTGTACGATGGGGGCAGTTCAACCACAGGGCGGAGGAGCTGCTCATACTGTTGTACCGGATGAAACACTTCCCAGCGATGCGGTGCCTCGTACCGGTCGTGGACAAGAAGTTCCAGAAGCTAGTGAAGAAACATGACGATTGTAATGTCGGAGATACAGCTCCGGTTGAAGGTAAGCTAAAAACAGAGTGCAAATCATCGGCAGAGAATTACTTTTTTATTTAAAAGCTAAAATTCCTGTGGTAGAAGTCTCATGGCAATGTATTCATTTTCCCAGAATCATACATACTTTAGAAGTGAAAAGTTGCCCATGATATCTTGGCAATCACTCTCTCTAAAATATTATGTTGCTTTGTTATTAATTACTTAGATAAGAGGAGATTAGTAAGTCAGAAAAATTCCAGTTTATGATGGAGAAATCTTTCATCATCCTTGCCACAAGGGTGAAAACCCCAATTAGTCCTCTTATTTTGGTTATTATTCTCAAAATTTACCGTTTGTTACAGAAAATTTCAAAAGACATAAAGCAGCCACAAGAAGTGAGAGTATACCATTACCAGTAATGTTAATAGAGAACAAAGGTCAAATTAAGGTAAATACGTTCATTAGTAAATTATTTACTAATTATACCACTAAAATACCCCGGGTATGGACGATTTGACGTCTACTGGTGGCCTAGTGTCAAATCATGTGTGCACCTAATACCCCGGGGTATGCTAATAATTATGGGTAAACTAGCTGCGCCCCGTCGTGTTACCGCATTCGGGATAAAAAGTAGCCTTTGTGCGAAATCCAATCTCTGCAATGTTGGAAAATTTCGAAAAACTAAATTGATGTAAAAATTATTATCAAACTTATTAACAAAATCTCTTGAAAATTGGTTGATAAATGCGACCTCCAGGCGAGAATAGCCAGCGGGGCTAGCATATCGCCATGACTTCGTTTGTCGCGCGACTTAGCGTCACGGACATCTAAACATCCTAACATACGAAAGAATTTTGGGCCAACATGAAACATGGAAGGTTCGCTCGCTCAGTTGATGACTCTTATTTATTTGTAGTTGCAAAATTTTTAAATTAACACAATTTTAATAAAAAAAATAACTTATTTTTTTCCATTTTTGTATGTCAGTTTGCCAGGCGGCAAAAGCCTCCAATCTTTTCCATTCTGGCCGTTCTATGGAAATTAATTACCATATTTAAACTCGTTTGTGACAGGATGCCCAAATGGCACCATTGCCAGGTTCCAACACGAATGGTACCCGCTACTCCACAAGGACCTCGACGGACAATACCAGTACCGATGCATCAAGGGTTAGTCACATTTAATCAAACCAACATTTCTTTTTTGCAGAATAACCATTGAGACTTAACATAATTATTAAGGTTAAACACTCATGTGATCCTATCATAAAACTCGCCTTTGGCTCATTTCATAAAACCAAAGTCGTTTTTTAACACCTCTCATTATGTAACAGTTGCATAAACTACAATTATGTCTCATAATATACCTAAAACATAGTTATCCCTTAGAATAAGCCCAGAAATCTAGTTAGCATTTGAAAAAATGCCAGTTTCGGTTAGCCACGGGCTAAGTTTCGTCCATATGCACATCTGTCACAACGTCAAGCTCACAAGCGACACGTCTCTATGATTGGTTCGTAGACACGCACACATAAAACCAAAAGCAGCTTCATCTTTCGCAAATCTGTTGTATGAAGATTCTATCCGTACTCATTCTTAGATTTAATCTATTGGTGTATATTTGAAATTTACTGTTTGAATTTTTCATTGATAATTTTTGTTTCAAAAACTACTCAAAATTGGAAAAATTCACGCTAAAAACTGTTTTTTTTTTTTCTAATTATTTTCGACTGCACGCAATGAAAGCATGAAATAGCTACTTACTATCTTTAAATTAGGGAAAAGTATTATTCACTTTAAAAAGTTAGTTGAAATAATCAATATATTTTGTCATAGCCTTTATTTATATGTGTGTTAGGACGGCGGTCACGTGACGGGTGACGAGCTGATGAAGACCACCATCCCCATCCTTCAGTATCGTGACCTTGAAGAGGCCACGGGCAACTGGTCACAGAGCAATCTGCTCGGCAAAGGCGGATTTGGACAAGTCTACAAAGGTTCGTAATAGTACATTACGTAACAAGAGTGGTAAACTAGGAATTACAAACGAGTGTCTATTAGAAAGCCGAAACCCGCTTTAATGACACGAGTTTGGAATTCCTTTACCACCAGAGTCAACTACGACGTTTTTTCATCACACTTTGAAGGAAATAAAACAAAAAAGTAGTAGTCAATACCAAATTTACTTACCGCCCTAGGGCGTAATATACGACTTACCGCTCTAGGGCGTAATATACGATTTACCGCCCGCTTTTCTAGCATGTAAACCCTTAGTATGACAAAAATTACTTACCGCCCTAGGGCGTAATTTACGACTTACCGCCCGCTTTTCTAGCATCTAAACCCTTGTTTACGACTAAGTGTGATGAAAATATATAACTGTGATATTACGTTAGGGATGGACGATTGACAACATTTCATATTTCTAACGGGTGGAAATTAATAGAGACCGGGAGAGCTTTGCGTCGTGTACACACTAAAAAAATATTTAGATTAAAAAAAATACGACAACTATGCCTGAATAGCTGTCAACAATGTTAACCAAAACGTCATTCGTTGTTTTAATAGACACCAGACTAAAGTAGCGTTTCCATTGTCATAGTTTTGAAGTTACACTACTGCATTTTAGAATTAGTAAATTTTAATAAATATATAATAAAATAATTAAGTAGTAACCCCAGGAAAAATATAAAAACAGTGATTAGGTACGTCCTCTTTCTGAGAGGAATATAGAAGAGTAACAAAGTTGTAGTCTTAAAAATATTAAATGTTGTCAATTGTTTTATTTAACTGGGATATTTTTTATACTATGTCTATGTTTTATTTGTGTCAGTGTTTGGTAAAAGGCCCCATTCACAAAACAGATAGGTACAGAAATCAATCTACATACAAGCGTGCTCGAGCAAACGCATACATAAACATTGCTCACGGACACGATATCTCGGACCAGTTCGGACCAGTGCGAGCGCGAGTGCCATCCGCTTGACGTGTCCGTGAGCAATGTCTATGTGTGCGTTTGCTCGAGCGCGCTTGTATGTAGATTGATTTCTGTACCTATCTGTTGTGTGCCCCATTGTTCGGGTTTTCATAAAGATGAAATTAGTTTGATCTCTATAACCTGTCCGAGCAAAGTTGGTTCAAATTCAAAGTAACATTTTACAGGTGAATGGAAGTTGCTGCCAGTGGCGGTGAAGGTACTTAACAGCAAGGACTACCACAAAGAGTTGATCAGAGAACTTACCAGCGACCATTTTCGACATGACAACATACTGCCGTTGTACGGGTATAGCATTGGCGGTGAGTACATCTTTACTATTATGAAATACTAGATTTTTATCGAAAACAACCTTTCTATAGAGGGGTCATGATTTCAGGAAAAATCTTTTTAAAAGCTTTTATTTAACTTGCAATGTATGTATCTAAGTATGTTTGTTCGGGTGAAATCTTGCAACTCAATTTTGAAGCAGATATCGTCAACCGATTGAGCTGAAATTTTGCATACTTACTTAACTTTGATGACAATACAATAATATGGTACCATGGGGCTGATCTGATGATGGAGCCGGAAGGTGGCCATAGGAACTATAAAAGAAAAAGCAATCCTACCGAGCTTGGGCTCTTTAGAATCGTCTCAGTGAGCATATGATGGATATCCAAAGAAAAGTACAGTCGGCTATAAAAGCTTGCCACTAAAATGTCATTTTTGACAGAAACTTATTCATTGTGACAACAATAAGGTCATTCTGAAAAGTCGAGCTTTCATACAAAAAAGAAAAAAAACTAACTAATAAATTCGTAAATGACGGAGTTCCAACATAACGCCTGTGAAATCACTACATGGTATAAAACAAAGTCGCTTACTGCTGTCTGTTATCTGTTCCTATGTATGCTTTGATCTTTAAAACTACGCAACGGATTTAGATGCGGTTTTTTTTAATAGATAGAGTGATTCGTAATACATGCATAATTTAACAGCATTGCACCCGTGCGAAGCCGGGGCGGTTCTCTAGTCACAAATATTTCAAACATGCGACGTTAGTAACTTACTCGTAGTAGTAAAAACCTTTCCGGTGGCGAATGCACTAGTTTCAAAACGCACTATTAGTCAATACACTCTAATTTCGAAAGCCCCTCATCTCATAAGAAACTAGGCCCAAAATACCATATTTCCAAAAAGGCTCATTTTCGATATGTGGAATATTTTTTAGAACTATAAGTATTTTTAATTATCTGCAGGACCAAAAGTGTGCTTAGTGTACCAGCTGATGACGGGGGGCTCCCTCGACCAGAGGCTGAAGTGCGCGACGCTGCAGCCGCCGCTCACCTGGTGCCAGCGGTACAGGATAGCGCAGGGGGTTGCCAGGTGACTGATAATTATAGTACTGTGCTTAGTATACCAGCTGATGACGGGGGCTCCCTCGACCAGAGGCTGAAGTGCGCGACGCTGCAGCCGCCGCTCACCTGGTGCCAGCGGTACAGGATAGCGCAGGGGGTTGCCAGGTGACTGATAATTATAGTACTGTGCTTAGTATACCAGCTGATGACGGGGGCTCCCTCGACCAGAGGCTGAAGTGCGCGACGCTGCAGCCGCCGCTCACCTGGTGCCAGCGGTACAGGATAGCGCAGGGGGTTGCCAGGTGACTGATCATTATAGTACTGTGCTTAGTATACCAGCTGATGACGGGGGCTCCCTCGACCAGAGGCTGAAGTGCGCGACGCTGCAGCCGCCGCTCACCTGGTGCCAGCGGTACAGGATAGCGCAGGGGGTTGCCAGGTGACTGATCATTATAGTACTGTGCTTAGTATACCAGCTGATGACGGGGTTCCCTCGACCAGAGGCTGAAGTGCGCGACGCTGCAGCCGCCGCTCACCTGGTGCCAGCGGTACAGGATAGCGCAGGGGGTTGCCAGGTGACTAATCATTATAGTACTGTGCTTAGTATACCAGCTGATGACGGGGTTCCCTCGACCAGAGGCTGAAGTGCGCGACGCTGCAGCCGCCGCTCACCTGGTGCCAGCGGTACAGGATAGCGCAGGGGGTTGCCAGGTGACTAATCATTATAGTACTGTGCTTAGTATACCAGCTGATGACGGGGGCTCCCTCGACCAGAGGCTGAAGTGCGCGACGCTGCAGCCGCCGCTCACCTGGTGCCAGCGGTACAGGATAGCGCAGGGGGTTGCCAGGTGACTGATCATTATAGTACTGTGCTTAGTATACCAGCTGATGACGGGGGCTCCCTCGACCAGAGGCTGAAGTGCGCGACGCTGCAGCCGCCGCTCACCTGGTGCCAGCGGTACAGGATAGCGCAGGGGGTTGCCAGGTGACTAATCATTATAGTACTGTGCTTAGTATACCAGCTGATGACGGGGTTCCCTCGACCAGAGGCTGAAGTGCGCGACGCTGCAGCCGCCGCTCACCTGGTGCCAGCGGTACAGGATAGCGCAGGGGGTTGCCAGGTGACTGATCATTATAGTACTGTGCTTAGTATACTAGCTGATGACGGGGGGCTCCCTCGACCAGAGGCTGAAGTGCGCGACGCTGCAGCCGCCGCTCACCTGGTGCCAGCGGTACAGGATAGCGCAGGGGGTTGCCAGGTGACTAATCATTATAGTACTGTGCTTAGTATACCAGCTGATGACGGGGTTCCCTCGACCAGAGGCTGAAGTGCGCGACGCTGCAGCCGCCGCTCACCTGGTGCCAACGGTACAGGATAGCGCAGGGGGTTGCCAGGTGACTAATCATTATAGTACTGTGCTTAGTATACCAGCTGATGACGGGGGCTCCCTCGACCAGAGGCTGAAGTGCGCGACGCTGCAGCCGCCGCTCACCTGGTGCCAGCGGTACAGGATAGCGCAGGGGGTTGCCAGGTGACTGATCATTATAGTACTGTGCTTAGTATACCAGCTGATGACGGGGGCTCCCTCGACCAGAGGCTGAAGTGCGCGACGCTGCAGCCGCCGCTCACCTGGTGCCAGCGGTACAGGATAGCGCAGGGGGTTGCCAGGTGACTGATCATTATAGTACTGTGCTTAGTATACCAGCTGATGACGGGGGCTCCCTCGATCAGAGGCTGAAGTGCGCGACGCTGCAGCCGCCGCTCACCTGGTGCCAGCGGTACAGGATAGCGCAGGGGGTTGCCAGGTGACTGATCATTATAGTACTGTGCTTAGTATACCAGCTGATGACGGGGGCTCCCTCGACCAGAGGCTGAAGTGCGCGACGCTGCAGCCGCCGCTCACCTGGTGCCAGCGGTACAGGATAGCGCAGGGGGTTGCCAGGTGACTGATCATTATAGTACTGTGCTTAGTATACCAGCTGATGACGGGGGCTCCCTCGACCAGAGGCTGAAGTGCGCGACGCTGCAGCCGCCGCTCACCTGGTGCCAGCGGTACAGGATAGCGCAGGGGGTTGCCAGGTGACTGATCATTATAGTACTGTGCTTAGTATACCAGCTGATGACGGGGGCTCCCTCGACCAGAGGCTGAAGTGCGCGACGCTGCAGCCGCCGCTCACCTGGTGCCAGCGGTACAGGATAGCGCAGGGGGTTGCCAGGTGACTGATCATTAAACAATCAACAGGGGTTGCCAGGTTATTATTGTAATTATTATTGTAATTCTTCCCAAAACTATGATTAAATTTTGACGAGGCCTGGCCAACATATGCAAACTCGGGAGCCAATGTCTCCGAAGTAACCTTGGGTGGTTCATGAAAACCGGCTAGACGAGCCTGGATACTTTCATAGTTACGGCATAATGAGCGTAGAGTGTTAAGATCAGGAACTTTGGTGACAGAAGCCAGCGTACTTGCATAACACGGGCGGATATTATGAAAAATGATCTCGAGTTTGTCCTCCTCAGACAAATCCTTTGATAAACGCGAAAACAGACCAGTCATTATAGATAAGTAGATTGTAATGATCTCCGTCTCACCCTGCGTTCTTGAACGAATCTCCGCCAAAAGTCTATAGTCATAATCAGCCTGATCGAAATCATTTTTGAGGCGACTTACTAAATCACTCCAGCCCGACAACTGGTCCTGAACGGCACGGTACCAGTGCAACGCATCGCCGGTAAATATTTCAGTAGAATAGGAAAGTAATTTTTCTCAAACATGCAATGAAATATTGTCTTTGCGTTCCTTATAATAGGCTCGGAAGTATCGGTTTTTGGGCGCAACAACTCGAGAGGACTGTAAAGGGATTTCATACTGCTTTTCAGGCCTAGGCCTGCAAAGTAACTTTTTTTTGGTTTCAACAACAAGGTCATTCACACAGCTGGCTGGTTTGACAAAAAGCAGGTTTTGTTTTTAAAGGTTGGTTGTTAGACACTTGTGGAAAAAAAAATTCAAGATGGCGACTTTTTTTTTTCAAAATTTCAAATTGGTGCTAGGCGGCTAAAACTCGGTATCGGGGGGCTCTCGGGGCTCAAAAATATTGAATCTGAAATCTTGTCCGAAAATTCGGTCAAATTCGGAAAATATCGAAAAAAAAACGATTTGTATGGAGAAAATTTCAAATTCGTCCTAAGAGGCTGAAATTCGGTATCCGGGGGTTTTTGGGGCTCCTGAGTCAGAATCTGAAATCGGATTTTTAAAATTCGGTCAAATTCGGATTCGGGGGCTCTCGGGGCTCAAAAATATGAATCTGAAATCTTGTCCGAAAATTCGGTCAAATTCGGAAAATGTCGAAAAAAACGATTTGTATGGAGAAAATTTCAAATTGGTCCTAGGAGGCTGAAATTCGGTATCCGGGGGTTTTTGGGGCTCCTGAGTCAGAATCTGAAATCGGATTTTTTAAATTCGGTCAAATTCGGTATCGGGGGGCTCTCGGGGCTCAAAAATGTGAATCTGAAATCTTGTCCGAAAATTCGGTCAAATTCGGAAAATATCGAAAAAAAAAAGATTTGTATGGAGAAAATTTCAAATTGGTCCTAGGAGGCTGAAATTCGGTATCCGGGGGTTTTTGGGGCTCCTGAGTCAGAATCTGAAATCGGATTTTTAAAATTCGGTCAAATTCGGAAAATATCGGACAAACAATATTAAGTATTATTCTTTGAAGTATATTTTTTTATTTCATTGTATGTTTGAGAAAAGCACTATACATGCCTCGTCGTGAAAACGGATTCCCGGCCTCGTATCACTATCCGGCCTCGCTCGCACGCTCGCTCGGCCGTATATACCTACTTGGCCGGAAATCCTCATTTTCCCGGCCTCTGATGTAATGTACTATTGCTTCCGAGATATTCCTTGATTTCTTAAACTCTGAGATACGTTGAATGAAAGCACGAACGCACGACTTCCCGTCGAACCTCAGTCTAGTGAGCTCGCCAGCCATACCACGATCGCAGCTAACATTAATACTAAATGGTGAGGCCACAGCTTGCGGCTCAGCAGAAACCGATGTTGAAAAATTTTCAGTTGCATTATCCTTTAAAGAGTGGTAACGGTCCGAAAGGGCATTGTACTCCGTAATACAAGACTCAAAAACCTGCTCGGTGACATTATCAACAACAATCCGATTTAACCGGTGGTGGAGATGATTTAAAAGATTTTGAGCGCGTAACAATGTATTTTTCTCGTGAGGTGCCTCGAGATACGTTCTCAGCTTAGTAAGGGCATCACTAACACCCTTAAGATCCTCACTGATCGAAAGTGAACTCTCGAGTATATCTTCCGAAGGAAACTGTGGTCCCAATTTAGCTATTTGAGCGCGTAATAATTGAACAGTAGCCCCGGGAGTGGCACCTCGAATAGAAACCTCGTATTCTAATTCTGCTTTTTGCAAGGATAAAAATTTTATTGGATAAGCCATACTACTTGTTAAAAAATAAAAACAAAAAAAAAACTGATCTGACTTAAAAACCGCGAATGGGTAAGTGTTGAGATAAACTTAATCTAATCCGTTCTGTCACAATCAAATGAAGCTGCAACGTTATGGTTGACTAGATTGATTGGCTTAGTAGATGAAAATGATTGATTGGCTTAGTAACAAAAAAATAAAACTGCCACCAAAAAAAAAAATTAGGAAGCAGAGCAAAAGCACAACAAAATAAAAAAAAAATTCAACTAAAGTGTACGATGTCAATAATTAAAAGAAATAACAAAAATTTGTAAAAAATAAAATATTATTTTAAGTTACACTTGTGCGACTCGACTGTACTAGAGTTCACCACAAGTATGCAACAATAAATACAGAGTGCAGCGAAATTTTGCACCTGAGCTGAATTACATTAAAATAAATAAGTTAAATAATAAAATTTATAAATACCGTGAAACTGTCCAACTTTGCCCTAGTGGGCAAATGTCCCCGCGTTTGGTATACATGTTGAAATAGGTTAAGTATCCACTTTTGAAGCTAAATATAAATACGTAACGTTCATCTATTTGTTAATGAAATAATTCGATCATTTTGTTTTTTTTTTATTTAGGTATGCCAGTGGGGACATTTACCCAAAAGGGCAAAATTGGACGGTTTCACGGTAATTAAAATAATAATTTATATAACTAACGAAATAATTCACTTTTCTCAAATATGTAATGAAATGTCGTCATAACGTGCGCTATAACGGGCTTCGAAGTATCACGTTTCGGGCGGAACAACTCGAGAGAACTGTAATGGAATTTGATACAAAAACGAAGGCCTAGGCCGGGAAGTAAATTTCTTTCAACATGGCGTCTGTGTTCAATGTTCATGAACGGGCTAAACAGCTGAATTATATATTTTCTGAGCGGTGTATTTTTTTATTTCATTGTACATGTTTTAAAAAAGCGTTTATACATGCCTTAGCCGTGAAAATGGCTTGCAGGCTTCGTATCACTATCCGGCCTCCCTACTGTCGGCCGTCTATACCTACTCTTTCCCGGCGTCTGCAGTAATGTAATTATTCTGTTAGTACTTTTACATTATTTTTATTAAAGCAGCAACGTCCGCTAACCCGGTACTTACCTCTGGATTACCGGTTCAGCGTGTTAACCTCTCCACCACCCTACCGCTAGATAAACTTTCGAATTTAGGTACCGGGTTTGATTCCCGGTCACGCGTCCCGGTTACGCATTTTAATGTTTCATTGTGCTTTGGTTTAATATACAATCTGTGGTGTGTAGCCACAGTAAAAAAGTATGAGACTTACATGCTTCATAAAATTAATAAATAAATAAAAATAAATATCAGACAACCTCACACAAATCGATCTAGTCCCAAATTAAGCACAAGAAGGCTTGTGTTATGGTTACTAGACGACGATATACATACTTATATAGATAAATATATACTTAAATACATAGGAACAACTATGACCTAAGCTCAAATATTCGAGTTCATCACACAAATATTTGCCCCCCATTATTATTTTTGAAGTAACTGTTTTTGTAAAATGTCACCCGGAGAAGTTTTGTAAAGTGTCCCAAACTCGTTCTTTCCCAACACGCTTCCAGTATGAGCACAAATTGCAGAACAAGCCATTAAAATCGGCACTAATGAGGAAAAGTTTCTTCGGTATGGCGCCTATTATATTAAATCACATACCAAACTGTATTAAATCTCTTAATTTACGCCAATTTAAATCTCAATTATATTTATATTTAGTAGAAAAATGTTTTTATTCAGTTAAAGACTTTTTAAATGAATGTTAATGAAATTTTTGTGATTTTAAAATAAGTTTCTATACTTCTTATGTTATCGACTTAGCTGTGTATTTATGTATTTAGAAAGAAAGAAAGAAAAATGTTTAGTCCAATAAAAGCACACACAGGCAGGACATTATTGACATACCAGGATCTATTAACTATCGTATGCGGATTAGAGATGTTTACTATAAGTCCAGCAATGTGTGCGTTAAAGAAAAAGGCTTTGACTCAGCATGGTGCTGCAATTCGCAAACAAAGCAAACTGCAACGCTGTTATTCTGTCATTTATGTGGATTTGTAAGCCAATCTGGCAAAACATAGAGTTCATCATCATAAATGTAACACCTACTTACCTATGTTTAAACAAATAAATGATCTCTCTCTCTCTCTCTCTCTCTCTCTCTCTCTCTCTCTCTCGGCCGGGATTCGAACCCGGGACCGCCGCTCAGTAGGCGGGAGCTTGCAAACTGAGCTAACCGTGTCAAATAAAGCCATATTTAAAGTTTCTTGTTCTTTGTCAACTCCAGAGGGCTGTCGTATCTCCACACGATGAGCCAGCCGCTGATACACGGGGACATCAAGCCGGCCAACATCCTGCTCGACCAGTGCTCGATGCCCAATGTTTAAACAAATAAATGATCTCTCTCTCTCTCTCTCTCTCTCTCTCTCTCTCTCTCTCTCTCTCGGCCGGGATTCGAACCCGGGACCGCCGCTCAGTAGGCGGGAGCTTGCAAACTGAGCTAACCGTGTCAAATAAAGCCATATTTAAAGTTTCTTGTTCTTTGTCAACTCCAGAGGGCTGTCGTATCTCCACACGATGAGCCAGCCGCTGATACACGGGGACATCAAGCCGGCCAACATCCTGCTCGACCAGTGCTCGATGCCCAATGTTTAAACAAATAAATGATCTCTCTCTCTCTCTCTCTCTCTATCTCTCTCCCCCCCTCTCTCTCTCTATCTCTCTCTCTCTCTCTCTCCCTCTCCTTGCAAACTGAGCTAACCGTGTCAAATAAAGCCATATTAACACTTTCGACACCAACAACCCGGAGGCCGGGCGCTCGTAAACTTTGTTCAGATGCCGGCCAACCCGGTAGCCGGGGTTGATGCTATAAAAGTCGGCTCGGCCGGTTTCCGGGATATGTCTTACTTTTTTGTGTGGTTGCAAAAGTGTTAAAGTTTTCTTCGTCAACTCCAGAGGGCTGTCGTATCTCCACACGATGAGCCAGCCGCTGATCCACGGGGACATCAAGCCGGCCAACATCCTGCTCGACCAGTGCTCGATGCCCAATGTTTAAACAAATAAATGATCTCTCTCTCTCTCTCTCTCTCTCTCTCTATCTCTCTTTCTCTCTCTCTCTCTCTCTCTCTCTCTCTCTCTCTCTCTCTCTCCCTCTCCTTGCAAACTGAGCTAACCGTGTCAAATAAAGCCATATTAACACTTTCGACACCAACAACCCGGAGGCCGGGCGCTCGTAAACTTTGTTCAGATGCCGGCCAACCCGGTAGCCGGGGTTGATGCTATAAAAGTCGGCTCGGCCGGTTTCCGGGATATGTCTTACTTTTTTGTGTGGTTGCAAAAGTGTTAAAGTTTTCTTCGTCAACTCCAGAGGGCTGTCGTATCTCCACACGATGAGCCAGCCGCTGATACACGGGGACATCAAGCCGGCCAACATCCTGCTCGACCAGTGCTCGATGCCCAAGATCGGGGACTTCGGGCTCGCGCGCCGCGGCGCCTTCGGCGACGACCGCCCGCTCGTCGTCTCCAGGTAAAGAAAGAATAGTATATTGTGTCACAAGGGTAGTAAGTACGGGATTACTAACGAAGGCCTATTAGAAGCCCGACGCCGAAGGGCTTTTAACCCTTTGACTGCCAAAGACGGCAAATCACGTCATCGAGAATTCGTGCCACTGACGCCAACGACGCCTATTGACGTCAAAGACATGCTAATTCAAACCACTATCTGTGTTTTTCAACCTCTGTTGATTTTGGAGCACTTTTTTTTTTAGGTTTGGCGTCAGTGGCACGGTGAATTGCTTTGCCGCTCGGCGCTCAAAGGGTTAATGTCCTGAGTTTGTAATCCCCTTACTACCCGCCCTACACACAATATTTTTCATCACCAGCAAGATGCTAGCTCGAGAGCCAGCGCTGATCTCCCGGCGGGACCATAGGTGGCGCCGCGGAGAGCGCTGATCGCGCTTAGGATGCGTGAACCTGAACGCTCACAAGCGCTGTCAGTGTCACGTCAGTTCAAGAGGCACACTACTAACACTTTATTACATCCTCTTAGAGAGATCTAAGCTTAAAAAACTTTCAAATAACAAAGCATATAGGTTGCTTGGGAGTTAGAAACCATAAAATATTTTGGAACATTACACAAACCTGATCTAACCAATAGGTTAACATTTTCAAGAGGGGCTTGTGCACAAATCACGCGTGGTTTTTTCGGCTACTTTTTGACCCCCCTCTCCCCTGGTGATATTTGTTGAGGTTCTTTGCTAACCCCCCGTCCCCCTCACTACCTCACGTGTATTTTTTTTCCGCCAAATTTCGTAAAATAGACTCGCTATTTTGAAGTATTTAAGTGAAGATTTATTTTTAACGAAACCGAGAAAAAATATAGATTTTTTTCTTAGTTCGTTCAATGTAGAAAAATACACGTGAGGTCTCCTTACCACTCTCTACCCCAACGCGATATATCCTGATTTTTCGTGACCCTCACGTGATTTGTGTACAAGCCTATTTCTGAAAAATTATGTCTATGAAATTAAAATTCGATGAAATGAAGCATTCACCGAAGTGTTTCTCTACTTGGTCTATCATTAGGCGTAAAATCATTCGTGTACCGAAACCCCCGGGGTAAGTTAATGAGCAAAAAAAAAGAAAAAAATCTGTTTGTAGTCAACATTTCAAATTGATGTTTCTTTTCAGAAAAAAAGCGGTGGTAGCCTAGTGGTTAGGGCATGCGCATGCGACTTTCAATCCGGAGGTCGCGGGTTCGAACCCGGCCCGTACCAATGAGTTTTTCGGAACTTATGTACGGAATGTCATTTGATATTTACCACTCGCTTTTCGGTGAAGGAAAACATCGTGAGGAAACCACCTAAGCCCAATAAGGCCTAGTTTCCCCTCTGGGTTGGAAGGTCAGATGGCAGTCGCTTGCGTAAAAACTAGTGCCTACGCCACATCTTGGGATTTAGGTAGCCGACCCCGATTGAGAATTAATTCTCAAAAATATGACAAAGGCTAGGAGCATGATGTTTCTTTTCAGAATCCACGGAACCCGCCCCTACATCCCTAACGAGTACCTGCGCTCGCACCTGGCGTCGCCTGCCGTGGACGTATTCAGCTACGGCGTCGTGCTGCTCGAGGTGGCGACGCTGCTGAAGCCTCTGGACCAGGACCGGAGGAAGGAGCTTCAGCTGTTGAGCGACTACATTCATGCGAAGGCGCGACAAGATATCGACTTGGGTAAGTCTTCTGCCTCGCTTCCTCACGGCTACATTCATGCGAAGGCGCGACAGGACATCGACTTGGGTAAGTCTTCTGCCTCGCTTCCTCACGGCTACATTCATGCGAAGGCGCGACAGGACGACTTGGGTAAGTCTTCTGCCTCGCTTCCTCACGGCTACATTCATGCGAAGGCACGACAGGACATCGACTTGGGTAAGTCTTCTGCCTCGCTTCCTCACGACTACATTCATGCGAAGGCGCGACAGGACATCGACTTGGGTAAGTCTTCTGCCTCGCTTCCTCACGGCTACATTCATGCGAAGGCGCGACAGGACATCGACTTGGGTAAGTCTTCTTCCTCGCTTCCTCACGACTACATTCATGCGAAGGCGCGACAGGACGACTTGGGTAAGTCTTCTGCCTCGCTTCCTCATGACTGAGAATCGTGACCATTTGGCGACGCTGCTGAAGCCTCTGGACCAGGACCGGAGGAAGGAGCTTCAGCTGCTGAGCGACTACATTCATGCGAAGGCGCGACAGGACATCGACTTGGGTAAGTCTTCCTTCTCGCTTCCTCATGACTGAGGGTCGTGACCATTTGGCGTCATCGTTGAAGCCTCTGGACCAGGACCGGAGGAAGGAGCTTCAGCTGCTGAGCGACTACATTCATGCGAAGGCGCGACAGGACATCGACTTGGGTAAGTCTTCTGCCTCGCTTCCTCACGAGTGAGGCACAAAACAGATAGGTACAGAAATCAATCTACATACAAGCGCGCTCGAGCAAACGCACACATGGATGGATCGCGCTCGCACTGGTCTGAACTGGTCCGAGATATCGTGTCCGTGAGCAATGTTTATGTGTGCGTTTGCTCGAGCGCGCTTGTTATGTAGATTGATTTCTGTACCTATCTGGGTCGTGACCATTTGAGGCCATTATCCGTTGCAAAGCTCTCCACTCCACACGGTTTTCCACCTTCCGGATTGACGCCTGTAGTTTCCTGATAGGCTTTTTTCACGTCATCGGTCCATCGGGTCGGAGATCTCCCACGGGCCCTTTTTCCTTCCACGGAGCCAACTACAATGACCTTTTCCAAACTATCTGGCTCGCGTCTAGCCACGTGACCGAAGTACTGCAGGATCCGCTGAAGGCAAATGGTCGATAAGCGGCGCTTGATCTTCAGTTCGGCCAGGATCGACGCATTTGTGCGACTTGGGTAAGTTAAAGAACCAGAATAAACCGGCCAAGTGCGAGTCTGACTCGCGCACCGAGGGTTCCGTACGCTCGCACCTGGCGTCGACGTGTTCAGCTACGGCGTCGTGCTGCTCGAGATGGCGACGCTGCTGAAGCCTCTGGACCAGGACCGGAGGAAGGAGCTTCAACTGCTGAGCGACTACATTCACGCGAAGGCTCGACAGGACATCGACTTGGGTAAGTCTTCTGCCTCGCTTCCTCACGACTACATTCATGCGAAGGCACGACAGGACATCGACTTGGGTAAGTCTTCTGCCTCGCTTCCTCACGACTACATTCATGCGAAGGCACGACAGGACATCGACTTGGGTAAGTCTTCTTCCTCGCTTCCTCACGACTACATTCATGCGAAGGCGCGACAGGACATCGACTTGGGTAAATAAGATAAACTAGTTTCACCTCTTAGAAACAGAGATGGCGCCACTTGTTCGTAAAAAGTTTAAAAAATCTAAAACCTGAACGGATACTCCGATTTTGTGGACTAAGGTAGGTAAGGTGACTAAGGTAACATTAAACAAATAGAAAATGGCAGAAAATAATTTTGAGTCAATGCTAAATTGAGTAATTATCTACCGATTGGCATCTTAATCATCATACTTTTTTTTTTACAAATAGCGTCAACTCGGTTCCTAAGGGGTGAAACTAATTTATCCTCGAGTGAAATCGTTTATTTCGGCCTATATTGTGCAAAACGGCTTGCTTCCATCACAAAGTGCAAGTTCCGGACGGAAAGGGTTCATAACCAGCAGCACTAAAATATAAACCGAGAAATTACCCGCGTTAAAAAAAAAAGCTGGTCGAGATGGTCACGTTGACGGCCAGACCAGGTTCGCCGCGCCACAAGGAATTCCAGCTCGCCCTGTAGTATCTGTATTAGAATTGCTCCTATACCGAAATCCGACGCATCAGCAGACATATAGTGGATCAAATTGGACTTTTTTGAGGATGTTTAGTTATTTTTACTCGGATCGAAGTGGCTATTCTATTATTTTTTGCGAAGCTGCACCTATGGAACCAATTTTAAAGATAGTAAGTTCTCAGTTCATCAGAAGCTCTGTTGTAAAAAACACATTGATTGATATACTATCTATTAACCTACTTAATCTGTCTGTTACAGCAACATTGGAAGATCCGAAGCTCTTCAACACACCCGAGTCTTTCCCGCAGCTGTGTCGCGAGTTCATCTACCTCGGGCTCGAGTGCGCGTGGCTCGAGAGTTCCAAGAGTCCCACCATGCTCAACGTCTACAGGCGTCTACAGGCGTTCCCTGTACCGCCAAAATGGAACTAACACTGTTTTAGCACAAAAGGGATAATTTGAAAATGTTACGATGCGTTTATTGATATCAGCGCCATCTATTGAGCAATCAAAGCAACTGTGTCGTGAGTTCATCTACTCGAGTGCGCGTGGCTTGAGAGATCCAAGAGTCCCACCATGCTCAAAGTCTACAGGCGTTTCCTGTACCGCCAAAATGGAACTAATACGGTTTTAGCACAAAAGGGATAATTTGATAGCACCAAAAGGGATAATTTGAAAATGTTACGATGCGTTTATTGATATCAGCGCCATCTATTGATCACTCGAAGCAACTTCTACTCCAGTGCGCGTGGGTTGTGATGCTCGAAGAGTCCCACCATGCTCAGTGTCTACAGGCGTCTGCAGGCGATCCCCGTACCGTCAAAATGCAAAGAAATAAATTACCCGTGCCTCCTAAATAGAACGAACACAGATTTGTTAATCTCAGACAAATTTGAATAGACGTTGTGTCAATAACTCAACACAGCAATCAAGTGATCAATCCAAATGGGTCAGTAGGGAGAAAACGAAAACTATAAGGGATAAGGAAATCTGCTCAGACGAACTACGGCGGCATTTTAGATTTAATAAAAACTGCATTCATTTTTTTTACAAATCTCATACATAACTGGGAACTGAACGTGGTTAACATTCGTTAAGTAATCGCTTGCCGTATTGTAACATTCTTTACAGCGGTCTTCACCGGTTTATGTATGAAATTATGTATGAGATTTGTAAAAAAAAAATGCAATTTTTATTCAATCTAAAATCGACTTGAATGAATATAAATAAATAAATATTAAGGGACAATCTTACACAAATTGACGTAGCCCTAAACTAAGCAAAACTTGTACTATGGGTACTAGACGATGAAATACATAATATAGAAATACATATATAGATAACATCCATGACCCAGGAACAAATATTCGAGTTCATCACATGAATTGCTGCCCCGGCCGGGATTCGAACCCAGGACCGCTGGCTCAGTAGGCAGCTGCACTACAAACCGACCCAAACGCGTCGTCAAAAATAAGATATAATAATTAGCTTATATTAATATATAATATAGCTTACAAGTGCGAAAATACAGGGTAACAAAACATTTTACAATACAATAAAATAATCCTTTTTATTAGGTTTCCTTCGAAAGACAGGAGTTAAAGATACCTGTTTGTCTTTTTATCATAATAACTGATGTTATTTCATAACAAACTAGTCATATAAATAGCAAGATACCTTGATATAAGTAGATTAAACTCGCCCGAATATTCTCGATTGATTTAGCGGTAACATGATACCGGTATTTAAAAATATTTGGTACCTGTTTCAAAATAAATAAATATCGGACAAGTCCCACAGTAGCTCTGTAAGCTTGTGTTATGGACACTACACGAGGATAGATAAATACGTACTTAAATACAAATTTCATCTATGACCCGGGCACAAATATTCGAGTTCATCACACAAATATTGCCCTTGCCGGGATTCGAACCCAGGACCGCCGACTCAGTAGGCAACTGCTTAACCACTGCGCCAACCGCGTCGTCAGTCTTTTGTTCCTGGTTACAATGTGACTTATACCCCTTTTTATCCAATAATAATATTTTGTCACAACCTTTGTCATCGCTTTCCGTCCAGAATTTTGTTACAGTCCTTTTCTGACAAGAGAGACAAAGCGTGTTGATTGACAACGCTAACCTTGCTCAGAACAAATTGAATATATTTTTGTATTACTTTCAAATAGTCTACTTAATATTCGGTAAAATAATGTCTAGTGCGAGTCGAACTTGCGTACCAAGAAAGGCGCGTTACTTAAGGTGTGCCTCACCGGGAGCACTCGCCTGTCATCTAGCAGTTTATTGTTCAGTATTTAAATTAAAAATTAAATAAAATTAAAAAAAAAAAAAAAAAAAATATTTATTACTGTAACAAATAGTAAGTACTATATTACAAATGGCCGGCGTCTCCTTGTAAGTTATTAAATAACTTGTGCCAGGAGAAGATTTATTGTTACATTTCAGGCAAATGCTGGCGGGAGAGCACCCTTACAAATAGTTAATTTAAAAAATTTAGTCACTTTTATTCCGAGTTCGATTCACACTTTACCGATTTTTATTATTGTTTACTTTGTTTTTTAGCTACGGTTGCCACTATTGACGACTAGAGGAATGTTTTGAATTGTATCATTAGTCTACCACTTGTAAAGCCTGACCAGAAATATATGAGGATGCGCCATATTGCGGAATTTCAATGGAACTAATTTCTTACACTGGCAAATAATTTAATGATGGTTTGTCATCAATGTCAATGTCATTCGTGGTGATTTCTTTAAATATAAATATTTAAGAATATCTAAAGAAAATGCCGAAAACCATTCACAGTCGTGAACGCATTATTATAAATAAAGTTTACGCGTGTTTACTACACGAAAAACAGTCAGGAAAAGAGTGCATTCCATTAAATGATATTACGAGGTTACCATAGGAACTGACAGGTATTAAAAGTAATGTCATTAATATTGTGCGGTTGCGATTGGTTGCAAAATTGTTGCCATATAAATCTTATAAATAGCGCCCTCTTGACAATCCTTATAATTTCTGGTCAGGTTTCGATTCGATTCCATTGGTTACGCGATACGCATCCTCGCACATCTCTAGTGAAAACACAGCCTTATGGCGCCTTGTCACAATAATTATAATTTTGTACCTAACATGAAAAATAATATATGATTATATTTTATACGGAAGACTTATTTCATTTGGTGGACCTTATATTTTACTATTTCTTCTTATTGTATTAAGGTTTTCACTCACGTGAAATTGTCAGGAAACGACTGCAATCGGGTCGTTAGTTAAATATGTCTCACGAAAGTTTTAATAAGATTAACAATTTAAGAATTCCAATGTGTCACATGACATACCTGTGCTAACTCCAGGCACGCCCTAGGGATTTGATATCGATAAATATATTAAAACATGTCCATATATATTAATACATGTCTCATTGAAAGTTCTCGATTGCTATAAGAAGGTGCGATATCTTGTATAATGAAGTGGAATGTTCATCTAGACGCTATCTTTAATACCAACGAATATGGAAAAATATTGATTGTATACTTAGAAAATTATTTATAATAAACAAAGAATATGTTAATTAACATTTTAATGTTGACAGTAACATCGATATATTTATTTGTCGATAAAATATTTTGCTACATTACTTTAGATCGGTGGCCCGAGTTAGAACAGGTATGCACATGACCCCACAATGCCATTGTTTTCCTCGCGTTCAGAAGCTCTTCTAGGACAACTTTCGAGCAAATGCTGGACGACCGTTTGAATGATATCATCGAAAATAATTCAGGAATTGGCCAAATGTTCGATTCAGGCGACTTAATTTTTTACGCGACCCAGCATCACCCTTTCTGCTCGCACGGTGTTTTAAAGAGAGGACAGGTCACGTTTGTCGTGTGTCGCTTGTCTCCCTAGCTTACACTAATCGCGAAGTTGGGCGAATATGATAGTGGAGAGGTACTTCGCTGTAGAAACATACTTCGACCAACTTGGGGATAGTGTGGAGCCGGGGTCACAATTGTGCTAGAGGTGATGGCATTGTAAATGAAAACAACTAAAATAAAAATAATTCATTTATTAATAACACTGACATTTCATTATTATCTATTGTCACATAGTGAGAGCATATTACTTCCATACTCGAATTACATTTATGTCAAAACTATATTTTAATAAAAATATTAATACCTCTTAACAATTTTTAGTTCATTCAGAGAATACGGAATCAATAGAAAATCACTGTATGAGAAAGACAGAACGACACTACTACGCGATACGGTGCCGCATCGTTTCACGATGCGATATCGTGTCGTGGAAATCTTAAGTTAATCGCGACACGATTTGAGTCCCGTCCACATCTAGGTACATAAGCGTTTTTCAAAAAGTTTACATCAACGTTTTATTTATTCAAACTTTAATGCACGCAACAAAAGTCAGTAGAAATGGCGGACTTAATATCAAATGGCATTACCAGTCAACCAGAGATACTAGAAGTTGGTGCAAATTAGAAATCTAATTTTACAATCCAACCAAAAAGAGTAGAAATTAAAAAGTGACAATACTGTAGTGTCCTCCCTTTCTAATCAATATAAGAAAACGGGGACGACACTACAGTATTGCCACTTTTTAATTTCTACTCTTTTTGGTCGGACTGTACAGAGACCATCTAGGGTACAAGTTAATTAAAATAAAATACTAAATTTAAAACGCCCCCGCCACAAGTAGCTGGGCATCATGAGACCCTCTTTTCATGTGTGAAATAGTAAATGCTACTAATACTGATGACAACAAAATTTGTTATTTCTAGCTTCAATATTGGCTGAGATCAGGTTACTTGTTCCACTAAAAGCTGAATATCTTGGAGAAGAGAGCTCCAATTTTCATCAAACAAAGCTAAAAACCATCTCGACAAACCAGAATTTCGATAAAAAAAACGCATTCAAATCGGTCCATCCGTATGGGCGCTATGATGCCATAGACAGATACACATGTTAAACGTATTGGTACCCTTCTTTTTTCGCAGTTAAATTATATATAGAACCCTTTTAGTTTTACTTTACCGTATTTATTCGTATCTTTCAGATAGTGTCTCTATTCATTCTATATTCTCTGGTTAAAGTCTATGCTTACGGTAACTTCTATGCCTGCTAGAGACAGATATTTGATAATTACAGGAGTGTGATAAGTTTCCGTAAACACAGTTGTAACATTACATACATACACCATTCGTATAGCAACAGTTTTAAAATACATCTCATTAAATCTAAATGCGTCAAAAATAACACGATCTACTATTGAATAGAGGCTTGGTACAATTTTTCGAACACCATTAAATTATATTTTACTAGCTTTTTCCTGCTACTACGTACGCGTGGAACTTGATAATTGCAGCAGCAATTGTGCTTTTGGTCTAATAATTACATTTCCTACAGGGTCACTGCACCCCAACAGAAAAGTTCACTCTCTTTTCAATCTTTTTAGGTATAATTTCCAGGATGAAAACTATTCTATGTCCTTCCTCGTATCTTAAACTATCTCTATGCCAAATTTCATCAAAATCGAGTCAGCGGTTTAAGCGTGAAGAGGTAACAGACAGACAGACACACTTTCGCATTTATAATATTACTAGTATGGATTTCAATAGTTCTCTGAAGGGATCTACGAATTGTAGGTCATCGTTAATTATTCTTTACCATGGTTTTTCTGAAATGTTTTTTAAATGGACAATTTGACGGTTTTCAATAATAGTGGCTAAAGGATCTTTGCCTTCGAAACTTCATTATTCTATTATTTTTAATTAATGGCAACCGGTCACATTGGAGCGACCATTACTGCCAATGTCTCGTTGCCAATCGCACACGGCGACAAGATAGAGGATTGATACCACGTTGTACGGTGAGGTGAGAAAATCGTGCTTTTTGTAAAGTGATAGAGATTTACAAAAAACCACGCGGACTATCGGGCCAGACCCAAGAGGTGTACGCTTCAAGTTGAATTCTTCATTAGCCATTCACTCATTCGTTAGTTCACTACATTAAAAAAATGTTGATGGTTTTTTTAATGGCTTTCACGTCTAGCTGCTTTGGCCAGAGGTATTTCGCCATTGTCAACGTTAAGACATATCCACATGAGGAGAATGGTCGGTAAAATTTTGGTTTTTGTGGGAGGATATATCACGTTTTATTATTCTTATTAATCCGTATATGGCGGCTCGAAGCTTGTGCCTGTATCAGTTTGTTTGGTTTATAACCAATGCATGACTTCCGTGTTAAAGACATCAAAAAAATAAAAATTAATTTTTAAAACATGAGATGAAATGAACATGAACAAAGATGGCCGATGAATCCATATCACGTAATTAATTAATTAAATCCAGGAATGGCAGCTCGTGGCTTTTGCCAATGTCAGTTTATAATAATATTCACTTTATAAAGAATAAAACCATGAATAAAAACAAAAATTAAATTATTAAAACATGAGATCAAATGAACATGAACAAAGATGGCCGATGAATCCCCATATCACGTAGGGAACCTAAAACGAACATGGCACTTGTCAATGTCAAACCGTCAAAATTTAGAGTGTCAACCATCGACTAGTTTTTTTTATTAAGTTTAGGCAAAGATCTATTCAGATAGTATTATTGAGAACTGTCAAATTTTCAATAAAAAAAAAAGGTAAACATAAAGGAATGAGCTGCAGCTTGTAGAACCTTACAGCTAGATGTATAAATAAAAATATATATCGGCCAAGAGCGAGTGGGACTCACGCACGAAGGGTTCCGTACCATTATCTGTAAGTTTGTTGTATGGGAGCCCCTTAAATATTAATTTTATTTTATTTTTAGTATTAGTTGTTATAGCGGCAATAGAAATGCATCATCTGTGAAAATTTCAACTGTCTGGCTATCACCGTTCTTGAGATACAGCCTGGTGACGGACGGACAGCGAAGTCTCAGTAATAAGGCCCCGTTATACCCTTTGGGTACGGAACCCTAAAAAATGTTTTTCATGATCATCCAAAAATTGTACCAAGTCTATTCACGAGAACGCATCCCTAACATACGCTTTAGGTTTAGAATAAATACGCATACGCCTAGGAACCTAGTCAGCGAGAAAGTGAAGCCAGTTTTGGTTAGCCACGGCACAAAACAGATAGGTACAGAAATCAATCTACATACAAGCGCGCTCGAGCAAACGCACACATAGACATTGCTCACGGACACGATATCTCGGACCAGTTCGGACCAGTGCGAGCGCGAGTGCCATCCGCTTGACGTGTCCGTGAGCAATGTCTATGTGTGCGTTTGCTCGAGCGCGCTTGTATGTAGATTGATTTCTGTACCTATCTGTTTTGTGGCCACGGGCTAAGTTTCGTCACAACGTCCATGTCACGAGCAAATCGTCTCTATGATTAGTTCGTAGACATGGACGCACACATAAAACCAAGCGGTTTCGTAAATCTGTTGTATGAAGACTCGTTCTAAGCGTATTTATTCTAAAGCTGTAGGCAAATTAATCGAGAATGAAAATTAATGGACAGTTGTTTTAAAGATTTTTATCAAAACATTTATCAGTACATACATTATTTCATTAGGGCTCAACCCAGTAACTATACCCCTAGCTCCACACTATTAGCGAAGTTGGCTGAAGTATGGGTTTCCGCAGCGAAGTACTCTCCACACTATCATTACCAGGCAACGGAAATTCGGATCGATATTTACCTAAAGTTGCCAAAATCCTAATGCTATCTCACCCAGACCTCAATCAAAGCCTATACGTACAACTGAACGACAAAGCCGCCGCCAAAGTTTAGGTAAATATCTATCCGAATTTCCGCACCCTGATCATTACCTCCCAAACTCGGCCAACTACGCGAGTAGTGTGGAACTAGAGTACAACTTTAGGTATTCTGTTATATCTGTTTAATTGCAGATTTACCCAAACGGGGCTTCTAAACGGGCCATTTTTTGCTGCAATTTGTGGCCGGTCATTATTTGCATCTTTCTCTAATGGGGCTTCTAACGGGCCATATTTTACTGCAATTTTTGGCCGGCAACTATGGCTGTCCCTCTCTGACACCATACGCTAGAGCAAGATGCAAATAATGGCCGGCCACAAATTGCAGTAAAATATGGCCCGTTTACAAGCCCCACAATATCAACGATATCGCAAAAGTTGGTTAAATCCAGCTTTAACGGAGATATGCCACGAGATTGCGCGACCAGCGCCGTGGCGAGCGGTTGAGCGAGAGATCCGAGCGCGGCGGCCATACGAGTGAGCGAGACACGTACCTACACCGCTGCCACTCGCGCAGTCGTGATATCGTCGTATTTAATTAAAAATAATTAAACAGTCTACATATATTATGTATGTATATTTGGTTTCAACAAACTTTGAGTGGTATCTATTTAAAGGCGAATTATTGTTTTATGTTTAGAATACCAGTTGGATGCTATTGAAGAAATGAACCCACACAAAAATGCACAGAATTTGAGTATCTGTGGCGAGTGGATGAAATAATAATATTGGGAGCATATTAATTTCTCCAATAAGAATCGAAAGAACCCGTAATACCTACTCGTTAAAAATTACACAAAATCACAAAAATCTTAAATGTGTACAGTTCCTGATGTCAGAATATGATTCAAGTTTTATACCTGTCTCGCTCGCTCTGATGCTATCACGATAACCTCTACGATTTCAACCAAACCCAAATCCCAACCTACTAGCTCACGGACTGTAGTTTTTCGGGGCGATATTAGGAAATACAAACCGGTAATTTTTTCAATGGAAATTACCGCTATTTTTTTCTATGGAAATTACCGGGTGATTCTTCAGACAAAAATTTCAGCATCTACCCCTGAAAACTAATATATCAAAATAATAACTATTTAAAAACAACAATAGGATTGAGCAAGAAATTCAACACATTTTTCGTACTCACTATACAATCGTTCGTCACCGTCTTGAACAGTTCCGAAAACTTGGAAACCGATGGTATTTTCGAAGTGACCGCGCCTCTCGCGTCTCGGCACTCCAGGCATTTCAGCTCGTACACTTGTATGGTTAGTTGCGGTGTGCCGATGGTGAAGTGGTCGTTGTGGAGCGCGCCGCGGAACCGGATGCGCTCGTTGTTGTGCAAGAGACGGGTGAAGTTGGTGAAGTGGTGGGAGAGAGACAGGGACACTTCCGCTTGGCGGGCGAGGAGACCGCTTGTCTCCATTAGGACTAGCATTTCATACGAGTATCTGTGAAAATGTATTGAATAATGTATTTAATTGACAATGATATATATTATTATTATTTAAGAGTTTCACTATTGTCGGTGCAGTTCTCTCCAGTCCGTTCTACTTAACGCCAGTTCTTTGACTTCCCGATACGACCCGACGTCAATGATAAAGAAAAATAAAATATTTGAAAGAAACAATTATTGACAACTTCAATGCAATGGAATGTTTTTTGTAATGTAACTAATATCGCAAAGTGACAACCAAAATTCACTAAAGTTGAATTTTTAATTAACCAAAGTGATTTGACAGATGTCGTAATTTATATTTTCGTTATTCAGAAATTATTTCTTAAACACTTAATGAGAAAACACGTAATTGCTCATATTAGATTGACTTTTAGTGATAAAAAGTGATATGTTGAAACTAAATTGATCTTAATCAAATTGCGCTCGTAAAAAAATCCGGCTAATTAAAAATCCGACTTTAAAATTTCTGTCAGTACTCTTCAAAACATCTAGTTTGTAGATTGATACTGAGATAGCTTTGTTTTATGTAGGTATTTGTTATGTAGTGAGTTTTGTTTGTCAACGTTCTTAACGTTTCGGTAGCTCTCTAAACACAATTTTTCTCTGTCAAAGTTACATTTGTGCAAACTACCCATTTTATGTAGTTCCTTAGTTCACACTCGTATTAATAACATTTTTTTTTTGCCAATGAAATTAAACAACATTGTGCACTAACGTCCTAATTGCAACTACTTTTTCCGAAAAGTTAGTACCATTGTGCTCTAAGGTATCGAATTATGAATTAAAAATAAAGGTGTACCTACACACATGCCAGATGGGCCTAATGATACTTAGAGATGTGCCGTTTCAGAAAAAATTCGGAAACTTTCCTCATCAAAATGTGGAAAGTATCCGGAATTTTTTGAAAAAGGTACATCTCTAATGAAATGATACTTACTCGTTAAACCTGTTGAGGTGGCAGACCTTGCCGCCGTGTCGCGCCGCGTCCCGCACGAACTGGCACTGCTTCAACGAGGCGTCGCTCGCGCACTCTGGTGTATACTCTTCTCCGTAGTAGCATCTGTACAATACAATACAATACAATACAATACAAGTACTCTTTATTGCACACCTCATAAAATATACAGGAGAAATACAATGCAAGACATTACAATTAGAGGTAAATGTTAATGCTCTTAGTTATAAGTTAAATATTTCTACGCCGTACTGGCAGAATATGCTGAGCTAACCACATCTACTAACCTAAATTGTACCATATTCTTTGAAATAAACGATTGATTTGATTTGATTTAAACAACAGGCGGTCTTATCGCTAAAGAGCGATCTCTTCCAGACAACCTTTGGGTAGTGGAGAACTTGAAAAAAATAAGATTTTGTTATTAGGCGGTGCAAAAATCGGAAATTAATAATAATAATATAAACATAAAAAAAAAACAAATAAATACATAAATACATACATACATTCAGCCAACAGATAATAGGACCATTTGAATGAAATAAGAATTATGAAAGGGATAGATAATGTTCTTTCAGTTGAGTTTTGAAAGAAACAAGAGATTTAGCGCGCCTTAAGCTCTGTAGGTAACGGAATATCATCGTCAGATCAGCTGATAGAAATATCTGGTAAAAAGTCCTCCCTAAAGTTTACCATCACCATAGCCCTAAACTTAACCCATAAACTAGTCGCCAATTTTGGGTTTCAACGTAAAATAAACGCAACCCAAAATTGGCCACTAGTATGTGCGTATTTCCATTTTTTTTCTTGATTCTTGTTTTGCTATGACCTGTCCGGGCTACGTCCATCACGATCGGTCGTGCACCGCTCTCAACTAATGTTAAATTCTACAGCATAATGTTGTTATATGAATAAAATTAGCTCGATATGTCATAAAACAAAGAAAAACAAATGTTTTTTTTTTATAAGTCGCTTCAATTATTTTTATATTTTTTCAAACCCAAAAGAACTTTTGAAATTGGTTTTCAGAAACCTCATAATTTAACAAAACAATCATTGTATGACAGCCATGAAATTGAATACTTTCACGAAAATGGCAAATTTCTTATTGTCTCTACAAATATTGGTACCCAACCCACAGAATTCACAGGGTGAATTTGTACGGAGCCTTTTTAGCGCTCTGTAAGAATATTGAACTTAGACGGTCATTTCTGACTTTTAAAGCATTCTAAGTGTAGTTAGTCCCATAAAGACATATGATCCCAATAAAATAGAATAGATTGAAATCCTCAAAAAAAATGTCACCTCGCCTATTGAAACACACATTAATAAATACACGACGAAAAATTGTCATAGGTACCTATTTTAATTTTTTTTTTATGTCATAGGGGGCAAACGAGCAAACGTATCGCCTGATGGAAAGCGATTACCGTCGCCCATAAACACCTGCAACACCAGAGGAGTCACAAGTGCTTGCCCACCCGGAGGATGAAGATAGAATGCCTCTATGCTAGTAATTTCACCGGCTATCTTACCCCCCCACCCACACCGGAACACAACAATGCGAACATTGATGTTTGGCGGTGGGTTAGCAGGCAAGATTTTTTGTATTATTACAGCAGCTGCCAAATTTGTGAGGACTATTGTGGTGCGGAGAGCGTCTTCCAATTCCTGGTTGCCACTAAAGGCTTCCCTTCAGAAATGTGTGAGGTTTAGCAACTCTGAGCTACATTAAAGACTATAATAAGATAGAGAACCCCTATTTTCATATAAGAATATAATTCGAATCCCATTGGCTAAGCGAATCCCATTAGCTTTGTACCCGATGAACAATACTTATTATCTGTATTGTTAACGGTGGCCACAGCTGCCACTTCGAAATGTAAGGCGTTATAAGTGCAAATTACTTTTACACTAAATTAGTCTTTAAATCAAACGAAATAAGGTTTACTCTTAAACAAAGAGAACACAGATGTTGGTCACTTCGTAAGTGAAAGAGCAGTGAAGCTCGTTTCGATGCTAATAATGACAATGAAGTGACCAACATCTCTGTTCTCTTTGTTTAAGAGTAAACCTTATTTCGTTTGATTTAAAGACTAATTTAGTGTAAAAGTAATTTGCACTTATAACGCCTTACATTTTGAAGTGGCAGTTGTGGCCACAGCTAACAATACAGATAATGAAATGAAATGAAATGAAATATTTATTTATAACAATTGTTACAGGTCATAAAAATTCATATTATTGTACCAAAATATTAATAATAGTTATTAAAATTATCATGTCGGCAATATCATGTAATATGGATAACATTTGATCTTTCCTCATAGGTATTTTTACATAGAAAGAGGTAAATTAAAAACTCATCAAAACTGTAAAATATTTCCTCTGCCAGCCATTTCGTGAGGTTGTTTTTAAAGGTGGCGGTGGAAGCTGCATTTCTGACGCTGTCGGGCAAGCGGTTATAGATAGAAGGCCCCAGGAAATAAACGGACTGCTCCGACCTGACTAGCTTGTGCGCCCCTGCGACCACCCTGTCCGCGTGTTTATTGTCGCGGAGCGGGTACCTGTTGTTAACTCCCCGGCGCTTAAAAATGTCAAGGTGTTCATGCGTGAATATTGCCATTTGGTAGATGTATATGCACGGTAAGGGTAAAATTTTCAAACTTGCGAAAAGATCCCGAGCAGGGGCATCTGCTGGTTTGCCGGCCATCGCACGGACGGCTCGCTTCTGCATGGAGAACGCGCGTCTCCAGTCAGCAGCACGAGCCCATAACTCTGCACCGTATGTCAGCAGCGAGTGTACTGTTGCGAAATAACATTCTCGCACCGCGGTTCTCCCGGCGGTGCGCGCTAGGCGCCTTAGCGCAAAGCACGCACGGCCGAGTTTCCCACACACTACATCGATATGAGTTTCCCATGTAATGTAAGTGCGCTGTCGAGGTGAAATCCGAGGAGACGTGTGCAGGTTACGTGCTGTAGAGGGGCACCGTCTGCACACACTCTAAGGGGTGGACATTGATGACCATTTAGCCTAAACGTCAAAAAACAAGTTTTGTTTTTGTTTAGTGCTAACCCGTTTGAGCGGAACCACTCGCACATTTGTCTCACTACATTGTTTAGTGCTCCTTCCAACTCTCCCCCAGAAGGTGTGCTGACGACTGCTGTGACGTCATCTGCGTACATATATATTTCAGCGCCATTTATCGCTTGCGGCAAGTCGTTCAACAGTACACTGAAAAGGGTGTTGGAAAGGCACGATCCCTGAGGAACACCCATCAAACTGCGCGCTTCCGAGGACACGCTGTTCCCCCGTCACCGACCACCACCTGGGCCCTATCGGTCATGAAGGATAGTATCAGCCTGGCCGCGGGGCCCCGTATACCGTAGTGTGCGAGTTTGTCGGCTACGAGCGTGTGGTCGGCCGTGTCGAAGGCGCGCGACAGGTTGCAGCACAATACCGCCACATGCTGCCCCGTTTCCCTCGCGCGCAATCGCCGTACATCACTTCCCGCACCAGGTCGGTGGTGGATCGGCCCTGTCGGTAGGCATATTGGCTGTCCGACAATACGTTTCTCGAGGACCAAAACCCGAGCAGTCTGTTGTTCAACCCTACCTCGAAGCACTTACTAGGACCGGGGACCAACGATATCGGACGATAGGATTTTATTTCCGATTTCTTACCTTTTCCCTTATAAAGTGGGCAGATTTTTACCTTTTTGAGGCTCTCCGGATATATTCCAGTCTTCATGCAGCTGTTAAATAGGTGTGATAACACGTAGCAGATTACGGGGCTAGCCTGCTTAAGCAAGTTTGTGGAGATACCGTAGACGTCTGTACTGTTTTTCGAAGCGATGAAGGATTTGAATATCCTTACAATTTCGTCCGGTGTGAACGGGCGGAGTCTAAGCGAGCAGTCGCAGACTGCGCATCCGTTTGCCACGGCGGTGAGCGAGCGCGGGCGGTCGGCGGCGGCTGCCGTCACGACCTCGTGGCTTAGCGCGTCCACCAGCAGTCGCTTGGCCGCGAACGGGTTGCCGGCGCTGTCCCGTACCAGGTCGGTGAAGTCGACGCGCTCGCGGGGCGCTCTCGCTAGCTCGGTGTTAATGGCAGTCCACATCGCTTTGCTTTTATTATTATACGTGGCTTTGTATATCAAGGAGTTAAAAAAATCTGTACGTTTAGTTTTTAATTTATGATGGTAAGAATTTTGTATTTTGATTGAAACGTCGTTTAAAGCAATATTATCGGGGTATTTTTTGGAAAGGTTTATAATGTCAAATGAAAGTAATTTTAAATTAACAATTTCGGAATCTATCCACGGATTTTTATTAGGGTGCACTGTTATTTTCTTTAGAGGAATATGAATATCAAGCAAAAAAGTTAAAATATTAATTACCTTAATTGCAAATTGTACGCATTCATCACGGTGTTTGTTGACTATTCATCATCTATTGATTCGAGTGCATTAACAAATGACGCTCTGTTTCTATGACTAAACACTCGTTTTGTTATCACCTGAGGGGACGGGACGCCGGCCGCTGCGCGACGTGATCGCTGAGCTTGGTGCTGACGCAGACCGCGGACACTCGATCGTCTCGGATGCTCGCGTACGCGTGGTCTAGCAGGGTGGCGCTGTCCCCGTCCTGTCTAGTGACGTCGTTGACATACTGACTAAACCCGTGCGCAGTTAAAATATCTAGTAATTGCTTTTTCGCTGGGGTGTTAGCGTCTAGGTTAATATTTATATCCCCCATTATGATGGCGGACAATCTATCATTATTTATTTTCTCCAATAAGCCTTCGAATAACTCCAGGTAATCTGAATGGTTGGTTAGATTGGAATGATAAATGCCTACTATGAGAAGGTCGTCGTCTACTAGGTATACGGCGCAGATGTCAAATATCTGTTCACGGGATAGCTCACAGTAGTCAGCTCTGTTTACGGCTTTAATGTTAGATCGAATATAAATGCAACTCCCACCGCGTTCGATAGTAGGTCTACAGTGATAGGACATAAGGTCGAAATTTGTTAGAGTTACAGATTGAATTTCGTGTTCACAGAGGAAATGTTCAGTCACAATTAACACATCACATCGCAAGTCGTCGTTGAGTAGTACTTCTAGCTGCCTAGTTTTGCCATTTAATCCCCTAATATTTTGATGGCATACTGTGAGGGTTTCTTGGGTTGAAATTTGGTGATATTGGTGGTAGGGCTGCGGCTGCTCCGTCGGTGGTGACAGAGCGGCGGCGGGTAGGAGCGCGCCTCGCGCGCCCGGCGCCTCCTCGAAACCACTCGCTCACCTGTGATCCTGGTGGCCAATTTCTGGCGGACAATAGGGATTCGAAGTTGCTTTGGGAAGCCGTTATAACAAAAGATGCATAGTGATCGTGTTTAAGTTGTAACTTTTCAACTGTGCAGTCGGTGGTTCCAATTTTCTTAGAGATATACGACTTGATAGCTTCTGGCGTTGTATCGAATTTTAAAAAACATGCGTTAACTTTTTTCATACGCTCTGCCGTTTTCAACTTGTCGTCGACGGGCCCGGTACCGGTGACGGCGATGCGCGTCGGGCGCGATTGCGATTGTCGCTTACGGCAATTGCCATAGGACACGTTTATCCACGGGCTATCTATGGTATCAGTTTTTACGCCTACATAGCTACCGTCGTCGATGTTTTCATTTGTCGGTGGGGCTGGAACTGATGCTAGTGGTGGGACTGGTGTTTCTGGAGTGTCCGTGCATATTGTTATGGCATCCGAAGTAGTTGTAGCCGTATCGACGGTAGCGGGTAGTGAGCTGCGCCGCGCCTCGGTCGCGGTAACTCGGGCAGGTAGCTTCCGATGCGCGCTGCTCGTCGGTTTGGTTTTGCACTCGACCGCTGCCACGGGATTTTCTGTGCACGTCTTGGAAGCCGTCGATCCGTTCGGGCTAGTATCGCTTGAGGTACGCGGATTACACTTCTTGCAATAATGTTGGGCGTTTTCTAAATTGCAGATTTTTCCTTCTAGCCTTTTTAATTCCGTAAGAACAGACCCAATTTTTGCTTCAATTGGTAATAAAAACTTTCTTAACACTTTTTCTAAGGCGTCTACGGTAGATTTCGCCATATTTCTAAGGTTTACAAATAAAAATAAACCACCACACGGGTATCGATCACCGAGCGTATGCGATAATGAGTATTGTTCATCGGGTACAAAGCTAAGTGGATTCGCTCAACCAAAAGAATTACTTCTATACTATAGTCACCTGAAGTACTCCTGCGAGAAGGCAGGCAGCCACGAGGCGAAGTCGTCCCAGCGGTTAGTGACACTCTTCACCCGGATTTCCTTCACGTACCCCTCCCAGTTGACGTGAGCGCCGTCCAGTACGGCGCACTTCATCTG
The DNA here is from genome assembly GCA_947623375.1 of Apotomis capreana. Lineage (NCBI taxonomy): Eukaryota > Metazoa > Arthropoda > Insecta > Lepidoptera > Tortricidae > Apotomis > Apotomis capreana. Next base: position 14,864,759 of record OX392519.1, read on the forward strand.
CGTCGCCGCCATGTTGGATTCCAGCCAAGATGGCGAGTTACCTAAAATCAATACATATCGGTACTTTAGAGCAGTGTTTTTCAAACTTTTTGGTGTCACGGCCCTTAATGACCATCAGAATTCCTTCGCGACCCCCTAAAACCCAGTTTGTACGATTAAACTTAGAATACGACTCTCATTTAACAGATTTGGAACGTGGCCTATCATTCAATCAGTCTGTTTTGAAAAAAATATAAAAAACCGGCCAAGAGCATGTCGGGCCATGCTCAGTGTAGGGTTCCGCAGTTGCTCATCCTTCACAATAGACGGACTTAAAACAGCGGTTTTAAGCCCGAGGTTTAAGTTACGACTAAGATTTCAAGCTCTATAAAAAGGTCGTAAACGCCAATGTAACTCCTTACGTCCTTGAAAAATGAAATTTTGCGATAACTCAAAAACGGCTCGACCGATTTTGTTCAATATAGTTTTTATTGAAATTTCTTATAAGGCCTTATTAACATGAATTTTTCCGAATTTTTTGACCCGTGGTTGAAAAGTTAGAGGGGGGGGGGGACACTATTTTTTTTGTTTTTGGAGCGAATATTTACAAAACTGCTGACTTTATCAAAAATAATGTTAGAAGACCCCTATTATTTTTACAAGTCCTATTCAACGACATCCCATACACACTAGTGTAGAAAAGAAAAAAAAATCACCCCCACTTTAGGTGTTCGAGAGGTACCCGAAAAAAAAAATTTTTTTTAATTTTATTTTACCGTTCTGTCGGTGTTATACATACACATACTCATACCAAATTTCAGCTTTCTAGTACTAATGATCACGGAGCTAAGCCGCGGACGGACAAACGGACAGACAGACAGACGGACATGACGAAACTATAAGGGTTCCTAGTTGACTACGGAACCCTAAAAAGGTTCAAATATTCAAAAATACATATACCTAATCGTAAAATAAATAGATAAAGATGTCTAAGAAAGATTTCTGTTTTATTCAAGTAATGTACATGCTTGAAAACTTCTCGATGATGATCCTCGCGACCCCCCTGGACATAAGCTGCGACCCCCCTGGGGGTCGCGACCCACAGTTTGAAAAACACTGCTTTAGAGTATACCTAATTGACAACATTTCATATTTTTAAGACTATCATTTTATTACTTTTCTGAATTCTGCTTAAAAGGATGAAGTAATCTCTGTTTTTATTTATTTTCTGAGATGATTATTTATTTTATTATTAATTTATAAAAACATACTCATTTTAAAATGTGGCAACACCAAAACCAGAACTTAATGGAACGGTTACTTTAGTCGGTTTTCTTATTAAAAAAAAACTTAATAAAACTCGGTACGCATGTGTCATCTGTCAACGTCAAATAAAAAAAATATATATGTTTTCGCTCTTTGGTTTAGACAACAACCCTATTCAGCCCGTATTGTCTTAGATTGCAGTTATTTGATGTATTTTCTTATATTTCTTTAAATACAGAAGAATAAATTCAAAAAATTTTTTTTAAGGTACACAACATAAAGCCCTGTCGATCTCTATATTAATTTCCACCTGTTATAAATATGAAATGTTGTCAATTGTACCTAGTTTTTCGGAATAAGTAGTTGCAATTAGAACGTTACTGCAAAACTCTATATGGTTTCAATTTCATTGGAAAAAATATTGTAATTAGTACGAGTGTCAACTAAGGTATCGAGATTATTAATGTCAATTTAAACTGTGATTAGTCGTTACTTCTCCACCAGAAACTAAACTTTAACCTCCACTCAAAAAACGATGACGGTCCGCATCCGTACCGCAATATCTCCACACATCCTAGTCGACGCTCCTAGTTTGCTTACAATTAGTGAAGATAGTGACAATTAGTAAGGATGGAGACATGATGGCTCTCTTCATCATCACATGTCGAAATACGTTTACTGCTGGACAAAGCCCCCCAAAGTTCTCTACAACGATCGATCGTACGCCGCCCTCATCCAACCAGATCGCCGGTCCACCCTGTTTTGGGTCTACCTACGCTGCGTCTTCCAGTACACAGTCACCACAAAAGACCCTTTCTGCCCCAACGACTCCAACGGCCATCGGTTCTACGAGAAATGTTCCCCTCCCTGCCACTTACGTTTGGAGACTGTGTGAGCTATATCTACAACCTCATGTTATAGAACCTTGTGTAATAACCTTTTCATCTCTCCTGTTCGGAAAGTGTCATTTTCATGAGTAGATAGCCGGGTGGAAAATAGCTTTTCCATCCCTAGGGTGGAAAGTAATTTTTTTTTTATTGCTACGGAGTCAAAGGTGATTGCTATCTAGATGCACGTCGTGACCAACTCAATTAGATACAATCCAGTCGGCCGTGGTAAGTGGCCATTGAAAAATGGTTTCCAAAGGCAAATATAGGCAAGCTTAATTCATTTATATTTAATTATTAAATATAATTTGCTTATACTCATATTACATACATTGAATTCCATCCCACATTTATAGATTGATCGTACTGTATTTATTTAAAAAATAAAATTGAAAACATTTCTTTTTTTTTTTTACTTTTTAAATGTTGGCAGTAACGTATATCTTAACTTTTTTTTATCTATTAAAAATAATAATAATGAAATTTTGCAATAGAAAAAGCGGGAACACGAGATTAAATATAAATATCGTGTCTTTTATTAGTTTTTAATAACATGGGCATTAATATAACTCACTCATGACATGTGTGTGTAGTATTCTATTTTCCTCGCAGTCGAAATGAAAAGTAGAGTGTTTAACTCGGGTGAAATTACCCATTTCACCCTCACTCACTTCGTTCGAGCGCCAGAAATATCTCGGGTGCAATGGGTCACTTTCTACCCTTGGTTAACAATCTACTATAGTTGTACCGCCTGCAATTTTTCTGCTTAGCCCTAAGGTTGACTAGTATAAAATGTTTTCGTTTGTTCAAAGTTCAAAGTGCTTTATTTGTAAACATAGGTCACACTGTATAATACAGAGGTGTTCGATACAATAAAGATTAAATAAATAAATAAATAAACCTTGTTTATCTTGCTGATCTCCAAATTTCTGATTAATGATGGCTCATGAGAGACTACAAACTCACATTGGCTGTAATAGTCCTCCCAGCTGACGTAGTAGGTGCTGTCGTAGTCGTTGGCGAACTCGTTCTTCAGCAGATGCTTGACGCCGGCCTTGTCTGCCAGCCGCACCAGCGCCGGCGGCAGCGCCTCGCCCTGCAGGTTCAGTGCCAGCTGGTGCCCGAAGTAGATGAGGCTGATCAGTCCAAACACCAGCTGGAAATATTAACCTCGTGAGCCCAAAACTATAAAGCCTAAAGCTCTGGTTTCCTAGAATAGCGGTGCCACATAGCGGCCGTCTCCATACTTCATACTTACTTCTTTAATGGAGACGGTCGCTAATGACGGAACCGCTATCCTAAGAAACCAGAGCCTAAACGCCTAATTTACATTCCAACGTACAATTTCTGTACATGTAATTATCTGCGGCCCAAGACTTGTTTCTTTTTGTGAAGATCTCAACTAGGTTTTATTTAATGTTTTTCAAGATGCTCTAGGGGTTAGACGAATAGAATGCACCGAATGAATCTTGGACATTGTAATGGACACTGGGAGTTTACGCGTAGCGTATAGCACCAACTGTCGGGTTCGGCGGTCGATCACATAGCTAATTTACTAGAGGAATAAATTTTGGGGTAATTTAAATAATTATTAACCCTTAGGTGCATGAAATATCAAACTATACACTACTGAAGTGACACACATCGAAAATCAAGACTTCGCCAAGCCGTCTCAGATTCAAAATTTACCTGGATTAGATTGTTATTAAGTCATTTCAGAAGTAAAACGTGGTATCATTTTTGATACCATATGCATTTAGGGGTTAACATCCACTTGAGTGCGTTGGGCTCTTTTTTGATCTTGGCCTTCCTATAAATTATCTTGGGAGAACATTGGTGGCAAGAGGCGTGATATTCACGGAGATTCTCAGAAAGTCTTGTTAAGTCCTAACTATTGCTGCTAAGCCTGTCGCAGCGGACGTTACGTTGGTAGCTCTCTTAGGTCCTATACAAATAATGAACAAAAAGTAAACACATACCTGAAAAGGTGTGACGAATTTCTTCGTAGCATCCATCTTGGCGAGCACACACGTCACTCCCAAGCTCACGACAAACCCGACAACAATGGTGGCCGTGTAGAACAATTTAGAGATCGTGATGTACTGGAGACACGCGAATATAGGCAGGGTTAGAGTCACAATCCCAATGAGAGGGAGAAATAGGAAGGAACACACCAACCCCAATGTTCCTCTGATGAGACCGTATGCCGTACAACCGTGCGAACACATTATGAACATCTGCAACCAGCTTAAAGTCACGCAATGTGGGAGGGTGTACTTCAAAAACCCTTGCCAGTTGCTCCTTCTAGCCATAAACACCAGGATAACAGGAATGAGTAGAGAAAAGAACATTCGAGCGTTCAGGCAGAACTCAATGCTGTTCCCAAGAATGTAAGAAGGGTAGTTGGATATGTGGAGATCCAGAAACCTCCAACCTTGGTGGACGACTGTGTCTTTCTCGTAAGGATATTTGGCTAAAACATTTATCCCGAACGATAGTAACGCTAATAGATCTGGATACGGGCTGCCATTCGTCCCGAATGATAAGAGAGACAGGAACATTAGAGAGAAGGATAGCACGCAAAATTCAGAGAAAGGCACCCATTGCGTTGCTATGAAAGGGTAAAGGAACAAATTGATGAACAACGCTAAGAAAAACTGCAAAAACGGCCCAAGATTATTCCTAACAAAAAGATTTTCAGACTCATCTGGCTGTAGATTCCCATCGCTATATCTCAAGAACAGTCCCGACCATTTTCTGAAATCGATAAACTGTCTTTTAGCGTGAAACATCTTGAAGGTACAAATCACCATTGCGGCGAAACTGACATAGTATAGAACTAGTGGCACCAAGTGATACAGACTGTCAGTACTGACGGACAAATACGCTATTAATACTAGTGATAATTCGATGTTGGATAACCTAAATGTGAAAGAGCCGAAGTAGTATAAGAGTTTCAAGTATAACACTTTTATGAAAACTAGGGGATGGAGGAAAGCTTGTTGCAATAAAGGTACATGATCTAGGGATTTGACGCCAGGGTCTGTCAAAGTTAGCTCGTAGCTGACTAGGGGTAGTTCCCCTTGACAGTAGTCGACGGCGGCTGTCACTAGGTTGTCGACTGTCAAGTTACGGATGACCGCGCCTTGGCAGGCGTCGTCGTAGTCTGAAAGAAAAAATGTTTCGTTAGTGATGCAATGAATAATGTGTAGATATAATGAATAATGTGATTTTAAATTAAAGAATAACCCTCATCCCAACTAGCTGGTCATCTTTGGACCCTCATTTAATGAATGATATAAAAATATCTGCTAAAACTAAGCATAGTCACAAAATTTTGAATTCTTAACATTAGTATTGGTTGTGATCATATGACTAATTCTAATCAGAGCTGAATATCTTAGAGATGATGGTTTATATCTTGACCAAATGTAGCTAAGAATCATCTCGATAGAAAAGCTCTTGATTAAACGAACCACATTAAAATCGGTTCATACGTAAAGGTGCTACGAAGCCACAGACGGACACACAAGTTAGACTTTTAGTTCAGAGTTAAAAATAAATATTGAGATGAATTTTCGAATATTTCCGAGGGCTTTTCCAGTAATAACGAATTTGTATTAATATTGAAGCGGTTGGAGTCGTTTTTGGTGGCAACATTGGATTTTGCTCTTTCAAGAAGTGATTTAAAAGCCCATTAAAAGCTACAGGTATATTTCGATAAAATCGACGAATATGTTGTTTTAGGTAGATGTATGACATCTATGCTATTTGAGGACGGAGTATCCTCTGCCGTACATACGTTAGGTACTGTACCTTCGTGACCGCTGTGGTGAGCGCGCAGCGCGCCGTTGTGCGCGTGCGCGTCGCCGTCACCGCGCGGCTCGAGCGCGTGCGCGCCATCCAGCGCCGGCGCCTCCTCTGCCGACACATACCACTGCGTCACTTCTCCGGTTGTAATAGTACATTACACCAGAGGCCGGGAAAATGAGGATTTCCGGCCAAGTAGGTATATACGGATAGTGATACGAGGCCGGGAATCCGTTTTCACGACGAGGCATGTATAGTGCTTTTCTCAAACATACAATGAAATAAAAAAATATACTTCAAAGAACAACATTTTATTGACAAATAGGACATTTTAGTCTAACAACCAACCTTTAAAAACAAAACCTGCTTTTTGTCAAACCAGCCAGCTGTGTGAATGACCTTGTTGTTGAAACCAAAAAAAAGTTACTTTGCAGGCCTAGGCCTGAAAAGCAGTATGAAATTTCTTTACAGTCCTCTCGAGTTGTTGCGCCCAAAAAGCGATACTTCGCCTATTATAAGGAACGTAAAGACAATATTTCATTGCATGTTTGACAAATAGTACATTACTGCACACGCGGAAAGAAGGGCTTGCCGGGTAGGTAGGTATAGACTAGGATAAAGATACGAAGCCGGCAAGCGCTATTCACGGCTAAGACATGCAATGTATAGTGCTTTTCTCAAACATATGTAATAAAATAAAAAAATACACCACTCCAAAAAAAAACAATCAGCTGGTTAGCCTTCATGAACACAGACGCCATGTTAAAAAAAATACCTTAAATTTTATATGAAATTCCTCTACAGTTCTCTCGAGTTGTTCCGCCCGAAATGTGATACTTCGAAGCCTGTTATGACGCACGTTATGGCGACATTTCGTTGCATGTTTGAGAAAAGTAACTTAATGGAGAGAAACAGCCAGCATGACTTAGATCATTTTAAAGTATTTTTTATTATTTTCTTGCAGTCACAGTGATGTTTAACACATAACTAAAAATCATTTTGTGTCACTCACATTATATTCGCCACAAACCATGTTATCTAATATCGCCATATATCTTTAGACTTCGGACACGGATTTTAGAACCACGGTATGCTACCAAATATCCTAACCCTACAGAGACTAACTATTTTGGCTCAGTGACCCAAACAGGATCTTGGCCTCCGAAACGAAGAGCCACTTGTCCCGATCCTTGCCAGTTTTCGGCTTGAAGCTTACGCAGATCCACCTCCACCACGTCTCCCCAGCGGTACCTGGGACGACCAACCGATCGTCGACCGGTTGGTTGCCCCAAGTATGCTCTTTTTGCCGCACGATCCTCTTCCATTCTTTGTAGGTGACCGAGCCAACGAAGTCTATGGGACTTTGTCTGTCCGATAATGTTCGGCTCGGCCACCAGCTTCTCAATCTCGGCGTTAGTTCCGATGCGCCACGTACCATCATTCCTTTTTGTAGGCCCCAGGATCTACCGAAGTACTTTGCGTTCTGCTACCAGGAACTGACTTTCCTCTTTAAGACCCATCCTCATGTATGGCTGTGAAGCTTGGACACTGACCCAAGCTTCACAGCCATACATGAGGATGGGTCTTATGAAAGTCTTATAAACCCTACAGAGAAATAGATAAAAATATATATATGATGTCTTACCCGGCGAGTCATCGTCGGTACTGTCGTCTTCCTTCTGAAGCGTGGTGTTGCAAATTTCGCGGATCCGTCGCTCCAGCTGTGCCGTGGTTATGAACTCATCCCCGTTCGACAAACTGTATAGAACAAACTTACAATAAAAACGCCCAGAACGAGTCTCCATAAATAGGTCAATCAACTTTTTTCTGTTGCTTGTTGCCTGGGTTACTCTTTAAAACTACGATTTTCGGCGGCAATATGCAACAAAAATGTTGTAATTGCAGCAGTTAGAAGCCCATTCTGATTTAGACTATCTCTTGAAAATACCAATATTATAAATTATCAACACTTTTCTAAGAAGTTTAATCACCATTGTCTCCTGGGTGACGGGGCAGAATAACAACAAGAAAAAATTGATCCACCCAAATAAATAACTATTAGGGGGCGTCTTACACAAATCGACCTAGTCCCAAACTAAGCAATGCTTGTACTATGGGTACTAGACGACGGTAGATAACATCCATGACCCAGAAAAAAATATTCGAGTTCATAACACAAATATTTGCCCTGGCCGGGATTCGAACACAGGGCCGGCAGCTCCGGAGACAGCTGCACTACAACTACACGCCAACCGCATCGTCATATAGACAAAACTTATCATCAGAATAACACTAATATTATAAAGGCGAAAGTTTGTGTCTTTGTTACTTCTTCACTTTCAAACATCTGGACCAATTTACTTTTTATCCCGTTAAAATGTAGGCGCAGCTAGTTATACTATAGTTATATAGACTGATTAGTAAGAAATAGTATGCTGTAGAGGCCGGAAAGTATGCAATAGATAAACGAGTAAGTTATAATACGAATCTATCTATTACATTTTCTGCCGAGACTAAACATAGTACTTTTTACAACTAATGTGAGGAAAAAACATTGAGTTTTTTTTTCTTAAATGAAGCCGGTACTAAAATTACATATTGAAAATAAAGCTACATTGTGTCAAAGGCTTCCCCACAAGGCATCCGGTCTAAGGCAGCTGGTGTAGAAGACTCACCTCGCGAACAGATCCCTCGCAGCTTTCCGGGCCACAGTCTCCTGTCGACTCGCGGCGAGGCAGGACTTGGCGCGAACGATGGCCGCGCTGTCCTCCTCTATCACTCCGCTACGGATACACCTGCGAAAGAAAGAGATACATTGTGTGATGATAGTCTTGCTTTGAAACTAGTACAAAGACGCGCGAGACTGCTCCACCCTCAGCTTATACGGATAATTGCAGCCAGTAGCATCGCCACGCCCCTCGACCAAAACCGTCTTGTTTTACACTGGCAACCAATAAAAAAAATCGGCTAATTTATCAAGTGGCTTTTGCGAAAACCGAAAGACAGAACCATCTATAATGTTTCATGATATCAAAAAATCAATATTATTTATTTTTAATTGAACTGAGGCCCATAGAGACCTTAAAACTAACATAAATATAAAAAAAAAATGTGAATTGAAAACGTAAAAAATTACAAGTTTCAGCCATTTTGAACTCAAGCTCAAACGCATCTTAAGAACTCGCGAGGTGTACTATTAGTTTTAAAATTGGTTCATCTACTACAATAAATAAATAAAATATCTCACATTTTACTTCGTAGTTCATCACGAACTTGGTCGAATTTAATTTTCCATATCACAAAATATGTTGTATTGGCACTCATCTACTTGATGGAATAACTAAGCTATTAACACCACGCACAGCATAACACTGCGTTTAGAAGCATGAAATTATCTCCTGATGGCAAAACGACATTCAACAAAATAAAAACATATCCGTGGGCATGAGGATTGAGGGTAGATGATAATATTATTCGACATAATCAACTTATGTTCATGGTAGAAGATAACAAGGACGTCGTCATTGTCGAAATACCTCTTGCTAATATCAGCAAGAAGTGAAAGCCAAGAAGGAAAAAAAAAACAAAAAAAAAAACAAGGTATGGCACTCCCGCTAGTGACACTTTCTACGTCACTGACTGCTTGCCGCTTTTTAGTAACAAAGTAAATATGAGGAACAAAACGTTTACCGCCAGTCGTAGAAAAAATCTAGCTTTTATGCATTACAATTGTCATGTTCTTTGACAAAATCTTATATTGTCGTCATAATTCATAATTAATTTAACCCTTAAACCATTTTTTTTTCTACGGTGGTGATTCAAATTCTGGCAGTATGTACGGTTCAACTGATTTTTTGAATGATTTTCAACAATTTATCAAAATTGGTCCAGCCGTTTGGGCGTTAAGACGTAACAATCACATAAACATACTCACAAAATTTCACCTTTTAATATTAGTGAGATTAGTAATGGATTATTACAGTTTTACAGAAATAATGTGAACTGAGCAGATTGAAAAACTAAATTCCAACTTAAATGCGAACGTCATCATAGTAGGTATGAACACAAGGTATGCTTCTCCGGAACGACACATCACGCTATGATTGGTTGGTTGGTTGGTTGGTTGGTTCTGTCAATCCGTGTCTGTGTTGCCAGTGGTGTATCATAAATCGTGAGTGTATTAGGTAATCCTTTAGTGGTTACTGGCAATATATTTGCCGTCATAATTTATTTAATTCACAGTCTCTAGACTATTTCGGAAATCTATTACATATTTAATGCCAGAAAATATAAATATACGAATCCATAAAAAAATCCACAGCTCGTAAAACTTGTTCTTTCCATTTATAATAGGGTTCTTCTTCGACAAAATTTGCAGGATATCTTAATTGATGCAGCTGAAGAAAAAAGTTAAAAAATAAATTTCGTATCGTCTCGCGTCTGATTTTGTTAAGCTAGTCATATTAGGCTTTCGGAGATTATGTTGGTGCTGAACTACGAATTGTCAGTCACTTCGCGGACAGCGGCAAATATATTGCAGTCTTATATCTTGTTAATCTCAAGGAAAATGAAAAATCTCTCCGTTAAAATGCATTCAAAAATCAATTGAACCGTATACATACTGCCAGAATTTGAATTACCAAAGTAGAAAAAAAATGGTTTAAGTATCTAAGGGTTAACGCAAAAAAATACACGAACGTGTTTGTTGCATTGCCAACTTACGGCCCGGCCACAACGTCGGCGGCAAGCGGCAGCGGCGAGCGGCGGCCATGGGATCACTCAAAAATCTTGAAGTTTCATTTATCCGAAATCATAAATATTCCGAATTTTCAAAAGTCCGAAAGCGAAATATCGCGAAACGTACATTTTCGCCATGGATCATATGTCCATTACTATAATTAGGTTAGATTGGGGTTTTATACACAGGATGATTCAGGAGTTATGAGCTGGAGTTACAAGGCTGATCGGGACCGGGAGGGCCACACGGAGCAACTTTCAATATGGAATCAATCACGAAATCGTGTATTTTTTAGGGTTCCGTACCCAAAGGGTAAAAACAGGACCCTATTACTGAGACTTCGCTGTCCGTCCGTCCGTCCGTCTGTCACCAGGCTGTACCTCAAGATCGGTGATAGCTAGACAGTTGAAATTTTCACAGATGATGTATTTCTATTGCCGCTATAACAACAAATACTAAAAATAAAATATAATAAATATTTAAGGGGGGCTCCCATACAACACACTTCTTATAGATTATGGTACGGAACCCTTCATGCGCGAGTCGGACTCGCACTTGCCCTTTTTAGGGTTCCGTACCCAAAGGGTAAAAACGGGACCCTATTACTGAGACTTCGCTGTCCGTCCGTCCGTCCGTCCGTCCGTCCGTCCGTCTGTCACCAGGCTGTATCTCAAGAACGGTGATAGCTACACTTGAAATTTTCACAGATGATGTATTTCTGTTGCCGCTATAACAACAAATACTAAAAAAGAAATAAAATAAATATTTAAGGGGGGCTCCCATACAACAAACTTGTTATACCTATATATACATATATATAGGTACGGAACCCTTCATGCGCGAGTCGGACTCGCACTTGCCCAATTTTTTTTTTTAATAGTTAATTGCTAGCTAATTGATCGCTAACTATCCGAAATGTATACAACGGCTGTCTTTTGTTTTGCGATTATGTGGTATGCCCCATAGTGAAAGTAGCTCAGTGTAATCCACTCCATCACCTCTATAACTCCTGCTCACGACTCCTGAATCACCCTGTATAATACCCCATATGATATCCCGAAAGAAATCTAAATAGTTTATCACAACGTGGTTATTGGAATTATGAAAATTCGGAATGATGATTTCGTGTATAGCTTTTTTATACGGATAAATGAAACTTCAGAGAATTGTATTGTAGTGTACCGGGCGGTCACACGAGTGAGCGAGACACCCGCTCGGGCCTTTCTCCCCATCTTCACCGCTGCCGTTGGCCCCCGAAGTCGTGACACTTGATGCTCCACCGCGACTTGCCCAAAATATCATTTGACGCCACTGATAAATAAATACATAGATAGGTAGATGAGTAACCAATATAAACACACTATAAATCAAAAACAGCACGCATCACAGATCTTAATTTCTACGGATTCCTAGTTCGTACCACACGTCCGGCTCAAGAAAAGATACTAGTTCAAATAAACCAACAGAGCTTAAGAAATGTCTTGTTTGTGTTATTGTTGAGAACAACGGGTTACCTCATAGCATTGTCAGGGCGATATCGCGAGGTATTTGTTGAATATTTGTGTTGGAACGTCGATCGGACTTTTGTATTGTGACGGCAGTTGACATGTGGCAATTGTTGACAGTGCGGGAATAGGTTAGTGTTTTAGGTTTGTTTGAATTTAGATATCGACCGATTTAAGAGGCCTTACATTTTAGAATGTTTTTTTCTTCATATTATGACAAATATAGGTATCTACCTATTGATAAATTTAAACGACATTTTTAAAGCGAATAATACTTTTCTTTGAGTTCTAGATAATAACATAGATAGCTATTTCATGACGACTATTTGAGATCGGTTCGCGATTTATCATCAGGAGAGCCGATCTGTCGCGGCGGCGGCCAACCGGGCACCCCGATTCGAAACATGTCGACTTGTCGAGCGATATTCGACTTCTACGACGTGAGTAAACCAGTTTCGTAGGTATTTTAATGTCTGAGACTCACGGCAGTTTTCTATGTAAAATACTCGAGGCGATTCTAAAAAGCCCACACTTGGATTCATCATCATCATCATCATCATCATCATCAGCTCGTATCTATCCACTGCTGGACTAGGGCCTCCTCGTGCATTTTCCATTCACTGCGATTCCGGGCCGCGTGCATCCACTTTCTTCCTGCGACCCTAACTATGTCGTCTCTCCATCTAGAGGGGGGTCTGCCCACGCTTCTTTTTCCCATTCGTGGTCGCCACTCCAGTATCATACCTACATGCCCCGCCCATCTCCATTTTGTTTAGTTAAATACTTTTTTTTCATTTTAGAGTAGCGGCTTTCCTAGCGATATCGGTTACTTGGGTTGCATCGTCTTATTACAGCGTTCCTATGACCGCTTTCGGCTCCATCATCAGACCAGCTTCATGTTATATTATTGTATTGTCATTGAAGTTAACAGGTACACCAAATTTCAGCTCAATCGGTAACCGGGAAGTGGTTCAAATCTTGCTTGCTACATTTTTTTTGTACTTACAAGATTTGATTACAGACACCAGGGGGTGCCCCCCATCTGTACCGTGGGAACCCAGAACGATACCTACACATCGCCTGTCGTGGCCGACACGCTTAGCCAGTCGGTTGCCACACGCGCTCACGGCCGGACGCCGCGCCGCGACGAAACAAAAGCATGTAAAGCCTGACCAGAAGTATATGAGGATGCGCCATATTGTGGAATTTTACTGGAACTAATTTCTTACACTGGCAATGATTTTATGATGGTTTGTCAACAATGTCAATGTCATTCGTGGTGGTTTCTTTAAAAGACAAATATTTAAAAATATCCAAAGAAGATGCCGAAAACCATTCACAGTCGTGAACGTAATATTATAAATAAATTGTACAAGTGTATAACACGAAAAACAGTCAGGAAAAGAGTGCATTCCATTAAATGATATTAAGAGGTTACCATAGGAACTGACAGGTATTTAAACTAATTAGTCATTATAGTGCTGTTGTGATTGATTGCAAAATTGTTGCCATATACATTTTACTAGCTGTGCCCCGCGGTGTTACCCGCTCATCCCACGGGAACACGACATTTATTCGGGATGAAAAGTATCCTATGTCCTTCCCCGGGACTGGAACTATGTATATACCACATTCATCTAAATCGGTTCAGCGGTTTTAGCGTGAAGAGGTAACAGACAGACAGACAGACACACTTTCGCATTTATAATATTAGTATGGAAGTATGGATAAATAGCGCCCTCTTGACAATCCTCATATATTTCTGGTCAGGCTTTAATTAGTCTTACTTGCGCAACATCCTCCTGGCTTCGGGGTGAGCTTGCTCAGTGGCGCAGATCAGCCATTCCAGTGCCTGTTTGAAGTTCGATACCTTGTCTGCTTCTAGTTCTGCAAGATAAAATTGTAGTGACATCTTAAGCAATGTGTGTTGCCAGCGACATACGGCACTGAAACCTGGTCGCTCACAATGGGCCTCATAAGGCTCAAAGTTACTGAAAGGGCATGGAGCGAGCTACGCTCGGAGTTTCCTTGCAGGATCGTAATTCGAAATGATGAGGTACACAAGAGAACCAAGGTTGTAGATATACGAGTAGCTCAGATGGCAAACTTAAGTGGCAGTGGGCAAGGCACATTTCTCGTAGAACCAATGGCCGTTGGAGTAGAAAGGTTCCTGAGTGGCAACCACGGACCGGAAGACGCAGCGTGAGAAGGCCCCCAACGAGGTTGACCGACGACCTGGTGAGGATCGCACGTAGAAATTGGATGAGGGCGGCAAAAGATTGTAATGGATACACCCCTTTCAGTAATTCACGAATTAATCATAGATATTGTGGTAACGCCGTAATTCGCGTCAGCATTATGATGTATGGATAATTGCCGCGTCCACATAGAGCGACCCGCCTCGCGAGGCAAATGCCGCGTGCGGCGGCGCGGTCTGTGTGGCTCGCCTCGCCCGCGGCGCCTGCACGCGTCGCCTCGGCCGAGCGGCGGTCAAATTTATGACAGATAAAACAAAATGGCGTGCGACACTTACGTATTACGCGAAACGGAATAACCGTAACTTGACATTGTGTGCTATTTGTTTGTTTTAAACATAAAAAAATATTGAATTGGCTTTCTTTGGAAAATCCTTTGTAGGAACGTAGCAGCAAGTCAAAATTCAAAAGCTGATTGCGTGCGGCGGCGCCATTGTTTTATCTTTCAAATGGGCGAAAAAGACGGCTCGGGCTTACCGCGCGCGGCATTCGGTGAGCGTAATTTCATCCAATGCCCGAGGCATGCGCCGAATGCCGCGCGCGGCAATTACCTCGCGAGGCCGCTCGCTCTGTGTGGACCCAGCTAATAACGAATTATGAAGACATATTTCATTTTTGTTACTTGCAAATATAATGAATAATTTGTAACACACTGGAACAGGTGGTCGAACTCTGCAATGTTGCCCATTTATAACTACAATTTAGACTTTCAAAGTATGCGGCCGTTCTTTGCAGATGTTTATGATTCATGATGTATTAGGAAACCGAAGAAAATGTGATGTTTATGATGAGTCACCCCTAAACTTTATTTATTATTTATTTATTTAAACAAAATACACAAGTAAAAGTACAAATCGTGGACTTAATGCCATAAGGCATTCTGTAGCAGTCAACCATAGGATTAAACAGAAACATTTGTAAGGTGCAGTGTCTTTTATGTAATCTGTTACATGAAACAATTAAATAACACATAAGTAATATACCTGCTTTGGGTTGGTTGATGAACTTTGTGGGAGGACACTCCATGATTATTTGCCCGATGGCATATTAATCTTGATGTTCACAGTCGCAAGCGGATGACATGCACCAACCCCAGTTGAGGAGTCTTTTCAAAAGGGATTTTGTCTCCATGGAACTCATACAAAACAAACCCTTTTGAAAAAACACTCCTCCTATTGATACCTAAGATCACACTCAAACTAACTACAAAAAATTTGCCAATTAAATTTAAACCACATAGAGTTGTTCGCTAATGTTCTAATTGCAACTGTTTTCGAAAAGTTAGTATGATTGTGCTCTAAGGTATAAGGTATCTTTTAAAATACTAAATGGTACCAACCACATTTTTCCTCCAAAAGTTGTTTAGCAAGAACTACTTGGGACTCCGCGCAGCCGTCCTCAGCGAGCTGGTTGCGGAGCCTCCTGAGAGACCCTTGTGGACCATCTGAAACAAATGAACATCATAAAAAGTACAACTTTCTATTTTAATAAAAAGGCAAATAAAAGAAAGGTAAATAATTTGGATTGAAATTCTAGCAAGCAACTAGAATTTGTGTGCTGCTCTGTGGCGACGCCACCATAATGAAAATCAATTAATTATATGGTGAAATGACCAGGGAATGAAATAATGGACATTGATTGTGGCGCCGCTGTAGAGTATGCTCCCCAGCGGCGCCACAGAAAACTCATAGATAGAAATGACACTAGCTATTATTTTCTTATGGAAATTGACATACTAGTGCTTATTTATTCTGTATGATAAAACCAAAAAGTAAGAATCTCTTTAACTAGAAAAAACCTACCATATACTTGTTATAATTTGTTAGGAAGTAGTTTGTTATAAATAAAGATGATTTTCAGTTCAGTCATAAATGTCATAATTTTTTAGTTGAAATAAGTAGGTTATCGTTTTGAGACAATACAGAATTATCTAGTAAGTACATTCATACAAGGTCACTATTTTGAACAGCCGAATATTTGCCAAACGTGTAAAATACTGAAATTAATCTAAATGAATCCACTTCTTATGAGTGTAAGTACACAACACACATTTTCTTACTTTTTTATAATACTTAAAGCTAAAAAAAAATATTACTTACCATGAATATTCCACCGTTTTCTACCAACTGGTGGCATTACTGAACCCAAAATATATTTTTTTCGACCCGTATGCTCTCTTAATATTCATCAAACCAAATTTCACACTAGATAGGATTTTAAAATTATCAACAAAATTTCCCGATGTTTTGATTAAGTCCTGCGATTGCGAATTCGTCAATTTTTTATTATGAATGTCAAATCAGACATATGCGACGTTAAATTTTTGCATTTTGCAAACAATTTTTAATAAAAAATAAAAACTGAATTGGTCACGAAAATTCAAAAATAATAAACGGTAATGTTTGTGTCAGTTCAATAAACACATAACACAATTAAAAATGACTGAGCATATTAGGTGAAAGAAGTTTTACACCTACGCGGTACGTACGCCTACTCAAGTAAAAATAGAGTAGAGGAAAGGGCAGGGTTCTGAGCATTTCATAAAATTAGGCACTCCCTAATATATAAAAATATCCCACTTTCAGCATCCTGTGGGGTACTATTGTCAACTTATTCATATCTGTTTTTGTTATTTCTGGGCGGACCATTTTTATTTCCTTAGTTGTAGACTTGTAGTTTGAAGTTTGACAAGTATTTATTTGGAAACAAAACGCTTTGCGAATGCCCATTCCTATAAACATAATAACGTGAGTATGTGATTATTACAGGCTCGACAACATCAAGGCAAGTGAATATAAGTGTTTTTATATTAATTATTATTAACGAACATAAAGAGAGTAATTTCGACTGTTTTGTTTTCAATATCTTTTATTTAAAACGTTACTTTTTGGTATGTAGTTCAAAATTTATATTTTAAAAGAAGCTATAGTCGAAAATCGAGTATTTAGTCTGTTATGTTGGGTAATGACATTTGGTCTAACTTTCAATTCAATTTTTATAAATAAATGGCTACTGTCCATTGGGACAATTCTGCCAGCGTCAAGGTTGGAAGCTACAAGTAATCGGTTGTCAAAGTTGTCAAACCTCCAAACACCGCGAACATTTGAATGGTGGTATACATCGCCTAATAAACGGAATCAAAAAGTGAGAGGAATTAGAGCTTGATACCGAAGTCCTTAATAAATTTTGCCAGGACGTACACGAAGGGGGTATTAACAAACGTGAGGATGTAACTAAAGTTAGCTGGTCGGTGAATGAAGTCAGGAAGCAAATCATACAGAGAGACTGGAATTATAGGGCAGTTAAAGAAGATATGATCCGGATTGCCTTCGTCCAAACCACATTCGCACAAAGAATGGTCACGTACTCGAATTTTAGCTAAAAATGATGGAGAGCAATTGTGGCCAAGCCGCAGTCGAATTATGGTAGAGGTTGCAGTTTTGTTCGTCTTTTGAAATTTAAAGAACCATGGTTTTACAGGGAGATTCGGTTGAATATTGCCATAATATTTTCCTTTGGAGAGACGCGTAATATTCCATTCTTCAGACCAGTGCTCAAACAAAGTAGCCTTGGCAGAAATCCGCATATCCTGACTGTGGCACCTAGAATGTGTAGGGCATCCAATATCAACAGCCTGCTTGGCACAGGAGTCTACCTGTTCGTTACCTGGTCTAACTTTATAGAAACTATTTATGCAATCAATAAACTGAAATGAAATTTCACCTGTCAATGTCATCTGTCAAAAAAAACTGTTGAGTCTGTGGTTGTTCTGCGTATTCGATATTTTTCATGAATTAAAACTGAATATGTTTTTAATTTTGGTGAAATAAGCATAGAGAGTGGACTGTAGTGATTTATTCACATAAACTTAAGTTCCTTTGTTAATAAAAATGTTGACTCCCAGGTTTAAATTGACGCAGGACGACAACCACGTGTATATCACAGTTCATGCACCATACACAAACATTGGTGATACCGAAATCGACGTAGATGGTGAGAATTTCTTGTTCGTATCGAGCCCTTACTTCTTGCGCCTTCGTCTCCCTGGTAGGATAATTGAAAATGATCACTCTAAAGGTTCATACACTTGCGATTCCGGAGATTTTAACTTAACATTTGACAAAGAAAATGCCGGCGAATTTTTCGAGAATCTAGACATGATTACTAGTCTATTGGCTCCTAGAGACATTCCTGATTTGAATCCTGATCTGGTAGAAGTTCTTGAGGAGGATGGCATCACAATTGATGATAGTATCCAGGATAATGATAATAGCAACAACTATTCATATGGTTTTGCTGATAAAATAACTACGGAATTCCACGAGATTGGTAGCGAGTTTCCACAAATATTTGAGCTTAAAACCCCTGAGAGAGTGCCTAAAGAGGCGAGGAACGGCTTGCGTATAGAATATGAAGACAGTAAGTTCTCATCTGATCATTATCTGGCTGATTTCTTTGATGAGGAACTGATTGCTCCGTACTTGACGGGGAAATTGTTTTGGAATAGCCCAGAATTTAATAAAGATGCTGATTTCAATGAACAAGAAGTTGCTATTCTAAAAGATCTGCCTAATAAACACTATCTGTTTAATAAGAAAGAGCATCAACAGGTTTTGCTTGGTCTGGTTGATATATTGTATGGTTATTGTTACGATAAAAGGACGACTATGAATGACAGCAATGTAGAGTCGAGTTGGACAATTAACAAGTTATCTTCAACTTTAAGCTGGTTCTGCACATTCAACGATGTAAAGCAAGTGTTGATTGCTTGTTACCGAAGAGCACTTGTATATCCAATATTCCGTAACTTCGAACTTTGTAACAAAGTTAAAAACGACCTTGCATCACTGTTCCGTAAAGGCAAGAAACTGGTTATCAAATGCATGATTGAAATCCATCAGATGTTCAACAACAGCAATGATGCACGTTACATTCTTAACCAACTTTACATAAAGGACTTTTTGGTATTTCTGCAAAAATGCCGTAGTGATGAATTTATGGAGCTATTTAATAATATTGCTAACATTGACATAATGAAACGGGATCTGGAATTAGAGTTGGATGAGTTGGAGTCAGCAGCTGATATGGTACAGCAAGAAGAGATTGAAGTGATGGAGAATGAGATGGCAGTCCGTATGGCCTCAATGTCTTTACTGGGCTTAAAGAAAAGCAATGAAATTTACAATGATGAAAGCGATGATGATAGTGATTCATCATCATCGTCCGATGATGTATCGTCATCATCAGATTCGAGTAGCACTGATTCGTCTGAAGATTTGTCCGAACTGGACTCTGATGATGATCCATCCTGACTCATGTATGACTCCTAGGAGTCATGCGGCAAAGGCTTGTAAAGCCTTGCCGTAAAAGAAGACTGAATAGTTATGTGAAGAGTATACCGGATGTTGGACAGGACAATGAAAATTGGAGGAAATCTCATTTTAATCCATATATCAGTGTTTCAACGGTGTTCTCAGATAGATTAAATCACTATAGTTGATATAATGTTGTATATTAGCTGGTTGAAATCACATTGGATGTTACATATTAGATGTTAATGTTCTTGTACTCAATTATCAGAAATTTTGTGTTAATATATGTTTTAATATAAAGCCAAGACAGAATACCATGTTATGCTGTTACAATATTTCCATGTTCATTGCACAACAACATAAGGTTGATCATTGTTAATGATGTTTTATTCAGATTGGGTAATATATTGATGGTGCTTATTTTTAATGTTGTATGGTTTGCTTAATGTGAATCATAGGCATTAAATGCCTAGTTTTATTTGTTATTACGAGTGTAACAGCAAGAGTAATAGGACACCATTTTATTCATGTTGACAGTGAATGAGACATGTATGCTATCCCTATTTAATCTATACAAAAAAAAAACAGGTTTCTTAGTGTGAATCTGTATGAATCATCATAGGTGAAGGTGATGAAAGATTGTTAAATGTCTTCTATACCCCAGTTGAAAAATGGTGATCCCAGGGATACTTAATTTGAGATTTCAAAAAATCATTTTGGAATGGTGTTGATGTCACATAATACACATCAGCATTTTTGTAAGCCTAATAAAAATATATAATATTAAAAATGTATAATTCATGTAAGACCGCATTCAAGCAATATTATTATAGAGATTTATCACACCTTGTAAAGTGCCCCAGGAATCATCAGTGATTCACCACCAACTGGGGTACTTATAGGGTATTATTTTCTAGAAATTTCGACATTATATTTGAAGCTGACTGTACAATGAACAATGATTTGCTTTTGTTTCTGTGTAGTTCAAAAATTATGAATGCCTCGACACTATTCTACGTACAAATAATAATATAAAAATTGTGTAATTCTAGTATTCAATGTCCCATATTATTCATACCAAATTATATTTATAAAAATCTATTGCACAAAGAGAAAATAATATTCAATTATATCCCATATTGATGTCCAACATATTTAGATATTAATTATACGTATTGATATACACCATTTACGTATTTACCTTTAGTAAATGTATAATTGTATACTCGATTTTATGAAATCAAATGTTTTCAACGTTTATAGCCATAGAACCCCTATGAAATTTTTCTGTAAATTAACTATATGTGATGTAGTTTAATCTAATGTTATACAAAATAAATGTTTAGATCACAATTATGTATTTTTAAATTACAATCCGTTAGTGGGAGTTGTAATTTTTAACCCCCGACAAAAAATAGTTTCATATTCATATTCATATCTGTGTGTCTATCTGTGACGTCGTAGCTCCCAAACGGATGGTCCGATTTTAATGCGGTTTTTAATCGAAAGCGTTGTCTGTTGTAATGTTTGTTAGCTATGTTTGGTGAAAATAACCATAGCCATTTCCAAGATATTCAGCTTTGATTGGAAGAAGTGACAGGATCTCAGACAATATTCAAGGTAAGAAATGTAAGAATTCCTAACTTTGACAAGGGTCCCTGATGACCAACTCCTTGCATGTTTGAAAATTTTGAATGTAGGTTATTATGGCAGAATTAGGAGTAAGATAGACGGTGCGTGGGACGTGTGTCTCGCTCACTCGATGGCAGCCGCGCTGGGATCTCGCTCAACCGCTCGCCGCGCCGCTGGTCGCGCAGTCGTGGCCTCCGTTGTACTATTAGGGTTTCTCAGCCAATATTGAAGCTAAGAATTCAACCTTTTTTTTGGGTACTAATTAAACAAGCTTCTTTTTAATAGCATTATTCGCTTCAGAAAATATAAGTTACCTTCTAAATTACTAAGTCAGCCACAACCAACGCGCGTCAGAATAATAATATCTCAGCCACTAGTTCTGCCGTCATACCGAAATAGGGCGCTTCTACATAAACTTGAAAACGGAGAAAAAAAATATTTTGTAAATTTGAAATTAAAAAATTCGCTGCGTGAAAGAAAATAAAAAATTTGATACTGTTTTAATGCAAAAACGTGTAAAAGCATTTGAGCTATAGGGGTTGATATGCAAAATCCAATTTGGATAACATTTAATAATAAATAAATGATATTTTATCTTTTCTCTTAGTAAAAAAATACAAATAAATACTTTTATACTACAGTAAAAAGACGTGTCTGGCTAGAAACGTCTTTTCAGCGTAGTAATTTATTAAAACGTCTTTTTTACTTAGTAATAATACGCATAGCGCATTTTAGTTAACGAAATAAAAAGGACGCATTTAGCCATTTACTGCTTTTTAACGTAGGTTGTAAGTAAAACATCGACCTACTTAAAAAGAAAAAAATGGGCAAGTGCGAGTCGGACTCGCGCACCGAGGGTTCCGTACAAACACTTTCCATCCTTAAGTGGTTAAGTTAAGTTTGCACCTGGTATGTATAGCGCTCCATACAAATGAGGTGCAAAGTTAACGCAAACAATCCCTTTGTTGTATGGGAGCCCCCCTTAAATATTTATTTTATTTTATTTTTAGTATTTGTTGTTATAGCGGCAATAGAAATACATCATCTGTGAAAATTTCAACTGTCTAGCTATCACCGTTCTTGAGATACAGCCTGGTGACAGACGGACGGACGGACGGACGGACGGACGGACAGCGAAGTCTCAGTAATAGGGTCCCGTTTTTACCCTTTGGGTACGGAACCCTAAAAAGCAGATACGTCTGTAACGCATTTTGATTTTTGATTTTTGACCAGCCCTAACACTTGGTACATTATTGTTGAAGTGAAGGAAGTAGGCAAATGCTTTTATTTTATAACGTTACCTACAAATCAGTTTTAGTTTTACCGCTTTATAAATGTCAAAACGGAATTCTTGCATTGACGACTTTTTATTTGTTTTAATAAAAAAGTACAAGTGTATTTGTTTTCCGAAAACGTCAAATGCCATTTGAAGCAACTGATTTAAGCTTATGCTATGCATTTTCTATATGGCCGTTTTTAGGGTTCCGTACCCAAAGGGTAAAAACGGGACCCTATTACTGAGACTTGGCTGTCCGTCCGTCCGTCCGTCTATCACCAAGCTGTAAGTATCTCAAGAACGGTGATAGCTAGACAGTTGAAATTTTCACAGATGATGTATTTCTATTGCCGCTATAACAACAAATACTAAAAATAAAATAAAATAAATATTTAAGGGGGGCTTCCGTACAACAAACTTTTTATAGATTATGGTACGAAACCGTTCATGCGCGAGTCGGACTCGCACTTGCCTAATTTTTTTTAATAATTGTACCTGTCTCCTTTGAAGAAAATGTACCTATATTTTAATACGACAACCCTTTAAGTTTAAAGAAAAGCAAACTAATATATTTATGTATATTTATTACTTACAGTAGACTCAAAATGTACACCAGACATCAAAGCAAGAATAGGTTTAGCAAACGTGACTGTTAAAAATAAAAATAATTTAATGACTGCAAATATATCCCAGAAAATAAAAAAATAACAAACGAAAACTTTTTATGGGGGGCATAGTTTTCTATGGGTGTGAAAATCGATCATGACGCAAAGGTACAGGAAGGTACTGAAAGCCTTCGAAATGTGGTGTTGGCGAAGCATTTAACAGTAAATGGTTGAACACCATAAGTCCGGTCCGGTCCAGGGATAGTGGCGCTACAAACAGCTTTCATATGGCAATAATGTGCATACCTCGTGCATACGTTATATTATTAAACGTCAGTACCGATTTATCACAGACTAAACTGAAAACATTGTTTACCGGAATGCTGCTCAATCCTTCGTTCTTCTTGCGAAATAATGACTGAATTCTATTGAAAAAACTTGACTTTTAATCACTATGAACAGTTTTGGCTTTATTATTAAAAATACTAAAATGGAATATCTAGTCCTGTTTCCTCTTTGTTTATATCAGTGAAATTCACTGACTTTCAACGTTAGTTACCAAAAATGTGTCGTTGCCAGTAAAGTAGTACCACTAAAAGTCCGCATTATGGCGTGGGTTAAAAATCACCCTGTTAGAGTATACATAACATACTATATCAGCTACACCGACAGGAGTTTGAGTCTTAAGTTTATGATGATAATTTAAAGAAAACCTTAAAATTTTCTTAAACTGCCTGGACGCATCTGATTGAATTTATATCCAACCGCGAGCCCCCTTTACCCCGCACGCTTAACTATACTACGTAGAAAAGACGGTACTGGCACTTGCGCCTGACTTATTGCGACTTAAATGGTGATTTCACTAAGATGAAAAGGCGCAACTACGCAGAACCGTCTTTTCTTCATATTATCGTGTAGAAGTGCCTTTTCTTTTTATGAAAATGTCCATTTTTTTCTAAAATAATAAAACGCTTTTGCTCAGATGTATCTTTTTATTTTAGCATACATCAGAAATGCCTTTTCTCATTCGTTTTATACGCGGTATCCCGCAGATACGTCCTTTTTGATTGTAGGTTTCACAGGGTTCTGTTCATCTTTAGTCAAATTTAAAAATACTGGTAGATCCGTCTTTTTTTGCTGATTCCGAATATGTATAGAACTCATTTTTGACAAAAATGTTAGATGCGCCCTTTTTCGATATGACGGCAGAGTTATCTTCTTTGTAAGCCACTGTAATTGTAACTTAGCATGGTGATTATTTTTTAGCATCTAAATTTTAGGCATGCATTCAAATAGCAAACTTCTAAAATATTATATTATTATATGACACCAAAATAGTAACTCTATTAGCTTCTAATTTTATAACTTAGTATGTTTAAAATGTAAGTCATCCTACATTAATCGATCGTAAAATTTACCTAAAATTGTCATGAAATAGTATACTAAAGCCACTATTATTACATATGAACTATTGAGGAGAGAACAAAACAAAATACTGAAATCTCATTTTAGGTTAGGGTCGCAGTTCAACCTAACACTCCTCCTCGCTTCGCTCGTCGTCGTAACTAACCTAAGCCAAGTCGGACCTGCCTTAGAACTAGATAGTTGTGGGTTACGTACCGTGTTTTTTTTTTTTTTTTTTTAAATAGGTACTAGCGGCGCCGCGCGGTGTTACCCGCTCATCACACGGGGACACTATTTATTTTTCGAGATAAAAAGGGCATGTATTTAAATCGATATCTGTATATTTTCCCTTTTTTCGATCAAAATATTTGAAAGTTTCACCAAAAATACTGACTTGCACACTAATTATGCACACTAAATAATGCGAATACAATATACTGTTTCCAGGTATTTGCAAAACTGTTTTACTGAATATACAAAAAAAAAACTAACCTAACCTAACCCGGCCGAGTCGGACCTTAGTGTGCAGTGCGAGGATAATTAGTTTTCGAAAACTTTAATTAATTGCACATGCACCTATCGCAATATGAACGAACGAATGACAATAAACAAACATGGCGGGTCGATTCGGTACAAGAATCGAATGGCGCTCTCTGATTGGTGCAAATGGCCGTGGCTGTCATGGCGCGCACTCGCGCCAAATCGTTCCTACAGTGGCTATTTTCATGATAAAAGAATATGAAGTATTATTTTAGATGTTAAGTTATAATATACTAGCATTAACCCGCGGCTTCGCTCGCGTGCCTATATAATATACATCATCCTACGGGAACAATGCTCTTTTTTTCAGGATTAAAAGTAGGCTATTTGTTAAGTTACGGTATACGTAATCTGCAATCTGCATTTCCCTCATGCATATCCGTCCAGCCGTTTTAGCGTGAAGAAGTAACAAAACATGACAAAGACTTTTGCTTTTCTAATATTACTGGGAAATACTTTTTATTTTATCATAACCACTTTATCAAATCAAACCGAAAACTCAAGCACTCAAATCAAGCGATCTCAGCTTTTACTGTACCAAATAAAGTTCACTTCAAAATTTATAACTCGAAGTGAAGCTAAGACACCGGGATATGTGTGCATTTTATTTGTATAAAGCTTTTATAATGTCCCGAGCCTCCGCTTATCGATTTGGGATATTCGAGATTGGTTTAATGATTCTAAGCCATGTTCTAAGTTACGTCATGTTCTATTGTAAGATATTGAGGTTATCTTCGTTGCTGAATAAAAAATGTATTATTCTGAGCCAGATAAACGTAATTCAGAATTCTGAAATGACTTATTATTGAAAAGCTTGAATGTACCTATTTATTACGGATGCAGGTATCCCGTCCCAACGCGCCGCCCGCCTATAGGTACCGATTGAGGACGATCGAGATGCCACCAAATACTATTTTTTTAATCTATTAGGATAACGCGGGTCTCTATCCATACCTCAAAAGCAAAAAACGAACCCCCTTATAGGATCACGTGTAGCTGTCTTTCAGTCCGTCTGTTACAATCGATTTGCTGCAAAACTACTGGACCGATTAAATTGCAATTTGGCGCAAATGCTTTCAAGAATTACACACATAAAATTTCAAAATCGGTGGCATTTTCGTAATTAACGTCCCAACAAACCATAAAAATTACACCCGTACTCATATTTAGTCATTTCAACCCCATCGCACCCCAACAGGCGACCCGACCCGATAAACCATAAAAGCATTACCAATGGATTTTCAGACTTTGTCGCCACATTTCTCCCTTTTAGGGGTTGAATTAAAAAAAACCTGAAACACGTGTTTACTCATTTATTGTTAGAAATACTCCTGTGAAGTTTAGAATAAAATAGTCTAACTAATCTTGTTTCCCCATACAAACTCTGGAACCCCATTTCACCCCTTTAGGGGGTGAGTTTTGAAAAATCCTTTCTTAGTGCACCGCTTCACCTTATAAGGAACCTACGTGCCAAATTTGAACTCTCTAGAACCAGCGGTTTAGTATTTAGACATTTCAATCCCATTTCACCCCAACAGGGGAGATGGTAACCCACGTTGGATTTTAAAATCGTTGTGGTTTTCGTAATCAGCGACCTGATAAACCATAAAAATAATACCCATGCTGATTTTCAGACTTTGTCACCACATTTCTCCCTTATAGGGGTTGAATTTTCAAAAAACCTGAAGCACGTGTTTACTCATTTATCGTTAGAAATACTCCTGTAAAGTTTCGAATAAAATAGTCTAACTAATCTTCTTTCCCCATACAAACTTTGGACCCCCATTTCACCCCTTTAGGGGGTAAATTTTGAAAAATCCTTTCTTAGTGCACCCCTACACCTTATAAGGAACCTACGTGCCAAATTTGAACTCTCTAGAACCAGCGGTTTAGTATTTAGACATTTCAATCCCATTTCACCCCAACAGGGGAGATGGTAACCCACGTTGGATTTTAAAATCGTTGTGGTTTTCGTAATCAGCGACCTGATAAACCATAAAAATAATACCCATGCTGATTTTCAGACTTTGTCACCACATTTCTCCCTTATAGGGGTTGAATTTTCAAAAAACCTGAAACACGTGTTTACTCATTTATCGTTAGAAATACTCCTGTAAAGTTTCGAATAAAATAGTCTAACTAATCTTCTTTCCCCATACAAACTTTGGACCCCCATTTCACCCCTTTAGGGGGTAAATTTTGAAAAATCCTTTCTTAGTGCACCCCTACACCTTATAAGGAACCTACGTGCCAAATTTGAACTCTCTAGAACCAGCGGTTTAGTATTTAGACATTTCAACCCCATTTCACCCCAACAGGGGAGATGGTAACTCACGTCCGCCACGTTGGATTTTAAAATCGTTGCGGTTTTTGTAATCAGCGACCCGATAAACCATAAAAACAATACCCATGCTGATTTTCAGACTTTGTCACCACATTTCTCCCTTTTAGGGGTTGAATTTTCAAAAAACCTGAAATACGTGTTTACTCATTTATCGTTAGGAATACTCCTGTGAAGTTTCGAATAAAATAGTCTAACTAATCTTGTTTCCCCATACAAACTTTGGAACCCCATTTCACCCCTTTAGGGGGTGAGTTTTGAAAAATCCTTTCTTAGCGGATGCCTACGTCATAACATCTACCTGCATGCCAAATTTTAGCCCGATCCGTCCAGTGGTTTGGGCTGTGCGTTGATAGATCACTATGTCAGTCAGTCAGTCACCTTTGAGTTTTATATATACATATTGAAGCTCGAATATATAATTTTTGAGGAGCTTGTATTGAAGCTGTAAAACGAAAAATGATGATGAGTTACAAATTTCGTGGCTGAGTTAGTAAATTAGATGGCAATGTATTAATCAGGAGGACAAGTAATAATAATTGTTGATTATGACTTGATGCTTTCTTTAACATTTTTTGTTGGCGTTGTAAAGAAGATGAATTAGTTTATTAGAGGCTATCTCATATTCCCGATGCTTAGTTATTAAAAGAGAAGTTCGACCAAGTGGCCAAAAAATAAAATTGCGGCCGGATTTATTATTTCTCATTTTTTTTTAGCATTTTTTATGACACATTAAATGAGGGTCTCATGATGACCAGCAGAGCTACTTGTGTCGGGGGTTATTAATTACGTAGGTACATGATGCCAAACAAAGTGACTATAATAAACATAATAATATTTAATATTACTTTTAATCTTAGGTTGTCATATCGGTAGGTGTATAATAAAGTATGACTATATCGAGTAAAGCTGTTCAAAAATCTGTTTCTGCGTCATATTCATAAGGGTCTGGATCGTATTGGGAGTCGATGACTCCGCTACGTATGATCTCCTTGTAGACGAGGGCCGATTTGCGCGCCGTTCGTCTTTTGTTTGGATCGTCGTAATCAACTTGGTAGAGAGCGAATTTGTACCTGAGAATAAAAAAAGTGTTAAGTTTTTTTACGACACGCTTTGATTGCTTACTGTACTTTCTCACACCAATACCAATGAGCCCAAACACAATTGATTTAGGTATCTTGTGCTGCTTAGGAATTCCTAGGGCCACCGTCCGTTTCCATCATCAGTCAAACTCCAAGATACCAAACTAGTGTATCGTTTTTAGGGTTCCGTAGTCAACTAGGAACCCTTATACTTTCGCCATATCCGTCTGTCTGTCTGTCCGTCCGCGGCTTAGCTCCGTGATCATTATAGTACTAGAAAGCTGAAATTAGGTATGAGTATGTGTATGTATCACGCCGAAAAAACGGTAAAATAAAAACTAAAAAAAAATCTTTTTTTCGGGTACCTCTCCCGTACACGTGAAGTGGGGGTGTTTTTATTTTCGTTCAACTCTAGTGTGTGGGGTGTCGTTGAATAGGTCTTTTAAAAATAATAGGAGTCTCCAAACATTCTTTTTTGATAAAGTCAGCAGTTTTGTAAATATTCGCTCCGAAAATAAAATAAAATAGTGTCCCCCCCCTGTAACTTTTTAACCGCGGGTCAAAAAATTATGGAAAAATTCATGAAAATGAGGCCTTATAAGTACTTTCAATGAAAACTATATTGAATAAAATCGGTCGAGCCGTTTTTGAGTTATCGCAAAAATTTATAATTTTCTTTAAAACGATGTAAGTGCCGCGCGGTGTCCTTATATTGCCATACTGTATTGAAACATTTCGCTCAATTTGGCACGTATAATCGATAACTTCCAGAAGATAATAAGTAATTACTGTTACTTTGGCGTTTACGACCTTTTTATAGAGCTTGAAATCGTAGTTTAAAGTCTATTGTGAAGGATGGGCAACTACGGAAACGGAACCCTACACTGAGCGTGGCCCGACATGCTCCTGGCCGGTTTTTTTTTAAATATCATAGGGGGCAAACGAGCAAACGGATCGCCTGATGGAAAGCGATTACCGTCGCCCAATAGACACCTGCAACACTAGAGGAGTTACAAGTGCGTTGCCGGCACGTGTCATGTGAGGTACATATATCTACATACAAATTTTCATTTCAGTACGACAGTTAAAAGTAGGTAGGTTAATTAATTTCGAAATTTGATTCTATTGTTAGTTTGTAAACTCAGTATATAACTAACAAACTTACAAGTGAACCTAATACATTATAATGGTAAGACGTAAATGATTTGAGCCGTTTTAGAGTGCGTTTCCGCTGAGAAAGAGCGGAGCGGAATCAACCTATTACATGAGTTGAAATCGGTATCTCAGCTTCGCATCTCCAAGGTCTTAGCACGTGCTGGGGCCCTCGGGCACTACACTATTAGGGGCCCTCAGGCAAGTCCACAAGTTGGGGCCCACGTTTCTATAGACAAAGTTAATTTTTTACCGTCCAACAGAGTAAAACTGTTGGGACTACCGACGTGGTGTAGTGCATCAGGTATGTTTGCTGAAGCCCGTGTTGACAGTTTTCAAGCGATAATGAGAAAAAAAATTGTCTCACTGTTGGCACGGGTTAGGCAGAGCTCCAACAGCATCCTAAGTGACATTGCGGCTAGGTTTGACTGCCCCATCCAGAAATTTTGGATAACGCAGGTCAAAGGTGTCGCGGAATTTGTGTTATAGTGTTTAATCTTTGTATTGTGTAAGTGTTTGTATTACTAATGTATTTATAAGTATTTTAAGTTTTCGTTGTTACTAACACTATGGATACCTAGATATCTGAAATAAATAATTTATTATTATTATTATTATTAAAACGGCATCTATATATGGTCTTTGGACTTTATGCGATTGGGGGCCCTGGACACGGGCCTCATGTACCCTCATGGAGTCACGGGGCTCATGGTAAAGACAGTAATGCACATCGCATTTGTCAATTCCGCACGTCACCTCTTTGCTTCAGTGGAAACGCACCTTTAGGCCTGTGAACTGCTGTGGAGTCTGTCCATTACGCAACACGAGACGCTCACTACAAGCATACGCTCATGGTGTTTACTCCGCTTTCCGCATTATGTTCGCGCGCTGCGAGCGCAAATTAGTAGCCACTTAAAGTAGCTTACATACGTAGATCTGTTGACCGCACAACCAATTGCGCCGCATCACATTTTACACAAACAACCAATAAAATATTCTCAGGCGGCATTTGCGATAGTCAAAGGGAAAAACCTGTAATGTTTCATACTATAAAGTGGAGCAATGGTTGTTAAATTTTTTCCGACTTACCCATAACCACTCGACCATTCAAAGGTGTCCAGCAAGGACCAGAAGAAATATCCGTGGCAGTTACATCCTGCTTCTTTCGCATCCAACAATGCGTGCAAATAGTCCCTTAGATAGTGAACTTTGCCGTCGTCATTGAGACCCTCGGCTGCGGATAAAGGGTATCCACTTTCCGTGATGTATACTACAGGATTGTCGTATGTGTCTTTGAGGTATAGCAACATCGAGTAGAATCCTGGTGGGTACGACTGTAAGAGAAATATCCGATTACTTCATTAAAAAAAGACAGTAGGATTGTCGCGCTTGTGCATGTTTTATTTATAAAACTTGTTCCTCGATAATGCTTAAATTTAAATTCGTTAAAAGTGAAACATACAACCCTGTAATATTGACGACGGGATTAACGCAGTTTGTAGTGCACCTGCCCACTGAGCCGGCAAGTGTGATGAACTCGTATATTTGTTACTAGGTCATGCATGTTATCTAGATATATATGTATTTATATATTATGTTGGTATATCGTCGTACACAACCCCCACTACCCATAGTACATGCACTGTTTGTTTTGGAACTAGGTCGATTTGTAAGATTGTCCCTTAATATTTATTTATCAATGAGCAAGTAAGCTCCTATCATCTGATCACCCACACAGGTCACAAACCCCAGTCCATGCCAATTCGTGTTCTACTGGAGATAAACGAGTAATAACCTGAATAAAAAATTTAAAACACACCCCCGATACAAGTGGCTGGTCATCATGAGAACCTGTTTTAATGTGTGATATAGAAAATTCTACTAAAATGTAACATCAAAACAAAATTTGGAATTCCTAGCATCAATATATAGGCTTCGAGCCGGTCGCTTGTTCCACTAAAAGCTGAATATCTTGGAGACAAGAGCTCAGATTTTTATCAAACAAAGCTAGAAACCATCTCGATGAATCAGGCTTTCTATGAAAGAAAAAAACACACTAATTCGTTCACCCGTATGGGCGCTACGATGCCACAGACAGACACACAGACACAGAACTTATAATACCCTTCTTTTTTCGCCGACGGTTAAAAAGTAACTTACCCTCATATCAGAAAAGGCGCTTTCGGGCCAGCTCGGATCCATAAAACTGCCGAATCCAGCGTCATCGTCAAACGAAGGCTGATCGTACATCCCGATCACCGACTCATTCCTGTAGACGAGAACGCTGGTGTAATGGTTTATGCCAACGAAGTCAGCTGTCCCTTTGATGGAGGCCTTCTGGTCTTCGCTGAAGGGCCGAAGTCGGGAGCTGGTGAAGCCTTGTCTTTCGCTAGCGGTGGCTACGCGGTCGATCAGCCGTTGAGGATAGTCGCCTTTGAATATCGGGTCCATATATTGTCCGAACTAGAAGGTTACTGAACTTTAGTCAATCATAAGGCTAGTTTCAAATACCCTAGCCTACCCTACCATAATACACGTGATAATACGTAAGTTGATTTAGAAGCGTGCTAGGTACAAGAAACTACTTAACTTCTCGTGTTCTAATTATTGTATTAAGCGGTTTACACTCACGTGAAATTGACAGGAACGGCCTGTCATGTTTCGTACTCGTACCGTACAGAGCTCTTTATCAGGGACTGCTAACTCGTACACCGCGTGCCGACGTTCTAATAGTGTCAATCACAAACGTTCTAATAGCATCAGTGACAAAATTGCTGCGCCGGCGTACGGTACGGGAAAGCTGACCCTGATGAAGAGCTCCCTACGAGTTCGAAACATGTCGGACCGTTCCTGAATGTCTGACAAAAGTTTTAATAAGATTATGTAGTGTTCTTGTACCTACACTTACCAAGCAATAATGATGGGTATTCATGTTCACCTAGTCTACGTTTAAATTGAAATTAAATAGGAATTTCATCAGTAAGTAGGCCACAAGGGCACTTATTCAACTCAGAAAGCATCAATGATTGTACGAATGGACAGAACCTTAAGCAAATTATACTTAAATATTATTAAAAAGTATTTACAATGCATCGCGTGTCGTGTTACATTACGTTCCATGTCCCTTATTATTGTTCACTTCAAGGAATTTTAAACATTAACTTACATGTAAAGCTTGATAGTCCTTAACAGCATCGATATCTTCCTCAGAATCGCTGGCTGCTAGAGGCCATTGGAAGTCCAAAGTGATACCCACTTGCCCTCCTTGAACCTCCCTGAATTCTGTATCATAAATACGATAAGCATACGCATGAGCTAAAATATGATTTCTCCCGCATTCATAGAAACCTTGCCCTGGAGATTTTACCAATGGAGGGACTTCTCCGTAACCGTAGCTAGAAGAACAGTGCATGTATGGCTCATTAACTGTTATCCAGTGTTTTACTCTGTCTCCAAACGTAAGAAAAACAAATCTTGCGTATTCCCCGAACCAATCTACAATGTCTTCATTCATCCAGCCTCCTGCATCACTGAATGCAATTGGCAAGTCCCAATGGTATATCGTCACTAAAGGCAATATATCGTTCGCTAATAGTGAATCAATCAGTCTATTGTAATAGTCGATACCGAGGGGGTTTATGTAGTCTGTGGTGCCGTTAGGAAGGATTCTAGTCCAAGAGATGGAGAACCTATAGCTGTTCACTCCTAAATATTTGAGCATTTCGACGTCTCGCTCGTAAAGGTGGTAGGAGTCGGCAGCTACATCACCGTTGGTGCAATCTTCGACTATTTCTGGTTGTTGGTGGAGATAAGAATCCCACATTGACTCGCCTTTCCCTATAAAGACAAAAATAAAGAAATTATGTGGAGTCAATCAAACTACGCTGACTCTTCCAAGCAAATGAACTGTCAAATCATACAAAGTGACTCAGTTGAGTCTTGGAGGAGTTAGATTGAGAGTTAGTCGTGGTCTGACTCTAAGTATCAGATTGATACGCTGCTCGTCTAGTTAGACTTTAGCACAACTACGTTTCGCGACTCTTGTCGCGCGACATAGTATCACCCGTCACTCTCTCACAGTACAGCGAAGAAAGAGATAGGTAATATTAGAGATAGGTTGGAGCGTGTCACAGTTGTGCTAGAGTTGCTGATACTGATATCTGTTACGTCTAGTGCCTTATTTTTACGGGAAAGAGAACTAGACTATAGAATGAAATTAAGAGCGGACTGTAAAAACTCTAATATAAATAACAAACTACAAAATAGTTAAGTCACGGCGCGAACAACGCCGGCTGTCAGCGCGGGCGCTCCCGGCTCCGTCCCGGTACCGCACCGGGCCGGTTGGCCTTGAAGCCCTCCTTGTTGCTGCCCGGAGATTATCGCGTTGATGTGGCAGCGTTGTCGTCGCCAATATCTTATCGGATTTAATTGATGTTTAATCATTCATTGGTATTAAAATAATAATAAAATTAGATAAACTGCTAATTCTTATTTGGGTGGATCTATCTACTCACAAGGGAATTTTCCGCGGCTCACATTATTTTGTATAGTTTTAGTAGGCAAATTATATTGATTTACGATCGAAACTGTACAACTAAATGGTTTCTAGTATGACACTAAAAATTAGCTAGGCCCTAAATATATATCTCTCGAAAATTGTACTTTAAAGTGCCAAATTCTCAGTCTCCAGGCATGTCTCTCGGACGAAATGAAAGCTTAATGGCTGCATCATAACTGCATTTTGAGTATGTACGTAATATTTTAGCTAAAATAGAAATCTATTATATGTAGTTTCAATGTGTTTGTCTAATTTTACCTTAAATGCGAAACTTATTAAAAAAAAGTGCATTATATTTTGTCCCTCGTTTTTTACCTCAGTCTCCTGCTACATCAAAACACGTTAAAATCAGTTTGAGTTACCACGTCTAGCGCGTTGCTGTTCGGTCTGAGTGAAAGATCGAAGTGAAGTTAGCATATAAATGCTCGCGTTTGTCTCGGTTCGCGGTTGGCTTAGTCGCTACGGCGAATTGTGTAAGTGAAGTTGTGCTACGGCCAGTCAGCTTAACAGTATCCTGGCCCGTATTTATTTAAAATCCATTGTTTTATATACACTTTTTTTGCATTCATAGGTCGTAAATTCGTTGCATTAGAGTACAGAACTGCATGATTTCAATATTAAATGTTGCATTGACGTAGTTATTGGCTAAAAACTTACAATAATCTCAGTATCCTGTCCTCAGTCTCCAGGGCCCATTTATTATTTAAATGGTCATAAATTTGGTATATTTTATTTTTTGACTGGCCCGTTTGAGATCAGTGAAAGAACGACCTCCGCTAGGCGTTAAGCTACTTTTCTGACCTTAGATGTAAAAAAAATGGTGTGCCGCAAATCACTTCATTTTCATCCCTCCTGAGTAGAACCACCCATTTATTAGATGTAATTTTAATCAGGTACATACCCTATTGTATTAAACTCAGACAACAACGCTTAAAGTAAAAAAAATGGTAATTCAAAGAAAAGCTATGTGCTGCAAAAGCGACAACGTTTCAATTTGCAGTAGAGTAAGTTGGTAAAGCGTATACTAAAATTACGGGTCGAATTTAAGCTGAAACACAAATCGGTCCAGCTGTATTCGAATAATCGGGGAACATATACGTAAAAAAAACCGATATACCTACCTCCTCCATTTCAAAAATCGACTTAATATTTAATGCTTACAGACGCAAACCTAACCTATTTTAATGCACGAACCGAATTAGTTTTGCGACAGGTGCTTTTAGTTCAAAGTGTACCCTAGTAACTATTGGCTTGGCTTTTTAGGGTTCCGTACCCAAAGGGTAAAAACGGGACCCTATTATACTGAGACTTCGCTGTCCGTTCGTCCGTCCGTCTGTCTGTCACCAGGCTGTATCTCAAGAACGGTGATAGCTAGACAGTTGAAATTTTCACTGATGATGTATTTCTGTTGCCGCTATAGCAACAAATACTATTCATGATAAAACAATAATAATTAAGGGGCGCTTCCATACAAAAATAGGGCTTTTTGCATGATATTTCGTTCAACGGGCATTTTCTCATGAACCGTTATAGGTAGACAGTTGAAATTTTCACAGAATGTATATTTTTGTTACCGCTATAACAACAAATAATAAAAATAAAAATAAGTAAAAATTAAAGGAGGACCTTATACAAAGAACGAGTTTTTTGTTCAATATTGGTACGGAACCCTTCGTGCGCGAGTTCGACTCGCACTTGGCCGGTTTTTATTATTGATGAAGCATGGTTTGCTTCTCTTTCCCGCAAGCGCAACCTGAGACACCAGCGTGCAGCTTTTCCCCCTTCATCGATAGGCGCAACATTTACGAGTATTTGTCAATTATACGACGGTGACTTTCGCTCTCGTATCAGGCTATCCTATCTTCGTAAATGCCGCACTTTATTAGACGCCACTTCACTCATCTGTTATAGATGTTAAGGTCAATGATGATGATGATGGCTTAATTGAGTCCGTTATACCTACTTACCATCAGCGTTCCATCCTCCTTCAATCTGGTATGCAGATGTTGAAGCCCCCAGTAGAAAATTATCAGGAAACTTCTTTTCATCACCACTCACTTGCGAAATGACACTGTAATAGTAAATTAACAGTCTCATTAATCGGGCCCTTTAATAGATACCTACATCCAATATTGCTTTACATTGTGCGATTTTCTATAAATTGTATGCCTCGCACGACGTCATTGTGGAGTGAATTGTCGCTTGAGGTATTTCCGGATGGATACAACCTTCAAGAAAAGAACGTACTCCCACCTGAAAGGCCGGCAACGCACTTGTGACTCCTCTGGTGTTGCAGGTGTCTATAGGCGACGGTAATCGTTGTCCATCAGGCGATCCGTTTGCTCTTTTGCCCCCTATGACGTAAAAAAAAACACCTTAGCGCCTTTTAAGTAAATACGTTAGTATTCACATCTTACAACATGATATTTGTAAATTTGAACTATTGATACAAAGATCAAAGAACAAAGAAAAATTGATATGCGTAACCTCGCGGAAGAGACCGGGTATCGAACCCGGTACCTACCTCAGGATTACCGGTCCAGCGTGTTAACCTCTCCACCACCCTAATTTTGCTCCGATACCTTCACGTGTTCCCAAGATAGGGTCTTGACAGACGGACGGACGGACGGACGGGCGGACAGACAACAAAGTGATCTATAAGGGTACGAAACCCTTATAATCTCGACCAGGCCAAGCTCAAGGCCCGACCAACAGCGGCTATCTTGTATAATTTTGTCGGTGGGGTGCTGACATGCAGCGAATGTGGTCGCACATTTGCTGCAAAAATTGGCTACGTCAGCCACCTGAGAGCTCATGAGCGACGCTCTCATTAGCCAGCGTTCAGTCGCCGTGGCCGAAATCGGCCGGATGCAATGATGATGATGATGATGAATAATTTCGACCAGTTAAAAACTCGATAGATGAATGAAGCATAGATCTGATACAGGCAGTTACTTTTGAACACTGGCGATATCTCACAAATACTAAACTTCGTATAGGCATTGGCAATCCAGGTATACATATATTCATCTATGTGGCAATCCTCCTGCTCATAATACGGCATTTGATGACAGCTCAAGTCAGCTACTCTATGTCATAAACGATCTGCTACTTAGTATGAAGTTTCTATGGAGATACTGGCTTGTGACGTCATCGATCAGTAGTAAAACGCGACTTGTTTTAGTTTTTGTTCAAATAGTGTATTGTCCAAAAGTTTGTGGTATTCCAATTGATGTCATGTGTGTATGTATTTTTATATGTGGATTTTTTGATGTGTAATTAGTGGTTTGAATAGTAAAATTTATTTTTGCTTTTGTCAAATACCGTATTAGCCGATGATTATGATGGCAGCAAGGAAATCTTGTCGACTTATCTTTTATCTGGCCCAGTTCTACCTCATTATAACAGATGTGCCATCGTGCTTAGCGCGAGCTGCATTCAGAAAGTGCCGTAGCTTATTACAACAATAGACGGTGCCGAGCCGACTCCTCAATTCCTCATAGGTAACCCCTATCCAACAATGTGGACCGACGACCCTAGTTAAGATCGCGGGCAGAAATTGGATTAGGGCGGCGCAAGACCGATCGTTGTGGATAACTTTGGGGGAGGCCTTTGTCCAGCAGTGGACGTCTATCGGTTGATATGATGAACCCTTATCCACCGAATCGCGGACTGACTAGGGACCTCAACGTTTTGCACCCGCGCCCTTGAAGTTCTCTGCGATTGGCATTTCTATTAGCGGAAAACTCGTTGCCGATCGGTTCTAATTTTACATAGAAAACTACCGTGAGGCGCAGACATATTAGAATACCTACGAAACAGGTTAACTCACGTCGTAAAAGTCGAATATCGCTCGCAATGTTACGAATCGGGTCGCGATTCTTCATCAGAAGAGCCGATCAGTCGCGGCGGCGGCCAACCGAGCACTGCGGGCAAACTTTCCGCGTGAAATCTAACCTCATCATCACACACAATGTCAATCGGGTTGTACACAACACTCTTGGCTGGCAAATCTGTAGGTACTTTCAACGGCCCAAATATACCTGGGCTAAGTGCGGAAAACGGAGCCCATAACCATACCATATTTACACAACACTCATTTTCTAAGGTCTCGTGCACACTAACCACCAATGTCATATCCAAAACGGTTCAGCTGGGGGCACTGACCATCCACAATCACGGTTCTAATTTTACTAAAAATTATAACAACTCAGTTCAGTAAGCGTGTGAATAGGAATAAAAGTATTTTACTTACTAAAGTGCCACCAGCCCCCATATCAGCGACATCCTCGCCAAACCCTCTTACTCACTCGAGCGTTGAAACGTGTATCGCTCAGTTATATACTGTTATCATACTTCAGGTTTTTGAACAGCTCAAAAGGCTCATTATCTGTGCATTAGAACAGTGGTTCTCGAACTTTTTCAGCTGGCGACGGCGCGCGAGTCGCGACGACGCCATTACAGCACGTAAGTATAGCATAACTGTCAAACAGGTCACACGTGACTTTGAGAAATACTACCTGTCACTTTCCTGTTAATGTCGTGCGAGCAAGACAGGTGGTGCTGAGTCGCGTCGCGCGACAAGCGTAGTCGCAGCAAAATATGCTAGCATGGCAGGTTTTAGCATCATATTCGGCATCCTAGCTTCAAATAATTTTTTGTAGCAATTTTATGCAATCGTTGCACAATGAAGGTTCTTAAAGTCGAGTAGCGCGTTTAGGTCACGAGGCTTACCGAGTGGCCTAAGTAAGGTAAGTAGGTACGAGATTTTAAGACCTAATTGTTTAACTATTGCATAGGTACAATACTTTTTATACGAACAAAACACAGAAAAATATTTTTTACTTTAATCGTCATTCCCCACTATGAATTTTTATTTTTGATGTAACTTTTTTGTTCAACGAACACTGACCGTGACCTATTATAAAAAAACATGATCGCGATGGTCATGGCTGGTGCCTCGTGATTGGTTAAATTTTTTGACAAGTAATTTCAACCAATCAGTGAACAATAGCGTGTTTTTTTTAAATCAAATATGCTGTTCTTATTTTGAAATTTAGAGCTGAGTAGAGAGATATCTTATAAATATTATAGTTCTGTAGCGGGTACCATAGAGTATAGAATTTTGGTAGAGGATTAAAAAGTGCGTTATTGTGATTTTGTCTGTGAAATTATAAATTGACAGATTAAAGTACGCGAGTATAAAAAAGCCTTTTTCTACTCCAGTACTTTTTTCTGTCATTTATATAGTTACTAACTCTAATTTAAAGACATAAATTATGAAAGTCTGTAAAGATCTATACTCTATTGCCCAAAAAAACACTGCTAAACGATGCTATAATGTCACCAAAAAAGCATCACTTAGTACCACAGATTACAAGATAAACAGCTGCATTCACACAATTTGCAATTTAAAAAAAACTTTTTGTACTAAGGCATTGCAACAAACTTTGAAAAAAATAAAATCATCTTCAGTGCATGGATCTTTAGTATAGTGAACGTATACCTTTATGTATAAGTTCATATTTTTTTTACAGATGTTTCGTATAGTGAACGTATACCTTCATGTTTAAGTTCATATTTTTTTGACAGATGGACGTCAATAAAAAAAAAGTTTATCAGAGACTATTATTTATTTTAATTTTGTTGATTCCGAGCGGGAACATGTAATTATTTTCTTTGTTGTTTATTTGCATTTATTCAAGTCGTAGAAAAAGTATTGTATGCAACGTTGTATAAGTAGGTCAAAAAACGCTCGTGGCATCTTTCTTATAATGTTCGCTACGCTCACATCGTAACCCATGCCACTTGTGTTTTTTGCCCCCTCTTATACAACGGTTGCATAAAATACTATTAGGCCACTATGCAGTGTGGCAACACACAGCTACTTTAGATGCATTAGAAGTGGAAGGAAGTATAAACTCACTTTGCATCTAACACACATTCAGGTAGCTCATTGCTTAAATAAAATGTGTCTTATCCATACTAATATTATAAATTCGAAAGTGTGTCTGTCTGTCTGTTACCTCTTCACGCTTAAACCGCTGAACCGACTTAAATGAAATTGGGTATGGAGATAGTTTGAGACCCGGGAAAGGACATAGGATACTTTTCATCCCGAATAAATGTAGTGTTCCCGTGATATGAGCGGGTAACACCGCGGGGCACAGCTAGTCCATACTTAATATTATAATTGCGAAAGTGTGTCTGTCTGTCTGTCTGTCTGTTACCTCTTCACGCTTCAACCGCTGAACCGACTTAGATGAAATTTGGTATGGAGATAGTTTGAGACCCGGGAAAGGACATAGGATACTTTTCATCCCGAAAAAATTTAGTTCCCGTGGGATGAGTGGGTAACACCGCGGGGCACAGCTAGTATCTTATATAATTGAATTATGGCACTAGAAGGTGCCCGAAACGTCATCCGCATATTTTTTTTCTTTATCATAGTTGGGTTTTAAAGCAACCGATAACTGTTACCATCTTTGGATGTCCAGCTATCCTTGCACCAAAAAACGTTAAAATCTGACCAGTCGTTTTGGAGTGATGAGCGGCAAAAGAAATATCTATCAACAGATGGTGGTCCATGGTTTGCGCCGCGCGCTAAATACGAAACGTTGCAAATGTTTGAACATAATGATGCTTTTAACCTATTGACCGCCAAGCGGTCTAGTAATTTACCGTGCCACTGACGCCAGAGTAAAAAAAAAAGATGTGCCCCTAAATCAACAGGGATTGAAAAATACTTGTAGCGGTTAGAATTACAAAGTTTTTGATCGTTGAAATTTGGACGGCTGTGGCCGACGTGGCGTCAGGGGCACGATTTTTTGTTGACGGCCACAGCCGACTGTGGCGGTCAAAAGGTTAATTTTTAAGTAGGTAGCAGTTTATAATAAAGGAATAAAGACTCTGCTATGTTAGGTAAAAAGTATATAGACTAGGCCTAACAAATATTATTACTACTATACCTAAGTATTATTATTTATTTATTTTAGAATGGTAACCAAGAAGTTACAGGTCTCAAGTCACGACGCCTCTCTTTTTCTTTATTCTCAACGGCGCAGTGTTTGAGAACCCCTGCATTGGATGATAATTCGTATTATTGTGGATATAAACACAATATATCTACAATTACTTTTGTTTTTGTTTTCCGATGATTGCTCATCAACCGACTTTGTAATAAGGAGGTTTTCTGCTTTGACCATACGTACCATTCGTATACGTTTTTGAAGGAAGCGACTTTGTTAAAAATACTCTTTTGCTTAATTAAAATAGATTGTATAGTCCGACAAGAAAATGTAGAAATTAGAAAGTGGCAATACTGTTAGTGTCGTCCCGTTTTCTTAGATTGATTAGAAGACGACGACACTACAATATTGCACTTTTTAATTTTCACTCTTTCTTGTCGCACTGTACCTATACTCTATCCGGATAGGTATTTAACTAAATGCAAACAAACCTTGGCTGTCAAAGTTGACATATTCAGGTGTACTCAACATTTTATCAATTGTTATATTTTAATTCTTAATTTCCATTATTTTTTTTGGTAATGGCCTTTGCCAAGTGATATACGTAAAAGAAAAATGAATACATAGATATTGTGTATTCAATAGTATTTCTAAAAAAAATGTAGTTTTAACAAAATTTATATTTTTTTGCCTTTGGGGCAAACTAATAATTAAATAAAAGAGTTCAGTAGCTGTAATCATAGTTTAATTTAAACTGTCACTATTGCTGTCTAATTTTGATGATACCAAAGATGATGAGGAAGCATCACCGACATTAATAATGAACCGTTCTTCTGTGTCATCCATCCGAGCTAGCCCGGCTTGTACCTGGTACAGGTTCGTTCAATTTCAGCAGAAAAACAATAACAAACACAACAATACCAACTAACTGATAACACTAATAATGAACAGAACCAATGAAATAACAATATGATCAATAACAAAACAAATAACAAGAAAAAAAAAAAGAGAGAGGGTAGATGGCGCTCGCGTCATGTATACAACAGCTCTGTGTTTATTTTATGTAAAAAGTATAATCTCAAAGAATGTAGTTAAAAAATTACCTCAGTGTGTGAACAACTACGTGACTAACCCGTGAAAGTGTTATCTAAGTGCAACTTAACCGGAAAGAGACAGAAATACGATATTTTTATCAGTGAATTATATATGACAATTTTCGACAAAACATTTCGTGCTACCGACATAAACTGTACACTTGTGGTTATAACAATACTCAGAACGAACAAATAAACTATTTAACAGTGTCTTCAAACAAAAATCAGCAAAATAATACAAACTGTGACCGTTGTTTACACTTGAATTGTCAGGAACTTTGAACACACCTAGCTGTCAATTCCCTCGCAGTCACCTCACTGCACACGCCATCTAACGTTTATTTGCTGAACCGCTAAGCCCCTCATCAAGAAACATTAATCACGATCAAAGTTATCACTCCTGGATGTATAACGCATAACATTAATTACAGCGCCACCTACAGCTTCTTTGCGGAACCACCAAGGCACTCGTCAATAAAATTACACCATACATCGCCGATTCTTATTAGTGCCGTAATATCGCACAACAAATCCGCAAGATGGCAGCCGTATGCGTAAAATGCAATGCCGATATTGGTAATGGACATTATGTCCAATGTGTTTTCTGTGAAAAAATATATCACCAACATTGCACAGAACTCTCAAATGAAAATAAAGGTGAGTATAGATGTCAGGAGTGCTTGACAAAACTGCCTGAAAACCAATATTCTACGCCATCTCTTAACTCATCTATACAATATCCCCGAGATAACATCACTATACGTAGACGATATCAAGCGAACATATCTATGGAAAATTCATTAGAAATTTTGTCAGAAGAGGAAGGTGTACTGAGTTCGTCGAGATTCTCAACACCGTGTGACAAAAACAGGAGTTTTTCCGAGTTGCGTCTGAATAATAGCTACATGGTCGACGAATTGAAACAAAAAATGCAAGCTCTTCAAGAAAAACTTGACTCGGCGCAGCTGGAGATCCAGAACTTGTTGACTGAAAATCACGCACTAACTCTACAACTTACTAAAAGTGAACTACGTATAAAACAATTGACAGATATATGCAAAACAACTTCGACAAATAAAACTAAACAGAAACCCAGACAAAAACGTACAAGTATTATTAGTGGTACAAAGCTAGATTTTTCTTATGAAACAGAAAAGCTAAACGTATCACTAAAAGAGAAAAATGAGCCCCAGCGGATACCTGGAAAAATCCAAATGAGGTCTCAAGAGGCTCAACCGATACCTCAAAAGCCCCAGCCAACGCCTCAAAACCCCCAGCCGATGCCTCAAAACCCCCAACCGATGGCTCAAGGGCCCCGTCGTATGAC
Organism: Apotomis capreana; assembly: GCA_947623375.1. Lineage (NCBI taxonomy): Eukaryota > Metazoa > Arthropoda > Insecta > Lepidoptera > Tortricidae > Apotomis > Apotomis capreana. The sequence continues at coordinate 14,908,490 of OX392519.1, forward strand.
CCAAGAAACCCATTCAGTAGCCCAGGCAGCGCCATCTATACTGTTCAATCCTCTGCAGAACAATACGCCCACCGACAAACCACTGAATGTTAAACATTTAAACTCAAATGAAACCGGAACCACGACAGAGAAACGGAACTATAATTATAAAAACCCATGCAATACTTACACTCGCCAATTTCAAGAGGACTATGAAAGTCGCTCCACACAGGGCCTGAATAAGCGTAAAATAATTATAGTATCTGACCAGCAGGGGAAAAACCTTGGACCAAAATTAAACAAGGTGTTTGGCGATTACTTCGATGTCTTGTGTTTTTCTAATCCCGGAGCCCGCACTAGAAATGTCCTCCAGCCATTGTCTAATTTGGAACTGAACCGAGATGACTTTGTAGTTATATTAACTGGTTCAAATGACACGAATCCTAATGAAATGTTCGCTAACTTATACTACTCTATACAAAAGTTGCAAAAAACAAATATATTGTTATCACCAATTTCGTACAGCCGACATTTAAATGAAAATAAATTGAATAATATGCTACGACTAATTAAGAATCAAAACGACCACTGTGACTTTATGCGATGTATGAATAACACATTGAGTTATCAAAACAGTGCATTGCAGAGGGATTTAGTGCACTGTATATTCCACAATATAGCGTGTAAACTTTATAATCCTGCATACGAACGACAGCTCCGGCAAAAAAATATACAACCAACAAAGCTTCCAAATCAGGTTCTTGAAATCTGTGACATCCACGAAATTGTGTCTAAAGAGGATATCCAAAAAGGACCGACGTCGAAAAAAAATGAGCAACAGATTCCAGTAATAAAAACACAGACGTTTTTTCGTCGCAAATCCGTGTAATAGTTTTGGTATTCTGCACCAAAATATTTCAGGAGTATTAAATAAACAAGATGATCTATTATACGCATTAACAGATTTAAAACAAAATGGTATTGAAATAGATGCAATTTGCCTGTGCGAAACAAATTTGCTCCAAGGAACAGAATGTAATTTGCGACTAGAGGACTTCCAAGTCGCGGCTTGCTTTTCTCGAAAGTATTCAAAAAGAGGAGGGGTTGCAATATTATTGAGAAAAGATATTGAATGTTCAACCATAACAAAAACTGAAACTATATCACAAACGTTTGTTTTTGAATGCTGTGCAACAAATATAGTAAAGTATAACATTGTCATTATATGCATCTATACAAATAGAACTCCAAAATCTAAAAACGCTATTTTTTTCCAAAAACTTAAAGAGCTTTTAAATATTTTATGCCAGCATAAAAGGAAGAAATATGTCATATGTGGAGATCTGAACATCGACTTGCTACGCACCTCAAAAATAACAACTGAACTCATTCGAATATTAGAATCGTATAATCTCAAGCTGGTAGTAAGAGAGCCGACAAGACTCACATCAACATCGGAGACGTGCATCGATCACATCGCGAGCAACATCGAGGATGGGAAAGTGACTATTCATGATTTAGGATTATCTGACCATACTGCCCAATCATTCATAGTTCCGATTCAGAAGCGTCACCGCCCACCGGTCAAATGGTGGTATGAATATAAACGGGACTATAGTCAAGAAAATCAAAATAAGTTTACGGAATGCCTGTCTTCTTTATCATTTGAAGAAGTATTTCAAGAAACTGACGCAGAGCAGGCTTTTATTGCCTTTTATGATCTATTTGTGCTTTTTTATGATTTATGTTTCCCGGTAGTAAAGGTTAAAATGTCAATGAAAAAACAAACCTGTAATTGGCTAACAAGAGGTATTAAAAAATCCTGTCACACAAAAAGACGACTGTATTTGTTGAGTCGACATTCTAAAAACTACAATAAGCAATATAAAAACTACGCACGGCGTCTTAAGAAATGTATAATATCATGTCAAAAACACCAAAATGATAATTACATCAATAATGCTGATAATAAGTGTAAAGCTGTCTGGCAAGTCGTAAAAAAATACACTGCATCTGACGTGACTTCTCGTTTTGTAGATAAACTTTTATTTGATGGTACAGAAATCACGGATCCACAAAATATAGCCGAAATATTTAATAGCTATTTTGTCAATGTTATTAAAGATAACTGTAGTTCCCAAAGCGGATCATCAGATTTTATACAAATTGAAGGTATAGAATCCACAATATTTTTAAATCCTGTTAGCTTTGATGAACTTATAAAAATTGTAAAATCACTTAGCAATTCTAAAGCAGTAGGATACGACTCTATACGAACTGACATTATTAAAAACAACATTTCACTTATTGCAATTTCTTTAATATATTTAATAAACTTATCGTTAAATCAAGGAGTCTTTCCTAATGTTTTAAAGTTGTCTGTAGTTAAGCCTGTATATAAAAAAGGTGCAAAATGTTTACCAGAAAATTATAGACCAATCACTTTACCCCTATATTTTCGAAAATATTTGAGAAAGTTATGTATAACAGACTGATAAGCTTTTTCGAATCGCATGATATTATAACTGACGCACAACATGGCTTCAGGAGATGCAGGAGCACTTCCCTTGCAGCTTTCAAACTGATAAAGCGCATAATGGAATATATAGACGATAGGATACCTGTCACTATACTTTTTATGGACATGAGCAAAGCCTTTGACTTTGTCTGTCACAAAAGGCTTCTTTTAAAATTAAATAAATATGGTATACGTGGCCCAGCATATGATTGGATTAAGACTTATCTATCAAACAGAACACAATGTGTAGAAACATTAAAATACTGTTCGCAAACAAAAACTATTGTGACATGCAAGTCATCTTTCATTGAAAACACTTATGGTGTACCGCAGGGAAGTATTCTTGGACCTCTGCTGTTTTTAGTTTACATAAATGACCTCCCAAGTGTGCTTTCTGATGATTGTGTTTTGTTTGCAGACGATACTACCATTATCGTAGGAGGGCAAGACTTGTCTACTTATAATGATAACATAAACACGACATTAGCTCAAACCATAAAATGGCTGACATCAAATAATCTAAAAGTAAATATAACTAAAACTAAATTTATGCAGTTATGTTCCTCTCAAAGCAAAACGCAGTCATTAATTGTTAAATATGGTGATGATACCATCGAAGAAGTGTCACACACAACATTTTTAGGTATAACAATAGATTGTCATTGTAATTGGAAGACACATATTAATGACTTGTGCTCCAAAATAAACAAGTTTGTGTATGCTCTAAGAAAGGTCCGGCAGGTCGTGTCCTTGCAAGCCGCTATTACAGCTTATAACGGATACATTGATTCGGCATTGCGATATGGTGTTGTGATATGGGGAAATTCCACAGATATCACAGATTTGTTTTTAATTCAGAAGCGATGCATAAGAGCAATATTTGGACTTAAAAGAGATGAATCGTGCCGACCATACTTTCTTAAACATCGCATTCTAACTATATACAGTATATACATTCTGGAGGTTTGTTTATTTGTACATAAACACAAACATTTGTTTGAAGATGTTCAGGCTATGTCCTCCAGAACAGTACGGCAACAATATGCACATAAACTTTACAAGCCTCGTACCAGACTAAAACTTACCTCGAAAAACTGTTACGTAATGTGTATCGACATTTATAATAAATTACCAGACAGTTTCAAACAAATTAATGGCAATAGATTTAAGCAAGTAGTTAAGTGCTGGATCGCGGACAAATGCTTTTATAACTTAAAAGAATATATGGAGCTTACATTATAATTTGACATTGATATTGTATTTTATATTTGACATGTTATTCCAATATATGAAGGTAATTTTGTAATAGTTAACTAATCATTTTGTAATCTTATTATATAATATTATTATGGTTTTATACTGTATAATTTTAAGCGTGCACACCTGCAAAGGTAGGGTTCGGTGAAACTGTTTTATGTAATAACATCTGCTTATTGTAAACCTGAATTACCATACACGCAATAAATCATTCATTCATTCATTCATTCATTCATTCATTCATTCATTCAAACTATATTATAACATTATTATTATTGATGTTACTACCTAGAACAGAGCTATTGAGATTTACTTGTTTAAATTAGAAAACTACAGTTTGAATTTTTCATTGATAATATGGGTTTCAAAAACTAACTCGAAATTGACAAAATTCACGCGGAAAATTAGTTTTTTCAACTTATTTTCGACTGCACGAAATGAAAGCATGAAATAGCTATGTTACTACCTAGAACTCGGGGAAAAGATCGGGGACTCGCGGATTCACTTCAAAAAGTTGGTTGAAATTATCAACATAATTTTGTCATAACATGAAAAAAGAAAAAAAGATAAGGAATAAGGCCTCTTAAATTGATTATATAATCAACAATGATCGTTATCACATAGACCCCGTACATTTGGTGCCGCAGACATACCTAAATATGACGTAATTTTATATACAGGTTGTTTTATAACACAGTGTATTCGTTACCGATAGAGATGGGCCATGGGTCATGGGCCCGATGAAGACCGGGTAAATACCCACTCTACTACTACTACTGCCCGGTGGATTGGGTATTTATTCGGTATTTATCGGGTATTTACCCATGAGTGCCCATCTCTAGTTACCGAATGGTTTTTATTTTTCTAAAACCTATATGACATAAATAAAACACATATTCTGCATTTCAATATTTTAATAACTCAATTACTAAGTACCATACAGTAATCCACTGTAAATTAAAGCACTATAGCTTTTTGGATTTATAATCCAGGAAAATATCCTCTTCATCTTTCTTTTTTTTTTAGACGACTTGAACTGTATCAGGGCTGGTTAGCCCTCACTACCAGTAGTCGGACTTTGTGTGGGAGTATAACCCGCTAATGGGATTATCTCGTTTTTATAGGTAACTAGGGCACCTTCTAGTAGCAACTTTGTACCCTTAATTTTTTATACCGTAGTCGGGTAAACTGTGTGCTATAACCATCTTTGGATGTCCGGCTATCCCTGTACAAAAATTGATTAAAATTTGTCCAGCCATTTCGTTCAACAGATGGCGCCAGACTGGCATGACGCCGCGCGCCCATACAAAACAAGAGACGATCCTGCATCACGCTATTAAGATTTTTCCTGAAAAATTATCCCTCTTCGTAGAAAACTGATTTTCAATTCAATACTAATGTAGAATAAAATTATATAATAGTCTAGATGAAAAACTCGAGCAAAACACGTTGCTGCCATTCTCAATCTAAAACGGACATTTATTACAAAATTTCTCTTAAGATCACATTGTATAATTATGATTGCCTAGCTTTTGCCCGCGACTACGTCCGCCTGGAACTTGGAAGTATGGAAGCAACCTCGTACAACACGATAGATATCCATCTAATCACCTTAATTAATAAAAGGGATTATTAAAAGCGCCTAAGCAAATGTAAGAGCAATTGTGCTTTTGGTCTAATCATTACATTTCCTACAGGGTCATCAATGTCATCATGAATTACTTACTCACTTTTCAATCTTTTTAGGGATAATTTCCAGGATGAAAACTACCCTATGTCCTTCCTCGAATCTTAAACTATCTCCATGCCAAATTTCATCAAAATCGATTCAGCGGTTTAAGCGTGAAGAGGTAAAAGACAGACAGACACACTTTCGCATTTATAATATTAGTATGGATTACCTATTTCAATAGTACCAAATGTAAATCACTAAATTTTTATATTACTTTATAATTAGTATGCTATGTAGGTGAATGACAATCAGTCAGTCACAGACGATTTTTATTTTATCTTTACTCATTGTAAATGTCGATGACTGTAAACATTTTCTTTGCTACCAAACACTGATAATGATAATTTTGATTATTATCAGTTTTATTGTCAGAAAAATACTATATTCTTGTTTATTAAATGATGATTGATTAAAATACATGAAACTGTTACAATTATTAATAAGTACAGAGTAATGATTTTTCAAAGTTGAAAAAGGGACGAATTTATGATCCTTTTATATTTATTTTTTTAGCCTATTTAAGTGTCCCACTGCTGGGTTAGCCTCTCCCCTTGATTTCCACGACTCCCGAACAGATGCCTCCTCCGGCCAACCGTTGAGGAACGTGTCCAGGTCGTCCCGCCATCTCCGCATAGCATAGGCCTGCCCCGCCTGCGATGCCCATCTTTAATTTAGTATTTAAAAAAAAATCAAGTATATGATATAAAGTTTACCTTCATTATACCTTATACAATATATTCAAATCTATAAATTAAAGAAAAAAGTCAGAGAAGAAAGGCACAACACAGAAATTACAAAATAATAAAATAATAATCACTTAAATATTATAAAAGCAAAAGTTTGTGTGCGTGTGAGTATATTTGTTTTTTCTTCACGTTGAAATGGCTGGACATATTTGCATGACATTCCGAACAGAGCTATTAAATATGCTAATAAAAAAAAAATAGCATAGTTCCCGTGGGATGTGTTCTGAGGAATTGTTTGACATGATGCCCACGGCTACCTTCTACCATCGCACTGCTCGCCATCGGCAGGGTGTTCATCCTCACATGCCAGAGCCTAAATGGTCGAGAACTGTCCGGTTCCAGAGGAACTTCCTACCGCGAACGCTTCGCATGTGGAATGAGCTCCCTGCCGTGGTTTTCCCCGGGGGCTACAGTATGCGGTTCTTCAAGAGGGGAGTAAATAGGTTCTTAAAGGGTCGGCAACGCGCGCGTGATGCTCCTGGCGTTGCAAGCGTTCATAGGCGGCGGTAACTGCTTAACATCAGGCGGGCCGCATGCTTGTTTGCCACCGTCGTAGTATAAAAAAAAAAAAAGGATAATGTATACTTATAACTTGTATAGGTATGTTTTAACGCGAGCGAAGCAGCGGGCGAAAGCCTCGTACATAGGGAATGCAAACCGGCAATTTTCTCTATGAAAATTACCGGTAATTTACCGGCAATCCGGTAATTTCTATGCAAAAATTAACGCAACGATAGCTTTCGTTATAGCTGGAAACGAGTTGAGACGCCAATAAGAAAGGAAGTATTCTATTTCTAGTGACTTTGTAAAGCAAAGAAAAACAAAGAGAAGGCAACCGTGACCCTCCACACGTCCGAGCAATAGGGTTGTCACACGCTTGATTTTTTAAATTATGTTTAAATAAGTGGATGGGCGCTTATAAAACCCGCCGGTCATGCACGAGATGGATTCGCGCACCGAGGGTTCCGTGCTAACTATGAAAGCACTGCATATTGCTATACATACTAAGCAACAAACTTTACGGTAGGAAAACTTTAGTCCCTAGATGTAAGTCGGGGTTAGTTTTTTGTGATTAATAAGTTTGTAATCACAAACATATATTTGTGGGTAACACATATAATTGTGATGTATAACTGGAAATTGACGGGTTGCATATGTGAATTGTAACTTCTAAGGCGAGATAAGGTCAGAACCTAACACAGTTAACCAAAGCAAGGTACCTATGCATTTTAATTCAACATTTGATCATGTTTGCCCGAGGACTTACTTTTCTTTAAATAATTTTCCGTTAAAAACATCAGTTTGTTTGATAAACTTATATCGTCGACTGTAATTTTCTTTGAACATCCATCAAGTGATTTGACATCAACTCGACCACTGGGGCAAACGAGTTCTGGAGTGGAGGCCCCGAATCGGTAAACGTGTAGGGCGCCCTGTAACAAGGTGGAGCGACGACATTCGTAAGGCAGCAGTTATTAAATCTAAAATCGACACCATGGTTCCTAAAAACCGATTTCCCTATCTCTTATAGTTTTTGACTTCTCCCTACTGACCTACTTGGATTGATCACTCGGCATAAAAAGCTAGATTATAGCTTTATTAAAGCTATATTAAAACTTTCGTGAGACATATGTATTTAATTATTGTATTAAGCTGTTTACACTCACGTAAAATTGTCAGGAACGGCCCGACACAAAGAGTGACAAAGTTCCTAATAAAGAGATCCATACGAGTTCGAAACATGTCGGGCCGTTCTTGACAATTTGACGTGAGTGTAAACCGGCATAAAATCTTGTAAAAACTAGGGTAAGGCGTGTGACAGCCCTAGCGCTCGCGGGTCAAGTGGCGCTCGTGTGGAGCGTCGGATGCTGGTGACATCTTTCCATCATACCTACGCTAAACTCGGATGTTTGCAAGCTTTATACTATTATAAAATTCTAAAATTGTATAGAATCAGTTTTATAAGGAGATTATTATTTCAGAAAAAATCTTAACAGCGCCATGCATTTCATTCAATCTTTTTAATTTTTTTTTATTTTTTTTAACTTAAATTATATTTTATATTATATTGTGTGATATTGTTAGTATGTAAACTATGTAATCATTTATAAATTTTATACGCCGCTTCAGCGGCCAACTATGTGCAACTTTTTTTCTATATTTCAGACCTTTTATACCATAATATTTCAGTAAATAAAGCTTATTCATTCAGTCATTCATTTCTACGAGCGCGCGGCGCCAACCGTCATCGCCATCTGCCGGGAAAGGTCTTTGTTCGCTCATTTTTTAGTTTAAATTTTAATCTTAAGATAGGTATTTATTTTTTATTTTATTACATCTAGTTTTAAGTATGTATATTTTGTTTAACTGTCATGGAAATAAAATTAAGATTTCATATAGCATGCTTTTCTATGTGGAGTATGGTGGTTCTTGTTACAAGGAACTACCATTGCGGCAACCGTGTGGTCAAAAGTTGTTAAAGAAGTGTGGGTGTGAGATGAGACTCAACTAGTGTCAAATATTTGTTCCTGGGTTATGGATGGTCTGTGTATTTTATATAAGTATATAAGTATCGTCTAGTGTCCATAACCCAAGCCTACTAGAACTTAATTTGGGAATATTTGGGATTAGGCCGATCTGTGTGAGATTAATTAAAACTTATTGAACAAGGTATAGTTAGACCGCGATATTTTTGATTTATCTTCATTGCCTGACGTTTCACAGTACGTCTGAACGGCACTTGAAACCATTTGTGTTGTGTAAGGTTGTCCGTTCCGATATCTATTCATTTAACTATAAGGGTTCCTAGTTCAACAAAGGAACCCAAAAAATGCTTCCTACCTCTGAGGTCTACCCCACATTAATTCCTGGATTGAGGTGTGCAGAGCATAGGGTGAATAAAATATTATACAGGTTTACGAGCATTTTAGTGCACGCTTCCTCATAATTGCATGAATTATTCAAGGAACGCGCCATGGTGGGACTTATAGGTTCAAGCCCTGATTCCTGGGAGAGGTCTGGTTTATTTACAGAGTTTTCAGGGAAATGTATAGAAAGAAAGAAATAAACATTTAAATATAACAATTCAAACGGATTGTTGGGGATTCTTCGATAGTCACTGGTGCACTCACCTTCGTCCTTATTCGCTTTACGACGCGCCGCTGCCACCGACGTACGCCACAACTGTTTTGTGCTAGCACTTCACTTATTGGAATGGAATAGTTTAAACCCGGGTTTTCTTGTATTAATTATAGTTATTTCAGGCGTAAATTATTATCATGTATATTGACACACGAGCAGAGAAAAACGTAATGTGACGTGACACTTATAGTTTGTTTCTAGCGGCCAACACGGTTCGGTCGCTCACCGAGCAAGGAGGATGGATATTGTGCACCAATAATTGTTGCGTAACCATTCCCCCGGCCTTGAAAGGTATAATTTTCAACGAAAACTAAAGAAATAACAACCTTATTGCTCAAGAAACGAAAACATTTTACAACTTAAGGAGAATTAAATAAATAGATAAACCAACAAAAATATAATATTCTTATTGCGAAGGCAATGGACACAATTTGACCACAGGTCGCTTAAAAACCCCCGATTTGGTTTTGACTAATGCAACCCTGGCAATTCCATCTTTACCTTTAATTAACTTGGTAATTAAACCAATAGGCCAATGAAGTGGCATAGTGTTATCTTGTAAAATCAACACGAGTTTTCCTTCTTGGGCAGGTTGAAAAGGAGTATTCCATTTTTGTCTAGTCTGCAAAGTGTGCAAATATTCATCACGCCATCTCTTCCAAAATGAATGTATAAGTCTATCCAATAATTGATAGCGTTGTAAGAGATGGTCAGCCGTTGTTTCATCAATAGATGCAGCGGGAAGATAATTTAATGGAGCTACATTAAGAAAATGAGCTGGTGTCAATGGGGAAGGATCTGAGGGATCAGAACTTAGAACGGTCAATGGCCGAGAATTTAACATAGCCTCAATCTGAGTCAGTACTGTTGTTAATTCCTCAAATGATAGGATTTGCTTACCTATTGATCGAAATAAGTGTGTTTTAACACATTTTACATTACTTTCCCAGCAGCCTCCAAAATGGGGAGCATTTGGTGGTATGAATTGCCAAGTAATATGGTTTTCCGAAAGTTCATGCTCCCATGCATCATGGTATTCATTTGCAAGGAAGTCGTGGAGTTCTTGCAAATATGTATTCGCTCCAACGAAATTAGTTCCATTATCGGAGTAAATAAATTTAATGGGACCACGCCTCGACAAAAATCTTTTAAATGCTGCCATGAAACTTGCAGTACTTAGATCAGTAGCGAGCTCTAAGTGAATCGCACGAGTTGTGAGGCATGTGAACAAACACAGATATACTTTCTGACTCTTTGCTCCTCTGCGTCGAACTGGAGTACAATATACCGGGTGAGCAATCCAAATGGGTCAGTATGGCGGTTTTGGAAACCATAACAGATAGCGAAATCTTGGCTTAGGAACCATGACGTTGATTTTAGTAAAAAGAAAAACTGCATTCATATACTTACAAAAATACGTGTACTCGGCCCAGGAATCGAACCTGGACTTTTTGAAAAATTAAATTTCGTTATTTTCCTTTGAATATCGGTTATGTAGCTCTTAAATAGTAAATGTTACTAAGAAACATGATATCTAAAACTAATAAAATGCATTGTTTTTAAACAACGAAGTTTGTTTTTGTTAGAACCTGTGAAACAGGCCGTTAATATGATGGTTGTAGATAAGATATGCATAAGTGGTCTATTCAGATAAACGATTTATAATGATAACCGGAATCATATTAATGACGATATTTTGCAAAATATTTAAATTGTGGGCATTTCAGTCTAATATTTACATAAGATTTCGTTCGATTACTTATCGTTCGATTACTTAAACAATATTAAAACTTCCCCATACAAAGTCAAAGGGCCGGCGGCGGCACTGAAGTATTGAAAAATAACTTCGTTGTTTAAAAACAATGCATTTTATTAGTTTTAGATATCATGTTTCTTAGTAACATTTACTATTTAAGAGCTAAATAACCGATATTCAAAGGAAAATAACGAAATTTAATTTTTCAAAAAGTCCAGGTTCGATTCCTGGGCCGAGTACACGTATTTTTGTAAGTATATGAATGCAGTTTTTCTTTTTACTAAAATCAACGTCATGGTTCCTAAGCCAAGATTTCGCTATCTGTTATGGTTTCCAAAACCTCCATACTGACCCATTTGGATTGCTCACCCTGTAGAGGACCAGCATAGTCGCAACCAGTATGCATAAACGCCTTTTCTGCTTGATTGACTCGAAACACTGGTAAATCAGCCATAATTGGAGTGTGAGCCTTTGGATTGACCCGGAAACAATAATTACATAAATTAATGCGATGACGAATAATGCATCTCGCAGCAATGATCCAGTATCGATGTCGCAGAATCGATATGAGAGTTTCAGGACCTGTGTGCATATGAAGTCGATGATAATGATCGACAAGCAGGTTGATAATATGATCACGACGTGGCAATAACACTGGGTGTTTGTAATCGTAATCTTCGTTGGAATTTGTAAGACGTCCTCCAACGCGTAGAATCCCATTATCTAGAAATGGCTTGAGTTTAGCCAATGTTTTCGAGTATCCATTGTGGGCTATCATATCTGTGATGTGTTTTCTAAAGTATACACCTTGTAATGCCCGACAAATTTCCAATTCAGCTGTTGTTAAATCATTGGCATTAATTGGTCCCCTGGGCAATTTCTTCACAAATTTTAATAAGTAAACTACAGCGCGAACGTATTTGCTCCATAAGGAGAAGCGTTTAGACAATTGATAGATTATATAGTCATCAGACGTACCAGTAGCTGAATAGGATAACGTCTTTTCTTCCAGAACGTCAGCTTCGTCTGGAATAAATGATTTAATCGGCCATTCATTTATTGGCAGCTTCATCCATGGAGGGCCAGATAACCACATGGGATGATTTATTAATTGAGCAGGAGTCAAACCCCTGGACAAACAGTCGCTCGGATTCTCGGTTCCTTTGACATGATAGAAGTTATTGCTTGGCAAGTTTTCTTGTATCTTAGCCACGCGATTAGCTACAAAAGTTTGCCACCGATGGGGCGAAGAGTGTATCCAACAAAGAGCCACTGTGGAGTCAGAAAAGGCAAGCACAGAGTCAATTGGATACCTAGTTGAAAAGTTATCAACCACTCTTTTAATTAATTGTGACAGCAACAGTAGCGCGCACAACTCCAATCTTGCTAAACTGACAACCTTCAATGGTGCAATTTTTGATTTAGCACAGATTAATTCAATATGGCCTATGTCACTATGAGGTAATGTGACGTATGCATAGACCATACCTCCATATGCCTTCTCACTAGCATCAGCAAACCCGACAATGGTAAGAGAGCAATTTTCCATAACACCTATATGTCGAGGGAAACTGATGGCAGACAGTAATGACAGTTCTGCCTGAAACTGTTGCCATTGACGAACAATATGATCGGGTGGTATTTCATCCCAACCTATATGTAATAGCCATAACTCCTTGATTAGAAGTTTGGCGAAGGCAATAACTGGAGCAACCAAGCCCAGAACATCAAAGAGCCGGGCCACCGACGACAGTATGTTTCGTTTGGTACAAGGACGGTCGTCAGGACTAACCTCAAACTTAAAAACATCCTCAGCAGGATGCCAACGAAGACCTAATATCTTCAATGTTGTGTCATCATCGAAGGTTACGCTCTGTGAGAGACGTAAGTCCTTTGGTACTTCATTCAAAACAGTCGCAGAATTTGACGACCATTTCGCCAATTGGAATCCACCTTTCTGAAATAATTCCAATAGCTGTTTCGTAGCTTGAACAGCTTGAGTTTCATTTATGACTGAACTAGCTACATCATCCATATAAATATCACGAGAGGCTATCTCTTTAGCTAGCGGATGATTTTCACCTTCATCAGCCACTAATTGTTGTACCGTACGCAGAGCTAAAAACGGACTACTGCGTAACCCAAAGGCAACTCTGTTGTACTGAAAGATCTTCAGCGTTTCTTCAGAGTTGAATCTGTAAAGTATACGTTGATACGGTCGATCTTCCTCTCGAACGTCAATACACAGGTACATTTGACGAACGTCTGAAGACAGTGCAATCGGGAATAATCGTAAATTGAGTAGCATGCAGAACAAATCTGCTTGCAGGCTGGGTCCTGCATGAAGTATATCATTTAACGATAGAGTGCTAGTAGTTTTAGCACTGGCATCCAACACCACTCGGACCTTCGTGGTAGTCCTGTCTTCACGTACGACTGCGTGGTGTGGAATGTAATAAGCATTATCAACCTTCTTATCCTTGACTTCAGATAAGTAACCCTTATCAATATGTTCCCGAATAACTTCATCGTACAATGGCTTTAATTTAGGCTGCAGATGAAATTTTCGCTCCAATGCCAAATATCTTCGTTCAGCAGTCTTGTAAGAATCTCCCAGATTGTTGGGATCGAGTTTAAATGGAAGACCCACTTCATAACGTCCATCTTCTAAGCGTTTGACTGAATTTCTAAAAATTTCTTCAGCCTTTCTGTCGTCAGCACTATGAACGACTCCTTCGCCTAAGTCTTCAATTTCCCAAAATCTTTGCATCATATTTCCCACATCAGTAGTGGAGAAATATCCAACTGCTGAGTTGGTAACAGTCTGTGCAGGCGCATTGCCTAGTATTATATATCCCAGAACTGTTTCCAGGGCATCAGGCAAACCAGGTTTGTTAACGACTTTTCCTGACATTAACATTTCAGCGAATAACTTAACTCCAATAAGAAGATCTACCTCGCCAGGAATCGCCCATGTATCATATGCTAGCGTAATGTTGTCAAAGTATTCTGACAATGAAGGATCTACATGACATGTAGGTAATTGAGACGTTATTTCGTCTAGAACAAGCGCTTCAATAGCGTATTGCTGTTTACAGTCGTATCTTGACTTAAACGTCATATTAACATTTCCTCTAACAGTTTGCGAGGCTCCACCTATACCCTTCACCGACATAAATGAACTGGTGTTCACATTTAAACCCAGTTCCCTGCAACATTTCGAAGTGACATAATGTTTTTGTGAGCCAGGGTCAAGCAGACATCTCAAAATCCTGTCTTTACCATTACGATCGCTCACAAGTACCTTGGCAGTAGCTAAAATTTCTGTTGAAGGTGATTTAGCGTGTCCTGATGCTGAATGCGTGCATACGGAAGCATTATTATCCGATCCAGGTGAATTTGAGCTGGTTCCGCTGTTATCCTTCTTCGATGATTGATATTTATCATGACCATGATTTCCGGGATCGCTATGACTCGGCTCATTCCTGTTCAGCACAGGTCTCATATTTTCAAAGTGCAGCGTCGAATGATGTCTGCCCTTACATTTACGACAGGTCTTCTTAGAAGAACACTTCGATGATGTGTGTTGGGTATTCAGACAATTCGTACAAGCATGTATTTCCCTAACGAAATTATATCGTTCGTTGGGCGATAGCTTTAAGAAAGCATTACAATTGTAAAGTAACGAGTGCTCGATACTATTACACATGGCACATGTACTCACGTTTTCCTGCGCCTGTGTACTGACATATGCGTGAGGTGTACGTGGCAAAGGAATGCGCGAATTGCCAGTATTATTAGCAGGAACGCCTTCAGCCTTAGATGGCGACCGTTGCGACGTGCGATGTAATATTTTTGCTTGTTCTCGTACAAAGCGAATGAATTCATCGTATGCGGGCATTTTATTTGAGTTCCGAATCGACATTTCGAAATTCCTCGCCGTATCCGAGTCTAGTAACTTAAAGTGAACGAAGATGAACTCACTTAAATTTTCCAGTTTAAGTTGCTGGATTGCTGAAATAGTAGGAGCGAATGAATCAATTAATTTTTCCAAGTTCGATGCCGAAGGACCATTGACAGGTTTCATGGAGAACAGTTGGTTCAAGTAGGAAGTACCCAAAACACGCTTGTCGTCATACTTCGCGATCAGAGCTTCCCAAACGGTCGAGTAATTTTCAGCCGCCGGTATAACTCCCGAGCAGATTGTCTTCGCTTTACCTGTCAAGTGACTGAACAAATAATGAACTCGCTCAGAATCTGTCAGTGATTTATTTTCCTGAATGACACGTTTAAATGTTTCGTAGAAGAAAGGAAAGTTTTGAATTTCACCGTCAAAGGTGGGCAAATCAATGCGTGGTATTTTAATCGACTCGTCCTTACACGTATGGTTCGAGTCTCGAGTTGTATTCGAAACGCTCGGAGCAAGAATGTCGACTTTCGTTAGTTGACATTTGACCATGCAGTACAGATCTTCAAACGCGCTCATTGCCTTATAGTTCACGATATACTCCGGGTCCAATTCCAAGTTCAGAAGGTTGACGTCGTCCATCAATTCAATAAACTCCGACCTTAGGTTATCCACCATCCGAGCTTCTGCGATAAACTGCGTCATAATCTTTTTATCGCTAGACAATTGTGGAATCATATCATGGATACTTTGCATGCGCAAGAAACATTGTGCGCGTTTGCATTCAGTTAGCTTAAGTCTCCGTTCCGCTCTTTCTTTCGATTGCGCCATGGTTGAAGTAACAAAAAGTTTTATCAAAGTATTAAGATTGTGACAACTCTAACTGTATGAAAGTATTTATAATGTACGTATAATACCGTCTAACTCATATAGTAACTTAATACAAGTCAGAGGGAAACATGCGTAGCAACTTAACGCAGTAAGTATAATAAAACCCGGTAGTAACTAATTCAAACGAAATTATGTCAACTGACAGACAACTCAAACTGAGGCTTTCAGGAGTATCTTACCTATAGAAAACTCTCAGCCACGTGACTTCTGTGTATTTTGTAACTTAAAATACACAAAATCTACGTAAATGATGAAGTCTTATGTAATAATAATATTTATTTATTAAATAACGCAGTACGAAGTATTTTATCGTTACGTTTTAGAAGTATTAATATTAAGATTGGCGTATAGCGTGATGAATATAACAATCGTACGACAGTAAATTAGTGCCGACTGTACATTCAAATTTTCAAAGAAGGAACAATCGAGAAAATTTTATTTGTCAAAGAACACAAATAAAATACTCTATAGTAATATGCGTTGCTAACGTAGTCGTTATGGCGAGAGCAATAAGGTTGACATTTGCGTCACAAAATTTGGAATTTTGAAGATGAGTGAAATTTAAAATATAATTATAGATCGATTCGTATAGACTAAACTGGTATAATTAAGATCCGGTTCGTTTTGGGCCAAAATGTTGGGGATTCTTCGATAGTCACTGGTGCACTCACCTTCGTCCTTATTCGCTTTACGACGCGCCGCTGCCACCGACGTACGCCACAACTGTTTTGTGCTAGCACTTCACTTATTGGAATGGAATAGTTTAAACCCGGGTTTTCTTGTATTAATTATAGTTATTTCAGGCGTAAATTATTATCATGTATATTGACACACGAGCAGAGAAAAACGTAATGTGACGTGACACTTATAGTTTGTTTCTAGCGGCCAACACGGTTCGGTCGCTCACCGAGCAAGGAGGATGGATATTGTGCACCAATAATTGTTGCGTAACCACGGATTATATCGCATATATTAATTCTTTGAGCCTCCCTGCCACGTCTGGGTAGCTTTAACGAAGGAAATATTAAAGAAAGAGACTTTTATTGCCACACCAAAAATAAAATTGGTACATGGAATAAGAAATAACAGTATTGTTAGTACATTGTCCGCCCAAAATATTCCGTGTGACAAAAGAAGCGGACTCAGCATTTATCTAGACACGCTGCAGCGTGTCAAGCCAAGTTCAAGCAAAGGAACTGGCTAGCCAGCGTGCAGCGCCGAGTGTAATATTAATATTACACGAACCACTTTATGCCACTTTTGACCTTTCTATTAGTACATTACTGCAAACTGCATTACTGGAAACAAGGGCTTACCGGGTGAGTAGGTATATAGGTAGACAATGAATAAATCTCAAATATATACAATGAAATAAAAAAAATACACCACTCAAAAAATATATGATTCAACTGTTTAGCCTGTTCACGACGACATGTTTAATAAAAACTTACTTCCCGGCCGAGGCCAGCTATCACCGTTCTTGAGATACAGCCTGGTGACAGACGGACAGACGGACAGCGAAGTCTCAGTAATAGGGTCCCGTTTTTACACCTTGGGTACGGAACCCTAAACATACTCTTTCATTCAGTCTTCTGAACAGATTGAGTGAATTATTATCCAGTCTGTAGCAATCGAGGCGAGTAATCTAATACCATTCATTCGGTTCATTCTCGATGCAAATCGACGATCTCAGGCGATTAAAATATAATATATATAGTAAAATCGAATGAACGGGGGAATATTTAGCCGACTTTTCCTACAAAAAATAGTACACAATCATCTAAAATGGTGCTACAAGTCAGTGTTGTCACATACAATTTTCGAAAAATGGTAGAACAGGATGCAGAAATTAGTAAAAATTGGTAGAAGTTGAAATTAAAAAAAAAGATAGATCTACCACCACTCTGGGTCAGTACGTTTTTAATGATTAACTAGACGTGCCCGCGGCTTCGCTCGCGTAAATGAAATATGTACTTCCTATTTGTAACACTTGAACATGTAATTTGTTTTTTTTTTATTATATATACTTAATGAAAAAAGGAAACTGTCATTGCAAGTTAAATAAAAGCTTTTAAAAAGGAAACTGCGTTTAGTCCTCATATTTGTATTTCCGAAATAAAATTAATTATAAGCAAAAGGGATTCAACACATTTTATATTTGTATACTTACATGGACTGGAGAGTAATACATACATGTACAAATGTTACTCAAAGCAAATCTAAGCCTAGCAAAGCTTAATAAACAAAAGTAAAAATAATAACCATTAATAGGCAGTGCCGCTTCAGTAACAGACAAATCCGTGGGAAAAGAATCCTCTGAAAATAGGGAACAATCTAGATCTTCTCGAGAAATAAGCAGTAAGGGTCAGAGTATAGCAAAGCTGGACCGATTTTAGGACTAATTTTTTTTTGTTGGTTTGGGCTTAAATTAGATTGAATCTAGTATATTACGCTAAAATAAGCATATTTTATTCTTTCAACTTTTTCTCTCAGATCGATATTTACCGAGATATTGGGGTTCAAATGCATAAACATATTTTGATGTAGGTACGTAATAATAGTAGACTATTTATGAGGGTCATGTAAGCAAGCATTTTGACGCTCCGCTCGCTACGCTCGCTCCGCTATACATGGTCACAAAACAAACCTAACCTAACCTACAGTTTTCGGTTTTCAACCCGTGTACCATATTTTCAGACAGCATTTTTACCTTAAAAACCCCAATATCTCGGTAAATATTGATCTGAGAGAAAAAGTTTACATAACAAAACATGCTTATTATAGGATGTTTTAAAGGATACTTTAATAAAAATGAGGTGTTATATTGACATAAATTTCACGACACCGAAATTTTTCTAAGTCCCAAAACTGGCCCACCTTTCCTATACCGCAACCCCTGAAGTCTTACTAACCCAACATTATCGCATCGCATTCTACGCACCGAGATGCAGAACAATGAGTACATTGCCTTGCAAGGATATTTTTCTTGTGTTTATAATAATAATACATAATCTGTTAAATTCAAATTTAACAAAAATTAAACATGCCATCGCCATTCCTCCATCTCCCGAAACCGTGGTGGTCAATCTGAATAAAACCGTGATGGTCGATCAATCAAAATACAAATTAATAACATAATCACTTAATACTTTCAATTCTCGGCATTTTCATAACACTTTTTGCTTATTGCACAGAAAATTCGCTGACAATGACAATGCCGATGACATTTAGTTTGACAGAGAAAACAACATACGTCAAGCAAAGTGCGTAGTCATTACATTTCGAGTAAAAAACTTCGATATAACGGCGTACCAACATGACGCCAAAATTTTTGGCTACTTAAACTTAAGTCATATAGCGAAAAGAAACTTTAGGCTACTTGAACCTGAGCCATAAGAGCGAGAAGAACCGAGTATCGCCGGAAATGGTCGACGGTCGCGAAATGATGAATTTTATGAAGATTTCTTTAGCCGATTGTGAAGGTAATACGTAGTGAAAACGGTATTTTTTACGCTCTTATTCCATTCTCATATTTAGACAATAGATTTGAATAGTTTTTTCTGCGGTAACGTGCATCGTATTGGAGAAACGTGATCTAAAAGAACGTCGAGTTTTGTAAGGCGCCATCTCGCTTCCTCCCTAGTGCGTTATCCCGTTCTGGCATTTTCAATTTTATTATATAGATAGTACATTATGATACAAGTGTGCTAAGTTGGTCATTACAGTCGAGGCGGATTTGCAGCCCGAGCCGAAGGCGAGGGCGTAATAGAGCCGAGAGTGTAATGACCAAATGCACACGAGTTTCATATGACGTTTTTCAACACACTTGCGAGGAAAAAAACACCCGTTTATAACTGAAATATTTAATTATTAAAACAAATTGTGAAAGTACATTATTGAAATGATACACAGTGGATTTCGATCGCATTTCTACAGTAGGTGCTTGGGGGTAAATTCGACATATTTTTAGGCGAGTGTAGAGTATGTTAGGGTTTGGGCTCGTAAGTCAGAACCTAAGAAGTATTCCTTCCAAGTAACGAGATCTTTACGAAATTGGATATATTCATCAACGCTTTGTGAAAACTGCGTTTCAATACGTTGCTTGAATTTGGAAACAAATTAGGATAAAAAAAAAATATATTTTGAATACTATTTCTTAAGGAGTGGGCTAATTTCGAAAGCAAGTGGGGTAATTTCGAAGCTGGTTTTTATGCAATATGAGTTTAAGAATCATATTTCTTTTTAGTTCTAATTTACCCCCGCAACGATCCAAAAATCGCACTGCTTTTATTTAATCGACTGCAACACACGTGCCCTCACGACTAGCGATGCGAAGTGAACTGAAGCGGGGGAGGAGATAAACATGGCGTTTTGACAAGCGTTGCAAGCGTAGAATTTGTTCCCAGTTTAGTAGAAATGTGTGATTTTCGACTTATCCCCATTTTCGACTTTACCCCAAAGCACCTTATGTTTTTGCCTTCGTCGAACGTAAATTTTCGTATTTTTTTAACTATGAATGTGAATTGTGAATGATCGTGGTATTTTGTTTTTAGTGTTAGTAATTTTTACTAACAGCACTTTGCCGTGATTTTCTATGTGCTTTGTAGCAATATTACTCAGTTCCTGACGTCTACATGCTCCAGTAATACCGAATATTAACGAGACCTGAAAGGGCATTTCTAAGTGTCCGGGCTTGAAAATGGTTAAATTTACCATCGAATATTTCTGAATAAAATCAAGCTAGTACCTAACGGTTTGTTTCGTCTGGCGAGCTATGTAAACATTTCATGATAATTCATTAACATGACAATAAAAAAAAGTTATTACAAAAATTGACGTTCACTGGGAGCGTCCGCTTACCAGATTTGTTGAAACAAAAAATCATAACTGGATATTGGGTCTGGATACTATGATTTCAAATGTGTTCCCGTATTCAGCATTAGTTTATTAATCATTTTGTTCCTATAGATATAATTTATCTGCTAAACATTTTAAATAAAAACAATTTTTCGGAGCGTCCGAGGGTAACTAGTGATTTCGGTGTAAACTTTAAAACACGTCAGCACTGCCTTAAGAGGGCGCCGAGCGTTTGCGACTGAACCATAGAGCGCGGGGAATGCGTATTTAAATCGGCGCGCGGCCGCCATAGTAAAAATGTATGGAGAATTAAAAGCACTTTTTGATAAATCTGGACCTTTAATACCAAACAATAATTGAAATATTTGATGCGGACAAATTATAATGTAAGCATATTCTTTTTTTTTAACTGAAAATCAGAATAGATTTCCATTGTTAAAGTATAAAAAAACACTTAACGCCTGCTTACGATTTTACAATTTTCGTCCAACTTTACTTAGTTCTCTGGCGTAAAATATTAATAATCTTATAATTTTTCCACGGAGAAGTTGTTAACACCTACTTCGAAATGCTAAATATATAGTTTAGAAATGGATTAAACAATTAGTGTTGACGTTATCTACTTAACGGCAACTGCCTTTTTTTTCACATTTCGCTCGGTGCCGTCTTAAAGAAGTATACTAGGAAACCCGCAGCTCGCAAGCAACTAGCTTCAGTTGTGTTCTCATCGCCGCCGAGAGTAGACGTTGGCTCAATGGCTTGTAGGTAGAGTTCGTGTGGGTTCGTTCGTCATTCGGTGGATTTGGTTACGTGTTTTTTTGAATTCGGTGGAACAATTTGTGTTGTTCAGTGATTGTGTGTCTGCAATTTTATAAGTGAATAAACTATCTCCGGGAGAATGTAAGTCCATAATAATTTGTTCGTGTCTATATTACTTTTAGTATTCCTTAAATCGATAAAAAACATTAAATTTTGAAATCAGTGGAATTGATTTCCATGGATTCGGTGTAATTTTTGACCACTGAAGTCAATAAAAATTGCCACCGCTATCAATTTTTACGATAAAACCAACTGGTTTTACATTATTTCTATATTGCCATGCCCATCAATCGGTTCCTCAATGCTTAATAATCGTGATTTTGTTAATGCAGCATAGTTCTGACTGTGATTCTCTTGTTTACTAATTTCGGTGGGTTTCTGTTCGTTAGGCTGCTTTCACCGGCATCTCATTGGCATTTTAGCACATGGTTTACCCATCTCGTTGAACTGGTGCATCAGGGTATTATGCCTCAACAGCCTGACACTACAAATATTCCTAAGGGTCGTCATTTCAGCGAGCTACACATCGAAAACTATGAAGTATTGAGCCTTTGATTTCGGTGATTGTAAAATCTTAAATATCTTATGAACCACTAAGTTCAGAAGAGGGCCTATGCTACCAATATTTTTTTAAAATTAGGCCGTTTTCATATATTAAAGTCACGAATCAAAAATATGAAAAATGAAATTGACCACCGAAGTCAAGCAAAATAGCTCGGCCCGGAGAATCGCCCGAAAGTAAATAAAATACATATTTAGTTACTACTGCCTGCAAATTAAGCATATCTGGGCGGATGTCCAGTTATTTTTGTAACAAAAATATTTGAAATCAGTAGTGGTTTAGATTTGATATGGCTTCCAAACAATACTTACACACTTACCTACATAGATATAAATATAAAACATATATAAAATAGTTGAATAGATGAGTAGCCTCATGAGTAGTCGTTTTAATTTTTTATAAACATAATCATTCAGTGTACAGAAATTTCATATTTAAATAAAATAACAATTTCAACTGACCTTTGTTGCTAGGTACTATCCAGTTCTTCTTTCAGAAACTTTTCGATGTCCTTTGAGGACAATACTTTAGATTTTTTACTTCTGTAACCATCTGAGCGCCTCTTCAAGACCGCAATGAGATTGGAATATGTTTTTAATGTCAATACCATTTTTGTTCCGAACAGTGCTTTTTAACATGGAGTAGATAGACCACAGCGAGGTAGGCTTATATTTATTTGCTAGCTCATGAAAATAAGCTAAAATACGTTTTCCGAGAACAAATGGGCTTTTTTGCGGGATTTCTAATGAATAAAATTTTCATAGGCTTGGATACTTTTCTTTAGATTTCAATGGCAACAGGCTGTCAGTAGCATTTTTTGCTTCATTAAGTATTTCCGGAGGCATCAATTCCACATCTAAATCTTCATCATTACTAGAACTCGACATTTTTGTAAATCTAATCAGTCACAAACTAAGTACAGCGATAAACTCGAAAAAACAAATTTTATGCAAAGCAATATGGCGCGGAGATTTATTTTTTACGCGCCTTGCATTGGTTGAATTTGTTAATGCAGGTGCAAATGCGCGCGCAGGTGCAAAATGGAAGCAATGACGAAACCGTCAAACAGCCAAATATTAAAAATATAATAATATATATATATATATTTAATTATACCTGATGCAAATTAGTGTGAATTACATGACAAAATTAAATAATTTCATGAAAATAATTGTTTAATTATTGCGTTTAATGCATCACAATTACTTTATTCACAAAAAATTTGCTTATTATATAAAGGTAAAAACTCTTTATAGAAATTTAAAAAAAAAACTGTAAAGTAAAGACACTAGTGCGTAATAGAAAAGTCAAAAGCACGCGTGTTTTATAGGATACTTTACGGCCAAAAAAACAGTTTAATATGGACCACTTTACGAGCAAGTGTGTTGAAAACAGTGTTTTTAATACAGTTGCTCAAAAAGTGGTACTTTTCGTAGCTGCAAATCGTGCGAAAAGTTGGTTATTTCGAACTAGTGCTTTTTACTTTTCAAATTTTTTTAATTTTCTGTTGTACTAACACGTCATGTCTCATACATCCAAAAAAAGGTCAATCACTTTCCGACTTTATTTATTACGTCATTGCATTGCAAGTGTATATCTTATAATTATGCTTAAAATATTTAAATTGCATACTGGATCAATCAAAGGGTTATCTATTAAATTATATACAAAAGCGGTTTTAATAATTTGTCTGAGTGACTATTATTTAATGAGCAAATGAGTATTATGCGTGACCTAAAAAAATTAAAAAGAAAGTATTGTCACAGATTAGAAAATACAGTATTAAGCGTGACCCACGCGCTGCTTTATAAATTCATAATAATTATGAATAATCGCTATTTTTATGTATAAAATAATATATTTATTTACAATTATATGAAATGTAAAGAACTAAAAACAGATTCACGATTTTTATTGTTTCGAATCAATTAAATTACTGTGTAACATTATCATATCTCTTCTGAAATATTAAAACTACTTCTTTTGATTTGGCTGAATGATGACAGCCGACGCCATCTTAAAAAAAATATTACAATTAAAAGTAAAACTTTCATTTTCATTCAGTATTGTTTTAATTATATGTAAATGACACGTAAGATTTATAAAATAAGAGTTTTTGATAGAAAATGATGGATTCTGATGTTATCAGAATAGATTTAACACCGCCCTATATAGCGAGCCAAGGCAAAAATTGCAAGTAAGAGTATTTTACCCGCAAAATCGAAAGAGAAATTACATTGCCGTCTATGAACATTTTATTGGCTGGAAACGAGAAAAAGAGAATTATTAACAACTTGAATAAAACTTTAAACTTACCAGCAAAGGCCTTAAATGCGACCCTTCACAATTACTCTAAAAATTGTAGGTATTACTCTTAATTTTTATCAGACAGAAATAAATATAATTGCCCCTTTCAATTACTGTTTTAAATTTGTATTATTGCAATTTTTCGCAAATGTATTAAAAAACGTTGTTTGGTACACGTGTGGAAGTGTCATTTTAACTCGTCCCGAGTCTTGACCCTCGCCTTGCGGCTCAGGCCAAGACTCCTCGGGACTCGTTCAAAATGACATACTTTCCACACTTGTATCAAAAACTACTATTAAATGTTTCAAATATACTGTCAGCTGTCAAATCAGTATTTCAGTCACACTTTACGCACATACTCACTTAACGCGTTCCGTTTTTAATGATAAATAAATTACAAGATAGTCTCTGGCTCTACGTTTCTTTCGTTCCACGCGTTGAGAATTGTTCACGACCACAAAATTTAAAAAAATTGTTAGTTTTGATGCTGAGGGTGGTAGATAGGTAGCACGGAGGCAAAATAGGTAGATCTACTGAAAAGTTAGTAGATGTGACAACTGCTACTAAGTAGTAATTATTACTGAGCTGCTTCGGTCTTGCCCAAAAATAATGTTATATAAATTGACGACGCGTTTGGCTCGGTTGGTAGACACCTGCCTACTGAGTCGGCGGTCCCGGGTTCGAATCCCGGCCGGGGCAAATATTTGTGCAAAATATTTGTTCTTGGGTCATGGATGTTATCTATATATGTATTTATATATTATGTATATCGTCGTCTAGTACCCATAGTACAAGCTTTGCTTAGTTTGGGACTAGGTCGATTTGTGTATGATTTGTCCCTTATTTATTTATTTATTTATAAAAAAAAAAAAAAATGTGCATAAGTACGTCATATATTTGCAGTTCAATTCAAAAGATTGTTGACCGGAATGCTGCTCAATCCTTCGTTCTTATTACGGAAAAATACTGAATCCTATTGAAAAAACTTGACCGTCGTCATAGATTTGGCTTTATTATGCCAAAATTAGGATGAAATTTGCGGAATGTCTAGCCCAGTTTCCACTTTGCTTACATCAGTGACATTCACCGACTTTCAGCGTCAGTTACCAAAAATTTGACGTTACCAGTAAGTAAAATTAATTAGTACAGATAGGTACCACAAAAAAACCGCAATGTGGCGTGGGTTGATAAATACCCTGGGGCTATACATTCCAGGCTAAGAGGATTTGTATTTGTACTTGTATTTGAAAAACATCAAGCGATAAGATAATACTAGAGGAGTCGCGACTTGTCAGAATTTACGGCACTCCTACCACGAGTCACCGTATTCGCTAGCGACAGCGTTAAACAATTTGCATGGAGAAGCACAGGGCCCCTGGCGGTCACTTTGTAGAACTACAATTCTCCATACAAACTGTTTACTAGTTACTAGCGAGTACGATTACTTACTCATGGTAAGGGTACAGTAACCATTTACACTTTGTTACCCACTTATATTTTACGGACCTAGTTTTTCATATAATAAATCTGTACTATGCATACAAATGATCACGTGCTGTATTGTTGATAACGTAATAAAGTTTTATCGTCGATTGTTCAATTGTTGTCATTATCATTTGTCTTCTTATGCATGAAATAAATATTTGCACTTTCATATGAATGAATCACCTACATACACGTGTTTAAGAGGCCTTATTCCTCTTAAATTTATAATCATTTCAAACAAGTTTTTAAAGTTACTAATACTTTTCACTGAGTTCTAGAACGTAACATAGATATTTCATGCTTTATTGCGTGCAGACAAAAATGAGATAAAAAACTGTTTTCTACATAAATTTTGCAAATCTCGAGTAGTTTTTGAAACAAAAATTGACAATGAAAAATTCAAACTATACGTTTCAAATATACGTAGGTATACCAATAAATCTCAATAGCCCTGTTCTAAGTAGTAACATTGATAATATGTATGTAAACACTTTATTGTACATAAAAAAAGAAAACAACATTACAAAAGAATAGGCATGTACAAAGGCGAACTTATCCCTTTAAGTGATCTCTTCCAGTGAACATTTGAGCAAATGAGTGCTAAACACAAATGTGTTATATATGTAATGTGTAAATATGTTAAGAAACATGTTTAATCAGCATTCTTGAACGGATAAGGAGCCTTAAAGAGTAATAAATAATAATAATAAATAAATATCATGGGACATTCAAAGCAAAAAAATGGGCAAATATTCAGCTCTTATAAGCTTACTTCTACCCTAAAAACAAAGGAAACTAGATACTGAAAAATAATGCAATTCAATATAAGTAACTAATTAAATCATTATTAAATTAAAAATCGACATTTATAAGTACATAATTGAATTCGTGAGATAACTACTAACTACCTTTCACTAAATCAAATAGGAATTATGCGTTACAAAATGGTAATTTCTTTGCATCTCCATAGAGTATAATATCATACAGTTACTTTTCCCCGAAAAGCCAAGAAACTCAGGCGTAGCGAATGCAACAACCAACTTGCGACAACCTAATGACATTTAATAAGATATCATTCTGTTCTGTCAGGGAAGCAATTGAAATCAAGAAACACCCGAAAAATTTCAACCCAGAAGATGGTTTTAATTTATCGCAAACTTGGGGACCAGTGATTAAAAAGTTTAAACCGCGGGATATATCTTCGAATCTGTGCGCGGATGTTGTGAGTGTTGTGTGTCGGACCGGTGACAATAATTAGTAAATAAATGGGTGGTAGTTGAACATTTATTTTCCTACCCATCCATTGTATTAGACATTTTCGTCGGGTAGTACTATATTTGGCCGACAGCTCCAGTAACAACTCGCTGTTTCACCAGTACATCTGAGACCACGGCGTGTGCAACCCCGCCGAAACGTTAGATTATGAAGGTAAATAAGAAATATCGCGTAAGACCCGTTATAATTTGTGTTAATTATGTGTTAATTATCATTCTGTTATCCGTCTCTTATAAGCTATTTTCATTTACCCGAAAAGCAACGGAACCCAGGCGTAGCAAATGCAATGCCAAAGCTGCGCCAACCCAATGGCATTTCAGAAGATATCATAAAAAAAAATATTCTTTATTGATTTAATGACTGACAGTGGCAATGGCATCCTGAGAACGTTGGCTGGTAAGCTAGATGCACCATTGCTAAAGCATTGGAACAGCCTACATGTGGCAGCAACAGATGTCGAGAAATGGTGCATATAGTTCATTATTTATTATGTCAATATTTCATTGTGTGTGTACTAACCTTATGTTAAGCTGTATTTACTAAAAATATATGGATCTTTTTCCGAAATAAATAATTTGAATTTGAATTGAATTGAATTGAATTGAATTTAAAAAGGAACCCAATAACGATTTGTCCAGCGGTCCCACGCTAGGCTATGCCTGTCATGTGGTGACCAGATTCGGTTTAAAACAATTAAGTAAGTACTTTCTACCTAAATTTCAAACATTAATTTTAACTACCCCGTTACCTAAAGGTTGTCTGGAAGAGATCGCTATTCAGCGATAAGAACACCTGTTGTTTTAATGTCTCTCATGTTGTTAGGGTTCCGTAGCCAAATGGCAAAAAACGGAACCCTTATAGATTCGTCATGTCTGTCTGTCCGTCTGTCCGTCTGTCTGTCCGTCCGTATGTCACAGCCATTTTTTTCCGAAACTATAAGAGCTATACTGTTGAAACTTGGTAGGTAGACGTATTCTGTGAACCGCATTAAGATTTTGATGCAAAAATAAAAAATAATAATAAATATTGGGGGCTCCCCATACTTAGAACTGAAACTCAAAAATTTTTTTTTCATCAAACATACGTGTGGGGTATTTATGGATAGGTCTTCAAAAATGATATCGAGGTTTCTAAAATATTTTTTTTCTAAACCGAATAGTTTGCGTGACAGACGCTTCCAAAGTGGAAAAAAGTTGGTCCCCCCCCCTCTAACTTCTAAAATAAGAAAATTAAAAATCAAAAAAAAACATATGATGTACATTACTATAAAAACTACCAACGAAAATTGTTTTGAACGAGATCTAGTAAGTAGTTTTTTTAATACCTAACTTTGCACCTAATTTATATGGGGCGCTATACATACCAGGTGCAAACTTAACTTAACCACTTAGGGATGGAAAGTGTTTTGTACGGAACCCTCGGTGCGCGAGTCCGACTCGCACTTGGCCGGTTTTTTTATGTTAATAATGTTTCTGCAATAAAGAGTATTTGTATTTGTAAGTACTTAATTCGACTCTTATAAGAATAATTTTACCCAAAAAGCCACGGAACCCAGGCGTAGAAAATGCAAATGCCAGACCTATGCCAATCAATGGCATTTAAGAAGATGAGAAATTCCATGACGGAGAGTAACGCAAGCTACCATTTAATTGCGTTTTATTTAATTTATGACGAGAATTTTAGTGTCAATATATCTGGGACAAATGTAACACTTATATGGATATAGATTTAAACTTAAATGAACACTCAGTCTTCGCACATTATAACAACTCAACGGTGACTCGATTCTATGCCAAACATTGAAATTTAAGCCCTATGTGGCCCTATGTCATATTTACTAGGTTTAATTTCAACGACCTTTAATCATATAGTAACTTGCGTTACCCGGTCTCCACTCTCGCGAAGTTGGCCACATTATGAGTTTCTGCACCGAACTGCCTCTCTACTATCATATTTTCGGAACCTCGGTCATCTTCGCGAGCAGTGTAGCGCCGAGGCCACACTTATCAGATTATCATCCCCTAATTTGGCAGTTATAAGCCTACTTTTACCCGAAATTCCAAAGAACCCAGGCAACGAATGCAACACCCAACCTGCGCCAACCCAATGCAGCCAGTTCGCTCCAGACTACGGCGTCGTCCGCACGCCATCGGCTGCCGACAACCCGGATCCAAAACGACGTAACTGCGTTCGAGTTCCGAACACACATATGATTTTTATGAAGTGTTGTGCAGTGAAGTGATGTGAATGTTTGTGGCTGTTTGGATTTTGGTGGTAAGTTTTTAAAAGTTTTTTTTTATGGATTTTGAAAATGGAATAAGGTGGTTTTTGAACTGTGATGACGGTTGTTTTACGAGAAGAGGTATTTACAATTTATAGTATTTCTTAACTGACAAAATACGATATGGTTACCAAATTTAACGCATGTTCTGATTAGGTATTTAATTACGAAAATCATTAAAATAAATATACTTAACCAAGAATATTCGCCATGGTATATGTTTGTTAGTTTAAGTAAGTATAGGTATTTTATGCAACAAAAATGAAACTCTACAATGAAAAATTTAAACAGGTGAAAGGAAAATTGTAGAATTTTCCGCAGCAATATTTTACAAAAGATTTTCTTATAATTTTTTACATTTTTTATATTATATTAGAGGAAAAAAATCTGTGAAATCGGCAAAAACGTGCTATGTGATGAGACTGAGAAGTAGAAAACATATTGTATACACTTATAGCTCTACACAAGTCGATATACGTTTACCTTTATTTATTGAAGTAAAATTATTATATATATATATTATTATATATTAAATTATTATTATTATTTATTTATTGAAGTATTGAAGTAGTATTGAAGTATTGTAGTAGTTGTAAATAGTTGTTTTTTCTTTTTCTACACAATTTATCTTGTTTTTCTTGTTTTTATTATTGCTGTCTTTTATTTTAATGTTTATTGTTCTATGTTTTAGTCTTACTGTTTTTTGCTTTTATGTTTAATTGTGTTTCTGTGTTCCATGTGCTTACCGTGCAAATGTTTTGGTCATGTGAACTGTAAATGTGCATGTAATTATAAAATAAATAAATAAATAAACTTATTACATTTTTACAAATGAAGAAACTGCATACTATGTACTCGTATAACAACAATTTAAAAACTCTGCAATTGACAACATTTAAAATTTTAGTGCTAATTTTAAACTAATTTCATTAATTTGTTATCACAGAACCCACTATTTTTTTTAATTTGATTACGGACAGGTTTCGAAAAAATAAAAAAAAAAGTTTAAAGCAGCGTCGTCTAAGAACCAGCTCTCAAATGAAACTAGAAAAATGACAATCGCAACCTACGAAAAGAACAGTGATACAATTTCCATACTAAATCCACCTTAGTAATAAATAGTCCGACTGTATGATTTACTGCGCTGAGACCAATTACTGGTCGCCTGCGCTCATTAAGAATGAGGAACTTTTCATTAAATTTTCAATCACAAATTGGGATATTTTCGAAAATGTAAAAATGTGGTAATATTTCATTTTTAATCCTTTATTTTGGTAATATCGATAAAAAGCTCGGAGAGAATATAAAACATAGTAAATTAACTTCCCGACGCGGCGAACAAAGTTGTCAGTGTTTCGTGTTTAAAAGTTGTGAATAGGGAATGCAATCGGTTATTTTTGGTATGAAAAAAACCGAAACGTTGCATTCCCTAGTTGTGAACAAGTTTTTAAATTCCGTTGTTTTTTATCCCTGTGGTCACCTCCAGCATTCGCCAGTGATGTAACAAAAATAAATGAAGTCATATAACATACATACAGGCGTTTACATTTATATTGGACAGACGAAGCGGACTATAGCTGAAAGAGTCAAGGAACATATCGCGGCTGTCAAGAACCGTGGGCTGAATAAGTCCGCCAGTAGCCGAACATTTGCTAGGACCAAACCACTGGATTGAGCTTCATAATCCCAATCCCCTTTTTTGGGTTCCGTAGTCAACTAGGTACCCTTATAGTTTCGCCATGTCCGTCTGTCTGTCCGCCCGTGGCTTAGCTCCGTGATCATTTGTACTAGATAGCTGAAATTTGGTATGAGTATGTGTATGTATCACGCCGATAAAACGGTAAAAAAAAAACTATTTTTCGGGTACCTCCCGTACACCTTTTTTTTTCGTTCCAATACTAGTGTGTGGTGTGTATATAGCGGTGGTAGCCTAGTGGTTAGGGCATGCGACTTTCAATCCGGAGGTCGCGGGTTCGAACCCGGCCCGTAGGGCCTGGCCACATGTCCACGACACGGCGTCGTAAACGTAAAACGACACGGTGTCGCGTCGGAGCGCGACACATTATCCACCGTGCGAATATCCGTTGCCGCGTCGTGAAAACACACGACACGGCGTCGTAAACGTAAAACGACGCTGTGTCGCGTCGGAGCGCGACACAATTATCCACCGTGCGAATATACGTTGCCGCGTCGTGAAAACACATGCTGCACCGGGCACCGCAGGTCGCGCCGCGCGCCGGGCAGATTAACTTTGCTGTGTTGAGTAGATGCACGGTGCGGTGCCACGTTCGATTACGACGCCGCAGCTTCTCGTACATGTTCAAAATATTTTGCGATCAGTTTTCAATTCGACATGGATCCTATCACACGTATTCTGCTCTTGTTGCTTTTAAGAAGAAGCATGAAGAAAAAGCAGAAGAAACGAAAATGTTGGATAAATCCATATCTTTCTATTATGAACCATGATGGCAGTCATTTCAAAAGGAAGTACGAGGCTTTAAAAATAAGTGATCACAAGTTTTATGATTATTTTAGAGTGTCTGTGTCAAGTTTTGAAGAACTATTATGGAAAATATCGCCTCGTTTAAAAAGGCAAAATGTATTTAGGAAACCAGTTCGACCTCTGGAGATGTTGCGATTAACAATAAGGTAAGAATTAAAACTATATATATTTATGTTATTGTTTATTGTCATTGTCAATCAAACAAGAATGTTTTATAAGTAATTAGTCAAGCTTGTAACTATTTGGAAATAATTAGGTAACACTATTAACAAATTTTATACACGGTGTCACATGAAGACACCGAAACAACGTATATTCGCACGGTGGATAATTGTGTCGCGCTCCGACGCGACACAGCGTCGTGTGTTTTCACGACGCGGCAACGTATATTCGCACGGTGGATAATTGTGTCGCGCTCCGACGCGACACAGCGTCGTTTTACGTTTACGACGCCGTGTCGTGTGTTTTCACGACGCGGCAACGGATATTCGCACGGTGGATAATGTGTCGTTTTACGTTTACGACGCCGTGTCGTGGACATGTGGCCAGGCCCATACCAATGAGTTTTTCGGAACTTATGTACGGAATGTCATTTGATATTTACCACTCGCTTTTCGGTGAAGGAAAACATCGTGAGGAAACCACCTAAGCCCAATAAGGCCTAGTTTCCCCTCTCTGGGTTGGAAGGTCAGATGGCAGTCGCTTGCGTAAAAACTAGTGCCTACGCCACATCTTGGGATTTAGGTAGCCGACCCCGATTGAGAATTCATTCTCAAAAAATGGGACAAAGGCTAGGAGGATGATGACTAGTGTGTGGTGTGTCGATGAATAGGTCTTTTAAAAATAATAGGGATCTCCAAACATTATTTTTTGATAAAATCAGCAGTTGTGTAAACCAGACATCCAAAAAATTCCCTCTGGCCACGTGGTCCTACTGCCTTTATCCTACCGACCGCTCCCCCTCTAATTGAAAAGAAAAACCACGGGTCAAAAAATTATGAAAAAATTCATGAAAATGAGGCCTTATAAGTACCTACTTTGTCTAGCCGTTTTTTGAGTTATCGCCAAATTACATAATTTTCTTTAAATTGACGTACCTAAGTGCCGCGCGGTGTCCTTATACTTCGAACGTTACACATATTAGTTAAGTGTCATACTGCATTAAAACATTCCGCGCAATCTGGCTCGTATAATCGATAACTTTCAGAAGGTTATAAGTAATTACAGTTACTTTGGCGTTTACGACCTTTTTATAGAGCTTGAAATATTTCTCGTAATTTAAACCTCGGGCTTAACACCGTTGTTCTAAGCCCGTCTATTGTGAAGGACGGGCAACTACGGAACCCTACACTAAACGTGGCCCAACATGCTCTTGGCCGGTTTTTCTTCACCATCCTGCAGCAACAATGCCTCTGTTTGGCCATAAGGCCATTCTCTACGATTCAAGTCAGCACAACTAACAAATATGCTCCGCGACTCTTATCGCGCGACATAGCGCTTCCCGTCACTTCTCGCATTACTGCACAGAAAAATACGGATATTTATAATTTTGATGAGATATATCTCGCGCGAGAAATAGTCGCGTATAACAGTTATGCTAGAGGTGCTGGTTGGCTGGTAGATAATGCCTCACGACATTAAGTCCGCCATTTGTACTTTATTTGTAACGTGCAATAAAGTTTAAATAAATAAATAATTGTCTATAATCATAATTTATTTTCGCCGGAAAATCTTTACGCATAACTTTTGTCTCTTGAATGCCGAAAACCTACTTTTCTAGTTTTCTCGCAGCAGTTATCTACGGCTCGGGATCGCAGTTCAAACCTAACCTAACCTACTTTTCTAGCAGCACTTTATTAGTATAGCGACTTGGCATTGGCAGCTACGTCATAAAAGTCTTATAGCACGAAAATATCGCCATTAATTAACGAGTAACCGAAATCTCTACCTGTTAATTAGCACGGATAAAGGTTAAACAGTTTGGCTGCCGATAAGTGCGTTACATGTCAAAGTGCAAGTTTTATATGCGCAGTTTTTTTTAAAGGCACTGATTTCATTCAGCCAAATACATACGCGCGGCTGCACTAGTATTTTTTTAAAGCGTTGGCCCTCGACATTTAGCCACGGCTGAATACTCGAATGTGCTATTTTTAGGGGAACACGAAGTCTTTCAGCAAATTGTAAGCGAACGAATCGGGTGTTCCGTTGAAAGGCAGCAATTAAGATGTTACCTTTCCGTGATTCCGTGTCAGTCAATCAGAATGGCTTGATATTTGAGTTTCTGTCTATCGATCTTGAGTTTAATTCTCGATTGGCGTTGCGTTTTAATTAACGTTGACCATAGACATTAATAGGTGTCGGACTTGTGTTACCACGGTAAGATTTAAGAAAGCTATGGAGCCGATTTTAACATTAAATAAAATACAATTCATACTAATGATGATGATGATTTGGTGTAGGGACACCTGGCCGGAGACAGACGGGCTGTCGATTGCCTGACTGCGTTCGTTCAGCCCATTTCCCAGTTGGAGCCAACGATTACCGTTCCGGCGGCGCTTCCATACAGCCCTCTTCCTCAAATATTCTTATTCTCCTGCAGAAAGAAAGGACATCTTTAAGGTTAGCTCTTCCTTCCCTAGTTCATCTTCCCTGAAGATGCTATATCGGGCTGCCGCATACATGCGACACTGCTATAACATGCTTACTTGTCTCCTCCTGGCCGCATTGCGAACAGTACTACTTACCACACACATAATGTTTAGGTGCCTGTTAAGATTGTAAAGAGGCCTTATTCCTTTTAATTTCTTTTTTCATATTATGACAAATATAATAATTTCAACCAACTTTTTGAAGTGAATAATACTTTTCCCCGAGCTCTAGGTAGTAACATAGCTATTTCATGCTTTCATTGCGTGCGGTCGAAAATAAGTTGAAAAAACTGATTTTTCGCGTGAATTTTGTCAATTTCGAGTAGTTTTTGAAAAAAAAATTATCAATGAAAAATTCAAACTGTAGGTTTCAAATATATACCAATAAATCCCAATAGCCCTGTTCTAGATAGTAACATCAATAGGTACTATGTTAAGAAATATGTTTGATCATAGAGAAAAATGTCTAAAACTATTAGCATTTTAAAAGGAATAAGGCCTCTTATGTCCCTCGATTATGCCTGTTAATAATCTGAGATTTTTCTTACCTAGTTCCAGGAGATACCTGGTCCTATTTCTGTTTATACCTCCCAGTATCATCTTCGATTGTCGACAGTCCGTTGTCTCACGCAATTGTCTGTTGGCATCTTTCTCCATTCTCAACAGGCCATCAGTAGCAAATAGTGCATCCGTAAACATCTTAACATAACTGTTAATATTTTCTTCGGTTTCCGTGACTGTCACACATTTAAATAAAAAAAAATAAACGGACTATATCGCGTATTTTAATATATTCATTTTGACGATTTCGTTGGCGCAGTGGTAAAGCAGCTATCTACTGAGCCGGCGGTCCTGGGTTAGAATCCCGGCAAGGGCAAATATTTGTGTGATGAACACGAATCAAATAATAAATATACGCGATATTATCCGTTTAAATTGTTTTATTTAAATGGCTCTTGTTGTCAGGCATTGCAGTGCGTGTTCAGATATTTAAGAAACACATAATTTTCTACTATATGAGGGTGGAGCGTAGATGTATGGAGAAAAAAAAGTTGTCTGATTGACCTGGAACCATTGTCATAATTATGTTGCCTTTAGATGAGATATTTTTATGTAGGAAGTTTTGCAAGCCAACACTGGCAACACTGGTTTATGCTCTCTCTTCTAAAAGATGGCGGATGGTGCCCTGGTATTTTTTTTGTAATGCGTGATTATTTTCTGAGAATATAATTATTAAACTGATTTGCTAAAAACATAAAAAAATAAATTAAATTTGAACTGTTTATTTCAATAAACGGACAGCTTTTTCAGCTTAGACTCTAATCTAAATTTTTTAAGATTATAATGTATCGCTAGTTCCACTCCGAAGCCTCAGTCCCACATTTATGAATATATAAATATGTAATTTATTTTAAATTATGTTTTAGCCCTCTACTTGAGCTCTAGTTTAATTTTTTTACTCAAAAATAGGAAACTTTTTTTTTTACAAAATAAGTAAATAGTAGGTATTCGATTTATGGGGTTTTTAAAAGGGTTGCAACTTCAAATGTTTTAAGGTCATTTTATATTTACGGCAACTACTTGAGTTAAAATTCAGTATTAAAAAAAATATATATTGTTATATTTTTATGTACTTAATAGATATCTTTTATTTCGAGTATTATGTGTTTGGAACAAATTAACTTGACTTTCATTTAAAAAAACAAGATTTTGCTAGAATTCCGAGTTTTTCAATATCGGCTCGATTTAAAGTGTTTTCGTAATTTAAGATGACAGTAGATGGCCAAAAGTAGTATTGAATATTTTTATTATTATTTTTTTCGTACACCTAGCAGCCAAATGCAACGTTTTAGGGCAGTTTTGAGTTGACCTTCCCAAAAAAAAAACTCGCTCCACCCTAACGTACATACGTCTGAGATTTTCATTTCCTTGTATTTTCAATGTAAAGGTTATTGCGATGGCGTCTACCATTCAAATTTCTAATACGCTTTAATATCCGCGGTCCCAATTTTCCTTTTTCGGTTCCAGATCCCTTGTGAATAATTTATTTACATCACAGGAATATCTTGTTTGCAATGTCAAGTATTTATTGAGATAAATCTTTGAACCCACATTGTTGGGGATGAAATGAAATTTATCAATTCGTGGGCGTTATTCGTCAAATAAAGGACGGAGTTTATAAAGTGTGTTCTGGCCGCCTACGGATTGGTGTTACCTAAATTGAGTGTGTAGCGAAAAAATGTCTGCTTTCCTATTATGCTATTACCAAAAATATTCTGCGTGGGAGAACACGCAAATTTTCGCTTCTTACCCACTTGGTTTTACGGTAGTTTAAGATTGACTTACAAGATTTGATTAATTTACATAATTACGTTTGATTACTATGTTAGTAAAATAATCAAATCTTGTAAGTCAATCTGTGTAACATAATGTTACACAAAACCGTTTTAGAAATGCTGTAGGTATAACTTGTTTAATATTAAGTTATATGTGATGAAAACGGAAGCGGATTTTTTCAAATAATGATTGATGGTCATAACGTATTGTTTGTCATAAAATTATTAGTCATAACTCAGAAATTAATAACATTACGCAAGTTTTAAGAGTAAAACCCGCTTAGGTTAAGTTTGTATAATAACAATCCTGAAATGTTATTGGTTTCCGAGAAAAGTAGAAATTATGACTACGAAAATTATGAGCAATGAAAATTTTGAATAAGAATTTTATGTGCCAATATGGACCCGACGAAAACACAAATTTTCTGTATGCAGTATGCCTACTCTGTGATCGGCTCACACTGAAACAACCCCTGTCGCAGCAGTTTACTGATGATATAATTTGCTGACGCGATATTTCCCGGGACTCTGCCTCGCTGGGATTATCAATAATGTGTTCGGGTTCAGTGGTTAGTGAAACGTTATTTCCTATAGGTACCCAATTTATTCATAATAAGCACAATCTCAGCAAAAAGTTCATTGAGTGTACTGGTGACCGAAGAACTGGCAGTTTCCTCGCACAACGCATCAGCATTACGATCCAGCGAGGAAATGCTGCCAGCGTCTTCGGGACCATGCCGCACAGTTTTTTAGACTTATTTTAATAAAATCTTTTATCGATTCTGTTTTAATGTGGAAATGCCACATTTTTTGTATTAATTCAATTTAGATTGTAGTTATTTAGTTTTATCTTTTAATTAAGGTTTAATTTTTATTTAATTGTCTACTGTTTATTTATGTACAATCATTTATTACATGTAATGCATTTGATCCCAATAAAAAAATATTAATAAATGTAAAACTGAATTTGACGTTGACAGTAAAACCTAATCGAAAGCTAAACTATTAAGAACAACATTCTTTGAAAGTTTAGAAAAGGAAGGCTCTAAATTAACAGCTGTTGCCCCGACACATTTCGGCACTTAGGTAAGTTGTGCTGGAAAGGAGTTCCGAGTCCCTAGGGAGCAAAATATATCTTTGACTCACGTAGCTGCCAGACGTTTATTCCTTTTAGTTTTCTTTTACTGCTGTACAGTTACCTGTTATGTATTGTTATATTGAAGTAAACAAAACGGTATAGATTTTGACTCAGTGGTATAACTAATAAATAAAATATTAAATAAATATTAAGGGACAGTCATACACAAATCGACCTAGTCCCAAACTAAGCAAAGCTTGTACTATGGGTACTAGACGACGATATACATAATATATAAATGCATATATAGATAACATCCATGACTCAAGAACAAAAATTTGCCCCGGCCGGGACTCGAACCCGGGACCGCCGACTCAGTAGGCAGGTGTCTACCAACCGAGCCAAACGCGTCGTCAAATAATTACGAACCATCAGGGTATATGCACAGGTCACATAGCGTGAAGAATTACAAGGTATGAATTTACACTATGACTGAACCAATTACTTTTTTCTGTAGCTGACTGTACTTGCAAAATAGCAAAGCGGTGCATAGAATATTTGTGAATTAGGCTTTTAATGTATGGTGGTCCTTGGTTTCTATGTTTTAAGTTATCTATTTAAATACGTATTAGCCATAATACAAGACAACTAGAGCTTACTTTAAGAATAGGAACTTGGTCGATTCGTATTAGTAGGAGAGCCGAAGAGGGGATTTCGGGCGTACCTAAAGCGTGGCAGATTAATATATAGGGGGATACCTTATACCCAGTTAAGTACTTCCACCAAATATGAGCCTCATATATATGGCCGCCCGTCAAGGATAAAAGATCAGATTAGTAAAAAAAAATTGTTCATCTGAAATTCTCAAGCGCGTCAGATTTAGGTAGGGTGAGTTAGTTACATGCTAAAACGTGTATATTCCTCTAATCTGACAATTTAAAGGTGACGTAAAGAAGGCGGAGGGCTACAAAGTTGTAAAAAAAAAAACTTCATCTCGACATTCTCGAGCGTGGCTATTTTTTTATTTATTTAAAAGGGAATGAATCAATGATAACGGAAAATATATAATCTGACGATTTCCACTAGCCGAAGTAACAAAAATTCATCGATAAAGTATAATGCGTGCAGTTACGTGATGCCTGTATTCCACTCTGGTTTCTGTTGCCAATGACGCCATGACAGTTGATCATGTTGTTTACAACACTAAAGTACTAGCACTATTAAATATTTATAGTTGCCGGCAACTTTTAGAACAAAAATGGCAGATTTGCGCATGTACCTACATTTGTACGTAAATCGGCTACTGCGCATTCAAGATTATGCTCTAAAAGTTTGCCGGCAGCTGTACTATGAGTGATATTAATATAAAGTGTGTATTTTGTGGTAAAACTACTTTACAAAAAACATTTAAGTTTGACATTAGAAACATAACAAAAATGTGTAAATATTTTAGAATATAGTCGGAGCAAACCGGTTCTCCGAAAATCCCGAACAACATACGATAATCTTGAACTTTCGAGAGAATCTTCATTAAATGAAGTAAATCACGCACAGTGTTATAGATTATTTATAGCAATAAAAATAACGCGAGTCTTTCAGTATTTACAACAGCGGCAACGTATAATGGAATATGACAGTGCATCGGAAGTTTCTGGGAATAGCTCCGAATCACATGCCCCTGCTTCTGGGGAGTGCTCCGAGTCACATTTTCCTGTTTCAGGAGAGTGCTCTGAGTCACAAGTTCCTGTTAATTTATTTAATTGTCAGATTAGGCGAATCCCGCCAGATAATCGTCAGATTATGAGACAGCACGTCTAGGGCAAAAAGATGAACCATATTATATATCTTAATCTGACGCGCTTGAGTATTTCAAAATGGCGAATTTTTTTTGCACATTCTAATAATAACTGCGAGTTTGTGTCACATCCAAATCGTCAGATTATTATATAAGAGCTTTTTCTTAGGTTCACTTTAACATCCCCTTAGAAAATCTGACGCGCCCGATGAAAAAATTTTTTTTTTCATTTTCAACCCTCAAGTACGACCACCCCCATCATGGAAACAATCAGTTTAACATGCGTACA
This sequence comes from Apotomis capreana, assembly GCA_947623375.1. Classification (NCBI taxonomy): domain Eukaryota; kingdom Metazoa; phylum Arthropoda; class Insecta; order Lepidoptera; family Tortricidae; genus Apotomis; species Apotomis capreana. Next base: position 14,948,652 of record OX392519.1, read on the forward strand.
TCTTTAAAAATGTGTAGGACATGGATGCTATCAATATCTGACGCGCTCGAGTATGTCCATGCAACAGTTTTTTTTTACATTTTTGAAAATCTGTAGCCGCTCCCCCCACCGATGAAAAGGTATATCTTATATGACATTTTTTTTCTTTTTATCATCTAAGCTTCGCAATCCAATAGGTCTCTATGACGCTCGAGTGAATCCCGAGTTAGCATCGTGGCGTACCCTACTATATGTGAACGTTTGATAGTATTTATTGCTATAATTTTTTTCAGTATACAAAAACCTGAATTTTAACCATGCGAATCGCAAACGACAAATTTGAAGTTTATCACTTGGGCTACAACGCAAACTACACAATTTATAGAGCTTCTTCGCTCTGCAAATACGAATGGAATTCAACATAAACGCATGTCAAGTATTCAGGCTCAAGATATTTTTTACACGGAAAATCCCGTGGGAAATACGAATAAATTCGCGCAAGCGTACAACTGGCGAATAAGACTCAATAAAGTAAAAAACAATCAAAATAATGGCCTTGTCCGTTTGAAACCCATTAGTACCCTCAAGTTGAACTCTCAATGATGCTTTAGGCTTAAAATTACACTCTTTTGTACGATTTTTGGCAAACATAAATGTTTAAAACTGGTATAAGTAACGTGGTTGTTAGGGTTTCGTTCCCGAAGGGTAAAAAAAGGGAACCTTTTACTAAGACTCCCCTGTCCATTCGTCTGTCCGTCTATCTGTAATATTTAAGGGGGCTTCCATACATAGCAGGTGCAAACTTAACTTAACCCGGCCAGTTAAGATGAGATAAGTATTTTTTGTACGGAACCCTCGGTGCGCGAGTCAGACTCTCACTTCGCCGGTTGTTTGAGCTTTAGATACCTTTGCATGGGAAGGCTTTGATGACACGAGTATGTTATTCCTTTACCACCAGAGTATAGGATACAATGTTTTTCATCACGCTTGCGAGGAAATAAAACAAACGACTGCAGAAATGGAAATCTTTCTATGCTCTTTGAACAATGTGTTCACAATGTAGTTTGGTTAGCGTTTTGAGAAGATAATATGCATTTTTTCGGATGGAAAAGTCTATGCCAAAATTCAAGTCGTAATTTCTTTATATAACAACGCGAACCATAAAATGTGCACTGTTCTGAAAAGTCGGTACTTACTTAAAAACGGTGTCTTTAAATATTTTTCTGAGTAGATAATACCTTTTCAAAAATTCCTTTTTAAACTACTTAAAAAAATCAATTAGGATTTTCGAAATTCTTGTGATAATCTTCGAAGCTATTCATAAAAGCTGAAAGACCAACCTTATCACATAAGGGTTGACAAAAAATGTGATTTAGATATCAAAATAGGTTTAACGCGAAACCTATTATCGGTAATGGCAGCTTTTACGATAAAGCACTAGACGTCTAGATTTCTTTCTTATGTGAATAGACTATTGTTTTCTTTGTCCTAAGGTAAGGTGAACGTCCAGCCGATATGAAGCACATCAATCATTTCGTTGCGATCGTTCTTCGTGGAATCAATTAATGGAGAAATATCGTGAAAGGCTTTTGTTGAAAATAATTTTCATTACTTGCTATATAGATACAAATATCAACACGCAAAGAAACATAAAATTGCACCCACACCAGGAGGCCTATGATGGTTACGTTTATTACTTGATATTATTTATTATTAATCCATATATGGCGGCTCGAAGCTTGTGCCAGTATCAGTTTGTTTGGTTTATAACCAATGCATGACTTCCGTGTTAAAGACTTATCAAAAAAAAAAAAAATTACATTATTAAAACATGAAATGAATTGAACATGAACAAAGATGGCCGATGAATCGCTATTAGTTGATAAATAAGTGACAAAAGCATCTGTCACTCACACTCGCATTTTGTCAAAACGTGACGGATGCTTTGTCTCTTATTTCTCGCGTGATAAAAGCAACCAGGATTCGAACCTGGTAGCTTTGGGCTACCGATCCAACGACGTCTCAACTTTTCGACTAGAGATGCAGTGTGGTGTTAATTTACCTACATTAAAAACAAAACACAGTTCTGTTTCGAAATAAATATTAATATCATTACTGTAGAATTTCAGCGAGCAAGGTTTAACCACGATTGTGTTGGTTAACTTGCATAAATAATAGGGTTGCAGACTGATGTTTGATTACTCAAGAAACTATAATTAAGGCCAGGTTGGGTAAGAGAAACACATTGGGGTAAGGGAAACACTGAAAAATAAATCACAATTTTTCGAAACAGTTCTAGGTAAACAATAAATAAATGTCGCTGCAGTTGGTCGTTTTATGTTTATTATCTTATATAAAATTACATAGAAAATACCCCAAAGTGTTCCACTTCGCCCATGTGTTTGACTGTTTCCTCACCTGACCGTATATAAATAAAAAATATGCCATGAAATAAAGATGAAAGCTCCAAAAATAGGAGTTTTTTTATGTGACTTGAAAGGTGTTTACGCAAATACTGCGTTTATTTTTAAATCTAATAGCATTTTGATGATTGCTTTCAGAATCCTCATAATTCAACAAAATAATAACTAGGTATTAATAATAACTAGGTAGGTGGAAACGCATGTTTCCACGGTAAATATGGCAACTTGGAAATTTTTCCCCACACATTGGCACCTTTATGTAGCGATGACGTCACGGCCCGGTAACCATTTGTATGGAGCGTTTCAGCGCTCCGTAGAAATGTCGAACTTTCATCCCAATAAAAAAATAGGATCGAATTACATCACGAAAAAAACACCTTTAAACCTCTATTGGTGATGGCTAGTGTGCAAGTTACTATACCTACTAAACGTAGTGCTTTCCTTAAGCCCCCAAGGACCCCAACACTTAGAATTTCACGTCTATCAAAATAGGATAGATATACTATATTCATCTCAATGTGAAAGAAAATGTAATTTTGGTAGGTTGACTAGATATATCTCGATAGTAGAAAGAAAGTGGAGAAATCTAGAATAGATGTCATTAATCGAATGACACCCTGATAGATCTGGTTCCAGATTGAAAAAAAAGGACAGATTTGCTTGCCAGGAACGCAGGCAAAGCCGCGGGTACAAGTAAGTTATTAATATTGGAAGTGTAGCCGTAATCCTTCATCCAAGCGATATCAATCAAGGGATAGCTATCAATCATAGCTGGTCACTGCCTTATCGTTTGTCTGGACGTCGTGTGAGGAGCATACAGATAATGATATTTTAAGTACAGCGTTGGTATAAGAAACGTGAATTACCAATTGATTAAGCTACAAAAGTATCGCATTCAAAACAAATTTGTTAACAGTAGCCTAAATGTTAGCTGATAGTTACATAAATCGGAGGATAGACAAACTGAGGGCTAGCAGTAACCAAAATAAGTTGTGTAAAATTAGCATAATTTTGGTTACTACTTACTACGCACAGTTTTGGCTAATTCTCAAGTAGTTTTAACTAGTTTGTATATTTATTTTTTTCAGTGCGATCAAGCCACTTAGGTATTTTTGTATTCCTAATGTAGGTTTCAGCCTATAACACCAGAGTGGGCCATCGGTCGTGGTTTTGCGGTACACGGCCATTTTAACCTTGCAGTTTATAATATTCGTATTTTTCGGTAGCTAAAATGTACCTAATTGTATCGGCATCGGCACAAACCTATATCTAAAGACCTATGAGATATAGGTCTATGATTATAGGTCGTTAGGTATCCTAGTCTGTAGTCGATTCGCCTAAAATACATGTTGAAATTAATTACACATAGTTACACATACAGTTTTCATTATTATAATGACGACGCGGTTGGTAGTGCAGCTGCCTACTCAGCCGGCAGTACTGGGTTTGAATCCCGGCAAGGGCAAATATTTCTGCGATGAACTCGAATATTTGTTCCTGGGTCATGGATCTCTCTATGTATTTATGTATATATTTACTTTATTTCGTACAAACTTTTTGAGAAATGCTCATTTATTATTTATTTACGCATAAAATTGTAGAACTTGATTCTTATAATATCTTATTACACCTTTATAATTATATTTCTCAAGTAGATAAAATGGACGGGGTTATATGGAATCCGCTATTAACGTGACGGCAATGGGCTGTCTATCGTACTAAGTATCGCTAATACCCCAACGGGGTCCGATTACATAATGGGGCAGATAACGTTTAACAGAATCACCCTTGTACTTACACTAGCTGCATCCTGCGGTGTTACCCGCGTTCAAGCCAAAGTTTTTAGCCTGGAAATAAGAAGAAAGAGGTAAGAAGACAGAAGAGCAAGGAAAGAAGAAAGGAGAAAGGATAAATGAGAAAGGAGAAATCAGAAAGGAGAAAGGAGAAAGTTTAGAAAATAAAATAGGTACACGGAATAGGCAAGAACAGCATTGTCAGTACATTGCCCACCCAAATCATTCCGTGTGACAAAAGGAGCGGATTCCGCATGTGCTGCGACAGCCAGGCATCTGCGCAGCGCTGGTTTTCAGGCCGTCACTTTTCTTACTCTGAACCACATTGCTATATTTGCGGATGCGACCAAGGTAAACATGCATGTACGTGCATGCACACAAAGCGTATGTTTGAATAGAATTAGAATTAGAATATTTGTACAGTTACCGGCAAACTCCTTGACTGCAACCTTGATTGCGTAGTAGCCGAATTACGTACAAATGTACGTTACGTACATACGCAGATCCGCCATTTTTGTTCAAGAAGTTTGCCTGCAGCTATAATCTAGGGTATCAGCTACCTTTATATAGAATTTTATCAAAATTGGTTCAGCCGTTTGAGATTGAAAAAATAGCAAACACATTCACAAACTTTCGCCTTAATAATATTAGTGTGTATGTGTTATATAACTATATATAGAGGATGAATGTAGTTGGTATTCGGTGGATATAATCCCCTCCTAACCTATCGCTAATGAGCTGTCTATCTTAACTAAGTATCGCTAATATACCAACGGGATTAGATATCCGATTACGTAGGGCACACGATCAACGTTTAGCAGGGTTACCCTTAGACTGAACTAGCCATGCCCCGCGGTGTTAGTGGCTCATCCTACGGGAACACTACATTTGTTTCGGGATAAAAAAAGTAGCCTATGTCATCCAGGATGTCAGTTTGCTTCGTACCAAGTTTTATCAAAATTGGTCTAGCCGTGTGAGCGTGAAGAAGTAACAAACACACTCACCAACTTTCGCCTTTATAATAGTAGTGGGCTAATATAAAGGATGTATGGGCTTGATACGCGGTAGTGTAGTTCCGCTCCTATAACCTATCGCTAATGAGCTGTCTATCTTAACTAAGTATTGCTAATATACCAACGGGATTAGATATCCGATTACGTAGGGCACACGATCAACGTTTAATAGGGTTACCCTTTGACTGAACTAGCCATGCCCCGCGGTGTTACCCGCTCATCCTACGGAAACACTAACATTTTTCGGGATAAAAAAATACTCTATGTCATCCAGGACGTCAGCTTCCTCCGTACCGAGTTTTGTTGAAATTGGTCTAGCCGTTTGAGCGCGAAGAAGTAACAAACACACTCACCAACTTTCGCCTCTATAATAGGACTGGCCTAATATAAAGGATGTATGGGTTAGATACGCGGTAGTAGATATAAGCCGCTCCTATAACCTATCGTTAATGAGCTGTCTATCTTAAATAAGTATCGCTAATACACCAACGGGATCAGGTGTCAGATTACGTAATGGGGTATACGATCGATATTTAACAGGGTTACCCTGATACTGAATTAGCGGTGTGATTATTCGGTGTGATCACGGAGGATTTTTACTGCGATACGAATTCATGAAATTATTATATCTTTGGCCGCCGTTTCAGATTGAGAAAAAATGCTTTCGTATATACCTACTCCATACGAATCTCCAGTTGGCCAGTTTATATTAAAGCGAAAACTGAAATGCTTTGGGCGTGGTTCGTGTAGATGTTCAGATCTTCGGCTGTTCTCGTCTACGGGTCGCATTTCCCAGCCAAATATCCTGAAATTATCTTCGTTCGATAGTTATGTTTTTGTCGGTTCGGTTTGTCGTTCGGTCGGTCGGTAGCGTTTAGCAAGATAAATCATAAAAAATACATATTTTATTCAGTTTGTCTGCTCTGCTAAAGTTGACTGGGAGAATGCCTCATGGCATCAAGTCCGCCTTTGGTACGATAAGTTTTTCTTTGTGCAATAAACATTAAAATAATAAAATATAAATACTATTGTCTACCGTTACTAAAATTATTGTTTCTGTGTTCAATTTGTAAACTTTTTTTGGTGTGCAATAAAGCATTTTGTATTGTATTGCATTGTATTGTACTTCTTCCATTTTAAACAGACTCGCAAGGTCTACAGCAGAGCTCATAGAGCAACTAGTTTAATTTTAGTACGTTGCGTTGTCGTGACGTCGAAAATAACGTCGTACATCGTAACATTCATGCCAAAACGTGACGTAGTACGTTGGAACTACTTCTTTACGAACATATGAGGAACGGTAATATACGAGTACATTTCCGTATTCATGGATTACGAGTATTTATCACCCCGGGTAGAGCGAACTGACGTCTTTATTGGCGCTCGTCCCCCCAAGGGGCAAGTTAGCCGGGCCGCTTTAAACTACGCGGTGACGGCCTTTGTTTGAAATGTATATTTTCTTATCTTTCTTGCTGAAACATATGATAAGAATTCGCTCTTTCACAAGTCTGAATCGGGGAAGGTTCGGAAACTATTACATATTAAAGTAGTTGTGTCACAAAATACTGTCTAGTCTTTATTCTTTTTTAGAGGATATTTTACTGCTCCTTTTCCTAAACTACCTAACGTTAACTTTGCATCTGGTAAGTATGGCGTAAGATACAAATAAGGCCCAAACTTAACGTAACCGGCTTATAAAAATCAAGGTTTCGTTGTCTTCTGTTTCCTCCTCCAAAACTTAACCAATATTTACAAAATTTAAGTAACTAAATGGGAAGGAAAGTTTCTTTGTCGCACCGTTTTCTTTTTGCACAAATGATTAAAGAATTTGCCAAAAACAGTACCTACACAAATTTCATGATAAGAAGTAAAATTTGGAACGGTCCGCACAGAGCACATCCTTCCCATTCAGTTCCTAAAATTTTGTAAAGATTGGTTTAGTTTTGAAGGATGAAACATACAGGAACAAAACCTCAATTTGTATGGAAAAATTAGCAACGGTATTTCCTCTTAAGTTGTTTACTGACGGCTTATTATGTTTTCCAAACGTTTTCTCAAACAGTTAGTAATTGCAAACAGTTACCTACAAAATATATTATTGTTAAACATAGTTAATGCGAGAAGAATTAACGCACTATCCTGTGGTACATCTGGATATTAATCAACCGCCATTTTGACACCCACCCCCAAGGGGTCAGTGATACGGGTCACTCTAAAATACGGCGACAGGGATTACTGAAATTTATGAATATAATTTACTTATGAAAAGCATAGAATGGAATTGGCAGAAATTTTGAATTATTGGTCCTGTAACCAATAATTCAAAAAATCTGCCAATGTCCAATTGCCTATACAAGATCCTTTTCCAAACATCTGTTCAATTTAATGGCATTTTGATCTTTCTCAAACATTAACAACATAAGGTGAATATTAACGCCCACAAAGAGGTCGCTAAGGTGCAAAGCCTTTTAAATAAACAATGCAAAGATCAACACACAAAGCAAGGAAAAATTCGATAGGTTATGGCGTTAGGGTGGTAGAGCGTTTAACGCGTTGGATCGGTAATAGTTGTCTGTGGGTAATACAGAGGTTTAAGTTAGAGGTTAGGTTTTATCATAATCAAAGCAGTTCTATTGTAAATAATAGATTTCATTGTAATATAAATTGAAATTTCTGTTTCATCTCTTTTTTCTATATCTAGATTCTTGAAAGATGAAACAGGTGGCGGCACCACCTCATACCCTGTCTTATTCGAATGAGGCCACGGGCTATTTTTAACATCACCCCGTAATATATCGCAGCGTCCAACCGGCCGCTAAAAGGGTTTCCCCACGATGGATCACCGTTAGCGGTAACCCAATTAATGAGGACGATTTTTTCATGAAACTATTTCCATCAATTGCGACCTCTATGGCGTTTGTCAGACGCGAATGTTCATTTGTCGTTGTAATTGTAATCAGATGTTTGTCGTAGCAGCGCGACCGGTCGAAGCGTGCGCATCGCTACGATTGGATACGAACGTGCGCTGTTTTGCTTGGACAAAACCAGAATGGAAAGCGCCGCGGTGCGCGCTGGCACATCAACTGCACGTAGTGAGCCGTCCAGGCACACTAGGTACGATACTCATAAGTTTCATTAGTCCGAGAGCATCATTATTCAAGATTTTCATAATTACAAAAACCACATCAAATTTTTTTTCTTACGATATCATACAACCCTAACCTAATTATAATATGTAACAATATCATTAGTTTGTTAAGTCAAAAACTACTTTCAGATTGATGAAAATTGGGCAAATGCCTACAATAAATAAATAAGTACGCCTAGAACGAGAGTTGGGAAAGATGTAACTGCTTTTGGTTTTTGTGTGCGTGTCTACGAACCAATCAAAGAGACGTGTTGCTTGTGACATCGCTGCTGTGACAGATGCGCACACGGACGAAACTTAGCCCGTGGCTAACCAAAACTGGCTTCACTCAAGCGCTGACTAGGTTTCTAGGCGTATTTTAGTCTAAGGGAAAATGATGCATGTAGACAAATAAAACATCGAAATTTTTGGGTGTCATTTCCTTCGTTGATCGGTCTACAAGTATGTATTAACCCTCACACAGATGCTGCCACGATGGATGGACGTGGTGTGCACGCGACTTTAGACTTTAAGCGAAGATTTATGCCAGGTCCAAACTTGCCAACGTGTTTGTCAATATTTAACAAGTGGCTTGTTAAAACAAAGACAATTTGTTAAGATATCCTTGGAAATATTGAAGAGGGACCGAAGTTTTTATTGGAATTTGATCAGGCTCGATTTTATCGCAAACAACGTTACAAATGATACCTGTGGGGCAGCATATCTTGCCGCAACTTCGCTTGTCAGCATCTTCTGTCTTGTTCGCACGGTATCGAAAGGAAAGTGACAGGTAACGTTTGTCGCACCTGCCTCTAGCACAACTGTGACACGCGAGTCTCTCGCACGATATATATTACCTATCTCTTTGTGTACGTTACTGTGAGAGAGTGACGGCTGACGCTAAGTCGCGCGACAAGAGTCGCGAAGCATAGTTGTGCTACATGGGGTTTTTAGAATAGAACGAGGGTCTTCATACCACAAATTTGTACAAGATGAAGCTGCTTTTAGTTGTATCTGTGTGTGTCTACAGAGATGTTTTGCATTGTCACATTGATGTGGATGCGTCAACGGACGAAACATATACCTAATAAATAAATATCGGGCAACCTCACACAAATCAATCTAGTCCCGCAGTAAGCTCTAGTAGGCTTGTGTTATGGACACTAGACGACGATAGACATACTTATATAGATAAATACATACATAAATACAAATAACATCCATGACCCAGGCACAAATATTCGAGTTCATCACACAAATATTTGCCCTTGACGGGATTCGAACCCAGGACCGTCGGCTCAGTAGGCAGTTGCTTAACCACTGCGCCAACCGCGTCGTAAAAAACATAGCCAGTGGCTAACCCAAAATGGCTTCACTTGCAAGCGCTAACTATGTAGGTTTCTCGGCGCATTTATTCACCTGAAAGAATAGATTTCCATAATGACTGATTGTGCTCCGCCCTCGTCCAATAGCTTCTCGCAATCCTAACCAGATAGATGGTCCACATCGTTGACGGGCTTGCCATCACCGTTGTGGAAATGACATAGGGTTATAATTTTTTCCGATTTTGAAAAGAAGAAATGTTATTTGGTAAAATTTTTATACAATTTACGGACGGGACGTCGAATTAGGGAGAGGGGATGTGCGGGTTCGTACTTGGTGCAAAGGTTGGCCATCGCCATTCAACGTGGTAACGCGGCCAGTGTGATGGGTACCCTTGCGCCAGGGGCAACCCGAGGAGCCCTGTTTGACTAGGCTTAAGCTAGTCTTAAGTATTTTTTTTTGTATGTGTATATTCGCCAAAATTGACCTTGACACTCTCACGCCACTAAGTTTTAACGGCATACCTATTCCTTTTAGTTCGAGCGTCAAAAATTTAGGTGTTCACTTGGATCGCACTCTAAGCTGGAGAACGCAGGTTGCCGAGGTTAGCAGGAAGGTCATGGGTTATTTGCATGCTCTTAATAAACTTAATCACTTTTTACCCATTAAAACCAAGACCCTGCTTGTTCAGACGTTAATTTCACCTATAATTGACTACGGTGATGTGTGTTATCCGGACCTAACCGAAGAGCTTCTGAACAAACTGGAAAGACTTCTCAACAACTGCATTCGTTTTATTTTCTGTCTCCGTAAGTATGACCACGTGTCTTCTTACCGCGCTCAGCTCGGCTGGCTTCCTATCCATCAACGTCCGTGAAATGCGAATGCTTTGCACTCTCTTCTCAATTCTCAAAGACTCGAATTCTCCCAAGTACCTCAAAGACTTCTTCCACTATTATGGTTTAACTCTTAACCGTCAATTTCGCTCTTCTGGCAATCTATCTCTTTCTATCCCTCCTCACCGTACAGGTTTTATGTCCAACTCGTTTACCGTCCAAGTGGCCCGCCTCTGGAACCGCCTTCCCCTCAAGATCAAGCAAGCCCCGAACAAGTTAAATTTTAAATAATCCTTGCGTGACCTCTTCTTTAGCAGAATGGAGAAATCTTAGCATATCTGTTTTGATTTTTAGTCCATATATATTTATATTATGTATATATAATAGATATATGTATTTATCTAAGTATTTATCTATTAAAACCTATTTAAGTTAGTTGCACCGCCCACAACTTATCTGCTTTGCCCGATGGTTGACTGGTAGAGAAAGCCCTATGGCATTAAGTCCGCCTTTTGTACGTTTTGTTTTTCTTTTGTGCAATGAAGATTAAATAAATAAATAAATATGTATATTGTTGACTTGGAATAATAAATTATTTAAATAAATATTCTTCTCTTCTTGTTCGTGGACTTCATTGCTGAAGGTCGTGTCCGTCCTGAAACGCTTTGACGGCATCGTTGACGAGTTGCCTCCATCCTACTCTATCCTCGGCTTTTCTCAGGGCAGTGGTAATAGTAAGTCCAGTTATAGTTTTTATCTGGTAATAAATATTAAGGGACAATAAATAAAATAACCAACTTGTAATAAAGGTATTTCCAACTTTTTACTACGAAATCAGTTTATTTTGCATATACTGTTTTACTCGTAGGTTGTCTTACCAAGCTAGGAGTATGTGCACTACATTTTTCTTTTGGGTATATTAACTACTAGAATTATCTATTCGCCGAAATATCATTTCGTAGAAAGCTTTTTTCTTTGCAACCGAAAACTATTTAAGATTGTTATAAAACAAATCTAACCTAGCCTAACCTAATCAATCCATACTAATATTATAAATGCGAAAGTGTGTCTGTCTGTCTGTTACCTCTTCACGCTTAAACCGCTGAACCGAAAGATGAAATTTGATGAAATTTGGTATGGAGATAGTTTGAGACCCGGGAAAGGACATATGAAACTTTTCATCCCGAATAAATTTAGTGTTCCCGTGGGATGAGCGGATAACACCGCGGGGCACAGCTAGTATGATGATATTTGCAAGAATTATGAAAAATGTGTGACTACAGAGAGGAACAAAAATTCTGCGATATGATTTTTCGACGAAATAAAACATTCGATCAAATAAGTTTCTAGAAATCAAAGGTCTCTGTTTTTTTTTACTATGCTTACCTACTTGGATACGATGCGACTTTGCAGAGGCCTTATTACTTTTAAAATGCTGATTGTTTTAGACATTTTTCTCCATGATCAAACATGTTTCTTACCATATTATTGCTGTTACTACCTAGAACAGGGCTATTGCGATTTATTGATATGTATTTGAAACCTACAGTTTGAATATTTCATTGATAATTTTTGTTTCAAAAACTAAATTGACAAAATTCACAAGGAAAATTAGTTTTTAGTTCAAGCATGAATAAGCATGAAATAGCTATGTTACTACCTAGAACTCGGGAAAAAGTATTATTCCCTTCAAAAAGTTGGTTGAAATTATCAATATATTTGTCATTATATGAAAAAAATAAATTTTAAAAGGAATAAGGCCTCTTAAGGCGAGGCGTAGGCGCAAACAACAAACAATTCTTGATGTTATTACCAATCAATCACTCAATCAAAATATATATTTACGTTGTTATTAACGTAAAAGCAAACGTGCAATTCAATATCCGCAAAACATGTCACAAAAACCAAAGAACCGTTCAAGTTCCATAAAAAGAAAACTAATAACTGCTTTTCTTTTAACAAGGCTATATTACTTGACAAGTAAAGGTGTTCATGGAGAAAAACATCCTAAGTGACAGTTCCATTAATGTACTTATGGCGTTGTTGTTTTGAGGCTGGAAGGCAATCAAATTACTTGGGGTAAAGTTCGGCCCTGGACTCATGGTAACCTGTTGAGGGTTAGGCTGTGAACACATGCGTGGACTGAAAGGGGATATTTGTTTCACGAGGTGACATTCATATTGATAATTGATTTTCAAGACAGCGTCAAACTTTTAACTTCGTGAAATTAGTATAATTGGCAACAAGGCTTTTGTCATGGGTACTAGACAACATAGAACAACCATGGCCCAAGCAGAAATACTCGAGTTCACCACACAAATATTTGCCCAGGCCGGGATTCGAATTCGGGACCGCCGGCTTAGTAGGCAGGTGGCCTACAAACGTCGTCGATAATATAAAGCTATACCAAATAAAAGTAAATGAACTGCAGTAATACTAGCCCATGATGAGGAGGAAAAAATCTGCTCTCAACAGAGCTCTGTTTAAATAAAACAATTTAAACGGATTATATCGCGTATATTAATTATTTGAGCCTACCTGACGTTTCAGTACCTTTACAGATACCGTTGTCAAAGGTTTACTGAGAAAAACACAATTTTTCTCTGTCAAAGTTACATTTGTGCAAACTACCCATTTTATAAATATTAATTTAAAATAAAGGTGTTCATACATGCCAGATGGGCCTAATGTGTAAAGACAGTTACACATGTGCCAGAAAGGCATTTATTATTGTATTTAAAATATCTACCAGCGGTTCACTAAAGGCTTACTGAGGAGAAAGAACCGCCAAAGAAAACTCCCAGATTGCCTTATTTATTACTATGAAATACTTTTAAACAAAAACTCTACATATACTACTTTTCAGGGAGGCTCAAATAATTAATATACGCGATATAATCCGTTTAAATTGTTTTATTTAAATGTGTGACAGTCGCGGAAACCGAAGAAAATATTAGAGCTCTGTTTGTCCAGTGAGTACCTACTCTTTGGTTAATGTCAAACATCTGTGCCCCCAAAACCACGGGACATGCCATCAGTGTAGACCACGCTTACGGCCGGTAACGCGTGTCGTGAGATGAACAATGTTTGCGTAGCCCTGTCTCATTAGCCTTACGAGGCGCAAGTCACAAGCTTGCGGCGGACTCTGACAAAAACCTGACTAGTAATATTATAGCAGAGGGCGTCCAAACTCCGAAGTACCTCATCCTCCCGAACGGCCTAGAGCATAGTAAAGAAACAGGCATAGCACTCTTGAATGATAGGTGAGACTTTTGACATCATCACGCTATATTATTGGTTGGTTGGTTCTGTCAATCCGTTCCTGTGTTGCCAGTGGTATATCATATACTCCCCGATTCCCTTGTTACCTGTATGAATCTCATAAAATCATGAGTGTTTTAAATCAATTATTACGACGAAATAGAACTTAGTCAAAGAACATGACAATCGTAATACATACTCATTATTTTTTGTACGACTGACTCGTTGACTGACTGGCGGGAAACAATTTTCTCTTTACAATTATTTTGTTACCATAAATCGGCAACTAATCACGTGTGACGTAGAAAGTCTCACTAGCCGGAGTGTCATACCTTATTTTCTTATACCATGGTCTCATCATCTCTCTCATGGTCTTATATCATGGTCTTTCTTACTCCAAGAAGAGGTTTCCATATTGGAACTGATTTTTTTTTTTACTATCATGGTCTTATATCATGGTCTTTCTTACTCCAAGAAAAGATTCCCATATTGGAACTGATTTTTTTTTATTATCATGGTCTTATATCATGGTCTTTCTTACTCCAAGAAGAGGTTTCCATATTGGAAATGTTTTTTTTATTATCATGGTCCTATATCATGGTCTTTCTTACTCCAAGAAGAGGTTTCCATATTGGAGAAAGAGCCCATCCTCCATCTCAGGCATTGGCGTAAGTATCTAAGATTATTTTTCAGGGGGGGGGCCTGGCCATGGTCTATGAGATGAAGTCCTGAATTTCTATGGGTTACCCAAAAACCCTTGGCTGGGCACTAAACCATATCGGGGTGGGCACGGCCCACTCGGCCACCCCCCTAAAAACGGGGTGCCCGACGTTTCATATAACTTCACTTAATCTATTTTGGTTTGATATACCATTGCTTTGTATAATGTAACGAATGGTATAATATTGTTTTAGATAATTTTCAAAAGATCTAATGTAACAATTGATATAATGGTTTATAGGTATAATTACTTTTAGTATAATGTACAATTACTATATTTATTACTTGGTATAAAACTTATTTATCATAATGACATACTTGATATAATTCGTCAATGATATAAACTACAGAAGATATAAGTTGATTTTACTATAACCAAAAAAGGTGGTTCCGACTAGATATATTAGGCTGTCACCCCCTATATCACCTTAAGCAGGTCCGACCTGGCTTAGAGGTACGACGACGAGCGAAGCGAGGAGTGTTAGGTTGAACTGCGACCCTAACGAGCGTGCGAAGTGAGCGAGCCGCGCAGGTCCGACTTGGCTTATGATTCCTAACATTACCTATTACACCATAAGGCAGGTCCGACTTGGCTTAGGTTAGGTACGACGACGAGCGAAGCGAGGAGGAGTGTTAGGTTGAACTGCGACCCTAACGAGCGAGCGAGCCGCGCAGGTCCGACTTGGCTTACGATTCCTTAACATTACCTATTTCACCTTAAGGCAGTATTTATATGAAAACTCTATTATTCTAATTAGTATGTATGTTAAACAAATTTATGTGATAAATATGTTATACAAAAGTATAATTATGCACATTGTCAATTATGTCATTTAGCCTATTATATAAATCGATAATTAGAGAAAAGCAAAATATAGGAAAAAACCATTATATGAAACGTTACATTACATGAAACAACTTTATATCAATCGATTGTATATCAAGTGTATGTTATTTTATGTGACATTATATGAAACATTACGGACCCCTAAAAACGCCAATGACCTCAGTTGAAATTCTACCACTGTTAAGGCTAAACTTGAATACTTCACGTTGAAACATATCTCTCACTCTTACAACTTGCGCTGCGGATACCCTTTTTGCTCAGAATAACGTAACGTAGGCTTCGCGTAGGAGGTCTTTTTGCCTATTTGCAAGCAGTGTTGAGGAAAATGCGGCATACGTGAACGGGTAATTACATCCACGAGTTTTCTTCGAGGGCCGAGGGGGTTCCATATAAATGAGACATTTGTAGCTGTGAATATAGCTGGAATGTACGATAGTCCCAGTTAGGAAGTTATATACTTATGAATATTATCTTATCTAACTACCTACGTACATCTAAGCAAAAAGTCCCATTCTGACATTTTGTTGTAGTGGTTCTGTGAGCTCTAGCGAGCATTTTCGAATCCCCATGTCTCCGCCATTTTAAATAAATAAATAAATATCGGACAACCCCACACAAATCGATCTAGTCCCAAAATTAAGCTCAAGAAGGCTTGTGTTATGGGTACTAGACGACGATATATACTCGTACGTACTTATATGTATAGATAAATAAATACTTAAATACATAGAAGAACCATGACCCAAGCACAAATATTCGAGTTCATCACACAAATATTTGCCCTGGCCGGGATTCAAACCCGGGACCGCCGGCTCAGTAGGCAGGTGTCTAGAAACCGAGCCAAACGCGTCGTCAAAATTTTAGTAGTATGAATTCAGTGATGGCGTGTACACAGGGCGGCCCATAATAAGTGTGAACTGTGAAGCTTCTGGGGTTAATGACTATAGTAGTCATATTTTTAACACCCTTACAAAAATGTTTCCAAAGTCAAATTCAAAGTCGAATTATTTATTTGCCAAATTGTGGTACATAGAGATGATACTAAACATGTTTTCAGAACGGCATAATTTGCCCACATGTGATATGCAAAATAAAAATATAATATGTGGATCATCCTGGCTAGATCCATACCATAATTACATAACTTTATTATTATTATCTACTGTCACATAATATTAATCTTTTCGTACATTTCATCAATTCTTAGATTATATAAAAGTCGTTACATACCATTTACATACCAACTATGTACAGTGGTAAATGTCATATTTTTTGACGCGCTTTGCTCCCTCTGTTAATAAATACAAAGTTTATCGATATCTAGGAACTCCCTAGCCCTTACCTGTCACTCCCAAAAGGCCAATGTCGATATTACGTTTACTTTTCGCTTCAAGTTTTCCTTTTAACTTATAAAGTAACAGACAGTGGAAACAGCATAAGATATTAACTGCCTTTGTCATAAATAGGAATAGAAAATGGATGAAATATTTAGGCCCTTGTTATTTCCTCCCACACTTTGCAACAACGCCTACTCGCTGCTCTATACAACGATCGGTCGACCCAATCCACCTCAGGCGAAATTGTCCGAAATTAAAAAGCAAATTATTTATAAACTCAGTTATAAAAGACAGGTCAAATACGATCTAATGTATACCGCTTTTGCGTAGGTAGAAGTCAGATTGGTCGATTGTCGGAAAAGACGCAAAATAAAAAATACGGAAGGTTCTCTCTTTTCTATAATAAAATGCTGTAACTCCTGAACATCATGAACATCAGGCATCACACGCGCAAGGCCAGATATACCAGGGGGCACAGATTTATTAAGAGCGGCGTTTTTTATTTTGTTGTACCTACACCCGACTTTTTTTAATTTTTTGGATATTTTAGGTTTCTTTCTACTCGGATCACGAGCTCTTTCGATCTAATTAGGAGAAAAATGCTGTCCCAAAACGTTCATTTTTTTTTGTTTTTCCGTTACCGCTATAGTATTATAGATGTATGGAAATGGTAACGGAATTGAACGTAAAAATATTGGGACTAAATATCCAAAATCTGAAAATAAAGTGGGGTATGCAAAAAAAAATGGCTCAGGAGTGGGACAAGACGGTCGACCACAATCAGTCGTATGATAAAATGCTGTAACTTTTATTTATTTAATCTAAACTCAAAATAAAACTTATCGTACAAAAGGCGGTATCAAGTTACAATACTGGCAAATTATGTCTTTTAGGGTTCTTTAGGTCTCATTTCACTTAGAGTTTTTGTGTCAGTAGTAACTTTTGCGGAAATTAAATTTGAGATTGTATGAATATTGCATTTGTAATCACAGAATAAAATAACAGAAGGTTCTTTTGAGCATCGCAAAAATTGCATGAGAATAGATTGATAATAATGGATCATATGGGAATGAGGATAAGTTAAAATGAGATACATATACAGGGTGTAACCGACAGCGTACCGAAAACGAAAACTGTAGTTTTAGACCATAATCACGAACTGAAAACGAGTGTTCATTTTCTCGGAAAACTCAAGGATAAGATTTTCTAAAATAAATTATAAAACTCGACGCGCAATGTATTGCGTCCAATTCTCTCGGGTGCAGACGCGCGGGGAGGGGGCACGCGGCAAGCATAGACCGGTCCGGGCGCTCCCCATTCCACTCACGCGTCAGCGCAAAACATACCGTTACGCCAATGCGCATCGAATGACATGAATGAATGCAACCACAAAAACAACGCAACCACAGATCACAACTAGTATGTAGTACCTAACACCAATAACAACTGACCGATAAATTAAAACAGTCTAACAAGATTATTTTCATTCAAGCAAGTAAAGCAAATAAAATGTGCGGGTAGGTAAACATTAAACATGCGTCCGACGGTAACGGCCGACGGGCGCTCACTGGCGGATCAATGACCGGCCAGTACCGTTATCTGACCCACTCCACACGCTTACATAATACTGTTTGTGATACGTTGCGTGTTTTGCGGAAAATGCTATTTTCATGCGATTTTTCATGAAAAATTGTTACCAGTAGAGTTCGATTAACGGAAAAATAAAGAAAAAATGAAAACCCGCGAGGAAAATTTGTGAATTTTCTCAAAGAAATTTCCACGTTTTTCCAGCCCAGAATAATGGTCTGAAGCCATGGTTTCAGTTTTCGGTACACCGTCGGTTACACCCGGTATAATAAATATATAAACACACAAATCGACCCAGTGTAAAACTAAGCAATGCTTGTACTATGGGTATTGGACGATGAAATTTTCGAGTTGGACACACAAATATTTTCCTTAGCTGGGATTCGAACCCAGGACCGCTGGCTCAGTAGACTGCTGTACTACAAACTGCCAACCGAGTCGTCAAATAATGTGGACGAAGTCGCTCAGAGCCAAAAAATACTTGTACAGAGATCAAAAGTCCACAATATTGTGGAAATACATCGCAATTACCCAAATTACGTATGTATGTAAACACTTTATTGTACACAAAAACAATTCACAAAACTTCAAAAAAGGCATACATGTACAAAGGGGAACTTATCCCTATAAGGGATCTCTTCCAGTTAACCTTTGAGCAAATAAGAAAATAATGGGATATCCAAGAAGATAGAGTCTATCTGATAGACAAACGAACAAGTTAGTATGCACAGATACACTAAGGACTAATGTCTTAATATAATAAAATATGTATAATTCCAAAATATAATACATAAAGATATAATTACATATATCTCATAATATACATAGATATCATAAAGTGTAGTTACTCTAATCAACTTCGACGAGATCAGGGGTCTAAAAGCCATAACTTTTTTAAGTTCTCCTTAAGCGATGCCACGGATTGTGACTGCCTCACGGATACCAGCAACGCGTTCCATAATTTAACAGAGTGGACTGTGAAAGATTACGTCATTTATTCTAAAATGCGCACGCACATGCCTGTCACAATATTTTTTTGCCGGTTTGGTTCTTCGTTGCGTCAGTGTCATAAATAAAAAAGGAAGAGGAAAGTTTCCGCGCCGTTTCCGGCTACAGCGGGAGCTATTTCCGGACTGCCGGCAGTATCACACTTTTAAGGACCCCAGTGACCTACTTGCATACAAAATGCACATCGATTGCATACTTTGTTTTTACATGCATATCAATCGGTATCATAGTGTCTTTCATAGCTCAACAGGGTGTTTTTAGGGTTCCGTACCCAAAGGGTAAAAACGGGACCCTATTACTGAGACTTCGCTGTCCGTCCGTCCGTCCGTCCGTCCGTCCGTCTGTCACCAGGCTGTATCTCAAGAACGGTGCTAGCTAGACAGTTGAAATTTTCACAGATGATGTATTTCTATTGCCGCTATAACAACAAATACTAAAAATAAAATAAAATAAATATTTAAGGGGGGCTCCCATACAACAAACGGGATTGGTTGCGTTAACTTTGCACCTCATTTGTATGGGGCGCTATACATACCAGGTGCAAACTTAACCACTTAAGGATGGAAAGTATTTGTACGGAACCCTCGGTGCGCGAGACCGACTCGCACTTGACCGGTTTTTTAACCCACGCCAAATTGCAAATTTTAGTAGTAAGTATTCATCTATTTTACTGGCTACGAGTACGTCAATTTTTTGGTAACTGACGTTAAAAGTCAGTAAATGTCACTGATTCAAATAAAGAGGAAACAGAACTAAATTTTCTACCGATCAATCGCCTCTCGTGTGATACCTATGCCCAAACATCGTCATTGGCAAAATACCTCTTGCTAAGATCAGCAAGAAGTGAAAGCAGAAAAAAAAACAGGACTAAATATTGCTCAAAGTTCAAGTACCTACCTTTTGCATAATGAAGCAAAAACTATCCACATTGATGAAAGTCAGGTTTTTCCAATAGGATTCAGTATTTATTTCGTAAGAACGAAAGATTGAGCAGCATTCCGGTAAATAATGTTATGGGATTGGTTGATGACAAATCCTTGATAAATCGCTACTGATGCTTACTAATGCAAATTATGATGTATGCACATATTATTGCCATATGAAAGTTGTTTGTACCGCCACTCTCCCTGGGTAGGACCGATATTTGTTAGACTATACAATACAATATACATTGACCGCTACCACGAAGCATCGTCCATTTATGTGCACACTGAAGTCATACCGACGACGCGGTTGGTAGTTGGTAGTCGTAGTGGTATAAAGCAGCTGCCTACTGAGCCGATCGTCCTGGGTTTGAATCCCGCTAAAGATAAATATTTGTGTGATGAACTCGAATATTTGTGTCTGGGTCAATAATGTCATTTGTATTTATGTATGTATTTATCTATGTTTATCGTTGTCTAGCGTCCATAACTTAGCCTGCTTAAAGCTTACCGTGGAACTTGATTGATTTGTGTGAGGTTGTCCGATATTTATTTATTATTTAATTGTGACATTTTGCAAATTAAAATATTATATTTCTATCCTAGTCTCAAAATGACTCCAACTCTATAAAGTACAAGATTAACAAATAATCCCGTCCCAAAGGAAATTCCCGCGGGACGGGAATCGCAATCCGATTGTCCCTTTGTGTTATTAAAGAGACAAATTAGATTTCCGCCGACGCCGGACAATCAAGGGATAAAGGGGTTGATACACTAAGGCGTTTTGCGGGATCGACGGAATCCAATTTTTATGTCTGCTTGACGAGTTCGAGGAAAAAGTCCCTCGCTAATGCAACTCAAACAGCAATACCCAAATTACAGAGTATTTAACGAACGTGAAAGAATTAAAAAATGATGCGAAAAGAGAGAACACGATGAAATGTTTCAATTCAATATATTTTTTTTAATTACTTTTTTATAATAAACTTAATATATAAAACTAAAATTAATAATAAGTAAAACTAATTATAAAACATAAAAGGGCTCTTATGAACCGTCCCAGAAGGTGCCTGGCTCAAAGGTCCCTAGAATATTAGCGGAGTTGCCGCGCACTATCGCCAGGGAGATCCTTTGAGCCAAGTACTCGTCGGAACGGAGGTCTACGCCTCGGTCTCTCAGCCTCCGAGCCAAAGCCGCGACAAACTCCTTAGCCTCAGCGCACCATGGCCCACCGGTCTCTATTTTTACCTTTTACCATCTGATCTGGATCACGCTTAATAAAATTAGGACAGGAGGTAGTTGTTGCAACTACAGTCTCCACAAGTGAGGCTTCACGTCTTCACCGAGCTGCGACTGTGGTGCTCCTGAACAATCAATCAATCAAAGGCCGTTTTGTCTGTTACAGACGTATGGATAAGCTTTTTTGGTGTAGTCCGACGCGAGACCGGCACGATCGCCCGCATTTCTGACATAGTTTATGCCGTTGTTTGTTTGTTAATGTAGTTGCTCTAGTGCCGGTACGCCTTTCCATAGGAAACTGATTTTCCATACAATTTTAGAATTTTATATTATAAAACTGATTTTCACGAGTCAGTTGTTTAGAATTTTTTAATTGTAAAATGTTGTCCTTTGTACTCAGTGAGAGCAGCCTTTTTTGATCCTACAAAACTGTCGATTGCTTCAATACAACCAATTAAAAGCAATCAATTTGATCCTGTCGTTCGCTCTGAGAGGAATTAATTTAAATTTATTAACAATCTAAAGTAGATTTTTGATCTTGTACCTGATTTTTGATCTTGGACAACTACTCGAGGGGAGCGATTTCACCTTTATGTTGTCAGTTTACCACTTATTCGCACGAAGCGATTTGCTTCAGCATTTCTAATGCGAACCGCTAAGGAATGGAACTCGCTCCCATCGTGTCTCTACAATATGGGTCTCTTGAAGTTAAGAGTGAATGGCTATTAATAAACAGTCGAGCTACATCCTCGACCCCGTAGTCACATACCATCAGGTGATACTGAGGTCAATCGCCGGTCAGTTTGTGATAAAATAAAAATAAATAAAATCTTAGGAAGCCACTGTTGGATGAGAGCAGCAAACATTGGACGTTTTTCGGTACAATAAGAGGTCGATTATCTTTCCTTACCGTTCGTTTACTTTAAGTTTGCACCTAGTAACTATGGAGTCGCATACAAATGAGGTTCAAACTTTAACCGTAACCGGGTTGAGCTGTATATTGTGCATACTTTGAAACGTAAAGAGGTATAGGCATAGATAGATAGATATATAGATAGATTTTTTATTTGTAATAATCATACTGCATCGAGGATTGGGGAAATAGCACAAAAATTAGTGCGGTGCTCTTAAAACAAAAAAAGCCCTACGATTTCTTACGGGGTGTCCACATGTACCTGTCACTCACGGATCCATGTCTTGTAGAACACAAAATGTTGACTGTTGTCTCCTTATATTTGTACTGGGTCTGCTTGTATGTATCTAAAAATAAAGACCAACTAAAAGCCGCCAGACAAAACACGTATGATTCTAAGAAATCAAAACGATTATTTAGTACCCAAAAGTAATTTTAAATATTTAGACAAAGAGAGCTTATAATAAATTGTACATTAGGATTATGGAATGTAGATACAGAATAATTCAACGAAAATTAAGAGATAATTTTACAAGTAGAACCATACTATTCAATTAAGGAATATTATGCTAGTGCGCTATGTAGATTAATTTTAATTAAATGTTTAATTTCATTATTTTATCTTTGTTATTTAATTTTCATTCAAATACGACATGTTTATAATTTAAGCTATTTTATTTTTATAATCATTAATGAAATTATTTTATGTGGCATTTATTTTAATTGAGCATTGCCTTACGTTAGCTTTTATTTTATTGTAGGTATTTACACGCATTTGAGTATGTTTTATTGCAAATAAATGATTGATTGATTGATTGACTGATTGAAGAAATCGAGGTTACCGTCTCGACTGCTGCCTCCTCCAAAAAATTAATAAATAGTAACGCAATTTTGACAACTGAACGGGAAGGAAATATTCTGTTTCCTGCGCTTATTATACAATTTGTGTTTCTAGTTTTGGCCGAAATTTCGCTCCAAATAGACGCCGAGTATACAAATTCTATAATAATAAGTGCCAATGGTCGGAGTCCGACACAGAAACTGACCTTCTCATTCAGTTTCCAAAATTTAATTAGATTGGTCTTGGGGAATGAAACTTTGCTTTGTATGGTAAAAAAAAAAAAAAATAATAATAATATAATTTTTTTCTACTCCAGTACTTTTTTCTGTCATTTATATAGTTACTAACTCTAATATAAAGACATAAATTATGAAAGTCTGTAAAAGTCTACACTCTACTGCCCAAAAAAACACTGCGAAACGATGTTATAATGTCGCCAAAAAAGCATCACTTAATACCACAGATTGCAAGATAAACAGCTGCATTCACACAATTTGCAATTTAAAAAAAACTTATTGTACTAAGGCATTGCTGACAATTTAAAAAAAAAGTTTTATCTTCAGTGCATGGATGTTTAGTATAGTGAACGAATACCTTTATGTATAAGTTCATATTTTTTGACAGATGTTTAGTATAGTGACCGTATACCTTTATGTATAAGTCCATATTTTTTTGACAGATGGACGTCAATAAAAAAAAAAGTTTATCAGAGACTATTTTTTTTTTAATTTTGTTGATTCCGAGCGGGGACATGTAATTATTTTCTTTGTTGTTTATTTGCATTTTATTTATGAAATGTCGAGTCGTAGAAAAAGTATTGTATGCAACGTTGTATAAGTAGGTCAAAAAACGCTCGTGGCATCTTTCTTACGATGTTCGCTGCGCTCACATCGTAACTCATTATGCCACTCGCGTTTTTTGCCCCCTCTTATACAACGGTTGCATAAAATACTATTAACTATCAACTTATAACCTCATTAAATGTACAATTGATATGATAATAAAAGCATTAAAAATAACTATTCCTCTATCTTGGATGATCCGCCATATTGGATTTAGAATGACGTCACATTATTTTTCTAGTTACTCGCAACAAACACTTTCATTTGATACCCATATTGTAGAAATGCATTAAAAATATCTATTCCGCCATGTTGGATGGTCCGCCATATTCGATTTAAAATGATGTCACACACCATATCGTGCATTGTCATCCAAACTAAACGTGTATACAACATTTCAGCTCAATCGGTTGCAGATATCTACTTCAAAAAAAAAGAAGAAGTCGAAGTCATACAAATGAGGTGCAGAGTTAACGCAACCAATCACGTTTGTTGTATGGGAGCCTCCTTAGATATTTATTTTATTCAGTTTTTAGTATTTGTTGTTATAGCGTCAACAGAAATACATCATCTGTGAAAATTTCAACTGTCTAGTCGTACAATTAAATGCACTGACATGAGATCTTTCCTCAATTTTCCATACTTCTCTCGAAGGACAAATGCCTTAATGCCATTATGTACAAGGAAGGATCAAGGATGCAGCGGCTTTCATCTCAAATGAGGCAGACTGAGCAATTTCAAGAACAATCAAAGGAAATTTAACGTAATTGTTCTAAGGTATTTCTCATTGTTCCATTTTGGAGGAAGTTTTCTAATAAGCTTGTTTAATACGCCTTGATTATTGTTCGGGTAATAGGTTTTAACAAGGCTCTGGGGTTTAATGATTATTTGCTATGAAGATGGAAATTAAATTCTGTGAAGTTTATGTAAGCACCAAATTGTATAGCCTAAGATTTTTAGGACCTTTTAAGGTTCCTTATCCGTTCAAAAATGCTGATTGTTTTAGACATTTTTCTCTATGATCAAACATGTTTCTTAACATATGTAGTTAGTTGTTAGTAGTAACATTGATTATATACTATCAACAACTAAAGAACATTGCGATTTATTGGTGTATGTATATTTGAAAAGTGCAGTTTTAATTTTACATTGATAATTTTTATTTCCAAAACTACTCAAAATTGTCAAAATTCACGGAAAAAACTGTTTTCTCCAACTTATTTTCGACTGCACGCAATGAAGGCATGACATAGCTATGTAGAACTTATTACTTTTATTACTAATAAATATTAGCATTTAAAAAAGACTTAGGTAGTATAAGATTATAGGATCACAAACACAATAGCCAGTAAAACAGACACCTTGACAGATATCGTTAATGTAATAATTGTAGCTGTTAATTGGAAGAAGTTTTAATTGGCAGAGTTCCATACCAATCACTAATAAACCTCCGCTAATTGCCCAATTAACTATTAGCTTAGAATTTGCGCAACAATTTTCATAACCTTAGCACTGAAATAATTCATAAAACTAGCTTTTGCCCGCGACTGCGTACGCGTGGAACTTGAGAAAAGGGATTATTAAAAGCGCCTAAGCAAATGTAAGAACAATTGTGCTTATGATATACGAGCTATTTAGACCCAGTTGTGCTACTTGGGTTCGCATATTTATGACGACACACACACAAATACCGGCGATCTGGGACATTTACTAATTCACCGTATGTAGCGTATATAGGTAATGCACTATTAGGTACCGCTTTCGAAAAAAAAGGGGGTTCGCTTTCGAAAAAAAAGGGGGTATTTGGATTAAGAACGAGGAACTATACCAATCATCTATAGTGAAGATCACTGGAAACCACAAGATAAGGGGTGTGGATGACAGGTTGTCGTAGAGTCCATAGTATAGTAGTTGACCTCTCTTCGCCACATACGTCCACTGCTGAACATAGGCCTTCTTTATTACGATCGACTCCCTACTACCCTCACGAGGTCATCCATCCACTTAGTTGGAGGCCTTTCCACGCTGCGCTTTCCTACGCGCTTCGCTGGTATACTGTCTTAATATGCTTCAGAGGCACAGATAAAACAGACTCAGCAGCCAGTATCAGCGCCCGCTCCAATCTCCCCTTTGTTCAGGCAATTCGGGGCGCGTTCGTACCCATTTCTAGATGCGTGGCCGCGTTGGCCGGTAGCGTCCTCACGCTACTTCCCAACGCATACATAAACAGCCAATAAAAAAACGATTTCAGTGGCATAATATGCGAAGAAAAGCTATAATATTTTTTATTATAATTCCACCAATTATTTAGGTGATGCTTTATTTTTTTTTTGCTTAGCCTATAGCTGTGTCATTGCTCGGTAAATGCCTCTGGCTGCACCCTACACTAGTTACTGATCCCACCGAATGCATCGTCAGTTGGGCTTTAATATTAAGTCTTTTATTTTTGGACAGAATAATTTTTCATCGCTCTGTGCATAAGCGTAAAGAAAACAGAAATGAGTTCAGTAATTACCCTAATTATGGAAGAAAATGGGCGTAGGATGGGCACTTTGCCAATGTGTACTCAGAGCGTTGGCCAAGGCTGTAGAGCGGAGTTTAAGAGCCCACCCATGCAAAATTCGTCAGGTGAATGATCCTAGATCTCAACATCCATAGTGATAAAAAATCTGTCCCTTGGAAATAAGAAACGTAAACAGTTTTTCTTCAATCTTGTCTAAAACTTTAATCACATTTTTCAGCTCATGCACTGTACGTAGTTCAGCATAATAGAGCAAGAATTTACATAAACTAAAACTGCTGAAAGTGAAAAATGAGGTTCATTGGACGCATAGTCTCTTAAAAGCACTTAAACTCTTGCTTTCTCGATTAAACATCGAAAACTTCCCTGAAAAGAAAACTTAGAACAGTCGAAAAGCCCTATAGGGATTTCTTACTGAATAATTGAATAAGGATAATAGAAGATTTTACAGTAAAGCCAGGATTTTCGGATTATTGCATGATTTAAATATAAATGGGTTGTATGTTTAGGGTAAATTGGTATTATCATTTTTCTTGGAAAGACACATTGGTTTGGCCTAGACTTTTGGTTTTTAAATAATGTGTGTTTGATTGTCTTTAACATTAAGTTGAAATGCCCTTTAATTGACCGAGCGAGCTAAGCGACTGAAACGTCTCAGTTTCAGTTTGGTCCAACCTTTTTAGGGTTCCGTAGCCAAATGGCAAAAAACGGAACCCTTATAGATTCGTCATGTCTGTCTGTCTGTCTGTCTGTCTGTCTGTCCGTCTGTCCGTCCGTCCGTCACAGCCATTTTTTTCCGAAACTATAAGACCTATACTGTTGAAACTTGGTAGGTAGATGTATTCTGTGAACCGCATTAAGATTTTGATGCAAAAATAAAAAAATAATAATAAATATTGGGGGCTCCCCATACTTAGAACTGAAACTCAAAAAAAATTTTTTTATCAAACACATACGTGTGGGGTATCTATGGATAGGTCTTCAAAAATGATATCGAGGTTTCTATAATATTTTTTTTCTAAACCGAATAGTTTGCGTGACAGACGCTTCCAAATTGGAAAAAAGTTGGTCCTCCCCCCTCTAACTTCTTAAATAAGAAAATTAAAAATCTAAAAAAAACATATGATGTACATTACTATAAAAACTACCAACGAAAATTGTTTTGAACGAGATCTAGTAAGTAGTTTTTTTAATACCTAACTTTGCACCTAATTTATATGGGGCGCTATACATACCAGGTGCAAACTTAACTTAACCACTTAGGGATGGAAAGTGTTTGTACGGAACCCTCGGTGCGCGAGTCCGACTCGCACTTGGCCGGTTTTTTCGTACTAGCTGTGCCCGCGGCTCCGTACGTGTGGAAATCGGTCTGTGTCAGTAAACGACTAATTGACAACATTTCATATTTTGAGAAAGTCCTAAATCGAAATCCATTTGCAGAAAAGTGAGTAAATAAGACAAAAAAAATATTTTCAGATTTTTTATGCGTATATTTTTGGAAAAAATCTGCTGAAATTGCTAAACCGGAAGTTGACGTCACATAGTGGATTGAGGACCTTTGCCTCGAAATTAAATTAAAAAAAAAGCTTTTTCCGCTTATCAGTTACTTCAGATTTGACAATTGACGGAAAAACTTTGTCTTTGTTCAATTTTCGCTAACCTAAATTTTGAAAATTTTCTCAATTATAATTATTATCACCCTACCTACGACTCGGCTTTCTCACGGATATTGATTCGCAGCTTTCTTACGACTTGGCTTTCTCACGGACATTGATTCGCATCTTTACTAAGACTTTGTTTTGCCACGGATATGCATATGCACTGTTATCTACGACTTGGCTTTTCCGCGGGCTTGTAAAATGAAGAACTCGGACGGATTCTCGCAAGCTGATAGAAGGTGCAAATAAGTTCTGGGAGCAGTATGTTTTCCCTAAAGTATATGAATGTGTTAAATAAACATATATATAATAGCTTACAGTGCGTTTCATTTCATTGCATAGGTAAATGCATATACTAATTTGTCCCAATATTTACTCGTACTTCCAAGCAAATTACTTCCATCACACGTCCATGGTCCAAGTATGTATATGGATCATTAAAACTCGACCAGGTACCGACTCTGATTACTTCAATACATATTATAGAATGATGTAGCTATAGTAGATGATCCTGGGTTTGAATCCCAGCAAGGGCATTTATTTGTGTCATGAGCACAGATATTTGTTTCTGTAGGTACTTATAATTATCCTATTTATTTGAATGCGTACCTGGTCTGTGAATCATTTGCGGGGCTCAGACTTGTGGATATAGATCCTCGGACTTGTGGAGATAGTTCCTCATGATCCATGTTAGTGCACTGCTAATCACATAGCATCACCGGTCTTGCTCGCGTTGTATTGAACGGAAAGAGCTCAGAACTCTTTGCCGCGCGACAGTCAAGGTGAATAAAGTAAGCAAGTATGCTCATTAACTTTCGACTAAATGAAACAAGATTGTGAGTTATGATTACATTACTTTATTGAAACTATAACTGGTTTTTTATTATCTTTGCATCTTCATTTCCCACTGGCTGTGATGTGGTTCATTTAAAATTGTAGATGAAATGGATGTTTGAACACTGGCAGTCTGGGCTTCAATTTTGGGCGGACGTGCATCGTTTTCCGGTACATAAAATTTTCCAAATCTTCCTCCAACTGTAAGAAATGGATGGATGATTAATACCGATTGAAAAAAATAACTTTATAAGTATAATACTATTAATATAGTACTGTGATTAAGTAATTTACTACTCACATTTAGATGATCTTCACAAATAAACAATCCATAGTTGGGCACATAATCTCATCAACCCGCACGACACTATTCTTTTTATTTCCCAGAGGAACAGTAAAAAATTACTTTTTTGGACATGTAGTACTATTATTTCCACAGTTTTTCACAAAACAATACTTCGTTTTAACGAAAGACATTTCGTTGAACTTACGATAACATATTTTAAATTGAACGGGCATGACAACGTCAATTAAATACCATAGATATTACATTGATGCGTTCACGTTCAATGTTAAGGCTGTCACACGCGACGGATTTTTGTATGTATGTATCTCAGACCAAGAAAAAAAGATAGACATGACAGCACGAACAATCTAATGAAGCCATTTTATACTATGCCACATTAGTACTTACATGGCTCACGCACACAAATACAATCAAAAGTACGTCAACTGCTCCTCAGTACGCGGCGCGCAGCGGTGAAACTGAAATGCTGAAAAAATGGTCTCCTGCGTTGTAAAAGGGTGTACAAAACACAGTGCGTCAACCAAAAAGTCGGACGGAGTAACTTATCACGTATAAGTATCAAAATAACATCTTAAAAACATTTTTAATAAACACTGAAAACCTCAACGGTCTGTCGAAGTGACAAAGCATGAGTGTTACCAGAGTAAGATTTCTAATTACCCCAAACGATTACAGACCTTACATGAAGTCGTTGTCAGCGCCATATATACTTGCCTCTTTGATTTGCTATCTCTGTACCTACTAATAATTGTTTATGTTTTAAACATTTAAGGTTCCCAACTAATATTAAAAGAAAGAATATTTGGATAGATTTTGTTAGAAAGAGCCAAAACGAACCAATGGCAACCAAATAAAAAAAACGCCGTTTGTTCGAATCGTTTTGATAATAATAACGATTTATACACAACAAATCGAGGACTTCGCCGTGTGATCAGAACCGGATATCCTAAAAAGGTTTATTTTAACTAATTTTGTCCTTTTAATTAATTAAAATGTGTACAATGCAATGCGTACAGAGCATCATGAAAGAGCAGAAATAAAATAAAATGCAACTAAACATTTTTCATAGTACTTCATTGTTGCGATATTTAAGCATTTTACGTCAAAAACGTAACGAAGAAAGTGGCGTTCGAAGATTATGAAAAACATATACTTATATCATACTTAAGGATCTTGCGATTATAAAATCGTTTCCAGCAACATATTTCGTTGGAGCATGTCACCTGCTTGCGACTGCGGACATCCAGTTGAGATCATCGAACATATAGTCATGGAGTGCCCTCTCACAAGGTTCAAGGGTAAGTTAGATGACATCCTAAACATCTCCGATGAAGCGGCTGCCTACTTGAAACGGGCAAAATTTAAATTTTAGTTATTATCTTGATTATCCAGTGACATATAATAATGCCATACGATAAATAAATAAATAAATAAATAGTGAGATTAAATATGTAATTATAAAACACAATTACGAAATTGCAAAAATAAATTACAAATTAATTTGCAATACTCTCGCATAGTTTCAGTCACTCTCTTTCAACAGCCGCCATCCATCCGCAAACAAATCGCAGGAGTGTTGCACTGAACTAGTTAAGGGCGTTAAAGAAGAAATCATAGACAAGATAGAGAACTCTTTAGAGAACTTTTAACATCTCACCCAAATTACAGGGAGCTTTTCTTTCAGGTGGCAACACTTACCCGCACACACCTTTAAAAAAGTGGCTTCATTAGATTGTTCGTGCTGTCATGTCTTTCTTTTTTTCTTGGTCTGAGGTATGTATGTAATGTATGTATGTAAACACTTTATTGTACATAAAAACAAGAAAAACACATTACAAAAAACAAATAAGCATGTACAAAGGCGAACTTATCCCTTTAAGGGATCTCTTCCAGTTAACCTTTGAGCAAATGACACAAATGTAAATGGTAGACAAACCAAGCAACATGTACAGTACTAAGGAGTAAGTATAACTATACAATAATACACATGAAAAAGCAAAACCCAACAGAGAGAGAGATAGGTAACAGTCAATATAATACATATTACATAATATCTATATAAATACATATACATAATATTCAACATAAATAAAATTATAATTATAACAAAAACAGCAACCTAATCATTCGTTTGACAGCCACAATTCCTTTAACTTCCCCTTGAGCGATGCTACGGACTGCGTCTGCCTTAGGGCGGGAGACAATTTATTCCATAATTTCACGGCGCGCACAGCAAAAGACATATCGTAAACGTGAGATTTATGCGGTGGGATAGATAAAGTCAGATTCGCACTTGACCGCAGGCGATGGCCACTACCATCCGCCATGTAAGAGAACTTCTCTGCAAGGTAAGGATGAGAAGAAGGAATGAAAAGGACATTATATTTTGTAATTATTAATCTAAGTAGAATATAGAAGTTGTACTTACATCCTAGGCGTTATTTGTCAAGCATACATACGAAAAATGTACAAAATTTAGTCTGCGTAGCTTTACCTACATCAAAATAGTTACGAGAATCGTATGCGTGTAGGGCAGTTTTAAATAAACTTTAAAACCTCCATGAAAAGACTGAACTGCCTCGTAATTGTTTTTTCGTTGGCAACATTTATCCACTAAATGACGTCATTTTGCGGTTACGCTTCTTTAGAATGAGTAACACTTAAATTGAAATTTTTGCTTCGTACCGAAGGCTTTCGAGGAAAAAAAAAAATAAGTGTAACTTAAAATTTTGCCCTCTTTAGAACTGCATACTAAAAGACATTGGTGTGAAATATGAAATGCTGTCAATTCAACCCTAATTTCTGTCCCTCTCACCTGGAGGCGGAACTTGAAGTAAAGTAAAGTGAATACGATAGATGACTGTTATTCAGATAAAATATTTTACAATTACCACTAAATAAAACTACACTCCAAAATCAATATCACGTCATAATATATTAATTTCAGCGCCATCTGTAAGTTTATCAGGGTATACGATAGTCTTAACACATGTTTGAAAAAAGTTTACACCTCCTTCCTATATAGCACCATAAGATTTAGGTCCAAACTTAACTTAATCGAGTGTAGTAGCTATCTCCCTATCTATTGGTACATTTTTTATAGCTTATAATTTGGCCGGGGATTTTCTCGATAGATTAATGAAGTTTTCGTCAAAATCCGTTGTCGTTTCACGTGATGCGCAGTCAAATAAACAGACAAACAGATAAACAGATATCGTCGCCTAGTACTCGTAACACAAGCCTTCTTGAGCTTAATTTGGGACTAGGTTGATTTGTGTCAGGTTGTCTGATATTTATTTATTTATTATTTTATTATTATATCTCATTTTTATTTTTATAACGATCAGAATATAAATTCCATGTAAATTGTCGTACCTAGCGTAATTTATACGGACATTTTATATTATAAAATAAATAAATCTATTCTAATCTAATCTATTGTTTATCTCTAATCTGTATTTTTATTTCTTATTGAGGTCTGATATAACGAATATTCTATCCGTCTATCTATGAAATGTGTTTTCTTACCAACAAAGCCGAATAATTTTAATCATAATACTATCTTTTTAGAGATCATAATCATAAAATAAATCCGGCTCATTTAGAGATGTCAGACAAATATGGCCGTTTATAATTGTCGCGCAAAAATAAGAAGCTCGTTTTTTCGTCAGAATAATAAAATTTAGGTATAAATATTCACTCAAACGTTGTTTTTATTTTCCAGCCCGTCATTATTTTAGAGGCCAAGTGTCATTTCAGTCAGGGTTGTACAAAGAAAAAAATAGTTCAGAACGACACTTATTCTGTGCTGAAATTATAGTTCGAGGCATCATTATGGTAGGGCTGTCAATTGCGTGCTTTTCTGAATAAGGAATGGAGGGCGAGTAAAGTACAGGGCATGCGTAATTGTGCGTTATTTACAGAAGCGATTTTTTTAATGATTTGAACTGTATCAGGGCTTTTTAGCCCTCACTACTAGTGAGTCGGACTTTGTGTGGGAGTATAACCCGCTAATGGGAGTACGAGTATCTCCGCGCCACGCCACAGGAGTGGTAGTATAGAAGCGAGGAAATCGGAGTTGATAGAATGCAATGAATATATGAATGGAGGTTGAAAATGTAAAAAAAAGAATATTTCAGCAATTTCCGCGTAGAACGAGGCGGAGGTGGTTTTACTATGACAACAAAATGGTTTTTTGGATCTCCTACTCGTTAGCTCATAGGCAGAGCTACTGGTCCTTATCCTTACTATTGTAAGGATTGTAAGGATTAAAATATTTTGAAAAAAAAAAGCTTAAAATTAATTAATAAAGGTGTGAAAAACTGTGCCCCCGCGGCATGGTCCCGAAGACGCTGGCAGCATTTCCTCGTTTAGTCGCAATGCTAATGCGGGCTCTCTGCCTTTTCGCCAAATTATGTTTCGTCAAATGTTTCATTTCGCCAAAAGCATTTTTCACTGAAACTGTAAACTATTTAGGATTGTTATAAAACAAACCTAACCTAACCTAACCTGATCTAAAGGATGATATTTACAATAATCCTAAATAGTTTACAGTTTCAGTGAAAAATGCTTTTGGCGAAATGAAACATTTGACGAAATCAAACATTTGACGAAACATAATTCGGCAAAAAGGCAGTACACCGCGAATGCGTTGTGCGAGGAAGCTGCCAGCTCTTCGGTCGAAAGTAGTTACATACATAGGGTAAGTACTCAATTAGTGGACGTGCCAGAGCGCAGGAGTTTGTGTAAAAAGTAAATATGCGATCTGGGGCTTTATTTAACTCGGTTTTCTAATTCAAGACCAAAAAAACTACGACAGATACGTCACTGTCAAAGTTGTCAAAATTTAAATGACATCTGAGCTTGTAAATTATTGCACCAAATGTTTTGATTTTTTTAATTTATTTCATGACCATGGAATCAGTGTCCTTCAGTCGAAAACATAAAATTTTATTGAACATTTCCAAATGTTGTGAATACCTCAAGTGTTACAAGTACAATACCCAGATTTTGTACCAAAAATCTCCGATGTTTAGGTTTATTATTATCTCCTCTCGTGTTTATGTAATAATAAATATATCTAATTATTATGTTTAAACATAGAGTTAAAGTTATCAATTAATAAATTATCTTAGTGTCTAAAAAAAGGGAATTTACTAATATTTTATTGTAGTGGTAACATTGTGGTAGTTTTTCTTGGTTTTGAATTAGAAAACCGAGTTAAGGTGCGCCCAGACCGCCGCTTAAAATACGGTGACGGTACGGAATCGCAGTGACGCATCGTATCCGTACCGTTTTTATCGCATGCCCTCCACACCGCCGCTTAAAATACGGAGACGGTACGGAATCGCAGTGACGCATTGCATCCATTGTATAATAATTCAGTGAATTAAGGAGTTTGACCTTACAAACGGTCCAGAAGTTTTGAATTTTTGATAATATGTTGTCTAGGATGGTTAGTGTTTAAAATGCAATTTTATTTAATAAAAAAATAACCGACTTCAAAATAACTGAAAAGCCGAAAATAACCCGTTCATGTACAGATTACATTTGAATCACTTTTTGAAGTCGGTGCCAAACCTCACGTAAACTAGAATATAATAATATATAATATCGAACAAAAATTTGCGGGGCATCATTTTTCATTGTAAAAGTTGAGTGGTTTGGCACCGACTTCAAAAAGTGATTCAAATGTAATCTGTACATGAACGGGTTATTTTCGGCTTTTCAGTTATTATGAAGTCAGTTCTTTTTTTATTAAAAAAAAATGTATTTTAAACACTCACTAACCATCCTAGACAACATATTATCAAAAATTCTAAACTTCTGGACCGTTTGTAAGGTCAAACTCCTTAATTCACTGAATTATTATACAATGGATACAATGCGTCACTGCGATTCCGTACCGTCACCGTATTTTAAGCAGCGGTGTGGAGGGCATGCGTTAAAAACGGTACGGATACGATGCGTCACTGCGATTCCGTACCGTCACCGTATTTTAAGCGGCGGTCTGGGCGCACCTTTAAATTACAATCCGTGGTTTGTCTATCAGTTTTACGTCTTGCCTTGGCCAGGAAGTGAGATTTTCTCCCCAAGTAGCGGGCAGTAAGCCCCACTTACCGTTTAGGGTGACGTAAATTAAATAACATCTTATATCATCTCTCTATTGCGCGGATTCGGTATAGTAAAGTATCTTTGTAACAATCCAAAAAAACCGTGAAATTAATTACTGGCAACCCTAAGATTAAAAAAATGGACACAATTATAACTTGGCTCCCCCGACAGAGTGGGCGCCCTCGGATTAGGCAGTCTACTTATTGTTTACTTACTCAATGTTCAGAGTTTTTTAATTAGCGCAAACCGGAAGGGATCGCAAATTGCTAAAGTGTGAGTTCCATAGCTATAAGTAAATAAATGTTTCTTAATTTTTATTCAAATTTGAATGGCCGAAGAAAAGTTAATTTATGAAGAAAAAATATATTTCTGAGTCGGGATGGATGGAGGATAGAGAGGTATGTTGCACATTACATTAAAGATGTTGTAGCTCGCGAGTGAGTGATTCAAACGAGCTATATCATTCGGTTTAACTCACCAGCTCTTTCGGTCACTGAAGATTCCAGTAGCTCAGTATCTCATCTATCATCTCAATATTACTCGCTCGCTCTCGCGTTTTTCTAGTAGTTTTGACTTTCATATCTAAATTGTCTCTAGTTCTCTCCTCACTCGTGAACGATATAGTCTAAAGATCTACTGAGCTAAATGAGTGATACATATCTTGGTGACCTAAACACAGATATCACTCTTTTCACTTTAGTGACACATTCTGCGCATGGGGCATTGTTATAGAAACCATGGGGCATTGTGACTTTTATCAATGTCGAGTAGTTTTTTAAACAAAAATTAACAATGAAAAATTCAAACTGTAGGTTTCAAATGTACACGTATAAATCGCAATGGCCTTGTTCTATGTTGAAACATTGATAAAATAATGTTAAGAAACATGTTTGATCATGATCATAGAGTAAAATGTCTAAAACAATCAGAATTTTTGAACGGATAAGGAGCCTTAAGAGGCCTTATTCCTCTTAAAATGGTGATTGTTTAAGACATTTTTTCTATGATCAAACATGTTTCTTTTCATGCGGAAAAATTGTTTTTTCAACTTAATAGCTATGTTACTACCTAGATCTCGGAGAAAAATATTATTCACTTCAAAAAGTTGGTTGTAATTATCGGTATATTTGTCACAATATGAAAAAAAAAGATTTTAAAAGGAATAAGGCCTCTTGGGAAACAATCAACTTGATTTATTCCTCAAAAAACGAAACATAAAATAATAAAAACCTTTCAAATAAACAATGCAAAGATCGACACACAAAGAATAAGAAAAAATTCGTCAGGTCTACGTGGAGCGAATGTAGCGAAGTGGCTAACGCGCTGGACCGGTAATCCAGAGGTACCGGGTTCAATTCCCGGTCCCTTCCACCAGGTAGCTCCTTTTTAAATTTTCCTTTAAGCTTTGATCTTTGTATTCATGGTTTAAATAAAAATTGTGGTGTACCTACCCACATTAAAAAAATAGACATAACATCCATATTATAATATTATAAATGCGAAAGTGTGTCTGTCTGTCTGTTACCTCTTCACGCTTAAACCGCTGAATCGATTTTGATGAAATTTGGCATAGAGATAGTTCAAGATCCGAGGAAGGACATAGGATAGTTTTCATCCTGGAAATTATATCTAAAAAGATTGAAAAGTGAGTGAACATTTCTGTTGGGGTGCGGTGACCCTGTAGGAAATGTAATTATTAGACCAAAAGCACAATTGCTCTTACACTTGCTTAGGCGCTTTTAATAATCCCTTTTATCAAGTTCCACGCGTACGTAGTCGCGGGCAAAAGCTAGTGTTTCATAAATTTATAAAATAATTGTTCCTGGCATGAAAGCCTGCATACTGGCTACTCGAACAGAAAGTGTCTTAATGGAACTCGAATATCAAAAAACGATATATGTATGTACATATATATCGAAAGAAAAATAACATTAAGTTTCGTAAGCACATTGAAGATGCGTTTTCTCGACTACCTGACTTAAGGACAGCGAGCCCTTAAGACGGAAAAATGCGTAAAATGGGGGCATACTTAATTGATTTGTTTACAACCTTCGTGAGTGCGTAAACTATGCAAATGGGCTAGGAGGACCCTCCCCTAAGACGGAACAAGGATTTACATTTATTTCTTACCTCGGGTTTCGCCACAGATTACATTAAAGTTACGACGTTACAAGAAACGTGCGTTCCCACTGCCACTTGAGCCTGGAAACTCTCTGAGCTATATCTACGACCTTGGTTCTTTCGATTCGAATCGATCACGATAGGAAACACCGAGCACACCTTGCTCTTTTACCCTTTGAGTGACTATGTACCTTCTTACGGATAGACTTCTTATGGAACTGCCTATAACTTAAGTGACCACGTCTCATCACTGTATGCTAACATATACTCGTAGCTATGATAGTATAGTACAGTAAGCTGCAGAGAAACTAGACAGAGACGCCATAGTAATTATTCATGAAAATAAGCGAGTGTCTCCACTGGTAGAAACGTGGCATTCATTTAACCCGATGACCGGCTTGCACACTACAAAGGTAACTAGGTGAAAATATTTTTGATAAGATTTAAATTCTGCTCTGGTTCTTCCAAGCATACTTAGGATGCTATAATGGTGGTGTGCTCGTTAACTTTTTTTTGACATATTAAAAACTCACACAACATAGTGGCTCCACTTTACCTGATGGTAAGCAAAAAGGGGGGCCAACCAAGTCGCAATGGCAACTGACAAGAAACCAACGGTGCCTTTGTCAGTTGACACTGCTATGCTGGCCCGAGAGATACTTCTTCACACTTCGTTGGTCCCATGTTGCAAGAAGGAGGAAACACATATGCCGGCAAAGAGTTCCACTTTTTAAAAGTTCGGCAGACAAAGGAATTGTCAAACTTCTTGGCACGCGTGGGAATATTTTCCACACTCTTAATTGTCTGATGTGTCGGAACCTTGAAGTTGTCTGCGCTTTAAGGATAATCTCTATCCAATTTGCTCATCATTAGTGACAAGTTCTTATCGCTCGTGCCTTATGACATGTCCAAGATACCTAACTTTTGTCGTAATGATGTGTCAAACTTTAGCCTGAGCAAAATGCGAGTAAGATGATATACGAGTAGTTGAATTATGGACGAATAATGAAAAATATGACTGGGTCCGTCAAATCATTTGAAACTTTATGATTATGACCATATAGCATACTTGCTTAGAAAATACACTTGTTTTTGTTTCATTTAAATCAAGCGAGTAATTCAGAAGTTATGATATCTTTATGGTTTTCCTTTATATTTTAAATACACCTGTCCCCATTTTTAATAGAAAACTCCGTGAGTCTCAGACACATTAAAATCCATTTGAAACGGGTTTACTCACGTCGTAGAAGTCGAATGTCGATCGCCATGTTTCGTATCGGTACGCGATTCATCATCAGGAGCTACGGTCAATCGAAGAATGCGGGCCAACGCTCTCTCCGCGCGACTGCTAGATGCGGGTATCACCAGCGGCGGGGGCGATAATCTACCCTTATCACACACAATGTTGCGACTGATCGTAGCTCCTGATGTGAATGGCGTACCGATTCGTAACATGTCGAGCTATATTCGACTTCTACGACGTGAATAAAACCGTTTCGTATGGATTTTAATTCACCTGTCCCCCATCAGCATACCGAGCACCTCGTTTGACCTTTTTTAGTCCAACTGATCTTTTCCATTTGTCGCCGAAAGGAGTCTATAAATATTTGTATAATTAACGCAAATGAATTAAACAAGCGTACAATTAATGCCTTTGTTCGTTGTATCCTCGGAACTTCGACATTGGCTTATTCAACAATTCGCAGCAAAAACGATGTATACGACATAAAAGCCAACGGTGTTGATACATTTTATGGCCTAGTGCGGAAAACACGGTTCTCTTTAAAGAGAACTTTTAATGAAAACAGATAATACTGTGGAACAAAAGGCGCATTGGAAAAGCGTAGTTTTGCAACCCGTATTGTTTGAAATGCGGGTTTTATGAAGCCGTGTTGAAATTATTTTTTCTTAAATTTTATATAAGCATGTGACAATGAGACTAGCTGCCTGCGTTTTTAGTCTCATACATAACCGAGTGTCAAACCTGGTCAAATCTCTGTAAATACAACTCTCAATTATACTTACACAAATTTTGACCAGGTAAATATCCCGGTTATCTAAGTATGAGAGTAAAAAAAAAACATTGTATGCCATTTTTATTAAATCTAAAATCGACGCCAGGATAGATTTAGCTGTCTCTCACAGTTTCTAACTTCACCAGTTGACCCATTTGAATTGACCACCATGTATATGAAAATTCATACATTCTGATATTTGTAGTTAATAATGTATCTGTAGTCTCATTAAAATGCAGAGGTCTGCATTTGGCAAGGCAATAGACTTGGATAATTACCCGGCCATTGCGACTGCAATCCCCGGAGCACCGCTATCGTTGCATTTAAATTAGATGCTCATTTCAACTTAAGGGCGGAAAACAAACTTATTTAGTCTATTAATTTATCATCCTAGTGAATTAACTATTGTTCTTTATATTTGTATAGAATCTTTTTTTATCGATTCATATTTTTTTTATGTGGTAATGCCACATTTTTTATTTTTATAAATAATGACACAAAGGTAAATTATGAAAGAAAAATTTAATGCGATCTACTACAATCGAAGCGGGGTTTGAACCCGCGACCTCGGCGTTTCCGGCGCATTGCTCTCCCAACTGAGCTATCCGATCGCTACGTCAATCACACCAAATCTTTCATCCCTTAATTCTTTACGCTACTGGAGCGCCCTCTGCGTCATATATGTTTTTAGAAAATGCTTATGCGCATTAGGATGTGCGTTTTACACACACGATCCCCAATCCCCATTGCTTTACAGCAAGTGTGAAGACTGCGAGAGAGATGGCGCTATTATAAATATTTGTATAGAATCTTTTTTTATCGATTCATTTTTTTTTATGTGGTAATGCCACATTTTTTATTTTTGTAAATAATGACACAAAGGTAAATTAAGAAAGAAAAATTGAATGCGATCTACTACAATATTCAATATTGTTCTTTAGTATTTATCTTTCTTCTTGGGATAAGAATTCTACAGGGCTAGCATATCTTGCTGCGACTTCGCTTGTCACGCGACTCAGCATCACCTGTCTTGCTCGCTCGGTATTGAAAGGAAAGAGATGGGTATTTGTTCAGGATAATTCGGCGCGCGTTGGTAGCCAATCATAGCGGCGCACATACGTAAATTTCTAGTTAAAATAGTCTCATCAGCATTTAGCACGTGACTGTATGCACAAACAATACAATAATACTTTACTGCACACCAAAAACAGTTTACAACAGAAAAACTCAACTACAAAATGTTCATTAAAACAGGCGGCCTTAAAGAGCAATCTCAACAAAACATAATGTGTCTTTACATTTGTATATGACATTTTGTAAGTTATTTTATTTTTATTCTTTGTTTTGTTATTTATTTGCATACTAACATAGATTGTAAGACCTTTGTAACTAACACTCTATGGACATTGTCTGAAATAAATATTTTGAATTTGAATTTGAATTTACGGCGCAACGTATACACTTAAGTATTGTGTATACATAATATAAATACACATACTTATAGATAATCATCAGCAATAGTTTCGGTCACACGAGCCGTATCCATGAGAGATGAGAGGCACCAGAAGACATATCAGGGCCTTCGATTGTGAAGACGGAGCAGGCATTCTTCACTAAGCATGATTTTTCCATCTACCTCCCCCTGCACACCACCTTTAACTCCCCAATGCCGTCGTCATCCATTTTTAGGGTTCCGTCCCCAAAGGGTAAAAACGGGACCCTATTACTGAGACTTCGCTGTCCGTCCGTTCGTCCGTCTGTCACCAGGCTGTATCTCAAGAACGGTGATAGCTAGACAGTTGAAATTTTCACAGATGATGTATTTCTATTGCCGCTACAACAACAAATACTAAAAATAAAATAAAATAAAATAAATATTTAAGGGGGGCTCCCATACAACAAATTTGTTATAGATTATGGTACGGAACCCTTCATGCGCGAGTCGGACTCGCACTTGCCCAATTTTAGTATATTTTCAATATTTTATTTTACTTTGTATAAATTTTCTTACTTTCAGCAATAGTATAAAAATAATATTATACAATTGTAGATTTGTACTGAAAATCAGTATCCTATGAAGAGGGGTCATAATTTCGGGAAAATCTTAATGGAGCTATGCAGGGTCCTCTTTTACCGTACAGCGCTACCTGTTGGTACCTAAAACATTCTTTGTTCCCTTTTCACGCTGAGACGTCTAGACAGATTTAATCAATTTTAGTACAGGTCTGTACTGGACTTCCAAAGGTTACAGGATACCTTTTACCCGACTATACACGAACAAAGTTGCTGTTGTTTCACCTTTTCTGTCTATCCAGCTCGTGGGCGAGAGTAACAAAGAGAATATGTAGGTGGTTGAGTATCCACTCAAACGAGCGCTAGCACTGATCGAGGCGAGCTGTGCCACAACAACTAATTAGTTTGGTCGAAGCGTCCAGCTAATTTCGGTAAACTGCACAAATAGTTCTAACACTGTCGATGCATTGAGAGACTGGAACATCGATATCTTCTATCTATCTATTAGCCAAAGTCGTCTATTGCTGAACATAGGCCTCCCCCATGACTCACCACAAAGTGCGATCCCCTGCAGACTGTATCCATTGAGTCCTCGCTACCCTCACAAGGTCTTCCGTCCGTCCATCTAGTCGGGGGCCGACCCACGCTGCGCTTTCGCCTTTCCTATAGATAACGTGATGGTCGCCGCTCTAGGACTTTGCTGCCCCAACGGCCAAAAATTTTTTTGTTGTTTTTTTTTAATAACCTATTGTGACATTATTTACAGTAAATTATCACTTCATAGTATAAAACAAAGTTGCTTCCTGTCTGTCTGTCTGTCTGTCTGTCCCTATGTATGCTTAGATCTTTAAAACTACGCAACGGATTTTGATGCGTTTTTTTTAAATAGATAGAGTGATATACGAGGAAGGTTTATATTTGTATAATACATGCATAATTTATCATCATTACAACCGTGCGAGGCCGGGGCGGGTCGCTAGTTGCATTATATAATCAACTCAACCGCGAATTTCAATTTGTGTTGACGCCTGATACAAGATCAAGCCAAGTTTTGAAGAAAATGTAAATCCTCGAAAAGTATTCATCTACACGAAGATGTTTCGGAGCCCAACTTCGACATTTCTGCCCTAGGGTTGCCAAATTTAATTCCTTCTAAAGCATAATTAGTTTGTTCCTATAGAAACCATAAAAACTCTGTGAAATTGAGATTTTTAATTATTTACTCGACTTTGAGGAATTTGACCAGAGTTATTGTTAGTTAGTAGAAAAATAAAATTACTGTCGCGTTGAATTAATTTTTTTACTCAAGAATCTAATCATTTCCGTTACGTTAATTAGGTAATTAAAATATCAAAATAGTAATTAATTTTCATGGCAAAATACCGACAGGAAAGTTTCTAGCAGCGTTTCTTCTTTCCAAGCACCTCTGGTAAATTTTAATCGGCAATATTTTCTTTGGTTGTGACTGTCACATTTAAATAAAACAATTTAAACGGATTATATCGCATATATTCATTATTTGAGCCTCCCTGACGTTTCGGCAACTTTCCAGTTACCGTTCTTGTCAACCTTTGGCAACAGTAACTGGAAAATTGGGTAATCCGTTTAAATTGTTTTATTTAAATAGATTTTATCTGGCTAATGTATACCTTTACACTTTATGATAAAATAATATTCGTAATTGTCATTTGCAGTAAATCACATATTTGAGACAATATCATTAACGGCCAGTGATAGGTAACACAAGGTAGATATTTTTACTGTATTCATATTCTAATGAAATATTATTGTAAATAATAACATCACTAAGTACATTAAAAAAAATATGAATTATAAGGCCTGTAAA
Source organism: Apotomis capreana (assembly GCA_947623375.1). Taxonomy (NCBI): domain Eukaryota; kingdom Metazoa; phylum Arthropoda; class Insecta; order Lepidoptera; family Tortricidae; genus Apotomis; species Apotomis capreana. The sequence goes on from OX392519.1 coordinate 14,992,093, forward strand.
TGTGTTCGTGTAGCTTATTTGCAGAACAAGTTTAAATTTTGATTTTGATATCGTCACTTTGACAACCCTGGCGCGGCCAAAGATTATTGGGGAGAAAAGCGAGTAATTTCCGTAAGAAGCCGGCAAAGGGAAACTTTCCGGCCAGCTACTTATCGAACGTGTAAAATTGCTTCCACGTACTTTGGCGATGTTGCTTGTAAGATGCGGCTTGTAAATTATACGCGTATGTAAATAGAATTGGGAGTTTTTAAGCCTACAGACGAAACCGGGGAAATTCAGAATAAGTTAAAGTAAATGCGGAAAGTTTGTTATTTATTAACGTAGCTTTAGCCGTGTGTTTGCATATATCAGGATCATTTTGCTTATAATAATGTACATTTATTTATAGCAGAAAACGGAATCTTCTTAGTCATAGAATAAAATGTACACGAACAACCATTAAAATACAGGCATTTATACCTAATATCTCGCAAAAAAGAGCGGTGTCAATAATAACTGATAACTGCGCAATAAATTTGAAATCGCTCCTTTTACTTGAGAGTGCTGAGATTGTTAATAATAATAGCACGGTGACCCCTTAACATGTAGATGACTGGTAAATAGCAACTTTTACGAATAGTTCACAAATGAATCCTAAATCAAAAGCGTACATCAATATGCGAGGACCCTAAAGTTTGGGGATGGGTTGGGTTACAGCAATTTTGATATGGGTGCTCCAACGAGGATACTAAAGGGGTTTATAAATAGAATCAAGGCAAATAAATATCTAGGACTAGAAAGACGACGATTTGAAAATAAAAATAAAGATAGCAACATGAAACTCCTCTTATTGAGAAGTCGGTTTAAACAGGCTCACAATCCGCTGCTTTAGTAGCCCATGGGCGCACTCACAATCAGGTACTTAGCTCCGCCTTCCACTTTCCTTTGGCCAAAACAGCGCGCGCTCGTAACTACTCGTAACTGCACACGCGTCAGTCGGTCGCGTATTTTACGCAACCAATATAACCTAAATAAAAATAATATTAACCCCAGAAACAAGTAGTCTGCGATCATGAGACCCTCATTAAATGAGTTATATAGAAAATGCTAGTGATATACAAAATTTGGTATTCTTAGCTTAAAAATTGGCTGAGATCTTGTGACTTGTTCCAATTAAAGCTGAATATCTTGGAAACCACTGCTGAAATAGCTAAGAACCATCCGAGGGACAAGTCTTTTTTCTTAGAGAAACACAAACAACCAATAAAATATAAATAGTTCCCAGGCGAATTTTGCGAAGTTCAAGAAGGATAACATTCTTTAGTGTTTTATATGGTTCCAGGAGGACACTCATCTTTCCCCTCTTATGAGTAAACGGAGTATGTTCCTTTGAAACTCCTATGAGTTATGTCCTTTAATAATATAGTTGTTTGAACAACGAGTACAGCGAGGCAGAATAAGCCACTTTACACGAACGAGTGATCGCTTACAAATTGAAACGCGCCATATAATTATGTGTACAATATATTTATTGCTGATTTTATTTTTGAGCGGGGCATATTGCTTGTAGTACCTATGGGCGGTAGGTTCAGAAGACGAGGCGGAGGAAGCCCTCCAACAAGATGGACTGACGATCTAGCCAGAATCACTGGATGCGCACAACCGCGATGTGGAGGTTCTTGAAGAAATTTTTGATCAGCATTGGACGTCTTTCATGAGTTATTGTCCTAGTTATGATAATGGGCAGAAATTGGATGAGGGCGGCGCAAGACCGACCGTTGTGGAGAACTTTGGGAGGGTCGTTGTCTAGCAGTGGACCTTTTTCAGCTAAATGATATCACATAATTTAAAAACCTTTTCTTTTAATGGAATATTAATATCGATAGAAAAGCGTAATACTACCGGATATAAAATTAAACGCCAAGTGCAATTAATTATTTTTCCAACACATTGCGTTCAGGAGGACACTATCATCCTTTCCTCCCTTGTGAGTAAACGGAGTAACTTTATTCGAAACTCCTATAGTTATGTCCTTTAATGATATAGTTGTATGAACAAAGAGTACGGTGAGGCAGAATAAGCCCCTTATACACGAAAGATTGAACGCTTACAAATAGAGCCGTACAATTACGTACGTAGGTATTGCTTTTTATTATCTTACAAGTAGATTTCCGTAACTTTGTCCGTGCAACTCTTTATTGTTTCTTTCCCGTGTAAAAAATTCCTATTACTATCTTTGGATGAAATTGAAATCGAAATTATAAGTCGATTTGTGGAAGCCTGTCCCTTGTGAGTTAGTTATAATGGTTTTACGTCAAGTTAGGAGCGGTAGGTATCACAATTAACAGCAATGCGGTACATAATTTTATGTCAAACCTCGAAGTTGCAGAAGGAGCCGACTTCTATTAATTAATAATTATCCCATCAAAAACATAAATGTAAAATGAGAGCCAAGTTCAATATCGCGTGCACTTCGCCGACAAAAGAATTGAGATCTGCAAGGGTGCCAAGTTCTTTGCTCTAAAATTTTTAGATACAAGGACATGCGACATACTCAATGCATTTATTTTACTTGGGGAGTAATTCAATATCAAGATTTGACTTGGCTAGTTTTCATAAACTAACTAAATTTTATAAAAGTAACATATTCATAGTCATAGTTCATTATCAAGCTAACAGTATAAGTAACAAGACGTACACTAACTTGCGTACTTACCTTTACGAAAATAGGTTAATGATTTGATTGATTTTGATTTATAATATAAATTTATATTTTAAAACTAGCCAAGTCACGTCTTGATATTGAATTACACCCCAAGTAAAATAAATGCATTGAGTATGTCGCATGTCCTTGTATCTAAAAATTTTAGAGCAAAGAACTTGGCACCCTTGCAGATCTCAATTCTTTTGTCGGCGAAGTGCACGCGATATTGAACTTGGCTCTCATTTTACATTTATGTTTTTGATGGGATATCATTACTTTTTGTACAGAATTTATTATGATGTGTAAATTACTTAATTATTATTTGTTAATTAGTTCTGTGTGCTATTCTAGTACATCTTTTCAAAGTTTTGAACAAACAAAGAATTTTCCAAAACGGTTAGTACGTATTGGATTTTTATGTGCATGTATGTGTAAGTGTGTGCGTGTGAGTGTAAGTATATGCTATTCTAGTATATCTTTCAAACAAAAAAAGAATTTTCGAAATCGGTTTATAAATGACAGAGTTCTGAGGCAACAACCATCAATAATAATAATAATAATAAAAAACATAAAAAAATCACTGTTTTAGATTTTTATATGTATACACACACAATTACTAAGCTGGATGCCAAATTTCACCTTTCTAGGTCACCTGGAAGTGGGTTAGGTTTTTGATTACTAGTCAGTCAGTCAGTCAGTCAGTCAGTCAGTCAGTCAGTGATAAAAATACCGTTTTTTGGACTTTAATATCTCAATAACTATTTAACCTATATTAATGAAATTTGGGGTTCTACTTGTTCTAAAGGATCTTAATACATAAGCCAAATTTCATTTTTTTATGTTAAATAGATTTGGAGTTATTGGGGGGTCAAAAGTGGCTCCAAACGGTTCGTGTAATATAACACACGGCTGCTGCTCGCCAGTTCCTGCGGTGAACTTGGCTGGACACGCTGCCGCGTGTCTAGATAAAGGTAAACAATGAGAACAGCGAAGCAGAATAAATCCGATATACACAAGCGAATGGGCACTAAACTTGATCAAGCGTGCTTATTTTATTGCTCTTTTAAAATACTTTTTAGAAGAAGACAAAATAGTGTATGAAACTGTACATAGGCCTTAAAATACACGTGTTATGATCACACTCGCCTTCGGCTCGGTTCATAAAACCACGCTGTTTTAAGACTCACTATGTATAACCCAACAGGGGGTTTTACAAGCGACGCCATATTGTGAATTTTTTGTGTTACTAATTTATTTTACTGGCAACGACCAATTTTTGGTAACTGACGTTGAAACTCGGTCAATCTCACTGATTTAACAAAGAGGAAACAGACCTAAATATTTCGCAAATTTCAAGTAAGTTTTGCATAATATCTACAATGATGAAAGTTTAGCTTTTTTCAATAGAATTCAGTATTTATTACGCAAGAAGAACGAAGGATTAAGCAGCATTCCGGTAAACAATGTGTTGAATTTGGTAATGACAAATCCTTGACAAATCGCTATTGTCGTTTAATAATGAAAATATATGACGTATGCTCATTATTGCCATATGAAAGCTGTTTGTAGCACTATCCTTGGGCCAGACCAATACTTGCTAATAGGCTATAACTGTAATGTCTTGTCGTAAATAAAAGATGATGCTTGTTGAGGAGACACGCATTTATTTTAGTTTTCTTATATTAATGTTTTACAGCACTTCTTACTTCGAGCTAAGCCGGAAAGAGAGAGTGACATATCAATTTATTTTTTAATATCTAGTGATGCGTTCGGAAACGCCTTCTACAAAGTATGAATGTTCGGATACACACTACATCTATCCCTTTTCACAGGAACTACTATTACGTAAGATTAAGGACTATTCACTTAACGTACTCGTAAAACAATGAGTAAGGCGATGCGGAATAAACTAATTGCACACGAATGGGTGACCGCTTTCTGAAGCTTATCGCACATTATAGTACATCTGCAGAGACGGGGAAAGAAGGGCTTGCCGTGTGAGTACAAAATAGACTGCCGGCCGTAGGGAGGCAAGCCCTTTTCACGGCTAAGGCAATGTCATAGTGTAGTCTTTCCTGAAACCTCAAACTGACAATGACCCAGTGCAAAAAACAAAAGGGACTTCCGGTTCGTGTCCCAAGATGGCCGCATGCGTTTAAGTTTAGTTGTCCATTATTAATTCATTTTAGTTGTTCAATGTGTAGTATTGATAGCGTATTGTGCCGTGATCTAACGTATGAGTGAATAGCTAATGAAGAATTCAACTTGAAGCGTTCATAGCCCTTCCTGGGTCAAGGCCCGATAGTCCGCGTGGTTTTTTGTAAATCGCTATCACTTTACAAAAAGCACGATTTTTTCAACTCACCGTACAACGTGGTATCAATCCTCTATCTAGTCGCCTAGTGCGATTGGCAACGAGACATTGGCAGTAATGGTCGCTTAACTGTGACCGGTTGCCATTAAAAAAAAAAAAAAAAAAAAAACAAAAGTTGTCTCTTCGGTGGCCAGTAGTTAACAGCGTATGTGCATAGAAGTTATGTTTTTAACACGCAAGCCCATAGAAAGGGAAACGTCGTTTATGCTAAAGTCCTTAACTTTGTAGGTGTCCACCGAAAAGACGCGAACATAAATCTGACAATGACCCAAACATAGGTTATAAAAAAACAACTAAAAAAAAAAACATCTGTTTAGCCTGTTCATGAACACAGACGGCGTGTTTAAAAATATTACTTCCCGGCCTACGCCTTAAAGTTTGTATGCAATTTCTTTACAGTTCTCTCGAGTTGTTCCGCCCGAAACGCGATACTTTGAAGCCTGTTATAACGCACGTTATGACGACATTCCATTGCGTGTTTGAGAAAAACATCTAACCTTTTGAACGCCAAGGGGTGAAGCAAATGACTATGCCCCTGACGCCAAAGGAAAAAAACTAAGAAGTGCTCCAAATCAACAGGGGTTAAAAATACCTATAGTGGTTTGAATTACCTACACAGTTTTTGATCATTGAAATTTGGACGGCTGCGGCCGACGTGGCGTCAATGACACGACTTTTAGCTGTCGGCCACAGCCGTCTTTGGCGCTCAAAAGGGAGGACATATCACTGCTCCTTTTCCCAATCTATAAGTAAGTATACGTACGTTAAGTTTGCACTTGTGACAAAACTTGACATACTGTGACAAAACTTGACATGATGTGACAAAACTTGACATACTGTGACAAAACTTGACATACTGTGACAAAACTTGACATACTGTGACAAAACTTGACATACTGTGACAAAACCTTGATTTGTATCGAAAAATTAGCAGTTGGATTTCGTCTTTATAGTATAAGGATGTGTGATGTATGTTAAACATAAAGGGAATTTGACGACGCGGTTGGCTCGGTTTGTAGTGAAGCTGTGCCTACTGAGCCGGCGGTCCTGGGTTCGAATCCAGGGCAAATATTTGTGTGATGAACTCTAATATTTGTTCCTGGGTCATGGACGTTATTTATTGTATTTATATTATGTATATCGTCGTCTAGTACCCATAGTACAAGCTTTGCTTAGTTTGGGACTAGGTCGATTTGTGTAAGATTGTCCCTTAATATTTATTTATTTATTTATTTTGCGTTAATGTAATTGTAGACTTTGGTGTCAATTGCTTTTGGGTTTTTGATTTTGTGATGCTTGGTAGACGACTGGATGATTGAAGAATGAAGTATGCAGTAACTTTTAAACGATTCTAATGCAAAACAACTTTAGTACATGCAGTTTATACTATATAGACTTATTAACTATGCCACTTGAACACTAATTTTGAGTTTTGAAAAGGGCGTAAGTCTGTGTGCGCACGCTAACAGCGAACGGCGAAGAGTGACATGCAAATTTGATGCAGCTGCCTCCCCGCGCGGTGCATTCCCCTCGGAGGTCCGGCGGCCGCAAGATAAGGGTTCCTTAACATGCCCCCCGGCGTTGAAAGTCCTGGCTTTCAACAGGATCATTATCCAATGGAAGAGGACAGATTCGATTGAAGGCTCTTCTGATGACGCCTTTATTCGTTTGGATATCAGCTACTCTATTCACTCCATCGATGCCTGGGTGCACGCTTACGATTCGTCCGAGACTCCATTTTAAAGGTGGCAAAGCATCTTCTTTGACGACGACCATCGTTCCTGTGTCGAGGTGTCCCTTGCACGATCTCCATTTTGTTTTCTGCTGCAATTCTGAGACGTATTCCTTTTGCCATCTTGTCCAGAAATGCTGGTGAATTTGTTCGATGCGATCCCATCGTTGTAGTCTGGTCGGATTTGTATTCTCTAGCGGAGGAACTGGCAGAGCGGTAAGAGGGCGTCCGACCAAAAAGTGACCTGGAGTTAGTGGGTTAAGATCGGATGGATCTGACGACATGGGTGATAAAGGTCGCGAATTAAGTATGGCTTCTATTTTGACTAGAACTGTATATAACTCTTCGTAAGTAAGATGGGAGTCGCCTATGACTCTAGTTAGATGGTATTTAAAAGATTTAACTCCAGCCTCCCATAGCCCACCAAAATGAGGTGCGTAGGCTGGAATGAACTTAAATTGAATGTGGTCATTCATTGCGTTAAGCTCATTTTTAGCCCCCACAAATTGAGTACCATTATCCGAAAAGATAAGCGCTGGTTTTCCGCGACGCGCAATAAACCTATGTAATGCAGCAATATAGGCCTCTTTTGTTAAATTTGTGACCAGCTCGAGGTGCAAGCACTTAGTGGTGAAGCACACGAACACTACGACGTAAACCTTTATTAGTTTACATCCACGTCCTTTACGGTCAGCAGCGAGAAGTGGTCCCGCGTAATCTACACCCGTGGTTTGGAATACATAACCTGGATTGAGGCGCTGCTCAGGCAAATGACCCATTATAGGGTTGACTGTTTGAGCCCTCATCCTGAAACATTTCAGGCATTTGTGTGCGACAGATCTGGCCAAGTTGCGACCACCTATAGGCCAAAACTGATCTTTTATTGATGCTAATAATAATTGGGGCCCGGCATGCATTAAACGAATATGTTCTTCAACAAATATGAGTCGTGTCAATGTGTGCTTAGATAAAAGCAATATTGGATGTCTTTTATCAAATGCAAAATTTGAATTTTCTAATCTACCGCCAACTCGGATCAGTTCTAAATCGTCGATAAACGGAGATAGCATTAACAGTTTATTTTTATTTGGTAACGATTGTTTTTTCAATAATTGATCATATTCTTGAAATGATTGTTTTTGAGACAATTTAATGAGTAATGTGAATGAATTTTGTATTTCGTCTGTGGTGAGTGGACCAGATTTTTTACTGTTTTTGTTTCTACAATTATAAATAAATCGCAACGCATATGCTATAGCTCTTTTCAACTTTAATAATTTAGAGAATCTTTCGAAATCGATTAAACTGTCATTTACGTGTAGAGAGGCTGTTGTAGTAGTTACCATTTCTGGTATTTGAAGATTGTTTTTTACGAAATCACTTTTAGGCCAATTAGATTCATTCTTCTTTAAAAAATCTGGTCCATTCCACCAAAAGGACAAATTGTGTAAATCTGACATATTTACTCCGCGAGTCAGCATATCAGCTGGATTGAGAGCTGTTGGCACATGGCGCCATTCATGATTAGCTGTGAGCTCTTGAATTTCAGCAACGCGATTTTTAACGAATTGTTTTAGTTTGTTAGGCTGCGTTTGGAGCCAACCTAAACAAATAGATGAGTCAGTCCAAAGAACACATCTCTTTACTGGTATGCGAATAGATTTGAGTACTTTCTCAGTCAGACGTGCAGCGACAAGGACGCCGCACAGTTCCAGGCGAGGAATTGTGGTCGGTTTTAAAGGTGCGACTTTAGTTTTTGCACATAGCAAGTTGACCTCCACTTGTCCGTTACATTCCGACCTAACGTACAAGCATGAGCCGTATGCGTCCTGGGACGAGTCACAAAAAGTGTGAATTTCGATCACACTTTTTGGATTGTCTTGAATTACACAGCGCGGAATTTTTTAATCAAGTACATGGCGTAATTCGGATGTAAACTTGTGCCACAAATTGACAATGTTTGAAGGTAAAGGATCATCCCAAGATGATTTTAATAACCAAAGTTTCTGTAACATGATTTTAGCTTGAATGACGCATACGCTTAATAAGCCAAGCGGATCATATATCTGTCCTATGGCGGACAGAATAGACCGTTTGGTTGGATTTTGCTCAACAGTTTGCTTTATGGAATAATATAATCGATCATCAGGTGGTGACCAACCTAGACCCAAGGTATTTGGCAAACCTTGGTCGCCGAGGTTCAACATCTGGCATGAGTCTGACTGAGATAGTATTATATTGGATCTGATTTTACGAAGATTGAAACAACCTGTGGATAAAATTTTAAAAACGCCTTCTTGTATTTTGAGTAATTGCTCCTTTGTTTGAGCACCCGTGACTAAGTCGTCGACATAAAAGTCTTCGGAAATAATTTTACCTAATTGTTGATCTTGACATTCTAATGCAAGTTGTTTCAAACATCGCACGGCTAAAAAAGCCGCAGAGGCGGTTCCGTATGTAACCGTATTTAATTTGTATATCCTTAATTCCTGAGTGGGATCATCCCGCCAAATGATTTGTTGTAAATGTCTTTGATTTTCATGCACTAAAACTTGCCGGTACATTTTTTCAATATCTCCGGTCAAAACGTATCGATAATGTCTGAATCTTAAAAGGATGGATAGTAAATCACTCTGTATAGTGGGTCCAACCATTTGGAGGTCGTTGTATGAAACCCCTGAACTCGTGGCAGCACTAGCGTTGAAAACAACACGAAGTTTCGTGGTGGCGCTGTTGTCGCGCAAGACTCCATGATGTGGAAGATAAAATGGTTGCGTGTTTGTTTGTTCGTGTTGTTTTGTCTCCGCCATGTGCCCTAATTCAATATATTCTGACATGAAATCTGTATACATGTGTTTTAATTGTGATTGTTTTGCTAGCCTACGCTCAAGCGATAGGAAGCACTGTTTTGCGCATTGGAATGAGTCACCTAAGCAAGATTCTGGTTTCTTGAGAGGGACTGCGACTGAGAATCGCCCGTCTGGCATTCGAGTATGATTTTCTACGAAATTCTCTTCACATAAACGCTCTTCTACAGAATACACCAGCTTAGAATTGTCCGGAACCTCCTCAAGAGACCAGAATTTAGCTAACTGTTCCTGTAATGAATTGTTCGCGATCAGATTACATTGTACTGTTTCAAATGAGTTTCTGTATTCGTGATTTAGCCCACTGGTAGGCCCAGAAACTATATAGCCGAGTTTTGTATGCTGTAATATTGGACAGCCTGTACCTAAACGGACTTGACCCTGTTCAAGCAGGTCCCAGAAAATGTCTGCGCCGAGTAGAATACCTATGCTCGACGGATTATAGTATTCCGGGTCTGCCAGTACTACATGTGTAGGGATGTCTAATTTAGGTACGCTAACTTGATTAGTGCAAAGCGTCGCAATGTTCGGTAGAATCAAGAATGATATATTGGTTTTGTATTGGTTAGTTCTTGATTCGATGAATGCATTGCAGCGTTTTGTTATCTTTGACACTGTATTGTTTATTCCTACAACGGATGATTGCACTTGTGTATGTTTAATTTTTAATTTACGTAACAAGGAATCCGTCATGAAAGAGGCCTGGCTCCCGGAGTCCAGGAGAGCTTTCACTTCATGGCGGTGGTTGTCCTTGTCATACATGTGGATCACGGCAGTTGAGAGCAGGACTCGCCCTGTCGGCTCGACTGAGAGCGATGTCGCACCCACAACTGATGGCTGAGATGACCCTGACGCTGTATCTGAATGTAGCACTGAATTGTGTTTTTGTGAGCATTTCATGCATGGGCCCAATCTGCAAACGCGAGCCTGATGACCGGGGCGGAGGCAGTTCTCGCATAACTTGAGCTTCCTCACCGATTCTGCTCTCTCGTCGACAGATTGTGCCAAGAACTGCTCACATCTATAAATGCAATGGCTTTGCTTGCACAAGGGGCAGCTGTAATTGTATGTTGCATATTTTGGTTGCTGTGTATTAGTGACTGCTGCGAGACCCTTAACGTACTCGGCAGATTTGTGTCTGTCAGCTCTGGCGCTGATATTTGTATTATTATTACTCATGTGTAACGTTTCAAGCAAGTCAGCTCTGTTTTTTAAGAATGAAGTAAATTGATCTAATGTAATAGATTTTAAATCGGATTTATGTTCTTCCCATTCCCGCAATGTCCTAGCGTCTAATTTTGTACTCATAATGTAAATGATAAGTGTATCCCATGAAGTGGTGGGTTCCCCGAGTGTATCTAAAGCTCTCAAGTTTTTTGTAAAAGTATCTATAATTTTGCGAATTGATTGATATGATTCTTTTTTATTTTGCTCTAAAGTGAACAATGCCTGAATATGATTTTGAATAAGTAACCGTTTATTGTCATACCTGTCGCACAACAAATCCCAAGCGATTCTATAATTACGGGCTGAAAACTCTAAAGATTTGATTACCTGCGCAGCGGCTCCCTCCATGGATGCCCTTAAGTAGTGAAACTTTTGTACATCGGAGATTGACGTGTGTTCATGTATCAATGACACGAATAAATCACGAAATTCCAACCACTCCTCGTACTGACCGCTAAATTTCGGTATTTGAATAGTCGGTAACTTAATACCACGAGTGCTCGTGCGAACCACCTTACTACTCCGTGCGTGCTCCTCAGCGTCACCTGAAACGTACGAGGCACTGGAAGAATTATCGCATTTTTAGCAGGTTTATTAGCGTTTAAGATCTCCTGCGCGAGCGCAATATTCGCGTAAAACAAATCCTCAAACTCTGTGCGGGCGGCGGAGTGATCAATTCATTTTCATCAACTAAAGTATCAATTTCAGATTGAATTTCCTCAAATTGTGTATAAAGAGCATCCATTTTGCTTAAGCGAGCTTGAAGTTCAATTACTTGTAATGACGTTAACGAATCTAATTTTTCTAGGTAGTTGATGAAATTGGTTAACCTCCCCTTAACTGCGCCACGCTTACGTATTAAATCCTTTAAATCAACTGACATTGTGCCGGGCTATGGGAATATAGGTGAAATCCTTTAAATTGTATTGTTTAAAATGTTTACAAACTATAAATATTGATTTTAAAATTGTATATGAATAATAATTGACTTGTATAAAATAATGTATTTAAATTAATTTTTAAAACGTATTATGGTTTGATTATTTAAAACACTTTGTATAAGTTATAAACATGTAAATAAGTAAAATACGATTGCAATTCACAAATAATTCTAATGAGATATTAGTTGCATAAATTGTTTACTTAAAAATGCAGCGTACCTACGAGCGGGCCGGCTAGTAACAGCGCGCACGGAAACGTACCTATGCAATGACAATGATAAACAACTATTGAACTCGATTTTAACTTAACTATACGTTACTTTTCTTAATGATCACGTAAATATTAACTCAAATGTTTGATTTGCAATCACTATTACACATAATGAAATGTAATAGTGTTTTAAATGTTTACTACTCAACACGTACAAGTTTTACTGTAAATGTTATTAAATATTGTATACAGTTATGATAAAATGCAATTTTTACGTACCTAGTAGTATAATTAGCAATAGATGATAACAGATTGGAACGGACTCACTCTTAATCACTCGTTTCGGCCTTAAATTCCATTGCAATTCGACAAATTCTTTTCACTTTCGTATAAGTATGTAGCTTAGTATTCCGTAAACAATAAAATTACTTGTTATCTTTGATTTGTGCACTTAACGGCTTCGGTTTCACGTAGCTGATGTATGTACTTAATCTTCGCATAAATAGCTGATTACTTGTATGAATGCTGTATAAAATGTCTTGACTCTTCGGTTCAGCTGGTTAAACGTCCTGGATTCCTTTTAGGGCTTGATTCTTCTGTATATTCGGCTCGATGGACCATGTAGACTTTGGTGTCAATTGCTTTTGGGTTTTTGATTTTGTGATGCTTGGTAGATGACTGGATGATTGAAGAATGAAGTATGCAGTAACTTTTAAACGATTTTAATGCAAAAAAACTTTAGTACATGCAGTTTATACTATATAGACATATTAACTATGCCACTTGAACACTAATTTTGAGTTTTGAAAAGGGCGTAAGTCTGTGTGCGCACGCTAACAGCGAACGGCGAAGAGTGACATGCAAATTTTATGCAGCTGCCTCCCCGCGCGGTGTATTCCCCTCGGAGGTCCGGCGGCCGCAAGATAAGGGTTCCTTAACAGTAATGGTAAAACTGTATTTTATTCACCGAGCGAGCGAGGCGTTTCCGTTTCAGCTTTGTCCAAATTGCTTTCATATAATTTCACTGGAAACCGAATTTAAAGTTTAAAATTGATATTCTATGTGAACTAAAACTGAACGTATTAGTATGCACGGCTGGCGTGTCATTAGACGGGCAATAAATGGGGTATTTGAACGAACTCTGCGGATTACTCAGCCTAATTGACAGCACATTAATGAGGTTCGAACAGGAATGATCATGGCTCGCCATTTTGAATTATAAATCTATCAAAATGAGGTTTACCTTTATTTTATAGAGAAACGCTTCATCGATTTTCATCGAAAGCGTTTTTTTTTGATACCATAAAATATTTTGGAATGTTATAACACAAACCTAACCTAACCTAACCTAATCTATAGGTTACAGAGGACGCAATGGAGCCACGCTGTTACGTCGCCTTAAGCTATTTTTTTCTTTAAATGTAATTTTGTAGTTCACAGTGCCTCGGTTTAATTACTGTAATAACTGTGTAACTAATTTGAATAAATAAATAAATAGGTTGACATTTTCAAGATTTCTGTAAAATGACATCCGAAAAAAAATTGAAAAAAATTGTCTATGATATGAAAATTCTATGAACTGAAACAATCGGTGACGTGGTTTCCTTTAAAAAGAAGTGGACACCATGAAAAGGAGTATATTTAACTCTTTGAGAAAGAAATTGCGGGAACAGTCGAATAGCATATTAGTGTAGAAATATAGTGACGAGATTTTGGATAGATGACAGTGTTAAAAGTCAAATGAAGGCCCGAGTTGACTTGGAAATGATATTCCTCAAATTAGTTTATAAAATACAAATACACTTAAGGAACTTACACGGAACTCACGGAAGAAAATAAAACACGAGATACATTAAACACCATGCAGAGGTAAAGAACAGGCGGTCTTATGTCTTATCACTAAATAGGCATAGCGATCTTTTCCCGACAACCTTTAGGTAGCGGAGTATTTAAAAAATAAATAGGTATTAAGTGACAATCTTATAAAAATCGACCTAGGCCCAAACTAAGCAATGTTTGTGCTGTGAGTACTGGACGACGTTATACAAAATATAGATATATAGATAACATCCATGACCTAGGAACAAATAAAAAACCGGCCAAGTGCGAGTCGGACTCGCGCACCGAGGGTTCCGTACAAACACTTTCCATCTTAACTGGCCGGTTTAAGTTAAGGTTGCACCTAGTATGTATAGCACCACAAACAAATGAGGCGCAAAGTTAACGCAACGGATCACGTTTGTTGTGTGGGAGCCACACTTAAATATTTATATTATTCTGTTTTTAGTATTTTTTGTTATAGCGGCAACAGAAATACCGTAATCTGTGAAAATGTCAACTGTATATTAGCCATCACGGTTCACAGACAGACAGACGGACAGCGGACTTTTAGTAATAGTGTCCGTTTTTTACCCTTTCGGTACAGAACCCTAAAAAATAAAGTTTATTATTATTGCTAGTTTATATATCTGTATCGGTCAAAGTTTAAAATTTACATTCTTTATGAACAGAGAGCACGTCTATTAGTATGCACGGCTGGTGTAGTCCTGTTTAATTAAAAGGGCAATAAATGAGGTATTTGAACGAACTCTGTTGCGGATTACTCTGCCTAATTGACGGCGCAATAATGAGTTAGAACGGGAATGATAATGGACTCAGACCTATTCAAATAGGAGGTATCTAAATATTTAGTTAGGCATTTCAATACGTGTAGTGTATGTTATGACAAATGAATTGATAATTACAACTTTTAGAAGTGATTAATACTTTTCCTTGAGTTCTAGAAAGTAACAAAGCTATTTCATGCTTTCATTGCGTGCAGTCGAAAATTTTTCTGAGTGAATTTTGTCAAATTCGCGTACTTTGCGAAAGCAAAATTATTAATAAAAAAATTCAACCTCTAGGTTTCAAATATAGGACCAATAAATATCAAAAGCCCTGTTCTAAGTAGTAACATTGATAATACGTTAAGAAATATATTTGATCTGATTGATGATAGAGAAATTCTAAAACAATGTATTTTTCACTTCTCCTGCTCAAAAAGTACGTCGTTTTAAGTTCGCAAAGCGGGGCTAAAATAGTACATTTAGCCCCTAGGGTTTAAAAGGAAACCATATAATCCCATACAAATTTCTATGACACTGAAAAAAAAATCTTGTTACCGGCCAGCTACATACTTTTACAAATAAAATAAATCCCAATTAAAAAAATAAACTAAAAAGTTTTTATTTACAATGTAGTGGAATATTAACTGAAATTTTATTTTAGCACGTTTTATAATCAACGAAAAGAAATTTAATCTTAAACATTTTATCTTGGCTAAGAATATTAAATGATAAAATAAAATAAATTATTTCTGTCGTTTTTTTTCAGTCGAAGTGAAAAGCAGATTGTTTAACACGGGGCTACAAGCCATTATGACACTCAGATATATTTGGCCTCGCTCACTTCGTTCGCTCGTCCAAATAATTACCTCGTGTCATATAATGGCTTGTTTTAGCCCCTTGTCAAACAATCTACTATTTGAACGGATTAGGAGCGCAATCTACAAAAATTAAACCCAAACTAAGCAAAGCTATTGTACTATGGGTGCTAGACGACGATACCATCCATAATATATAAATACATAAATAGATAACATCCATGACCCAGGAACAACTTTTCGAGTTGATCACACAAATATTTGCCCCGGCCGGGATCCGAACCCAGGACCGTCGGTTCAGAGGCAGCTGCACTACATACGAGTACAGCACCAACCGCATCATCAGAATAGAATTAATATTAAATAGAAACTGTTATTTATTTTATTTTATTTTATTTATTTAAGGATTACCAACAGATAACACATCAGACTAAAACATATCAAGACTACTCGAGCCAGGGGAAATTGTAACCAGTCGTAGCGGCGCGCACGCGTTGATCGGTTGAATCACCGCTTTACAGAATACAACTAATATCTATGCTATTATAAAATTCTAGATTTGTATTGAAAATCAGTTTTCTACGGAGAGTCGTGATTTCAGGAAAAATCTTAATTTAATAGCGATGCAGGATCGTCTTTTGTTTTGTATGGGCGCGCGGCGCCGTGCCAGTCTGGTCCTATCTGTATAATTTCCTTTGTCCATCACGCCGAAACGGCTGGACAAATTTTTACCATTTTTGGTACAATATATACTTAAAATACATAGAACAATCATGACCCAAACACAAATATTTGCCCTGGCCGGGATTCAAACCCGGGACCGCCGGCTCAGTAGGCAGGTCTCTAGAAACTGAGCCAACCGCGTCGGATATAAAGGCAAATGCGTTCTGCCGTTGTTTGGCTACCACTTTTTTAGTTAGTGTTTAAAGTCTAAAATTCTGAATGGTTCTATCCGTGGAAATGAAATGTTATGTTATTTAGTAATTACTTTCCAACGCAACGCAAAACACTCTAATCGAGGAAGTTTGGCCGCTCAAATGTCCTTATTTATAATTATAACGCTCATGTTTATGACTAATCTCTTTTTGGAACATGCGCTTTTCAGTTTTAGTGATTCTTTGCCTTTTCGCCGAATTATTTTTCGTCGAATGTTTCATTTCATTTCGCAGAAGGGCCATTTTTTCTAAAGTCGTGTACACCCCACTTTTTTTTTAATTTTCGATATTTTCTACTCACGAGCTCTTTCGACCTAAGTAGGAGAAAACAACTGTCAATAATCAGTCTCCGTGTCTCTGAATTCAGACTCCTTCACACTTGCTGTCATGAAAATGAAAGGTATTAATACTTATCAAGCATAAGCATAGCTCCGCTTTTTACTGGCCATATGTTTAGGCTTTTATTAAAACTAATGACTCTCCGAGTTAGCGCAAAAACATAACCCGAGCCGGCGGTAAAAAGCGAGGAAAGGGTGGACTTAGCACTTAGGGCCCATTTGTGTGCATGGGACAACGTGTTTTTGTTATTGTCCTTATTTATTTTTCAAAAATGACAGTAAGTAAATATCTTGACCCCCCCGACACCGCGCCCCTGTTCCCTCTCTTATGATGACATGGACAGACTGATTTAATGTGCACTCCTAGTAACACGCGAGTGAGGTGCCTACTTATTTGTAAATCCTGGAAACCTGTGCCGTGCCGTTATCCCGCGGGAACCTCCTGGAGCTCATGTCAGGTATGTGCACACAACGACGTGACATATATATAATATTATTTTGGAAATTGTTTATCCCTCAACCCCAACTTGAACAAGAAGAAATTGTATTTCCAAGGACAACTGAACATCAGCTACTATAAAAAACAGAAATCACCATAGATGAGTGAGGAAATGGAAAAGGATTTCCTTCGATTTGTCAGCTCTCCTCTCAGCCTTTGTTTCAAAATTCCTCGGTCTCGCTTAGACATCTTTTCGGTGGTATATTCGTCAAGTCGTCATTGCGAACAGGGACGAGTCTGAATGCGAACTTATAGCATTTTTGTTCGATTCCCGGTCAAGTTTTACGTATTTCAATTTTTCATTGAGCTTTGATCTTTGTATCAATGGTTCTAAACAAGTAGCCAATTAAATTAACAAACTAACCTAAGCAAGCTGTAACAAATAACCTAAGCAAGACAATTAAGAACAGCAAAAACAATTCAAATAATGCGCTAACAAGTCCAATAAAACTAATCGAAAACTTGAAACATTTCTACGTACATTCTAACAATAGACAAATTAAAACAATAAATTTTCGTACCTATTTTAATATTCTTATTGTCATTCGAGAACTTTCAATACAAAGCCAGAGATGAAACTACAAACAAAAGAGGAATAACACAGTGAATTTTCAACATACTTTTGCAGTTAAGTGCAAAAACTATTTTTATTTGACTTCATTGAAAAAAAAACAGGACGCGAAGCGCACAGTTTATGGTCAGTCAAAAATTAAAAAAAACCTTGCCGGTTCGGTTTGCTCGACAATAATGTTGTATGGAATTCCTATTATTATAAAGTAAAAAAAAAGTTAAAACGGTTATACTTATAAAAAAAGGGCATAGGTCCTAAACAACCAAAACGGAACATAAACGACTTACGGCGACTTTTTAGTTGCTTCAAATAGTTTATGGCGTTTTCGGAAGAAAAATACACTTCTACTTTTTTATTAAAACATATAAAAAGGCGGCAGCTTCCAATTTTGACGTATATCGTGTATCGTTTTATGTATATCGTCGTCTAGAACCCGTACAAGCTTTGCTTAGTTTAGGACTAGGTCGAATTGTGCAAGATATATTTTAATACTTATTTATTTATTGATTTATGTGATGATAATTAATATTCCCCACCCTATAATATTATCGCTCCATGCCGCAAACAGTTCGAAGTGGCTTTGGCACTAATATCCCTATACTGATTAATATTTCCTGCCCAACTAAAACCATTTCACGCGGAACACGACTCTTCGCCGTCGGTTTAAGGCTGACAGTTTCTCGACACAGCAGTTTTGTGTTTATAATGCCGACATGGTTTAGGCGTTTCAGTTTAACGTTTGATGGACAGAGGTGTTTGAATTTCGAAATTCGAAGATCCTATCAAATCGTTCGGTTCATACCCTTACCATGAGTTTACAGTGAGCGTAGTCGCTATTAGTGACTCCGTAAACGATTCTTATGGAGAAGTATAGCCTACTATACCTCTAGCATACCTGTGACGCTCGACTCTTTGTCGCGCGACACATACTAGCTTTCGTATTCCTTTCTATGCCGCGCGAGCAAGACAGATGATGTATAGTGTCGCGAAACGCGATGCCACGGCAAGATATTATATTATATATAGCTCAACAAAGTTTCCCAAAACGCCTATTTATCACGCGTTAAAGTAATTATGGTGATTTCATTGCATTGGACAGTTCCATGCATAATTCGGAACTAGATGAAAATTACCGCCATGATCGCATAATGAATTTCATTCGATGTAAAGTTAATCTACGTAATGAGGTACCCAGCTGTTTCTTACGCTAAGGAATGCATTGCAAATACGTGATCCTGGAATGCGTTGCCGTAGCTAAACAACGGGCTGATATCCTCAAAGCCCCGAGGTCGCTTCGAGAAGCCTGCGGAAACTAGGAGAATCCTGAGCTTCTGGACGGAGTTAGGCTGGCCAGGCCCTTAGCTGGCAAATCTGTACACAACGGCCCGAATATACACGGGCTAAGTGCGGAAAACGGGGCCCATAACCATAACCATAACCGTAACCGTAAGGTATTTGGAAGCTAAGGGGCATTTGGTGATTTGCAAATTAAAGGTGCCCTAATATATATTCCCATTGCAAAAATATCTGGCATAAAACCATTTTGTTGCTTAGTACGGAATAACCTCACCTTACGGTAGTTATTTTCGCCACAACTGTTTAATTTTATTGCTTATATTTTTAAATAAATTTCTCATTGTTGAAGCTCAACTTCTCCTCAATAAAATGAATGAAAAGTAAATGAAAATTGCTTAAACATGGCTTCTTTGTAACGCAAGACGTTGGGTAATTCTCAAACTTTTTCTAATCAAACTTTGGGTTTAAGGCTTGATTACCGAGGCTTAACAAATGGAAAGGCATTATCTTGAATAGGGAAACAGGTCTTATTTCACCGAAGTATGATGGTATTTGCTGGTAAAATATCACCGTACGGACAAGAAGGCCTGTGCGCCGGGAACTACGCTAGTGGCCTACCCACCAAAATCTGATTGGCTCCACCTTCAGATTTTGGTCGGTTGAATTCAGAACGCGTTTGCAGTAGTGGCACTCGCGTTTTGTCATATCGTCACGTTCCAAGGTCAATTTACACAAATAACCATTAAATTCAGTTCTCTAGCGGGCTATTAAATAGATCAAGATAATCCTTCTGTTGTTTGTGTTTTAGGGAAACACGGGTGATGTTGCAGTTAATTCGTTCGGGCAACGTTCTTTCAGTATTAAACTAGCCACGCTGCGCGGTTTTACCCGCTCATCCCACGGGAATACTAAATTTTTTCGGGATAAAAGCGGATAACACCCCGGGACGTTATTATCATTATATTTCTTAAACAGGACATTTTACACAAATAAAAAGAGAGAAACCTGTTTGTGTCTTATTCTGTGATTACACAAAGGCAAGTTTTCTTCCAAAGCTCTTATTTATAAATAACCGCTGTTAAAGTCCTCGTTTTCCTGTCGAGCGGTTTTCGGGATAAAACACAAAGTGCTGTCAATCTGTCCGGCGCAGGACTCTTAACACTTAATTGGTGCCATAAAATACAGCTTTAAGGTTTTATACTGTGTATTACCGATTTAGAAAAAATACGGCACGAAATAAATTGTTTACAAGTTCACAAATAGGGTTTTACTACCCACGCCATATTGCTGATTTTAGTGGTATTAATTTATTTTACTGGCAGCGACAATTTTTTGGTAACTGTTTGTTGTTTTTTGTGACTTAAGATGGCCGCATGCCTTTAAGTTTAGTTATTCGTTATTTATTCATTTTGGTTGTTCAATGTGTAGTATTGATAGCCTATTGTGCAGTGAACTAACGTATGAGTGAATGGTTAATGAAGAATCCAACTTGAAGCGTACATAGCCCTTCTTGGGTCAAGGCCCGGTAGACCGCGTGGTTTTTTTGTAAATCGCTATCAATTTACAAAAAGGCACCTCACCGTACAACGTGATATAAATCCTCAATCTTGTCGCCGTGTGCGATTCGAAACGAGTCATTGGCGAAATACCACTTGCTCAGCAAGAAGGTCAAAGCCACATTAATAAAATAAAAAAAAAAAAGATAAACGGAGGATTGAATTTGTTTGATGACAAATCCTTGAAAAAGAGCTCTTAACGTTATTAATACAAATATAATATGACGATGACGTATGCACATTATTGCCATATGAAAGCTGTTTGTAGCGCCACTATCCCTGGGCCGGACCGACGCTTGCTAGGCTATAGGATTAAATTTCTCATGGATTTACTTGAACAAGATAAGGTATTTTATACACAAGGTCTCAATTCAACCTATTATGGTTTCTATTATTTTTATGGTTTCTATTATTATTGTGGTTTCTATTTAATTCCCTAGGGGGTAAACCTACCACTTTAGCCTCGCTTCGTGAAGCTAAAATGACGTAGGTACACGTGAAAATGACGTATCTTTTTCTAAATCCTTGAACACAAAAGTTCGTACTCGTAAAAGATACATTTTTAAATGCAACAAAAATTCCAATTGAAAAGAAAAACCTTCACAACGTACACAGACGTTCTTGTCGACTCTTTTCATCCTTGAACAAAGAATTCGTGTAACTCTTTCAAACGACCAGACGTTTTGCGCAGTACAAAGAACTAAGTCAACCATCGTCAAGAAGAGCGTAAGTCATTTGGGAATGGTTGTCAGTTACGACGTTTAGTGTATGGAGAGCAGCGATTAAAGTTCTAAGGCGTAGGTAAAATGTAGTTTGTTTATACCATAGATCATAATAAAGTAATGTGGAGGAATGATGCTGATTTTATACCGGTGATCAATCAAAATGGGTCAGTAGGGAGAAGTCACAAACTGAGAGATAAGGAAATCTGTTCTTAGGAACCATAGCGTCGATTATAGATTTAATAAAAACTGCACTATTTTTTTTTATAAATCTCATCCTTACAATACGATAAGGATGTTACAATACGACATGCAATTACAGAATTTTAACCAGGTTAAATTCCCGGATACGTATGAGATTTATAAAAAAATTTGAACGCAGTTTCTATTTAATCTAAAATCGACGCCTTGAATCCGTAAGAATAGATTTACCTATCTCTAATGGTTTACGTTTTCTCTCCACTAACCCATTTGGATTGAAATCACCCTGTATTCTGTACCTACTGTCGAACTGTGGATACATTTGGCGTTTTAGCTCACGGATATTATAATTTTTGTAAGTTTATTTCATCCCACTATTTTATATTCGATTTATATTCGTAATATATATTATATTGGCATTACATAATGATATAAACATATATATCTTAAACTCGAATTAAATACAAAATAAAAAGTACCTATTATTAGTTCAACAATATCTATGAGAAGTGAAGTTACTTTTGATGTCATTCCGGTGTTTTCCTCATTTTGGTGCGTCATTGTGCTACACCGGAAACACCAGAATGAAAATGGTGGAATCAGAAGCTTGACATATATTTGCGTCTTAAAAAAAGAGTAAGCCCTATATTCTAAAACTAATTCAACTCTTGAAATCATGAGTAAACTTTACATGATATACATAAATTTCAAACCACACGGTTAAAAAATAAAGAAGCTATAACAAACTGCGGAATGTTTTATTTTGGAAAATCTAAAAATACTGCCTGGGAAAAATACTGCTTGGGAAAAATACTGCTTGGGAAATTGACCAAGGTACTTATAGCGGTTGATAAGATTATATATTATTATCCTGAGTGCAGCCCTTGAAAGTTCTGATTTTTTATGATAGTAAGAGATTATGATTTATTTTCGTACACATTTGATATATACTTTGGAGTGTTAAAATATTTAATAAACTTCCAGAGATACTACAACTAGAAACAACAAAGAGGTTCAAACATCCGCTGTCCAATTAATTAAATGACGAATCGCTAGCCCAATATTACAGGGTTATTCTATGTAAGAATTTTTAATAATATTTACATAGAGATTGCCAGTGTTAAAATTACATTTATTTAATAACATACTGATTAGGACGCATCTATTACTTTATATGCCCTGCTTTATATTTCATAGCGAGATAAAATTCTGTATTATCCATCTTATGTAACCTATGAAAGCAATTAATAAACTGTATAATTATCTACGTGCAAATTGAAGCTTTTTGGATAGAAAACTAACGTTTTTAAGGGCCTATTTTAAATTGAAAGGAGAACAGTCCCCTTACCATGCGTTTACAGGGACCGTACTCGCTATCCAAGTAGCACACACTGCATGAGCAATTTATTCAGCCTTTATACAGCTTAAATTGAATACAAAAATACAAATACAAATCATTTATTTCACATAATTTGAGGTAGGTACAATTAAGATCTTAAATAATAATATTCGTATCACTAAAATCTACCATACTTTGCTTTGTTATATTTTATGACAAGAGCGAAAAGGTACGTGTTTAAATTCCTTGACTGTGCGTGCCTGCCTCCATCTAATCCTATTCATAGTCACCGCTTTCACTTCTCTATGCCACTTGATAAAATAAAGGTGTATTAAAAATATAGTCAAAACGCGGGCGACTAGAACGCGTAAATGTTTATGGCGCGTAAAATTGCGCGGGAACGCGTGACATGCTCCGTAAACTGAACAGCGGTAACATTCAGTGCCTCATAGGGATTAACGAAGGGTACTTCTATATTTTACTGTTACAAATGAAATGTATGTACAACTTATAAGTTGTGATATGTACATAGGTAGCCGGTCATCCTTGCAAGTAAAAGATTTATTCATTTTACTACGGTAAAGCTGTTTTATTCACATGCGAACGAAGTATGTATGTATGTATGTAAACTCTTTATTGTACATTAACAATATATATATATATATACATAACAAGGACATTAAACGATTGATATGTACAAATGCAAACTTATTGCTGCAAGGGATAGCGAAGTTGCAAGCGCTTTCGGGTAAAATAATTAAGTATTATGATAATTTGATAAATCTATTGTCGTTGTAATTAATAAAAAAATCCCTAACTCCAAAACTGGTTATGACTTTATTTCCACGCGAACGAAGTTGCTGGCGCTTTCTGGTCAAATAATCATCATAAATCTATCGTTGCTGTAGCTAATAATAATAGAAATGTGCTTGATTGCATTTATATCTCTCTCTCCATCCATCTCCTCGAATTCTCTATGCGACTTGATAAAATAAAGGTGTAATAAAAACATGGTAAAAACTCGGGCGACTAGAACGCGTAACTCTAAATGGCGCGTAAAATTGCGCGGGAATGCGTGACATGCTCCGTAAACTGTGAACAGCGGTTACTTCACTGCTTCATAAGGATTAAAAACCACAAAATTATGTCTGTGTACGTAAATCAGCAGCGTGAATGTTATAGAACTCCATTCCCACTGGCTTGCCTACTTTATTTGCATTTGCGTAATTTAACTACTACGGTTTTGTTTTGTATCGTTGTGTTTAAATTACAAACATAGAAGATTGTTGTGAATATATACATATATGTATTTAGTTTATTTATTAAAAGCCGATCTATAACTTACTAAATATACCACCTACATAGTATAAAACAAAGTCGCTTTCTCTGTCCCTATGTCCCTTTGTATGCTTAAATCTTTAAAACTACGCAGCGGATTTTGATGCGGTTTTTTTAATAGATAGAGTGATTCAAGAGGAAGGTTTATATGTATAATACATCAGCATTGCACCCGTGTGAAGCCGGGGCGGGTCGCTAGTAAATAATAAAGCTCTCTCAATTAGCGCCTAATGCCAAGAGCACTAGATAGGTACGCTAGTACTGCAGCGCGTGTTGAACAGAGCCGGCAATATCTTAAACGAACGAGAGAAGAGAACCAAGAAACTCAATTTGGTGGAATCCAAACAATTCCCGAGCTAAACTGTTAATTGCCAGGTGTTCGAAGTTAAGTGAAATTATACGGATCAATAGGATTAGCTATCGGCTTAGGGAAACATGGTCAAAGTTTAACACAACCACCACAACGAACATTATACCGATTAAGGATGTTACGGAGGTGAATTAAAGGAAAGAATGATTATTTAAGCGTTTTAATCGTCTTATATTACTCTGTCCCCAATAAATAATATTGACGAACTCCATTTGAATTGACGTGCACGTCGTTTTATATGATCATATCATTCTTTTATATAATATAACAAATAATATTGTCGCATGTAGGTTAGGTATACTATGTAATAATTATAAGTTAGCTCGACCATATATAGCATGTAAGTAATCAGCTTAGAATAAGAAAATATTATATACACAATCGTATTTCTTTTCTCTTATTTTTACTTAGTATATAAGGTTAATTGCTCTCATTATTGTGTTAGGATAAGATATGAAGCTTTGGTTAATTACTATGTAAAACCACCTGAATAAATATATAATGAAACACATAGAAAGCTTCATCGAATAGGTTTAATATTGTAAACAATAGGATTTCCAATAAGAATCTTGTATGATAACTTTTTAATCAAAATATGTTCTACCAATGTACATTAATTATGTAATATCAATGTGTATTTACTGAAATAAAGAGATAATGTTGTTCAGATTACATTCACACAATCGCACCATACACACGTAAGAATTGAGTCACGCCCTTCTTACCCATTGGCGCAATCACAGCTTAATCCAGCGATCATTATAAATATGGCCGCTCGATTAAATTGATTCATTCTCACGGCCGCCTCCGATCAAGCAACACTCCACACAGCATTATGTGAATTATCTTCAAGTGTTATTATTTTATTAGGAGCTTCCCTCTACTATCGAAGACCTCCAAGTCCAGTTTAAATTCAGTTTCAAGTACAGTCCACGCTCCTCATAATTGGACCTTCGAGCACCGGATCAAGAAGGAAGGAATTGGACCTTCGTTCCAGTGTCAGGAGGCGCGCAAGAGAATCATCATAGGGACGTGTAGTGGATTAAACCCTACGTCCCTACGCCGGGCATCACAGACAGGGTTGAATTAAGTTTCCCCTTGCTCTGGCATCAATCGGATCTTGGGTCGAATTAATTTTCCCCTCGTATCCGCATCACGTCGTGCATCACAGAACTCTCGTTCTGCCATCAATCGGACAATAGTCCGCACCACGACGTGCATCACAGAACTCGGGTTGATTAAGTTCCCCTTGTTCTGCCATCAATCGGATCTCGGGTTGATTAATTTCCCCTTGCTTCCGCATCAATCGGTCTCGGATTGATTAAGTTCTCCTTGTACCGCGTCTAAAGCGTTCACGTGTGACGCATAACACAGCTTCCGTACGGTGGTAACCCAGCGGTGTGAACAAGCCGTTACGGATCTGTGCAACGAGGGATTTACGCCGTAGGGATATTAGGGCTCATTAGTGTCGCACTTAGCCTCGCTAGTGAATAGGTGTTAGGTATTAGGTAAATTCAGTGTTTTTTGTTATTGTTTTAAATTCAGTGTGTGTGTTAGGTTAAGCGACAGTCCCCCCGTGCGATGTCTCTTCCGGAAAAGAGAGTTACGCGTTCTCAAAAATCACGAGACCAGACTCCGGAGTCAGGCGAGACGTCCACTAATCCTACAAATACTTGGAGCCACGGGACTGGCCCATCTAATAACGCAAGCAGTAGCAACAAAAACGCGAACACAATGACGCCCGCGAGCGATCCCCCCTCGGCCCCCGCCCCGCGATCGAGCGTAGCTAATTCACCCGCGACGAACCCGGCTACTGTGCCCCATTCCGCCCGCGACCACGCGTTAGAAGTCGGTAGGGGAGATATAGACAGGCCCGGTGATAGGAATTCGGACAATACGTTAGTTAATGCCAATAGGGAAAGTAGCAGTCAAATTTCTGTTTTAATGGCTGAATTGCAGGTGCGTAAAGCCGAACTCGAACTAGCTCAGAAGGCAGCCGCGGAAGCAAATATTAGACTGGAGGTTGCGCGAATTGAAGCGCAATCCGACAGTGCGTCCGCGGTGGGTCAGGCCGCTGAGAGAGTCTCGGGTTGGGTAGCATCTCATTACGATAATCGACCACCCGTTGTAGAAAACAGAAGTTTGAA
Source organism: Apotomis capreana (assembly GCA_947623375.1). NCBI lineage: Eukaryota > Metazoa > Arthropoda > Insecta > Lepidoptera > Tortricidae > Apotomis > Apotomis capreana. The sequence goes on from OX392519.1 coordinate 15,018,861, forward strand.
CCCGGCATATAACGGCAATAGGGTAGAATTAAGGCAAGTACGACACGCCGATCGGGCATTGCAAGGCCCTCCCATACATAGGCAAATTCCGGAATTGCCGCATTTCGACGGAAATATCTCGGAATGGATAGCGTTTAGGGCCGAATTCGAAGACAGCGCGCCGCATTTCAGTAGCGTAAATAACGTAGGTAGAATTAGGCGCGCCTTACGCGGCAAAGCGCGGATAGCGGTCAAGGCCATCATGTACACAGTAACCGATCCTTACGAAATCATGGAGTCTTTAGAAAGGCATTTCGGGGACCCCGAAGAAATAGTTTTGACCGAGATCCATAACGTTAAGCGCATGCCCAGGTTAGCCGAAGACAGCAGTAATATCGTTACTTTTGCCGGCCATGTAGCTAATACGGTAGCTACCATTAAGGCATTGCGCCAAGATCAGTATTTACACGCGCCCGAGTTAGTGAGTAAAATAACTGATAAATTAAACATAATAATTAGGTATGAATGGGCAAAGTATAAACAGGCCAATCAGGGAACGCCCGAATTAGTCGCGATGGCTAACTTCTTAAACGATGTCAGTATGGCCAAGAAGCGGTCACACCACAGACATTCAAAGTCCCGTGCAAACGTTCATGTGGTTAATATGAACCATGCCGAGTCGAGGCAGCCACAACAACGAATGCACGGTGGTGCGAGCCGCGGACGACCATACCAAAGTAGCTATCGAGACTACGCAAGCGACTCTGATTCGGACGATGACTCATACCGGGAATCGAACCGCGCCTCTACCGTAGCTACCTTAAATTCGCGCCCGCAAACGCATAAAAAAAAGCCCGCGCAAACGGTGAAACCCACGCAATCTCGACCGCCCCCGCAGTCGCAGAATAATTTTAATAACAATAAAAAAGATTGCGTACTTTGCAAAGGGAATCACAAGTTAGCCGTTTGCCCGGATTTTCTGAAAAAGTCTGTCGCAGACCGGTGGAAATCGGCCCGAAGCCTTAAACTGTGCTATAGGTGTTTAGAACGTAATCATAGGCGCCCTATTAAGTGCAAATACGTCGCATGCGGTAAAAACGAATGCGAAGCGGGTCACCATAAGTTACTTTACGGGCTTACAAGTGAAGCGCAATCTGTCCGCGCAAGTGTTAGTAGCATAAATCAAATTCAGCGCGCGAATACGTACCTTATGGTAGTTCCCGTGGAAATTTCAGGCCCGTTAGGTAGTACCGAAGCACTAGCGTTCCTAGACTCAGGTTCGACTATGACATTAATAGAACGAGGCACGGCCGATAAAGTAGCACCTAGAGGTTCGGGCAAACCTCTCGCGATCCAAAGCATTGGAGGTCAGATAACAGATCATGAGTCCTGTAGAATAAGTTTATCGATTCGCGGTTTATGTAAAAGAAATCTAGAAAAAATTTCGGCGTATACAATCGATAAATTAAATCTGCCTTCGCAAGAGGTTTCTCGCGAGTTAGTGGAAAAATGCGACCATTTAAAAGACATAACGGACCAATTAGTATATGAGCGCGGGACGCCCACAATTTTAATTGGGCAAGATAATTGGGGTTTAATTGTGTCGCGACAGCTCCGTACAGGTCCCACCTCATCATTAACGGCAGGATATACTAACCTCGGTTGGATCCTTTTAGGGTCACATGATAGACCGGGAAACGAGGAAGCGCGTATAAATCACGTTCGTCCGACCACCACCGAAGATGAAATTTTAAGCTGTACGAAACAGCACTTCCGTGTAGAGTCAATAGAGGTAGAGAAGAAATTACCCCGGGCGGACCCGGACCAACGTGAGTTAGACGTACTAAAGGCTACTTGTAGGAAAATCCCGGAAGAAAATAGGCACGAAACGGGATTGTCGGAGCAATCCAATAACGAGATATTGCTCGACAGTCGCGCGCATGCGCTACACAAGCTACCCAGCTTAGAGCGCAAGCGAGACGAGGACGAAAGTTTCAAGGCAGAACATACCGATCCGATAAAAAACGCGATAAATAAGGAATATGCGGAAATGGTAAACTCTCGTCCTCCGCCGGAAGCGCCGCGCGAAAAAATAGTCAACGTCCCGATCGAGTACGCGAGTCCGATTTCCGCGTCAGGCGATAAAATTAAACAGTGTTTTTTCGGTCCAAAAATAATTACGAAGGACGAATCGATACGACCGCAAATGAGACCGCAGTCTCCGCCGCCGCGGCAAACGGGCGAAGAACGTAATAACGCGATTACGTCATCGGTTCACGCGTGCGATAAATCCAACTATTTATCTCCAACAAAACGAATCGCGAGTTTTATTCAATCGACTAGGGCAACTGCTTGCGTTATAGTTGCGGCTGAAGTTTTCAAAACCCGATTGCCATTGAGAAAACTCGAAATAGAGATGAATAACGGACGCGCAAACATAGCAGAATCACTCCTGTCCAAGTGGAGTCAGTACGCAAAAAGGAGAAAGAAAGGGATTGCCAAGTATCGCCCACTCCTATATCCACGAACCCGTACTCGCTGCAAATTCAAAAATCCTGCTACGAGAGACGTCGTGATAGCTAACAACACTATGCCGAGAGAGACGTGGCCTAGAGGCATTGTAGCAAAAACCTTTCCCGGCCCTGATGGCCATGTACGGGAGGCCCACGTCCAAACCAGCTCTTATCTACATTTGCTCCACCTAAATATTGTACTTTCGTACGGAGGGGGGACTGTCGCATGTAGGTTAGGTATACTATGTAATAATTATAAGTTAGCTCGACCATATATAGCATGTAAGTAATCAGCTTAGAATAAGAAAATATTATATACACAATCGTATTTCTTTTCTCTTATTTTTACTTAGTATATAAGGTTAATTGCTCTCATTATTGTGTTAGGATAAGATATGAAGCTTTGGTTAATTACTATGTAAAACCACCTGAATAAATATATAATGAAACACATAGAAAGCTTCATCGAATAGGTTTAATATTGTAAACAATAGGATTTCCAATAAGAATCTTGTATGATAACTTTTTAATCAAAATATGTTATACCAATGTACATTATGTAATATCAATGTGTATTTACTGAAATAAAGAGATAATGTTGTTCAGATTACATTCACACAATCGCACCATACACACGTAAGAATTGAGTCACGCCCTTCTTACCCATTGGCGCAATCACAGCTTAATCCAGCGATCATTATAAATATGGCCGCTCGATTAAATTGATTCATTCTCACGGCCGCCTCCGATCAAGCAACACTCCACACAGCATTATGTGAATTATCTTCAAGTGTTATTATTTTATTAGGAGCTTCCCTCTACTATCGAAGACTTCCAAGTCCAGTTTAAATTCAGTTTCAAGTACAGTCCACGCTCCTCATAAATATACTGTCGTTTTAGATAATTTCCATATAATATTATAATGTAACATGATATATAATGAGTTAACGCCTTACCTGCAACTATTTATTAGGACAGAGTCAAATAAAAATAAATTTAAAAAAGCTTTACTAAAACACTACCTATACAGTATTGAACTTATTTTAACTATAAATAATTGTAGGTATAGGTACTTGCCTAGCACCTACCTGTATTATCATTAATTAAGATTATATTATACATATATTAATTGAGTACTACTATAGTATAAATAGACTGACGGATCCCACAGTCAAACTGTGAATAAAGTTTTGTGGGACATCTTACCTGACATGTTCTTGACATTTGAATAAATAATAAATAAATAATAAACAAGTTAGGTGTTACAGAGCTATAAACCCTTAAAATCGCCACTTGATTGCCAGGTTAGGTTCGTTCGGTTTCGGGGTTCAGCAAGTCTGACGCTCCGCTATACGTGGTCACAATACAAACCTAACCTAACCTATAGTTTCGGGGTTCAGCAAGTCTGACGCTCCGCTCGCTTCGCTCGCTCCGCTATACGTGGTCACAATACAAACCTAACCTAACCTACAGTTTTCGGGGTTCAGCCAATAACCTAACCTATAGTTTCGGGGTTCAGCAAGTCTGACGCTCCGCTATACGTGGTCACAATACAAACCTAACCTAACCTACAGTTTTCGGGGTTCAGCCAATAACCTAACCTATAGTTTCGGGGTTCAGCAAGTCTGACGCTCCGCTGTACGTGGTCACAATACAAACCTAACCTAACCTACAGTTTTCGGGTTTCAGCCAATAACCTAACCTATAGTTTCGGGGTTCAGCAAGTCTGACGCTCCGCTATACGTGGTCACAATACAAACCTAACCTAACCTACAGTTTTCGGGGTTCAGCAAGTCTGACGCTCCGCTATACGTGGTCACAATACAAACCTAACCTAACCTACAGTTTTCGGGGTTCAGCCAATAACCTAACCTATAGTTTCGGGGTTCAGCAAGTCTGACGCTCCGCTGTACGTGGTCACAATACAAACCTAACCTAACCTACAGTTTTCGGGGTTCAGCAAGTCTGACGCTCCGCTCGCTTGGCTCGCTCCGCTATACGTGGTCACAATACAAACCTAACCTAACCTACAGTTTTCGGGGTTCAGCCAATAACCTAACCTATAGTTTCGGGGTTCAGCAAGTCTGACGCTCCGCTGTACGTGGTCACAATACAAACCTAACATAACCTACAGTTTTCGGGGTTCAGCCAATAACCTAACCTATAGTTTCGGGGTTCAGCAAGTCTGACGCTCCGCTCGCTTCGCTCGCTCCGCTGTACGTGGTCACAATACAAACCTAACCTAACCTACAGTTTTCGGGGTTCAGCCAATAATCCAACCTAGTTTTCGGGGTTCAGCAAGTCTTTTGACGCTCCGCTATACACGTGGTCACAATACAAACCTAACCTAACCTACAGTTTTCGGGGTTCAGCCAATAACCTAACCTATAGTTTTCGGGGTTCAGCAAGTCTGACGCTCCGCTCGCTTCGCTCGCTCCGCTATACGTGGTCACAATACAAACCTAACCTAACCTACAGTTTTCGGGGTTCAGCCAATAACCCAACCTACAGTTTTCGGGGTTTAGCCAATTCGATATTTGTCCAAATCCGGTTTTCTATTTTCGTTTTAACGTACAAAATTGGTTAAAAAAATAATCTTTACCCAAATACTCCGAAATATTTAATTCCGAATTTACTAAATCCGTTTTTTTTAAACTCCTAATTTCATAATTCCTAAGAAATAAATTTCCGATTATTGAAAATACGAATGTCATTATCCCGAATATCAAATTTCCGAATAAGTAATGAAGTTTCGGAAAATTAATAATCGGAATTTTGTTTTTCAGGCCAATGACACTTCGGGCTTTTCATTATTCGGAGTTATAAAAATCGGAATAATATACAATAGGAATTTTGAAGTTCGTTTAAATAAATTTCGTGTTTTTTAGTAATCGGAATTTTATTTCCTAGGAATTATGAAATTCGGAGTTTTAAAAATCGGAATTAATAAATTCGGAATAAAATATTTCGGAGTATTTGGGTGTTCCCCCGTGCCATCCAAACATTCGAAAACCGATTCGGATAATTAATATCATAATATTATATCCCTATATATAGGGTATATCCCTTTACCTATAGGGATGGCCTCAGGCGTGTCTTATTATCATCATCATCATCATATCAGCTGATAGACGTCCACTGCTGGACAAAGGTCTCCCCCAAAGTTCTCTCACAACGATCGGTCTTGCGCCAGCTTGTCGGTCAACCTTGTTGGGGGCCTTTCTACGTTTCGTCTTCCGGTCCGCGGTCGCCACTGAAAAACCTTTCTGCCCCAACGGCCATCGGTTCTACGAGCAATGTGCCCCACCCATTGCTCGAAGGGTTCCCGTCTTGTTTTAACATTGTGTTATTTTAAACCCAAAATTGATAATCTAACAACCCATTGGAACATCTTAGAGCTCAGGGGACATAAAACGGTAACCATCTTGAAAGCAACTCACAACATGTTGGCTTTAAGATACTTCTTATTATCCGATTGTGTTCAAGAAAAGAAAGAACACGCGGGCGAAGTTGCGTTCACTTTCTAGTAAGCAAGCCTTTTGTCCGATGAACAATTTCCATTTGTCTCCTCATTCCTCGTTATTAAGTCTAAGTCTTCTTCATTCAAAATAACCAGTAAGCTGTGAAACACTTAATCAGATCAAGTGAAGATATCCCAGCAATTTTCTTCCCTCTTAATAAACAGAAAATATTCAATTCCTTCGAGTACAAAATGGCGGTAGATATGTAAAACAATTTGGCAAGATCATTAAAAGGGACTCCAGATCTGATTACAAATTTCATTATTGTCTGAGAAATTGTTCCTTAAAATGATGAAATTGTTTTCATTTGAGGTTTTGCTATAATAGGATTATTTCTGCAAAGTACGAGTATAACTGTCAACATGGCTGCTGAATTCAATAAATAAACGAACATTAACATTTATGTAGGGTAGTGGAGAACAGCATTTTCCCTGTATAATTTTCCTTTATTTAGATAAAATTAGATCAAATTGACGACGCGGTTGGCTCAGCTTGTAGACACCCGCCTACTGAGCCGGCGGTCCCGGGTTCGAATCCCGGCCAGGGTAAATATTTGTGTGATGAACTCGAATATTTGTGTTTGGGTCATAGTTGTTCTATGTATTTTAGTATATATTTATCTATATAAGTATCTATATCGTCGTCTAGTTCCCATAACACAAGCCTTCTTGAACTTAATTTGGGACTAGATCGATTTGTGTGAGGTTGTCCGATATATTTAATTATTTTAATTTATTTAAATGCCTTTCAAATAAGAATTCGTAAAGGAACCAAGGTGCAGTGAGAAATTGAAAACATTTGGTTAAATGAGTCTGATAAAGAGGCCTTATTCCATTTGTTTTTTTTTTCATATTATGATATTTTTAAAGTGAATAATACCTACTTTACACCCAGTTCTAGGTTGTAACATAGCTATTGCAGTCGAAAATAAGTAGAAAAAACAAATTTTCCGCGTGAATGTTGTCAATTTCGAGTAGTTTTTGAAATAAAAATAGGTAATCAATGAAAAATTCAAACTGTAGGTTTCAAATATATACCAATAAATCCCAATAGCCCTGTTCTAGGTAGTAACATCAATAATATGTTAAGAAACATGTTTGATCATAGAGAAAAATGTCTAAAACAATCAGCATTTTAAAAGGAATAAGACCTCTTAAGTAGATGAGATGGATTGATATCGATGTTTAGAATCTAGTGTGAATGAAAATCTCAGTACTTATCTACACTTCAACATCAGTGGGCCGCGAGTCGCGTAGCAGCACGGGCCTGATGAAGAGCTCCATATGAGTTCGAAACATGTCGGGCCGTTCCTGATAATTTTTACGCGACTTTAATCGTTTTTATAATTACAACATATGTTATTAAAAAGTGTGGTGTTGAAACTCTATCAAGTTATGTCATTTTGGCATAAATTAAAAAGGACCGTATACCTATTAGTAAAATTAAGGTAGTTTTTCACTCGTGCTAGTGTTTTATAAAAAAATATCCTAGAAATCCGGATAGATACCTATACAAAATTGTATATGTCTAAAAAATATATAGGTAGGTGAAAAAAATGATTAAATATATATATATATATATATATTTTTTTCAATATTATATTTTTCTTACTTAATTGTTATAAATAAAAATAATGACCCGAATCTCCCCATCCATTCGAAATTTCTTAATCCAGCCAAATACCGCCTAAAATCTAAAACGCATCCTACAGCATTGTTAAAAACTGGCCCTTCAGACCCACCGTACCCCTGGCCATACCCCTGGTGGTACGGTGGGTCTTTTAAAGTTAAACGATACCACTGACTACTAGTGATGTGATGTCGATGTTGATGTCATCTATAGCTGAAAGTAATAAAAACACTCAAGGTTCCAGGTAGCTACTATATTTTTTGTTCTCAATTTGTTGAACATATATTTTAGCGTAATTAATAATAATATAAGCACCCTTCGTTGGAATTAAAACAAAACACACAAACTAGTGCTGAAAAATAACTAAATGAATATTTATACGTATAACCTACATAGGAACCTTCTGGAAGCCGGGTACACTACATAAATACGAAAAACTAAATTCCGATTATCGGAATCACAAATTTCATAATACCGATAATTATAATTCCGAATGTTTTAAAACTCCGACTATAAGTATTTAGATTTTTATAAATCCGAAATTTCAAAATGTCTAACGTTTACAATCACGGTTTTCAAAATTCCGAATTTCAATACACCGAACGAAAGAAGTCCGAATGAATAATAATCCAAAATATCAAATATACGAATTCCGATTATAAAAAAAACGATTTTCAAAACTCCGAATATCATTACAGCGACCAATAATAAACCCGACTAATCAAAAGTCCGAAACATCTTAATTACGAATTGCTGTTATTAATAACTATAAAATACAAACCTAAACATGTGAAAGTTTTTCGGGCTAACGGAGGCCTGCTTCAAGGTGAAATAGGTAATGTTAGGATTTAACCTAACCTACAGTTTTCGGAGTTCAGCAAATCTGTTGACGCTCCGCTCGCTCCGCTACACGTGGTCACAATACAAACCTAACCTAACCTACAGTTTTCGGGGTTCAGCAAGTCTTTTGACGCTCCGCTCGCTCCGCTATACCGTGGTCACAATATTTTATCATTGGATCTATTTTTTATATTGGCAGTTAAAAATTGATCTAGAGGGAACGATTTATCTCACTAGATCTACCGTGGATCTATCGACTGGATAGTGGAATACCGCGTAAGTAACAGCTGTCGATAAAGTTATGATTTCAATAAAATACTTGGCATTTGTTCGAATATTGGCTCGTATCTGCACTTCTTACTTACGCGGTATTGCACTATCCCCGACGATATGTAGATAATCATGCGAGAGATATGCAGGTCACCACTAGTGACCTACACTCGGTGGTACCGTTTAACTTTAAAAGACCCACCGTACCCCCAGGGGTATTGCCAGGGGTACGGTGGGTCTGAAGGGAAAACTGGCCCGAAGGCGATTTCAACGTCAGGCAGGAGTGGTTGCAGTCTTGGAGTTCCTTGATGACAGGCAAGCTGGGCTCAGCGATAGTCCACGGTGACAAATTTTACGGAGTCGATCTCCCAAGACGTGATTGGTGCACACTGAACAGACTCCGTACTGGCCACGGCCGCTGTGCTCAATACAGGCATCGCTGTGGTTGGTCTGCCTCTCCTGCTTGCGACTGCGGTGCCGAATTGCAATCCATTCAGCACATTATCGAAGAGTGTCCTCTAACTCGCTACACTAGAGGCCCCGCCGAAGACCTGATCAACCTCAACGACGATGCCATCAAATGGCCTTGAACTGAGGCTGAAACTTACTATATAAACTGTATTTGACGTACAACCCTGCCATACGATTAAATAAATACAAAGAAAACACATTGCGCCTGGAAATCGAAATAATAATATACGCTATACGCTAGTTGTTATTCACACACGCTCAGAGGTATCCAGGGACAACAGTCATGTAAGTTCATAATGCTTTGGCAATGTAGGTATGTAATGTACCTAATGTTTGACAAGGGAGCAAAACGACCCATTACGTTACGGAATGATTATTAGTACCACTTTATTCTCTCCAAGCTATTATGAGATAGGTACCTACTTTACAGCGTGAAACTGAAAGGGAACGGTGAGAAATATTACAGTCTTCACTGTCTTGTACTGAAATAGACTTTAAAAATATTCTTCTAATGAATGACCGAAGACACAATAAATATTATTTATTAAATATTCATGAAATAAAACATCAAAATCAAAATCTATTTTATGTCCGAACCGACAATTACTGCCTTCGGTCAGTTAGTCAGAATCTCTGTACTTGCCAATAAATCGAATATACTTACAAGAAGATATACATATATTCCGCTACCCAAAGGTTGTCTGGAAGAGATCGCTTTTTAGCGATAAGATCGCCTATTGTTTACCTCTATTTGTAATGATTTTGATCTGTATTTGTATTTATTTCTTTTTGTGGTGTGCAATAAAGAGTATTCTATTCTATTCTACTATATTCTGTTAATTAGGTTAAAAAGCGTACTATAAAATAAGTGATTTTTTGTTAGACAATAATTAATGGAGCACAACTTCCCTGTACTGTATACTCTATTAATTACTTAATAATATTTGTATGCCTAACGGCTCAGCATAGTGGAGCTGAAATAAAATTGTCACACCTGTATTATGTACATATGCACCTATGTTGAAAAAATAAACGATTTGTATTTGTATTTGTATTTGAAAATTGGAACGTTCTATGTTTTAATTTTAACGCAAGCCATAAATGTAGGTACATAAATGAGCTGTTATTTTAAATTAAATACATAATTAAATATAAGACTGCCACGAAAACACAAGTTTGTTCATAAGCAAGTCCGAGCGTGTCTGAGAGAAAAGACAAAAGACGAGCGTCGAACACCTATCTATTTAAATTTCGTTTGTAAGCGAACAGTGCTGCACCAAAGCTTTGCCGCTTAAATTTTTTTACAAATAAGTTTAAGATTTGTGTTGATCAAAAAGTTGATTCGCCCAAGAGAGAACCCTCTGTGCGTGAGTTCCACTCGCACTTGACCGATTTTTCCATTAATAGGTATATGAATTATAGATATATCATTTCTTTAGTCTATAGTTTCATTGACGTTATCTCGTTATCTTTATTATTGTTTCATAAACACGGAAAAACAGACGATACTGTAAAGATAATCTCACAAAAACACAAGCGTACAAAATAGGCCAAGTTTGAGTGACTCATTACAATTTTTTTGGTGCTACAGAATAACAGCGGTGCGTCACCACTCAAGCGGGGCGGAGGAGCGGTCGATTTCGCCCACTCACCACCACACGCCCAGATCTGTGTTTTATTTGTTGTTTGTGTAAAATGCGATGCAGTTGGTAGTTGGTAATTCTCATTCCCATGGTAACGTGAGCGACAAACGAGTATGTACGCTACGACTGGCGAACGCGTGCTAATTTTGTGGGAAAAGAAGCGGAAGGTGGAGCTGGTGCAGTGGTGCGCGCTGTGTAAGCTATTAACGCGGCTGCTGGATAATGATCCGATGATATCATAAAACCTCGATCTGTTAAAAGAAAACAACTTGACTTTATCATCTTCAGTTGTTTAATGTCGCGTCCACATGCTTGGCAACCAACGGCAAACCTACAGGACGCAGTTATACGTTAGAGTGAGACGGAACTACGTCGTGCGCACGTTTTAGATTGCCTGATTATCAAAGTAAACAGTGTGACATCGTAAAGATAAGACGACAATGAGTTATCACCACGTTGTCACCTTAGAATAAATACGCCTAAAACGAGTCTTCATACAAGTGATCTGCAAGAGATGAAGTCTGACATGTCGTGTGACATTGACATTGTGACAAATATACGCTAACGGACGATACTGAGATACCACGACTGCGCGACAGCGGCAGCGGTGTGCGGTAAGTGTGTCTCGCTCACTCGTATGTAGGGTTGCCAGATCGAATAACCCTATTATCGGGAGAAACAACATTTTTTTCGAGCTTTCTGATTTTGGTCGAGACAAACAGAAATTGAATCACATTATAAAGTAAATAAAAAACAACATCGCTCAGAGCCAATAGAATTGTATACATAAAATACTAACAAAAAACAAAATGGTTTTCTCATTATTATAATTTTATCTATAATCTACAAAAATGTAATAAGCTTATTTATGTATAGTAGTTATGGAACCATTAGCAGTGGTATTTCCTTTTAAAATTACAGTTTTATAAAATGAAATTGTTTTTCGGGAGATTTTTTACTTTGTCGGGAGTCGGGAGAATCCCGCCAAATCCCGACCATCTGGCAACCCTACTCGTATGGCCGCTAAGCTCGGATCTCGCTCGACCGCTCAAAGTCGTGGTACCCCTGTTAACCCGCGGCTGACGGGGCGTATTTATTCGAAGCTTATCATAAATAGCAAAAAAAAAAAGTAAATAATATCATAAATCATATAGTAACATTTGTGGACACGATATGTATTAGTGCTGCCATTCGTCCGAGTTTCCCAGGATTTGGCCTAGCTTGGAGGCCGTCTGGGGGTCGTCCGGGGGGGTATTTTAAAGTGTCCGGGGAAAACCACATTTTAAGTGAATGAAAAATAAAGCGATTGTTTTTTTGATAATATAATTTTCGGACAAGTCCGGGGAAAAAATGCGATTTACGACTAATGTCCGGGTTTTTTATGTCTTTGTCCGGGTTAGGAAAATTTAGAGATGGCAGCCGCTAGATTATGTAATGGTTGTTTGGGTTTCTCCAATCCCCACAGACCAACCCGTGTACAAACAATTTTAATCTATACTTTGTTCATCGTTATGTGTATAAAACATTTTAATCCTTTCACACAGTAATTACAAATCTCATCTGAGATAAACGTTTTTTTCTGTTTTGAGAAGTTTTATGAAATTGTGATACCTACCTAATATTTACTTACTTTAAAATTTGGATCAAATATTGGACTTACGAGAAAGTTGTGAAATTAATATTCCGTTTAGGACTTTATCGGTCTGAAGAAGTAATTAATATTCCTTCCTGTATCTAATAATTTACCAATAAGCCCCTTATATATATTTGCCAGAGGGTAATACCACGTTAATACTAGGGCCCTCATTCAACATTATATTTTATCATTTTCGGGGGTTTGTACTAACACGAGTATGTACCTATGTTACTAGCTAGTTAATAACTTTAGTGATTTTAATAAGTACGAGTCAGTTCGTAACGAGATTTCCTACTCTGCCGTCCTACGTTAAAAGGTCGTATCTTTGTATGGGTTTCATAGTAAGATACGGCTTTTTACTTTTTAGTACGGAAGTACTAGCTAGTGAGATTTTCAACCTCACTGAATAGTTGCCGCTTTATGGTAAAACAGTAAATATGAGGAAAAAAAGTAGTATGCCGCCAGTCGTACTAAAAATAATAATTATGCATTTATGCATTACGATCGTATGTTCTTTGACTATATTAAATTTTATTTTGTAGTAACAATTCATTTCTCGCTTGTCATTCCGGAGTGCCTTACCGTCTTTTCTTATACCGTGCTTACCCTAACCAATATAATATTAATTAAATGAGGAGTTATCAGGTGTTTTCCGTTATTTGTTTTGTTCGTGCTTTTTGCCAAATTTCATGATTCTACATAAGTTAACAGAAAATTTCAAGAATTGAATTTTAAGTCAACCTGAAAAATATATTTTTTGAAATTTCGTAATCCTAATAATGCTATTAACTAGCCTAAGCTGAGTAAATTCTGTTTTTTTTTTTATTTGCTGCATAAAATAAAAAATGTCCGGAATAATATATTTATCTCTGGGCTAAATAAACTTATCTTATGAATTTAACGCCGCGTGATAAAATATTACTTTTGCAAACAATGCTTTATTTATTTATAAAGATTTCATTTATAAAATAACCACCACTTTTGCTGCGGTTAATAACGAAAAGCCAAATGCTCTAAACATGCTTGCTACGTCATCTGCAGTAAACTTTTATATTTTCATGAGGCTTGGTATAAAATGCGGTAGAAATTGTGTGGGAAATAAAAAAATACTTACTGAGTTCTATAAGTATAAAACAAGATATTTATGTTATGTTTTTCTTACAAAATATAATATGTTTAGTGTTCGCTGATGTGAATGTCTATGATGGATTTTTGTACAATAAAAATACAATAGAAATCAACTTTATTGCACACCTCAAATATACAGATACAAAACATGAGAAAAATACAGTAAAAAATAAACAGAGTTTAACAACAGGTGGTCTAAATAGCGATCTCTTCCAGACAACCTTTAGGTAGCTGAGTAGATAAACAAAAGTTTGAATTGAGTACTTACCAACAGTTTTGTAAAGATTTTTTTCTATTGTTCCAGATTCCGCCATGTTGTCTTGGACTGTGCGCCGCCACCGTCCCGCCGTCCTGACCAAGGAAATAAATCTCACATAGGCGTCCCACAAAAATGTGAACCATGAAACTGGATCTACTATTCAACATCGACACCTTCGACAACCGCACTTTAGATTTTAGAGACCTCTCCACCTCAATGTATCTCACGGACTCCTACGTCAACAAGACCTTAGAGCTGAACGAGACGACCAACGATCTAGTCTACACGAATCAGTTCCACGATGATCCTGTGATCGTCGCTATCATCATCATCAAATGCGTGATCATGCTCTTTATAATCCTGGCCGCCATATTTGGGAATCTACTAGTCATCGTCTCAGTCATGAGACATAGAAAACTCCGCGTGATCACCAACTATTTCGTCGTCTCTTTAGCTTTAGCTGACATGCTTGTTGCTATCTGGGCAATGTGCTTCAACTTTAGCGTGGAAATCACTAACGGAGAATGGCTGTTTGGCTACTTCATGTGTGATGTCTGGAATTCTTTGGATGTCTACTTCTCATCAGCCTCGATCCTCCATCTTTGCTGCATAAGCGTTGATAGATACTACGCGATCGTCCAGCCTTTGGACTATCCCTTGATAATGACGACAGGGAAGCTTGGGATCATGCTAGCTGTTGTCTGGTGCAGCCCAGCGCTAGTGTCCTTCTTACCGATCTTCATGGGATGGTATACGACGGATGACCATCTAGACTTTAGGAAAAGACACCCGAAAGTGTGCAGTTTCACTGTGAACAAAGTGTATGCTGTGATCTCGAGCAGTGTCAGTTTCTGGATCCCTGGAGTGATTATGTTGTTTATGTACTATAGGATTTATGTGGAAGCTGACCGGCAGGAGAGGATGCTGTACAGGTACGTCAAATGATGCACATTTATTTCTTTTATACGAAATATCACTGGTAATAACCAGTTTCCATACAAATCGAAGTTTTGTTACGTAATTACCCATAATAAACCGGTTACGTTAAGTAAGGACCTCATTTGTATCCGACGCCACAGTTGCCGGATGCAAACATAACGTAAACGTCTGAAAAAGGAGCAGTGATAATATCCTCTTAAGTGTAACTCCTTTGAGTTAAAATAGCAAGTTGTTATATATATATATATTTTTTAATAGCCTGTTTAGGTGTCCCACTGCTGGACAAAGGCCTGCCCTTCTGCAGAGAATGGCAGAACCGCACTGGCAATAGGATCGAATGGAGAAAAGTTGTTATATTAATATTGTATTATTTTTGTTGTTAGTGTGCAATTAAAAAAATAAAAAGTAGTGTATTTTAAGGTAAATCACAAAGCAGAATAGCGTGAAACAGGGCAAGCTGGAACTGATGAAGCTAACTTATTTCCAAAAACAATTTCTGCTATAATCACTATAAATCCAAGTGATGACATTTCAGCTAGATAAGTTCCATTATAGACTTTGACTGGGGCTAAATCCAGATTTATTTAATTAAGAAATGGAGTAAGTTCACCCGAATGCTCATGTGTTTAATCTAAATATAAATTTCACGTTCAAGTGCAGACTAGTTTTGCTTCAGAGAAGACGCAAAACGATCAACAGCAATTAAAATTTATAAGGAATATAAACTCTAATCGAGTGGAGAAAGACTCAAATTAGAAATACTCGTATCACGAGCAAAATTGAATTTCGGGAAGCGTTAATTCTCATATATATATACCAACGTTAAATGCAATGTTACGTTAAATTTAATATGCGATGCATCGGATTCTGCATGTGGTGGTTATCAGGTATTATCAGGTGGTTATTGCATGACAATAATATTTCATTCGTCATATATATTATTATGTGGGACGGGGCAGGGAAAACTCACTAGATGTTCTTAACGTCTTCTTTTTATCTTATTTATTTTATAAGCCATACATCTTTTTATTAATTCGGCTTTTCTTGCCGTCTTTATAATATCTTTACACAATCTTTAATATGTAGGTACACCTTTTCTATATAAAACATATATTTTCTCCTAGGAAATTATTCTATCGTCTGTCACTTTCCGACAAACGTCAAATGTAACACATTCCTTATTTCATTACGTATATCCGAAATAGCATTAATCGTCTACCATCAGTCAGCTCCTACTCAACCAGGTACTAGTCCCACATAGGTATGTATATATGCGTTATGTCAGTAGCAGGCTATCAACTTCCTACTAATTTCAAAATATTGTTAATCGGGACACAGTACTATCCAATACATCATTCATTTTCTGAAATAAATGTAGAACCGTATTTAGGAAATAGCTTTTCTTGCATTGCTGTGAATTTTGGCATTATTTTGCGAAAGTTATTTCAAATTCGTAGAATATTTAGCGATGTCTTCTCTATGTTTATTCCAGTGACACTCGATGACTTTCAACGTCAATAAAATTGCACTTGCCAGTAAAATTGTAAGTACCATTAAAATGGCGTGGGACAAATAGCAACTTGTGGGGCTATACAAGTGAACCTAATGAAAGTGGGTTAAAAAGTAGGTTCGTGTAAATTACTATTATTTACATTTTTGATACCTAACGTCTCCTATTTCACCCTATTTATAGCAATTTGTAACCTACCCGAGGCAATCCAAAGCCTCATTATTTCAATTCAGGATTAACATTTAATCGATAATTACACGCCGCTAACAATTTTCCATGTTATAAGCTTCGTGTTTTAACCTAATCAAATTAACTTTGATATTCAACGTAATATCAGATAAAATTATAATGTAATCAAAATTGTATGGCAGCCGGGAACCACGCAACTTCTAAACGAAGGCACAAAATAAAAGACTATCGATGCCACGACTTTGGGCGGCTAGCGGCGCGGCGAGCGGTTGAGCGAGAGAACGCGGCAGCTATACGAGTGCGCGAGACACACGTAACGCGCACTGCAGTCGCGCAAAGTCATGCATCTCCGTATAGGATGTTCTCTGTTTTGATCGTTGCAAAAGCCGCCTATATTTTTTACACCGCGCGCTGCGATTTGCTTATGAACGCGCGCCTAACAAAAACGGATGACGGAGCCGGTGCACTGGTTTGCTATAGTTCGAAGGCTATTCTGCGACTCACGGCACTATCTAGGCTTAAGTAGGGCCATCCGTACGAGTCTTCCCGGATTTGTCCTAGTTTGGAGGTCGGCCGCGGACCGTCCGGGGGGGTTTTCAAAAAGTGTCCGGGGAAAGGACACTTTTTATATGAATGAAAAATAAAGCGATTTTTTTAAATATTATTGCGATTGCGATTGTTTTTTTTATTATTTTTGCACACGCCCGGGGAAAAAAATGCTATTTACGCCGAATGTCCGCATTTGTTAAAGTCTCCGGCGACGGACAATTTAGAGATGGCAGCCCTAGGCCTTAGTAGACATATTTTAATGATACTTCGTACAAATGTTAATAGAAAAGTTGAATTTTGTCCGATAAGCAGGCATTTGATAGACGACGCGTTTGGCTCGGTTGGTAGACACCTGCCTACTGAGTTGGCGGTCCCGGGTTCGAATCCCGGCCGGGGAAAATATTTGTGCAAAATATTTGTTCTTGGGTCATGGATGTTATCTATATATGTATTTATATATTATGTATATCGTCGTCTAGTACCCATAGTACAAGCTTTGCTTAGTTTGGGACTAGGTCGATTTGTGTATGATTGTCCCTTAATATTTATTTATTTATATTTTAGACAACCTTTTTACTGTAGCTTGTTGATAGAGCATGTCTACATGCGAACTTCTCAGCGTAACCTCTGCCGGTGCGGTCCTTAGTTCGCGTTTTTCTCTGCATCATAGCCCGTCTCTCTCTCCCCTCTCCTCCCACCCTAAGTCAGGCTGACCCATGACCCATGGAAGAAATGGGCTGACCCGTTCCAGTCTATTCACGACGCAGTCCATGCGCCCAGTGCGCCCGCGTCACCCTCCCTCAAAATTACTCCTGTGGCGCGGAGATAATCCCATTAGCGGGTTATACTCCCACACAAACTCAGACTACTGGTTGAGAGGGCTAACCAGCCCTGATATAGTTCAAGTTATGTCTAAAAAAGAAAATTGGGGAAGTGCGAGTCCGAATCGCGCATGAAGGGTTCCGTACCATAATCTATAAAAAGTTTGTTGTATAGGAGACCCCCTTAAATATTTATTTTATTTTATTTTTAGTATTTGTTGTTATAAATAAATAAATATCAGACAAGCTCACACAAATCGATCTAGTCCCAAATTAAGCTCAAGAAGGCTTGTGTTAGTGGTACTAGACGACGATATATGTACTTATATAGATAAATATATACTTAAATACATAGAACATCCATGACGCAAGCACAAATATTCGAGTTCATCACACAAATATTTGCCCTGCGGCTGCGGTTATAGCGGCAATAGAAATACCATCATCTGTGAAAATTTAAACTGCCTAGCTATCACCGTTCTTGAGATACAGCCTGGTGACAGACGGACGGACGGACGGACAGCGAAGTCTCAGTAATAGGGTCCCAGTTTTACCCTTTGGGTACGGAACCCTAAAAAAAGAGAACTTGTCCATTGTTGACTATTATCTGCATTGCCCGTCTAGCACAACTGCGCTTCGCGACATAGCATCGCCCGTCACTCTCTCACAGTACAGCGAAGAAAGAGATAGGTAATATTTCTCGCGCGAGAAAGAGTCACGTATCATAGTTGCTGCTAGTTTGTGATGATTGAAAATGTATCTTTTTATACGAGTCACGTGTGTACTGTAATTTCATTAATTAATTAATAGTTGTGGAGTTATAATATGAGTAAAGTTAGGTTAAATAGCGAAAGTTTCGGGTTATCTATTGAAATTAATTGCCGGCTAGTTACATAGCTTTGGTTATTAAATTAGCTTTGCGGGTAGAAAAGTTAAACATACATTGTGATATTTGCTTAATTTAAAGCAGATTTAGGACGACGCGGTTGGCGAAGTTTGCAGACACCTGACTACTGAACCAGCGGTCCCGGGTTCGAATCCCGGCCGGGGCAAATATTTGTGTGATGAACTCGAATATGTTCTTGGGTCATGGATGTTATCTATATACATATGTATTTATATATTATGTATATCGTCGTCTAGTACCCATAGTACAAGCTTTGCTTAGTTTGGGACGAGATCGATTTGTGTATGATAGTCCCATAATAATTAGGTACTTATTTTATTTATTTGGACGGTATGGTTGACTGATCTGACTTATCGCTGAATGGATGAATGAAATGAGTTAATTCATAAATATATATACTAGCTGGGGCGTGCGGTGTTACCCGCTCATCCCACGGGAACACTACATTTTTTCGGGATAAAGAGTAGCTTATGTGTTAATCCAGGGTGTCAGCTACCTTCATACCAAAATTTATCAAAATTGGTTCAGCCGTTTGAGCGTGAAGAAGTAACAGATAGACAGACACACTTTGGCATTTATAATATTAGTATGGATGATTAGTGTGATGTAGTGGCTCTGAGAGCTGCAGACGACGTGAGTTCAAAATGGCTGTGTAATTATTGACGTTTTCAATCCCCATATGGAAAAGCTGAACTGTGTATAAATACTATATTTTATTGAACCTACTTACTCATAAAGAATTTCAACATACGAAATAAATTTAGGCCAAACAGCTATTATCTTGCCGCGATTTCACTTGTCGAGCGATTCAGCATTTCCTGTCTTGCTCATACGGTATTGAAAGGAAATTGACAGGTAGTACTACTCGCGCGACAAAGAGTCGCGTGTCAAAGTTAAGATAGACGTACTGAAACAGACGCCTCGCTCGCTGCACTTCATCATCATCATCATCATCGTCAGCCCGGAGTCGTCCACTGCTGGACATAGGCCTCTCCCAGTTCGCGCCACCATACCCGGTCCTCAGCTTTCCGCATCCACCCGCTTCCCGCCACTCTTTTTAGGTCGTCGGTCCACCTGGCGGGAGGCCGTCCTACAGGGCGTGTCGTTCGTGGTCTCCACTCTAGAACTCGTCTGCCCCATCGACCATCGGCTCTACGACAAATATGCCCCGCCCACTGCCACTTCAACTTGCATATCTTTAGGACTATGTCGGTCACTTTGGTTCTCCGTCGGATCTCCTGGTTCCGGATTTTGTCCTTCAGAGAAACTCCGAGCATAGCCCTCTCCATAGCTCGCTGAGCAGCTTGGAATTTGTGGACGAGGCCTTTTGTTAGTGTCCACGTCTCGGCCCCAAAAATAAGGACCGGAAGGACGCACTGGTCGAAGACTTTGGACTTAAGGCACTGGGGCAGTGAATATGATTGAAAAATATGGCGCAACTTCCCGTATTATGCTGCCCAGCCCAACCTGATTCTTCTGTCAGCTTCCTTGTCGAAGTTGTTTCTACCTAACTGGACCATCTGGCCTAGGTACGTGTACACTTTAACGCTTTTTTTCGCTTCACTTGCTCGATTATAATATTCATGATCAATGCGTCTGTTGACAATCAAACGTCACTAAAAAGTGTTAAATACCTACTTAAAACAAAGCACGTATCTCAGTGTCAATTTACAAACTAGACACGAGGTTTTGAACAGTAGTGACAGAAATTATAGTGAGTTACGGTTGTGACCAGGCGAATGAATACTATGGATTAATGCTATTTCATTGCGTCAACACGGGAGCTCATTTTAAATTGGTTTAACTCCACAGCTACCAACGCGACTGGATACGTGACCGATATCATCAATTGATCACTTTCAGGGAAGCTTTAGTTTTTGTATTTCCAACAAAGCCTTTAAGCGGGAAGCGCCCCGAGATATTGAACTTGGCGCGCGCTCTGCCGTGCACATAAATTACCCCATTCACTTCTAGCCACGTACTATATTCAGGGCGGAGTAGATTTCATTTTCATTATTAGTTTCTTCCAGCGTATGGAGCATATTTTGTACGTAGTTTTAAGCGTTCAAATGGAATAAGGGCAAGGGAATGACGATGATGATTTATTAAAACTTTATTGCACAAACCAAATGTCAGTAATGGCGGACTTAATGCCAAATGGCATGATCTACCATAGAGCTAAACAGAGATACTAGAATTGGTGCTGAGCAAAAATTGAATTGTGCAATACTCTTAAACGATCATTTCAACTCGTTTATGTTGCCTTTTAACAAATTTAATACTAAAATTCTCAGCTACTTCTGATACGAACTGCATCATGAAATTAATTAAATATTAGAAAACTTCACACATTTCGACCTAGACCCAAATTAAGCTCAAGAAGGCTTGTGTTATGGGTACCAGACCACAATACAGCCTGTTACAGGCATGCGGGCATTTATTAAAACTGATAATAATATGATCCATTAGTAATTGTTTGCATGTATTAGCTAATCATAATTATGTAAATTAACTGCACAATTAAATTTCTTAAATCCGCACATTCAATGTAGTGGGTGTACAGCGTAATTGTCGTTACTCATATCACGCTGTCATTTGACACTCACTTGTCAATTTACTTTACTGTACATTACTGGCAATTAAAATTTTGTTAGAAAGTTAATAAAGCCTGAATTTAAGTTGATAAATTAAATTAAGGTCATGGATACGTTAAAGATCTATGTTACTTTACTCTACTTTAAGAAAAGCCTACTTGGCGGTAGCACACTGTATACATACTTATTAGATAAATACGAGTATATAGGTACTTAAATACATATAACAACTATGACCCAAGCACAAATATTCGAATTCATCACGCAAATATTTGACCTGGCCGTGATTCGAACCCGGGACCGCCGGCTCAGTAGGCTGACTACAAACTGCGCCAACCGCATCGTCAAAATAAACAACCACTGCCGTTTTTTTGTCATTTGAATGCTGCGCTCTGCAAAAAAACAGATGATATTGACAAAAGCAAATTGAATCATTTCCGCATTCATAAAAAGCAATGAGGCAATCATCTCCACTCGAACTGCACTGTGCTCATCGGAGATATCTGAAGATAAGAGAATTTAATTAAAATTGAATAATGGCCGGAACGCTATGGATATAGATGGTTTTCGCGAGTTTGTGTTTACTTGCCGTTTGATCTCGTATTATGATTAGGAAAATATTTAGAAGATACAGCCTGTGCCTTCTAAATGTTACTTTTTGACACCTCTCATTCCCCTGACTCACTATACGGTGAACATCGACTCGTAGCAATGCATATAATGCAATAAATATATTTGTAATAAATAATGTGTCCTATTTAAATAATATATAAGCCCCGAAATCATCAATTAACGTTTTGTTTCAAGACCTTATATGGCATAATCGGTAGGATCTTGAAAGAAGAGGTGGACTGTAGTCTTCGAGGTGTATTAACTTATATGGCATAGTCGGTAGGATCTTGAAAGAAGATGTGGACTGTAGTCTTCGAGGTGTATTAACTTATATGGCATAGTCGGTAGGATCTTGAAAGAAGATGTGGACTGTAGTCTTCGAGGTGTATTAACTTATATGGCATAGTCGGTAGGATCTTGAAAGAAGAGGTGGACTGTAGTCTTCGAGGTGTATTAACTTATATGGCATAGTCGGTAGGATCTTGAAAGAAAATGTGGACTGTAGTCTTCGAGATTTACTTACTTAATTGGAACACATTCATTAATAGTCATGACAAGTATTGTTTTCCTACATGATACTGCTTGTTGAATACATTGCTTTAGCGGAATTAAAGTTCACTCCTAGAAACCAAAACCAAATTTCTAGGTATATGATATCATGTATATGTTTTCCGGTACCTACCGAAAACTGCCGAAATATGATCTCAGTTATGACGCCATAAAAAGAGGCCCCCACCGTGTTTGGAAAAACGTTATTTACAAAAACTTGTAGGGTATCAATTGAATGCTGATTGCTAACCATCCAAAAGCATGACTGCCGTATCGCATCGTAATGTTGGAAACGCCTATTAGTAAATTTACGAATTAGTATGATATTTACCAATTGAAACATATAGACACGGTCTCCTATTGGATTTATTCAAGTATACACTTAAAAACTCTTAGGAGATTTTTGAAGCGTATTTAATTAAAATTTAATAACGGCTGGAACGCTACGGCCATATTGTCTTTAACGAGTCTTTTGTTGCACGATGGGTCGTTGGTTAAATATTTAATCTGTCAAATAATCGCGAAAATTTGTAGCTTCCATAGAATAGATTAAATGGAAAATAACTTGGCGACTCGGTTGGCTCAGTTTGTAGAGACCTGCCTACTGAGCCGGCGGTCCCGGGTTCGAATCCCGCCAAGGGCAAATATTTAACGGAGGAACTCGAATATAATTATGTACCTGAGTCATGGATGTTATTTGTATTTAAGCATTTATTTATGTATATATAATTATGCTTATCATCGTCTAGTCTAGTGCTCATAACACAAGCTTACTAGAGCTAACTGTGGTGTGGGCTGTCCTATATATATTTATTATATTAGCATAAACAGAAACATAGCGCACTTATCGTACAAAAGGTGGACTTAATGCCATGAGGCATTCTCTACCAGTCAACCTTAATTCAATATTAGTGTGATTATTTATTATTCCGTTTATTCATCACTGATCTTAGGCTTATTTATTATTAATAATAATAATTTTACGTTTACGACGCACAGAAATCTGCACATTACAACCAGGATTAAAAAGTTAATTAAGTACAATGAGAGCAAAATGCCGCCATTTCAGCCGGAGAGAGTTTTGAGAACTAATACTATGCAAATTTTTAACCGCTTTAATGACGAAGGATTTATTAGGGACTGAGGTAAAGTTTCATCAGTTCCGGGTCAACCTTGCCACTCCTACGCATTTATAAATAACTAGCTGCACTGCGCGGTGTTACCTGTTAATTCCACGGGAACACTACATTTTTGCGGGATGAAAAGTAGCCTATCTAGGGTGTCAGCTACCTACATACCAAAATATCAATATTGGTTTAGCCGTTCGAGCATGAATAAGTAACAAAAATACCTACACATAAAGTCAATCACAAACTTTCGCTTTTAAGGGTTCCGTAGTCAACTAGGAACCCTTATAGTTTCGCCATGTCCGTCAGTCTGTCTGTCCGTCCGCGGCTTAGCTCCGTGATCATTAGTACTAGATAGCTGAAATTTGGTATGAGTATGTGTATATGTATCACGTCGACAAAACGGTAAGATAAAAACAAAAAAAAAATTTTTTTTGGGGGACCTCCCGTAAACCGTGGTGTTGATTTTTTTTCGTTCCAACACTAGTTTGTAAGGTGTCGTTGAATAGGTCTTTTAAAAATAATAGGGCTCTTCAAGCATTATTTTTTAATAAAGGCAGCAGTTTTGTAAATATTCGCTCCGAAAATAAAAAAAGGGGGGCCCTGTAACTTTTCAACCACGGGTCAAAAAATTATGGAAAAATTCATGAAAATGAGGCTTTATAAGTACTTTCAATGAAAATTATATTGAATAAAATCGGTCGAGCCATTTTGGAGTTATTGCAAAAATTCATAATTTTCTTTAAAATGACTTAAGTGCCGCGCGGTGTCCCTACACTTCGAACGTTACACATATTGGTCAAGTGCCATACACTAGATTAAAACATTTCGCTCAATCTGGCGCGTATAATCGATAACTTCCAGAAGGTAAAAAGTAATTAATGTTACTTTGGCGCTTACGACCTTTTATAGAGCTTGAAATCTTTCTCGTCACTTAAATATTTCTCGTAATTTTCGTCTATTGTGAAGGATGGGCAACTACGGAAGTACGGAACCCTACACTGAGCGTGGTCCGACATGCTCTTGGCCGGTTTATAATATTAATGTGACTACAAGGTGCCCGCAACTTCGTTCGCGTATTTATTTTTCTTTATCGTAGTCGGGTAAAAAGTATCCTATAACCATCTTTTAATATCCAGCTGTCCCTGTACCAAAATTAGTTAAAATTTGTCCAGCCGTTTCGGCGTGATGCGAGGATAAAGTAAATTATGAAAACAGATGGCGCCAGGCTGGCACGGCGCCGCGCGCGTATAAAAAACAAATGGCAATCCTATATCACGTTATTAAGATTTTTCCTGAAATTATGACCTCTTTCCATAGAAAACTGATTTTTAATACAAATGTAGAATTTTTTAATAGTATATAGACAAGAAGATGCCCTCAATTTTACGCTCCTTTTTAGGGTTCCGTAGTCAACTAGGAACCCAATATAGTTTCGCCATGTCCGTCTGTCCGTCCGTCTGTCTGTCTGTCCGTCCGCGGCTTAGCTCCGTGATCATTAGTACTAGAAATCTGAAATTTGGTATGAGTTTGTGTTTATATATCACGCCGACAACATGGTAAAATAAAAACTGAAGCGAACCAAAACCAGAAAACGGAGTACCACTACAGCCATCTCGCGTGGAGTAGAAGAACTGCACGCTTAAACCCATTTGGCACGATAGCGGGACTACTCGCGCCCTCTAGTGACGGGAGGCGGAAGGAGAATAATACTTGAAGATCCTGGTAGATGTCGCTGTTCCGTGCAACGACCATTTCTACTTCGCGCAGGCAAGATTTTTCCCAATTTCATGTGGTCCGTCTAGAAAAAAATGTTTGTGTACAATCTTAGGAATCGACCTTTACTACGTATAGCCCCCTGCTTCCCTTGTGGAACTACGCGCTTATAAATAGTAAGGGCCGTAAAAACGTGCTTCCGCTCCAGTTCCGTTTTTATTCTATAACTGGCTGGGGAACTCGTCGCTACCAATTAGCCTGTACGTAGTTACGTTTTTTTCTTAATATACGTTGCTCAAGTGACCTTAAGTCGAAGTCGAAGTTTCTCTGCTCTCCCGTACGCACCCCCGCTACAATTGGCGCCCAACGTGGGGCGTACTAACCCACGCAAACAGGGAGGTGCCGTACGTGACCTATGAAGAGCGAAACGGATTCGGATGTGCCCGCACCGCCAGCCAGCCCTTCGACTATCTCGCCGAAACGCTGAGTCTCAGGTCCCAAGATTGTAACAAAACTTCCGAAACACGGAAGACAAGGCAACCTGCGAATGATGGCGGCCCTGTCTCCGAAGAGTGTTTCCCTGACAAGCTGTACGTACTTCTATGACAACGGGACAACAGAAACTGATGTCGTGGAAGCGTTCCTGGCGGCTGTCAGCACCTACAAACGGTCTTCTCACCCCGTACATCCAAGAGAAGGTGCCAAGAACAACATTCACAACCTACAAGCTCCTGGAGGATGCGGTAGCTGCAGAGCGACTACGAGATTTAGTTAGTTAGTTGCGCTGGGCATTTTCCGCAAGTCGACATCCAACGTGCCTATTTTGCGTGAAAAGGGGGTAGCGCTACTCCAACCACCCCAGCTCCTCCACGAACCTAAGTAAAGCCTTGATGTTGCCTATGGCTTCGTGTACGGTACTTGGAGATCCTAGGTATTTCGTCCTGTATCCTTCTACCTGTTTGCAATCTAGTAGAATATGATTGGTGGTTTCTTCTGCCTCCATGCATGCTCTGCATACTGGGCTGTCTGTTATACCTAAATTGAAGAGGTGTTTGTTCAGGGTATTGTGTCCCGTTATTAATCCTACTATCTTGCGTAGTTGGTTCCTGTGGATTCTCAGTAAGATGGTGGTGAGTTTGTGATTCCTATTCGGAAGTATTTCTTTTGTTTGTCTACACGTTCCCATGTCTTCCCAGTATTTTTGGTGTTGGTATAATGTGTGCTGGTTCATTATGTTGTATATGTAAGATTGTGGTAGGGGTATTATTGGCTCTGGCCCGCATGGCGGTGTCTCCGATCCCTTACGGGCCAATTCATCCGCTGCGTCATTGCCTCTCGAGCCGCTGTGTCCCTTTATCCATTGTAATGTTACCGTATTTTTGTCATCGCACACGTCTGTGATGCAGCGATGACATTCGTATATTAGAGCAGAGGTACACATATCACTGTTTAGTGCTTGTAGTACGGATTTGCTGTCTGAAAGTATTCGTATGTTTGTGTTCTGAACCTGGCGTCTTTTTATAGCGTTGCAGGCTTCTATTATTCCTACGCATTCAGCTTGGAATACCGTGTTGTGTACACCTAGGGGTTTAGAGATGTGCATACTCAAATCCTCCGAGAATACACCACATCCCGTTCCTTTCTCAGTTTTTGACCCGTCCGTAAAGATTCTCAGGTCCTCTAGGTTGAGCCCCTCATTCGGGTCTTCTGTTAGGAGTATGACGTATTCCTTCTTGCAGGTTAATGTTTTAGGTATCTTGTCAATTGGTGCTTCTATTGTAGGGAATTTTTTGATCATTTCACTGTAGATCTTTGTGTGTTGGGTATTACTATTCGTCCATAGGTTTAGGCTTTTTAGTCGTATCGCCGTAGCGGCTGCTTCTCTTTGTATATGTATGTGCAGTGGCGTGAGACCTAGGATCATCTCTAGTGCTGCGGTAGGAGTGGTCCTCATGCAGCCTGTTGCGGCCGTGCATGCCAGTCTTTGTGTTTTCTGCAGGCCGGCAATCGCACACGCTAGTTGCGTTCGGGGCCACCATACTACTGCTCCGTAGCTGATCATAGGTACGATTACCGTTTTGTATAGCCACAGAATGATGTGCGGGGCGAGTCCCCACCTTTTGCCTATCATTCTTCGACATTGCCAGAAGGCGACTGTGGCTTTGTTTAATCTGTCCTCAAGATGCTTGTTCCAGATTAGTTTGTCATCTAAGGTTATCCCTAAATATTTTACTTGTTTGGAGAGTGTAAGCTTTGTACCGAAAAGGCTTGGCATTTCGTATGACCCCAGTTTGCGTTTGTGTGTGAAGAGAATTGTGTCAGTTTTCTTGGGGTTTACCGATAGGTCATTCTCCTTGCACCATTTCTCTAGTATTTTTAGTGCTGTTTGTGTGAGTTCGCACAGTGTGCTTATTACCAGTCCACTGATAAGTATGACAAGGTCGTCCGCGTATCCTATGGTCGTGAAATGACTCTCGTTTAGTTTTGTTATCAGATCATTTACCACTAGGTTCCATAAGAGGGGTGAGAGGACTCCTCCTTGCGGGCATCCTCTCACGACTAGCGCTTGCTGATCTTTGTTTTCTGCTAGTCTTGCGACTACGAGATATTTATATGGCAATTCGCCACACCGGCTACCGCCTCAGCTACGGCGGCAGCGGTGGTGGTGAACTAGACGCGGTTCTCTTCGCCGGGTCGTCTTCAGGAACCGAGGGGGAGTCTGAAGCGAACCAAAACCAGAAAACGGGGTACCACTACAGCCATCTCGCGTGGAGTAGAAGAACTGCACGCTTAAACCCATTTGGCACGATAGCGGGACTACTCGCGCCCTCTAGTGACGGGAGGCGGAAGGAGAATAATACTTGAAGATCCTGGTAGATGTCGCTGTTCCGTGCAACGACCATTTCTACTTCGCGCAGGCAAGATTTTTCCCAATTTCATGTGGTCCGTCTAGAAAAAAATGTTTGTGTACAATCTTAGGAATCGACCTTTACTACGTATAGCCCCCTGCTTCCCGTGTGGAACTACGCGCTTATATATAGTAAGGGCCGTAAAAACGTGCTTCCGCTCCAGTTCCGTTCTTATTCTATAACTGGCTGGGGAACACGTCGCTACTTATTAGCCTGTACGTAGTTACGTTTTTTTCTTAATATACGTTGCTCAAGTGACCTTAAGTTGAAGTCGAAGTTTCTCTGCTCTCCCGTACGCACCCCCGCTACAAAACTAAAAAAAAATCTTTTTTTCGGGTACCTCTGGTACACCTTAAGTGGGGGTGAATTTTTTTTTCGTGTTAACACTAGTGTGTGGGATGTCATTGAATAGGTCTTTTAAAATGATTGTAAAATAATAGGGGTCTTCAAACATATTTTTTTGATAAAGTCAGCAGTTTTGTAAATATTCGCTAGAGAAATCCAAAAAATAGCGTCCCCCCCTTAAATGCACTTCTTTTGGGCTTCACAAAGACGCAGCCTGATTGGTTCATTATTTCCGCCCCACTTCAGTCGACAGCTAGCCTAAACACGCTTGTCGCTAACAGTTAGGTACCCTTCTAAATATCTATCAGCCACAGACGTCCACTGCTGAACATAGGCCTCCCTCCTGACTCGCCTCAAAGTGCGATCCCGTGCAGACGGCAACCATTGATTCCCCACTACCACCACGAGGTCATCCGTCCGACAGTCGGGTGTCGACCCACGCTGCGCTTTCGCCGATTTTGGACTTTGCTGCCCCAACGGCCGTCCATTCTCCGGGCTACATGGCCTGCCCATTGCCACTTCAACTCTACCCTACCCTACCTTTTGACGACGCGGTTGGCACAGTGGTTAAGCAACTGCCTACTTACTGAGCCGACGGTCCTGGGTTCGAATCCCGGCAAGGGTAAATATTTGTGTGATGAACTCGAATATTTGTGACTGAGTCATGGATGTTATTTGTATTTAAGTATGCATTTATCTATATAAGTATGTTTATCGTCGTCTAGTGTCCATAACACAAGCCTACTAGAGCTTACTGTAGGACTAGATTGATTTGTGTGAGGTCGTCTGATATTTATTTATTTATTTATTTACCCTTACCATGAGTTTACAGTGACCGTACTCGCTACAGACTGTGTTAAAGATTTGTATGGAGAATTGTAGTTCCACAAAGCAACCGCCAGATGCCCTTTACTATTCCCATACAAATCATTTACGCTGTCGCTGCTACAATCACGTTAACTCATGGTAAAGGTTCCCAAGGAGTCGACTATTCGAGGGTAACAAAATGAAACGCTCAAGTGAACTCGAATGCTCTCGAGAAGTCGAGATATTTGTATTAACGAGTCAAACATGGCTCACTGGAGAAGCTTTTACAATTGTAACGATCCGAGAGAAATTATTTGAACAAAACGGCTGCACAGCTTTCAACCTATTGTACGTGAGTGAAAAGGTTTTTTATATTGTAACATGAGTGAAAAGGTTTTATAACAAGTGATTTATTTTGACGACGCGGTTGGCTCAGTTTGTAGAGACCTGCCTACTGAGCCGGCGGTCCCGGGTTCGAATCCCAGCCAGGGCAAATATTTGTGTGATGAACTCAAATATTTGTGCTTGGGTCATGGTTGTTGTATATATGTATCTACTTGCGAGTTTATAAGTAGGTATGTATATCGTCGTATAGTACCCATAACACAAGCCTGCTTGAGCTTAATTTGGGACTAGATCGATTTGTGTGAGGTTGTCTATTTGTATATTTATTTATTATTTATATCCACAACTAACCGGCGATTGACGTCAGTCTTGTTAGCCTAGTTTGGGCTTGTGCACAAATCACGTGAGGTTTTTTCAGCTACTTTTTGAGCCCCCAAACTGGTGATATTTGGTGAGGTTACACCCATACACCATACAACCTAACGTGTTTTTTTTTCGGCAGAGTTTCGTAAAATAGACTCGCTATTTCGAAGTAACAAAGTGAAGATTTGTTTTTAACGAAACCGAGAAAAAGTATGTACTTACTCATGTAGTAGATCTTTTCTAAGTTCACTGTAGAAAAATATACGTGAGGTTTCTTTCACTCAAACAAATAAATAAAATAAAAATAAATAAATATTTTGGGACAATCATACACAAATCGACCTGGTCCCAAACTAAGCAAAACTTGTACTATGGGTAATACCTGTTTCCTGAAAAATATAACTTGGATCTCTTCAAGTCGAGAGTGAATAGGCATCTTCTAGCCAAGCATGCTCCATCTTAGGCCTTATTGTCACATAACATCAGGTGCAATCGAGGTTAAATGCATGGCTATTTTGAATAAAAAAAAAATACCTGGACGACGATATACAAAATATGTAAACACATATATAGATCCATGACCCAAGAACAAATATTCGAGTTCCGGGACGAGATCCGGCTGGGATTCGAACCCGGGACCGCCGGCTCAGTAGGCAGGTGTCTACAAACTGCGCCAACCGTATCGTCTATAATAATAAATATTTGAGTTCATCACAAAAATATTTTCCCATGCCGGGATCACACAAAAATTATCCCATGCCGGGATCACACAAATATTTTCCCATGCCGGGATCACACAAATATTTTCCCATGCCGGGATCACACAAATATTTTCCCATGCCGGGATCACACAAATATTTTCCCATGACGACGCGGTTGGCGCAGTTTGCAGACCCCTGCCTATACTGAGCCGGCGGTCCCGGGTTCGAATCCCGGCCGGGGCAAATATTTGTGTGATGAACTCGAATATTTGTTCTTGGGTCATGGATGTTATCTATATAATATGTATTTATATATCTTATGTATATCGTCGTCTAGTACCCATAGTACAAGCTTTGCTTAGTTTGGGACTAGGTCAATTTGTGTATGATTGTCCCATGATATTTATTTATTTATTGTTTATTTATTTATTCGAGTCCAGGACCGCCAGTAGGAAGCTCCACTACCACTGCGGCCACTGCGCCATCCGCGTCAATATCCGACCGATTGTGCTTTAAATCTTTAGTATTACTTTTATCCTTAAAAGTATACGTACATACATGTATAGTAACTTTGACTTAAAAGTTACCTAATGGTAGATGTAGCTCGCTGGTTCAGCAACAGCCTATACACTCTTGACTTGACCAAATCTTATTTTATTTAACTCAGTTACCTAATCGCACACGCCACGCTCTATAACCAATTACATTGCATTTTACACAAACAACGAATGAAAACCAGATGTCAGGCGGCATTTGCAAAGATTAAAAGAGAGAAACTTCTGTTGTAATGTATTCTGTGGTGTAAGTGAGTTTAAGCAGCGCTATAATGTTACCATCAAAAGCCCGATTTCCATTTACATGTATTATCGCGATCAAACAATTTTTCATTTAAATAAGCATTAAAGATACTCCAGAATAAATCAACTTATTATCAGCAAAGCGGGCTGGATCCCGGTCACAAAACAAAGTATGCAAGTATCGTATCTTGATATGAGTGGATTGAACTAAATATGTATGCATGAAACACTTTAATGTGCACAATTTCAATAACAGTTGTATGTCAATAACTACATCTAGCAAGACACAAAGGTACAAAGGAGAACTTACCCCAATAAGGGCCCATTGTTCAATCACCAGATAAATTTATCTGCCAGTTAAAATGGTTGCTATCCTTTTCTCCCGTCATATAAAAGAAAAGTGACAGCCAACATTTATCTGACAGATATGTTTTATCAGGTGATTGAAAAATCGGCCCTTAGTTAATTAAACTCTTCCAGTTAAGTTTTGATTCATGTCGTTTATAGTCTTTTTTTAATTTATTTAGATGAGATAAAATGCATTATTTTTTTATTATTAACTTTTTTATGGACAGTACGTCAAGAGACGTAACTTAGAACCCTCGTGAAACGGCTGTGGTGCCGGCCATGTCTGTGGATGACGACTTTTGTCTTCACAAAACTGACACTCCGTCTATAACCGATGATTTTTCACAGTTTAACTAATATAAAATCGAATGTCTTGTGTCATGTTTGGCTAGATTTTTTTTTGATGAGTTTGTCTGTGTCGCAGAATGCGATTATAAAACTGGTCCTGTATCCGTAAACGTGTTAAGTAATAAACGCATCATCAAATGAAGAGGCGAAAAAGATCATCGAAATTTTGAATTTCTGCATAGAAATTTCAACATGATTTTATATGACAACAGAAAAACGGCTCATTCTTCGGCCAAAGAATTAGCTTGGCTATTCAGCCGGGAGAATGAAACCGGCATCATGGGTACCCTGCCGCCGTGCTGTGATCTTGGGGACTTCGGATTTAGTTAAGTACAACTTTTTAAGATAGGTTAAGTCGGTTATTGTTGTTTTTTACTTGTTTATCGTTTACATAAAAACGATGTGATTTCTATGCGATCAATATACTGTTTATATACTTGACTTGTGCTCCAATCACCTTTATTTACTTGTTTCATGACTTCGGGCGTCGAATCCATAAACCGTTTAGAGTTTATGGGTACTAAAACAAACATTTACAGCGTGGAACTGGCTCAATTGGATTTTGCTCGCGGCTATGACTGATCTATAATTAATACGGTGAATAGAGACTAAAGTACTATGTGTGACCTTACAAATGGTCCGGTAGTTTTGAATTTTTGATATGTTGTATAGGATGGTTAGTCAGTTTTAAAATGCAAAATGCACAATTCCCCCCCCTCCGCGCCCGCCGCCATATTGAAAAAACCGGCACTCTCTTCATATTTTTGCTCATATCTTCCTTTAGGAGCATTTTAGCTAGAAGAAAGCTTCGACAATGTTATAGAGAGTTAAATTTACTGTCCGTTGACACCGTACGTACGTACGTGACCGTTTGTAAGGTCAAAATCCTTTATTCACTTAATTAAATACTTTACAGTCCATTTCTTTTTTAAACTAAAAATTATAAACTTGAAATATGATTAATTATCGAACATCTAAGTTAAACAAAATCCGTTTCACGTTTGTGTATCAACTTCAAATCCCAATCTCACCTCGCGTAATCTCACTAACGTCATTCCGACAGTATCGTATTAGACATGTAACCCTACACTTTAGACAGCTGAACCGCGTTACAAGACATCCCCGGCATCCCCGCGGCAAGAAGATAATACCGCGTTTAGAGTCTGGCTAGTGAAATATTACTCAAAGTTTTGGCGGGAAATTAAAAAAATCTGCGGCTGGTCACACTTTGTGTAGTAGGAATTATAGTTTTGATTCTAGAAAATATTTTTGATTTTCTATACCTAAAGAAATCAGTTAAATATAATGTTGACATGCACTCATAGTCAGCTCACATAATTTCTACCACTATAGGTATGTACAGTACAGTCAACGACAAACACATATGTTTACACTTTCTAACCATATACAAGGCGAAAAATGTAATGTAAATAAGACCTAGCTCGATAGTACCATACCATACCCAATATTAATCCGTCAGCAAAAAAATTACATAAGTACTATGCCAAATTTCAACTCAATCGGAATGTTAGAACTAGTACATAAAGTACCTATCTAAGTTATTTATAGAGAATGGGTCCTCTATAAATACTACTAAATTGTATAAATCATAGACAATTGGTGATACCACAAGGAAATATCTGTCAACATTATTTGGCTAGCCAGACAACCTGTGATATGCTCCTCAGCAGGGTTCGTAAAATGCGAGCAAAATCGATTGAAATGACGTAAATACCTGTGACGGGCCTATTTCGATTAATTTTGCTCCCGTTTTACGAACCCTGCTCTTCAGTCATTGTCATTCATTCAGTGAACAGGCTGCATTATAATCCTTAGATAAAGCTTGTTTTTGTCACTAGCAATATGAATGTCTATTTGATTTTTACTTCCATCAAATTCATCTCAATGAAAAAGACTAGGTAACCGTCTAATAGTGCATACAGCAAAAGTAGAAAAAAAAAGAAAATTTACTTAATTTTCGTCTTAACCCAGGACGAAAAATCAAAATCCGTTACATTAATTATATCTGTGTGTCAGGCGCAAATTCCAATCTCAACTAGCGTGATCTAATTAACATCCGTTAGACAGTATCGCATTAGACATGTAACACTACACTTTAGACAGCTGAACTGCGGCACAAGATATATCCCGCGACAATCCGAGAATACCGCGTGTAATTGTGTTGTGATATGCTCTTTAGAAATTGGCGTTATTCTGTAAAATCAAGTCTCGTAGTAGACGATGAGTACAAGAGACACGAAGTTAACCTAAAAATGGTGTCTAATTCTATTGACATTTTATTAGGATGTGTATGGTATTCCCTTTTTTTTGCGGGATGTCCGCACCCCGAGCCCCGGGATGCGGGAAAAGCCCCTGCAATGTGGGACTGATTGAAGAAGAAAAAGAAAAAAGTTTTAAATTAAAGGAACCCATAAAACAAACTTGATTATTTCGGGTTTTCTAAGTTTATTTTCTAGGTTTTTTTACCTAACGGTTGAATGTTACTAAATAGACACTTGTACTCGTTAATTAGCATAGAGTATGTATTACTATAACCACCCTAACAACAAATACTAGAAGTAAATGAAAGTAAAATTATAAGCGGGAATCATTTTTGTTTGAGTTTGACTCATTATTGGCCAGTGTTTTCAGCTTGAGATTAATAGTTCAAGGTGACCAAACGTAATCCCACCTATTCATCACTATCACTACACATAGTATAAAACAAAGTCTGTCCCTATTTGTATGCTTATCTTTAAAACTACGCAACAGATTTTAATGCGGTTTTTTTTTAAATAGATAGAGTGATTCAAGAGAAAGCTTTATGTGAATAATATATGCATAATTTATCAGCATTGCACCCGTGTGAAGCCGGGGCGGGTCGTTAGTAAAGTATGAATTCCGAAGTTTATCTCCAGTAGCAAATGAAGAACAAACTCCGCAAGTGAAACGTGAATAACTTTCCACATTTTTTCGCAACGAAATTTACTCTGACCTTAGTCCAAATCGGTGTGCAAAATTGGTATTATTATAAAAATATAGGACACCATGTCAAGGCGAGCTCGTTAAGTTTAGTGGTCATAACAAAGTTGTAATAGTTTGGTCCTTCGTAACCCTGATAACATTGTTACGATGGATAAGCTGAGGACTCATTTGGGGAGTGAAGGCTTGGATGATTAGCATTGCCTGGTTAATGGTGTAGAAATCTATTAGTAATTAATGTACGGCCTTTAGATTATTAACTTGTACGGCCTTTAGGGCTTGTGCACGAATCACGCGAGGTTTTCTCGACTATTTTTGACCCCCACCCCCTCACAACCTCACGTGTAAGTATTTAACAAGTGAAGATTTATTTTTAAAGAAACCGAGAAAAAAATCTATTCATGTGAGGTCTCCTTACCCCCTCTCAGCCATGTATGCTTCCTGTCGCTTCCTGTCTGCCTGTCCCTAGAGTGATTCAAGAAGAAGGTTTATGTATGCATAATTTATCAACATTGCACCCGTGCGAAGTCGGGACGGGTCGCTTGTAAAATTATAAACAAACTGATGTAAATAATTTGCCGCCAATCTGCCAAATCTAGTCTTATTACTTTAGGTACCTGCATTAGTGGGCGAAACCCCGAATATAAGTATTTTATAAGTATTTTTTTTTATCTGCGTTGCCCGTTGTTGACTTGAATGCTTCATGGTATTCAGTCCGCCTTTTGTTCAATAAGTTTTTCTTTTGTGCAGTAAAGATTAGATAAAATAAATATACGTATGTTTTACGGTTTATGCTAAACGTTGCCATTTCATACATCAAGATTCAATGTAACCGTCTAATCCGATAGGAAACATCCTCGCAATCGCATACAATTTTCAAACCAGAGCCTTCATGTTAGAGTCCACAATAGCTGGTAAACAATAGATTTTCATCTAAACAATATCCTTTTAAAATGCGCTACCTGAATACGTAATAAGGTTACCCTACATTGAGCAGAGTAGTGTCGCAGATTACTTCAGAAGAGCCACTGAAACAACTTTTAATATAAATAAATAAATTTTAAGGGACAATCTGACACAAATCGACCAAGTCCCAAACTATGCAATGTATTATAGGTACTTTTTCTTCTTTGGTTTCAATCTTGGCAGAGTGGTCGTGATCATCATTTCAGATGTTGGTGGCAAGCTTCATAACACGCCGCCATTCTTCCCTGATAGCCGCCTTGCTTGTGCATTCGTGTAGTGACGATGAGCCATTTGATGCAGAATTTTGTTTGATCTCGCCATGCCTGATTGGTAGGTACTAGACGATATACATAATATACAACTACATATTATATAGATAACATAACATCCATGAGCTAGGAAAAAATATTCGAGTTCATCGCACAAATATTTGTCCTTACCGGCTTAGTAGGCAGCTGCACTATTAACTGCGAAATAGACAAATCAGATCTTTCTAAAGCTAGACGTATTTTTGTAGGAATAAGCGCGTAAACTCACAACTTCTACATTTTTCATACAAAAAGTAAATTCATCTTTAAATAAAACAATTTAAACGGATTATATCGCGTATATTAAGAGGCCTTATTCCTTTTAAAATTTATTTTTTTCATATTACGACGAATATATTCAAATTCAAATTCAAATTCAAATTCAAATTCAAATATTCAAATATTTTATTTGCTTTACGTACAAGTACATGCAAATACAGTTTTAGCATACTTAATACAATCAATTAGTC
The DNA here is from genome assembly GCA_947623375.1 of Apotomis capreana. Taxonomy (NCBI): domain Eukaryota; kingdom Metazoa; phylum Arthropoda; class Insecta; order Lepidoptera; family Tortricidae; genus Apotomis; species Apotomis capreana. The sequence goes on from OX392519.1 coordinate 15,055,952, forward strand.
AATTTATAAATAGGTACATACTAACAATTTCACAACGATATTTACACTATGATTACAAAAATACTTTCTATTCGTCCAGAGCATTAGCAAAAAATTCATCAATTGAGTAGAATGGTCTATTAATAAAATAATCTTTCACTTTTTTATCAAAAGCTCTAATGTTACTACATTCCTTGATGTCATCATTTAGCTTATTAAAAACCTTAATGGCAATATTATTAAAACTATTGTTAAAATGCGCATAGTGTGATTTGCTTAAAGTTAAATTATTTTTATCTACGCACATATCATTAGTGCTCTAAAATGCGTTCAGAAACCGTAGGAAATGACCAGCATTACTACAACCAATTTTACTATGAGAACTTTCTTATCTGTGGCAGTAGGTAAAATCTGTACTGTAATGTTATAACAGTATCAATTTTTGTAAGGTTATGAGTTTAAATTTGGAACAGCTGTCAAAACTAAAGTAGGTCTCTATTCTAGTATCCATAGATATTAATATTGTTATCGATACGAAACGTCAATTCAGTATGTTTTTTTATAAAAACCGCACGACATTTGATCTCGAGTGACATGAGAATATGGATACATTCGTTTGTATATGATTTAGAAAAAAAAAACATTCGTCTTGACGGAGGTTCGAATTGCCGCCATTATTGTTGTCATTTGTTTGTTGGTTCTTTGCTGTTACGAAAGTATAATTGTGATAAGTTTATTGTAATTCACATTTTAGTTGAAAATATTGTTTCAATGTAAATGTAGATTACAACTATTACAATAAATAATCTGTTTATGTATTTGTTCAGATTTATTTCTTACTGCATTAGTATATGTCGTTTGTAGATATTTTACAGGTAGCACTAGTGGTGCCGGTCATTTCCTTATGGCTTCTGAACCCATCTTAGAGTACTTATGATATGTGTGTAGATAAAGTAGTGTATACAACTGTACATAATTAGGCCTTAAAACACTCGCTGACGCTCGTTTCATAAAACCACACTCGTGTTTTAATGCCTCTCATTATGTATTAGTTGCATAAACTACTATTATTTCTTAGATTAAAGTTATGTAATTGTGAATTAGTCGAATATTTATCCTTATTCTTAAACACGTTAATAGATAGGCGGTATAGATATAGTGACGTAATTGTTAAAATTTTGTTTTCTACAAACATATTTCTATGAGTAACGGGTATATCTTTCGATCCCACAATAAGTCGCATAGCCTTCTTTTGCATAAGCAATACAGAATTTATCCCAGTACCATTGCCCCAGACTTCCAAGCAATACCTAACAATGCTCTCAAAATAAGAGCAGTAAACCGTTTCTAATATCTTGGTGTCTGCTATCTTTGAGAGACTTTTTAGTGTATAGCACGCATTAGCCAACTTTTTGTTTACTGCTTCTATTTGGTTATGCCATCTCAGATAGGGGTCAAGTTCAACTCCCAAAAATCGGATGCAATCAGATTTCTCTATGGGCATGTTGCATTCAAGTCTGGGCTTTTGGAACTTCGACGGAAAATAATGTAGAAACTTTTGTCGCAGTTGATTTTGAGTCCATTGAAAGCAAACCAGCTCTCCAGTTCCTCCCAAGATTTTTGAATCCTAACATGAAATTCTTCCCTGGTATTTCCACTTAAAATAATGCTCGTATCATCTGCATATAAGTACGATGTACCACAAGTAAGATAGCTAGGTAGATCGTTTATGAATACTAGAAATAATAGAGGACCTAGTACTGAGCCCTGCAGTACACCGTAGTATATGATTCCTTCTTCGGCACGAAACGCATTTTTCTCTTCGTTAGAAATTTCTACGTATTGTGTGCGATTAGTCAGGTAGGATTCAAAAAGATTTAAAGCTGTGCCAAGGACACCATAGTGCTCTAGTTTGTTGAGAAGTATTCCGTGATCGACGCAGTCGAACGCTTTCGTTAGATCACAGAATACTCCTCCACATGTGTTACCATTGTTCAAATTGAGCATTACTTCGGAAACTAAATTTATAACTGCGTCTGAAGTGTTTTTCCCCTTTCTGAAACCATATTGACATGAGGTAAAGAAATAATTTTTCTCAAGGTGGCCTTCTAATCTATCGGCCAAGCATTTTTCGAGTATTTTTGATATCACAGACAATAGAGATACTGGCCTGTAGTTGTTTAGCTCAGTGCGACTTCCCTTTTTATGCAGTGTTATAACTTTGGCTTTTTTTAGTAAATCGGGAAACACACCCATTTCTAAGCATGTGTTAAAAATTAAACAAAGAGGTATGCATAGTACATTAATATTGTCTTTTACAAATTTTGTGTTAAGATTATCAGTTCCACTAGAGTTGCTATTTTTGAGGTTTTTAACGATTTTTATAAGATGAAAAAATATGGAATTACCATTTTTTGATTTCATGTCATGTAATACTGTCATGTATTGTTTATTAGAGTTATTGCTAGTTGATTTTCCGACATATTGATAATTTTAACCAACTTTTTGAAGTGAATAATACTTTTCCCCGAGTTCTAGGTAGTAACGTAGCTATTTCATGCTTTCATTGCGTGCAGTCGAAAATAAGTTGAAAAAACTAATTTTCCGCGTGAATTTTGTCAATTTCGAGTAGTTTTTGAAACAAAAATTATCAATGAAAATTTCAAACTGTAGGTTTCAAATATATACCAATAAATCCCAATAGGCCTGTTCTAGGTAGTAACATCAATAATATGTTAAGAAACATGTTTGAGCATAGAAAAAAATGTCTAAACAATCAGCATTTTAAAAGGAATATAAGGCCTCTTAACTATTGGAGCCTCCTTGACGTTTCAGTACCTTTACAGATACCATTGTCAAAGGTTGACTGAAATAATTAATATACGCGATATAATCCGTTTAAATTGTTTTATTTAAATGTGTGACAGTCGCGGAAACCGAAGAAAATATTAAGTAAATTCATCTGTTGACAACCAAAACTCACTAATGAACAAATACCTACTTAAATAAAACAAAGCTCGTATCTCAGTGTCTATCTAGTTACTAGATACGAGGTTTTGAAGAGCAGTCACAGAAATTTTAGTGAGTTTTTGTTATCACCGGGCGAGTTAATTCTCTGTAACATAATCTGCGTAACGCAATCGTTACGGGCGGGTCCTGATTATATTTTGATATAACGTTCAGGGTAGTGCGGGGCGAGTCGGTGTGCTGATATAGTGTGCATCGTAAAGATTAAGTGTGCTCACATCTTTTCGCAATACATTTTGAAGAGCAGTTTAGTATACGGGTTATGTACAATAGAGAGATGGAGCGAGAGAGAAAGAGAATGTGTTAAAGAGACACAGAGAGAGAAAGAGAGAGAGAGAGAAATAGCGACAGAGGCAGAGTGAAAGAGAGGCCAATAGAGAGAAAAAGAGAGAGAGTGTAAAAGATATCTTTGTTGCAAAATGCAAAGACAAATATGAGATGTTCTTTCCTCGTAAATCCTCTATAATGTCACGTAATCTGTTTCAACGTTACGAGCGTCGTCCTGGTAACCTTTTGGGTGTACCCTTGTTTTGTCGACAAACTTTTCATCGAATATTATTTCATCGACAACGATTCATCGAAACTTCAGTACTAGTAATATTGTTTGGCGTTATTTTATTTCAACTACTATTTATTTAAATTTATCTTACTACGTAGAAATACTATTCAACGAATATTACTTAATCGCTGATTTGTTTCAAATTATCTTAATTGGCACAACTACAAAACATTGCAATTCATTTCTTCGACGTATTACTTTAATACAATTTTATATGTCCTACTGCACATTTATACATTTACAAAAAAAAACGGCCGAGTCGGATCTGCTCTGAAAGGTGAATCATTTAAAGTTTGAGAATAGGTTGAGGTGAATCAATCACCTTTCAGAGCAGATCCGACTCGGCCGGGTTAGGTTGGGTTAGTTTTATTTTTATATCCCTAAAAAATATTTTCCATTTTAGTTGTAGCGAGCTGGACCCGTACATGCAAGTGAAATGATATTACGTGAATCATTTAAAGTTTGAGAATAGGTTGAGGTGAATCAATCACCTTTCAGAGCAGATCTGACTCGGCCGGGTTAGGTAAGGTTAGTTTTTTTTTTATATCCTTAAAAAATATTTTCCATTTTAGTTGTAGCGAGCTGGACCCGTACATGCAAGTGAAATGATATTACGTGAATCATTTAAAGTTTGAGAATAGGTTGAGGTGAATCAATCACCTTTCAGAGCAGATCCGACTCGGCCGGGTTAGGTTAGGTTAGTTTTTTTTTTATATCCCTAAAAAATATTTTCCATTTTAGTTGTAGCGAGCTGGACCCGTACATGCAAGTGAAATGATATTACGTGAATCATTTAAAGTTTGAGAATAGGTTCAGGTGAATCAATCACCTTTCAGAGCAGATCCGACTCGGCCGGGTTAGGTTAGGTTAGTTTTTTTTTTATATCTCTAAAAAATATTTTCCGTTTTAGTTGTAGCGAGCTGGACTCGTACATGCAAGTGAAATGATATTACGTGAATGATTTAAAGTTTGAGAATAGGTTGAGGTGAATCAATCACCTTTCAGAGCAGATCCGACTCGGCTGGGTTAGGTTAGGTTAGTTTTTTTTTTATATCCCTAAAAAATATTTTCCATTTTAGTTGTAGCGAGCTGGACCCGTACATGCAAGTGAAATGATATTACGTGAAGTAAGTTTTATGTAATTTAAAAAGATTTTAAACGATAAATTATGAAACGTACTTCTATGAAATAATACATCTGTGTAATGAATCATCCGCCATATGAAAATCCGTGATATAAAAATACTCGTAATGAAATTTCGATGAAGTGAGTTGTCGATGAAATGAAAATACTTGAAACGTTATCTTTGAAGTAAAATTCGACGTAACGAGTTTCGGCGATTCAAGGGTAAACCGATGTGAGCACACTTAATCTTTACGATGCAGACTATATCAGCACACCGACTCGCCCCGCACTACCCCGCATGTGATATCAAAATGTAGGTTTACCCTTAAAATGTTGGTTTTGTTTCTGCATCGTAAAGATTAAGTGTGCTCACATCTCTGCGCAATAAATCTTGGTGAGCGGTTTACAATAGGGGGTTATGAAGACTGATATTACAAATGTGAATATGCTCGGTCCACGACCACAGAATATTACAAGTCCAGAAGTAGGGAATGCAGATCGGTTATTTTGTTATCGATAAACCGGTTATTTCTACAGTAAAATAACTGAGTTTGCGCTGGAGAGATTATGGATATCCTTGTTGAAAATAGAAATATGATAGGTCACATCCCTGCGCAATAAATCTTGGAGCGGTACCAATAGGGGTTATGTACAATATATAGAGATGGAGGGAGAGAAAGAAAGAGCGAGAGAGAAAGATAAATATATAGAGAAAGAGAGAAATAGAGACACCCAGAGAGAAAGAGAACGAAAGGGATATGTAACTAGCGCCGCCGGCCAATCGAGAGAAAGAAAAAGAGAGAGAGACTGTGTGTATAGATATCTATAATGCACATACAAATACTTATGAGAGGTTTCTGTAATGTTGCATAATCTGTTTCAACGTACAGAGTAGTGCGGGGCGAGTTGGTATACTGATATCGAGTGCATCGTAAAGATTAAAAGTGCTCACATAAATTACATAAAGCGCGCAATAAATCTTGAAAAGCGGTTTACAATATGGCTTATCTCCAATAGAGAGATGAAGAGAGATGGGCATATTATAAGTAACTAGCACCTTAGGTTAATAGAGATAAAGAGACAGAATTACGTGACGGCATCGTGACAGGTAATCTACGTCGTACAACCAGTGCTGAAACGTAAAATGTAACGTATTTTTTTACGTTACGTTACGCAAACTTTTATATCACGACGACACAAAGTAGTCCCACTTTTGAACGTCTTATTAGGTAGGTAATCATCTTTGACATTTGTTTTAGCTACATTACAATCTGCTTAATGAAAATTAACAAAAACCTTGCGGTTTGTACGCTGTTCATCAAATGTCTTATTTTCTAAAAAGGGATACCATCCTACTCGTAACGGATCCCTTGAGGTCTGTTTGTAGATTAAATATTTAAATTTTGAGAGGATGTTTTACAGCATTAACATCCCTTATATTAAATACTTTGTTTCTATAATATACATTTTAAACGTGAAATTTTGTGAGTACGTTCCACTGAACCCCAAAAACTAGATAACTAAATGCATTAAACTTTTCAATTATATAGCTTAGACTAGGAGGCGCGCGCAACTTCGTCCGTTTTTTTTTTTTGTTTACCGTAGACGGATAAAAAGTATCCTATACCCATCTTTGGAGGTCCAGCTATCACTGTATCAAAATTGGTTGAAATTTGTCCAGCCGTTTGGGCGTTATGTGAGGACAAAGGGAAGTACGAAAACAGATGGCACCATGTTGGCATAGTGCCGCGTGCCCATACAAAACAAATGACGATCCTGCATCACGCTATTAATTTTTTTGCTGAAATCATGACCCCCATAAAAAACTGATTTTCAATACAAGTCTATCTTTTTTTTCAATACAAAATTAATTCTATACTAGTATAGATATCAGAATAGGACATAGGCTACAATTTATAAGAATATTATCATTACTTATTATAAGAGTTGAAAGTTTGTGTGAGCATATTTTGCATCCTTATTGTGCGAGTGAAACCTCGGGGAAAAGGTACATAAATAAAGAACTGAGCCCCTTTCAAATGACCGACCTTCTTAGAAGTGATCTAAATTGACTTTGATATTATTATGAGTTAGATATTAATTTTACCGGCTGGCATTTATAAGGTCATATTTAATTTATATCAAGTGCATAGTTAAAAGAGGATAGTATTTCAAACTTTCAATACAATGATTTTTAGTGAACCATTTGGCGACGACGCGTTTGGCTCGGCTTGTAGACACCTGCCTACTGAGCCAGCGGTCCCGGGTTCGAATCCCGGCCAGAGAAAATATTTGAGTGATGGACTCGAATATTTATTTGTGCTTATCTATATAAGTATGTATATCGTCGTCTAGTACCCATAAGTCCCATAACACAAGCCTTCTTGAGCTTAATTTGGAACTAGATCGATTTGTGTGAGGTTGTCCGCTATTTATTTATTATTGTTTATTGATACAAAGATTAAAGTACAAAGAGAAATTGTAATACATCTGACGGAAGACAGTAATTTTATGCCGTGCAACATCCGATGCAAGAGTTGGGAAGAGCTTGCACAACAGAGAGGAGTATGGGGCAGCTGCTGTCTGCTCTACTGTCCATAATGCGTCGCAGAACCTCGATGAAAAACGCCTTAACAGAAACACCCGTCCAAAGCCTTCCTACCTACACATATTATAATGATAACAGAAAATTGTATTGTGCACCTTTTAGTAACTTCTCTTCTTTTTCTTCTTCCTCGCTTCCTCATGACTGAGGGTCGTGACCATTTGAGGCCGTCATCTGTTGCACCAAAGCTTTCCACTCCACCCGGTTTTCCGCCTTCCGGATTGACGCCTGTAGTTTCCTGACAGGCTTCTTTCACGGCATCGGTCCATCGGGTCGGTGATCTCCCACGGGCCCTTTTTCCTTTTAGTAACAGATCCGTCAAAACCAAATTCGAAAGTTATATTGGACTTTAATTTCCTGTCTTTATTGTGTAGAAACTTTTTGAGAAATGCTCATATGTGGTTTCATCAAAATTTTGATCCGGAGGGAATTAACTTGAAATTTACTACTTTCAGGAAAAAAAATGCTATATTTGAAGAGCCATTGCTTGGCCCGTATAATATAATAAAGAGAGCTCCTATTTAGCTTAAATTGCAGCAAAAATGGACTTAAAAAACCAGCTGGACAGTAATTGACAAAACACGTAGGTGTTTTACGACTTTTAGACAATAAAGTAACAAAAAACCTAAAATGTCACAGTTTTTTGCGCTTTGCGCTGCGAGCACAAATTTCGAAGATGTTGCGAAGTTGAATGACCCTGACTGATCCGTACAACATATAAAAAATCCAGAACTACATCGTGCTTTGCAATTTTAATTTTGACTTCTTCTGGGTTGAATATCCAACAAAGCATGATGAGATTGTTTTAACATAAAACTGGTTTCCTTACTGTAAAATTTTAACTATGACACGTCTCTAATACTTAACCGAGCGAAGTAAATTGATTTGATTTCGATTTCGAGTACAGTCATTCAAAATGGGGCCCTAATCTTGACTTCTGACGCATAAGATACATATATAAATAAGCACTTAATTTATTTATTTATTTGTATCAGTATCAGTATATCTGTTCAGCGAGGAAATGCTGCCAGCATATTCGGTACCATGCCCAGGGGAGAAACTTTTTAAATGTGTATAGTTTAATATTTTTTTTTACTTAATAGTAAAAAAAATATTAGGTAACTATATTACGTTGCTTTGCCTTTTTTGTTTGGCGTCGGATACAAATGAGGTCCAAATTTAACGTAACCGCATTAGATAAATCGAAGTTTCGTTCTCGACTGTGATCTCTTTCAAAACTTAATTTATCGTAACAAAATTTTGGAAACTGAATAAGAATTGTATATTATGTATCGGACTGTTTCAAATTTCGCGCAATTTTACTATAAAATTTTTGCGCTAAATAGGCGTTTGATTGCGGTGAAATTTTGACCAAAAACAGGCGCATAGCACGCCAATTTTATATCTATAAGCACAAAAATCGAAACGGTAGGTACGGCACAAAAAAAAATCTTTCAGTTCCTAAAATTTCGTAAAAATTGGTTAAGTTTTGAGAAAGAAACAGACGAGTAACGAAACCTCGATTTGTATGGAGAAATGAACACTGGTATTTCCTATAAATTTATGAAATATGTAATGTCTAATTTTTTAATGTGGGTACACACTAACACACCACACTTTTATATTAATCTATTAATACAAAGATATCAAAGCTAAGGTGTAAAAACCTTTCAAATAAATAATGCAAAGATCGACACACGAAGCATAAGGAAAAATTCGAAAGGTTGGGAGTTCGGGTAGCGAAGTGGTTAACGCACTGGACCGGCAATCCAGAGGTACCTACTGGGTTCGATTCCCGGTCTCGTCCCCCAGGTAGGTAACTCATGTTAAATTTTTCTTTGAGCTTTGAAATTTAATCTTTGTATCAATAGTTTATTGGTATTTCCTCTTAAGACTTAACAAACAACGATTTTAGACACTTATTAAAATATATACAATCTATCACCTCAAAGTAAGATTGCTTTTCGTCTAATACAAAACCATCGGTTATGCGACATTTTGTCATTGGTGTGCGATCGGAATCCCATTTCAAGAGTAAATATTTCACACGGATTTGTGCTTTGATTAGGTTTGGACGCAATTATTGAAGGGCGAAGGTCAGGTACGGTTACCCGCAAAGTTTGAAGGGAAGGAAAAAACATGTAAAAACTTATTTAAAACGTTCCATGCAACGTTTGTCGATAAAATAAGGTAAATCTTCATCATAACTTTGACACGCGACTCTTTGTCGTGCGACAAATACTTTCTGTCACTTTCCTTTCAATATCGTGCGAGAAAGACATGTGATGCTGAGTCGCGCGACAAGTGAAGTCGCGGTAAGATATGCTGGTGGTGGCATCTGAGAAAAAAAAGAAATCGACAACAAAATAAAAATTAGCTCATGGGCCAATTTCTGTTACATTTCGTGTAACTCAATGGAGTAAAATTTGTAGGACATGTCGTGAAATTGGGCTTACCATGGTCAGAAGAAGCAACTTAACCATCTCACCAAATTTTATTGAAATCTGAGAAAAAAAGAAATCGATAACAAAATAAAAATTGGCCCCATATACTTTAAAATACTGATCGTCGAGATGGTTCATAGCTATGTTTGATGGAAATAGGACCAATAGTTTCCAAGATATTTAATTGGATTGGAACAGACAAGACCTCAGCCAATATTGAAGCTAATTCCAAATTCTGTTGTTAAGTTCATTTTTAGTTTATGATGATGCTCCAGAAACAGTTGACAAATACGTAAAGGAAGATTTACGTATTTGTCAACTGTTTCTGGAGCGTGCGCTCGTGTGGCCCATGAATCTCAGCTTGTTCACGAACATACAAGACAACACACACGAAGATTGACAGTATAGGTAGTATCTATACCACTCGTTAAACTACTTGTGTAGGGGGTGTTTTTAATTTAATATAGGTGATTATCTGAGAGTTACCACTAAACTAATGGTTCCCCAAAAAGCCTACCTCCTGTAAATTCATAAATAATGACTGAATTTCCTCTTGCTTGATATTTATGTATGAGCACTATGTCTCATCGCGTGAGGCTCCAAATAATTGCCCAATAAATTACCTTCGGCAGGCATTTACGAGATAATGTAGTAGGAACAAGCCATTTCACTAAGTGGGTACAACGATGGTAATGGTTACGAAAAAGTGGCGATTTCGGTTTTAATTAGTTTTTGCACACTTCTTACATAAAATGCCTTATTCCTTAAAAAAAAAAATATATGACAAAAAATATATTGATAATAGCTCAACCAACTTTTTGAAGTGAATACTTTTCTCATAGCTATTTCATGCTATCATTGCGTGCAGTCGAAACTAAGTTGAAAAAACAGTTTTCTGCGTGAATTTTGTCAATTACGAGTAGTTTTTGAAAAAAAAAACAATAAGATATGCAGACTGTAGTTTTTAAATAAATACCAATAAATCGCAATCGCCTCCTTCTAAGTACTAACATTGATTTATGTTAAGAAACATATTATTTGATCAAAGAGAAAAATGTGTAAAACAATCAGCATTTTTGAACGGAGCCTTAGGATGTTTTTATAAAGCGTAATTTACATTCAGGAAAAAAGATTAAATATATCTTCTCAAAAAATTCGGTAAAATAAAAGTCAGAATTAATTTTTTTTATGGGCTAATCCAAATCGGGCTCGTAACTCGCTGTTATAAATGTTGAAAAAAAAATCAAAATCATGATTTCTAAAAATATGAACTCTAAGTAGTTCGGAATGTAGAATGCGAAGTTTCAAAATCGAATTGCGCAACTCGGAGTATTTCGCAGTATTTAGGTGTTCGCGGCATAAACAGATATTTAAAATTTTACACCTTTTAGTATATACGTTTTTAGTTTATAAATTATCTCAATAAAAAAATATATGATAAAGGTGGAACAGCGCATATCGCAAAAGTCGAAATTTAATTTAGTTATATCTCAGAAAGATCTCTATTAAAGCGTGAACGTCGAATTGAATCCCCCAATGGATTCGCAGACAAGCTCCTAATCCACTAAATAAGATCAGACAAGGATAAGCAGTCCTAAATTCCTTCATTAAGTGAAATAAAACAAATATTAGAGTAAGCATTTAATCATCTCTTTCCGGCTTAAATGGAGATAAAATATAAGGGAGTTGTATTTGCACAACGTACAATTATAGGAGGCGCACAACTTTTTAACAAACTTCAAAAAGAAGGAGGTTTTTTTAATTCGACTGTATGTTGGTTTTTTGTGTGTATGTTACGCGAGTATTCCGCCCATTGTGGAGCCATTCTCTTTTTTTATTTATAAGAGTCTACTTCTGAGGTGGTCCCATTTCAAATAGTATTACATAAATAATGACATCACAAATATTGGTGACAACAAGGTGGACCGACGACCTGGTTAAGATCGCAGGTAGAAATTGGATGAGGGCGGCGCAAGATCGATCTTTGTGGAGAACTTTGGGGAGGCCTTTGTCCAGCAGTGGACGTCTATCGGCTAATATGATGATGATGAAGATGATGATGATGATCATGATGAATATTGGTACCGATATTTGTAAGGAGACAATAAGTAATTTGCCTTTACTAACGTGAACAAACAATTGTTGTTTTGTTAAATTATGAGAATTTTGAAAACAAATTCAAACAGAACTGGTTTCACACATACGTAAGGCTACTTTACAAGAAATGTTCGTATTGCGTTATTTTGCGGAAATACATTTATTTTGACGGGATGCTCAATCTTGGGATTAAATTTAATTCCACCATGAATCCGTATTGTGAGAACAATCATTCTAATTTTAGAGACGGCACGTGCTGTCACAGTATAACTCTCAGGCAGTACAATGAGTCTTTGTATAAACGCCCGAAACGAAACTGTCACATAAATGCTTCCCAATAAGACATGGGTATCGGAGACCATGGACATAGTAAAATGTTTCTTTAAAAAAAATATATTATGGTAAGTGTAACAATTTCAAACTCTCCATACACTTTTGTTTTGTCAATAATTGACTATACAGACTGCCAGGCTACTCGAAGCATAATATACAGTTAACGTAATTTCTTTTTGATTTCAAAAGTAAAGTTAAGATGATAAATATACTGTTTCTGGCAATTACTGTGGTGTGGTGTGATACTTTAAGTCCGTTTAAGTCCGTACATACAATAAAACATTCAATTAAGTTATAATGTACTTGCAAATACCACTAGAAAATGATATTAGTATTAATGTCATCCATTTTGTTGTCTTAAATAAAATATGTTCATAATAAAAATATATTAGGTATTATCACTGGTATTATTAACGAGGAAACGCAGCCAGTCTTAAATAACTCAATAAATAAATATTATGGGACAATCTTACACAAATAGACCTAGTCCCAAACTAAACAATGCTTGTACCATGGATACCAGAAGACGATATACATAATAGACAAAAACATAATATGTATATAGATAACATCCATGACACAGGGCCAAATATTCGAGTTCATCACACCAATATTTGTCCTTTCCGGGATTCGAACCCAGGACCGTCGGCTCAGTAGGCAGCTGCACTACAAACTGCGCCAACCGTGACGTCAATATCCCGCTCTTATACCTTATCCACGGGTTACGACTTAGGGGGTTCAATTTTTTAGTTTAGTTATGGTTTTATTCATTATAATATTATTTATTTATTCAAATTAGTTACACAGTATGACAGTAGTTAAACTAAGGCACTGTGAACTACAAAATCACATTTAAAGAAAAAACTAGCTTAATTTAGGCGACGTAACAGCGTGGCTCCATTGCGTCGTCTGATCTAGCGCAGGATTCGGCAGATTGCCCCGGAACCACCGAAACACAACACCCTTCGGCCAGAAGTCTGCACTTGCGATGGTGTCCTGCAGCGGCCGCGGCACGCGCACCACAAGCGAGCTGAAGTGAACGTAGTCATATATCATATCATCATCATATCATTTATTCAAGAACAATTACAAATTGTGTTTGAAATTCTTATATATACTAAGTTCTAAACTAGGTAGCTACTTACTAAATCTAAACAAATTAAAAGTCACCACATAATACTAATAATACACGTCACAAAATATAAGTCGGTAAAAATTAAATAATAAATAATAATAGCGATAATGTCAGCGATTAAATACGTGATTCGAGATACATCAACAATTAATTAATATAAATAAATTGAATATTATTGACATGTCAAGTTAATATTATTATTTGTTTTGCATGATTAGATGATTACATCTATCGAATAAAACGATTTTTCCAATAGAAACTGCTTGAGTCTTGCACCAAAAATTTTACTATTTGTGATCATTTTAAGCTCAACAGATAGCTTGTTATAAAGGACAACCGACTGGTAATACGCCGCGTACTTCACAATGTTTAGCCTAGGCACTATGTTGCATGGTATGTCCTTACGTCTCGTTGACAATCTGTGCTCCCTGTCCAACGTGCTTTCCCATTTGTTTAAGTGCTTCACGAAGTCTGTGAGCAGTACGAGAATGTATAGACATGGTACAGTTAGTACCTTGAGGTCTATGAAGTGCTGTCTATACGATTCGCTTTGTGGGATGCGAACAATATTACGAATGGCCCTTTTCTGCATCTTGAACGCACTATCAACATTATAGTTATAGCCATTACCCCATAATTTTATGCTGTAACGCAACTTTGATTCTACTAGGGCGTAATAAACTAACTTAAGTTGTTCAGTTTTTAAGACATCTCGCAGGCTACGAAGAGCATAACAAGCAGAACCTAGAGAGCTGTTAAGCGCCTGAACCTCGAGCTTCCAATTCAGTAGCTCATCAATATGAATGCCCAGGAATTTGACACAATCAGTTTGCAATATTTTATCGCCATAAACTGCTGCATCCAAGGTATCCGTGTTTTTTGCTGTAGCTTTAAATAACATGGCGTTGGTTTTCTTAGAGTTGAGTTTCAGGTTGTTTACTTCAAACCATCTGGCAAACAACAATAGGGCAGCATTTACTATGTCATTTAACTGTGATATATTATCAGCAGCTATTACAGCGTTTGTGTCATCAGCAAACAAGATTAGGTTGGTGCATGGCACTGAGTCAGTAATATAATTTACGATGTCGTTCAGAAACACCACAAAGAATAAGGGACCCAAAATTGATCCCTGGGGGACCCCTCTGCTTATTGTCGCCATCCTGGACTTTACCACTACCTCAGTTCCATTCATTATGGACTTAATTTCAACGAACTGCTTCCTATTTCTAAGATATGACTCAAATAATGCTAGCACACTATCTCTGATGCCATAGTGTTTAAGTTTGGCTAATAATATGTTATGGTCGACAGTGTCAAAAGCCGAGCTCAGATCCAGAAATACACCTGCAACTTTTTTCTTGTCATTTAGTTGGGTGACAACATCATGTACTAAGGTGTCGATGGCTTCACTGGTGCCAATGCTTTTTTGATACCCAAACTGCCGACCGTTGAGCACATTATGATAGACGAGATGATTTTGCAGTCGTACTTTCATCAACTTCTCAAATATTTTGGAGAAAACTGGTAACAGCGATATGGGTCTATAATTAGTTGGTTCGCTTTCTTTTCCTTTTTTATATACTGGCAAGACTTTGGCTATTTTCAGCTGATCAGGGAATATACTTAAATCAAAGCAATCATTATAAAAATGCGCTAGCGGTTCACACAACAGGTCTATATTATCCTTTATGATCGTTATGGGTATTTCGTCATGTCCGACCGATGATTTGGGTGCCATAGTCTTCACTATCCGATGAACTTCAAGTGGGGTTACTCTATTGTAAGTCATGGATTCCTGAACTCTGTCAGTGTACTTTGTTAGTAAGTCTAAAGATGTTAAGATGTCGCTCGAGATGGCTACGCTCCCATGATCAAAAATATGTCCAAAAAGATCAGCTTGTTCTTGAGGATCACTTATAACCTTATCTGTTTTTAAGATGAGGTTTTCGTTTTTCTTAACTTTTGACTTATTTCTATGACTATTTATAACTTCCCAAATTTGTTTAGATGATTTCTGTGCCACTTTAATTTGTGTTTGTACAGCATTTCTTTTCGCGTTTCTAAGAACGCGCCTATAAATTGAAATAAACTTATTACGATAGTTTAGTATTGATATATCACAGTTACTTTGATCTACAGTGCTTAGAAAGCGCTTCATCTTACTGGCAACTTTAATGCCCTTAGATATCCACGGAATTTTGGACTTGTTTCCCTTTTTTATTCTCTTTTTTTTAAAACATTGTTTATATAAATCACTCAATTTATTGAGAAATTGATTCCAATATTGTTCCAGTTCTGGTTTAATAGACCTTCCCTAAAGGCTGATTTATTACAAGAACTAAGCAGGCGTCGCTCCGTATAAAGCACAGGTTTGTTCTTTTCGACATCCACAGTATCTAAGTACATTTTACAAAACAATCCCGCATGGCCATCGGCCAAACCATTGTGATCTACTAACGCATTCATAATACAATCTTGTGATACATTGCACAGTATGTTATCAATGCAAGACTCAGACTGGTTGCGTCTGAAGGTTGACTCAGTTATAAGGGGTTTAAAGTTGTAACGTTTAAGTGTGGACAGAAACTCAGCAGACCTCCTATCGGGTTTTAGTAGATTGATGTTGAAATCCCCGCATATTATACACTTTTTAGTAAAAGCAAATTCTAGCAACAGTTCCAATTTTTCTAAGAAGTCGGCCAGGTTTCTATCCGAAGGACTACGATAGCAGCAGAAAATATAAACATTTGTATCGCAGTCCCTAGCTCCACATACTTCAAAACATTCCGCCTTGTACAATGTTTTACAAAAGGTTATCTCCTCTGTCTTTCTACCTGCACGCACCATAATAAGACTGCCGCCCCTCTTTTTCCTAGATCGTACATTATATGAACCCATGGTGTAACCAGGCATGTTAAAAAGCGGTGCTGACTCTGACGTCAAAAAATGTTCACTGATACATACATAATGAATATCATACGTGATTTTACTTAAATAAATTTCTAGCTCATCCTTTTTACTTGTTATTCCACAGACATTTTGGTGAAAGATGTTGGTGTTGACTAAGTTGTCCAAGTTCCCCGTCGAGGAATGGGTGACACTTAGCCTTGAGTCAGGCCTAAAAAACCGTACGTGGTGCTAGTGCTAGGGTCTTCTGGCGTGACAATTTTTTTTATTTTTTTATTCTGTATTGCAATATCCGAATCTGCAGGCACAGACTCCCTGCCATAAATTTCCGGTAAACAGGTTTTGACGTCATTTAAAATCGTAGTCAAACCAAGGTTATTTAATTGGCCTGACCGGGTCCAAAACATTTTTTTTGAGTACTCTAAGTTTTTATTTGAGTCCAACATAAACGCATACTTATTTTGCAAAACATCACAATATAACATATTATTAAATATTTCAATTCGCTTGTTAAATAAATTGCTGTAGCTGTTTAACTTAAAAGTAGGAGTGCAAATAATAATATTAGTGTTTTCTATTAGACTAAGTTTATCTCTAATTAAGGTCACAGACCTTTGATAATTATTTGTGCGATAAAAGTCCTGGTGTCCTATCATAATTAAACATAGATCGTCCCTAGTGAATTCCTGAAGTTTTTTATCAATTTCTTGCAGCATTTGGGAAGTACTTCCATTGCTGTAAAGGTAGTGACATATTTTATGGTCCGCAAATATGTTTTCAGCCCTTTTGAGCATTGCGTTCCTACTGTTGCTGCTTATAATGCATAGCTTGCGTTGAGTTTCCGAAATGCATTTTTTTGTTATCACTGGTACCTCCCTTAGACTAGTTTTGAGTGGCTCGCCAGCTCCAGACCTTGAGGCTGGGTGCTTTTCGGGAGTAGATGAGCTCGCAGGTATGTCCGGTATCGATATAATTGTGTCATTCCCTAAATCACTACCACAAGAGGAGGATTTTTTTGTGTTATCCAACATACGACATCGGGCATTGGGAAGCTGTGCACTCGATGTTTTCAGATGGCACAATTGAATGATTCTTCTATATGTTGGTGTGCATGACATCCTAGAAGGTATTTTTGATGTTTGTCTATTATGATTTATAATATCCGATGATGTAACAGTCTTATATAGTGCAATTTTCTTTTTATATTCGTCATTTGAGTGCCTTAGCTCTGAAATTCCCAAGGAAAGTAAGGCAATTTCCTCATTTGCACTGTCTAATTCAGTGCGCAGGACAACTACTTGATTTCTTAGGTCTTTGAGTAGTGATATTTCTCCAGCCGATACGTTTGGTAGGCTATTTTGGCTACAATCTAATTTACTATGTGAGCTTAATAGCGTGTCATCCGAGAAATTAAACCTTTTCCTAGGTACTCGTACCGTTACATTTTCATATATGGACATATTGATAGTGTAGTATACGAAAATAGTGTAAACAAAATATTAAATTCCAGCGTAGGCCTATTTTCTATTGTTCTGTTTTTGCCGTCGGCAAGTTGCGCTGTGGGTGGGCGGTGCCTAATGAGTACTAATGACCGACCGACTCGTCGGAATAATAGCTGTCTCGCTCGAACTCGTGCCCTTTCGATGGGCGCACTCGCATTCACCTCAACAATCTATTTCACTTTATCCCACCTGTGTCAGTAGTGCGGCATTATATCACTAGATGGCGTTGTTATCGATACGTAAATTATTATCAGTTTTAGGGGAAAGTTTATAGTATTTTAGGTGTAACACAGTTAATAATTAATTATTGAGGCAAACACTTAAATTTCCGAACACTGAAGCGTCACTGGTAGTTGTTCGAGTACAATCACAAGTTTTGAATCACTATGCTAACGGACCGTCCACAGTTTGTATTGTAGGCTTTTTTTTTTCACTTTCCCAAAAAGGACGTCGACCGCGAACATTACCACATATATATTGATGGCTCTTGTATCGAAGTCTATGAATTAATTATCACTTTATTATGATTGCATATTTAAAAAAATGTAAATAAACTACAGCTGATCTTGACGTGGGCTCAGTGGCGCCATTGCTTCAACTCAGGCTCAGTGGCGGGACTGCAGCTGGTGCACCCTCAGCGAGAAGCCAGTCTTCTGGCGAACGTACTCCACCACATCATCAGCCACGGCGGAGTGATGCAAGCGCGACACATAGAGCGCCTTACTCGGTGTGGCAATCCGAAGACCTGAACCAATCGGCTCGGCAGCCTATTTATAATGACTACGAAATAAATTAATTATCATTAACATATCAGTTATTAAGGTAAATGAACAACTTTTCCAGACTCTCGCTTCCTCTTAAGCTACAAACACAACATTAATAGTCGCATTTTCAACAAAGTTTACCTAACTACAAACCGCTTTAAAATAATTATGTTCGCTAAAGACTACAAATCGCCTTAATTCACTAAGAGCAATTACGTAATGAAAACCTGCAAAACGTTTGACCCATTTCCTGCTATATGTGGGATAATTTAATTACGAATCCACACGTGTGGACTTGAACAAAAACACTGTGATATCCGTGAGGCTCGTTATCCGTTCAAAAATGCTGTATTTTTTTGTCATTTTTCTCTATGATCAAACATGTTTCTAATGTTACTACTTAGAACAGAGCCATTGCGATTTATTGGTATTATTTGAAACCTACAGTTAGTTTTTCATTGGTAATTTTTGTTTCAAAATTTACTCGAATTTGACAAAATCACAGAAAATGGTTTAAAAAAAAACCGGCCACGTGCGAGTCTGACTCGCGCACCGAGCCGTTGCATACAAATGAGGTACAAAGTAAACGCAACTGATCACGTTTGTTAAATATTTATTTTATTCTGTAACAGCAACGACAACAGAAAAATAATTTGTGAAAATTTCAACTGTCTACTACTTCAGACGGACAGACAGACAGACAGACGGACGGATAGCCGAGTCTTAGTAATAGGGTCCCGTTTTTTACCGTGTGGGTTCGGAACCCTAAAAAGATCTTAGTACCAATGCTCACTACCAAACGTTTCCTCATGTATATCCCTTTGTCCTCCAGGAGTAAAGTAGCAGCCCTCCTCCTGGACAAGCATCTTCAGATCAACGGCATCTCCATGGGTGAAGTTATCAGAGAGCGACAGAGCATACAGATGCAACCCATGGCAAGCAACAAGATGAAGAGGGAGAGGAAAGCCGCCAGGACCTTGGGCATCATCATGTCGGCGTTCCTGGCGTGCTGGCTGCCGTTCTTTCTGTGGTGAGTTTATCATCTATACATATAAGATCATTTTTTTAAATGTACTTGGGGGCAAACTAGGAAAAGGATCGCCTGATGGACAATAACAATGCAGTCGTGCGGGGCAGGATATTATTAGAAAAACGCACAGTGTAGACTTCCAAGTCTTCCAACTATCTAAGTGGTGAGGATGAAAGGATTGTCGCGTAGCACGAGACAATCCCATGCAGCCCATGGCAGAAGCAAGACGAAGCGGGAGACGGGAGCTACCAGGACCCTAGGCATCATCATGACATGGCGTGCTTGCTGCAGTTTTCTCTATGGTGAGTTGATCTTCTGCAAATATAGGAACGTACATCTGTCCATAAAGCGGGAGAGGAAAGCTGCCAGGACCTCGGTATCATCATATTGGCCTTCTTGGCGTGCTGGCTAGGTCTTTCTGTGGTGAGTTGATCTTCTATACATATAAGAACATGCTGTAGCCCATGGCAGCGTCAAGATGAAGCGGGAGCGAAAAGCCACCACGCCATACCATGACATGCATGCCATGATCACAATAATGACATGGCGTGCTGCCTGTCCTGCTTTCTGTGGTGAGTTGATCTTCTATATATATGGGAACGTACAGAAGTCCATGACAGGAGCAAGATGAAGCATTCTTGGCATGCTGTCTGTGTGCACTGTTATATTACCTTAACACAGTGTACACTAGGTACATTTATGAACTTTAACAACAAACAAGGGTACAAAGGCTGTATGTTGATCCATTCGAGCATGTATGCCCCGATCCCAATTAATATGGCCAATCAAGTTTTATGTATGATGTGTTGTCCATTAGGTACATAATCACAGCACTCTGCGGCGACGAGTGCCCGTCGCCCCCACCAGTGGTGGCCGCAGTGTTCTGGGTCGGATACTTCAACTCGGCTCTCAACCCTCTCATCTACGCCTACTTCAACCGCGACTTCCGAGCCGCCTTCAGGAAGACCCTGGATTCATGCTGTAGGTGAGTCCCTGCCCTTTTCTATGTACCTATAGATAATCCACATTCATTGGGTTCGGAACTTTCACGTGCCAATTGACGTGGCTTTTAACTTGATTTGCTATTAAGTGGTCTAAGAATAAAGTATCGCACTTCAGTTAGCATGGTAGGACTTAAGAGAGTAATGGAGCCGGTATATATTAAAATACATTCTAAACTGCCTTTATGGTTATTGTGAAGAGGGCTAAAACCACAAAAAAATAAATTTTCTACAATATTACAAATACAAACTCATATATGGGTGAAGACCAACAAGTTTGCTACCTTAACTCGTTTAATTATATGTATTTTATATATTACTAGCTTTGGCCCGCGAATACGTCCGCGTGGAACTTGAAGTATGGAAGCAACCTCGTACAACACGATAGATATCCACCTAATCAATTAGTTAATAAAAGGGATAATTTAAAGCACCTAAGCAAATGTAAGAGCAATTGTGCTTTTGGTCTAACCATTACATTTCCGACAGGGTCATCAATGTCATCATGAATTACTTACTTACTTTTCAATCTTTTTAGGGATAATTTTTACGATGAAAACTATCCTATGTCCTTCCTCGGGTCTTAAACTATCTCCATGCCAAATTTCATCAAAATCGATTCAGCGGTTTAAGCGTGAAGAGGTAACAGACAGACAGACAGACACACACACTTTCGCATTTATAATATTAGTATGGATTTATACCGTCGTCTAGAACCCATAGTACAAGCTTTGCTTAGTTTGGGACTAGGTCGATTTGTGATTGTCCCTTAATATTTATTTATTATTTATTTATTTAATTAAAATTTCCTATATTTTTCCAATGTACGACGACAAATTAACCATCGAATAATGTACCTTAAGGTACTGTTTTAAGGTGAATTATTGTGTCGGTAATTTTTGTCGCACAACGGAACTTTTTAGTTAGCCTTAGAAAAAAAGCGATCGGAAAGGCAGAAAACATGGAAAAAAAATCACAATTATTTATCTTTTATTATAAAGAAAAGCAATGATTTGTCCTTGACTATAAAATTAAAATTGCGAATCGAATACACTCGTGCGTATGAGTATGAAGTGTTTTTTTTAGACATGACTTGAACTGATCAGGGCTGTTTAGACGTCATGAGATTGTAAAATAAATTTTAATTTTGCATCTTGTCACATGAAGATATAAAGTTCATTTTGGATTTATGCATTTCCACGACACGACGTCGCCTCGTGGCACGATGTCGCGTCGTACGACGATGCGATGTCTTGTCTTGTAATTGTGTTTTAGCCCTTAGGGCGGGAGGAAACTTGTATTTTAATGTTAATATCGGCTCCATAGCCTTTTAAAGTTCTACCGTGCTATCAGAAGTCGCCTAGTAATAACATATAATGTAGCCTTTGCGATGGTCACGTTGATTCTGAAATGTTCCGCGCATGGGACTCTTCCTTCTGATGCCTTTGGACGTCTTTTTAGCCATTCCTAGTTTTATTACTGTAGGTAACCAAAAACTATCCAAGTTGTCGTTATTTTTCCTGTCAATGATGACCGAAGAAATTAAAGCCTACCACTACAATTATTTTCCAAATCCCATTTAATATTCCACATTCCCTCTATCCATTATTGTCGGTACATTGATACTTCATACAAAAAAGTTTCCCAAAGTTGGCATTTGTTTTTAAAAGAACATTTTCTGCAAAGAAATATGGGATATTTTTTCTGATATGAGGTTCGAAGAGCCTGATAAATCAATTTTCTGAAAAATAAAGTGTATGTACACTTCAAAAAATGCTCATGTATGCTATAATTATATTTACTGAATACAAAAAGTACCTCAACAGGGTGATCAATCCAAATGGGTCAGTAGGGAGGAGTCACGAACTATAAGAGATAGAGAGATCTGTTCGTTGGAACCATGGCGCCGATTATTAAATAAAAACTGCATTATTAACTATTATTGTATAAATCTGATACATAACCCGGTCAAAACAAAACCACGGTGAAGAACACGTAACGATATGCGATTACTGTCATACCACCGGGTATGAAGTATGAGATTTATAAAAAAATGCAATGCAGTTTCTATTAAATTTAAAATCGACGCCATGGTTCCTAAGAACAGAGCTCCCTATCTTTTATAGTTTTCATTTTCTGCCTACTGACCCATTTGGATTAATCAACCTGTATAAAGTCAAGTTGTTTCTGATTTCATTAAATTAAATAAATCGGCTTCGTATATAAAGACAAACTGAATTTAGTTCTGCTATCATTTTCACTTGTTATACCCTTGCAAAGGAGTGTCCAGTTTAAGAAGACTGAAAAGTACCTACTTCAATACGTACTTATTTTTAGACGAAAAATACAAAAGTAACTAGTTTCTTTTCAAAAGTTATTTGTAGAGGAACACAATATTGCACATAAAAACAATACTCGGTATTCTTTTATAAAGTTAGAGAAAATAAATAATCTAACAAGCTTAAACT
Organism: Apotomis capreana; assembly: GCA_947623375.1. NCBI lineage: Eukaryota > Metazoa > Arthropoda > Insecta > Lepidoptera > Tortricidae > Apotomis > Apotomis capreana. Next base: position 15,078,931 of record OX392519.1, read on the forward strand.
TGTATGAAAGTCAAAGATATGAAAACGTATTTTTTTCTGCACATTTTTATTACGTAAAGCGAAAGTGATTATTTTAATGTACCTATACGTATACGTTTTTACGGTTTTTCTTTAACCAACGGAATACCGGAGATTATTGTACAGATAAGTACATATTTATTGTATGTTATGGGAGAGTAATAAAGAATACTTTTTATCCTGGAGTATGCCTCAAGAAAATCTGTACAATTTAACCACGCGAATTGTTATATTATTACAAAGAGTTCCTGCAGAAAACCTAAATTTTCTGTGAGGAAAATTGACATCCAAATATCACAACAAGTTTCAAATAATTACAATATTCTTAAGAGATTTCTGCACAAAACCTTATCAGAAATGGGGGATGTTCTTATGTCATAAGACGTCAGGGGGCGTATGATGGTTGCGTTTATCACGTGATAAATAAGTGACAAGGCATATATCAATGACACTCACATTTTCTCAAAACGTGACCGATGCTTCGTCACTTATTTATCACGTGGTAAAAGCAGCCATACATGATAAATTAGTGACAAAGCGTCTGTCACGCACACTCGCGTTTGTCAAAACGTGACCGATGTTTTGTCACTTATTTATCGCGTGATAAAAGCAGCCATACATAATAAATTAGTGACAAAGCGTCTGTCACGCACACTTGCGTTTGTCAAAACGTGACCGATGTTTCGTCACTTATTTACCGCGTGATAAAAGCAACCATACATAATAAATTAGTGACAAAGCGTCTGTCACGCACACTCGCGTTTGTCAAAACGTGACCGATGCTTCGTCACTTATCTATCGCGTGATAAAAGCAACCATACATGATAATTTAGTGACAAAGCGTCTGTCACGTACACTCACGTTTGTCAAAACGTGACCGATGCTTCGTCACTTATTTACCGCGTGATAAAAGCAACCATACATAATAAATTAGTGACAAAGCGTCTGTCACGCACACTCGCGTTTGTCAAAACGTGACCGATGCTTCGTCACTTATCTATCGCGTAATAAAAGCAACCATACATGATAAATTAGTGACAAAGCGTCTGTCACGCACACTTGCGTTTGTCAAAACGTGACCGATGTTTCGTCACTTATTTACCGCGTGATAAAAGCAACCATACATGATAAATTAGTGACAAAGCGTCTGTCACGTACACTCGCGTTTGTCAAAACGTGACCGATGTTTCGTCGCTTATTTACCGCGTGATAAAAGCAACCATACATAATAAATTAGTGACAAAGCATCTGTCACGCACACTCGCGTTTGTCAAAACGTGACCGATGTTTCGTTACTTATTTACCGCGTGATAAAAGCTACCATACATGATAAATTAGTGACAAAGCGTCTGTCACGCACACTCGCGTTTGTCAAAACGTGACCGTCGTTTCTTCACTTATTTATCGCATGATAAAAGCAGACATACTTGATAAATTGGTGACAAAGCATCTGTCACGCACACTCGCGTTTGTCAACTCAAAACGTGACCGTCATTTCGTTACTTATTTATCGTGTGATAAAAGCAGCCATCATAGACTCGCAGCACAGGCTTGTATTTAATCGTCGTCGTAGCAGCACTCGGTAATTTAATTCCGGAACGTACAGAAAATAAAGGTAAAAGGAGTTTAAGTGATTCGTAAGGACAGTGGCGACGGCGCCCTTCAAAGGATTAAGAGATATTGGATACAGATAATCCAAAATAGAAAGTGATATTGCTTTCTTCAATTTATCTCGTCGCTTGGCTCTGGGGTTTGCGGGAAATTAGACCGGAATTGTGTTTCTTTCTAGTCTACGTGTTGAGTGGAAATAGTCGGGGAAAAGTGGTGTTTTACTGTCTCTTCGTGTGGAAATAATTTGATCAAACTTTCTTTTGGTTTTGCCTGTTGTAGTGTGTGCAGTAACATTCAAGTTAAATATGTCACTTACATAGATATAAAGTTACGCCATGAGACAAGGAAGGCCTTTAGGGTAGCGCTACGACCGTTTCGACCGCTCCCCGTTTCCTTTTCCCTTAAAAAATTGAACCAAAATAGGAAGGAAGGAAGGAAATACATTTATTTGGCATAGTATGGACATAAACATGATTAACGCGTAATACTTACTTATAGATTAAATTATCTATGGAAAGGTTACTTTAGTCTGGTGTCTGATAAAAAATAATATGAATGAGGTTTAGATTGACATTGTTCATATCTTTTTTTTGCGGGTAGACTACAACTCTAAACAGGCATAGTTGTCGTAAATTTCGGTTATTTTATGTAGGTTATTTCTTTAAGTAGGTACAGAAAAATAAATTCAAATATTTATAGTGTACACGACGTAACTCTCGATCTCTATATTTATTTCCATCTGTTAGAAATATGAAATGTTGTCATTTAGAAACCATTGTATTAAGTGGTTTACACTAACGTGAAATTGTCAGGAACGGCCCGACATGTTTAGAATTCGTATGGAGCTGTTCATCAGGGACTGGTACCCGTACAGCGGCTTGGCAACTTTGTCACACAAACATGTCGGGCCGTTCCTGACAATGTCACGTGAGTGTAAACCGCTTAATACCACTTAATACAATAATTAAATATGTCTCACGAAATATTAATTAGAAACTAATTAAACTTATTTCAAATGTTTACAATGAAGCGAATAATTGAAATATTTAACGGTTCAGGCAGGATTAGAACCTGCGTCTCCAACGGCTTTCCTTTGGCGTCCACACGGGCGTCCTACCAACTGGACCACCGAGCCTGATGCCAGAGCTATTGAATTTTTCAACCAGTTGCTTCTACATGCCTTAGGGTGGCATCGTGGCGCCATCTGGTTTACGTTAGCAGACGTTACTGCTTTAATAAAAATAATCAGACTTGTTTCGTCGACAGATCGCTATGCGGTGACCTGGCCCGGCGCCACTGCTGCTCGCGGCACCGCCGCGACCACCACCACTCTAACGTGTCGTCCGACATTCACATGAACAACTGCATGAAGTCTACATCAGCTGATCTCCTCAGGGCTCAACCAGCATCATCTTCGAAGCCAGATGAGTGTGACTAAGGACTTTAGGTTGTGACTGGTGTAAACAGTTATATTAATGCGTGAGGGCAATCGTTCTAACGTATCGTCCGACATACACATAAACAATTGCGTCAAGTCTACGTCAACTGATCTCTTCAGGGCTTAACCAGCATTGTCATCGAAGCCAGATGAGTGTGGCTAAGGACTTTAGGTTGTGACTGGTTTAACTAACTCCACCATTCTAACGTGTCGTCCGATATTCACATGAACAACTGTATCAAGTCTACGTCAGCTGATCTCCTCAGGGCTCAACCAGCATCGTCATCGAAGCCAGATGAGTGGGAATAAGGAGTTTAGGTTCTGACTGGCTTAAACACAGTTATATTAATCTGTGAAGACCATTGCTCTAAAGTGGCGTCCGAACACATGAATCAGTTGACTTCCTGAAGGTTCAACAGCATCATCTTCGAAGCCAGATGAATGTGAATAACGACTTTAGGTTGTGCCTGGTTAAACAGTTATATTAATCTGCGAGGGCAATCGTTCTAACGTGGCGTCTGACATCCACATGAACAACTTCATCAAGTATACGTCAGTTGATCTTCTAAGAGCTCTACCAGCATTACATTCGAAGCCTGATAAGTATTACTAAGGACTTGAATTGAAAATTGGTTGCACTTCATTGACTATTCTTTAAACACCACCACTCAGTGTCTGCTATTGATTTTTAATATTTTACAGCTGTATTAAGTTAGTTAGCTTGCTCGGAATTCACCAATACCTTTTTATACACCAGATGAGACGAACTTTAGGTTATAAAGGTTGTGACTGGTTTGATCTATTCTACACAGTTAAGATTAATCCGTTACGATCACCACTCAGAATCATCGTCCGACATTCATATGATTAGTTAAAGATTCAGTTGAATCAATTCTATATCAACTAATTTTCTCGGGGCTCAACCGGTATCATCATCGAAGTGTGACTAAAACTTTAAGTATAGGTTGTGACTGATGGTGAATATTCTGACGCAGATGGAGACGAATCAAAGCATGATTAGACCAATCACACTGTTTCTGCGGGCGCGTGATTTTGGGCACTGTGATTGGTCAAACACAGACCATGTCACGGACAGTTCTGCGACAGCTGCAACAAACACAGAAGATATGTTCTCTGAATAGGTTGCGGTAATAAATGATCACCACTGAAACAACCACTTGCAACAATGCTGATACGTTTTAAAGGCTGTATTTTATTGTCAATCTTTCAAACACTATTATAATCTAGTAGGTATGACCCTTCTTGTGTCGTGTTCCTCATTGCTGAGGGTCGTGACCTGACGTGAGTTCTGTGTTGCTGGAAATTCTATTTTCGTAATAATACAAATAGTGATATATCGCTATTCAATATATTGAAAGGTTGTGATTGGATAGAAATGTCGATTTATTTTGTTAGCGCGCTCTTAAACCGGGTGTAGTCACGTGTAATGTATTGTGACAATTCAGAGTGGACATCTATAGAACATTGTAAAACCTGAAGGGCTACTCCGATGTCCGAAATTCGACTGTCAAATAGTGCCGTCCCTCTCGATATCCTGTTAAAGTATATTTGAGTGAGCGGGACAGCCAGCAGTAACCTGCTATAGTTCTAGTTCTGCTCGAGAGGGCGCGATCCGGTTGCATTTAGTTACCACAAACATTTTGTTCGCACGTGAACATCAAACACAGTGGGACAGAAGGGCTACTCCGATGCTCGAAATTCGACCGCCGTATATTGCCGTCCCGGGTATCGAGATTAAGTGCATGGCTATTTTGAATAAAAAAAAAAAAAAAAAAACTTCACAATGACGCAACCTGATTGGTTCTTTTTCTCCGCCTCGCTTCTGTGGAACAGACTTAAGGGTGCGTCTCCACTGAAGCGTATCGGAGCTGAGACGTGCGGATTAGGGTGGGGCGAATTTTTTTTTTTGGAAATTCAACTCAGTACGTCTCTAAAACGTTGCATTAGGCTGCCAGATGTACGAGAAAAATAATATATATTGACGACGCGGTTGGCGCAGTGGTTAAGCAACTGCCTACTGAGCCGACGGTCCCGGGTTCGAATCCCGGCAAGGGCAAATATTTGTGTGATGAACACGATTATTTGTGCCTGGGTCATGGATGTTCTATGTATTTAAGTATTTATTTATCTATATAAGTATGTATATCGTCGCCTAGTACCCATAACACAAGCCTTCTTGAGCTTAATTTGGGACTAGGTTGATTTGTGTGAGGTTGTCTGATATTTATTTATTTATTTATTTATTTATTTATTTATTTATTTATTTATTTATTTAATCTTTATTGCACAAAATAAAACTTATCGTACAAAAGGCGGACTTAATGCCATGAGGCATTCTCTACCAGTCAACCTTAGGGCAAAGCGGAAAAATTGTAGGCGGTGCAACTAACTTACACATAAGTAACAAAACATAATTATAATACTTATACATAATTTTGCTATACATGTAAATATATGCATACATCTAATATAATATAAACATATATAATATAAATAAATATATACATAAATATATACAGCGATGAAACATACTAAGCAGATAGACTACGAGACTTCATAATATTTTATTTATTTAATAATAAAAATATTCAATACTACTTTTAGCCCTCTACTGTCATCTTGAATATTATTATTAATGATTATTTTATATTATTTTGTTATTTTATATGTATGTTAGTTTTAAGGTATTTATCTATGGGCACAGACAACTTAATATGGGCCACAGTTGCCTGAAAATAAATAAATGATATTGATATTGATATTATGATCAAGCCCATATTGATTTTTTTTTATCAATATCTTGTTTTTTTTTTAATGAAAGTCAAGTGATTTTTTTCTAAGCACATAATACTCGAAATAAAAGATATTTATTGCATAAAAATATACCAATATTAAAAATATAAATTTTTTTATATTACTGAATTTTAATTTGGGTCACAGGTTCACGTAGTAGTTGCCATACGTATGAAATAAGCTCAAAACATTTGAAGTTGAAACCCTTTTATATAAATCTAATACTAATTACGTAAAAAAAAGTTTTTTTTTTACCAAATATGAGTAAAATAAATTTTTCTAGCTCAAGTACAGGGCTGAAACACATTTAAAATGAATTACATTCATTAATATCTTATCTAAAGGCAACATCGTCGATCAGACAACTTTTTTTTTTCTCCATACATCTACGCTCCACCCTAGTGCGGATTCGACCAATCACAAAAGAGAAGCGCAGCTGAGATACAGACTTCAACTCAGGTGATTGGTCTATTCCGCTCGTCTCCGCTCTAGTGGAGATGCACCCTAAAAGAGCGAGTTGTCACGTGATACACGTTGAAAGTTAACTAGGTCAGAAGTGGCAACAGTTGGCAGTACATTTCTGAGTTGTTCCTTTATACTCGAAGAAATACTGGAAATTATATGAAGATGAATCCTTGTCGGCAAAAAACTGTTTAGATCTGTATTTAAATGCATTTTGCTTATGCTCACGGCTTTGTTGAGAATACAATATTAAAACTTTCACGAATTACGTCGTGAGACATAAATCAGGAACCTTTGATAGAACAAAACGTGGCAAAACTGCCACTGTCCACAGCCAAACATTTCTCCTAGAATTGTACATTGGGGCTTCTAAACGGACCATATTTCCGGCAACTATGACAGTCCCTCTCTGACACCCTACGTTAGAGCAAGATGCAAATAATGGCCGGCCACAAATTGCAGCAAAACATGGCCCGTTTAGAACCCCTTTAATGGTCGCGAATTGACGAAACGATACCTATATGATAATGTGGTAACTTGTAGGTTGAAATCGATATTTTACAAGCTACAATGTAAGAGTGGGTGGTTTCCATCCATGCTTATTAAGTTATTTAAAGCCCTGAGGGGTGCTATTCTCGGCAAGGCCAGGGTCAGACATGGGGGAATCTGGAACATTCGAATCATTCACTTAATAGCTGCTTAGAATTTCATAAAAAGCTGGGGACTCCACGTGACTTCCATTTATCCGAGATCTTGCCATGAAGGTAAACTTTAAGGATCACCTATCTGAAGCACAAATTTTTGTTTCCAATCTGTAACGTTTCGCTAAATTTACATTTGTCCGAAAGCCATTTTTATCCAAAACCGTTAATTTTACAGAATAATTATAAAACAAACCTAACCTTACCTAATGGGTTCTTTAAAACGATGTTTATAAAATACTGATAATACGTATAACGGAATTTCGGGAAAAGAAAACTTTCGGACAAATGAAAATTTGGCGAAAAATTACAGATGAGAAACAGTGTTTCGTAGTTTAGCAATGTACTCGAATATTACAAATAAATACTAATATAGAAACAGTGAATTTTTTCATACATTGACCAGCGGGCCTAGCATAATCTTGACACAACTTCGCTTGTCGCGTAACTTAGCGTCATATGTCTTGCTCGCACGGTATCGAATGAGAAGTGACAGGTAGTATTTGTCGCGCGATAGAGTCGCGTGTCACAGTTATGCTAGACGTACTGATACAGATATAATAGGCAGTATTAAATAAATAATTAAATAAATATCAAGGGACAATCGTACACAAATCGACCTAGTCCCAAACTAAGCAAAACTTGTACTATGGGTACTAGACGACGATATACATAATATTCAATGTAAGTATTTGACGAAGATTCTAGCAATATTATTGACTAACCCTGAGGCGGGTGCAAATTCTATGTGTGGACGAAACCTGTGTTGTGGATAGCAAAGTTTGTATTGTATTTTTGGAAGTAAATAAATAATTGTTTTCTATATGTAAATATATACATAGATAATATCCATGACCCATGAACAAAATATTGGAGTACATCACACAAATATTTGCACCGGCTGGGATTCAAACCCAGGACCGCCGGCTCAGTAGGCAGCTGCACTAAAAACTGCGCTAACTGCGTCGTGATCGTGAATATCTCGCTCTTATGGGAACCCTACCCACGGGTTATGACTTGGGGGGTTTAACTTAAGGTTTAATTTTTAATTTAATGTAATTTGGCACGTGTCTACAAATTGCACCAACCGCGTCGTCAAGACACGAAAATATTCTTCATTATGGACCTGTGATATTATAAATAGGTAATGGCGGGTCAATGCTTGAAATTCTTCGTGCTTAGTGCCCTTACTTTAGCTAAAAGGGGCGCTATTCCCGGCAAGGCCAGGGTCAGGCGTGGAAGAATCTGGAACATTCGAACCATTCACTTAATGCTTGTGCCGTCCCATTGCATAATGATGATCGAGATTAAATTTTCATTTTTTTAAATAGCAGTAGGGGAGACCGAAGGTTTTTGAAACAGTGGTGAGTTGAGACAACATCAATTCTCGGACTTAGATACATCATAATTTCTTTTTTCCGCGACTGTCGAACATTTTGAATAACCCCTCGGTCTCTTTTTAACTACACAATCTATCACAAAGAGTGTAGTTTCTGAACTTAATTTAGCTTTCATAAAAATAATCAATTTGACCATACAACACTGTAGTGTCATCAGCTCGCATTATAAATGCAAGAAATTATTTTCCTGTAAATCTTTCCGGAATCTTAATAGGCGTAAAATATGCGATTTTATATCGCTAGACGGTAGAAAGACGCAAAGATTATAGTTTGACATGTATGTATCTCTTTTCAATGTCATAAAAGTGTGAAAGTCAACTTGTCAATGTCACATAGCTCGAATTTACAATTCAAATTTGAAAACCTGAATGCATTGTCGAGTTATCTAAATTATCAATAATTTGCAGGTATCTCGTAATAGAATTTCATTTTATATTCCTATTGCGTTGAATACCACATCTAAAACCCCTTTTTCGACCTGACCCAACGAATTTCTCGCCTGATATAAACTGGAATGCTTGAAATATCATTGATATTCTAAATTCTTTGAAGCAATAAGCGAGGAGGCATTTGGCCTTCCATGAATAGCTCATCATCTTTCTTTGGTTTTGCATTCTCTCTTGATTAGATTGGATTTTACGTTATTTAAATAATTGATTCTTTAATCTACAATTCCGAAAATGATTTTTTTAACGGACGGAAGTACTTGTAGTTTGCATCAGTTTCTTAAATTTCTAATGTTGACATTTTAAATGAGTTTTACGCTTAGTTCAGAAGTATCTGGGATCTCGGCCGGCTTTATTACGAACTTGATTTAATACACTACCGTACGTACTGCAAACCAAACTAGCCTGGATCGTTGCGGGTGGATTGAGAAGCGAGGCGAGCACGCAACGATTACGTGACGCGAGTGGAATACGTAGCGAGTTCGGTGAGTCTGAGTAAAACATGGCGCCCTCGCAGCAAAATCGTTGCATGCTCGTGGCTAAACCGTTGCGTTCTCGCGGCGTAACCGTTGCGTGATCGCGGCGTAATCGTTACGTGCTCACCGCGAAACCATTGCCTGCTCGCGGTATAACCGTTGCGTGCTCGCGGCGTAATCGTCGCGTTCTCGCGGCGTAACCGTTGCGTGCCCGCAGCGAAATCGCTACGCGCTCGCCTCGCTTTTAACTCGCCAGTGTCCCAACGCTCTAAATAACGAACGTTATCAGAAACCAGTTAATATTCCCCGTACATTTCCAGTAAGCAAGCTCACTTCTCGTGAATTGCAATAAATCAGTGATATTATCAATTCAGTCGGATACTCGAAGTAGGTCACAGTCCGGTATACGTCTGAATATCGGAACTTTAATTCGGTCATTCTTTTGGTGCATTTCGGTGAATTTCTGTGCTTCTGAAGTAAAAACTTAAAAAAAAAGATCCGGATGTGTATTCCGCAAAAAACGTATACGATACTCTCAAAGGAATCAAAATTTATAAGGTAGGTATTTTCCGTTGATCAAAAACTATGAATTTGGCAAGTAATAGCGTGTCATACTAAATACAAGTACTTATAGGGAAAAATCAGAAAACTATAAACTATGAATATTTATTTAAAGTACGTAGAGCAGTTTTCCAACGGTAATGTTAAGTTTGCTGCTTCAGTACATTTTATCTTTTCGTTAGCAATATGTGCAGTGTTTTCAAAGTTCGTAAAGAACCCTCTGTGCGCGAGTCCGACTCGCACTTGACCGGCTGTTGGTATTAACTGAGAATACTGATCTATACGTTAGAGGAAATTAAACTTTTAACTATGATAAACTGTCCCATGTCACCACCACCACCAAACGTGATCTATAGAAATGTAGGTATACATGTACTACCCAAAAATTTATGTGTGCGCGCAGATTTTTATTAGTTTCTATTAATTTAAGAAACAATAAAACGGGAAGAAAGTTACACAGATAACGTTTCCAGACCCAGTGCGAGCGAAGCCGCGGGTAAAAGCTAGTTTTATTCATAATTATAACAACGGCTATGCTGTAGAATTTAACATCAATCATCCATGTTATTTCATTGATTATCAATTTGTAACCATTTTATCAGTTCCATTGTCATTATGAAAATATGGAACAAGTTCCAACAATGAATCTAATAATAGCAATGGGCAGCGCAAATGGTACCTATTCATTGAATCTCATGATAAGATCGAAGAGAAATTTGTTCCATTAAGTTTTGCAGCCACGTATTGGAAACCACAACACATTAGACTGTATAATTAATTAGCGGTTATTTTAACCTTTAGCCCACTCGGTAATCAAAACCTACGCTTCAACTGAGTTTCTAGCCAAAGGCCTTTTAAGTAATTGCTGATGCTTTAAACGTCGGGTCTGTACCGACTGCATGGGCGTTTGCCTCGCTGAACGTGAGAAATATTATGTCAATATTACAACGAAGGGAACACGTTATTTGTACGAGTTGTGGGTGGTGTAGGTTCAGCTTAACAGGCTTTTGTGCCGACTTTTATAAACTTCAAATAATTATTTGATGTGGTCATACATGCTGGGAGAACAAGGAGTTTTGAACAACGATGAATTCTCGAATCTACATCAATTAGCGAAGCAAGGACGTACAATTGGGGGCCCGCGGATGGTGGATCGCTAACGGATTTAAATACTAAGAAATAAATAAATAAAAAAAGTTAAAAGTTATTTCAACTCCCCTATGTTTCTAAACTCCTCGGTCTCTCTGTTATACGAGACATTGATATCTACTCTTTTCAAGAGCATAACGACATAAACACTGATGAAAGACTTGACTAAAATAATAATTATATCAGGTGAGTGAAACCGTTAGGTTCCATATTATTAAAGAAACCAGTCTCACGAAAGCTTTTATAAGACTCGCATATAATGAGCACCTTCAAGTTTTGCCCAATACTTAACATTCCAGTAACTTTAGCATCAAATATTATCTTTTTCGAACGACAATTTGTCTCAATACCTATTGTATGTCAAAGTCAAAGTAAAAATATTATTTCTTCAAGTAGGCCTAGCTAGCACTCGAATCGTCAGTTACAGAGAGTAGAGCATATTATTTATAGAATTATAACTAGCAATAAAACAACTAAATATGGCTGGCACAAAAAAGTACTTCAGCGTATGTCTTGCAGTGATTTTCTAGTTAAAAGCAGTCAGGATGAAAATCATCAAATGAAAAGAAACTCTTCGAACGACTATTTTCGTAGTAGCCACTAGATTGCTTTTGGTAACTACGGCTACCTGTCACCGCTCTTATTTTATTATATAAATAGAGTCCAACTCAAAATTCGAAGCAATTGAGTGGGTAGTGAGTACTAACAGCACACCGCAAGCGCGTCGTTTAAGCTGCGCTAAATGTTTACAAAAAATGTCAGGACTTTTAGGGTGAGGTTCGGATTTTTATCAAGACATTTCGTTTTTCAATTTGGCAACCCTACGCGGTAGGTGCAAACCCCTCTAATCAGCTAAAATTCAACTTTGTCATGGAAATACTTAAGTGAGGCAAAGTTCCGCTCCTGCCAATCTGCCGCCTGATCACTTGCCATTAGTGATTAGCGGTCTATTTTAATGACCACTTCGAAATATTGTTGTTCCCTTGTGTTTATGGTGCACCCTTGTTTTATAGAGAAACGGTTCATCGAATTGTCGTTTCGTACAAATTTCATTTCATCGAAAGAGTTTTTTTTCTGAAACCATAAAATATTTTGGAATGTTATTAACACAAACCTAACCTAACCTAGTATACCTATAGGTTGACATTTTCAAGATTTCTGAAAAATGTATGACTTCCGAGGATTTTTTTCTATGAAATGAAAATTCTATGAACTAAAGCATCCGGTGAAGTGTGTTTCTATAAAAGAAGTGGACACCGTTTATGGTATCATATCTCAACTCGGAAACATTGTTTCCCGTTGTATCACCAAATTTTCTTTTGTCCGAAAGTATTTTTTCGGGAAACCCGTAATGTTTTCAGGATTTTATAAATACCGTTTTAAAAACCCCGTCTCGTAAGGTTAGGTTTGTTTTAAATTAATCTGAAAAATTTACAGTTTCGGAAAAAATTACTTTCGGACAAATTAAATTTTGTCGAAACGTTACAGATGAGTAAAAAAAATAGTATTTCAGATTGCTTGTATTTTAGATACCTTGTGTTTATTTATGGGTCAAGAAATAGAAGTCTTTTGGTTGTAAGTCGGACAGTAATATCTCCTGCATAAGTGCATATATTATGTCAATCTCGTGTTGATGTCGCGTAAAGACGACACACGTATTCATACTCGTAATCATTTTCATACTCGTATCGAGACATATGCTGTTTGGTGGTGTTTTTTTCTTGCGTATTTTATTGTGGCTTATAAGTTCCATGCAGTTTATAAAAATAATATGCCTATTATTTTTATAAACTGCATGGAACTTATAAGCTAGTGAAGACAATTCTAGAGTGAGAATTCTTATTTTCGTGTTTGCATGATGCGCGGCAACGTACTATATGATAACGTGGTGACGTGAAATAAATCAATATAAAATAAAATGTATCTCCTGCATCACGAAGCGTGCGAAGTGGAACAACTTCGTTGATTGTACCAAATTGATATTAAGTACTATATAGAACCACACCTATACCAAATGTCAAAGTACAACAAACATTGACAATATAAATTCATTTGTAAATATAATTTGTATGATATACGTAATGTAACTAATGTACATGTAATTGTAACGTGTCAGGGAGTCCGCTCGACAGTCTGATGATCCGAAAGCCGACCGAGTTTATTGTCTAATGGGGTAAGCCCGTTGAAACCCCATTAGACAATAAACTATGTTAGTCTTACCCCAACTTACCTTGGTAAAATAACCGAAGTCAACGAAACTAAGTTATGTTATATGACAACGAGCGCTAAATATTTGGTAAAAAAATCGTCATACTTATATGATGCACCACCGCAGTCATAGCCGGATGGCTGAGGTGGTGAATTATTTAAGTATAACTATGATGAACTAATTTTATCAACTGACGCCAAAAAACGGAGCAGGTTCTATCAGGTGGGACTGAGTTAGTTTATTGTCTAATGGGGTAAAACTAACATAGTTTATTGTCTAATGGGGTAAAACTAACATAGTTTATAGTCTAATGCGGTAAAACTAACATAGTTTATTGTCTAATGGGGTTAGACTAACAGTTAGTCAGTTATTGGACTGTGGCAGTCTTCGCCCGGTGATAGTCTTACCACACCTTAATATAAATTATAACTACGTATATACATGACATCGCTTGCCAGATTTGTCGGGCTGTCGGGTTGATTGTTTGGCAAACCTACTTAAAATGTCCTAAAATTTGTCTGTAAGACCTTTTTAGACCCTACTTGGCCTTCAAACCGTTTCCTGTGATCACTTTAATTGTTTAAAGAACTATTTACATATAGAACATAGTATATTATAAATTAAAATGTAAATATAGAATAACCAAAATATATGTCTACTGATTATCTTAACAATAAGTTGATGTGAAAAATATCTACAAAATCATATATTTTAACGCTTAATTATGCGTGAAATCACGTAGTAGTGTGATGTTTAAAATGTACATATTTGTACGTAAAGCCAAAATCATACAGGCAAAGATTACATAATGTATACAACCAAGTGATAAGACCAAATCGCCGTATACCTTCGAATAAATACCTACGCCTAGAAACCTAGTAAGCGCTTGAAAGTGAAGCCAGTTGTAATTAGTCACGGGATATGTTCAATTCAATTTTTTTAAAATAAATGGCTACCGTCCATTGGGACAATTCTGCCAGTGTCAAGGTATATGTTTAGTCCGTGTGCGCATCAGTAGTAGGGATTCGCCGATACTACGATACGGGGCGGACGGGCCTGATGGGCGGCATCCAGGGCGGATTTGGCGGACCACCAAACCTAAAAAAAAAAAAAAAAAAAAAAAAAAAAAAAAAAAAAAAAAAAAAAAAACAAATAGCCCCCTACTTAGAGCGTTTGGAATAGGTCCCAGGACGCTCAGACAGCTCTGTCAAGACTTACAGAACGCCCTACGCTAACAATGCAACACCTTCCCCGACCCATCGACCCTTTTCTATTGTCTATCCGAGCTCGGGTTTTATTGCCCTCTCGGACGCCGAGCTCACTTTTATTACGGTCTACTATTGTTTCCCTCTTTTATATTTCTCTTTGGCTACAACTGTCTACAACTTCCTTTGCAAACGGTATACATCTTTTAAGAACATTCTTTAGGTAAAGCTGGACAAATACCTAAACATCTCATACCTAAACTATCAGACTAGGTCCGTCACCTTGGTTCTTATTGGAATCGCTGTTTCAACGCAGCCTGTCTCACATCGTGTCTTTACTCCAGGTTTCTTACTACGTGATATGTGCTACGGTGTACGTATCACTAATCTAAGCTAACCTATGCTAGATCACAATTCTAACCTAACCTAACCTAAGCTACAGGACTACGCCCAGCTAACGCAGGATACGTTACTTGACTACTTAACTTCAGGTAGCCTTACTTCAAAGTATGTCTCTTGTTGCTCACTACATATGCTGCATTTGGAACGTTGTTCTATTTATATATTTTATCTTGTTCAACTTAACATTACTTCTAACTTAACTATCACTTAACTTCAAAAACTAATTTTGAAGAACTGCTTTATATACTTACCTACTTAAAACCAGCTACGAGCACAGCACAGTTGTTTTGGTCTTAAGAACGCTGTTCTAACCTAACCTAACCTTGCATAAATTTGACTACGTACTCAATGTTACTTTCATTTCTTTTTTGTAATAACCGACTTCAAAAAGGAGAAAGTTCTATGTAAAAATATTGCATGTAGCATAAGGATAATACGAATCTAATCTTACAATAGTAATGCGGTATTTTATACAGTAATAACTGCTTCAAAACTATACTAACTTATTTAAGCTGTAAGTTAAAAATACGAGTTCTATTTTTGCATATTTATTTATTTCGCCAAATATTATGTTCTTGAATAGATGCTTAAGAAAATACCTGAATAAACTTTGTAACTTGTACTAACGTGTATTTGTAGTGGGCTGAACTAAACTCGTTGATTTTTTAATTTGTTTGTTGGGTCCATATTGTTTGTAAAGATTTATGACAGGTTTCTTCTCCGAATCATCAAAAGATTCGAAAGTCTATTATAAATTTTATTACTGTTTGTTGGTGGCTGTTGGGCGCGGTACAAACTAGTCGAAACGTGATTTTAACGGTAATCTATTGTCACATCCTTATAAAAGCCGATGGACAGTGACGATCTATAAGTATTCAGAACCGAGTCGTGCTTGTTACCAGAGCTCTCTCAGTGTACAGTGACATAGTGTTGAATCGTGCTACAGTGCTTATAAAAAATGGCAAATGTAAGTATGTACTATTTTTTATAAAATATGTATGTAGTATTTTTATGTACTATTTGTTTAACAGTGTTTTTTTTTTCTGTAACTTGTGTTCATCGTGTTACTTGTTAAGTGTGTTAATCGGATGTATAACTTATTGTTGAATATTGTTACAGTTCACGGAAAACACTTTCAAGAATTTTTATTACCCTGAACCTGAACATGATGATTCAGGGAGTGATGAAGAAGGCACACTCGGTTTTAAAGTGAAACAAGCCATAGCGAAGAAACGTCCTGCAAATAGTATCGAGAGTTTCTTTGAAAAACCGCAGAAAAAAGTGAAACCAGTGAAGAGATCTTCCAGTGTGTCGCAAAGTTCCCATACCGGTGTTGCTTACCTATCTTCGGGTAAAGACGATGCTGCGTATGCATCACACCTTATTAAAATAGAAATATACGATCTTGAAAAAGTTAGGAACATCGCACCAGAAGAGCACTGGAAGCACGCCGATGTGAGATTAAAATCTTACATCTCAACTGAGCAAGATCCACAGCTTGAGACTGTCCGTGATGTTATATACAACATGACGAAAGAAATAGCTTCGAAGGACACGTGCGTGAAATATTTTATAAACAATACGAAAAAGTAAACTAAGTGTTTGTGTAGTTTTAATACTAGGTTAAAACTGTATTTATTATATAAGACATTAGATAATATTTTATAACATACCCTTGTGTACTACTAGTATTATATATTTCTTACTGCTTAAACAACAACTTTTTGTTATTCAAAATTGTTAACTCGTTTTATAACCACATGTTGTAATTTGTTTTGTAGCCTAATCATATTGATCTATTTCCCTTTGCAAATGTATAAAACTCTCCACCCTTTAATATAAAATCACTAAGCTACGTTTGTTATTTTAAGGAAAAAATTTGTTGTAATGTAATCACTATTTTTAGGTAAATAAGGTTTAATTAAGGTATTATTTATAAATAAAAAAAATCAGTTTAGTATATATATATTGTTTTATTTCACAAAAATTGACTTAAACATATTTCTTAAAATTAAATCGTTACAAAGAGAATTTTCAGAAAACAAACTCAATAAATCGCTCATAGTTTTTCCTTGATACTTAAAATATAAATAAACTAAACAATATTCGCCACAAACTGAAGTAAAATGATTTTGAAGTGGTCTTTGGTTATAAAACCACCGTTTTGCATTTCTATTCAAAAATAACTTATGATAACCAGTAGGTTTCCGACCAAATGAGTCAAAGTATTCCCCTACACCTTTAGCATCAATATGCATTGCAACCCAATGGGAACCTGGTTTCGAATCAGGGTCCAAATTGCTTACAATAAAAACTGGACGAGCAACCCAAATAGGGATTCGGTTAGCAGCAAAAACATTTGATTTAAATCTAGGGTTAATTTTTTTCATACAATATTGAATTTCATTAGTATCCATAATAAATAAAATATGTATACATTCATCGATGATGTTACAAACACAGATTAAGAAGAAATGAGATTAATTGTTAATTTCACTGTATTTATATTTATTTTAACTGTTGTAATCTACAGATACATCACGATTTTTGTTTATTTCAATAACATTATCAAATTCAGCGTACACAATACAGTTAATAGTAGTGCTCAAGGCATTATCAAAACGAACTTCTATCCGAACACTTCCGTGTCTTACAAGGTTCCAGTGTGAGGTAGAACTGGCTGACAGGTCAGGCGTCAAATCGAAACATAACAAACAGTAACCTTCCCCGTAATCGGTTCTGCTTATTGCATTACCTTCATTGTGGAAGTGAATACCAGTCCCAGAAAATAGAGTATGATATGTTGATGCTATTAAACCAGAACTAAATGATGGTTGTAATGTTCTAGAAGGAATTTCATGACCATCTACAAATAAACTAAAAGAGTTCATATTATAATTTTGAAAATTGAAAGGGTTCAATGCAAAATTACCATTAAACGATGAATTTGATACAAAACCAATTATACATCTTTTAGGTACTTGTCCAAGAAATATGTTATCTAAAGTTTTACCCTGTATTCCTGACGGTATTGTAAGTACCTTTACTTCTGCTCTTGTGATAGGGTATTTTGCAGTTGTTGATGCTAGCACTTTCTGATGAGCTAACAAAACACTTGGACTGATTCTAGCTCTTCTTATTATGAGACTAGCGTCCATTATTTGTACCTTAAATTTCTTATCTTGGTGACAAATAAGATTAAACGATTCTTTTGATCGCACTAACTTAACACGCATTTCTACACCATTCACTAGAAACTTCTCTTGGTTAAACATATCACCATGTAAATGTCCAATCATTTCAACTTGTTTACTATCTGTAACAAATTCCATCCTTTTGTGAAATCCTTTGTTATTTGCGTCAACGGTGTCCATATAATGTGCTGTATCTTCATACCATAACCCACAAGTAAGGTGAGTTTTTTTAGCGGCTGGTCCATAGTTAAGTAGATTTTCCATGTAAGCACGGTAAGCATATGTGTTGTTTGGTGGCGAGATTAGTTTTTGATTTAAATATACGTCAAGTTGATTAAAAAGGGAGTGCAACCAATTATTAACGGGGGCAACTTGAGTATCAGGCTTTAACTTTGTACCATCCTGGTTTAATATTTTGGCGTTTATATGTAATAATGTATGTGATAAGTCAATGTAGTCATCACCTGAACCGGGGACTTGAAACTCAATAGGACCATCATCACTTAAAGATGAGATTGGTTTATAATGAACCCACTGTCCACTCTCAATACTTGTCTGTGTCGAAGGCAGGGCAAATATATCTAACTCAGATTTTGCACATTCACACGAATGATTGTGTAGGAATGACATGATTTACTTTGAAAATATATCGTCACTATATTTATTTCTCTTAGCTCCTCTTCGGCGCGATGCTTTCAAGGTAATGAGAGGTTCCCGTCTCTTAGTTGACATTTTATACCCAGATCCCGACATCAGAGAATCGATCTTTTCATCAGCTTTTCTTTTTAAGTTAGCACTAGCTTCTTTAAATCGAGACCTAACTGAACTATCTATAGGGCGTGAATTTACCATATCAGATAACAAACCAACCCCCGCATCTAACGCTTCTTTTCCAACAGTTTTAAAACCACTAGACAACAAAGGAATTACTGACCTAAACAGTCCCCCCAAAAAACTTCCAATCCCATGCCCTCGCTGAAACGGAACACCTTTATAGACAATTCCTATACCAGAACCAGCTTGATGGGTATAATAATGATCGTAGGGACAAGAGTGAGATGATCTTTTATAATTCATCTTAGCCGTTGAAAGTGTAGTTTCACGCAGGAAATTCCGAATTGAAATGGCACTCTTGCACCGGTAGTTGTTCTTATATCTATTTCCATAGTATCAAATTCTCTACGTAAAACAGGTACATAATGAGCGGGTGAGAAAATGTGTGTTTTATATGCTCCATAATGGAATTCTGTTGGATCTAATGGTATTATTCTAAGCAACGTAGTTATAACATCACCAACTACCTGTGGTTGTATGATGTCTGTATAAACAAATAATTGTGATGGTAAGCCCAAATACAAATTAACAGGATTTTTACCAAATGAAACTTGCCGTAAATTTGTTTTCGGTTTAAAACCTAACTGTAGACTTAGTATTGGGGTTGTTATAAGAGAAGTTATATCGTTATTAATTGTTGCTACCCCAACCATTTTGGTTAGATTATCATATCTAAACTTTACATTATTTTTCAGTTGTGGGTTGTCATTAAAAGCTTGAATAAAATGGTCAACGTTGTCATATGTAGTTGCTGGTATATGAGTTTTTATATCTACAATTTTGGCTATCTTGTCAGTGGGTGACACTACTTTCTTTTTTAAATAAATCATATTTTCATGATCTTGAACATTGTACATTGAACAAGGGTATTGAAATTCTACTAAGCCAACTACCCATTCTCCTTCCAACTTTATACTCCTGGGTAATTTGGTTAAGAAGTGTGCAGTCGTATTATCGGTATAGTAGTCCGAGGAACTGTTACTTAACAATGTAATATAAAAGCTGTTTTCACTCATATTTTTTTTAAGCTTGAAGCGAGTATCCAAGAATTAAATTTGTTAGGATAACCTCGCCACTTCACTAGTACTTCTTTTCTGGCACCAACCCCACGTGAGCGTATTATTTTATCAATTTTATAATCAATGGAGGGGAGATAAGTCACTTTTTGTAATTCCTTAGAATAAAATGTACCAACGATAGGCTCACCTTCTAAATCTCTTAACGTATACACAACTCGTGGAAAGCGGTTTATTATTGAATCAATTCTAAATATTTCGTCACTCCAATTAGTTTCGTAACCCTTTTGAAATATATGTTTATATTTAGTAATTCTAACATGATCACCAACATTTAGTTTTGTGATTTCCAAAGTAAGTTGTCTATCCTTTTTTCTGTTATACAAATTACACCAAACAGTCATGATATTATCAAAATTTACATCGATAGGGCGCATTTTAATACTAGAATGATAACTGTGATTATAAGAATAAAGAAGTTCTTGCAAAATATCTATATATTTGTATGTATTCTTATGAGTAAAGTAACGCCACATTTTCATTTTAAGAGTTCTTTGAAACCTTTCTACTATACTTGCTTTAATGTCAGGATTGTTAGTAGTATAGTAGTTAATGTTTTTGCTCCTAAAGTAATCCCTTGCTGCCTTTGAAACAAATTCGGTGCCTTTATCAGATTGGATGTGACGAGGAGTAGAATTGGCTTCAGTAAATATGCTTTCAAAACAATTTATAACGGTTGTGGCATCTTTCTTTTTCATAGCTCTCGCAAAAGCATATTTACTGAACACATCAATAACACACAGAATATATTTGTATCCATCATTATATTGACTGTAAGTACCCATATCACTCAGATCAGCTTGCCAGAGTTCATTAAAGTTAGATAAGACGTATCTATTTCTTGTGAATCGCCTTTGAACCGGTTTATGCAGTGTGTACGTTTCTTGAGATTGTAACCAGTTCTTTACTTCGTCTTTGTTCATTCGTCCTTTCATTTGTTTACTTAATTTATTTAAACTACTGTAGCCTGCTGGATTAGATACATCGTAGTATATTGCATGAATGTCTAATAAGGGCTCCATCTTTCCCAATCTAGTTTCTTTTTGTTTGCCTTGAGCAGTACACTTGAAAGAGGTGTACTGGCGCTTGTGTCTTTAAATGACGATGACGATCGAGCACTTGATGGAGCAGATGATGCGTGAGGTTCACTCGATTGAGGTTTATTTATAAATTCTAGATTAGTAGGATTACCTATACAAGACGTAGGAACTTTTATATCTCTTAAAAATAAAGCAAACTCTTCCCATCCTGTTGGCTTAGGGCGTTTAAGAGATCTAACCGTATCGCTTACCAGATCGAGAATATTGCTGTTTGGAATAGTTCGATTGTTTATTACAACTTCACCATTTGTTTTCCACCATATTTTTGGTCTGCTTGACACAATACAAGTCAATAATGTTCTGGTTTTTTTCTCATATGATTTTGGTAAATTATCTATAATACGAGATGGACTGAATAGTACAGTTTCTGGATTTTTTGTATCAGACGGTGTAGCTGCAGTAACTGCAGAAACATCACCATCTGGTAGTGTTTTATTTGCAACTGATTCATAATTTTCATCCTCCTCCTTTTTGTTTACTTTTAAGTTTAAATCCTTACTTTCATCGTTGAGTTGATCAAACCCCTCCATCACTATTGGTATTTTAAATGGTTTTCGATCTGATTCAATAAAGTGCAAAAATCGTTGTAGTGCTTGAGAATATAATGCCCACTTTTCACGATCATTAATTTTACTCTTCAGGATTTTTTGCATCTCTCCGTCTAGGCGAGATGATACATTTTCGGGTTGGCTATCATTTCGTTTGAGTCTTTCAATAAAGTCTGGTTCAACTAACAACATTTTTTTTGTGTTTTCCATTTTATTTTATGTTACGGAGCTTACTAAGGCACTTAAAACTGCACCTAATATAATAGGTAGAAATGCACCTCCTTTTTGAATAATAACAGTTTTCCTCAATTTGTGTTTCCCTTTCGAAACTAGTTTTCGTAATGTGTCTTTATATTTGTTTAGTTTTGATTTATCTTTTGATTCCAGTGGTATTTTTCCTTTTAAAACGTTATAAATACACTCACAAATAATATTAATTTCTTCATCTTCACAAGATTTTAGCAACGCTGTGCGATACTTTGGTTTAAGTAACTGCAGTGCTTCAAGTAAATGTTTATATGTGTGTACTCTTGGATGCATTATTTGGAACTGATTAAAACGTGTTGATTCTTGTCGTATTTAAACCCTTTCTTGGGAACATATACGGTACAATGCCCATCAAAAGGAAATATTTTAGTTTTAAAACGACATATGTCATCGGTATTTTGCTTCAGATCAATCATAAGGTAACCATGAGCATCTTTAGTGGCATCTTTGTAGGCTTCATCTACAAATTTTGGGTTCTCCGGATAAACTTGTCGTGACAAGTAGCGAATTTGTGTTTTATCCCTCGGGTTTTTGAAGTATACAATATAGCTGGTATTCAATGAAATATCACGTTGTCCTTTGCCTTGATGAAATATGTTTTGAGTAATATAAAAAACACTTAAGTTTCTATGGTGACTTCCTTTTGTAAAAATATCAACGATTCGTCCATCCGATTCTCTCATCAAGTCATCAATTATGAGAAGCTTGGGCTTTTTTCCATCAAATAAAGAAAAATCTGGTATTCCTTGGCTATAATTTACATTTTCCAGATTGTACAAAGGTTGCATTTCATCATAACACCAAATAATTTCATCAAATTCAACATTACATACTTCTTTTGCATTGTTTAAAAAATTGGTAACAAACTGAGTTTTACCACACCCACTTGGACCCGCTACTATTGTAGTGAAAGGGTGGTTAAAATGAATCATTATAAATTTTTAAATATGTGTGTTCATATGTTAACGGATTGACTTCAAATGAGAAAATTTCTAGACCATAGCTTTTTAAATAAATTTGGTAAAAAAAAATGGGGTAACAAATAAAAAAAAAAAAAACAAAAATTTTGCTAATTATTTTTTAATATTTATATTATTCTAGATAAATCACATAAAAATTTACAAAAACATATTTTTTGCCAATCATTTTATTGCCAAAACTTAAAAAATAAAAAAAAAAACATCCTAAAATACAATATTATGTACAAAAAATAAATATGAAAATTGAATGTTCCGTGTATTTTTTTTTTTTTTTTTTAAGAATTATGAGGTATTTTATAATGACCCCACGCAAGAGTATCCGAAGTGTTTTTCAATAAATATCGTTTTGTGTCGTTGTAAGATAATGATATTTTATTGACATTTTGCGTAAATAAAACATGCTTTATTGATCGGAATCGTAACATTTGAGCATGTTGTATATTTCTATCAAATAAACAACTTTTATAGTCGTTAAGGGTTAATTTCTTGGTAACACACTTGTTTATTCCTTTAGCTTTGGATATAATACCACTATATTGAACATCTAAGGCATACATTTTTGATCTAAGACCAACAAACTCTTTCAAAATTTTGCCATTATTTTCGTCTTTAAAAAAACCTAACCTCTTTTTATTTAGTAATGGTAAACCATATGCATTGTTGGGTGGGTAATCAGATGTATCATAATACAAGTTCAGGTCAGATTTAATGTCCTCATAAAAGTTAGCAGTGTTTATTTCATATATTAAGCTATCAGTATCCGTGTAAAGGAGCTTGAGATTTTCCGTATATTTGTATTTCATATAATTGTAGTGGAATTCGTACATTAAAGTTTTCGATAGATCTAAAATGCAGAATCCAAGGTAAATTGGTTTGTTATAAAAGATTTTTGTTTTTTTCAATTGCACAGCAGCTAAATTCTCAGAAAATATTGATAAACTATGAAATTCAGGTTTAGATATTAAGGACTGTACCCCTTGGGATTTTCCGCGATTTTCCCAGTGACTTAATAATTTAACATTCACACGTTTCGTGACATTTTCCATTGTTTTACCAAAAACAGAATTATTCATAAGTTTAAAGAAATCTTTTTCAAAATCAGATGTCGCCAGCGAACGCATTCGGGTATTCAAATCTATGTAACTTTTTAACCAAGTAGATTGTTTGAACTTCAACACACGATGGATTTTCACTAAACGCAACCCATTTTTTAAACATTGTTTAAGATTTCTGTAATGTAATACATAATTATATTTATTGTTTAAATTGGGAATCAATTTTTTTTCTTTAGAATCACCTAGACATACATTTTCTGGACAGAACGGCAAATCTGAATGAGAGTCATGTAATTCCTTGGGGTACTCTAGATCAACTTCTAATATAAACCCATATTCAGCATCGTCTGAAACATTGAAATCGGTATCTTTATTTACCCATTCAAATTTGCCAGACGGAAGACATTGTGACATAGCCCACCCATAGAGATTATTTGCGTCTAAGTACATGAGAAAAGATGAAGGAATATTTGGATCATAGTCTTCCATAAATGTATTATTTGCTTTTGCATGTCTGTTGCTACATTGGGAAATCCCTCCTCGAATGTTTTTCGCTATAAAAGCTATTTTGTCGACATCTGTTAAAAGTTCTAAACTTATTTTGGTAGTCCTCAACATCGAATCAAAGGAAATTCCAGGCGCGGTATAATAATGGGCGGGATCTAAACCATATGTCTTAAGACACACATTTCTAAAATTTTCAAATATGTCAGTTAGTAATAAAACATCTGTTTTCAGATAAAGATTGGAATAATCCCCCATATTTTTGCATTGGAAATGAGACCAAATATCTTGAGCATGTAGGAAATCGTTTTCGGAAATGTGATTGTCAGTAAGAGAACTATAGAATTGATCCTGTGTAGGAAGCGAAGTTAATTTCAGTGAATCATACGAAGTCATGTACTCATATGGATAGACACCCTTCCGTATTAGACGTTTAAAGTCTTCTTCACGAGGAAAGTTCAATTTCAATTCGTAAAATTGGTCAGTAGTCAAGTTTTTAGCTAATTTATCCAAGCTACTCGACATAAATTTAAGAGAATCGACAAATCTCAATTTTACAACACGATTATTCACTTGTAAAGACTTAGAAAACGAAATATACTTTTCTTTATTTTGTGGGATTAGTTCTATGTCACCATCTTCAAGACCAAGTCCATGTACAATAAAATGACTATCGTAATTGCTCAAATTATGGAAAAATACAGGTACAAAATTGGGTGGTTTGTATTTTTCAGAACAAAATTTATGTGCAACGCCTTCGTAAAGTCCAGTATGATAATTATAAGAAACGGTTGAGTCATCATTCAAATTTCTATCACAAATATAACAAGCATGGCTTTGCATAATGTCTACCTTATTAGCATCTGTTAGAGGGAAAGAAGTTTTAGCAAACGCATTACTTTTACAAATAGTTTCTAAATCTTCTTTTATGACTTTCATAAATGTTTTTGCACAGTCTTCACCTGTATATGTTCTGTACACAGATAACTTGTCATTATAAGAACACTTAATATAGTAACCGAAGCTATAAACTTCATGTTTTTGAATATTGGTAGTAGAAGATGTACTGGGGTTGTTAGAACAGGATTGAATTGGATTTAAAAATGCCTCAAAATCAGCGTATACAACAAAAGGTACTCTTAATTGTCGTTCATAATTATTAAAAGTAACTTGATTCGATGGAACATATTCGTTAAACCAATTTCTTGTGTCTTCTTTTTCGGATGGTAAGTTTGTGCATACGTGGAAGCAGTCGTTTTTTTGATGTTGGTTTAGTCTCTCGTGTGATGTAAATTTAATTAAGCAACCATCGCAAATATGAACAGCATGTTGTGCATTTGACAATTGCTTAGACACTAACCTCGATAAATTTTTGATAAAACAATAATGTCCTTGGTTATCTTTAGTTATGTACAACAAGTTTAAGTGATTAGACTTTTTTAATTTAGTTAAATGTAGTGGGCCTATAACATCGTGTTTCTTGTTTTGAGAGTTGTACTCGAGACCAAATACATTAATGCTAATATCATTATTTTTTTCAAATTTATGGATATCTCCCAATTTAAATGGAAAAGTTAAATTTTCAAAGTTCAATTTATTCTTATGTAATATGTATGAACTGACCATATTTGAATGACTTTTGGGTTCGTATAAACCAGACAATACAGCCCATCGAAAACACTCATGGTCATTGTTTTTTACATTAATAACCGCTTTTTTATTCTTTATATCACGAGGTAATTCGATAAAAGAAGAGCCGCGTAATGGATTATATTTGTTAATATTGAGATCGATATGATTAAATGTTACTAAACTCCACCCACTATCTTTTCTTTCAAAGTTTGACAACCTTATCACAATTTCATTTACTAGGGACGTAAAAACAGCAGCTTTATCAGTGCTGATATCAACAATACTATTACTTAATTGGAAATCAAATGTATTATTTAATTGTTTGGTATCTTGTGTAAAATTTGCATTAAGAATAAAATTTACTTTTAAAGCGTGATGTTTGTTAAGTGAACGATCTAATAATGTAAAGATCTTATCCTTGTGTTTTTGTAAAATAGTTTCGGGATCAAGAGGTTGGTGATCCATTTCATTAAATAATATTCTGTAAGTAGCGACTCTGTTTTTGAATGCATTTTCAATTAATTGGACATTAACATATTCACTATCGGATCTCAACACATTATTTTTGTGAATATTACTATTTAAATGGTTACCAAAATATCTTTTTGACACGAACTTTTTACACACCGAACATTCAATTTCAGAATTATTTTTTGTACTTACATTGACATCGGATAATGGTTCTTCGCTTGAGAATGTAGACATATCACGACTGTTGGAAGGGTAGTTTCTCTTCACTGGTACTTCTGCACCCGTACTTGTAGCTGTCCTTTTTCTCCCCCGTCCTACTTGGTTAGATCTGTAATAGAAAAAGTGAAACGTTAGTATTTAATACAAGATTTAAAACTTCAAAACAATGATTAAATTATTATCATTATACTAACTTAAGTTTTTTCGACATTGCTGGCAATATGCCTGCATTGTTAAAACCCCATCAATGACATCTGATGACAAGTTATGCATCGACTTATTGATATGCCCATCACATGGTGTGTAATAGGGTATAATATCTTCATCTTCCAAAAGCGCCTGAGGTAATTGATTGTCAATATACCACAATCTTATGTTTCTATGAAATACTTTTAAAATGAATCCTTTGCTTAAAACTGCAATTTTGTCGTGGGTTAAACTAGTTCCCATATGAAAGTATCCAAGCACCATTTTTAAAACAGTATTTTGTACAATACACAGACACAGTACTAGCACAAACACAGTAACTGGAATAATGAATGATTTCTACACCAGAGACGTCGCTTATAAAGAACCTTCCAGGATCCCCACCCAACAGAGAACAATGAAACTGAGCCATAAAAAGGCAACAACTCAATGACACTGGTCAATGGTTTTGTACAAGTTTGAACAAGAATAAACTGTTTAAATTGCATGTCTAAATATACAAGTACAATATCAATAAACAATATAACAGGTTGGAACAAGAGTACTCACCCTTGACTATGTAGCTGGCTTAGTAATTCCCCGATCTCATACATTTCTTGATCACTTTCAATTTCTTCGCATAGCCTGACGAGCTCGGAATCGTAAACATCACAGCTTAAACAGTCCATCGTGAGATGTGTCTAAGAAAATAGTGATTACATTACAACAAATTTTTTCCTTAAAATAACAAACGTAGCTTAGTGATTTTATATTAAAGGGTGGAGAGTTTTATACATTTGCAAAGGGAAATAGATCAATATGATTAGGCTACAAAACAAATTACAACATGTGGTTATAAAACGAGTTAACAATTTTGAATAACAAAAAGTTGTTGTTTAAGCAGTAAGAAATATATAATACTAGTAGTACACAAGGGTATGTTATAAAATATTATCTAATGTCTTATATAATAAATACAGTTTTAACCTAGTATTAAAACTACACAAACACTTAGTTTACTTTTTCGTATTGTTTATAAAATATTTCACGCACGTGTCCTTCGAAGCTATTTCTTTCGTCATGTTGTATATAACATCACGGACAGTCTCAAGCTGTGGATCTTGCTCAGTTGAGATGTAAGATTTTAATCTCACATCGGCGTGCTTCCAGTGCTCTTCTGGTGCGATGTTCCTAACTTTTTCAAGATCGTATATTTCTATTTTAATAAGGTGTGATGCATACGCAGCATCGTCTTTACCCGAAGATAGGTAAGCAACACCGGTATGGGAACTTTGCGACACACTGGAAGATCTCTTCACTGGTTTCACTTTTTTCTGCGGTTTTTCAAAGAAACTCTCGATACTATTTGCAGGACGTTTCTTCGCTATGGCTTGTTTCACTTTAAAACCGAGTGTGCCTTCTTCATCACTCCCTGAATCATCATGTTCAGGTTCAGGGTAATAAAAATTCTTGAAAGTGTTTTCCGTGAACTGTAACAATATTCAACAATAAGTTATACATCCGATTAACACACTTAACAAGTAACACGATGAACACAAGTTACAGAAAAAAAAAACACTGTTAAACAAATAGTACATAAAAATACTACATACATATTTTATAAAAAATAGTACATACTTACATTTGCCATTTTTTATAAGCACTGTAGCACGATTCAACACTATGTCACTGTACACTGAGAGAGCTCTGGTAACAAGCACGACTCGGTTCTGAATACTTATAGATCGTCACTGTCCATCGGCTTTTATAAGGATGTGACAATAGATTACCGTTAAAATCACGTTTCGACTAGTTTGTACCGCGCCCAACAGCCACCAACAAACAGTAATAAAATTTATAATAGACTTTCGAATCTTTTGATGATTCGGAGAAGAAACCTGTCATAAATCTTTACAAACAATATGGACCCAACAAACAAATTAAAAAATCAACGAGTTTAGTTCAGCCCACTACAAATACACGTTAGTACAAGTTACAAAGTTTATTCAGGTATTTTCTTAAGCATCTATTCAAGAACATAATATTTGGCGAAATAAATAAATATGCAAAAATAGAACTCGTATTTTTAACTTACAGCTTAAATAAGTTAGTATAGTTTTGAAGCAGTTATTACTGTATAAAATACCGCATTACTATTGTAAGATTAGATTCGTATTATCCTTATGCTACATGCAATATTTTTACATAGAACTTTCTCCTTTTTGAAGTCGGTTATTACAAAAAAGAAATGAAAGTAACATTGAGTACGTAGTCAAATTTATGCAAGGTTAGGTTAGGTTAGAACAGCGTTCTTAAGACCAAAACAACTGTGCTGTGCTCGTAGCTGGTTTTAAGTAGGTAAGTATATAAAGCAGTTCTTCAAAATTAGTTTTTGAAGTTAAGTGATAGTTAAGTTAGAAGTAATGATAAGTTGAACAAGATAAAATATATAAATAGAACAACGTTCCAAATGCAGCATATGTAGTGAGCAACAAGAGACATACTTTGAAGTAAGGCTACCTGAAGTTAAGTAGTCAAGTAACGTATCCTGCGTTAGCTGGGCGTAGTCCTGTAGCTTAGGTTAGGTTAGGTTAGAATTGTGATCTAGCATAGGTTAGCTTAGATTAGTGATACGTACACCGTAGCACATATCACGTAGTAAGAAACCTGGAGTAAAGACACGATGTGAGACAGGCTGCGTTGAAACAGCGATTCCAATAAGAACCAAGGTGACGGTCCTAGTCTGATAGTTTAGGTATGAGATGTTTAGGTATTTGTCCAGCTTTACCTAAAGAATGTTCTTAAAAGATGTATACCGTTTGCAAAGGAAGTTGTAGACAGTTGTAGCCAAAGAGAAATATAAAAGAGGGAAACAATAGTAGACCGTAATAAAAGTGAGCTCGGCGTCCGAGAGGGCAATAAAACCCGAGCTCGGATAGACAATAGAAAAGGGTCGATGGGTCGGGGAAGGTGTTGCATTGTTAGCGTAGGGCGTTCTGTAAGTCTTGACAGAGCTGTCTGAGCGTCCTGGGACCTATTCCAAACGCTCTAAGTAGGGGGCTATTTTTTTTTTTTTTAGGTTTGGTGGTCCGCCAAATCCGCCCTGGATGCCGCCCATCAGGCCCGTCCGCCCCGTATCGTAGTATCGGCGAATCCCTACTACTCGCATCTGTCACATCAATGTCACAAAAAAATCGTCTCTACGATTGGTTCGTAGACACGCACACATCAAACCAATAGCGGCTTCATGTTTCCCAAATCTGTTGTATAAAGATGTTCTAGACGTATTTATTCGAAGATAAATACCAACGAAACGACAAAGGTATGTGTATTCAGGTTACAACAAATTCGATTATCGGCTTTAGGTACAAAATTAAATGTAAATGTGGGTTTAGCCGATCGACCTGACATTGCCAGTCTGACAAAGGTCACCTCGAGAGAGACATGCGTTTAATACGCTGGATAAAAAAATAAAATGGCTTCAATACGTAACCTTCTGAACGTCACGACATCGAATAATCGCTACGCTGATGCCAACGTCGACGTCCAAATGATCAAAAATTTCGTAATTTAAACCGCTACCTTTATCTTTCTATCCCTGTTCATTTTGGAGCACTTCTTAATGTTTTGTTATAGCGTCAGGGGTGCGGTGCACACTCCACCGCTGGGCGTTTAAAAGGTTAAGTAAGGCGGTTTTCACATTAGGCATGCGAAACGTCGCGGAACAATCGCTGTGAAATGAATCTGTACGGTCGAGCGGTGTTGCACCGGCCGTATTTTCTTTTTTTTAAGCGTGACTAGAACTGTATCATCGCTGTTCAGCCCTCACTACTAATGAGTGGGTTTTCGTGTGGGAGTACAAACCCACTAACGGGAATTTCTTTATGTTGTGTTTCTGTAATGTTAAATCTGCCCCGCGCATGCGTGATTAGTGTGAAGACGGCCTACAATTTGGTAACCGTTAAGTTCGATTCAAGTTGTAATCATCATCTAATGTCAGACACGGAGATGTCCCGACTTTGAGTGATAGCAGCAGTGGTCGGTACGTGTGTCTCGCTCACTCGTATGGCCGCCGCGCTCGGATCTCTCGCTCAACCGCTCACCGCGCCGCTGGTCGCAAAGTCGTAGCATGTCCGAGAGTCAGTTCAATCATGTACAATGAACTGCAGAATTGCATGGCCCATTTATGAATGGATTCATTCCTAAATGGGCCATACATTTGTGCAGCCCTGTACGCCCTGATATCTTCTAGTGTAAAAATCTGAATTTACTAAACGTTGACATATCTGTAGTGTAAAAAATAAAATAAAATAAAATAATTTAAGTGGCAACAGGCGTGCCAAATAGATCAATTTTAAATGTGAATTAATTGTAAATACGAACTGATATTTATTTGTAACATAAGGTGTACGGGTATTTACGAATTAAATGTATTTGTAGGTTATGTAATATGTGTACTTGAGATTTAAATATATTATATGGGGAAAGGCTATAGCGCGTATTTCACTGGAAAATAAATTTAGGATATTCACAGCACATATGGATTACCAACTTGTATCTCTGTTTGGACCATAGCTGACTGATAGAGAATGCCATTTGGCATCAAGTTCGCCATATGTACTGACTTTTGTTTTATGCAAGAAAGCTTAAATAAGTAAAGTCGGGACAAGTACATCAGTGGGGCAAGTGCCCTACCTACCATATCAAAATATCGAAAAGTACAGATGTTATACTGCTAACACCATTTTGTCCCTACTGATCTTAAGTAAGCATTTTCATAGACGACCTACCTATTAATAATTTCGAATAGAGTTTCTTTTAAGGGGCTAAACGGGCCATGTTTTGCTGCAATTTTCGGGCATTATTTGCATCTTGCTCTAGCGTAGGGTGTTGGAAAAGGACGGCTACTACTTGCAGTACCATTTGGCCCGTTTAGAAGCCCTATTATGAATATATTGTTATTAATATATTAATGCTATCTAGAGCAGATCAATCGGATTAAGTAGACCGAAATTTAGTTATTACGAGATTGTTTTTTTTCAAGAAATTGATATTCAGAACTGATATACTTGCGAAATAAATATTTATGTCAACATTTACCGTTTATTTATAATCACCTGTATTGCCGTGACTTAAATTCGTGCAATTATGGCAACATCATCATCATCATTCCCTTATCCCATTTATTTGGGGTCGGCGCAGCATATTTTCTTCCTCCATTCTTCCCTATTACTCAGTCATCTCGTCGTTTACTTCCTGCTTATTCATATCATCTTTCAACATTCCATCCACCTTTTTTTAATACGCATAACAGATGCAACTAGATATTTGTAAGGCGTCTAATTTGACAGCTAAATTAATAACACAGCAACCTTCGTGTGTTCAGACCGGTGGGATGCGGAGATGGATCCAGGTCCACACTGTGTGATTAATTTGTCTTATTTAAACCATGAATACAAAGGTCAAAGCTTAAAGAAAAATTGAAAAAGGAGCTACCTGGTGGAAGGGACCGGGAATCGAACCCGGTACCTCTGGATTACCGGTCCAGCGCGTTAGCCACTTCGCTACCCTCGCTCCACGTAGACCTGACGAATGTTTCCTTATGCTTTGTGTGTCGATCTTTGCATTGTTTATTTGAAAGGTTTTTACACCTTAGCGACCTCTAATCTTGATCTTTGTATTCATGGTTTAAATAAAAATTGTGGGTTACCCACATTAAAAAATGAGACATTACATGTTTCATAAATTTATAATTTGTCTTATTTTATTTTTTCCAATAATACTAACACTAGGTTTTGTAAGTTATTGTTACTAACAAATAATATGGATTTTAAATCTGAATTGAATTGAATTGAATTGAATAAGTACCTAATACCAAGTTATTATTTTAGCTTCCCGGAAAATAAAACCCTTCGAAAAATATTTAACCAGTCTAAAACATGCAGTCCAATTAATATATTGGAAATGTAATACCTTATTGCGCGCTATTTTTATCCAGCATGCCATAGCTCACTGGAATCCAATATCTGAATGGAATGCGCATATTGCCTGCAATATATCGGTGTGGGGATGGCGTGGATTCCCTAAGTCGGTAATAAAACTGAGCGATTTTCAATTGTTTCATTGCGAAAGCCTCAGACTGATAGCAGATTCTGTTTTCTGTTGCAACAGCCAACGGAAACTTTAGCGGAAAAATTTGAATAGGTACAATAAAATATGTTTTATGTGTCAAATAAGTTTCTGTCAAAAATGACATTTTAGTGGCAAGCTTTTATAGCCGACTGTACTTTTCTTTGGATATCCATCAAATGCTCACTCATCAAGCTCGGTAGAATTGCTTTTTCTCTTATAGAGTTCCTATGGCCACCTTCCGGCTCGATCATCAGATCAGCCCCATGGTACCATATTATTGTATTGTCATCAAAGTTAAGTAAGTATGCAAAATTTCAGCTCAATCGGTTGACGATATCTGCTTCAAAATTGAGGTGCAAGATTTCACCCGAACAAACATACTTTAAACATACATACAATGCTAGTTAAATAAAAGCTTGTAAAAAGAGATCGCACGTCTTTGTTATTATATTACCTTTTGCAATTGGAAAAGTTTGGCAACTTTCGTACAAAATACATCAATAGGTACATGTTTTTTTCCATTACTGTAAAGATATTAAGTAAATCTAAAATCGACGCTATGGTTCATAAGAATACATTTCCCTGTCTCTTATAGTTTCTGACTTCTCCCTACTGACCCATTTGGATTGATCACTTGCTATAAGAAGCAATTTGAATCTAAATGCTTTCAATGAGAAACAATATTCAAGCATACTTTATTTTTATGGCTGACCGATCCATCCTAACATCAACTTTAATACTAAGGCTATTAGGTTTTGATATTCTCTGAGAAAATATTTTATCATTGAAAACTCCTCTGAGATTTAATTTATTATCAGTTTATTAAATTATCTTTCTACTTTAAACCTCTTACGCTACGCCATTATGTGCTTTTATTTTTAAATCATATTGCGAGAAAAGATGATTGATAATATCTGAAACATTAGTATTATTAAAACTATATTTGACATCTTTAATAATTATAAAAACGGTTTGAACTCACGTAAAATTATCAGGAACGGTCTGATATGTTTCGAACTCATATGAAGCTCTTCATCAGGGACACGTATCGGTGCTTTTATGCGACTCAAACACTCACGGATAGACGTCCCTGATGAAGAACTGCATAATATGAGTTCGAAACATGTCGGGCCCTTCCTGACAAATTTTAAGTGAGTTTAAGTCGTTTTTATTATTATTATCTTAAACAGTATTACGTTTCGATATCGGAGGAATTGTTGCTGCTACGAGTTACCTACAGTTTTAATTTGTTAAAGTTAAAGTTAACCGTTGGAAAAGTTTAATGTAATAAATATCCAATAGGCTTGATATACTTTTTGGAAAACCATTAAATTTCGATAGTCCTTGATGTAAGAAAATAATCTACGAACGCACGCCATTCATTTTTTTTAACCATGTTTTTTCCGAAATGTTTTAACTTGTCAATTTGACAGTTCTCAATAATAGTAGCTGAAGGGATTTGCCTTCGAAACTTAATAAAAAAATATTTATACTGTTGTTGGTTGGCACTTGTCCATGTCAAACCGTTGAAATTTTGAGACACGTCAAACGATTCAAATTCTGACAGATGTCAGTTTCAAATCGTTGAAGTTTAGCAATGGCGAGTGTCAACCATCGACTATTTTTTATAAAAAAGAAAGAAAGAAAGAAAGAAAGAAAGAAATACATTTATATTTACAGAAATAAGTTTCGAAGGCAAATATCCCTTCAGCCACCAAGCCTATTGGATGCATAGGTGTATTCATAAGGAAATAATTATGCCTATGTGACTGTTAACATACCCTTCGGGTTTATACCTGTCTCGCTCGGTCTTATCCGAAGTAGATTTGAAACTTACCGATTCCACCCGAAGGCTATTTAAGAGCTCGCCAAATGTAACAATATTTAGTATTCCGTCATTAACCTTTTGACCACCCAGTTCGTTGACGGGAATCTGTGCCACAGACGCCAAGCTGACAACAGATAGTATGGAATGGTAAATGTTTACAAAGAAGCGAAAAGTTGAAAAAAATTATGGTTCAGACAGGATTCGAACCTGCGTTTCCAACGGCTTTCCGGGCCAACACGGGCGTCCTACCAACTGGACCACCGAACCGGATGTCAGAGCCATTGAATCTTTCAACCAGTTGCTTCAACATGCCTTAGGGTGGTATCGTAGCGAGGTTCGAATCCTGTCTGAACCATTAAAATTTTCAACTTTTCGCTTCTTTGTAAACATTTGGTTTACGTTAGCAGACGTTACTGCTTTAATAAAAATAATTAGTATGGAATGGTATTTATGAGCATGCTTGCCCACCGCTGGGACTCGCCGCTGTTGCAGCGTTATGTGCAGCTGCACGCGCCTGTAATACCGGCGCCCAGGCGCCTTTAATTTGATTTAGTTTAAGTTAGCTTAAAATTATAGTAATAATACTAACTATAGCCCTAAGTTTGTACCACTAACACTATGGATATAAAGTCCGAAATAAATAAATAATAAATAAATATTAAGGGACAAATCAATATTTGTATTTGTATTTGTATAGCTGCAAATGACGTCATGGTGCCTGGGGCACAGCGTTCCGTCAACGTGATTTGACGTCTTTGGTGCTCAAAAGGTTGAATTATGTAAAAATGTTATATACTCACCTAATTAAACGATAAGTAAATGAAACATTTATGAAACTATGCACTTTTATGAAATTTTTCACCAGTTGTTTAACAAATAACGATACATCAGTATTATATGATATATTATGACCCACGTACAAAACGTTTTATTTTATAATTTTGTACTAAAATAAGATTAAAGAAGTTATATACATTATAAGTCGTAGAAATAAGTCTTTACAAGTCACAGCGAGTAGTTTGTGTGTAAATAGATTAGTGTTTTAAGTAAAAATGTGCAATATTTTCAATTTATTTTCTAATGATTGTAAAAAGTGTCGTTGAATCAATAAAACGTAATTAAATACTATTGTTTCATTTAATTTAATTTTATTTTATGCACACTGCCTGTGACTGTGGTCTGTGTAGTTTTAGTCATTATTATATATCATTTAGTGACAGATATTTCATTAATAAATAAATATTACCGGACAATCTTGCACAAATCAACCTAATCCCAAACTAAGCAAAGCTTGTACTAGACAACGATTTACATAACATATAAATACATAAATAACGTCCATGACCCAGGAACAAATATTCCCGTTCATCTCACAAATATTATCCCCAGCCAGGATTCGAACCCAGGACCGCCAGCTCAGTTGAGTCAGTAGACAGGTGAACAAACTGCACCAACCGCGTCGTCATAATAAAAAATAATAATTATTATGAACGGTTTAAACTTACGTAAAAATCATCGCTGACTGTACAGCGGAAGTTCTTAAGACATTCACAGTAGCAATAAAAAAAGCACTGAAACTTTTTATACCAGCCATCATCCTAATTCATAATGCGTGTCTTACACGCAATCGCCGTTTCGAACAAGGTTTTAAAGCGGTAAGATTTTTTTATCTTTGTTCCTTAAAGCTATTAAGTACCGGCTTATTTTAGGGTAGAGTTATAGCCCATGATTCATGTCATCCTTGCCACGACCATCGTTATTACCTATCATCTTTCATTTAACCTTTTGAGCGTCAAAGACGGCAAATCACGTCGACAGAAAAGCTGTGCCCCAGACGCCACGACGTCATTTGCCGCTATTTATTTATTTATTAAAATTATTTACACAGCATTACAGGTATTAAAACAAGACACTGTGAACTACAAAATTAAATTAATAATATATATTGATTGATTTAGGCAACGTAACAGCGTGGCTCTGTTGCGTCGTCTGATCTGGCGCAGGATTCGGCAGATTGCCCCGGAACCGCCGAAACAACACCCTTCGGCTAGAAGTCTGCACTTGCAATGGTGTACTGCGCACCACAAATGAGCTGAAGTGGACGTATTGCCGGGACTGCAGCTGGTGCACCCTCAGCGAGAAGCCGGCGTCCATACTCAACAACTTTTGTACAAAATGCATCAACCTGATCGTCATACTGTCTACTGTCAGCTTGGCGTCAGAGACACAGTTTTCCATCGACGAGCTTAGCGGTCGAAAGGTTCAAGAGTCAAATCTTGTCGGTGTAACTGATGAAGAAATGAAATGAAATGAAAATATAATTTATTCAGTAAGTAGGCCACAAGGGCACTTTTACAAGTCAGATTGTGAATCTACCAAAATTTCCTAAGAGGAGGCCGCTGTTGAGAAGAAATCCAAAAGAAACTCAACAGTAAGTAAGTTTTTTCGTAAATCATACTTAAAACAATAATTTATATTTATGGTATAACTAAATACATTGGCATACGTAAAAGAGATGTATAGATTCTCCAAATCAATGTTAAGGAAGTAACTTAAGGAAGTAACATAACATACTTAACAAAAGACAGTTTGGTTATCTAAGAAGCAGGGGCACAAACGAAGCAATCACGACCCTAATTGAGGATATAGTCGGTGAACTCAACTCTAAAAAGAAGGTAGCGGGGTTGTTTTTAGACCTAAGCTCAGCTTTTGACACGGTTGACCACAGCATTTTGCTATCAAAGTTAGAGCATTACGGAATTAGAGGTAACGTGCTGACTCTCTTTCGATCTTATCTCACAAACAGGAAACAGTTTGTTGAGATAAGGTGGATGGAGGATAGAAACGAAAGAACGTATAACTCAAAACTGGCCACACTTTCTAGAGGAGTTCCACAAGGCTCTATATTAGGTCCTATATTTTTTATAATTTTTATAAATGACATCATAAATTACATATATCACTCTGTACCGGACACTCAACTAGTTATCTTTGCTGACGATACAAACGCTATTATATCCGCAGAAAACATCGTGCAATTAAACTACCGAGTGAATGAAGTGTTGAAGTTCTTTCAATCATGGTTTAGTGTAAATAGGTTAAAATTGAACTATGACAAAACTCACGCATTACTCTTCAAAACTACTGCAAGTAATAAAGATGTTCTGCAAGTCATTACGAATGCAGCCAGTCAAATTGAGTCAACTGTTTTGAGTCAAGTAGATTCCGTAAAATTTCTTGGTGTACATATAGACTCAAAGTTAAATTGGAAAAACGAACTGGTAGCTGTCGTTAGCTCAGTAAGTTCCGCTTGCTATGCTCTCAGAAGCCTTCGAGATGAGGCAAAACTGGTTCAACTCAAAATGGTGTACCACGCTTTGGTTGAATCCAAACTTAGGTATAGCATAAAGTTCTGGGGCAACAGCTATAAGTATAACATAAATGCAGCTTTTGTGGCACAAAAAAGGGCAATTAGGATCATGGCCAAAATACCTCAAATGACTTCATGCAAGAATTATTTCTTAGAATTTGAAATCCTCACTGTGCCTAGTTTGTATATTTTTGTAGTCCTCAGCGATCTAATAAAGCGTCTTCCAAACATTGAAACTCCAGAAGAAAGAACAAAACGTCTGGAGACAAGGAGAAAGAACCTGCCACATCTGGCTACAAACGCTAGGCTCAAAGTAGTTAAGCATTCTGCAGGTTACCAGGAAATTTCATTGTACAATAAGTTGCCGGTTGAGTTGAAGGTACTGTCGAGCGCAAACCTGTTTAAAAATAGGCTTAAATCATTTTTGCTAAGGAAGTGTTTTTATTCAGTTGAAGAATTTTTGACCGACTCATAACAAAAGCAAAAAGCACTGGCATTACTGGTATATACATTAATTGAAGTACAAATTTTGATTTGAATTTTAAATAGTTTTTAATGGGATTGATAATTTGAATATTTAATAGCTTTAGTGAATTAATTGACATTGTCTATAATTATTTACCAATTGTTTTTATTTAATGTGGATTTGTAGTTATAAGTTTATATTTCAAATGCAATGTATATTATAAGCAATTGAGCGAAAATCACGTGACAACGGCACCTGCATATCCCTACCGGAGTACTTGCGTCACCACCGCCCTCTCCCGACCGAAGCTTATATAAGCGCACGCGCCCAGCCTTCAGCCTCTTTTTCGCTGCGCAACGTCGACGTGAAGAAGTCCCCACTTGTTTATTCTCTAGATCTTTCATTTGATTTATTTATGTGTGTTTCTGAACATATTGTAAAATCTGTAATAAATTGTGATTTAATTTCCGTTTAGAAATTTCCTTTAAATAAATAAAACTCTGGCCTTTCCCAATATCAGACGTGGGATAGTGCTCCATTGCCTATCGTAACTTTAGCTAAACAGTGATTTAAAACGAAAATTTTAGTAAATGAGCAATTCCGACAGATCTTCTCGTGGTAGGGGTAGGAGTAGGCTTAATGATGACTCAGTTACAGGTGCAGATTATCTCCAACAGCAGCTTGGTGCCATTTTAGCGCGCCTGAATGCGCTCGAGGGCAGCGCATCGGTGGGTTCGAGCAGCGGTGCAGCCAGCCACGTGGAGGCACGTGGGTCGACCAGCAGCCTTGACATCGCTGCTCCAGCCCCTACGTTGCAGTCCACGCCACGTCCACCCGAGCCCGCTGTTAGTATTGTCGGCGAGTTGAACAGGAGCTCGACCACCGTGTCATCGACAGACTCAACCGACCGGCTCATCGGAGCCCTAACCGTATTGACAAAAGTAGGATCCAACCATTATTATATTTCAAACTTCGATCCCAGTTTACACGATATCGATTCTTGGTGTGCAGAGGTTGAAAGAGCTCGTGAGATTAATCGTTGGGATGACAACGAGTGTCTTTCCAGGATAGCTAACTGCCTGAAAGGGGACGCGCGAAGTTGGCTTAACGAATGGGTAACAAACGATCGTACATGGACAAATTTTAAACTCGAATTTAAACCGTTATGCTCGCGGAGAATCGATGTCGCGACCATCTTATATAATGTCATGAGTACCAATTCGGACAGTTATACCACATATGCAGAGTATGCTAGGCGTTCGTTACTACGTTTGAATATAGTAAAGGGTTTAAGCGATGAGTTAACGGTAGCAATCGTCATACGTGGTATAACTGACGCTCAAATCCGTGCCGCCGCTACAAACGCCCGTCTACTGCCCAAAGATCTTGTCGAGTTTCTGTCTATTTACACAAAAGCAAACACGAACACTACGAATTCATTCGGGCGTCCTTCACGTAGTAGGCAAATTGAACCGAGTTTGAGAAAACGCGGTCTGCATACTCTTAAAACACCCAATCGTGATGTTAAATGTTACGCTTGCGGTGGTTCCGGTCACCCACAACGGTTATGCCCGAAACGACCAAGACAAACCGAAACAAGCTCCGATATAGTCGAAAACAAGGCTGCTGTAGCCCCATCTAGTGTCACTGTCAAGGTATGTGCGTTTTGTAAAAAACCAGGTCATGACGACACTGTATGTTTTGCAAAGCAGCGATCGGAATCACGCAACAAAAACAATGTTAATTTTTGTCGAGAATTAGAGGGTAGCTCAAGCAACAGTGACGTTACGACCGCGGTTATACAAGGCATACCAACTGATGTTTTGATTGACAGCGGTTCAGCCGTTTCTCTTATAAGCGAATCTGTGCTTAAATATTTTCAACAAACGCGACTACCCACTTATCAAGTATTGCGCGGCATAGGCAATCAAAACATTGAGTGCACAGGTTATGTGACATTAGTTGTTGAGTTTAGTGATATCGCGTTAGAAGTTGATTTTTTGATTATACCATCTACATGTATGAGTGTACCCGTGCTTATTGGAACTGACGTGTTGAACCGCGAGGGAGTAGCGTATATTCGCACTAACGGTAAACATCAAATAACTCGCGTTTCAAATACAAGTAGTATTACTAAGGACGTGTTACATGTGCATTCCGATGAGCATTTGCAGATTAGTAGCCCCCTTATTGGGAGTGATCGTAATAAGTTGCATTCGATAATTGATAATTTTAAAGAATATTTGATTGAGGGTACGGCCCGTACGACCGTAACCACCGGTGAAATGCACATTGAATTGACAAGTAACACGCCTATTAACTATAGGCCGTACAGGTTATCTATCGATGAGAAAAGTAGGGTGCGCGAGATAATAAGTGACCTATTAGATAAAGGTGTTATTCGTGAGTCACAATCGCCTTACGCTAGTCCAATCATTCTTGTTAAGAAACGTGATGGAAAAGACCGTATGTGCGTAGACTACCGGGCATTGAATGCTATAACAGTGAAGGATCGCTTTCCATTGCCTCTGATCGAAGACCATATTGACCGGCTTGGCAAAAGTAAATATTTTAGTTGCTTGGATATGGCCACCGGCTTCCATCAGATAGCACTGGATAGTGAATCCATTCCAAAGACAGCGTTTGTGACTCCTGAAGGACATCTCGAGTACTTAAAAGTCCCATATGGCCTCTCAAATGCTCCAGTTGTGTATCAGCGAATAATTTCCACGACTTTGAGACCTCTTATCGACGCAGGCAAGGTTTTAACGTACATAGATGACGTATTGATTCTGGCATCAACAATTGAAGAGGCATTTGATAATTTACGCGAAACGCTTGAAACCTTGACCGCTGCCGGGTTTTCTATAAATTTAAAGAAGAGTACGTGAGTTGCCACCGAGGTTGAGTATCTGGGTCGTAAAATTTCACAAGGTCAGGTGAGACCGAGCGAAAGAAAAATTCATGCGTTAATTAATTCC
Organism: Apotomis capreana; assembly: GCA_947623375.1. Classification (NCBI taxonomy): domain Eukaryota; kingdom Metazoa; phylum Arthropoda; class Insecta; order Lepidoptera; family Tortricidae; genus Apotomis; species Apotomis capreana. The sequence goes on from OX392519.1 coordinate 15,120,666, forward strand.
CCGGTGCCTACAAACGTACGTCAAGTACGACAATTGCTCGGGTTAGCCGGCTATTTTAGGCGATACATACCCGATTACGCGATTAAGACTGCTTGCATGTCTAGGTTGACGAAGAGAGGCGTTCCATTCATATGGGGTGAGGAACAGGTTGAAGCCCGAAAATACTTGATTGAGTGTCTTACTAACGAGCCCGTGCTGGCAGTATTTGATCCCTCGTTACCAACAGAGCTACACACTGACGCGAGTTCTGTTGGCTACGGGGCTATGCTCCTCCAAGTGCATAACGATAAACGTAGACGTGTAGTGGCATACTTTAGTAAGACTACTCAAGGAGCAGAACCTAAGTATCATTCATATGAACTTGAAACGCTCGCTATCGTGAAAGCATTACAACATTTCCGCCACTACTTGTTAGGAGTTTCCTTCAAAATAGTTACTGATTGCAATGCATTAAAATTAACAGAACGCAAGAAGGATCTCCTACCACGTGTGGCGCGGTGGTGGATTTACATGCAGGATTTCAACTTTACGATCGAATACCGAAAAGGCACATTGATGCAACACGCGGATTATTTAAGTCGAAATCCTGTAGAAGTTTACCAAATAACAAAACCGAAAAACTGGGCGCAAATTGCGCAGTCCGCGGACGAGGAGACGCGCGATTTAATTGATAAAGTTAACAATAACGAACTCGATCAATCTCGGTACATCGTACAAAACGATCTGCTATATTACCAGTACACTCCTACTGGCGAGGAATCCAGGTTACTATGTTTCATACCTAAGGGTCACAGATTGAGTTTACTACGTATTTTTCATGATCAGCATGAACACATTGGAGCTGACACAACAATAGATCTCATTCTACGACACTTTTGGTTCCCTGGATTGCGCGCTTTTGTTAAAAAGTATATAGCACATTGTTTGATTTGTTTATCGTCCAAAAAAATACCTAGAGCCCCACATCAACCAATTTCTTCATGGCAAAAGCCTGATGTACCTTTTAGTACAGTGCACGCCGACGTGCTCGGAGTATTACCTATTTCAAACGGTTTTAAATTTATTTTACTTGTTGTTGATGCTTATTCTAAATTTTGTTTGCTATATCCAATGACTAAACAAGATGCCAATGAATTACAAAACTGTTTTTCAAATGCGATTTCTCTCTTCGGGGCACCTAAACTGTTAGTATGTGACAAGGGTCGTATGTTCGAAAGTTCACAATTCCAAGGGTGGCTTAGGGAAATGGGCTCTAGTATTCACTTCATAACTCCGCAAATGCATGGTGAGAATGGACAAGTGGAGCGTTATTGCCGTACTTTGCTCAATATGCTTCGTGTAGAGGCTGATGCTAAAAATGAACAATGGTCTAGCAGCCTTTGGAGGTTACAGCTCGTAATGAACTGTACTAAGCAGAAGTCTACTCAAACCTCCCCGTTACAATTACTGATCGGGATTGAGGGTATGACGCCGCTGATAAGGCGGCTGGTACATGATGTAGCACTCGAGAACTCTCATCCTAACCGCGAGGGCTTTCGAGAATTACAAAGGCAGCGCGCCGCAGAACTGCTTAACGAAAACAGACTTAGACAAGATCAATATGTCAATAAAGGTCGTAGGCCTGCGAGAAAATTTAAACTGGGTGACATGGTTTTTGTTATTAAAACTACGCAGGTGACTGGCAAGCTGGACTCCGGGATGCGAGGGCCTTACCGCATCACGAGGGTACTACCGAACGATCGTTACAACTTGCGATTGCTGGGCGGCTCCTACGGCAAAACAACACAGGCTGCAGCCGAGCATATGATTGCTTGGCGTGGAGAATGGACCCCCGAGTCATGTGCCACCTTCTTTGACAGTGAGTACAAGAACCCTCATGCCATGTAGCTATATACGCAAACTAGGTGCCTCTGGTCTTGGTGCTGCATAGACTGACATGCTCAACTAGGTGCCTCTGTCCACGTACTTGTGTGCGCACAAAGTGATAACAAATTGCTTTGTTCCCAAGGATACGCTAACTGGGTGCCTATGTCCTCTCTAAGCTGACATGCTAAACTAGGTGCCTCTGTCCATGTAGTACAGTACAAAGTAACAATAAATCGCTTTGTCCTTAAGGATACGCTAACTAGGTGCCTATGTCCTAATAAGATTTTGGCTTAACTGCGTGCCTCTATCTGTAGCAAATACTGGATACAAACTATTCAGTATTGGATACGCAAACTAGGCGCCTCTATCCGCTCCATATAATAGACATGCAACTAGGCGCCACTGTCTTACTATTTAGGCCGTTTAAACAAGCTTCTAATGTTTGTTGTTATCATTTTCAGATGAGGACGACAATACGCCTGGCACAAACGCGGCTAATTCTACCAATGAAGCAGTCAACCTCCCTGCCGCTGAGAGTCAGCCGGGTCCATCCACTAGCCACGAATCTCACCATGATCAAGCCTGCCAGGAGAGCCACGTCGCAGCTTCCGCCAGTCACGATAAGTCGAGCGAAGAGTCCCAGCACGAGAAACCCTAGCAGATGAAGTGGTCGAGGGCGACCACATGTCAGGAGAAGCCGTATAAGCAATTGAGCGAAAATCACGTGACAACGGCACCTGCATATCCCTACCGGAGTACTTGCGTCACCACCGCCCTCTCCCGACCGAAGCTTATATAAGCGCACGCGCCCAGCCTTCAGCCTCTTTTTCGCTGCGCAACGTCGACGTGAAGAAGTCGTAACCCCACTTGTTTATTCTCTAGATCTTTCATTTGATTTATTTATGTGTGTTTCTGAACATATTGTAAAATCTGTAATAAATTGTGATTTAATTTCCGTTTAGAAATTTCCTTTAAATAAATAAAACTCTGGCCTTTCCCAATAATATTGTGAAATTGAATAAATAAATGAATGAAAGGAAATGAAATGAACTACATCTATACAAAATTTATTCAATTCAAACTAATGATTTCTCCAGAGATGTATAAAATATGAAGCTACCCGAATAGCTACGAGAAATTATGTGAACATACGTACATAATGATTCAATCAGATGAACACCGACTTCCTTTTTGAAATTGATTTAAAATTATAAATGATCATAGAAATATATAAATAAAATAATAAAAATATAAACGTGCCGATCCTAGCTGAATAAAGCCGTAGCGATGGGCGGGCCGGATCACAATTGTGATCCGAAATATCTAGGTATATTTTGTGATATGCGGCGCGGAGTGAATTGCTCTTGCGACTGCCAAACTCTGCGTAATGTGCACAGCTTAAGAATTCAAACTTCGGCCACATTATCGGGATTCGACGAATATTCTTGTTGGCGTTTCTCTCTTTGACATACCAAAAGACCTTAGGAATATTCGTCGACTCCTTATAACGTAGTGTTGACGAGAAGTAGGCGATGACGCATACTCCCACCATTCCGGTGTGACGTACGCACTACTCAGCCCTCGCTTGCCCTCTTTCTGCGCGGACCATCGTAGCGACAACACGTTCCGACATTTTTGTTTTGGTGTACCATTTGCCTATTAGATTTTTGTATCGATTTAAGTTACCATATCGTCATTTTGTTCATAATTATCATCGTTTCGTTGCCATAAAAGTTGTTTGAGTTTTTTTCGGCCTTTTATTTCAAATATAATTTGCAAAATCAGAAGTGGGATAGAATCTACGTGATTTTATTTTGAGTGCTCACTGTTATTGTAAATTAGTAAGGAATTTTTTTTTTCTTCAATTATGATATCTATTTGCGATCAGCCTTAAGCCATAATCAAATCTGTTTATCGCGTTAAATGACAGGTGGGAAGCACATCCAGTGATGTGACATCCTTAAATTGGCTCATATTGAAGCGAGACGTTTTCTTTTCAGCCGAAATTTACATTTTGATGTGTCAGTCAGGTCAGAGGCTAACATGTTTGTGTGGTGTTCTAGTCTGTATTTGTACTTTTCGCAGAATCTTTGTATCTCCTCTCTTACTGTTGGCATTTCCAAATATTCATGGACTTCTGTATTTTTTATAAAATATGGAGCATTAGTGATTATTTTTAGGGCATTGTTCTGGAATCGTTGTAATACTTCTATATTGGAGTGACTGGCTGAGCCCCAGAGTTGGATGCCGTAAGTCCATATTGGTTTGATGATACACTTGTAAATGAGTACTTTATTTTCTACACTTAATGACGAATTTCTTCCTATAAGCCAATACATATCTCTCAGTTTTTTGTTGGCCTGGTCTCTTTTAGTTTTAATGTGATTTTTCCACGTTAGCCTTCTGTCTATGTGCATTCCAAGATATTTAACCGTATCTTGATGTGGTAGAACTGTATTGTCTAATGTAACTGGAGGGCAATTTCCTTTCCGGAGTGTGAAGGTTATGTGGTTTGATTTTGTAGCGCTTACTTTAATTCTCCACTGTTTCAACCAGCAATTAATATTGTCAAGGTGATTTTGTAGCTTTCTAGAAGCTTCGACGGAATCAACACTTGAGGCTAGCACAGCAGTATCATCAGCATATGTTGCAGTCATAACTTCATGAGATTGTGGAATATCAGCGGTATACAATGTGTACAGAACAGGGCCAAGCACAGATCCTTGCGGGATGCCAGCTTTTATCTCCTTGAAGGATGACATACTGTCTTGAAATTTAACTTGAAATATCCTTTTGTCTAGGTAGGATTTTAGTAGCATATACATTGAGTTTGGGAGTTTTGTTTTTAACTTAAAGAGCAGTCCCTTATGCCAGACTTTGTCAAAAGCCTGCTGCACATCCAAAAATACTGCAGAGCAGTATTCTTTATTTTCTAGCGATTGCCGAACTTTCTGGGCGACTCTGTGAACTTGCTCGATGGTGGAGTGATCTCGGCGGAAACCAAACTGGTGATCAGGTATTAATTTTTCATCTCTAAGATGCGGCATCAAGCGATCCAAGATAATTTTCTCCAGTAGTTTTGAGACGATAGGTAAAAGGCTTATCGGTCGATATGAGGATGTTTCTTCAGGCGATTTTCCTGGTTTCGCTATCATGTTTATGATTGAAACTTTCCATAACAAGGGAAAATATTGTAGCCTTAGGATGGCGTTGAAAAGAACAGTAAGAAAAATCAAACCCTTTCTGGGTAACTTTTTCAATAATTCAGCTGTGATGAGGTCAAAGCCTGGTGCTTTTTTTAGTTTGAGGCAGCCTATTTGTCTCTTTATTTCTCTGGGGGAGACGGGTTTTAGGGGCAAGGACAGTTGCTGATCACTGTTGACGGTAACATTGATTTCATCTTCGGAATAGTCTGTATCTGGGTCATTTGGCTGGAACACGTCCTCAAGAAATTCTGCGAATACTTCTGCTTTTTCTTTAGCACTTCTTGCCCATCCACCATCATTTTTCCTGATGGGCGGTACAGATGATTGGGGCCGTTTCATGTGCTTTGTCAGTTTCCACAGTGAGTAGTCATCTTTTTTATGCACAGATAGGGTTTCAAGTCTTGCCTGAAGTGTGGTGTTTTCAATATCCGTTAACAGATCCTTTAATTCTTTCTTTGCTTTGTTCAATGCTCGTTTGTCATTTCCATTTCTGCTGAGGTGCCATTGACGCCTTAGTTTTCTTTTTTCAGCTATCTTTTTCTTCACTAGTGACGGGTAGTCTATAACTTTTGAGTCATGGGATAGATATGGGGTAGATTTCCAAGCTGCTACTTGAATAAGGTTTGTGATGTATTGGGTGGCCTCCTCGATGTCATCTTCTGACTTGAGTGAAACCCGTAAGTTGATATTATTATCAATATAATCGCTGAATGCTATCCAGTCTGTTTTTCGATTGTACAAGGCTTGTTTAGGTTCTATCTGGATAATAGTAGTACTAAGAGTACATATTACTGGCGTGTGGTCTGACGTGCCATCCAGACTGGACTCCACTTTGGTATATATTGTAGATATACCCTTAGAGATAAAGAAGTCTATGAGGTCTGGTTTTTTCCGAGGATCTGCAGGCCAGTGTGTTGGCTGCCCAGTCGTGAGTACCTCTAGGCGCAATTCATCCAGACATTTCTTAAGTTCTCGTCCTCTTGTGGTTACTAATCTTGAACCCCAGTAAGTATGTTTAGCATTCCAGTCACCTCCAGCAACAAATCTTCCGCCTAGGGACTGGAAGTAATCCTTAAACTTGTCTTGGTTTATACGATGCCGTGGTGGGCAATATACAGCAGCAATATGCAGTTCTCCCAACCAGTCTGTTACAGATATAATGGCGGCTTGCAGGTAGTCGTGCTTGATGCCAGGAATAGAGTAGTGGTTGATATTTTCTTTTATAATCACAGCTGCTCCGGCATGTGCTGTACCATCAGGATGATTTGTGCAATATATTTTATAACCTGTGATTGACACTATTCTGTTATCAGTTAGATGGGTTTCTGATAGTAAAAGAATGTCTATTTTATTATGGTTCAAGAATAATTCTACTTCTTGCTTGTTCGATGACAAGCCATTTATGTTCCATATAGCAATCCTTAAAAATTTCATTTTGGTAGCCGGGCAATGAGTGTCGAAATAAGTCCCACTAGGGTCCCTATTTGTGATATGAGGGTATCCATTTTTTCTGCTTGATTTTTGATTACATGTTCTAGGTTGAATGAAGTCTCTGGTCTGTAATAGATAGGCACGGTTTTGACAGCTTCGGCAAAAGTATAATTGTGAGTGGCTTCTTTTATTGAATTTTGTTGATCATTAGGTTGGTCGTAATGCCTGTTATTATTTAACATGGGGTATTCTTCTTGAGATTCAAAATGATGTATGGGTAGCTGTGTTTCTCTCGCCTTTGGCCTATAAGGCCTAGAACCTTGCTGCATGGCTCTTCTAGCCTTAATTTCTTTGTACACTTCGCATGCCTTGTAGTTTGCTGTATGATCACCGTGGCAGAGAGCACACGTGGCAGGTGTGTTCCGGTCTTTCTTACAGTCTGTTGTCTTATGCCCCTCCCCGCACTTTACACATCTGTATGGCCGCATACAGTAATTTTTAGTATGTCCATACTGTTGGCATCTAGTGCATTGAACAATGTCATAGTTTCTTTTTGGGTCCTCAATTTTGACTTTCATGTTGTATATATACTGTATGTTTTTCACTTCTTTATTGTTTAAGCTGGGTTCCAAGTTAACATAAAATGTATCCAGTGGTTGTTTTGTGGTTCTATGTCTGGCACAGACTATCTCTCCTCTCACTTTATTACCAGTCTTTTCGACTTCCTTTATTATTTCTTCTTTCGGTGTAGTATTATGTAGATGTTTGATTACGATGCTGTAATTAGTAAGGAATAAAAGCATTAAAATAATAACCGAAAAATGTCGGGGATCGTGAACGACATCGTGGGCGAAGTCGGTATCGCCGACGTAGTCCTCGACGTACTCGGACCCCGTCTCCTGAAGGTGGGCTGCGTCAAGAAATGAGGGAGATGCTCCGTCGGCTCCGGGAATTGGAGGCGCGCTCAGCAGCGTCCCTGCCCCGGCGCTCACGGTCACGCATCAGGCGCGTGTCACTCAGCCGCCGACATGATCGTTCAGGCACGCCGCCTCTGCCGCCGTCTGCCAGCATTGGTATCGCTGGCGCCAGCCGGCGTCCGCCGCCGCCGTCTAGCGCGTCATGTGGGTACTCTGTCCCGCTCCCGCCCAGCGCGGTATGCGTGGACGCCGTTCCGCCGCGGGAGCTGCAGCCGGGCTCGGTGCCGGTCGCCAGCGAGGCGAGCCAGCCGTCGACGTTACAACAAGTTACCGCCACGGATCGAATTGTTGATGCGATTCGATCTATAAATACTGCGGTAAGATCCAACCAACATTTTTATATTTCTAACTTTGACCCTAATTTTCATAATATTGAAACATGGTGTGCGGAGGTCGATCGTGCAAAAAGTTTAAATAATTGGAGTGATCACGAGTGTCTTTCGCGCATTGGTAACTGTTTAAAGGGGGATTCACGTACGTGGTTGAATGAGTGGGTAACGAGTGATCGAACATGGAGTAATTTTAAGAAGGAATTTACTCCTTTGTGTCCGAAAACTCCAGATGTTGCGAACATTTTGTATGATGTAATGAGCACAAATTCAGACAATTTCCCGACTTATTCAGATTATGCTCGCCGCTCACTACTTCGACTACGTATCGTGAGAGGACTTTCAGACGAATTAATATCCGCTATAATAATACGTGGTATTTCTGACCCGCAAATACGTGCGTCTGCCACTAATGCCAAGTTGTTACCGAATGACTTGGTCGAATTCTTCTCAATTTATGCGAAACCAAATACAACCAAAAATAATGCTCCGCGTATTACGGGTCAGAATAATTATGTACCCTCAAAAAATAGACATATATCCAATATGGTCGTCAGAAAGCGAAAGTTCGAAGAGGGAAAGTGTTTTACATGTGGCCAGTCGGGACACAAACAGGCTAACTGCACCAAGAGGCAAAAGTTCGATTCCGGAATCGTATCTGAGTCAGCCAGTGCTACTGCAACGAATACAAATTCAAGGCCTGTTTTTGTTCCAACTAAGCCTGAATCATGTACGTTTTGTAAAAAACCTGGCCACAAAATCGAAACTTGTTTTGCCAAACAAAAGTCAGAATCGCGTAGTAAAAATAATGTAAATTTTTGCCGCGAAAGTGAAACTACCCGTACAAATGATGTTGTTGTTGCGGTTATCCAGGGCGTACCAGTTGATATTTTAATTGATAGTGGGTCAACTATTTCGTTAATATCGACTTGCTTATTGAAACACTTCGATTGCCCGCGCAAACCAACATTCCGAGTGCTCAAAGGTTTAGGTAGTCAGGAACTCGAAAGCACATCTTATGTCACATTACCGATTGAATTTGATGGTATAACGCTAGAAGTAGACCTGTATATCGTTGCTTCTGAGTTCATGAATACCCCGGTGATTGTAGGTACGGACGTGCTAAACAGGGAGGGTGTTAGGTATGTTCGTACACGAGATTCTCAAACGTTAACCAGGGCGACTGTTGATGAAAACAGAGTAATGACAATTGAGTTTGATTCGCGAATTCCAATCAATACGCCCCTCGTAGGTACGGAGTTGCAACAATTAATGTCAATAATCAATGATTTCGCGCCGCATCTTATTTCTGGCACTGCGGCGTCCACCGTTAACACCGGAAGTATGTCAATTAAGTTGAGTAGTACGGTTCCAATTAATTATCGGCCTTATCGTCTTTCTCATGCGGAAACACTTCGTGTGCGCGAGATAACCAAAGATTTAATAGAAAAAGGTGTCATCCAAGAATCCGAGACTGACTATGCGAGTCCGATTCTTCTCGTAAAAAAGAAAGACGGATCCGATCGCATGTGCGTTGATTTTCGAAAATTAAATGATGTTACTATTAAAGATCGGTTCCCACTACCCCGAATTGACGATCATATTGACCGTTTGGGTAGTAACAAGTTTTTTACCAGTCTCGATATGGCAACGGGATTTCACCAGATCCCCTTAGATAAAGAGTCAGTTCCCCTAACTGGCTTTGTAACGCCAGAAAATCATTTTGAATATTTGAAAGTTCCTTATGGTCTGGCAAATGCCCCTGTCGTTTATCAAAGGATAATAACTAGAACACTCCGCGAGTTTATAGAATCTGGTGAAGTCCTAGTTTATATCGACGACGTACTGATTTTGAGCAAAACCTTAGATAGGGGGTTTGTAGTTTTACGAGATGTACTAACTACTTTGACTAAAGCTGGTTTCTCGATCAATTTAAAAAAGTGCTCATTTTTATCTACCAATATCGAATATCTCGGTCGAAGTATCAGTGAAGGTCAGGTACAGCCGAGCCATGAAAAAGTGAAGGCCCTTACTGAGGCTCCCGAACCGAAAACAACTAAGCAAGTTCGCCAGTTCATGGGGTTGGCTAGTTATTTTCGCCGCTATACGAGTATACCCAATTTTGCGCAAAAAACTGCTTCTATAACCGGACTGACAAAACAAGGGGTAGAAGTCAAGTGGGGACCCGAGCAGCAGGCCGCGCGTCAACACATTATCGAATGTTTGACTAGTGAGCCTGTTCTCGCTGTGTATGATCCGTCTGTACCCATTGAGGTACACACAGACGCGTCCTCAATTGGCTACGGGGCTATATTGATGCAGGTTCATGAGGGTGGTCGTAAGCGAGTGGTGGCCTACTTTAGCAAACTCACGCAGGGTGCGGAGAGTAGGTATCACTCCTACGAGCTAGAGACCCTTGCAGTAGTTAGGGCACTTCAACATTTTAGGCATTATCTTGTGGGCGTACACTTCACCGTAGTGACTGATTGTAACGCGCTAAAACTTACGCAGCGTAAAAAAGATCTTTTACCTCGGGTGGCTCGGTGGTGGGTATACCTGCAGGATTTTGATTTTGCCCTCGAATACCGGAAAGGAACGCTAATGTCCCACGCGGACTATCTTAGTCGGAACCCGGTCAATCTGTGCACGGTAAAGAAATCACAAAACTGGGCACAGATAGCTCAGGCTTCCGATGAAGAAACTCGTACTCTCATACAAAAATTGACTGACGGACAGCTAGACGCGACGCGTTATATCGTTAAAAATGACCTCCTCTATGTAAAATATTCACCCGCTGGTGAAACTTCCCGATTTCTCTGCTTCATCCCCAAAGGCCATAGGCTTAGTCTCTTGCGGGTGTTCCATGATGGCCATGATCATCCCGGTATAGACAAAACTATTGACTTGATCACCAAACACTTTTGGTTCCCTGGGCTACGGGCCTTCGTACAGAAATACATTACACATTGTGTCGTGTGTCTTGCGCACAAGAAAATCCCTCGAGCTTCACTTCAGCCCATTCATTCTTGGGAAAAACCCGAGCTACCCTTTGAAACCCTTCACATGGATGTGCTAGGCCCTTTACCTGAAGCAGATGGTTACCGCCATGTTCTTATAGTCATAGATGCGTTCTCCAAGTTTTGTTTATTATATCCAATGCATCGTCAAGATGCCGAGGAGCTAAAACGACATGTCACTAATATAATTTCCCTGTTTGGGTCTCCCAAGTTGATTGTGGCTGACAGGGGCCGCATGTTTCAAAGCTCCGAATTTCTAAATTGGGCTGAGGGTATGGGCTGTGATGTACACTTAATTACGCCCGAAATGCACCAGTCTAATGGTCAGGTGGAGCGCTTTTGTCGCACAGTGCTCAACATGATACGCATCGAAACAAACTATCGACAAGAAAGTTGGGCGGGTGTCATGTGGAAACTACAGTTAGTACTAAATATCACCAAGCACCGCATTAAGCAGTACTCAGCGCTCAACCTGCTTGTGGGAATTGAAGCGGCAACTCCCCTTATTCGAAGTCTGGTTCGTGACGTAGCGTTAGAAGGTTCCAACCCGAACCGTGAAACACTACGAGACATGAGTCGGCAGAGGGCTTCCGAACGGCTCCGAAAAAGTCAGCAGGATCAGGATTCCTACACTAATCGGGGCAGAAAGCCCCCCCGTACTTTTGAACTAAATTCTCTGGTTTTTGTTCGCAAGCAAGCTCAATCAACGGGCAAGCTGGACTCCGGCATGCGCGGGCCGTACCGGGTGGAAAAGGTGCTGCCACACGGGCGCTATGAGCTCCAGCTTCTGGCTGGCTCGTACGGGAAGACCACGCAAGCCGCGGCAGAGTATATGATCCCCTGGCGAGGAGAATGGACCCCTGAAATATGTTCTGCTTATTTCGACGGTGAGTCTGTTATACAGGAATAGCTAACGTAGTGCTTCCTTCCTGTTGTGTACGTTGTCTCTGGGATAAGCTTCACGTTGTGCCTCTTTCCCAAGGATAACTGTCCAGACAAGCTTCACGCTGTGCCTCTGTCTCGACTGTTAAGATACGCTTCACGTTGTGCCTCTGCCTAGTTGTGTATCATTATCAATACATGCTTCACGTAGTGCCTCTGTATTGGTTTTTTTTTTCGTTTGACGACATTTTCGTTGAACGTGGCCGTAAAATTTAATGTGTTATTGATTTGTGTACAGATGCAGACACGGAGGATGAGGGGTCCAGTCATAGTGTTGATCAGCTGCCCGCGGGGTGTCAGATACAGCCCGTCGCTGCGGAATTACTGCCCGCTACTGCGGAGCCACTGCCCGCTACTGCGGAGCCACTGCCCGCTACTGCGGAGCCACTGCCCGCTACTGCAGAGCCACTGCCCGCTACCCCTGAGCCACTGCCCGCTATTGCGGAGCCACTGCCCGTTACTGCGGAGCCACTGCCCGCTGCCGCGGAGCCACAGTCTACTGACCCCGACCCCGAGCAACCGATCTCTGGGCCGTCATCCATGGTTGACGCACCGCTACCGCCAGATGATGCACTCCCACCTGACGAGGTGCTGTCACCACCACTTGAAGACATACGGCCGAAGCGGCTGGATCCACCACTGCGTCGGAGCCGGCGTGTTCGCCGACGAGCTAAGAAATTTGAAGAGTAGGAGCCCTGGGACGGTCTCTTGTCAGGAGATGCCGTGTTGACGAGAAGTAGGCGATGACGCATACTCCCACCATTCCGGTGTGACGTACGCACTACTCAGCCCTCGCTTGCCCTCTTTCTGCGCGGACCATCGTAGCGACAACACGTTCCGACATTTTTGTTTTGGTGTACCATTTGCCTATTAGATTTTTGTATCGATTTAAGTTACCATATCGTCATTTTGTTCATATTATCATCGTTTCGTTGCCATAAAAGTTGTTTGAGTTTTTTTCGGCCTTTTATTTCAAATATAATTTGCAAAAGTAGCATTACTGTCGTATTTTTTATTTAGGGCTATGGCACCATTCAATCTCCGCGGCCTCTATACGGTTATGTCGTATGCGATACACGCATATCATACTCTTCGCACGATACAATACAATACAATACAACAATACCTTATTGCTCACCAACAAGAAAAACGATGTAAGTAAAAACTGACCAAGTGCGAGTTTGACTCGCGCACCAGGTTCCAACTGCGACTTCTTCACAAATACTGATTCCATGTTAACTTGCCGGGTGAAGTTGAGTTTGCACCTGGTATGTGTGGCTACAAATGAGGTGCAAAGTTAACGCAACCGATCACGTTTGTTGAACGGGAGCCCCGTTAAATATATATTTTAATCTGTTTTTTTAGTATTTTTTTATAGCAGCAACAGAAATACATCATCTGTGAAATTTTCAACTGTCTAGCTATCACGGTTCATGAAATACAGCCTGGTGACAGACAGACGTACAGCGGAAGCTTAGTGCCGTTTTTACCCTTTGGGTATGGAACCCTAAAAAAGGACTGAATACGGCAAGTCTGTAAAGCATTACATTCGTACGATAGTCCCCGATGAGTAACCAATTGGCCGCGAAAAAACGCCTTTGATCCGCAAACGACGCCTCTGGGAAATTAAACCTTCCGACTTCCCTCGTAGACATCCTCTTAATATATTATGATCCATGACTTAATAAGTCACGCTACCTTAATTATATTTATGAATATTGATACAGACGTTTATTTAAATCTAATTTTAATACCTTTATGAGCAGCAGCCTGTTTCCTACAAGACGAAAAACGATTGCTGTATAATTATTTCTGTCTAATAGTCAATCCGCTGGATCCGATTTGGTTGTAAAGTATCCAAAATATATAAATAAATAAATATAAAGGGACAATCTTACACAAATCAACCTAGTCCCAAACTAAGCAATGCTTGTACTATGGGTAGTAGACCACGATATGCATAATATATAAATACATATATAGATAACATTCATGACCCTGGAACAAATATAGAGTTCATCACACACGTATTTGTCCCGGCCGGCATTTGAACCCAGGACCTCTAGCTACTAAGCGATTATTGATGAGGTTATGGCTCCATCTTAAAAATAAACGGAGTTAATTATACAGGGCGATTCAGGGTTCATGAGCTATAGGGTTATAGGGTTATAGGGTTGATGGAATAGATTACACTGAGCAACTTTCACTATGGGGCCAACCATGAAACAAAAGACAGCCAGTTCCATATATTTCGGATAATTAGCGTTCAATTTGCTAGCAATTACCTATTTAAAAAAAAAATAACACGATTTCGTGTGTAATTCCATAGTAAAAGTTGCTCAGGGTGGCCCTCCCAATCACCTCTCTATAACTCCTGCTCATGACTTCTTCATGAATCACCCTGTAGATGTAAGTGGGCCATTTTTCTAGTTGTACACCCCACTTTTTTTTTTTTTAATTTTCGATATTTTGGGTATTTTCTACTCAGAATCACCACGAGCTCTTACGATCTAATTAGGAGAAAAAAACTGTCCCAAGTTTTTTCGTTCCATTCCGTTACCATTTCCATATAACCTACTACAGCGGTAACGGAATGGAAAAAAAAAATGTATGAATATTTTGGGATAGTTTTTTTCTCCTAATTAGATCGAAAGAGCTGGAGATTCTGAGTAAAAAATACCCAAAATATCGAAAATTAAAAAAAAAAAGTGGGGTGTGCAACTTTAGAAAAAATGGCCCAAGTTACCCAGGCACATATTTTCTGCGTTTCATCCACCAGCTCTCACCGCACTAGCTCCGCCGCTCACTTTTGTAATGCGTGCGTTTATCAGTCGCGGTCACAGCTATATTATATTTCCGAGTTCCGAGGGCGCGCACGGTATCCTACAGGAAATAACCGTCCGTGCTTTGCGATACCTGAATGCGCTTCTCGCGTCATCAGCACCTGATTGCGATGTTTTTGCAAGTAGCTGGAAGGTTATATGAATAATAAATAAATATCAGACAACCTCACCCAAATCGATCTGGCCCCAAATTAAGCTCAAGCAGGCTTGTGTTATGGGTACTAGACGACGATATACATACTTATATAAGTAGATAAATATATACTTAAATACATAGAACAACCATGACCCAAGCACAAATATTCGAGTTCATCACACACATATTTAACCTGGCCGGGATTCAAACCCGGGACCGCAGTAGGCAGGTCTTTACAAACCGAGCCAACCGCGTCGTGTTATTTTGTGACGAATGTTTGAAATTCTGTGAGGCGATGGATCAACGTCCTTCTAGTAATTCGTGAATGTTTGTTATATTTTAATTATTCTTATAAAATACACATTGCCTAGCATGGCTAATGCTGTAATGCTGTGTCATTTGTTGGTCTAATAAATATAGTACATTACCGTAACAAGGGTGGTAAACGAGGAATTACAAACGAGTGTCGAGTAGAAGCCTGAAGCTGAAGGCGAGGGCTTTAATGACACGAGTTTTAAATTCCTTTAGCACCAGACCAGAGTCACGTACGACGTTTTTCATCACACTTTGGAGGAAATAAAGCAAAAGTAGTAGTAGTCAATACCAAAATTACTTATCGCCCCAGGGCGTTATATACGACTTACCGCCCTAGGGCGTAATATACGATTTACCGCCCGGTTTTCAAGCATGTAAACCCTGAAAGTGTGATAAAAATTACTTACGATCCTAGGGCGTAATTTACGATTTACCGCCAGCTTTTCTAGCATGTAAACCCTTGTTTACGAGCAATTGTGGTGAAAAATAAATATTGGCTATAAGTAATTCGGCCCCAAAAGTCTTTGGATCTTTCAAAATGCAACACGACAATCTACTTACTATCTTGAACACACAGATTGTCTGTGCTTGAACAGAATAACATTATTTCCATGAGTTTGAGTAACAACTTTACTGTAAAAGCCATAACGCCTCGTAAATTCAGTTTCCCGCTCAGACCATCCCGGGAACCCTCTAAATTGGCGGTTGGAAGCAAACATAAACAAGTATGGCGGCGATGTACGCTACTATTAAATTACTGTGCCATGCACATATACTTCCAATCTTCGGTAAAGTTTTGGCGGGATTCAAGTTATAGACTTATCACTGGTTATCACAAGAGGTACCTAATGAAACGAAAAAAAAAACCAAATAGGACCAACTGACTTCGAGGAACAAACATACAAAAAGCTGATAAACGGAGAACCTCCGATTTTTATGATGTTGGATAAAAAAGAGCTACTAGTTATTTCGAGTCTTCAAAATATTCTTTACCATCAATCTACTTTCACATGAACGAGGGTTGAATTAGATTTTTGTAATGTAATTATTCACAGCAATATGTCTATTTTAACGATATGCTCCGTTTAACTTAATAGTAAGTGATAAGTAGTTACTTAATTAAATTTATTCAATTTATTGTAATTTAAACGACATCATTTCGATAATTGTAATAGTTTAATTTATATAGCATTGTTTTGACATATAGATACTGTATTTTCTAATAATTATGTAATCTCCATATGCATGAATGGATATTTTAAAGAATAAGGCAAGTGCTTAGTTAACTAACATTAAATGCCCTACCAGGGTGTCATGTATCAACTACCTACAATTAACATCCTCTGTAATAAACATGGCTTTTAATGTTGAATAAATGAAAATGAAAATGAACTTTAGTCAACTTCACTATGGTAACGAGCACGTGAGGATTGGGAAGAATGGTAAAGTTTCAACGGGTTTGAAGTCTTAACGCTGCTTTGATAACTTTTACATCAGCAACACGTCGTCGTCGGCAACTGATTTCGTTCCTCTCAACAGCGGTCTCCTCTTGTGAAATGCTGGTAGATTCAGACGCGTAAAAGTGTCCTTTGTGCCTACTTACGGAACAAACTTTCCGGTAACACATCACTATTTCTGGCTTCACCCATTCTCCGCTACCTCTTCCGCTGCCGGCTATACTTTCCGCCTTAGTCCTGTAATCGCGTTAGCGTCTCCAAGGACCGCAATCCGGCAGGTGGAGGCAGATAACACACTATTCCTGGCTTCGCGATATGTCATGCACACAATGGAGAAGGGTTCAGTGGAGTTTAACCAACATTAGTTTAACATTGTGTAACAGCACTATTTAGGCTCCTTATCCGTTCAAAATTGCTGACTGTTTTAGTCATTTTTCTCTGTGATCAAACATGTTTCTTCATATATTATCAATGTTACCACTTAGAACAGGGCCATTGCGACTTATTGGTATATATTTGAAACCTACAGTTTGAATTATTCATTGATAATTTTTGTTTCAAAAACCACTTGATATTGTCAAAATTCACGCAGAAAACTGTTTTTTTTTTTACTTATTTTCAACTGCACGCAATGAAAGCATGAAATACCCTTTGTTACTACCTAGAACTCAGGGAAAAGTATTTATTTATTCACTTCAAAAATTTGGTCGAAATTATCAATATATTTGTCATAATGTAAAATAAAATAAAAATATAAGACCTCTTAAACCTTCAGAAGAAGGTGATAGCAGATTAAATGTCCCATCCTGTGTCACAAAATCGGGATATTAGTAAGGTATATTAAATAGCGGCCGTGATCTGTGTCATACCAGTTGAGCATTTTAATTGTTTATTAGATATAAGAAGCATTTATTATTTACTTTTTGCACAAAATTAAAGTCAGTACAAATTGCAAACTTAATGCCAAGTGGCAAAAAAAAACCAAATGGAAACATTGGGGAAAGTATCTAAATAAAATAAGTTCTGCTAACATATTATAAGTTTATCTGTTACTAAACTGTTATGGATGTTTATCCGACATAAAATATTGCGAAATTGAATTGTATAGTGTATATTTTTACACTTTAAAAACAGACTGTCAGATCATGGCATACGAAATACTCCAAAATCGTCAAGAAACACTGATTTTGCAAATGCCCATTCCATTTGGCTTTTACCTATTAGGGCCAAACCACAATTACAAGATACGACATCGTGTGACAGTCCCGAGCACCTTTAGTTCCTTATTTTAAACCATAACCACAACATCTAGATGAAATGAAATAAAATAATTTTATTCAGATAATACTGAAATTTTGTGAAGCAATACAACTGTCGTAAAAGTATTAGCATAAAGTATAAACTCATCCGCCGTGTTTCGGAGTTCAATGTCCGCCCTTATCTATTTAAGCTCTTAAAATCCACAAGTACCTACAATTTAAGGGTCCTTACGAAAAAGGTAAGAAATTCTATTAATTCCCACGGTGGTTAGTACCTTTTCTAAATGAGATTATGAAATTAGTTGTCTCCAAAACAAACATTTAGAAGGTTTCTCTCGGGGACCCTTTCAGTTTGAAAACAGATTTTATTGCATAAAGTTGTGTAAGTTGTGATTATGATGTGCTACACAATAATACAAATTACTAAAATTTTTATTTGAGTTAATAACAATTCACACACTCATTTAATTTCACTCTAGTTACTTAAAAAAGTTATGTTTGTAAAATAGAACTTTTTATTTGTGTTGCCGCTTTTAGAATCGTTCCGTTGTATTTACACCGCATTTTATTTAACTGACAGATAGGCACAGCCATTGCAGTCCCAGTTATTTGTATTTAAGTAATCTATACGAATGTTACTTAAATAAAAAAATAAAAAAAAATATCGGACAACCTCACACAAATCGATCTAGTCCCAAATTAAGCTCAAAAACGCTTGTGTTATGGGTACTAGACGACGTAATACGTACTTATGTAGATAAATATATACTTAAATACATAGAACAACCATGACCCAAGCACAAATATTCGAGTTCATCACACAAATATTTGCCCTGGCCGGGATTCGAACCCGGGACCGCCGGCTCAGTAGGCAGGTGTCTACAAACCGAGCGAAACGCGTCGTCAAAACAACAAATACAAAGAAAACATACAAAAGCCAATACAGAATTAAAGCCAATACTTGAAACAAAGTTATTTCCTTCTTCATCCTTAACGTCAATCCAAAGTAAAAGAATTCGTGACAAAACTTTTATGGACCAACCTCGGACCAACACTAAAAGTTCCCGGAAAATACCGATAGCTTGTGTTTATTCCACAGCGAGAAATTGACAAATACCCATAGGATTTTCGCGACCAAAATACAAAAGGCACATTGAAATTTGCCTTCTCGACTGAAACTTCGCGAACGCTTGTATTTATTCAAAATCCCAAGCCAATGGAAACAAAATATTTACCTAAAGATTCTGTTAAAATAACAACTCAAGTTGGAATCTTTTTGACACTTGACCTTTGATATTTCCGCATTCAAGAGGCTTGTTTGTAGACTGGCTGGGGTTTCTCAGTCTCAGACTCTTCACATATGACGCGACACTTCAGCTATTTCAGTATTCTGGGTTTGAATTTAGTATTCCACACGTAAAGAGTACCGTAAAGGTGTCTTTTTACCGACAAGGCGGGACAAGAGTTTATTAGAAACAACTCGTCCGCGTGAAACTGTTTTCTTTGTCAAGACAATTAAAATTAAAATGTAAAAAAAAAAAACATAAACATACAACATAATGATGATAATATTATTGATTGAGATTGAGATTGAGATATTTATTGATAAAATTATAGAATTTTACATGTCAGTTCATTATTTAACATAAATAGTATATAAGTAAGTTCAAATACAAAATTCTATATTATACAATGATATTATTAATATTCATTTAAGTTATTGAAATTATTATTCATTTAAATTATTTACAAGTTTCATTTTTATATTAGTATTTTAATTATAATTCTTCATTTTAATAATTATACATTTAACATTTATCTGTTGTCCATATTATGTCCAAACATCCAAACCTCTCAAGCCAATGATGTAGGGTGTTATCTAATTTAATACACAAAAACAAGGTGTGTTGTAGATTTTATTACCTCGACATAAATTCCGCTATGCTGTAGCAAGCGAGGTCGATTAACATTAGTTTTAGTCTATGAGTGAATATTTTGTCGCTTGCAGCGTTCACGATATCACTCGGAAGTGTATTGTAAATCTTAACACCTAGGACACCGAGTGACTTTCGCGCTTTGGCGAGTCTCCGACGTGGGACGAGCAGCAGGTGCGCGCCTCGGGTGTTCCTGTCGTGGCACTGCCCGCGGCTCGTGTACTGGTCTAGGTTAGCTCTCACATATTGACAGGCTGTTAATATGTATATACACGGTAGCGTGAGGATTTTATTCTCCTTAAATAACGCCTGAGCCGGAAAATCATAAGGCTTACCGGAGATTATTCTTAGTGCCCGTTTTTATAATAAGAAAGGTCTCTCACAATCTGCCGCGGTACCCCATAAATCGACACCTTGAATTAGAATTGAGTGGAAATATCCATAATAAGCAATCCTGAGGTTTTCGGGTGACAGGGTGGGTGCGAGTCTGGATAGGGCAAAACAAGCTGATGATAACTTGTCACAGGCTACATCTATGTGGGGCGACCATGTCAGACCTGCATCTATTGTAAATCCTAGATATTTAACATGGTCAACTTGGGGTAGGTGGATGTTATTGGTAACAATATTAAATAAATTGGTGTCGCCTTTGCGCAGTTTAAAATGCATAATATTAGTTTTTTCGATATTTAATTGCATGCCGTTCGACTCAAACCATTTGGAAATCTGATGCATCACCCTATTGGCCTTAGTTTTTAAGCTATTAAATTCGACATCATTAATTATTATGCATGTATCATCCGCAAACATAATGTATTCGGCATCGGAACATGCAGTTGTTATGTCATTAACTAGGGCTAAAAAAAGGTTATTCCCCATCACCGATCCTTGTGGAACCGAGCAACATCCGATAGGTTCGAGGTTTGATTTCGCGCCAGGAACATATGTACTTTGTTGTCGGTTATACAAAAATGATGCGATTGCATTTAGGAATTTTCCTTCAAAGCCATACCGAGCCAGTTTTTTTAACAGTAGCGTGTGGTCAATCATTTCGAAGGCGCGCGAGAGGTCGCAGAATATCGCTGCGACCTGTCGCCCGCCCTCGAGATGCGACATGACCCGTGCGACCAGGTCGCGCGCCGCGTCCTTTGTCGATCGGCCTGGTTGGTACGCATATTGCTGCCCATTTAGAAGGTTATTTGATGTAAAATGTTTCATTAGTCTTGCACTCAATAACCGCTCAAACACTTTAGATACTACAGGAATGAGTGATATTGGTCTGTAAAATTTTGGTACATGCATTTCTCCTTTTCCCTTGTAAATAGGCTGCACTTTCACCAACTTTAGCGCATCCGGATAAACGCCAGCGCTAATACACTCGTTTAACAATAAAAGGAGCAATGATATTAGGACAGGTGGAAGAAAGTCTATGATGTGGGTTGACATATCATTAATGTCCTTTGATTGTTTGCGTTTTACTTTTTTACATGCACTAATTATTTCGTCCAACGTAAACGGTTCGAAAATAAATGTAGGCGCTGAACTAGCTATGTATTGATCAAGATATGCAAGATTATGCCTAACAAAACTCTCATATCAATCTATATATTATATTCAATAAAATTGCTGTTAGTTTTTCTCGCTAAAACTCGAGAACGGATGTTAAATGTTAGTAGTTCACAGTCCAAGGAAGGTTTAAACGGTGAGATATTAGCAGTTTACTGACAAAGACCGAATTCCACGCGAGCGGAGCCGCAGGCATAGCTAGTTAGAAATAAGATGCATTCTGAGATAAGAAAATTATCGATAAACCTTATAAACTAAGTCACTTAGTGTACGGATGCAAAACTTTGTGTGACAATAACCACTGCCTAATACATCTACGTAATTCAACGTTATTAACTCACCGCATTTTCCATTATCCCCGGCTCACCCGTTCCATTTATTCATAATGCCACCGGAATGGGTCCTGCGGGACTATCCGGAGCAATCCTCTCGATATCAGTCTGTCTCTTGTTCAATTAGGCGTTTTGCGGCGTAAGAATATGACATATTTCTGGCAATTTTCACCGCTAGAGGCGCCTCTCAAAATATCGAGTCAAACAAATCCAAAACCATTGATACCAAGATCAAAGCTCAAAGAGTAATTGAAATGCGAAACCTGGTGGAAATGAACGGGAATCGAACCCGGTACCTCTGGATTGCGGGTCCAACCGGACATGTATCAGGTTTAATATTAAAATTGTGGTGTCTAAGGAGACATTGCATAAATTTACAAACAAATCCTTTTCTTGTTTTTAATTAGCCTGTTTGAGTGTCCTACTGCTGGGCAAAGGCCTCTCAATTCTCTATTGGCCGTTGCTTCCGACCAGTTGACTAGAAATGCATCTAAATCATCCCGCCATCTCCGTCTCGGTCTGCCTTGACGTCGCCGCCCAAACAAACCCGTAGGTACTAATGTGAAAGTAACTCTGTATGTCTGTCTTTTACCTCTTCACCTCACCTCTGAACCGATCTAATGCTAGTGTTACGAGTATTACAATTTGCTATCAGAGGATAATCGTGGCCTTAGCCAATCTGGAAAAGCGTTATAGTCCAGGTTGGCGTTGTGTAGGATCTCATTAAGGAAAACAGTACTGTTGTGTGGTTTTGTACCTCATTATCGTCCGTCATAAAAGAGAAGGGTGTTTCATTGATAAGGTGTCATTTTGGTGGACTATCAACTTTAAGGCCTTTATAAATGTATGAAGCATGTAATGTTTAATTTTTTTAGTGGGTACACACCACAATTTTTATACTATACCATTGTTACAAAGATTAATGTTCAAATTGAAATGCGTAACCTGGTGGAAAAGACCGGGAATGGAACCCGCTACCCCTGGACTGCCGGTCTAAGGCCTTTGCCAAGAGGTAAAATTGCTTTGAATAGTACTGTTTTCTTTAATGCGATCGTATACGTACGCAACTCCAACCGAAGACGGTGCCAGCCAAGATCATAAATTAATGCCATCCATACTAATATTATAAATGCGAAAGTGTGTCTGTCTATCTGTCTGTATGTCTGTCTGTTACCTCTTCACGCTTAAACCGCTGAATCGATTTTGAAGAAATTTGGCATGGAGATAGTTTAAGATCCGAGGAAGGACATAGGATAGTTTTCAAAGTGAGTAAGTAATTCATGATGACATTGATGACCCTGTAGCAAATGTAATGATAAACCCAAAAGCACAATTGCTCTTACATTTGCTTAGGCGCTCTTTTATTAATTAAGGTGATTAGGTGGATATCTATCGTGTTGTACGAGGTTGCTTCCATACTTCCAAGTTCCACGCAGACGTAGTCGCGGGCAAAAGCTAGTTTATAATAAATCAAAATCGACGCTATGGTTCTTTAGAACAGATTTGCATCTGACGTTTCAATATTCCATTTGGATTGATGACCATGACCCTGTATACTATTTTAAAATAAAATAAAAATATGAAAAATCATTTTTATATGGAGAGGGGCCATGACTTCAGGAAAAATCTTAAGACATTCACTGCCAACGGTTTCGTAGCGCTACGCGCGTAGCCGATAACATGGGGAATAGAATGATGCAGGATCGTCATTTGTTTTATATGGGCGCGCGGCGCCATCTGTTTTCATAATTTCCTTTGTCCTCGCATCACGCCGAAACGGCTGGACAAATTTCAACCATTTTTGGATGAGGGATAGCTGAACATCGAAAGATGGTTAAAGGATATTTTTTATCCATCTACGGTAAAGAAATAAACACGTACGAATGCGGGCGCCTCCTAGTACGTTTAAATGTCCCATGTGTAGGTACCTTTCACAAACAAATATAAAAATACATCTGTACGTAACACAAAATTAATTTTGCGGTATAAAAGAACCATTCAGAGGTTCGTTCTGTAATATTAATATTGATATATATTAATGTTGCAAATGAATAGTCTAGCTAGATTGATATTAGATATGTAATAAATACAAGAAAATCATGATTGAGGGACAGCTTTTGTTAATAGTAATCAAAGAGAAATTCGATGAAACGTCGAAATTTAATAATTAATGGGCTAGTTTAGGTCATTTCACATTATATCAAATTTTATATGTAGTGAAATTATATGAAACGTTTTTATTTCTACGTATCATTCCACACCCATTTTGGAAACCTTTTTTTGGATTAGTGCCCGTCATATTCCTCACACAGTTTTAATAAGATTACCTTCTTTAAATAGATACAAAACAGGTTAACTTACGTCATAGAAGTCGAATATCGCTCGAAATGTTTCGGATCGGTACGCGATTCATCATCAAGAGCTACGGTTAGTCGCGGCGGCGGCCAATCAACCTATTCTGTGTAAGATTACCTTCTATTGGCAACACTTTTAGCCCCAGAAGACTTCAGGTTCTCTCTTCTGACGCTTAATGGTAACCGACTGTACCTTATCCCTAATCCGTCAAATCTGCCGCCTCGACACTCCCCGGGAGATTTGCATTTGAAAATTGTTAAATAAACATCCATTCGCTATCCATTTCGGGGCGAGTACTGTGGAGCGGGTGGGGCTCGAGTGTACGCGGCATTTATCACCTTAATGATTTTAAGAGGAATATCGTGAACATTGGTAATTTTAAAGGAGGAAACAGATGAGAACGAAACCTCGACTTGTTTAACCCGGTTACGTTAAGTTTCGGCCTCATTTTTATGCGACACCATGTTTATACCAGTTACAAACTTAACGAAAACGATTAGTATGGAAAAAGGAGCAGTGATGTATCATGTACGCCCTCTGAATCGCGGCTATGAGCGGGTATTTCAGTACGGTTGTACAAGAATAATCATAATTCCTAGTATGAATACTATATGCCGGCGATATTCATCAAATAAATGCGGACACGCACTAAAACCCCAAGGGCATTCATTGGCGTACTACATTTCCGCTGCTTGTTGTCGCAATTCTTTCTATTAATTCGGCGTGCAGTTGTAGCCACTCACACCTGTCGATTGATCGTGGGACGTGATGTTTTATTTTACTTTTATTTTATTTATTTTCACATAAACAACCAATACAATTCAGAGTAAGTTCATTTCTCAGGAAGCTTTTGCGAATACTGAAAGAAAGAACCTCGTGTAAGCTTTTTTTCCGGGATTGAACTCTTATTATCTCAACTAACCCTCGCAGACTCTTTCGAATTCCTGACGCTGTATTTACACACCCGCTCTCACTGGGGCCCCGCCCGCTCGATACGTTCCGTTCCTCGCATAATCGCGCCCTAATTATCTCAATCAACTCATGCGGACTCGTTCCAAACCCTGTATTTGCTTTGAAATGTTGTGTTTTTATTGGAAATTGCGTAGGTTAGGTACAGTCTATTCGAAAAAAAAGTTGGTTAATTAGAGATTCAATATTTGAGAGATACGGAGCGGCCATAAGTCATTCAAGAAAATATTTTAAGGATGAAAATAGTACCTACTGGAAATATACTGAAGATGGTTTTCAAAATTTACCTTTTATTTGGGTAAAGTAATGGCTAAGGCAGTATATTTCATCATTATTATTGTTTTACGTAACTAAGTCAAACTATTGATCAAGGAAAATTAAGTAGAACATAAATGCTTTTTTTCCGTTCAAAAATGCTGATTGTTTTAGACATTTTTCTCTATGATCAAACATAAGTATTTTTTAACATAATATTTTCAATGTTACTACTTAGAACAGGGATATTGCGATTTACCTACTAGTACCTACATATATATTTGAAAAGTACAATTTGAATTTTTCAATGATTATTTTTGTTTCAAAAACTATTTAACAAAATTCACGCAGAAAACTGTTTTTTTTCAACTTAGTTTCGTCTGCACGTAATGAAAGCATGAAATAACTATGTTACCATCTAGAACTCAGGGAAAAATATTAATATTTAGGTTCTTTAAAAATTTGGCTGAATTAATTATCAATACATTTGTCATAATATGAAAATAAATCATTTCAAAATGTATAAGGCCTCTTAAGTATATAAATATTTCACTTCCGTCACTAAACATGTAAATATTGAGTTATTCAAATTTCCATTTGCACGAATTGTAAATGGTCAATATTAATTCAATACACCTGTTCTTGTACCTTCGGGGTCTGGGAGTGCCTGATTGAATTAGCCAAGTGGGTCCCAAGCACGAGAGACCAGCGGGTTAAGGGTGTGTCCCCACTGACGCGGAGTGGAGACGTGCGGGATCAAACAATCACCTGAGTTGAAATCTGTATCTCAGCTCTGCTTCACGTTTGTGATTTTGGCTACACAATAGTAGTTGAATCAAAAAAAAGTTTCTGTCAAAAATTTCAATTTAGTGGCAAGCTTTTATAGCTGACTGCACTTTTCTTTGGATATCCATCAAATGCTCACTGAGACGATTCTAAAGAGCCCAAGCTCGGTAGGATTGCTTTTTCTATTATAGAGTTCCTATGGCCACCTTCCGGCTCCATCATCAGATCAGCCCCATGTTACCATATTATTGTATTGTTATTAAAGTTAAGTAAGTATGCCAAATTTCAGCTCAATCGGTTGACGATATCTGCTTCAAAATTGAGTTGCAAGATTTCACCCGAACAAACATACATTAAACATACAGTGCAAATTAATAAAAAGCTTGTGGAGGCAACAGGGGACCCACGCGCGGGCAGTTTTCTCGCGCAAAGGCTTTCCATAGCCATACAGCGTGGGAATGCTGCCTGCGTCATGGGCACCCTACCGAAAGGTGTTAGTTTTATAAATATATTTTAATCTTAGTTTAATTTTTAGTTTTAATTCCATAAATTTGTTATTTGTATATTTTATTTTTGACCCATAATAAATGTACCTTCCTATTTATAAAAAGCTTGTAATAATATTTCTTTTACTTTACCAAAGTCAAGATATACTTAGTTCATACGAAAACGGTGCGCGTTCTTAGTCACTCTCAAACGAGAACTGTCGTCCTGATCCCCGATCCCGACTGAATAGGACCAAGTATTGAAATGGCTGAATGGACAGCAGGACACTACTCCTTAAACCGGAACATGTATGCACATCAGCCGATAGACGTCCACTGCTGGACAAAGGCCTCCCGCAAAGTTCTCCACAACGATCGATCTTGCGCCGCCCTCATCCAATTTCTACCCGTGATCTTTACCAGGTCGTCGGTCCACCTTGTTGGAGGCCTTCCAACGCTGCGTCTTCCGGTCCACGGTCGCCACTCAAGAACCTTTCTGCCCCAACGGCCATCGATTCTACGAGCAATATGCCCTGCCCACTGCCACTTAAATTTGGCGACTGTCTGAGCTATATCTACAACCTTGGTTCTCTTGCGTATCTCGTCATTTCGAATTCGATCCCGCAAGGAAATTCCCAGCATAGCTCGCTCCATTGCCCTTTGAGTAACTGTGAGCCTTCTTATGAGGCCCATTGTAAGCGACCACGATTCTGTGCCGTATGTCATCACTAGCAACACACATTGGTTAAAAACCTTCGTCTTAAGACACTGCGGTATTTGGGACGAGAAGACATTCCGCAGCTTCCCGAACGCTGCCCATCCGAGTTGGGTTCGACGAGTGACCTCTTTTTTGAAAGTCTTTCGAAAAAGAGGAACATGTATGGTACCTACCTAATCCTATCCTACAAGCATACATGCACCAAAAATGTGTTGAAGCAATGAAGCCACAGTCCACAGTTACCAAATAAATGACCTATGTACTGCCTTTGTGTAGAATTGTTTTTGGTCGAATGTTTCATTTCGCCGAATTTTCACTTCGCAGAATGTTTATTCCTCTAATTCTTGCTAAGATTATCCTCTTGATTAGGTTAGGTTTGTTGTATAACAATCCCAAATATCTCTCGCTTGCTCGGTCCCCACTGTAAAGCGGTGCGGTAAGGTGTGAATATTAACCTACCTATTCACATAGAGGTCGCTAAGGTGTAAAAACCTTTCAAATAAAAACATTGCAAAGATAGACACACAATAAAGCATAAGGAAAAATGGGTCAGATCTTCCTGGGGCTAGGGTAGCGAAATGGTTAACGCGCTGGACCGGCAATCCAGAGGTACCGGGTTCGATTCCCGGTCTCTTCCCCCAGGTAGCTCCTTTTTCAATTTTTCTTTAAGCTTTGATCTTTGTATTAAAGGCTTAAATAAAAATTGTGGTGTACCCCATTTAAAAAAAATGAGACATTACATGTTTCGTAAATTTATAATCCCAAATAGTTGTCGGTTTCACAGAAAAATTCTTTCTACGAAATGACACAACTGCGAAATGGTGAAATCTTCAGCGAAAAATAATTCTGCAATGATTTTAGAACCATGAATGGAATGTGGCTGTCGCGCGAATCCTTTAAACCCTGAAATGTTGGAAAAACCGCGGACCAGCTGTTTTAAGTGCTTTAAAATTGTTCGAAGTGTCGCGTTTCGAGCCCCCACAAAAGAGTGTTGTAACATTATTATCACATTCACAACCCAATGAAATTTGGCAGGGTGTAGATATACTTTATTTGGACTCATGAGTCCAAATATTTCAGATTCGAACATTTGGAATCCTTCCTATCTCTGCTGATAATAATTATAATACAGTTAATAATACCTTATACTGTGTAGCTTACGGCTACACAGCTTTGTCATGGCACGACAAAGTCTTCAACCCGAGGATCTTAAGCGCGATAGACTGTATGCAACTCTCATCCAATAGTTTCTTCAGAACTTGTTCAGACGGTAGATCCACTTTGTTGTGGAAACTTCGTGCTGACAATATTTTTATTTGCTATTTATTATTATGATTTTGAGTAGTACGGTATTCATACAAATTATGAACTATACATTAAATTACATTTTAATTAAGTCCATCTAATCGACCCCTGAACCGCAAGCCTACTGCGGTCGCTGTCATCCCGACGACGCGGTCCCCCGTCAAATATTAAGTGCGCTCTAATACATGGAAGCCAATTTTTAACAGCACAACAAAAATCGACACACATTTTCTAGCTTTTCTAGCCGAGCTAGACGTTTTCTAGCCGATTGCACTTATTGCGCACATATATACAGCGGCGTGATATCGATATTAATGCCGATTTCACACTAGGGCAGAACAGTGTGAGTCAGAAAAGTGGGCAGCACAGTACTGCTCCTGTTTGAACGCACAGAAAAGTCCGGATCTGTAACTGTAGCAGAACAGTAGCAGTACTGTGCTGCCTCACTGTTCTGCCCTCGTGCGTGAATCAGTGTAACTTCAAACTTCAAACGGCTTCAATAAAGTCAATCTAATCGCTACCTGTTTAAACCGCGGGCGCTGTCATCCCAAGTAAAGTTACCTTCTCGTACCGATATACTATACTCTTAGAATAAATACTTTGAACCCGAATAAATACTTCAACAACACAGAAACATAACATTAAACGAAGGAACGAAGACAGAATATATACTCTTAGAATAAATACTTAGAACAAGAATAAATACTTAGACCTCGTAGCAGAACAGTGGGCAGCACTAGCAGTGTGCTGTGTGAAATCGGTATAATTAACTTCATATAACTTGGTTTCAATAAAGTCAATCAAATCGCTACATGTTTGAACCACGGGCGCTGTCATCCCGGGGACCGGGACGCGGTCTCTCGTCAAATATTAATGGCGCGCTAATAAATGGAAGCCAATTTTGGACAGACAGCTGTTATGGCGGGCTTGTAGGACCGATTTGGTTATTAGTAGTTGTTAAAGTTACCCATTCGTCCCAATCAAGGTATAGAACATTAAACAAAGACAGGATACTATTCTCATAGAATACATACTTAGAACCCGAATAAATACTTCAACAACACAGAAACAGAACATTAAACGAAGAAACGAAGGCAAAATACTATACTTTTAGAATAAATACTGAAATGAAATGAAATGAAATAATTTATTCAGTAAGTAGGCCACAAGGGCACTTTTACAAGTCAGATTGTGAGTCTACCGGCATTTCGCAAGAGGAGACCGCTGTTGAGAAGAAAGCCGAAAGAAACTCAACAGTAAGTCATTTTTTCGTGAATTATACTTAAAAACTAACGCAATTATATTATAGCTAGGTAATTGATACATATATGTTAGAGGAGATGTACAAGTCTCCAAATCAATGTTTACACTAAAAATTATATAAAATAAAGTGATTTTTTCAGAGATGTAGAAGGTCTCTAGGCGTCACGACACGCAATATAGATCGGTATAATTAATTAATGAAATAATTCAATTCCGTTGAGATGTATAAGGTCTCAAGGAGTCAAAATCAATAACTAATGCAACAAAATAATTAAGTACTTAATTTAGATTTCTTAGAGATGTACATGGTCTCTAGGCGTCACAACATGCAAAACAAAATAAATTAATTTAAATCCTTAGAAAAGTTAAGGACTGAATATGAAACTAACTATACAAAAGAAAAAATAAATAATTAAATAATTAAACTAAATTTCTTAGAGATGTATATGGTCTCTAGGCGTCACAATTTACAAAATAAAAAATATAAATAATAAATATATGATAATAGTTAAATTTCATTCCTCAGAGATGTATAAGGTCTCTGAGCGTCATTGTACAGTACACTAAGTTTATTAGAGATGTATACAGTCTCTAAGTCTCTAAGTAAAAAATAACTTCAGTCGAGTACAGGATGAAGTCTCTCACGTCAGTTCATTGAACACTGGAAAGCAGTTACTACACAACTAATTAGGCCCTGGCTAGTATGAACAGACCGGACCCCACAAACGGCACCCGTTCTTAGAAATACAGGGTGTAACCGACAGCGTACCGAAAACGAAAACCGTAGTTTTAGACCATAATCACGAACTGAAAACGAGTGTTAATTTTCTTGGAAAACTCAAGGATAAGATTTTCTAGAATAAATTATAAAACTCGACGCGCAATGTATTGCGTCCAATTCTCTCGGGTGCAGACGCGAGGGGAGGGGAGCACGCGGCAAGCATCGACCGTTCTAGGCGCTAATACCCACTCCACTCACGCGTCGTCGGCGCAAAACATACCGTTACGCCAATGCGCATCGAATGACATGAATGAATGCAACCACAAAAACAACGCAACCACAGATCACAACTAGTATGTAGTACCTAACACCAATAACAACTGACCGATAAATTAAAACAGTCTAACAAGATTATTTTCATTCAAGCAAGTAAAGCAAATAAAATGTGCGGGTAGGTAAACATGAATCATGCGTCCGACCGTAACGGCCAACGGGCGCGTACTAACTGGCCTGGCGGATCAATGACCGGCCAGTACCGTTATCTGTCCCACTTCCCGCGCTTACATAATACTGTTTGTGATACGTTGCGTGTTTCGCGGAAAATGCTATTTTCATGCGATTTTTCATGAAAAATTGTTACCGGTAGATTTCGATTAACGGAAAAATAAAGAAAAAATGAAAACTCGCGAGGAAAATTTGTGAATTTTCTCAAAGAAATTTCCACGATTTCCAGCCCAGAATAATGGTCTGAAGCCATGGTTTCAGTTTTCGGTACACCGTCGGTTACACCCGGTATACTAATATAATAAATATTTATATAAGTACTAATATACTTAGAAATATAATAAATATTTAGAGCACGTAGTTCTGCCCTCGTGTGAAATCGGTATAAATTCTTATAACTTGGCTTCAATAAAGTCAATTTAATCGCTGCATGTTTGAACGTCGCGGTTCAAACTTTGAACCGCGGGCGCTGTCATCCCGGGGACGCGGTCTCTCGTCAAATATTAATGGCGCGCTAATAAATGGAAGCCAATTTAGGACCGACAGCTGTTAAGGCGGGCTTGTGGGACCGATTTGGTTATTAGTAGTTGGTAAAGTTACCTACTCGTCTTGTAGGGCTAGGATATCTTGCCGCGACTTCGCGTGTCGCGCGACTCAGCAACGCTTGTCTTGCTCGCTAGGCATTGAAAGAAAAGTGACAGGTAGCATTAGTCGCACGACAGAGTCGCGTGTCACAGTTACGCTAGACGTGCTGATCAAGGTGCGCGTCAGGATGGCGGGTGTCGGCGGTTGGTGGTCGGCGTGGAACCGCTCTATGAATTTGATTGTGCTTCATACATGTGGAAGCACATTTCGAGCACTAACCTTAGGCAGTTCTCTCACGCCCGCCAACCTGACGTCAGGATGGCGGGCGTCCTTTATTTCTTAAATATCTCTGGAGTTTAAAGAGCACATTGCTCCAATTTTGGTGCACATTTAGCACATTGATATCACTAACTCTTGACGTATAACGCAGCTCCATTCGTTGATGTACACACGCCATCCTGACGCTGACAAGGTATAGAACATCAAACGAAGACAGGAATGAAATGCGATGTCCGTCATGTCAGAGATCAAATCGAGCGCACTCATTTACACTTCCGTGCTCTCCCTGTCTCGGTGAGAGTGTACAGGCACCATTAGATATTGACAAGTGAAAGGGCACGGTCGGAAAGTAAGGTGTCCTAAAGACAACTCAATGCAAGAAACCCCGCTTTCTCTTCTCTGTCTACGCCTAGCGCTTTTACCGTCCCACTAATTCAAATATTACAATGTCATTTGACAGGAGAACGTTTAGATTACATCGTAGAAACTTCTATTTTCAAACTTCAGAGTAGCCTAGCATTAATGCCATAAACTGTCCCTTCTGGTGTAACAGCGAAATGGTGCTCGCAGCTCGTTATGCACTAAGTGCTACCGCGCGTGGTTCCGTTATACCTCTCCGGCAGTGTAAGTGTTGAGGTTTGTTAGAATCTTGGTCAGTAAAACATTCAAAATGTCGCATATAGAATTTTATGATAGAAAAACACAGTTTTAGGTACAGTTTACATAAGGATTTAAAAAATGAAATCAAAACAATAAAGCAACACCCGTACGGTTCCGCGTAAGGGCAAATATTTGTGTGATGAACTCGAATATTAGTATGGATTTGTCTAATATTAGTATGTTTATCGTCGTCTAGTGTCCAAAACTGAAGCCTACTAGAGCTTACTGTGGGTCTAGATTTATAGATTTGTGTGAGGTTGTTCCATGTTTATTTAAGGTTTTTCTTTTATCAAAAGACAACACTATAACTAGTATAGCTATTATATCTTTATTTCAAACATCATCTATCTGCCTTTTGTAATCATGGTGGACATCACCTGTTAAAGTTTACGCAGCTCGGTTTGGATCTCCCTGTGATCCCGGCCCTCCCCGCCCCGCTGGGCTTCCACCGCCGTCGCCCCGGCTGCCGTCGGCAACAGGCTCAAGGTGCCATCGTCACAATATATTTCATCTTATAGCTTGCAATGGTCCGCGACGAAAGCAATTGATTAGAGCCGTAATGTACAAACGTCTATCCATCTGATATTTTGGAGAAATGTCCAACCCGGTCGCGTTCAATTTGCGCCTCGTTAATATTCGATACCGATAAGATACGGTTTTCGAGCTCTTATTTTTATCGTCCTGTAGTACAATGGGCACGCGTCAGCAAACGCCGGCTTCTTTTGTGAGGATATGCAAACACTGTTCCCGACTCTAAGCGCCTTTCGCGGCTCTAATCTCCACGCGGCGCTGAAACACTTTAATTAAATGCGTGATAATCTTGATGATGATTTGATGTTTTTTTTTTTATTTTTAAACATGACTTGAACCTGTATCAGGGCTGTATAGCCCTCACTACCGACTCACTGTCGGACTTTGTGTGGAGGTATAACCCGCTAAATAATGGGATTATCTGGTGATATGATTTTTGACCGCATTCAAGAATAGTTTTTAACGGTTTCCAGTTCAATTTTTTTTTTATGTCATAGGGGGCAAACGAGCAAACGTATCGCCTGATGGAAAGCGATAACCGTCGCCCATAAACACCTGCAACACCAGAGGAGTCACAAGTGCTTGCCTACCCGGAGGACGAAGATAGAATGCCTCTATGCTAGTAATTTCACCGGCTATCTTACCCCCACACCGGAACACAACAATGCGAACATTGCTGTTTGGCGGTGGGTTAGCAGGCAAGACGGTAGTAACAATCCGGACGGACCTTGCACGAGGCCCTACTACTCCAAGAAATCAATGTGGCTCCACACTACTCGCGAAGTTAACCGAAGTTGGCCGAAGCTCGAAGCGAAGTTTCCGCAGCAAAGTGCGTCCTCTACACTATCATATTCGGCGAACTTCGGTCAACTTCGCGAGTTGTGTAGTGAAGTGCGAGTTGCCAAACTGACCAAATAAAATAACAGGCCGGGTTAAGTTTGCACCTGGTATGTATGGCGTCGTAGACACGTGAGGTACAAAGTTAACGCAACCGATCACTAACCCAATTTTATTCTTTTATTTTGTATTTGTTGTTATAGCGGCAACAGAAATATATCATCTGTGAAAATTTTAACTGTCTAGCTATCACGGTTCATGAGATACAGCCTGGTGACAGACAGACGGATGGATGAACAGTGGAGTCTTTGGGTACGGAGCCCTAAAAAGAACCATTGTTAACGACACAAAGTTAGGTTACTTATAAGATAATGGTACCAACTAAAAAGTATACTCTTTGAAACAAAAACTATTATGTTAATATCGGTTCAGCCATTTTCGAAAAATCGGGGAACATACTCGTACATAAAAAAAACTCCCGGACGAATTCAGAATCTCCTCCTTTTATTAACATCGGTTAAAAATACAGTTATGAATTCACAAACAATTATAACAATAAATCAAAGCAACTTAAATTCCAATACTTACCTATTTACTAGCATCAAACAAGACAACTATTGAATTACGATTTATTATGGATCGGGCCGAAGTCTAAATTTAATTATGTAAACAAGAATTTGCGACCACGGCTCGGGCAGAAAATTAACCAAGACGTGGCTATCAAATATCTTCATCCCTCGCTAGAGAGGGTCTGAGGACCGTGCAACCCTTTATAAATGGGTTTGAGATTAAATCATACCCTGCATGATAGACATACATTCTACATGCTATTGCTATTATAACATTTTAAAAATTAATGTCTTAGGGTCAGCTCACACCGAGACGCGACGCGACGCGACGCTGCGCGCACATTTCAATAGAGTGACTCAAATTTATACTTTATTTACTACATTAAAAGGGACACATTTCATCGTGAGAATGTAGTAAATAAAGTATACATTTGAGTCACTCTATTGAAATGTGCGCGCAGCGTCGCGTCGCGTCGCGTCTCGGTGTGAGCTGACCCGTAGACTGCGGGGCGGTTGGACGCGGCACCGCGCGGCGTCTCGCTGCGCAGCGAGGCGTCGTGCTGCCAACGATTTTACGATGCGCCTCGCTACGCCGCGATGCGTCTCGCGGCGCCGCGCGGCGCAGCGCGAAATCACCGGCCTCTTCCAGTATCGTCGCGTCGCGTCGCGTCGCGTCGCGTCTCGGTGTGAGCTGACCCTACCTATTGCAAGCGCATGAGAACGGCGGCCTCAGGCTGCGCCTCGCGGCGTCGCGCTGCGTCGCGCGGCTTCGCGAGGCGCAGCGCCGCTCTCACACGCCGCGCGTACCGGCGATGCACCGCTACGTCTCGCGAAGCCGCGCGGCGCAGCGCGGCGCCGCGAGGCGCAGCGCTGCGTGGCGCAACGTATTTTGAATTCTCACGATGAAATGTGTCCCTTTTAATGTAGTAAATAAAGTATAAATTTGAGTCACTCTATTGAAATGTGCGCGCAGCGTCGCGTCCCGTCGCGTCTCGGTGTGAGCTGACCCTCCGTTTAGCCGAATTATTTTTTCGTCGAATGTTTCATTTGATTTGATTTCACTGAAACCGTACCTAGAAACGTAGAGGTCGCAGGTTCGAGTCCTGCTTAGATTGTAGTAGATGACATTTTTTTTTTTCGTAATTTTGGTACCTTTGTGACAATATTAAAAAAAATAAAAATGTGGTATTTCCACATACAAAAAAAAAGAATCGATAAAAATATTCTATAAAAATATATTAACTACTTGTTAGAAAGAGTATAATTGCCTAATAATAAGATATATATAAAAATAATGTGTGTGTTTAGACAATTTCGACAACTGAAAACCAAAAAAATGGATTATGCATTAAATAATGAAATTTGAATCTATAGTTTTTCGCTGGAATTATATTATATTCTAGACTGAGGAGCAATTTTGTGATGCTTTTCTTAGAGGATGCTATTGTTTGGGAGTAGATAACTAGTTCCCAATTAACTTTATTATTCAGGTAACAACCGAAGGTAACAAAAAACCAATGTGCGAACCGAGTGTTGCATTTTTTACGGTTTGCATTTATATTTTCGGACGCGGTTTCAGTCAAACCTAGATATGAGTCAGTTCTCATTTCGCCACAGGTCAGACAAACTCATATCATTTCCTTCCACTCTGTCGGCCACGGAAAGAGGAAAGTTACTTTTATGAATATGCATTGTTTGCGCATACAAATCTATAGCCAAAAGAGTGAATTTTGCATCAGTCTATTTGACTTTGAAAAATGAAGTCATTTAAAAGTCATAAAGATAGTGAAGCGCGAGATGAGTGTTGGCGTATACTCGTATTCTTTCGGAAATAGCAAAATGACCGAAGGTTTTGCATCTCATACCTACACATGAAAATAGTATATTACTGCAGACGAAGGGAAAGAAGGGCTTGCCAGGTGAGTTGGTATAGATCGTGATAGTGATACGAAGCCGGCAAGCCCTTTTCACGGGTAAGACATGTATAGTGCTTTTCTCAAACATATTATGCAATGAAATAAAAAATAAACAACTCAAAAAAATATAATTCAGTTAAGCCTGTTCATTAACAAAGAACGCCATGTTTAAAAAAATACTTCCCGGCCTAGCCCTTCAATTTTGTATGAAACTTCAGTTCTCTCGAGTTGTTCCGCCCGAAACGTGATACTTCGAAGCCTGTTATAACGCACGTTATGACGACATTTCATTGCATGTTTGAGAAAAATACGTTATTATTAGTGTATCTGTAATCTGTAGAGCTCGCGAATTTGTTTCGGAATTAATGACATTTGTCATGTTTAACGTTTTCATCCCCCCATATTATAGATATATCAGCCATTTTTATCTACATAACAGGTCTATGTAGGTACACAGATATTAAAATACAAACTACAAACTGAAAACTTAAGTAACTTAAATATATGCTAAAAAGGAATGAATTTAATATTAAAAAAGACTTGAAAAATCGGACCCCTTTGGCATCGTCCCGAAGATGCTGGCAGCAATTCCTCGCTAAATAGCAACGCTAATTAATACGTTGAGCGAGGAAGCTGCCAGCTCTGCGGTCCCCTGTGATGTCGATGCATTTTTGATATGCCATTTTAATAATTTCGGGAAATGAAATCTTCAGAAAAAGTCTATATAGGTACCTATCAAAACGACTCACAAAATTTCATAAGAATATGAAAGCCACACCGGATACCTGACACTACAATGCTCCGAAGTTTAATTTGTCCCAATGCATTATCATTCAGAATTTTCATAAACCGAAAAGCATATTCTAATAAAATATTTAGTTTTTTTTTGGGATATCATATAACCCTAACCTAACGTATTATGTGTGACATGATCTATAAATTTATGAAACATATAATGTCTCATTTTTTTTATGTGGGTAGGTACACCACAATTTTTATTTAAGCATTAAATACAAAGATCAAAGCTTAAAGAAAAATTGAAAAAGGAGCTACCTGGGGGAAGAGACCAGGAATCGAACCCGGTACCTCTGGATTGCCGGTCCAGCGCGTTAACCATTTCGCCACCCTAGCTCCAGGAAGATCTGACGAATTTTTCCTTATGCTTTGTGTGTCGATCTTTGCATTGTTTATTTGAAAGGTTTTTTACACCTTAGCGACCTCTATGTGAATACGTTAATATTCACATCTTACCGCACCACTTTACAGTGGTGACCGAGCAAGCGAGAGAGGGCGCTGTTAGTTTTATAAATTTATGAAACATATAATGTCTCATTTTTATATGTGGGTAGGTACACCACAATTTTTATTTAAGCATTAAATACAAAGATCAAAGCTTAAAGAAAAATTGAAAAAGGAGCTACCTGGACCGCGCGCGCGCGTGCGTTACGCGCTGGACCGGCAATCCAGAGGTACCGGGTTCGATTCCTGGTCTCTTCCCCCAGGTAGCTCCTTTTTCAATTTTTCTTTAAGCTTTGATCTTTGTATTTAATGCTTAAATAATTATGATCTGTTAGATTATTTTATGATGTTGGCAAGATTATTATTCTCTAGATTAATACAGTACTGCCAACATGACTGTGATTGGTTGGTCTTTTACTTTTTTATACTAACTGTCAGCTACTGAAAAATATTCTCATCAATAAAACACATAGTCAATTACGCTGATTTGATTTCTTATTTTATTTCCATAAAATAAAATGATCCATGGCGAAAATGTCCGTTTCGCGTTATTTCACTTTC
Organism: Apotomis capreana; assembly: GCA_947623375.1. NCBI lineage: Eukaryota > Metazoa > Arthropoda > Insecta > Lepidoptera > Tortricidae > Apotomis > Apotomis capreana. The sequence goes on from OX392519.1 coordinate 15,158,814, forward strand.
GGTATTTTGAAAATTCGTAATATTGAGGGTTTCGGATAAATTAAACTTCGGAATTATTGAGTGATCCCAGCCACGCCACTATCTCAGGGCAAAACCGCAACTTGGTAAGCTATAACATGTGACAAGTGTAGATGTGAACACCCTGTATACTTACAGATCGTCAGATTGAGTTATTTTCAAGAATATGTCACGCAAGCAATATATGTCCTTCAAACAGACAAAGAAAGCTCTGACTTATATACCAAATCACAGTTTCAATGGCTTCATATCATATTCCATACAACTTTAAATGGAATTGAAAAGTGCTTCGTAAAAAGTTATGCTGACGTAGATCGCTTGTCTGGGGGCACGGTAGAGTACAGCCAAGTTTATTATGTGACGCCACTTCCCGTCTTGAGCGAGTTAATTTCACAGATTCTGACTTCCAAAATAATGAATTACCTATCTAAAAATCGAATTTATGGCAGTTATGCCACTTTATACTCTCGCGGTTTGTATACAGAACCGTTCTCGTTGCGGTTGCTAGTTTCGTCTGTCCCTTCCGGCCGTTTATAGAATATAATTCCTACGGTTTAATTTTTTTTACTGTAGAATGTTTGTAGGGCCAGAGGTAAATGTATCGAATACAGATACAGATATCCGTACTTATTTACATAATCATAAAGCACCTCTTTCAGGAACCTTTAGAAGGACAGAAGTACTTCATTTGAAAAAATAAAAAAAAACAATGAATTGGCTATCCTGTATCAATCAATATAATTATAATTATCACAAATTATAACAGATCTAAGGGATAAGTTCGCCCTTGTACACATGTATTGTTTTTGAGTTTTTGTCAATATTGTTTTATGTGCAATAAAGTGTTTACATACATACATACATATAACAGATCTATCGTGATATTCCTTGTTTACCTTCATAATCTAACGCTTTACACGCCATGGTCTCAGACGTACTGGAGACTCAGCGAGAGCGAGAACCCCGCCGAAACGTTAGATTATGAAGATAAATAAGGAATATCGCGATAGACCCTAGAAAAAATCTAGTTTGTATTAATTATGGCAGTTACTTACACTATTAGTTTTAGACCGCCAAATTTTACGGCAAGAATAAATCAGACAAAAGGCAGATTCTTCGTCGTTCACTCTTAACAGAGTGGGCGTATTCATGGAGAGTCGTCCGCTTTTCTTACCACCGCTCTCGCGATTCTTCTAATAGCCCACGTAGCTTATTATTGTGTAAGGGGCTGTATAAGGGCTGTACAGGTTGTGCTACTTGGAAGGTTCTCACTGACAGACTTAATGGTAGGTATCTGCCCAGCGAGTTAATGATCAGCCATGAGGAGGTAGCAGACTACCTTCTACTTTGTCCCGAATAAAAAGCAGGGTACAGTTGTGGCAGCCCTAATTTTACTGGAATTTGCCATCATTTTCAAACCTTATCTAGATCAACGGATGCGCTTAATGTTTAAAGCGTAAATAGCAGCTTCTAATTTTGATTAAATTAAGGCACGTAAAAAATGAAAGTGTCATTTTATAGCGAGTGAAAATCCCGATCTGAGCGTAACAGCACAGAATCGGGAGATTGTGAGTCGCACGTGCCGCTGTCTCACATAACTCAGCCGGGGGCGCAGGAGAGAATACAGCCAAGTCACTGAAAGCAGTATGAAGTTAATAAAGTGATATGTCACTCTCTAATCACTAGTGGCTCGGTAAGCTGTACACCTCACAAGTTTGTTTCGAAATGGTTGATAATTTAAATTTTTTACCTTTTTTAAGCCGCGTCTCCGCCATTTAGAAATAAAAAATAAGATGCTTGTCGAATATACTCTCATAATTTCATGAGAATCGGTTGAGGAATGTGGCCTGTAGGTGAGAACAGCCGGAAATCCGAAAATCGGAACATCCTGACATACGAAAACTTTGGCGGAGCTGTAGCAGATACGATTTGCTCGCTTCGCTCACTTGGTCAATTATAAATACTGCTCAAAAGAAAGTTGACTACTAGAATATTACCTACACATTTTCTTTACAAATTTGTGATTTTCATTATAAACAAAACTTTTAAACACCAGTGAAAAGAAACATTACAGTAGTGGGTTAAAAAAACGAAGTTATTTCCATTTCATTTCATTTTCCATTATTCGACAAAAAAAAACTAGTCGATGATCGGCACCTTGTCAATGTCGATCCGTTAATATTTTGACACATGTTAATTAGTGTCAATCCGTTGATATTTTGACATTGACAACTGTCAACCATCGACCAGTTTAACCCATGGTAATGTAATGAAATTTAAAGAGCTGCAGTTTGTGCCTATCGAAATAGTACATTAACTACATACCAGGGCCGTGAATTAGTGAATGTTCCAGATCGCAGGTGTATATGCGATCTGGGGCCTTATTAAATTATCGCCCGTGGCTTGTCTAAAGCTATACGTCTTGCCTTGGCCAGGTAGTGAGATTTTCGGCCTAGGGATGTCGTAAAATAAAGAAAAAAGTGTGTGGGTCAGCTCCGACGCACGACTGGAGTTTACTCTTCAGGCCAGGCGCGCACCACTTTTTTGTCGCAGAAATAAGCGTACTTATGGGTTTATGAAAATCGTGGTGCGCGCACTCTCATATAAACCCATATCTTGCATTTATGCGACAAAATTATCGTGCGACTAAAATATTGGTGCGCGCCTGGCCTTAAGAACGTTTATAAAATATATACTCAATACTCAATACTTTTATTGCACATAATGATTATACAGGTGAAAGTAAATAGTTTAAGTATCACATTATGTACCCTGTTGGGCGCTGCAAACAAGAACGAAAAGGTAGACTTTTTGTGCAACCTGAATTCGAGCGCTGCGAGGAATTCGTTTGACCACTGGAATTGAATGTTTAAGCTCACTGATTTTTTCAGAAAAAGGCCTGATCTGACTTGGTTGTGAATTGTTTGTCTGGTGGCGACGTAATTGCGCCAGCACGAATGCCATGGGTTCTACTGATGTGTATATTAAGTCCTTTCTGACCTTTAAAGAAACGAATCTGGGAGCAATGTGGGCACTGTACGGAATTCTCCAGCAACAGCGACACAGACCTGGAAGCGACATTCTGAGAGGAGCCCGTGCTATAAGAATTCATCAAGTAAACTATTAAAAAACGCAATAGATAAAAACTTACGGCTACGATAACAAATAAAGTATTTAAAAAAACCGCTCCAAGTTTCGGCATACAAATTGCCCCATAAAGTTCCTGGGGGAAGCGGTGGTTTATAATTGCACATATAACTAGATAGTACTCATGCACTGATAGCAATCACACTCGTAACATGATAGAGATTCACGCAAAATATTAGCAAAAACTTGAAAACAAAAACACATTTCTCAGCTGTTGTAGATTGACAACTGTCAGTCAAGCTGCCCGATGCGCACTTGCGCAGCAAAGCGCCGTGTAGGCCGCCGGCCGCCGCCGCAGTCTCCGCGGAGAAATTATGAATATGTTTCTTGTCTATGTTATTTGTTAAGCCTCTTGTGGTAATTTAAAATAAAGAAATGGCAGAGAACAATTAATATTAATTTTCTCTAACGGGAGCCATGTTTTCCGTTGCTAAGTACATTTAAAATACATTTCATGAAATAAACATCTCGGTGAAGGTCATTTTATATAGGGATCTTAGTCTATAACGCTTAACGTAACGCATAACCTGCTAAATTAAGAAGTCGTATTTTTACCCCGATCGTATACTGAGATACGACTTTTTAAATTAGCACGGCAGATACGTTCGATTTTATACCCCATAATTTTCATACCCCGGGCTTATATATGAAAATCGATTCTTAAGGAGTAAACTCCAAAAATTAAGTGTCTTCAGAAAAAATTACATAAATATAATAATCGTGCGGAGAAATTCCTGAGTCATCTGTCCCAAAGGCTGTGCCTGTCCGTACTCCGGGAATATTATAATTCATACCGGTAACAGGTGGGCCCTTTGTTCTTCAACATAAAAACGGGCTTACAACTTTTTCAGCCGTACATAACGCTGAAATAACTGAATTTGCGTCGCAAAAAGTGAAAAAAAAAGAGCGAATGTGGTAAAAAATCTGCATAAAATTCTCGATAGGTATTATTCACCGAGCGAGTGAAGCGTCGCTGCTTAAGATTTGCCAAAATTTATTTCGTATGTCGCATGCTTTTTTTTTATGTCATAGGGGGCAAACGAGCAAACGGCTCGCCTGATGGGAAGCGATTACCGTCGTCCATAGACACCAGCGACACCAAAGGAGTCACAAGTGCGTTGCCGGCCTTTCATATGGGAGTACGGTCTTTTCTTGAAGGTTTGAAGGTCGTATCCGTCCGAAAATACCGCAAGCGACAATTCATTGCACAATGCAGTCGTGCGAGGGAGGAAATTTCTAGAACACCGCACAGTTGTATTCTTATCAATTTTATGAGCAGGTTTGATAAGTTTATATTTAGATTTTTTTGTTGATTCAGTTTTTCGAATTTCGACCAAAAGCTACCTACCAAAACTCCCTCTCCTAGTGCTTAAGTGTTGGGACGGCGAGATTGATTTAATACTTAATACTCAATCATTATCGCAATATCACAAAAGTAGGTACAGATGTTAACTTAAAGGTACAAATCCTTGTGAACCCTGTTGAGCATTGCAAAGTCAGGGAGAGGAGGACTTACTGAGTGTTTACAATTTATCTTCCAAGTATTCATTTAGCGCGTAATAGGATTTCGTTAGTAGTAGATGCTTTATTTTATTTATGTACTTTTCATCGTCTTAGGTAATTCTTGTTGGTTGGTGAGGATTTCTAAAATATTTTAAGCTCCGACTTATTTTGAATCGATAATATACTTCTCAAATCCCACTTAGAATATAAATAAATCAAATGAATCGCACAATTAAGATAGGTACATAACTCAAGAGATGAACCCCCGCTAAACGCTGCCAAAGAAAATTTAATATTAACTTTATTTAGAACAAGAAGGGCTACTCCGAAGATCAAAAGTCGAAGTTTGTACCCATCCCTCTCGACCTCGCGCCAAACAATATTAGAATGAGTGGGACAGTACGAGACGAAGTTTTAATTTTGAAGATCGGACTACTCCCCAGCGTTCCAACTTACCCCATAACTTGAAGCTGCGCATCTTTAAATACGCGTTCAACCTAACTTTAACGATTGAAACTTTAATAAATCTATAGAAAACTTTGTGTACCTCTAGACCCCAATGTTTGATATATTCCTTGAAGGCCATACCAGGATAAAAGCTATATAAATCTGCCCCCTGCGAGTTTTGGCTTGCAATTTTTTTTTCAAGCATGCAACATTTCAGCCCGACGAAACCTCATGGTTTTATGAAAAAAAAAAAAGAAATACAAAATATGATCTTTCTCCAATATTTTTTTTCTAGCTAGCCTAGCTGGCGTTCACGTAGGTATATTGCGAATAATATAGTAAAGAACATTATTTGAAATCAGTTATAGGATATTATATTGCCATAGGCACAAAAAAAGCTTTTTTAAGTACTTTCTCGGCAGCACTCTCGACACCTCCAAGTTTTTCACCAAGGCTAGTACCGTAAAACGGGGTTACTTTAGGAAAATTTGCGGCTACTTTGATAGATTTAAAATGGTTATAAAAACGCAAATATTCATAATGCGATTGAGCAAATGAAGTAAAAGGTTAGGTCATTGTTGAAGGTCGGTATTGCATTGCCACAGATAGTAAAAAAAAAATAAGGATATGGCGTAAAAACACTTTTCCAAAGTAGCCCCTGCATTTGAAAGTAACCCAGTTTTACCGTAGTATCTTTAATAAGCTACAAAATTGACGTATTTCCTTAATTGAACATGGTGTTTTTTTTAGAACCAAAAAACGCAGTCATCGGAAATTTGCCACACACAATCGGCATGTTCACGTTCAGCGACAAAAATCTATCATTTATTTTAAAAGATATAAAAGCCATTGATAATTCTGCTAACCTACCGCAAACTGAATGATACAAGGTCCTAATGTGAACTAGTTTTAAAATACGTCTAGAGTTTTCTAGACCACAAATAGAAAGGTATTAAATTGTATCCGAGCGGCTTGCATTCTTAGGCTGAGTGCAGAAGAGTATGACTGCATTTTTACCGAGCGAGCGAACCGTCTCTTCTTCGGCTTGGCCAAAAATTCTTGCATATTTTTATACTACAACGGTGGCAAACAAGCATGCGGTCCGCCTGATGTTAAGCAGTTACCGCCGCCTATGGACGCTTGCGATGCCAGGAGCATCACACGCGCGTTGCCGCCTCTTTAAGAACCTATTAACTCCTCTCTTGAAGAACCGCATGCTGTAGCCTTCGGGGAAAACCTCGGCAGGGAGCTCATTCCAAATGCGGAGCGTTCGCGGTAGGAAGTTCCTCTGGAACCGGACAATTCTCGCCCATTTAGGCTCCAGTGTGTGAGGATGAACACCCTGCCGATGGCGAGCAGTGCGATGGTAGAAAGTAGCCGTGGGCGTATGTCCGAATTCCAGATGTTTGAATTTCCAGCTCTTCTTGCCTACAGATCGCATCTCTCAACCAATTCTAGTGAAATTTTGCGAGCAGATTTGATAAATATAGCTTTTTTTTCGCGATTCAGTATATCAGATTAGTAAAAGAAAATCGGCCATTTTGAAACAAGCTCGCGAGGCCAACGAGAAAACAGCTAAGCTATTTGTATCGTAGCGCCACTATTTTAGGGCCTAACCGCACCTTGTAAGGCTATACAAGGCGAAGACCAAACATTTTCTTTTTTTCAAAGCTACAGAAAAATCTAACACTTTCGTTCTAGGAATGGGGGATTATTCCGCGCCCTGAAAATCAAGCTTTTTGAAAAATTTCATCCACGCCCTAATAAATAAAAAAATAATATTTTAATACAGCGATCCAGTATATTTTTTGCTCAGCTAAATATAGCTTAAATGTAAAGATTATGTGCTAATGTAATTAAATTATTAACCATGTAGTATTTACATATTAGAGCATTTCTCGACACACATTTCTCGTAAACAATTAAGACTTCAATTAAAGTTCAGTATAATTTCCCCGTTTTGTCACCAATTATTTCATTAATTTTATCGAAGTTACGGCTATGTTTGATAAGAAAATTAAGTTTTTTAATAATATATAATCTAAAATTGCTTGTATATTATGTACCCTAGCCTTTACTCGTTCGTATATTATTGGAGCCGGGCCGGATCTAGATTCTAGGGTATGTATAGTTACCCCAGACAGCCTATTTCCGTGCAGCCTGCAGGCACTCTATATTTGTCTGGAATTAGTTGAGTGAGTGCAGTGGGTACAATAGGTATCAACACCGTGTAGTTAGCTCCATGAATGCGCAGAATTTTTGGATATTAGACAATTTTCTTTCATAATTTATGTCAATATTTATAAATATTAAAATGTTTCCACATAAAATGTGCAGCGGCTAATTTTGTTTCATAATTTACCGTTTTGTCAGTATTTAACCCATTTTCTGATCTCCTTAGCAATTTCAAGATTTCGAATATAGGTATTTAAAATATAATTTTTATTTTGTGACTTCGGTAAATAAATTAATAAATACAAATAAAAATGCCTAAACCAATAACATTTATGAAATAAAGAACTCATGAGCTTAATTTGGGACTAGGTCGATTTGTTTGAGCTTGCCTGATTAAGTATTTATTTATATAAAAAAGGCAAAATGCCAAGCCAAGTGGATGGAAATCGGCCAACTACAAGTCAGTGTTGTACCGTCGCCGACGTTCCACTTGGCTGGACCAATCGCCCGGTAATGGGGTAAGGTCGTCTAATCGTGTCAAGTCCGTCGGACGTTGATTGCGACAAGCCCCGACACCGGCAGGGGTTCTGTGTTTACACTTATGGGTCGGCAGTTTGGCGAGCCACTAACTTTAGAGGCGAAGGGAAGGCTTTGTAGGCCCGATTAAAGACCGTCTATCTATCAGCCACTGACATCCACTGCTGAACATAGGCCTCCCTATAACTCGCCACAAGGTGCAATCCTGAACAGACCGCATCCATGTTTATTAAAAAAGTGTATTAGGTACTCAGTCAAGGAGTTCCTTGATGAGTGAATGTGTCGAGATCCTCTTTTCGGTGTTTATATGTGCTGTTGCATTTTCTTCTTTGTGTTCAATTTGATATTTTATTTTCTTTGGATACTTTCGTATTTCTATTTTTTTAGACTGAAATGTAGGTATATAATAATGTTTGATAAAGTAAGTTTATTACAAATAAATTATTCTATTCTTTTCTATCCTCATTGGTGATTCTGACCACTGTATTACTGTAAAATTCACCAAATTTGCCTATAATAGATACCAACAGCGTTTGATCGAGGAAGAGGCTTTAAATATAAGGCTTAATTCGATGTTTGTTTAATCTTCTAAACTCAGCCCTTTCCATTGGTTATGCATCGAAAACATTTTGCATAATTTGTCTTAGCGAGTTGTTCGACCGCGTGATTTGTTCCAACTAGAAAAGGCATTAAGTCACCCTAAAATCCCGAGGCACTTAAGCCCTTCTCAACTGGTACTTTAGCCGCATAACTTCGCTGTGAATTTCAATACAAACGCCGAAAGGCAGAAAACGAAATCAAAAATCTTCTGTAAACTTTTTCTTTTGTTCATTTTCAATTTGATTTGTAATTCTGATTTCGTTTCATTTTCAAGCGTTAACTTTTGTACGGGTCTTATCCGCTTTTAATTTTAATTTTTAATTAATTTAGGGCAAATTTGGTGTATTGTAAAATAAAAGGTGCTGACATGCATTGACGTGATTTGCCCCACTTTAAAACTTAAGCCGTAACCCAACCTGGCAAATTTTGAAATCAAAGTTTCGTAAATGGCCTCATTTCCTTAGGCTGAGAAATATCATTTAACGCTTACAACACTCTTGGTCGGTTAAGCTTCGGCAAGCGGCAGGGCAAGCGGCGGCCATAGGTGGGAGTGGAAGGTAAGAGTGCGGTTTCTCGCTCACTCGTATGGCCGCTGCTCGTAATTGCCGCTTGCCGCCGGATTAGTGGCATATCCGTAAGATAGCGGTGGCGACAGTGAATGTCGGCCATAGGTGCGAGCGGAAGGTAAGAGTGCGGTTTCTCGCTCACTCTTATGGCCGCCGCTCTTAATTGCCGGTTGCCGCCGGATTAGTGGCATATCCGTAAGATAGCGGTGACCGCAGTGAATGTCGGCCATAAGTGTAAGAGCGTGTTGTCTCGCTTACTCATATAGCCGCCGCTATCCTAGGAAACCAGTTTTGTGGGTCTGAACTGAACGTCTATACGAACTCATCACACCACTGAGTTCAATTAGAAGCTAGAAATTGGGGCCAAATATATTTATAGGATACTTTTTACCAGAACACGGTGAAAAGTAAAAAGAGCTTTATGCGGACGAAGCAGAACATTCTAGACTGAAATACATAATTTTGGTGCGTTATCATTATAATGTAGTCAGTCGAGACGGGACTAGTGCGCAAACGGGACAAACGTAGTATATACTACTTCCGCCATATTAAGGGAAATTTTATGTGTTTTTTTTAATGAAGTTTATTGATTTCTTGGTTCCATTGGATAATTGACTTATCAAGTTATTCACCATACAATACGGAAACCAAAGACAATAAAAAATAAGTGTTATAAAAAAATTGAATAATACCTAGTAGTTAGTGGATCTTCTTTAATTCTTGCTTGACACAACTGCATAGTTAGTTCGCAAAAGTAACAGGATATATCGATAATTTACATGGTAGTTGCACTTGCCCCACCACTGGCGCTCTTAATCCAACTAAACGTATTTGAACAATAATTTTTATCTTACTTTATTTGTAAACATACCTACTCTGCTAGAGCAATTACTCGCGTCATCGTGTCGTGGACGCACTTATCTTGCGTGTTGTGGGTGAGCGTGCTTCGGTAGCCGGAACGAATTAATTCATGTTTTACGTGAGTAGTTTCAATTACAAGCATTCAGTGTATGTCACATCTACATAATTAAAGGGGCAACTAGTAAGTTTTTTTTAATTGTGTCATAGGGGGCAAACGAGCACACGGATTGCCTGATGGAAAGATTACCGTCGCCCATAGACACCTGCAACACCAGAGGAGTCATAAGTGCGTTGCCGGCCGCACAGGTATGGAGTGTAGAAGGGAATAATAATGAAATAATGAACTTAATTCTGCAAGTAGGCCACAAGGGCACTTTTACATATCTGAGTCTACCGGCATTTCACAAGAGGAGACCTCTCTTGAGAAGAAACGGCGAAAGAAACTCAACCGTCAGTAATTTTTTCATAAAGGAGAAGGAGGAGAATAGTATGGAGGTATGGAGTGTAGAGGGAAGGAGCAGTGTCTTTCATAGGAGTTATTTAAAAAAGTGTCCAGCGGTAAGCTGTAGTTCCAATGCCGTCCGCAATAGCGCTGGAGTAGCAAGAACGTAAGAAAAACATTCCAAGTTTTAGACGGTGTGAACCGTGTCGAATTGAAGATTTTAATATTTTAGGTGACCAAAGCAATTTCTACATAGTTCCTTTATGTATATATAGAAAAAATATAATCTTAAAACAAAGACGCCTGCGTTGGCTTGGGCACGTGCAAAGGATGGAACCATCTCGTTTGCCACGTATAGCTCTCTTGAGTGAGATTGCTGATGCTAAGCGACCCATTGGACGACCTATGTTACGCTTTAAGGACAGCGTAAAGCGTGACATGTTATCCTTCAAAATTGGCACCCAACACTGGGAGGTTACGTCTAGTCTGAAGACTTTGGAGGCAGACTTTGTGCGATGGTGTGGTTGCGCATGATGAAGTATGGTTTGCTTCTCTTTCTCACAAGCGCGACATGAGACACCAGCGTGCAGCTTTTCCCCCTTCATCGATACGCGCAACATTTATTTCTCAATTATGCGGCCGCGGCTGTCGCTCTCGTATCGGGCTATCCAGCCATCTTCGAAAGTGCCGCAGTTTATTAGACGCTGCTTAACTCATCTGTTATAGATGTAAAAGGCTAATGATGATGATATAGAAAAAGCTTAAAAACGTTGCTAAGTAATGGAATTACAGTATAATCTCAATAATCCGGCACTATTAAAAACCAGAGGGTGCCAGGGTGTGGGATTATTGGAATGTTCGGATTACTGGATTATAGAGAGGTTTTGATGTTAGACTGCTAGACGACGACGCATAGGCTCAGAGGGGCAAGGGAGGCGTGGGCGGAGGGTGCCGTATTATTGGACGTGCCGGTCTATTGAGGTGCCGGATGAGCGAGATTATAGTGTACTTTCAGCCAGAGTAGCGCCACCAATGTAACACCTTTCAGCGGTCACTTTTGAATATATGAAGATGACACTCCTTATAGTAAGGCGTAAACTAGGGAAAACCGAGGGTTTTCAAAAAGAGATGAATCGAAACAACGTCAAATTCGGATTTACATTTGTTAGCGAAGCAACGACGCAGACTGACCAGCTCGCCGGTTGTGGAGCGCGTCAAACAGCGTTGTTGTCGGTTCGGTAATTGATACCGAGAAATTGACATTGTTTCTACTCTTCTCGTTTCAAAACTCCACGGTTTCCCCTACATTGAGAGGGTATCATAATTATCTGCAATGATTCCTAATAATATGCAGCCATATAAGAAGCCTGCTTATAGTATCTTCTAAGAAATCTTCCACTGAATTCCAATTTACTTTATTAACCATACAGTAATCTCTTCATTATATTACACAAAAAACCTCTCAATCGAACCTCCTCACATCATAAAATTGAGACGTAACTCATCATTTTCTTCCCCAAAAGAAATATAAAGCTTCACTTAAATATCAAAACAAATCAAACCCCTATATTCGTTAAGACGTTTTATAAGTCTACTTTGACAACTGATTCCGGATAAAGGATAATCGAAAAATTGCATCACACAGGCAATAATGCATCTTCCTGCCATGATCATAGAATATGTGGGAGGTGCTTTTATTTAGTTGCCTGTGGGTAATCCCTTGTCGACCTCTATCTCATATGAGAGCATGAATAGAGCCTTAGCTCGCCTCTTATGATTTCTCTGTTTGTTCCTTTGTAAGAATTAGAGGACAATGTTATGTTTGCAGTCGATTTTTATCGATAGACTACGAGTGTTTAAGAAAAAGGTTTGACGCTGGGCAGTGCTCGTTTTATTCGATCGCATAGATAGGTTGGTAGTGACGTACAATGGACTGGTAGCCATGGGTAAATATGAGTGGAGATGAATTAAAGGATTATGTAATAATTTCTCCACTGATTTTGTCATCATTGTAAATTGAAATTCTCGATTACAGTGTACCTGCTGTTTGAGCATTTCTAAAAAAAATATGTATAACATTAACATTTGAATTAGATTTTAATTGACCATATTTTGTTATTTATTAAGTAATATAATAATTTTATATCAATGTCTTTATTTTTTGTTATACTTTCTTAATAACTACTCTTTACTTTCTTATTTAAATGTTGGAAAATATTGATACCTATTGAAAAACACAAACAAACGCTTATCGTTAAAAATATTATTATTATTTAACGCTTAATTTTATATTTTATTGGAGAGTTAGGCTTAGTAGAACTTTAAAAATGCTCATTTACAAGCAGAATATCAAAATCATACATCTGAAATGATAGCCAAATCAGCCAAGATGTAGCTGTCCACTTCAACGACAAAAGAACAACAATAATACTGAACAACGTACAGCTGAAGCGTAATTTTATAGATGCCTTAATCCCTTATCTTCTTTATTTTTACGCAAATTACTTCTTTTTATAATGTAAACTCAACTTAAATTTATCTTAAATGCAGTTATATTTGGTTTGCTGGTAAAATTTAGGCAATTCAAATCATATTTAGGCAATGACATGATTGCAAAATTGGGCTTAATTACGAGTATACCTAGAGGAAAACAAATCTAATGACAATACATGTACGCTAAGCATGTAACTATTTAATTTGTGTGCCCATGGGCACCACATAGTGGTACAATAATGATTTAACACCTGAACCTGATTTTATGTTGAACAAATACATATTTTTATTTTTATTTTGATTTTGACAATACTTACCTCTCGAAAATGCAGTCATCCCTCCATCTCTTAAAGAGTCAAATGAAGATAATATTCTAAACTAAAAGTTGTAATCATCTCCCTTATTTTTTGGCTCGTGGCCATAACTGAACCGTATCGGCTCAAATTCCGATCTTGCATTTTTCATGCTACATTCACTTTTCTTTTGATAACGTTCTTTTCAGCTCTTTGTGAGAGAATTCCTGATGCAGCGGGGATTTCAGTTTCCAACTGTGAGATCCGTAAGGTATCGCCATACACTTACGGACAAATATTTCGGGTCAGTAAGATAAAATGTGTCAAATAATTTGGACTTTAAAAGCAATGTAATTTTAATGAAACAAAATGCATTATAGGAAGAGGACATTACTTTTTTTATGTCATGGAGGGTAAACGAGCAAACGGATCGTCTGATGTTGTACGATCACCGTCGCCCATAGACACCTGCAACACCAGAGGAGTCACAAGTCCGTTGCTGGCCTTTCAGGTGGGGTACGCTCTTATCTTGAAGGTCGTATCGGTCTGGAAATACCGCGAGCGACAGTTCATTCCATAATGCAGTTGTGCGAGGCAGGAAATTTCTAGAACGCACAGTTACGGACTGCCAACTATCTAAGTGGTGAGGAGGAAAGAAAAGAAAGGATGAAACTTATTACAATTTTTGGTACGTGAAATTGGATTTCAGCGACGGCTCACGTCGCTAAATGACGCTTTTCTAGACCAACAGCATAAGTTACTTAAAATAACATAAATACAAACAAATAAAACCCCCGACCCAATCAAACATAGCTAAGAAGTTCTTAGAATAGAATAGAATAGAATAATTTTTATTTTACCAAAAGAAACGTTTCTACATTTAACATAATTTAACAGTGACTTCCACACTAGGCATAGCCTGTATCGTGGAAGTCGGATCATACCCGTCAGGTTCGTTAACAATGCGGCTATAGACATGCCTTAAAGAAGAAATTAAAACTAACAAATGAACAATACCCTATGATAAATAATTTTAGTAGTGTAATGTGAGCAAGGAGCGAGAAGAACGTGAGCTTTAAAGCTTTAACTCAAAGCTTCTTCACTTCTTCAGCTTGATCATACGTCCATGATAGTAAGAGCTCCCGTACTCGCGTTTTAGACAAAAATTTGGCACATCTTTATGTCACATACTTTAATAATGTTGTTATAAATATTAGGGAGAACTTAGAAAGAACCATCTCGACAGACAACTCACAAGACGGGGTTTCGATTATACAAACCTTCCAATAAAATCGGACCATCCTTTTGTGAGCTACGATGCCACAGACAGATACACAGATACACAATTAAACTAAAAACACCCCTCTTTTTTTGTCGGGTTAAAAAACAAATCGCGATAGGTGCGGTGCGCCTAAAGTTTGACACATTCACTGCCAGCCACGCATATGTACTCGTATAATTATGCGTTCACATTCATACAACTTTGTTCGTATGCCACGCCCCCTGGTAGTGACCGTGTTAAGAGAGTAATCTCGATTTCTAAAGGATCCCATCATCAGATCCTTATCTGATGACAGTGGAACCAACTAGAAAGTATGCTCTGTCAAACAAAACCAAAATTATATATTTTTATAACCTTTCTATATTTTGTTTTATGTGGAAATACCAAAATTCCTTTTATTGACCCATTGAAACTGCATAGATCAAGTTACGGTGGTGGAGTGGTTGAAAAATTGGACCGGAAATTCAGAGGTACCGGGCTCGATTCCCAGTCTCTTCCGCCAGGTTAGGCATTTCAGTTTTTTTTGTGCTTTAATTTGTATCAATGGTTCAATAATAAAAGTGTTTTTCTAATTGGTTTAACCTTATTTGTCCGTGAGTGTAGTTTCCAACTGCGGGAAACTGTCAAAGTGTCGCCATAGCTTGAGTTCTAGAGGAAAAGTTTCAATACACGCTTATGTTTTTTTTTCTCTTCTTGTAGAAAGAAGGGATGAAAAACTGTCGGCTTTTCCGAGCGCATGAGAAAATCACACTTCTTGACTAAGGCAAGGCGTAAAATTTCAGACCACACTGCCCCTACAAAACAAAGGAAAACGGGCATCCTGTTTTTTTTAATAAATTTTATGTTAGTGTAACTTTTTATAGCTTTTTTTAGCTTTTAAACCCCTAATAGTACACCATTGGCTTGTTATAATCGAATGTAGCAACCACCCGGAACACGTGTAGATTATCAGGCGTGGAGATTGGCGGCACGCGAGTTTTACAGCGGTCTGTAATGAGTAGCGTCCGCAATTCCGTACATTACCGGACTAGGGTGAAAAATTATAATTTGTGCCCGTGAGGGACAAAAAACAGGTTTTCTCGTGTAAAATCAAAATAACAGGTATCTAAGAAGCTATTGATTTTTGTCAACTTAAAGGAGCAACTTAAATTTTATATATTACTAACGACTATTATTTTGAGTTCAGTTATAATTTTACATCTATAAAAATAGATTCAGAACGGTCACATATAACATCGAAACAAATTCTCATAAGACTCAGGAGTTAGTAGTTAGAGTATTTTTTTTTAATTTTAGTCACGTTTTATTAGATTTTATTGATTTAATTAACAGCATAGCATCTGTCTTATTGTTTAAGTAATATTTCTTCTTATTCGTCACGTGCCATCTCTATCCCGGAGGTCGGCGACCATTTGTCCATAAATATGTCGATCTATCTTCTATCTTTAGTCATGCGAATTAGTTACATTTGCAAACCAAAAATATGTTAGGCACCTATGATGCCCTTCTAAGTTTTAAGATTTTGCAATACCCTTGCCACACTTTTGTTGTTAGTATTACTGTGGTAATACTGTGTCAAAAAATATGCCTTTGCATATGACTGTCCACTGAGGGGTTGAAATAAGATTGTAACCCGATGTTTTTGCCGACGATACCCCTCATTAAGGGTTCAGGCGGCGGCAGCGCTATAATGAATTTATAGCCCAAGTTTTTGTCCAAAAAGTCTGCGCCCTATGCATCGGGCCACGGAACCATGCTAAGTGGCATGTTGGAGTTACGATGAAACTAATAGGCGAAAAAAACGGAGTCCCAGTTTCTTCCAGGACTTGGCGTTATTGGTTTTATGTTAGTCATAATGGATATCATTCTCAATGCGAAGGATAAAGGAAGTGACCTAAATTTGTCCGTTCCATTACGTCACATTTGAATAATGACCTTTTTTTTATTAGCTCAAGCGTAACGTGGTGGAAACTAAAATTCCCATATGAATTTTTGGTCAACTATGTCATACCTGAAAAACACCGCAGAAAAAATGCGTTCCTAAGTCTAAAACACTTTCAGGTTTAAACATTGATACATAGATCAAAGCTTAACGCGCGAGAGAAAATCGATTAACGCGCTGGACCGGCAACCCAGAGGTACCGGGTTCGGTTCCCGGTCGCTACCACCAGGTAACTCATTTCAATTTTTCTTTAAGCTTTGATCTTTGTATCAAAGAAAATGAAACATTATATGTTTCATAAATTTTTAAACTTGATATTCAATTTTTTTATCCTAACGTTTTTTAATTAACAGATTTTCATAAAACGTATATCGTATATCTCGTAATAAATAGCGGTACGGCACAGGCTCTACATCATCAATTAGTTACCGTTATGAGTTACCCTGGTCGGTGGAGTATCATACAGCGGCTAGGGCGAGGACACTATGATCGATAAATAGTTATAATATTGAACTTTTTGTAGGGGGTACGTATTACAATCCCGAAAGTTCATAATACCTACAGTTGAAATACCGATGGTCAAAATACCGAAAATCAAAATACCGAAAGTACTAAAAGCCGATATTCGATATACCGATGCTCAAAAGACCTATTTTGAAAAGATCGAATGTTCAAAATCTCGAAATTTACAATACCGAAAGTTTAAAATCTCGAAATTTTATAATCCCGAAAGTTTTGAATCTCGAAATTTTATAATCCCGAAAGTCAACCATTGTCAGTAAAATGCCAATGAAAAAAAATATATATTTTTTTTAAGAATATGATCATAACTACAACAAAAGGAGCGTTTTTTAGGGATATAAAAAAAAACTAACCTAACCTAACCCGGCCGAGTCGGATCTGCTCTGATAGGTGAATCATTTAAAGTTTGAGAATAGGTTGAGGTGAATCAATCACCTTTCAGAGCAGATCCGACTCGGCCGGGTTAGGTTAGGTTAGTTTTTTTTTTATATCCCTAAAAAACGCTCCTTTTGTTGTACTTGTGATACGTATGTATGTGAACTGTAGGAATTCTAGCCGTCGGGATTACATTCTTCGGGATTACAGTCTTCGGGATTACAGTCTTCGGGATTACAGTCTTCGGGATTACAATCTTCGGGATTACAGTCTTCGGGATTTCATCCTTTCGGTCAAACGTTCTTTCGGGATTTTAAACTTTCGGTCAAATAAACATTCGACATTTTAATTTTCGGCCTTCCATCCATAGGTCTTATGAAATTCGGTATTTTGAACTTCGGCATTGTAATACGTACCCTTTTGTAGGTACCAGGCAAAAACACGTTAGGCTGCCTTATATTCTTTGCTGTCCATCTTGTAACTTTCTTTGCTGTCCATCTTGTAACTTTCTTTGCTGTTCATCTTGTAACTTCTGCAACTTTTTAAGGCGACGGGTAATGCGAAACTAGCGCCACTTTCGACTTTTTTCTTATAACTTCATAATCTGATATTGTTTTAGAAATATCATATCATATCATAATATCATTTATTTATTTGTATTGGTCATACATTGTCATTGTTGTAAATTATGTACATGTCAAATAAATTAAAATTAAAATACAATTATAAAATTAAAATATTGACAAAACATTAATTAGAATTGGTTCGTTCCAATACGTTGGGTAACTATTTATTCGTTGATTATTATGTATCTCATTGTTCGTTCAAATATTCTGTTATCGAGTAAAATGCTTTATTAATTAAAAATTGCTTTAATTTATTCCTAAATTGTAAATCTGAGCTAGCGTCCTTTATGTCAGGTGGCAGCTTATTATATAGCTGAAGTCTAGGAGCTAGCAAAACACCTTTAATAGTTATTAAATCACTATACAATTTGTTTAGTGTAGTTCACCCTACAAAACTTGTTCACGTCAAAAGCGGCCACAATAGTTTTGGGCAAGTTTTTAGAGACAACTAAAGAACAAGAAATTGTGTATAATAATTGAATGAATGCTATAGGTGTTTTTCCAGTTCCTCAAATATTGAAATTACTGGAAATTGATCTGGTTTAGAAGATATGCTAAAAATGTGTAAGTGGCGCTAGTTTCGTATTACCCGTCGCCTTAAGAATTTAATAGAAACGGATCGGAGTCATGTCTTAACATACTTACCAACTTAGTAGATAACTGTATAGATAAAGTTACTGTTCAACACAATGGATTCGCTGATGGACATGCTGGTCTTTTTGTGATATGTTTTTGGGAATATTCCCAACAGCAGGTGATATCACCTGCTCCAGATCAGAGCTGTGTAAAATGGACCAATTATATTCCTCAGATTTAACTGAAAAGAAAAAAAACACTTCTTTTCTGTTTCACAAAGACGCAGACGGTTTATTTTCTTCGCTCCGCTTCGGGGGGCAGGTAGCCTTACGGAGATGCTATAACTTGGCGCGGCCAGCGGCGCGGCAAGCAGTTGAGTGAGAGATCCGAGCGCGGCTGCATAAGGAGTGAGCGGGACACATGCACCTACATAGCTGCCGCTGTCTCAAGATGTGGCAACTCCGTTACACGTGCGTGGAGCTACTCGTACGTGCCGAGAGCAAAAAATGTGTATGACGCTGGAAATCGTATTAATCGCGAGATTTCAAAAGTGTGAATGTCATATTTAACAGGCTTTATAAAGTATTTTAACTAACATGACTTAATAAAACATGGCTTGTGCATCATACTCATACTCGTTTATTTATTTAGTTTTATTATTCGTTTACAGTTACGTAACGTCAAGGAAATTGAAACACGTACCTTTTCCGCTCTTGTCACACTGACAATGGTACGCGTTTCTCTTTCCTCATACAATGCATCCCTAATTTATTTTTTAACTGACTTCAAGAAAATGAGGAGGGGATGATACGGGATGTTCTTTTAAATATTCCGTGTTCCACTATTATTTCCATAAATCGTTTTTATTTTTCTCTAAGAAGCAAAGACAGTATCGATAAACTGATACCACATCACTAGTGGCGCGTCGTGTTTCAGCGCGCGACGCGAATAAATGCATCGAACATGATATCCTGCGGTAAACAAGTAACATTTGAGGTAAAATGGGATAAGCCTAACAGTAAGTTAAAATACAATACAATACAACAATTCTTTATTGCACACCAACAAGAAAAATGTTACAATTGCTTGAAACCTTAATTTATAAATGGTAAACAATAGGTGGTCTTTTCACTGAAGAGCGATCTTTAGTTAATGGACTGTGGCAGTTTTCCTCGGTGATTTTCTTACGCCACTTTAACTTGCTACGAATATTATCGGAACTCTTGTTAGTTTAACATGTTGTCATACTTGTCATATACCGATTTACAGTTTAAAAATTAAAATTGCTGGGGCAAAGATATTTTAGCCAGACTATAAGTGGCCGCATGACGCCAAAATAGTTGAACGACTTTCTATTTTAGATATCGGGTTTGTGGGACATTGAATACGATTTACCCAACTACGGTAAAAAAGAGGAATTCGAATATGTGTTTGCTGCTATAGTATTTTATGCAACCGTTGTATAAAAGGGGGCAAAAAACGCGAGTGGCATGGGTAATCGTAAGAAAGATGCCACAAGCGTTTTTTGACCTACTTATACAGCGTTGCATACAATACCTTTTTTTTTACTCGACATTTTATAAATAAAATGCATATAAAAAACAAAGGAAATAATTACATGTTCCCGCTAGGAATCAACAAAAAAAAAAAATAGTCAGATAAACTTTTTTTTTATTGACGTCCATCTGTCAAAAAAATATCAACTTATACATAAAGGTATACGTTCACTATACTAATCATCTGTCAAAAAATATGAACTTATACATAAAGGTATACGTTCACTATACTATAAACATCCATGCACTGAAGTTAAAACTTTTTTTTCCAAGTTGGCAGCAATGCCTTAGTACAATAAGTTTTTTTTTAATTGCAAATTCACAACTCAGCTGTTTATCTTGTAATCTGTACTATCTGTAGTACTAAGTGATGCTTTTTTAGCGACATTATAACATCGTTTAGCAGTGTTTTTTTGGGCAATAGAGTATAGACTTTTACAGACTTTCATAATTTATGTCTTTATATTAGAGTTAGTAACAATATAAAAGACAGAAAAAAGTACTGAAGTAGAAAAAAGTATTTAACAACAGTAACAATTGTAAAATGTACCCCATTATTATCACAATAATTGTCGCTATCCGTTTACCAAACCACGGAAATTGTGGTTCTCAGCAGATATTAATTTAAGGGTGATCCCACACGGTGACTTTTTACAGCGATGCAGTCGCAAAAAGGCCGATACAGTGAAGATGCTGTCGCTGGTCATATACGGGTACACGTAAACAAGAATCTGCATTAATCCATACTTCCATACTAATATTATAAATGCGAAAGTGTGTCTGTCTGTCTGTTACCTCTTCACGCTTAAACCGCTGACCCGATTTAGATGAAATTTGGTATGGAGATAGTTTGAGACCCGGGAAAGGACATAGGATACTTTTCATCCCGAATAAATTTAGTGTTCCCGTGGGATGAGCGGGTAACACCGCGGGGCACAGCTAGTAAATTATAAAAACGGTTTAAACTCACGTTAAAATTGTCACCAGTGGGACCAGTGGGTCGCGAGTCGCGTAGCACGGATAGCTACCCCTGATGAAGAGCTCCAAATGAGTTCGAAACATGTCGGGCCGTTCCTGACAATTTTAACGTGAGTTTAAACCGTTTTTATAATTATTAAAGATGACTCACGATAGTTTTAATAATATTAGGATTCTGCATCGTTATAGTAACGATTCAGCATCGATACAGTCACGATGCAGTGTCAGTACACTCGCTTTGCAGTCAATACAGTCGCGATACAGGATTTATTCAGATGCGACTGCTTCGCAACAGTCATGCGTTTGTAATATTGCTACTGCATCGCTTCTGTCGCGCGTTGCAAATGCGACAAGCAGCCACAAACGATGCAGTTGAGTGTTCACGAATCGTGCGACTGAATCGCTAAGAGTCACCGTGTGCGATCTCCCTTAATATCAAAGCGCTCGCTAGCTGACATTTCATTTCCACTTGTCATTCTCTTAACTGAGACGTGATCTCAAAATATCGTAAATTTAGTAACATATAAGATAATAACTTTGTAACCCAGTTGAGTTAAGTTTGCGCCTGAATTCTATAAAACGTCTTAGACGGATGGTATGAACTTTTCTCAAACATGCAATGGAATGTCGTCATAACGTGCGTTATAATATAACAGGCTTCTAAGTATCACGTTTCGGGCGGAACAACTCGAGAGAACTGTAAAAGAATTTCATACAAAATTGAAGCCGGGAAGTAATTTTTTTTAAAACATGGCGTCTGTGTTCATGAACATTGAAGAGGCTAAACAGCTGAATTATATATGTTTTTTTGAGTGGTGTATTTATTTATTTATTTTATTGCATATGTTTGAGAAAAGCACTATACATGTCATAGCATGGGCTTGCCGTCTTCGCATCACTATCCGGCCTCCCTACGGTCGGCCGTCTATTCCTACTCACCCGTCAAGCCCTTCTTTCCCGGCGTCTGCAGTAATGTACTATTATACAATCATCGTATAACGTGACGTTGAACAAGTTTTCATGGGATCGAGGATTTACTGTTAATTGCAAAAGGGCGTATAAGTGGTGGTTATTGGTATATGTCCTTTTGCTTTTTAGAAGTATGTATATATATATATTTATAATGTGTCAGCTTATTGTGTTTGCGTTTGTGCGATACAATGTAACAATGTAAATAAGTGTTTTTATTTGAAAATCTGACTGGAAAAATGTAATTTTATACCTACAGGATGTTTGGAATAATGATTTAGGAACTTTAGGAGCTAATACAGGGGATTATTTGGAAGCGTTTGAACCCTATATGACTTAGTCCAATCTGTGATAGTTTTTAGGGTTCCGTACCCAAAGGGTAAAAAACGGGACCCTAGAATTCACTGTCCGTCTGTCTGTCTGTCCGTCTGTCATCTGGCTGTATCATTCCAGGTGCAAACTTTACTTAACCCAGCCAGATAAAATGGGAAGTATGTGTACGGAACCCTCGGTGCGCGAGTTCGACTCGCACTTGGCCGGTTTTTTCTTACGCTGTTTTACGCGAGCTACGCTCACTGTTACGGACAGCTTAACAGATCTAGTTTAAGTTATATATAATATATTCTGTACGAAACTAGACTAAGACAAAATAAATAAATAATGTTCCCTATCTTCCTAAATGCCCAAAAAAGCGGCAATACTATGTGTATAACACTTATTTTTTCCTAAGAAACATTATTGTTAGAGAGCTCCCATGTACTAACTAAAATAGTTAAAAGACCACGGCATCTTAAAGTAAACAAGTATGACTCATCCCAGTAACTTTCCACTCACAGTCAAAGACAAAGGAGTCATGTTTGTTTACATTGGATGTAAAATATAAGGATAAAATTTAGAATATCCTGAAACTTTGTAGTAATGTTCCTCATGAACATATAAGTAAATTCTCTTTATATTATACCGGCTGCATGCCGCAACCTACTGCGAGCACGGCAAACATGAAAATAACATTCCGCGCCACTCGCGCCGCGATATGAGGGAACGGGCAGGTGTATATCTCGACCCGTGTGAGCGAGACGGACTCTGAGTCAGAACAAAGAAACAGTGTGAATTTTATGTAATTATAATTAAACGGGAGCTCTCACATCAAAACTAAATATAGATTTGTGT
The DNA here is from genome assembly GCA_947623375.1 of Apotomis capreana. Lineage (NCBI taxonomy): Eukaryota > Metazoa > Arthropoda > Insecta > Lepidoptera > Tortricidae > Apotomis > Apotomis capreana. Next base: position 15,181,892 of record OX392519.1, read on the forward strand.
TCTATAAGTGAGCCTTATCATTAACTATATGTTAGATCTAAGATAAAAATTGTAATTTACCAAAAAATTAGTAAAATGTAACGGAGCGGGCGTCCCTCTAGACATGTAAACAAACCTTGAACAGATCAAATAAAAGGACGCCCATTCTTTCACAAAGGCCGTTTCCGATTAAGGGAAGAAAATATGCCCTTTCGTGATAATGGGCAGATTTTTTTTTCTACAGTCAGTTACGTCTAGTAGAGTAACTGTGTCAAGTTTGGTTAAAAAATTATTTGTGGTTCCGCAGAAAAAAAATAAAAACGGAAATAATGAAATATGGTTTTTCTCCAAAACTATTTAACTTTAATGTACTATTATTTTTTCATTCTGTAAAGCTTAGTCATCTTCACGTTTTAAGTGAAAATGGTATCTCTATATCTAACGATTATGTAAAAAAATAGGTAAGTCAAAATTTTAATATATATATTTTTTTACTTTTGTGAGAGATACCACTCTAATTGACATTTCTAAATAAACCTTAGTTAACGTCCTGTAACACATATTAATTTGATGGATAAAATCGGAAAGCAACTGTGTCAAAATGAAATAAATAACTGGGCTGGAATTCATTACTATTTAAGGAGTAAACTTCTCTAACACTGCTAAATAACCAAAACATAATATCCTCTTTACAAATAACCAAGATTTGACAGTTACAGTGACATTTGCTAGAAAAATGACACCTTTTTAGTTACGTAATGAAAAAAAATACACTTATTCTAATCCTCATCGCTATCTTCATTGACAGTAACGTGAATTCCGTGATTCAAAAAAAGTCCGCTTAAAGTTTCAGCAGGCCGAACGATTTTGGACAAATATCTTGCTTGCGATAAATAATAAACAATAGCAACAATCTGTGAACAACACACTACTGTTCGCATTCCGTTGGCACATCCACAATAATGCCGCCTTATGGATCCAACACCAATGCTCTTTGGGACATATTCGATAAAGCATCTGTAAATATTTTTTTGAAATATGGCGAGATTGGACTTCCAGTTTCAGTATATTAGAATTTTCCTTCACATATTCCAAATTCAACGAACCATCTTCATTAAGTATTTCTGATAGATACGAAATCGCTACTTATATCATTGCGAGGTGATTATAATGATGTAGGTTTCTTTCTTAATATTTTTTTGATTACATTCGCTTTAGAATTCATTTTGTAAAGACGAGTTATCTTTCTAATGTCCCTGAAAAGTCATGTTACATTTAAAAAAACAATTCATTTTTATTACTGTCATAATATGTATTTATTTTAATTTCGATAGAAAGAGGATTATTGCGTGGCGAAAAAAGAATAGTTTGTAATTACAATTTCAAGATAATGAAGTCATACCCGAAAAGTCTTTTAAATTCCATTTTACAGTTAGTGTCCGATTAAAACCTTTAAATTGATAATCTGGTATACTGTTAAGTAAAGCTTATATACCGAATAGCAAAAATGATTAATATATGCATAGTTTTTGTGTTATTACAAAAATAATGACATTTTCAATAACAATAAAAGGCAAATGTCACTAACTGTCAAATCTTGTTCATTTGTAAAGAGGATGTATGTTTTGGTTATTTGGAAGTGTTAGAATAGCTTACTAATAAAATGTAATAAAATCCAACCCAGTTATTTATTTCATTTTGACATAGTTGCTTTCCGATTTTATCCATCAAATTAATATGTGTTACAGGACGTTAACCAAGGCTTATTTAGAAATGTCAATTAGAGTGGTATCTCTCACAAAAGTAAAAAAATATATATATTAAAATTTTGACTTACCTATTTTTTACATTAATCGTTAGATATAGAGATACCATTTTCACTTAAAACATGAACTTGACTAAGCTTTACAGAATGAAAAAATAATAGTACATTAAAGTTAAATAGTTTTGGAGAAAAACCATATTTCATTATTTCCGTTTTTATTTTTTTTCTGCGGAACCACAAAGAATTTTTCAACCAAACTTGACACAGTTACTCTACTAGACGTAACTGACTGTAGAAAAAAAAACCAAGTCATAATATTAAAGGGCATTTTTGCTTCCCTTAATCGGAAACGGCCTTTGTAGTACAACTTTAGTCTGCGTAGAGTTACGACTCCGTAGGTAGTACAACTTCAGTTAACATCGAGTCCACACTCTGTTACTCAAGTGCGTAGATCAGCGATCCGCTAGTACTTCCGTTCAGTCTCTTACTCCCGTGTATACCATCTTGTTAGTCAGTAGTGCGTAGTATAATCAGTGTTAGATAAAGGACTACATTAGTTAAGGTTTAATTGTAAATTCGCGTGTTAATTTTGTGTGTTAATTTTAGTTTACGCTCCGATTCTCTATTTTTGTTAATTGTTTGTGTTTTAAATATATAGTGTTTTCGTTTACCCTTGTGTTTTTCTACATTCTTTTCTACTGAGCTATCGTAGATGTCAATGTTAGGACCCGGCCGACGAGGCATTCCTAACACTCACTTCCTGGCCAAGGCAAAACGTAAAATTTTAGACAAAACACATGCGGTAATTCGCAAAGCCCCAGATCGCACATTTATCGCACAAACGCCTGCAATCTGGGACATTCGCGAATTTGCCGCCCTAGGTAATGTAATGTACTATCCATTTCATTTCATAGTGGCGCGAAGAAACACCCACGCCCGCCGGGACAAAAGAAGTAAAGATAAAAATGTATGCAAAATATTTCCCTCCCAAACGGGTTGCGGGCTAAATGTTCCATTGAAATCCTTTGTCGCTGAATTGTATGCGATGGTGTTATTCTGAACAGGGAGTTAAATAGGGTTCCCTTTATCTTGCATAATATCGATTCTCCGAATTTCATTTCGCATAACAGCTATCACCGAAACAGTTTTAGCCGAATTAGCATAATCATTTAGTATCATAATTGTCAGTTGGCATACTATTCATTCAGCATAATTTTAAATGGCGGAACACTAGTATCACCGACTTTTATTTTCATAATGTTATATGGCAGAACATTAATATCGCCGAATTTATTATGGCATAAAGGGGTGCGGTTCAAGTTGCATAAAAACATTTAGCATATTTTCATTTAACTACTTTCAAAATGAATAATAAACACATTGCATAAAAACAAAATTCATAATTTTGTCAAGCATAATATTTAAAAATCATAACCATTAATAATCATAATAACATTCGTTATAATGTTCATAAGTCATAATGTCACTTGGTATAACCACGTATAACATACATTCAGAATATTTATTAAAACTCATAAAAACACTTAAAATAATTATCAAGTTGCATAAATATCATATCAAATAAGTCCCGAATAAAAATTTGTTGAGTACCTACTGAAATATTGTTAAGGTTTTTTTTACCCTAAAAACGAAACTGCTCCAAGAGATAGGTAGGTTAGGGTTATTTTTTTGTATGACCTTAAATACGAAACTGCTCCAAGAGATAAGTAGGTTAAGGTTATTTTTTTTATGAGCCTAAAAACGAAACTGCTCCCATAGATAGGTAGGTTAGGGTTTTTTTTACCCTAAAAACGAAACTGCTCCAAGAGATAGGTAGGTTGGGGTTTTTTTTATAACCCTAAAAACGAAACTGCTCCCAGAGATAAGTAGGTTAGGGTTTTTTTTATGACCCTTAAAAGGTAACTGCTCCTAATTTGGCTTGGCAATGAGGAAGAATGAATAAGAAAAATATATTATATTTTTGGATATATTTATTTGGACAACATTTATGCTTTAAGTTATTATGAAAAAAGTATGATATGACAATGGTATAGTATATAAAGTGACTACTATGCTATTTGTCTATTATGCAAATACATTATTATGCAATTAAGCTATTATAATTTTCGAAATTATGCAATTCGTTTGTATGCATTTTGTTTTTCTGCTATATGATCACTTATGCAGGTTGAAATTATGCAATTCGTTTTATGCAAAATGAAAATTCTCAAATTGTTGTTATGCATAACATTAGGTTAGGTTAGGTTAGAACTATGACCACAACAGAACCGAACTGCTGCCAGTAAAGTAGGTTAGGTTAGAACCGAACTTAATGGGTTAGGTTAGGTAATTTTTTTTTTGTTTTAACTTAATGGGTTAGGTTAGAACTGTAACCACAACAGAACCGAACTGCTGCCAGTAAAGTAGGTTAGGTTAGAACCGAACTTAATGGGTTAGGTTAGGTTAGAACTGCGACCATAACAGGATCGAACTATAAATATTATGAGATATAAATTTCTTCGAAATAACTATTCGGACATGTAAATATTATGCTTATTCATATTCCGCCATATGAATGTTCTGATAAAAAAAATTATGTGACATCACAATATGAGAAAAAAATTATGCAAAATAAAATTCGGAGAAATGATGTCTCTGTCAAAGGTTGTTATGCAAAATGAAAATATGAGTATCAATTTTATGCAACATATTAGTGAACCAGTTAAATAACATTGTTAATTTGTGAAACATATTATTTATAGGCTATAATTATATCAAGCGTCGGTCCGGCCCAGGGATAGTGGCGCTACAAACAGCTTCTATTTATTTGCATTATTAAAAGGCAGTCAAGGATTTGTCCAATCCTTCGTTCTTCTTGCGAAATAAATACTGAATCCTATCGAAAAAACTAGACTTTCATCACTGTGGATAGTTTTGGCTTTATTATGAAAAAATTACTTGAAATTTGCGGAATATTTAGGCCTGTTTCCTCTTTGTTTACATTCAGTGACATTCACCGACTTTCAACGTTAGTTACTTACCACTGAAAATCCGCAATATGGCGTGGGTTGTAAAACCCCTTGCAGTATAATGTTTTGTTTCATTCCTTTTAAGAAGGTAATAATATATTTTTTCTATTGAATCTTTAATATAAAGATCAAAGTGCACTTCAGCTCGTTTGTGACGCGCGTGCCACGGCCACTGCAGGACACCATCAAGTGCAGACTTCTGGCCGAAGGGTGTCGTGTTTCGGCAGTTCCGGGGCAATCAGCCGAATCCTGCACCTACCCGTCTAGTACAACTGTGCTTCGCGACTCTTGTCGCGTGACATACCGCTACCAGTCACCCTCTCACAGTACTGCACAGAAAGAGACAGGCAATTATCTTGCGCGAATAGTCGCTTGTGACAGTTTGTGCTAGAGGCGCAGAACAGACACAACGGAGCCACGCCGTTGTGTCGCCTAAATCTAACTAGTTTTAAGTCTTGTTTTTGTATTTTTGTGGTTCACAGTGCCTTGGTTTTATTACCGTAGTGTTGTGTAACTTATTTGTATACTAAATAAAAAATAAATAAAAGCACGAAGAAAGAATTAAAGGTGTAAAGCTTCATCACATCAAGATGTAAAAGAAAAATTGGAATGTAAAAATATAACTCAAAGTAAAAATTTAAACACCCTTGGCACAAGAAGCTGGTCATCATGAGACCCTCGATTAAGAGGCCTTATTCCTTTTAAAATGCTGATTGTTTTAGACATTTTTCTCTATGATCTAACATGTTTCCATTATTCATGTTACTACCTAGAACAGGGCTATTGGGATATCTTCTATACATATATACGGACAAGTCCTGACTGACTGACTGACTCACTCATCAACGTAGAGCCGAAACTACTGAACCTAGGAACTTGAAATTTCTGGAATAGATCAAGTATACAATGCAAGCAAGTACTAAGAAGGGATTTTTTGAAAATTCATCCCTTAAGGGTGTCAAATTGGGGTTGAAAGTTTGTATGGAACTTACGTAATTTTTGAGTTAGAGTAATAAAACTTTGTGCATAGATTTTCGGCTTAAAATCAAGAAAACTAATTTCAGGATTTTTCAAAACTCATCCTTTAAAGGGGTTAAATAGGAGGTGAAAGTTTGTATGAGGACTTTGGAATTCTTTAAGTAAGAGTGATAATATTTTGGGTACAGCTCTTTCTGTACAAATTAAAAAAACAAGTTTCAGCATTTTTCTAAATTCATCCCCGAAAGGGGTTAAATGCACAGTGAAACTTTGTAAGAAAAACGTGGTCTGTTTGAGTAAGGAGTGCATTCTTTTGCGTGTAAAATTGAAAACATGTATTTCAGCGTTTTTGAAAATTCAACCCCTAATGGGGTAAAGAGGGAGGTGAAAGATTCTATGAAGAGCTTGGGATTTTTTGAGGAGTGGGAATATTTCGTGCACAGGTTCTTATTTGCAACGTAAGAAAACAAGTTTCAGCATTTTTGGAAATTCATCTCCGAAAGGGGTTAAATGGACAGTAAAACTTTCTTGAGCAACGTGGCTTTTTTGAGTGCCTAAGGGGTGCATTCTTTTGCGTGTAAACTCTTCATCAAAAACGTTGAATATTGATTTCAGCATTTTTGAAAGTTCAACCCCCAATGGGGTAAAGTGGGAGGTGAAAATTTGTATAAAGAGCTCGGGATTCTTTGAGTAGGAGTGGTAATATTTCGTGTATAGGTTCTTCTATGCAAAGTAAGAAGACAAGTTTCAGCATTTTTGGAAATTCATCCCCCAAAGGGGTTAAATGGACTTGGGCAGTGAAACTTTATTTGATAAAACGAGCCTTTTTGAGGAAGAGGTGCATTATCTTGTGTGTACAACTGATCATTAAAAACTAAGTAACATGTATTTCAGCGTTCTTGAAAATTCAACCCCTAATGGGGTAAAGAGGGAGGTGAATTTCAACAAAGACCTTGAGGTTCTTTGAGTAAAAATGGTAACATTACGTATATAGATTCTTCTACACAAAGTAAGAAACCAAGTTTCAGCATTTTTGGAAATTCATCCCTGAAAGGGTTTAAATGAAAATGGAACTTTGTATGAGGAACGGGCCGTTTTTGAGTAAGAGGTGCCCTATTTTGCGTGTAGACTCTTCATCAAAAACTGAATCTTGATTTCAGCATTTTTGAAAATTCAACCCCTAATGGGATACGCTCAGAGGTGACAGGTTGTATAAAGAGCTTGGAATTTTTTGAGTAAGACTGATAATTGAGAAAATAAATTTTTTGGGAAATCCATCTCCAAAATGGGTCTAATGGGAGGCGAAAGTTTGGATGAGAAAAGATGAGATTCTTTTCGTAAGTCTGGTCATATTCCGTGTGTTAAAATACTACTTTCAGAATTTTTTTAAATGTACCTGTATTGTCTGAGCAAAGGGGGAAGATGAAAGTTCATGTAAGGAATATTTTCGTGTATAAACTCTGCATTCATTTTTGGAAGAGATAACACTCCTGGAGTGATTAGAAACTTTATATGCAAAACGTAGGATTGAGTGACAAAACTTCGTGTAAAAAAATGCTTTGTTAGGGTTCCATACCTCAAAAGGAAGAAACGCAACACTCAAAGGATCACTCGGTTGTCTGTCCGTCTATCGAATAAAATGGAAATGAAAACCATAGGTATAAGTACTCAGGACTATAGTCCTTTGAAGTTGTTAAAAAAAACAGACTTCTAAGTTATAACGTAAAAAAAATAAAAGCTGAATATCTCGGAAACTACTGGTCTTATTTCCACCAAAAATAGCTAAAAACCATCAGGATGGACAATGGACAAGTCTTTCGATAAAAAAACCGCACTCAAATTGGTCCATTCATTTGGGAGCTACGATGCCACAGACATACAGATACACATGTTAAACTTTTTACACCCCTCTTTTTTCGTCGGGGTTTAAAAAGCTGGAAAATACTCCACCAACAAGAGGCCAGCTCATATATTACATGATGAGGTTCTATTCAAGTTCTGTCTTCAGAATTAGGACGCTCTCTGCCAATTCCCTGGGCACCTTGTGGTCTCACGTAAGTTAACGCTTGATTATTCTCTTGTCTAACTTCAAAACATATTTTTGAGTGTATGTGATGTTTTCGTACTACTTGCCATCTTTATTTTGTAAATTGTTAATTAATTGTGTCAAGAGTTATATCAATACCATAATTTACCAACAAGAAAGTCTCTTGTCAACAAAAACAACGAATCAAAGTGTCTTGTCTGCGGTTGGATAATTAGGTATGTTGGTTTCTCATTGGAATTTTCCTACTTCTACATACTCGTACATGTTGTATGGTTTGCACCATACACCTTTTAATAATAGCTGGAGTTTGATAATTTGCACATAATATGTATTGTCACAAACTAATACTAAATGAGTAGCGATGATAATGAATCGGTGGTTGAATGCGAACTGACGCGGTAAGCGTTTACCTAATAATTGTATGTTCGGTTTGACACATGAATTTATAAAATTTGATTGTCTACTAGCTGTGCCCGCGGCTCCGCACGCGTGGTTATCGGTATGTGTCAGTAAACGACTAATTCACACATTCATTTCAGCGCCATCTGTAAGTGTATCAGGGTACTCGATAGTCTTAGCACATGTTTGAAAAAAGTTTGCAAGATTCAGGTGCAAACTTAACTCAATCGAGTGTAATGGTAAGAAAATTATAGCTTATTATAATAGGGCCGGGGATTTCCTCGACAGATAAATTAAGTTTTCATCAAAATCCGTTCAGCCGTTTTCACGTGATGCGCGTTCAAATAAACAGACAAACGGGCAAACAGGTAAACAGATAAAAATTCTAAAAACTGTTGGAACTTGTTCGGTTATCGATTCTAAGTATACCCTGTCAACTTTTTTTCGAATATCTTCCATGTAAGTACAAACTTTCGACCCTCTTCTCTTCAGCTTTACTTATTATATTATTATGTATAGATAGATTGTAGTTGTAGAAAGCGTTCTGCATATATGTAACTGTTCTGCGGGCCTATTATGGTTGCTTTTATCATGCGATAAATAAGTCACAAAGCATCCGTCACGTTTTGACAAAATGCGAGTGTGAGTGACAGATGCTTTGTCACTTATTTATCACATGATAAACGCAACCATCATAGGCCTCCTGAAAGCATTATGTATTCAGGTAACAAACGCTCCTGGACTAAAATAACGAATCATTCATCAAATAAACAATACAAAGATCAACACACAACACACTCCTGGCATTGGGGTGGTGGAGTGGTTGACACATACCGATAATCCAGAGGTACCGGGTTCGATTCCCGATCTCTACCACCAGGTTTTACCTATTTAAATCTTTATTTTTGTGCTTCGATCTTTGTATCAACGGTTCCATAAATAAAATACACCAAGTGCGAGTGGGACTCGCGCACGAAGGGTTCCGTACCATTATCTGTAAGCTTGTTGTATGGGAGTCCCCTTATATTTATTTTATTTTATTTTATTTTTAGTATTTGTTGTTATAGCGGCAATAGAAATACATCATCTGTGAAAATTTCAACTGTCTAGTCACCGTTCTTGAGATACACCCTGGTGACAGACGGACGGACGGACGGACAGTGAAGTCTCAGTAATAGGGTCCCGTTTTTACCCTTTGGGTACAGAACCCTAAAAATGTGGTATTTCCACATAAATAATATTGAAACGTTAGATGATTACAAATGTATATACAATCAAGTAAAAATATTTAATATCCATAGGTGTTATGCACCGCATTTTTTTTATGGATATAAATATTCGCATATTTTTATATACTTACTACACAAATAATGATTCTCATATTTCTTATTTATATCTCCAGAAATACTACGTGTCTCTTCGATATTGGCTCTCTATTGAAACGATCTGTGTACCCAATTTCATATATTCGTCAATTTATAGATATGTATTAGAATATTGGAATATAGTACGCCTGAATACACCCTGGGGGGGGGGCACGCTTTGCGTGTTTATATTTGGGCCTTTATTGACAGATAATGATTTCTCTAAGTAACTTTGTTCAATAATGTTTGGGAGGCTTTTATATATTTACTTTATACGTTTTCTGAGCAACATTTATTATATTTAACTAAATTGTTATTGCGGTGGCACAATAACAAAACAATTAGCTTTTCCATGGATTTATTTATCGAAGCATAGATGTACTCATATATATTTTTAATCAAAATATCCTATTCATTTTCGGAAACTCAAGAAATTTGATTTATTATCATACTAATATTATAAAGGCGAAAGTTTGTGAGTGTGTTTGTGTATGTTTGTTACTTCTTCACGCCCAAACGGTTGGACCAATTTTGATAACTTTTGGTATGAAGGTAGCTGACACCCTGGATTAACACATACGCTTTTTATCCCGAAAAAATGTCGTGTTCCTGTGGGATCAGCGGGTAACACCGCGCGGCACGGCTAGTTATCATATAATAATAATGCAATTAATTATTATCAATGTGGAGCTAATATAATTTAATAATGATAATATAATTAATGACGCGATATAAGTTTACAATATAGTATTAAAATACAATCGTAGTTTTATAAAAGCACTGCGGGTCTATAATGGTTGTTTTTATCACGTGATAAAATAAGAAACAAAGCAACCGTCATGTTCTGACAAAATGCGAGTGTGAGTGACATCTGTCACTCACACTCGCATTTTGACGTGATAAATAAGTGACAAAGCATCTGCTTTGTCACTTATTTATCACGTGATAAGCGCAACCATCATAGCCTCTTCTTCAATATGCTTAAAGTCAAACACTCCTGTATAAAATTACATCAACTTTACTCACTAAAAGGTATATTTAACTCACAAACATCAATTTTCCCGTGTAATATTATAAGCCCTCGCTTTCTGCTCTTTAAGGTATTTTCGTCTTCTTTATCCATTCTGTAAAGATACTTTTTAACATAATAAAAGACAGGAAAAAGCTAAAAGTTGCTCAATCGACCTCCAGAAAGTGTATCAAAGAGATGAATGTTCTAATCTCTGGGGTAAGTACGTCGCCTCACAGAATATAAAGCACACAGAGAATTCACTTACGGCCAAAATAAAATTACAAGACGATCATAGTATAAGTGGATGTAAATTGACTAAGCGTTATTTATATTAACATTTTACATTATGGAATAAAGAAATCTAAAATGCAATAATGTGGTGTGGTCTGATGATGGAATCAGAATGCGGCCCATGAATCTTCTAAAGTAGGCAAGATAGTGATGACATATTGAGTCTTGACGAGAAATTGACAAAATGTACACATACAAGTCATAAAAAAGTTACGTTTATAAATAAATAAATATCAGAAAACCTCACACAAATCGATCTAGTCCCAAATTAAGCTCAAGCAGGCTTGTGTTATGGGTACTAGACGACGATATACATACTTATATAGATAAATATAATAAATACATAGAACAACCATGGCCCCAAGCACAAATATTCGATTTATGTATTTACAGTATACGATCGAATTTGGGTCTCAAATTATCATCGCGGATGGGATAGCGAGACTGATGACCGAATGGAAGAGAGTGCTAGAGAAAGAGCAAGATAATTATCTTGTAGTTGTAAGTTAGTTAAGTATTGGGTCGTTCTCAAAATATTTGCACCGCTGCGTTAATTTTGCATTTTTTTTAAAGTTGCGATTTCTTCTTTTATTTTTCATAGGATCGCTAGAAATATATTCAGACAATTGATATCACGTCGAGGGAAGTAGTTAAATTGAATATCTTAGAAGATATAGGTGTTTGAAATTTTAGGTCGACAGGTGAAAGACATCGATGTCAGGTAAACGACATTTTGTTACCAGGTTATTGACAATGGGTGCAGGTTTGCGACAAATATGTTCCAACTTAACTGAATTTGTTAGCAGGTTAACGACGACGGTTGCAGGTAAATGACATTTTAAATAAAACCTACGTTGAACTGTCAACTAGTGCTTTTTTGATTGTTTTTTATTTATATTTTTTCCTTATGTTAGTAATTTGCATAAAGAAAACAAGCATTTAATTCTCATCTCATAGGACATTTCTCAGAAGGTATTTTTGAAGCCTGTACAATCCAGAAAGGTCATAACCGGCAAAAAGATGCAAATCTCAAGCATACCCACGTGATTTTATAAATCTCTTATGAAGGGTCAACAGCAAATCATTTAAATAACGTTTCTGAATCCTAATGCTGCCTCTTGAGATATTGTATCTTACCCGCTGATTTTCCTACTACTGTTTTCGTCATCTTCGAGGAATTCCTTCACATCTGATTACCAGAAAGCCTTCGGCTGCGTTAGGTTCCAGCACATTTGGTAACACTTTATAAATCCTTTACGAGTCTGGATACGGAATGGTGACGGTAGGAGATGTCACATACAAGAACTTTAAGTTCCTGAAAGGCGTACGACAGGGATGCATCATATCCCCAATACTATTTAACAGATATGGAGCCCTTGAAGGTACGTGGTAGACATCGCCTATTTTGCACACCCGAAGCAGAAGTGGCCCAACTTTTGGAATGAGTCAAAACAACCAGCCTCAGAATGGGTATCGATATTAATTTAAAAAAAAGACCGAGCTGATGATAGCCGACCATTTACTAGTCGACAAAGTACTAACCTGGTTCAAGAGTTCGAAACTGTTGATCACTTCCAGTACCTTGTCTCCATTGTCACAAGTAGAGGCACATGTAAACCAGAGATTCGCAGACGAATCGGAATGGCCAAAACAGCGATGAACCAACTCGGCCAAAATATAGAAAAATAGAAACATCCCTAACCGGACTAACATGCACCTCGTCTGTACACTTGTCTTCTCCATATTTCTTTATGGGGCTGAGACCTGGACGCTCAAAGCCGCTGAGGCAGAGGATTGATGCTTTTGAAATCTGGTGCGGGCGCCGCCTGCCAACGATTCCTAAGACAGCTTGAAAGTAAAATGGAATACTCAAACTAAGCTATTTCGGTAATATATATGTTTTTATAACAACGAAACATGAGTTGAGACACGGCGAGTGACCGATAAAACCTGGTTTTTAAATAATTTTGTAAAAGTGTTTAAATAATTGTCGTTCGCCTGCCGTATGTGTCGTTCACCTGTTTTTTTATAGACAAGTGAACGACATACAGGAGATGGACAAAATGACAGTTATGTAATCAAAACAAATAAAGTATTTCGTTGATGAACTGCATATTTATACACATAAAAGTAGACCATACTTTACGCATTATAAGTTAAAATGAATGCGATAGTACACACGTCAACCAAAATATGGAAGGCAGAATATAGACTAGATACCCATTACAAACTCCCGCTCGCGTAAGTGTATGTATCATATTTTTTTAGTGGAGCACACTGACGACGTGTTACTCGGGACAGCGTTAGGTGGCAACTGAAGGTCTCGATTTATGCGGGGTGAGGCAGGGGAAACGAAATAGTAGTCGCAAGTAGGTTAAAATTGGGGGGGCTGGCTCACTTTCGCTCGCTTCGCTCGCTCGGCGCACCAGCCCCCTCCAATTTTAACAGAAGTTATGTTAATAAAAAATCTTGTTTGTCGCTTTACAGCAGTTATGACAACTCTGTTATGCTCCTTAGATCATCTACGATCAGTTTTCTTCTTTTACTTTGCTCTCCCATGGAATGGTATCCAAGACCTCGAAATTTTTTGTTTAAAGGCACATTCTAAATTGAACAGAGTCAATTTTCCATGTTCCTATTCGACAATCATCTCAATAAGGTACTAGGAAATATAGAACATCATCGCTAAAAGTTATTGTTTAGATAGTATACTGAAATGCCTTTGAGTTCATTATCATAATGATTTATTTTGTGAAATATTATTTTAAATACAAAATAAAACACATTGTTTAAAGAATAGCTTTATTTTTACACCATTTTCTTAAGCTAGTTACATTTTTTAAAGCACATATAGTAGGATGATAAATACAGCTAAATACATCGCTAGAAAATCTAAACTCTTCATATAAACTTAACAATTTAGGACACTGCATATCCTCTAAGTTAATTACATCATTATGAAGAAATATAGATTTAATCCAACATACTTTCTCGACACCTTTACAATAAATAGTTTTATCAGATAAAAAATCTTCAGCATGTAACAAATAATCTGTGTAGGGAATGAAACCATCATTCCAGTTAATTTTTCTGTTCTTCTGTATCCACCATACTTGTTTACGTTCTGACGGAGAAAGATTATACAATGGGCAAGGTGGTAAAACAAGAAGATGCTGCAACTGATCATTAAAGGCTATAGCAATTTCTTTGACTATAAATTTATTATTATCTGTTTTAAATCCTTGAACATCAACAATTGCTATTGACGTCATGTTAGTTTCCTTACTATATTACTCAAAGGTCGATACTCGAATAGACGATCGTTAATAATTAAACAATAAGCACTTGTATTGTCGGGTATGTCTTGCTCAGTTTCAATTTCTAAACGCACATCTACAGGCCCAGTTTTCAAATTATCATTTTGTCGGGAGCAGTCAATCACGTATAATGGAGCCTTAGCTTTGAACTGTTTCAAATCAAGCAACGGGTCGATAGGAAGGTTATAATACGACTGACGAAATCGAGCATACATATCATATAATATACTATACTGGTCTTGGTCAAATTTTAAATTAAGAGTATCGTATGGATAATAATACGAATTTAAAAATAAAGTAACATTCTTTAAATCACAGTGATCAAATACAGCATTATCTTTTTGTTTGTTGTTTTTTCGATCAGTTTGTAACCCGAAAATAACATATCGCGGTTTTTCTAGCTGAGAAGCTGTCTTCACAGACCAGGAATGTTTCGTAGTCTTAGGCAATAATGGGTATTCATATAAATCCCAATTTCTGAAAGCAATTTGCAGCGGTTTATCTTTTTCTAAATGTTTTAGCAAAGCAAGCCTTTGCTGGTCAGAAACTTTGACATGAGGCATCCGCCACTGAACTTTTCGTATATTTACTTGCACCAAATCATCTTTATCTGTCACAATACCGTTTAAATTAGTACTGCTTCTGTTTAAAATTAACTCATGTTTACAATTAATTATAATCTTCCTATAATCTTCCGCGAAACCTAATAATTTGTTAAGTGGTAAAAGAATACAAAACTTTCCATCAGTATTCTTAAACCCATTCACATTCCAACCCCACATTTCCGCCGCTTTACTTTCTCCATTATTCATAGACGCCAGCGATTTCAGCGTCGTAGTGACTCCGACATTTCTAATGCGATCAATTTCAATTCCATTCATTTCATATCTTATATCTTGAAAAAGGAATGATATAGCATTATTAGTTATGTTTACTTTTTTTATCTTTGAGGCGCCCGTTGTATGATCCTTTTCAGTCACTGTGAATGATCCTTCTATGTATATAGAGCTTGCCGAGGGCAAAACGTAAATATCTTGCTGGTGGATAGGTATCCGTATTTCATCGTTTTCATTGTAGCTATTATTGTAAGGATTATACGTATGGACTTCATAACTTTCAATAGAATTATCGAAGTGGAGGTCATCCGTTATATGGAGAATACTCATATTTTGAACCCGAGAGCGCAAAGGAACTCTTTGTTGCTTCTACTTATTTTGCCCGGCTTAATGCGTGTTATTCTTTTCACAGCTTGTTTATTAATGGCTTTATTTTTATTTTGCTTGAGCATTTTATTGCTAGAAATTCTATTTTTATTTGCATATATCTTGCGCGTGTAAGGCAATGATGTTCCAGGTTTCTGAGGCACATTGTATAGCATCATTTTGATTTGCGTAAATGTATACTCAGATATATATTTTCGTTTTTAAAATTGATTGGCACACCATTTAAGTCTAATATTTTTACAATTATTGATGAAATGTGTTTTTTTGTTATAGGGAAATATATTATATTTTTAGGCACCTCAATAACCTGATGACTCGGAGGAACGTTCAGTACAAACTCATGAATTATATGGGTGGGTAATCCGTTTGTGTAGGAGCCTTGAACGAGATCACATTCGATTCGTATCACAGACGCCGGAATAATGTTAACAGGATAGACTGATTCATGCCATTTATTTGCTTCTAAAATTGTATGACCAAACCCTAAAAATGGAGCGATGCTATTCGAGGCTTGAAACTGGATTGGTTCAGAGCAAAATAACAAACACTTCGACGTATTATTATTCGATTTAATTTGCAATTCAACATCTTTCAGTTCGGTTTTTAAGTAATCATGTAAGTCAATCAAATCGTAAGTACCGCAAGGAATTTTAATTTGTTTATTTTTACCATAGGCGAAAATGTTATTATTTACATCAATATTTGGAATTGTATTAAATGTAGAGAAATAGAGTAAGCCCCCTTCATAATTATCATCTAATATCAAAGGAGGATTAAATTCCGTTTGAAGAACAGATTCGCATCCCGTGATTGTAAGTGTTATAGACATTGTAGCCAACTAAAGTTTTTTTTTTAAGTATTGGCTATTTATGTCGGTTCCAGAAGGATTTTAAAAACCGAATACATAAATGACCGCAATTATAGGGATGACCTTTTTGCACATTAGCATAATTATAAAAAAAGTTCGGTCCGATATAGCGTAAAAATTCTTCCGGTGGTTTTAAGTCACCATAACTGTCAAAATATTCGATATAATCATTTGATTTGGAGTAGGCTACCCAGTGACTGCCAGGGTTATCGGAACTATCGAGATTTATAATTCCGCATTCTTTTTTATAAGGGCTAACTGGTAGTTGATCTCTCATATACACTCCCCTAAAATATGGAATGACTTTCGCATATTTCAGTATATCGATATTAGTTAGCGCTCTTCTGGGTAGCCTTGGAATTAGTTTTTTTGTTTTTTTACATAAATGCCTAGACCATCGCCGTGCTCTTTGAGACAAAGCCCATTTCCTATACACAATTCTTCCATTTTTTGGTTGTGACGTTTAAGTTCTTGCAAGCGTTGCTTGGCTGATTTTATTGCTTGAACTGCCTTTGCGATTCCAGCTGCGCCGCCCGCCAAACCACCTGCGGCTGATAACCCCGCGAAAATTGGAATTAAGGGAAGAAATCCTCCAACTTTTGGAACTGGTATCACTCGTGGAATATTCACTGTTGAGTTAGAATCGGAAGCCAATTCACGAACAACGGCAACGGCTAACTCAATAGCCGCTTTTTTACATTTAGGTTTAAATTTGTTTATATGTTTCTTTGTAAGAGAAACAATATTTTTAAAAGTTTTTTTAAACCCTTTCCCGCTTTTTATTTTTTTTCTCGCAACAGTTGTTTTAACAGGCAGCGCTTTTGTTTTTCTACTAGAATTAAATTTCGGCATCATTAATTGCAGATTTAAATAATAAAAAATATATGGGAAGATGTAACACTGATCACTCTTTCTTTGCTCAAATACAAACTAAGAATGAAAATAAAAAAATTACGGACTGCTTATAAAACTTCCGACTTATCTATCCAACTGTTTTCCTGAGAAGGTAACCCTAACCATTTCACATATAACTTCGCGCCTTTCGTTTTTAATATTTTTTCAACCAGATAAATGTTCGGATATTTGGGTTTAAGTAATTCTTGAGAATAAAATGATCCCAAAATAGGACGATGCTTACTGTCTTCAATTGCATATGTAATAGGTTCGGTATTCTGAATTTTAGTAATTGTGAATATTTCCGTCGACCAATTTGGAGTATACCCTTTTTCGAATGTACCTTTATATTTACTTATGCGTACGGGATCTCCGACTTTAAATTTAGTTTTCGATGTTTTCGGTAAATCTGTTTTATTATAATTTTGAAGAATTTGCTGCTTATTTTCTGCATTAACTTCACATGGCTTAAAACCAATTGTTCTGTGTACCGAATCATTATACCGTTTAATTACATTAGAAAGAACGCCGCTAATCCATTTATAGTTTCCTTGCAAACTAAACTGTTTATATAATTTGTTTTTTAAGGTTCTTATAAATCTTTCTACTATGGAAGCTTTTTTCACAGAGTATGTTGAGTAGTGGTTTATATTATATTGTTTTAGTAAAAGTTTTAATTGTTTGTTATAAAATTCAGTTCCTAAATCAGTTTGCAAATTTTTTGGAACACGATGTTTTTTTAACAAATCTTCGAAGGCTCTAGTTACATGTTCTTTACTTTTTTGTTTCAATGGATATGCCCAAGCATACTTCGAAAATGTATCAATTATTGCTAGTATATATTTATAATTTGAGTTCACACTCGAAATAGCCTGCATGTCAATAAGATCGGCTTGCCATAAATCGTCGATATCTCTCATAATTACATGTCTTCGAGGAAAATTCTTTCTAGCTTGTTTATGTATTTCGTCAACCACTACTTCCTTACTCATTTTTGGTACTTGCTTCTTTGAGACACAGATTCTATACTCTGCTTTAAGCTGTTAATTTCTATATCTAAATGCTCTAACGTTTGATTTATCGTTGAATTTTTTTTAAACATAACATCCCTCACATCGTCAACATACTGCTTTGTCACCCCATCAGCGGAATCAATTGGTTTTCCAAGGTGTTTAATAACCTTATTATTCGCATCAATAAAATGGTCATTAGCATTTACGAAAGCCATATAAGGTTCTATATATGAATTTTTTTTTTTGCCTTTTAAATACGTGATGCCCGAACTTATCAACGTTCATCTTCAACAAGCATTATAATACTAAGCCATAATGAGCCCTTGCTAGCCCTTTTATTCTTTGATAATGCCTGCTTCTCTCAGTTCTTCTATGATAGAAATTATTTCGTTGTCATGATTAGTATTGCCAGCATTTTTGGACGCAATCAATAATTTTAATCTATCAATTAACTCATTAGGATCGTCCCAGTATATGTAATCTGTATTACGTTTATATTTTTTTAATACTGGCAAGTTACCTCCATGTTTCTCATCAGATTCGGTAAATAATGGTTTAACAAATTGACAGTATTTCATGCCTGAGTTTCCTTGAATCTGACCGCTGGGACTGTATCCTCTCTTGTGAACATTAGTATGAATAAGGATATCTTTATAAATCAGTTTATCTTTTTCTTCGACGATGTTTGAATCGGGTTTAGCTTGGAATAAAAGTTCTCTTAGTCCTGGAGTCAGCTCATAACTTTTATCAGGTAAATTAACCATAGTCATTTTATTTGGCGAATTCTCTCCATGCGATTTTAATGTTACCGGCGAATTACCTATAAATAATTTCTCCCCATCATTTCTCACCCCAAATTTTACATTAAATGGCTCATTTGGGATTTGCAAATATTTACTATTGGCTTGAGGACTCTTTACTTTCGCAATATAGTTTTCCGCTTTAGCTGGAGTTTTTAATTCTTGCGATGCTAACTCATTAGATTCGCATTCTAATTCTAGATTAGCATCAGTCATAGTAGTATCTTTCTGATTATATTTCTCTTTATTTTCCTTGTCCATGCGAACGTTTTCAGATATATTGTTGAGTGATACTAGGCTTTCTAATGGCTCACTTAATGATTTAAATATTTTTTTATGCTGTAACTCGTAATGTTCATCTTTTTGGCGCATTTGTTTTAGCTTATTTTTTATATTTTTGACTGATTTTATTAACTGTGTTTTTAAATCGGCTTCCATGATATTGAAATATGAGACTTGTTCTATTAGCAAAAGCCTGTAACTAACTGTGTTATGATTGAATTAGTCATAGATATTTATACAAAGTATTTACTCAAACTTAACAAAAACATCAAATGATTTTCTATATCTGCCATTATTCAACTCGCAATCTTTATTGATTATTAAAGATGCAAACGGATCTTTCCATATATTTGTTGCTAATGATTTGAAGACTTCCCAGCTAACATCAGAATTCACATGCTCATGATATATGTGTTTCAAATTGACATCATCTTGTTTAAAAATGATTAGGAAGTTCACATTATCTCTAATTAATTGTTTGGGGATTTTGGAGTAAGTTTGAGATAAGTAGAAAACGTCTATTCCTTTATGCCTACCCATAGAAAAATAATTACGTATATTATTCTGATTTTCGCAAGTTATGTCATCAAATATAAAAACAGAATTGTCTAAGGCCTTATCAGGTGAAATCACATCTTTATCGTCCTGAAATATGCTCAGATTAATATCAGGTATTCTTGTAATGACGTCTTTTAGAAACCGGTATTTTGACTGGAAAGCTGTTTTAGAATAAAGGTATACATTTTGAAATTTTAACCCATTTTCGTGAAGCAATAAACTTAACATTGTATTGGTTTTACCGCAATTTGAGGGTCCACAGATTATGCATCGAATAGAGTTGGGTAAAAGCACACTGTGTTTATTATTAATTGAACACGATTCTACAATAATTTTATTAATTTCAAGCGACACTTGCTGTTTCATTAGTTTCATTTTACGTTCTGTTAAATGATTGTAGAAAACAGGTCTTAAATATGTGCCTATACTACCAATCTAATTATGTTGGTTCAGAAATCAAAGAAAAAGCGCTACTTAAAAAGGATTTCTGTATTACTCATAACTATATATAATATCTTGCATGTCTCAACCGGTGATGAATTCCTTAAATATGCAGGCTTAGCACCAATCTAATTGGAGAGAGTATTTTGTTTCAGAAATGTGAGAGCGCTACTTTACCTAGTCGTAATATCATGCGCGCCTGACACTGCAAGGCGAATCTCTAGCATTAGCTTCATTTCATACTTCGCATCGATCGGAAGCAGTCACAGCGAGACCTTATATTCATATAAGTCACAGGTATTGTTTTCAATACTAAATATTTTATCTTTATCTAAATATAGTTATTTACTTATAACGTACTTAATTTGTTATTGCGTTAACGTTTTTTTTCTTTTTCTTTCAGATAATGGAGTCGAGCATGATCGCCACTCAAAACCAATGCGATGATTTATCGGACATATTTAACGCGAGCCCCCCAATTCATGACGTCGGACCGGAAGATCCATTATATTACGTTCAAGATGTTGATGGATGGCTTGAAAAGGTCGAAAAACGGCGTCAGGAAGCAGTACGCAAGATGGCGAAAAATAAGTCAAAGAAAACTATTAGCAAAGATCAGACAAAGAAATTGTCGTCTTTTGTTATAAAAAATGACTATCGCAAAGGTCGATATTTAATAAAAATTAGCGTCGAAGCTATGAACGATGGTGACTCCAATCGCAATTTTAGTGCTCAGTACCTAGTTTGTGACCCCTGCGATGAAGTGTTAGACTCGACTGAATATGTGTTAACAAGAATATTAAAAAAACTGGAGGAAAAGTGAATAAGTTTTAGTATAGCTTTAGCGATAGACATGGTAAATAATAAGCACTTGTAATTTGTTAGCTCTTGCACTCTTTATTTTAATGTTTACTTGGCAACGATCACTGTATGTTTATTGAAACCTCAATAAAGAAAATAATTCCGAATAGATTGTTTCAATAGACCATTCAAAATAGTAACCCTTAAGAGCTGTAACTGCTATTATCAGCTGACTGTAATTAAACTTCCTAACTATATTATAAATAGCATGGTTTACAATAAAAATGAAAAGAATTATTAAAAAAATAAAAAATAAAACGTAATAAAAAAAAAAAAAACAATTAACGCTATTTGATTAATGTGGAATGTTTACATAACGTTTTCAATCACCATCCCTACGTAAGACGGGTTTAAATGTTTGACCCCGTTACGTAAGAAGCTTTAAGGTTTATTAATACTAGTAAATTATGATTTTATGATCGATAGGGAACTGAGGTGTTCTTGAGAACTCGAAATATAAGAAACTAGCAGTGTTACTGGGTTCCTTTTTATATTTTCACGATGCAGAAATATTATAGCGTTACAAATTATGTCAACATTTTATTTGTAACACTATACTGTCAATGGAGAAATATAAATAAAACAAGTGATTTAAATCATTAATATGCTTTATTTCATTATAAACTTAACACTAAGTAGTAATACAAACTGAAGTAATATATGATCAAGTAAAGTATTGCTAATAAATCTGTAATATTGTACAAACTACGTACTAATATCAATAACGTTACATTATACATATTTAAACTTATGCATGCATTGTCTTAATATAAATGCTCCTAATTTTAAACATAGCTTAATTTAGTGGGAGGGGGGGGGTATAATGAACACTTTCCCCTCCCAGAAATAATTGGCAAACAAAGATAGGAAGTACAAACGAAGTTACAGGGTTTTATGATAGTTAGCATAATGTTTTATAGTGCCCCCAGGGCAACGATGTAATATTATCTTTACTTACACATCTTTTATCGTCATCTCGGGAGAGAACTAGTTTGTTTACTTTTTGCGTATAAAGTTTATGACATTTGGATCTAATAATACACATTTCATCCCTCAAAGTTTCATTATAAAATAGAGCACTCTTATATTTATTAATATCTAGTTTTTTGGTAATACATTTTTTTATTCCCTTTGCTTTTTTTACAACTGTGTTTTGCGTAGTGATGCAATATGATTTTGCTCTTAAACCTGCATATTCTGTAATAATTTCGCCGCCCATCTCATCTTTAAAGTATCCGGGTATCTTACTGTTCATGCAAGGAATGTGAAATATATTAGCAGTTTGATAATTGCTAGTATCGAAATATCGTATATTTTCTTTTAAATCTTGATAAAAGTCTTTGGTGTATATAAGATATAAGAGACTGTCGGTGTCAGTGTAACAGAGATGTATTTTGTTTGCATAAATGCGTTTCATCACCCTGTAATGAAATCTGTATAAATGACTTTTCGCAAGTTCCAAAATAGAAAAACCAATATAGATCGGACGGTCAAGTAGAACTTTTGTCTGGTTCAATTGAATGGCTACTAATGAGTCAGAAATTATTGCTACGTTTTTAAAATTAGGAGCATTTATATATTTCTCCGCTCCACAACATTTGTTCGTTTTATTCCCATTATCGTTCCACACATTAACAAGTTTAACATCGACCTGTTTACGCTTATTCTCAATCGTTTTACCAAATATTGAGTTATTCTGTTTTTTAAAAAAATCTCTTTCGAATTCGGAAGTTGCTGTTTGTCTAAGCGAAGTATTCAGAGATATGTATGGTTCTAAAAAGTTACTTTGTTCAAAGGCTAAAATCTTATATATTTTTAACAAAAGTAGCCCATTTTTCAAGCATTCCTTCAAATGAATGTAATGAATAATATATCGATGTTTGTCATAAAGGTTAGCTATAAGTTTAGCATTTTTGCTTCCTGCAGGGATAAATTTTTCAGCCGCAAAGGGCATGTCCGAATGGTAGTCATGCAACTCGGATGGATAATGCAAGTCTACTTCCAAAATGAACCCTGTGTCAGAATCATGTCCTATACTTTCAACATCAAAACTTGCAATTTCAAAATCACTAAGAAATCTGAAGTTACTCTTAGGAAGACGCTGCATCATAGCGTATCCATATAAGTTAACACAATCTAAATATACTAAAAAGCTATCCGGTTCTGTACTGTTGTAATTTAAAAGATACTTGTTGTTAGATCGAGCATATCTTCGCGAACACTGTGCGAGACCTCCCCTTATACCCTTTTCCACCATTTGATACATCTCTATATCAGTCAATAAGTCTAACTTAACTTTAGTGTACAGGAGCATTGCCTGCCAGCTGAGAGATGATGATGATACATAATAGCAAGGATCGAGATTATAATAGTTAAGACTCATGTTTCTAAATTTTTCAAAACAATCGCACAGAAGTAATACGTCGCATTTCAAATACAAATCAGTGTATTCTCCAAGATTTTTAATGTTGAAAGTATTCCATACACGCATGGCATGTTTATAATCGTCTGAGGATACAGATTCTGATGTCAATCTGTTAAAAAAATTAGAGGGCTCTGGTAAACATGTTTCCTCATATCGTTCCCAAGAGTCAACGTAATCGTAACAATATATGCCTTTTTTACGAGCAAGGTTAAATTTTTCACCTTCCCCGAAAAATGATTTTAAATGTTGAAAATCGTTTTCTTTCATCGTCCTCACTAAACTATCTAAACTTGAACTTAAAAAGTTAAACGAATCGATAAATTTTAATTGGGCTACATTTTCGCGATCCATAGGAATGAATTTAGTGAATGAAATGAATTTTTCTTTATTTTTTGGTATAAGGTTAATCCGCCCGCATACGTTCGATAGCTCGCTAATAAACAGATGGCTGTCGTATCCAGTCAAATTGTGGAAAATTATGGGAATAAAAGGACAAGTTTTTGCTTTTAAATTACATGTTGTATGAGCGGCCCCTCTATAACGACCCGTAAAATGATTATGATCTATCACAATTTTGTCGTCAGAGGAGAATCGTTCCTTACATATATGACACGTAGTACTTGTCATAAATGACTGCTGTTCAACTGGGGTTAGCGGAATCATAGGTTTACTATTAGACAGAATAGCATGTAATCTGGCTACATCGCTGCATATTGATTCGACAAACTTTCTTGCGCAGTCAGGACCTCGATAAGATACGAAGTCATTTAATTCAGGATTGCTTTTACAACAAATATAATAGGCGAAACACGAAGCCTCATGAATTTGCATATTTTCTACGTACGCTGACTTATTTTTATCCGAAAACTCTAGTAACAAGCTTTCAAAGTCACCATAAATAACGATAGGTATAGCTTGAGTTCTTTCAAAATTACAGAAAAATATTTTGGTATCTTTTTCAGGTAACACAGTTTGGATTCCCGCACAATTATGCTGGATTTGTTTTTCTTTTGTTGAAAAGTATAAAAAACACTCTTCGCACAAATGTATCTTTGATTTATGTTTCGTAAGTTGATTGTGAACAAGTTTTCCCAAATCTTTTATCAAACAAAAATGAGCCTTTCTTTTACACCTTAATAGTAGTAAATTTACATGATGTAATTTCCTTGTAGACGTTTTATACAAAGGACCCGTAATTTCGCCTTTTTTTGTCAAACCATAGATATTTAAACTAATATCGGCATTGTTACTTTCAAACCATTTGATATCGTTTAAATTTGGAGGAAATGTCATACCATTTGTTTTTAATATATCAGAATAATCGGGATATGAGGTTACTCTATGAACATTTTTTTTTGCGGGATATAAATGGGCCATTATACACCATAAAAAGCAGCGATTGTCTGTATTATTTATATTCAAGCAAGCTTTCTTATTTGCTAAGTGTCGAGGCAAGGGTATATAGGACCCCGCCCTTAAAGGGTTGTACTTCATAATATTGACCTCTAAATGGTTAACTGTTTCAATTGTCCACCCGGACTCCGAAAGTTCAAATTCTGAGCATTTAGAGACTAATGTTTCAGCAAATGTTCGATACAATGATGTAATATCGCTGTTTTGAAATACTGCGGCATATTTAGTATTAAATGATTTCATCGACTTCTCATCATTTTTCGTCAATACATATGTGACAAAGAGTTCGAAATTAACTTTCAGTGTCGTATGTTTATGCAAATACTCTCTAATAAGCTGATTCGTTACATCGACAATTTCGGATAAAAATAATTCCGGAGAGATCGTAAAATTTGACGAATTTATTTTATAGCTAGCTATTCTATCGCGAAATGCGTTTGCAATCAAGTATACATTTTTATATTTTGTATTAAGTAAACAATTAGATTTATGCAAGTTTGTTTTCTTATGAGTTGTTAGCTTGGGAACATGAATGTTACAAGCTTGACAAAAAAACATGATGATATTATATAAATTTGCCTATAAATCGATACTAAATTTCTTGTATACCGGAGGACTTAAATTGAATAAAAAATGCTAATATCTAATAAATGGAAGTTTAAAATATTGTAATAAAGCAGAGAGAATAACGTCATACCTTAAACATTTACAGGTGTTGTAAGTTATAATCAACTAGCGAATGCTTTTTATCAAAGCTGACTTCACCATCGAATTTTGAGATGATTTGACTGCTCCCAAGTATACCTCGAAGCACTTCTTCTCAGGTGGTTTTCATAATCCTGAAATAACAAATAACAATAACATTATAAGTAAGCCAGGATATATAAAAATAATAAGAACCCTTCAATCATGACTCTGCCTAAAGTAATCTAGTAATATAATAATCCGTTAAGAATAATTGCCGGTCTCAAATTGTAGGCGCTATAAAGGTCTACTACGGTATGAAGACAATTATTCAATTAAGGTCATGACATGAACGCAAATTGTAATTAGGAATGAATAGTATATTCTATAATAATAAAGTCAGAGTAAAAAGAAATGGGCATACCTTATATATTAAAAGGTGTTTGAAGGATACAATACAGGCTGAATACCCTTGTATTCTTCCTTAATCGACTTCACAACATCGCAAACCGAAGAAAATATCGGCTTAGTTTCGTCGATAGCTCCCTTAAATGTGATGAACGCTTTTTTCCAGCGTTCTGTCTCATTCGGTATCGGCTCCAAATCTCTCATACGATATACACGAAGCTCGGCGTAATATTCTCCTCTGGCTGAATGATTTGTTTGAAAAGTATATCCCGACGGAGTTTTTCGGGAAAAAAAAATTCGCAAAGCTGAAGCTCGTATAGGAGCAGTTTCATAATCCTGAAATAATTAAAAACAATGACTCAGTAAAACTATTAAAGTAAAAAAAAAAAATATATAAAATATAAAATAATAAATCATAACGCGTTGGCATTTCGAAACATTATAATACTTAATTGTGGAGGACTAAACAAAAAAGTTACTGTGCTAAAATATGTTTGTTTTTTTTTTACTTAATCAGGATAGGCGGCATGCTTACCTCAGAATCCAGCTCTCGTTTTTGAAGCTTTTTCCTAGAAGATGGCGGGGAACCCTCGCCGTCGGTTTCTGACTCTGAATAAGTGCTTTTAGGCCCCCTGCGCACTGGCGTTTTCTTCACTCGACTGACTTTGGATTTCGACGCTTTGGCCTTCGATTTTTTTACTACATTTGGGACGACATCTTCACCCATCTGGGTTAAAACTTCTTCGTCGGAATCAAACGGATTATTAGTTGCCCTGCAAATCACATTATAAATAACAAACACATAACACTAAAATCAAATCACAAAGTACACCTTGTAAATACATACATACTTGCTCCAATTGGTTTTCACTTTAATAAAATATTTTTTGAGCGTCCGTCAGATCGAATGCCTCAATAGATACAAGCTGAGCAAATATCAATTATTTAACAAGAAACCTTTCATTGTAAAGGTGCGTAGATATTGGAGTGTCGATACAACGTACAGCTGTCTATTTAATTTCTAATATGATTTTATATGCATAATTAAACTTTACATCACTAGAAGATAAGATCTATTTTAATAGACAGCTTCAAACTATATGGGTTAACAAGGTTTTATGTAGAATCTAATTTAGGTAACGGCGCCAGATTGTCGACGCTATTTGATACGTAAATCAAAAAAGGGCATCGCATGTACTTACCTTTCAGCATACAATTTGTCGGATAAAAACAATGCGATTGAGCTATAGAGGTAAATAAATCTATCTGTAAGCAGGCAGGCATAAGTTTATTACTTTATTTTTAATTTTAATGATTTACCTCCTAGTAACGTGCGTGTTAACAAAACTAAAATTTATTTTTATGCCATCTAACGGCTATGGCATGAAACTTTATAAAACCAGTCTCTTAACAATCGTACTTCATGCTGTAAATAAAGTTTACTATAAGTTATTAAATCTTGAGAAGATAAATAAATGTATTCAATATATAATATAAGTAGGTTATCCATAAACTTATAATTAATAATGTAAATACTTTCGACTGACTTAAGCCAGATAAAATGCTCGTTTTATGACATCTAGCGGCTACGGTATGAAGTTTTATTAAACCTCTAAACACAAGCTTCACTCGACAAGTTTACTTCGCGCTGGCTAAGTATTGATTCATTGCAGCACGTGATAATAGATGGCGTTTAAATCAAGTTGGTATATTGCTTATCAATATCGTATTGAATCTTAGGTAAGTAAATGTATCCGTAGGCAGGTTGACTATAAGACTATTAATTTAAAATCTTAGTCTTACCTCAATCAAGGTTTGGAAAGTTTCATCCATTCCTTCCCATTCGATTTGTCGCCATTAATTGCTGCGTATCCGATAGATGGCGACACCAATGCTGTATAATATTGTTTACGCATAAAAACACTGAATTGAGCATAATAATTTACTTTACAACTTACAACGAAACATAATATTGGATCAATAAGTGTAATCTTTGCTCAAGCATTAAACGACTTTATTTATTCTTTAGAATAAAAATTTAAACGTTCATAATTCTGCAACGCGCTATCAAAGTTTTTTAAGAAAAAGCATATATACTTAAGCTCGCCAATCTTAAGGGAATAAGTAAATGTATCCGTAGACAGGTTGACTAAGACTATTAATTCAAAATCTTAGTCTTACACCAATCAAGATTATCGTACTATGTCTGTGTAGGACGATGAAAACATTTTCAACTTTTTTAATTTTTAAGCTACAGAAAAATCTATTTTTTCTTAGAATGAGGAATAAGCGGTTATTCCCACCGATTAACAAATTAAGGCTTTGAAAAGTTTCATGTTTTAGGTATAACATGTTGCTCATTTTAATTTATGATTTCCCCTAAATTATTTAATTGTTCTAGGTGAAACTAAAATTAATTTTCATGACATCTAACGACTACGATATGAAGTTTTATTAAATCTCTACAACTACTTTGCGCTGGCTTAAGTATTGATTCATTGCAACCCATGATGATAGGTGGCGCTGAAATCATGTTGATATATTATTTATCAATAACTTATTGAATCTTAGGTAAGTAAATGTATCCGTAGGCAGGTTGACTATAAGACTATTAATTTAAAATCTTAGTCTTACCTCAATCAAGGTTTTGAAAAGTTTCATCCATTCCTCCCATTCGATTTATCGCCATTAATTACTGAGTATCCGATAGATGGCGACACCAATGTTGTATAACATTGTTTACGCATAAAAAACACTGAATTGAGCGTAATAATTTACTTTTACAACTTACGACGAAACATAATATTGAATCAATAAGTGTAATCTTTGCTCAAGCATTAAACGACTATTTATTCTTTAGAATAACAATTTAAACGTTCATAATTCTACAACGCGCTATCAAAGTTTTTTTAAGGAAAAGTATATATACTTAAGCTCCCCTTATTACTTCGGCGAGCTCAGAGCAATCTGGGCGGACCGCACGTTCAAACGATTACATGGAACGGATCTGGCCAATCTGTTAATGAAATTGAATGAACCACTCAGAACTTCAAACTCAAACATGAACTTCAAACTCAAACATGAACTTCAAACATTGAAATCTGAAAATCATCAAGACCTTTAGTCTAGTCAAACCGATGTTTAGTACAGAACTGGCCATTCTGGAAAAATAGTCGGAATGATGGGATAATCGGTCGGCAAGTTGACTACAAGTCTGGCCAGCTCGGAAATCTTGTTTGCTACATTTGGCTGCAACCGGGTGTCAGGAGATGGACAATAATTTCAGCAAAATACCTGACACCCGGGGAGGCCTTTTGCTGCTCCGGCCCCCCACAGCCGGTTGAAGACAGCTGCAAGACCGAGTCTTTTTACTTCAACTTAGCATGATTTATGTAGCGGACTTCGACTTCGATTGACTTAGCAAGCTGAGAGAAAAAAATACTTATTGCTAAATTAATCTTATCAATCGAGCGCAATTGCTGTAGCGCGATATAAACAACAGCAGGAAAACTGAAATTTTAACTGTTAGAATTGGAGGCTGGCTTACTCTGATCGCTATAACTCCTGTTAAAATTGGGGGGCTGGTGCGCCGAGCGAGCGAAGCGAGCGAAAGTGAGCCAGCCCCCCCAATTTTAACCTACTGTCGCACAATTGTAATGTTTGTCTCATGACAAGTGAACGACAAAAAATGGCGTGGACAAACTTAAATTGCAAATAATTCGCAACATAAGCATAGTATTATTATTCGATATGGTAGTATTCAATCCTCATCATATATGAAAATAAAATGGAGTACTGAACTTAAGCTAGGTCGGTAATGTTTATGTTTTTATTACAACGAAACATGAGTACCTCGCGTTGGGACACGGCAAGTGACCGACAAAATCTAGTTTTAAATCGTTTTTTTGTCTATTAATATACTTTAGTTTTAATTAAAGCATTTGGCCTCTATGTAAAAAGTGTCTATTAATATGTGTTGATAATTGGATATTTAAAATAATGCGGTGTAAAAAACTTCTTTTAAGACAAACCTGTTGACAGGTGGCGGTGCAAATATTTTGAGAACGACCCGCTTAAGAATCCGTGTAACGTTTTGGTGTATGAACTGTCATGTTACATTTTATGTGATTCAATAAATAAATATCATCACAAATTTAGGATTCAAACTCTTGTCAGTGTAGCTGATGAAGTATGTAGTTTTCTCCATCTCACTCTATCCATAGCCAAGTTTTGCCTTCCCATACGACATGACGTCTACCTTCTCTTTTATTTGTTTAATGTAACTTATTCTTGGCCTTCCTCTTCCTTGCTTCCTCTCAACCATTCCTTTTATGTTATAAAAGCATCATATCGTATGAGGTGGCCTAACATTGTCCCTCTTTGTATGTGTGTACGAAACTGCAACTCAATCGGTCCAGCTCATAGATTTGTATGTGTGTACCAAATTGCAACTCAATTGGTAAATTGACTGTGGCGGTCAGATGGACAGACAAACGAATGATCCTATAAGGGTTCTGTTTTTACATTCAGAGGTACGCAAAACTTAAAAAGGAGTGTACAGATAAGGCTCGGAAATACGCATGCGAATCCACTAAACTTGCAAGCTTACCAACAAGCGTACGGCAGAGCTTGTTCGTCACCACCGTAGTAAGTCGGGGTTATTGTAGCTATGGGGTTATTGTATCTTCTTACCATTATAATGGTCTGTGTATATATAGGATACACAGACCAATGGTATATATACACAATCCTATATATACACAGACCATTTTAAGGGTCACAGACCATTATAATGGTAAGAAGATACAATAACCCCATAGCTACAATAGCCCCGACTCACCTTATAAGAAACACTGCAAACTACACCACTATCTGCCACTGCCGAGGTAAAATTGACAACATTTCATATTTTAAGACTACAATTTTATTACTTTTCTGTATTCCGCTTAGAAATAGGGCGTAATCACTCTTTTTATATTTTTCTTGAGATTACTAATTATTTTCTTGTTAGAAAAAAAAAAACTGATTCTAAAATGTAGTAGCTCCAAAACTATGACACAATGGAAAGTTAATTAAGTCATGGTTTATTATAAAAAAAAATGCCATTGAGTATAACATAATTGATAGCTTATTTTTTTTCGCGGATAGGCCGAGGACTACATCTCTATGCAGGCATAGTTGTCATAGATTTCGGTTATTTTATTTATTTTCTTATATTTATTTACATCAGAAAAATAAATTCAAATATTTTTTAGTGTACATGACGCAAAGCTCTTTCGATCTCTATACTCGTATTAATGTCCACGAGAAATATAAATTTTTGTCATTTGTAGTACACCACACCACGCCGTAGTAAGCTGGGCAAAGGGTATAACTTGAAGATTTATAAGTATCTTAAGTGTTCTGTTGACGACAAATTGCGGGGGTGTGAGTGCGTTTTACGGTCTCGGGGGCTTGTTGCCAGTTTTTTATGAGTCTGTTAAACACAAGCAGGTATTTAGGTCACCGAGAACAATCCTAGGCATCCTAGCCTTATCATCGACTAATCAGAGCGCACCAGGGTGCCCAGTTCCTCATTCCGCCTTTGTTCTTCAAAATTTGACGACGCGGTTGGCGCAGTGGTTTTCCAGCCTACTGAGCCGGCGGTCCTGGGTTCCAATCCCGGGCTCTCGCTTGCACGCTCCGCTCAGGCGGAACGTGACAATGAGTCATGCTTTTTCGCGCGTGCAGCCGGCGTTCTTATAAGACGTTATTACGTCAAAAACCGATATGAGGTGCTGGTCTGGTGGTGAGAACTTATTTAATGAACATAACTACAAAATTTGGAATTCTTAGGTTCAATATTGGCTGAGTTCATTTTTACTTGTTCCAATCAAAGCTGAATATCATGGAAACGGTTGTATGCTCACCAAATATACGCTAAG
Organism: Apotomis capreana; assembly: GCA_947623375.1. Classification (NCBI taxonomy): domain Eukaryota; kingdom Metazoa; phylum Arthropoda; class Insecta; order Lepidoptera; family Tortricidae; genus Apotomis; species Apotomis capreana. The sequence continues at coordinate 15,213,867 of OX392519.1, forward strand.
AACCCACTTGACATACAATAAGGCTTTCGATTTAAAAAGAAACCGCTATCGAATCGGTTAATCCGTTTGGGAGCTACGTTGCCACAGATACACATGTTAAACTTATAACACCCCTCTGTAGGACATGGCATAAGCAAAAATCCGTCGACGTCGCTCCTCACTTAATAGTTTTGACCAAACTTTGAGTTCCATGCAACTTACACCCTCGTCGCAGTAAACTCCTAACTATTCTCCAAAATCTTCGCCGCTTGCATAACGGGAATTCTCTAAAGTTGAAAGCGAGAAGGTTCCAGAGCGCACACGTCGGCTCGGGATGCAAGAGACCGAATTTACATATTGGAATATGCATGCTCGAGGATTTATGTTGTAATAGACAGAGAAGCAGAAGGGTAAGGGTGCATTCGACCAAACTTTTATCCCAAGTAACTAAGTATAAGCTTAGGGCCGATTCAGACGGAGATAATTTGAACTGCAACATAGCTGCAAAATGGAGGTTCGAGTGCAGTTTTGCTGCAGTTGGTGTAACTGCAAATGGACTGTGCAGTTCGCTTACAGTTTCCGTGGATGCACGGTCGTAAAGCAGTTGTATTGCAGTTGGAACGACTGCCATATAACTGCATTGTAACGACGTCGAAGCAAAAGAAGCAGCAGTAATATTTCGTACAGAAATACGTGTGCACTGTATTAACTTCCATAAATAACTGAGCGAGTGAAACATAAACACTGCACACAATATAAGCAGTCCTATTGCAGTCGTATTGCAGTTTCTGCAACTGCAATACGACTCCATTACGACCTGTTACAATATAAACAAACACAAATATGACATACAATATACTTACTTAATCCACCCCATTACTTAACCAATATCAAGGATCTACTGTCCTTGCTCCGCTATGTTCCATAATCTCGAAACTGCTTCAGATCTCCCGTCGCCATTTTGAAAAACGTCATATGTCTGAAATTTAGCTTAATCCCTCCGCTTTAGAGCTGCGAAGTAATTTGCGACATTTCCGGTCTTGAGTAACTGTTTTAGAGTTTGCGCCGACACTGACATGGTTCAGTGACGTTCCATGATTTCATCACTACATAGTATAAAACAAAGTTCAAACATACTTCCTGCTGTCTGTTCCTGTATGCTTAGATATTTTTTATACTCGCAGACTTTAATCTGTCAATTATAAGTTCACAGACAAAATCACAATAACGCACATTTTAATCCTGTAACAAAATTCTATACTCTATGGTACCCGCTACATAACTTTAATATTCACAAGACATCTCTCTACACAACTCTAATAATTTCAAAAAGAGAACATAAGCTTATTTGATGCTCACTGATTGGTTGAAATTACTTGTCAAATAAATTCACCAATCACGAGGAACGCGCCATGGCCATCGCGATCATGTTTTTTTTTAATAGGTCTGTTTTATTTTAACGAAAAAGGTTACATCAAAGAAAAAATCATATTGGAGAATGACGATTAAAGTAAAAAAATGTTTTTCTGAGCTTTTCTCGTATAAAAAGTATTGTATGCAATAGTTACACAATTAGGTCTTAAAGTCTCGTACCTTACATAGGCCACTCGGCAAGCCTCGTGACCTAAACGCGGTACTCGACTTTAAGAACCTCCATTGTGCAACGATTGCATAAAATACTATAAAACTACGCAACGGATTTGATGCGTTTTTTTTAATAGATAGAGTGATTCAAGACGAAGGTTTATATGTATAGCACATGCACGCGTGTGAAGCCGGGGCGGGTCCCTGGTTAAAAATGAGATGGGCTACGTCAGCCACATGAGGGCACACGAACGCCAGCAACGGAGTTGAGGCAGCAGAATATCGGCATTCCTTTCTTAGATTATTTTTCTCTTTCTTCGCTAACGGTCTGCAGTGACATTAACAGCACTTTCTGTCAATGTCATTGTCTTGGCACTGTATGCGCTTAACCTGCGTTCAGCCTTAGTACATTCATTCATTCATTCATTCATTCATTCATTCATTCATTCATTCATGACTGACGTCTTAATCAGCACGTAGATGGCTCTCGAACGTCCAGGTTTTATTTTCCACAAACAATCTCCATCTCGGGCGATTGGCTGGTCTTCTATTCGGAGCTTGAAGAGTACAAGAACTATTATTAATTAATCTGTGGTACAAGCGAAAACAATGCCTAATATTACCTAAATACGAGATAAATATAAAAATAAATATAAAAAAATATCAAACAACCTCACGCAAATTGATCTAGTCCCATATTAAGCTCAAGAAGGCTTGTGTTATGGGTACCAGACGACACGACGACGATATACATACCTACTTATATAGATAATAAATATATAGTTAAATACATAGAACAACCATGACCCAAGCACAAATATTCGAGTACATGACACAAATATTTGCCCTGGCCGGGATTCGAACCCAGTACCGCCAGCTCATTAGGCAGGCATCTACAACCTGCGCCAATCGATCGTCATAAAAGATGAGTTAGTAAACATTTTTTTCTTACACGCTCTTATGTCTCACCTGTCGGCCATCTTGTATTCGAGGCACGGAGACGGACATGCGTCGGTTGCGAACTACGTGATAATGTATGGCGATGTCTTTTTATGACATCTTCAGAGTAAACGTGATTTTTGAAGCCCTGTAACATTTGCAATCCGCGTATTAGTATGCCTGTACAATTATAATAGTTTATGAAACTGTTACATAATGAAGATCTCAAAACACGAGTGTGGTTTTATGTTGTAGATATGAAGTAGGTACTAGTGGTCGTTCAGTCACAAAACAAACAGGAGATTTAATTTTAGTTTGGTTATTTATTTTTATTCTTTTGTCGTATATTATTATGCGCTCGAATATTTTTTTTGTTTGTTTTTTATTTTATTAAATGCATGAAATTAAAAACATTTTCACCAGCGCTGGCAAGAAAAAGTCACATCTTCATTTCTTTGTCGTTATTTTTTACATGTTTCCTATGACTATGATGATACATAAGGAGTTGAGTATAGCGTCCACAGCGCCAAGAAACACCGCTATTGGAAAACCCAGAAACACAGTGAATGTGGGCCGTTCCGTTCAAGTACCGACACGTACCACCAAACACTCGGAACAAGTAAAACACCTAAGTGTCGAACTAAAACCACTAAAAGTCAGAAACTTTCCCAAAAACTTCGCTTTTCTCACTCACGCAGTTGTGCAACTCTAATGTGTTTTAACCCCCGACGAAAAAAGAGGGGTGTTATAAGTTTAACATGTGTATCTGTGTGTTCTGACTGGTGGCATCGTAGATCCCCAACGGATGGAACAATTTGAGTGCTGTATTTTCAATCGAAAGACTTGTCCGTCGATATCTTAGCTATATTTGGTGGAAATAGGACCAGTAGTATCCAAGATTCAGCTTTGCTTGGAACACGCGGCAGGATCTCAGCCAATATTCAAGCTAATAATTCAAAATTTTGTAGTTGTGTTTAGTTTTAGTAACATTTTCTATATCACTTATTGAGTGAGGGTGCCATGATGTCCAGCTACTTGTGTCGGTGGTGTTTTAATTTTTTTATTTAGGTTACATCCGTTTAGTTTATTCCCTAATGCTACTATACTGCATGCTGTTATATATTTTGCGTGACTGTATTTACAGTGGATGGTAACTGGTTTCACTGGTTCATATCCGGTTTGAAGGACCACTTGTAACCAGAAGGGCATCTACATATTTTATGTACCATCACATTTTTGTGCTGAAGCGATGATGGAAACCGCAAGCTAAATTTTAGTTTATTCACATCTTGAAAAAAAATGAAAAGCACATCTTTCAAGCACACTACATATCGAAAGGAGTGTAAAGACGTGAGTGAATTAATTAATGAAATGGAGAAGAATTAGGCTGAGTGGAACTTAACAATCGTTTTCTGTGGGAGTTATCAACAGTATCTAACTCTCATACTTGGTCAATGTTTCACAGTTTGTTATAAATGCGCTGTGCAGAAAGGTATTTCTCACCCGATTCTCATGTTTTTTTTTGTCGTTTTGCTATTCTTTTTCTGATTTTTTTAATCTTTCTGAATGGCAGAGTTTTGAGAAATTTCAACAATTTTGAAACAAATTTACGAGGTCTGTAGTTCAGAGCCACGCGTTGTTTATTTTGTTACTATAAAACTAAATCTGCTTTTGGATAATATACCAAGGAGCCAATCGCACCGTCAAAGAATACGTTTAGCACGTGGCATAGGCGAGACGGATATTCACCTAAGAAATTATAAAGACAATTTATTTTAAATATCCCTACAATTTGAGCGCACATTTTAGGGCCCGAGGGCTAAATTTGGAGGCGCACTGTGGTGTGAAATTGGCACTCTTTCGGCACCGCCTCGCCTCGACGGAAAAACAAACATTTCTCAGCTTCAGGGAAAGCTCGGAAAATAAGGTTTTCCACTTGTCACGTTCGTAATCGCCATTGATGATTTGTGAAATTCAGAATCTTCTTTAAATATGTTTTTGCTAATAGCTTTTACCGAAATAAGTTTCCCTTTATTTATTATGTCTCATATTTTCTATGAAGGAATAGTAAAAAAGTGTATTGACCGGGAGTCTCCGTTTCAGCTTGCCCAAAAATTCGTTTGTATGTCCACGTTTCAATTTCCTGCTGTTCTTGCCTACAGGTCGCATTTTACAATCGATTCTCGTGACATTTTGTTAGTAGGTTTGCCAATTTTTTTTTGTTAATTCGGTTTTTCGCAAAATTTCAAAATGGCGGTATTATTTGGGTGGAAAACGTAATAAATAAGAAAAACCATTTCGAAGCCAACTCGGGACGTCAACAGTTCACAGACACTATAGTTTTATTTGTATGTGTGTGTCTTTACGTCACCCTAGGCCGTAAGTGGGATTTTCTGCCCGCTACGCGGGGAGAAGCCAGGCCAAGACGTATGAATTTGACCACGGGTGGTAATTCGTAAAGCCCCAGATCGCATATGTATGACTATCACCTTCGGTTCGGGCCACAAATACCTGCAATCTGGCACATTCACGAATTTAGCGCCCTAGGTATGTAGGTAATGTACATTTTGACGACGCGTTTTGCTCGGTTTGTAGACACCTGCCTACTAAGCCGGCGGTCCCGGGTTCGAATTCGAATCCTGGCCAGGGCAAATATTTGTGTGATGAACTCGAATATTTGTGCTTGGGTCATGGTTGTTCTATGTGTTTAAGTATATATTTATCTATATAAGTCGTCGTCTAGTACCCATAACACAAGCCTTCTTGAGCTTAATTTGGGACTAGATCGATTTGTGTGAGGTTGTTCGATATTTATTTAATTATTATTTATTTTTTACATGATTATCCAGGCACGATCGTGTGAGGCTCGAATGTTCACTAGTCTGTAAATTATGGGCGTCGGTCACGGCACGCGGAGCGCTCAAGACGGGACGCTAACGCGCACGTTAACGTTTTTTAAACGGTTTTATTTAGCTTGCCCTGTTTGTTTATTTGGGTCAAATCTAGTAATTGAAATTTTACCCTCTTCCTATTGACGTATTGATCTGAAATTTGTTACGCATCTTTAGTTTTGGTGACAATATAATTTAATACATTCAGCATCATTGTAAATCCAAGATGGCCGCCGCTACAAAATGGCGGATTACAAATTTTATCACTACTTCCTCAATATGGGTATCAAATGAAAGGGCTTGATCAGTAGAATAGAATGTTTTGTGAAAATAAAATGAAAATCCAATATGGCCCCCTTCAATATGGGTATCAAATAAAAGGTCTTGTCTAGTAGAATAGTTTACACTATGTAAAATAAATGAAAATCCAATATGGCCGCCAACAAGATGGCAGGTAATTTTTTTCACCACCCTTTCAATATGGGTATCAAATGGAAGGGCTTGAGTAATAGAATACTGTAATACCTTGAAATCAAATGAAAGGTCTTGGGTAATATAATACTGTATTATGTTTTGTCAAATTTAAAATCTAAGATGGCCGCCGGAAATGCCGGATTTCAATATGGGTATCAAATAAAAGATCTTGCCTAGTAGAATAGATTACACTTTGAAAAATAAATGAAAATCCAATATGGCCGCCAACAAGGTGGCAGGTGATTTTTTTTCACTACCCCTTCAATATGGGTATCAAATGGATGGGCTTGAGTAATAGAATACTGTAATACCTTGATTTGACAAATTTAAAATCTAAGATGGCCGGCGATGACGATGGCGATTTAATAATTGTTTAAATATGGGTGATGGATATCAAATGAAAGGGCAAGTCGAAAGCTGTGTTTAGAGCAGTCAATACTTAACAGTAATATGAATGATGAAATTTAGACAGCTTATCAATACAAAGGACTTTGTCAACTTAGAATCGGGATTCAAGCATGGATCTTAGTTCCACCAAGTCAAGATTTTGTATCGTATCGAGCCCTATGTTAGGGTGGCTAAAAATAAAACGTTGTTAGCAGTACACCACCCAAGTAAGAGCCTTATCACACTTGCGATTTGCGAGCGTATTTTGTATGAAGGCGATCGCGCAGCGTCTACGCCGCGTCGCTTATTTGTATAGAAAATACGCTCGCAAATCGCAAGTGTGATAAGGCCCTTAAGGTAAAATGTTAAAACGTGCCAAGAACTGTGTAGCATTAGGGTGAATAAAAAGTATATGTCGTAAGTGTTTTCCCCTCAAGACTTGGGCACATCTTGTTGTCTAATAGCCTTGCCGCTCTATTGGACCTCTAGGGGGACCGGGGGTTGACCGTTTTAATGTCCATTACTCATGAGAACGAAATGGAAAATAACAATAAAACAAAAACAGACAAAAATAAAACAGAAACAGCAATATAACGATAAAAGAAGGCTTAATAAAGCGAAAGAAAAATATAGAGCAAAGCGTGCAAAAGAGAGTCAAATTGGAACTCATAGTCAACTACAAAAAACGAAGAAAATGGTTAGCGTCAGAGACACCTGTGCAACATCAGGCCAGGTTGTGTGGCCAACGTGAGAGACAAAGGTATCTGGTAGCGTCCGAAACACCTGAGCAATATGACCCCAGGATAACAGGGCAACGTGAGAGACAAAGAGAACTGGTATCGTCCGAAACACCTGAGTAACGCAGTCAGGTTAAATAACCAACGTGAGCGTACCCTGCAATGCAGAACTGGAAATCATCTGCAGTTCGAAAATGCCATTTATACATTGTTCATTCACGTTTGTGAAATTTGCACCAATCCTAATCATGTCCATACAGGACATTAAAATATTGGCGCATTAAGATAGGTATCTACCTGTAAAATTCTCTCAAAAACAAAGTTACTTTTTCGTTTTCGTTTCGTTATGTCTCCGCTGTCAAACACATGTCACCAGTAATAGTAACAATAGCACCATCAAAGGCTTTCTGGAATAATCTGGATGCAGGTTCTATGCCAGACGTATTTGAATCGCTGACCCAGGCGGAGCAACGTTTACTGTGCAGAATCATAACATTTATTAGAGTTGCAAAATTTACTGGGCTATAAAAAACCTTGTAATAATGAGGCACTGAATGAATTAAAAAGAAAGAGAAGTATGTAACAAAATTAAAAACTAAAAACTTGAAAATAAAAAGCGTGTGAAATTTCTATTAAGTCAACCGCTATATCATAATATCATACGCTGGCTACACGCGCCCAACAATACACGATACATACGAGATGTGACATACACGATTTTAACACTCGAAATAAGGATTTAAATTGTTATCAGTAGGCACTAGGTTAAGTAAGGTTCAAAAGTCATTTGTGGGGCTCTGTACACGCTACTACAATAAGTTGCCCGACCATATTATTTGTATGTCGGAAAATAAATTTAAATTAGTGATAAAGCAAACTTTGCAAAGAAAAGCTTATTATACACTAGAGGAATACGTAGCAGACAAAAACGTATGGTCGGACGCCTCAGCCCAACAAGGCATTTCCATTTTGTAAAGTTAAGTTAAGATGTTAAGTTAATATATTGTCTATAGTTAAGTTATTTAATGTAAAAATTGACCTTCAAAAAATATTCGCTTGGAATTTACTTTGAATAAAATACTTTTGACTTTGACTTTGACTTTGACAACGATTTTATTTTTGTCTGATAAATGCCCTCGATTGATGAGGAGAATGGTGTGATGTCTGGTACCTAGGACCTACCGAATTATTTTTTACCTTTTAGTACATTTTCAATAAAACCGTTAACTTAAAAAACTTTTTTACTAATTTTTTATAAGTCTGTATGGATATCGAGTAAACGCAGGGCAAATTTTTGAAAAATATCATCAAAAAAAAAATTAGTAAAGCGTAGTAAAGAGATAATTGACATTTCATTGTGGACTTTACTCGGCGTTACGTGTTTGCTTAAGCTATTAATTCCAACATCACAAACACAACACGACACGACATCTACACTTGCTGGATGCCAACAGAAAATATAACAAACGTTTTTAAGACATGACTTGAACTGTAAAGAGAAAGCAGGACTAACTATTCCGTATATTGTAAGTGTTTTTTGCATTATAAAGCCAAAACTATCTACAGTGATGAAATTCAAGTTTTTTTTAGTAGGATTCAGCATTTATTTCGCAAGAAGAACGAAGGATTGAGCAGCATTCTGGTACACTATAAACTCATGCTCATTATTGCCATATTGATACAAGATATAGACAATAATCATGAGAAACTTGGCTTTATTCAGCTAAAAAATATAGGTACAATTTATCGGCATATTTGACACGATAGAACAATCGCTCCATGGCAACGAGCCATAGAGGTATACATCATTCACCCCGTCTTAGAGATGATCAGATGTCTGGTAATCCTCCAGATAGGCAGGTGGTCGCCTGGTGCGCGTAGACCTTCTGACATTCAGTTGAGGCGTGCCTAACGGCCTAGGTTCCTCTGCAGCTTCCTCATTCGCTGGTGCAGTTGCCCTTTCTTCTATAACCTCAGGCATATCCTCATTTTCATCAGAAGAAATGGACAAGAATTCATCATCTGAGGGGATAGGTGCCAAATGTCTGTTTGATATTGTGCCTTCCCTTCCATCGGGATATCTTATGTAAGAATAATTCGGGTTACTTTGAAGGAGATGACCTTCCTCTACGATCGGATCAAATTTTGAATGACGTACATTCTTTTTGATTAGAACAGGGCCTGGAGTAGTGAGCCAAGCAGGCAAGGATACTCCGTTTGGACTTCTCCGTGGATGGTTAAACATTCTCTCATGTGGCGTGGCGTTCGTAGTTGTACAAAGGAGCGATCGAATTGAGTGCAAAGCCACAGATAAAACTTTTTCCCAATCCTGTATATCTAATCCTTTAGATTTCAGTCTTAATTGAATCGTACGCCACAAAGTACCGTTTAGGCGTTCGACTTGGCCGTTGCCTTGCGGATTATATGGAGTTGTCCGACTGCACGCTATTCCAAGGGCGACAAGGTACTGTGTAACTTCTTGGGACATAAATGAAGAGCCTCTGTCTGAATGAATGTACATCGGAGTTCCGAAGATATAGAATATTTTATTTAAGCAATCAATCACTGTGCTTGACGTCATGTCTTTACAGGCGAAAGCAAACGTCTATTACCAACCGACACACCAGACATTCCAACCAGTTGGACGGTTAGTACTTATTTTTCTCAAGCGACAACCTGGTTGGTAGGTTAATAGTAGACATTCCCGACCTGCACCCTGGCTGTCAGGTTGATACTTTTTTCTTCCCGACTGACCATCCAAACTGCCAACTAGGTGGTCGGTTAGTATTTTTTTCTTAATCAACCTATTAAGTGGGCAACCAGGTGGACGGTTAGGAAATATTTCCCGACAGGCCAACCAGACACCCCAGCTGGTTGTTCAGTTAGTAAATATTTCCTGACAGAGCAACTCGTTGCTCAATCTTAGAAAAAAAAAACAATAATAATGTGTGTATTTCTAAATCATATAATGTTATACAACGTGTTTTTATACAATTGCTTTAACTTCGACATAGTGCTTGGAACATTAACGTAAACTCATCCCTTAAACCGTTTAATGATATTCCAAAAATATTTTTTTTTTGGTATCCCATACAAAGTAATTAATTATTTAATTGGTGGCTATTGTAAAAGGTCCTTTTGAGTTAGGCAATAGTTAGAGTCAACTTGTTGTCATTTTAACGTCACTGATAAAACTTCATCGATGACAGAATTGAGAGCTCGTTAAAAACTTTAGCTAGGTGGAATGCGTGTGGATGGTCTTGGGTTCAAACCCCGGTAAAGAATTTTCTTTTTGTATTTATTTTTCTTCATTGGCAGTGAAAGTTAAATTTTTTGTGCTTATTTTTTATTTCAGAACAATTTTTGCGATGTGTTTAATCCATTTTAATTTTAATTCACTTTATTTAAATTCTTTCGGGTTATGGTATAGTCACAAATGAAACTAATTAAGTTTAAGTATAAACATTTAATTACATAAACAATATTGGCCTAATAAAATAAAATGATCTCCTCATCAGTATTTAACACTCAATATTTTTTATTTAAACCAAAATAATAATTTACTACAACTTGTTTTCAAAGTGCCCGCCATTATTTTCTAAACAAATGTTCAACCGAAATCGTATCTCGCGATTTAGTTTGACAGGAGTGGCACGCATGGCATCGGCTTCTTCCTGAATTCGTTGCAGTAGGTCTTCCCTCGAAGCCACAGGTTTGGAGTAGACTTTTCTTTTAAAGTACCCCAGACATTAAAGTCTAAGGGTGTTCGGTCCGGAGATCTGCATGGCGGGCCACGCAAGAGTTTGACTGCCGCGTGTCTAATCCAACGCCCAGCAAAGTGCACATCCAAATACTGTCTAAAACGGCCAGCAAAATGTGCGGGTGCTTCGTCATGCTGGATCCAGTGTGTCCGCAGTGTTTCCAATGGAATATCATCGAAATAATCCAAATTATGCAAGTTCTTATTGGGATATCGACGTCGGTACTCCCTTGCTGCTTCCGCCGCATATCCATTGCAGAAACCGTAAACAAAGTGCATATTGGCTTCTTCTTCGGCCGTATAATTTATCCGTGGCATCACAAAGCAAGTGAACACAATTATTTCATTAAAAATTAAGTAAATAACAACAATAATAAATTACTATTGTCAATTTGACGTGACACATGCGAGTCAAGTGAGAGCAAAATAAAAAAGAACTTATTGATTTAGACCTTGTCGTACATAAGGAACACTGAAAACTCTTTACATACGAACCAGCAGATAATAGTCTTTGGTTATAAGAAGATTTTACACTGGTTAAACTGAGATTAGTGATTAAATTTGAATATTAAATAATTTGAAAACGGTGCGAGTTAGGAACTTGGTTTCTTTGAGAAATTGACTCAATAAGACGTAAAGAATTACCCCTTAAAGTTAAAGCAATTGAAAAAGTACACCCTGTATATCTATTAGGCAAAACATAACTTGATATTCTTATCATAACAAAAAATAGAACCTCTAAATGTACTTTACAACCTTATTTCATTTTGTGCAAAAAGTGACCAACTGAAATTTCTCCATTCAAAAGCTGGTTCTGCGATTTGAATATATACATACACTTGGTTGGCCTGTCGGGAAATATTTCCTAACCGAACAACCAGCTGGGGTGTCTGGTTGGCCTGTCGGGAAATATTTCCTAACTGAACAACCAGCTGGGGTGTCTGGTTGGCCTGTCGGGAAATATTTCCTAACTGAACAACCAGCTGGGGTGTCTGGTTGGCCTGTCGGGAAATATTTCCTAACCGAACAACCAGCTGGGGTGTCTGGTTGGCCTGTCGGGAAATATTTCCTAACCGTCCACCTGGTTGCCCACTTAATAGGTTGATTAAGAAAAAAATACTAACCGACCACCTAGTTGGCAGTTTGGATGGTCAGTCGGGAAGAAAAAAGTATCAACCTGACAGCCAGGGTGCAGGTCGGGAATGTCTACTATTAACCTACCAACCAGGTTGTCGCTTGGGAAAAATAAGTATAACCGTCCAACTGGTTGGAATGTCTAGTGTGTCGGTTGGTAATAGACGAAAGCAAAGGGAAAACGGCTATACTCGTCAATGACAGTTAATATATATTTATTACGTGTTTTCGATGGCAGAGGGCCCTTAAAATCAATATTGAGCCGCTCTAACGGGGCAGTCGCCTTGATCAGCTGTCCGTTAAATTTTGCATATCGAGGTTTGATTTCAGCGCATACTTTACAATTGGCCGTCATTTGTCGGATATCATGGATTGAATACGGAAGGTTTTTAGATCGTGCCCAATGACTCATGCGAACGATTCCCGGGTGACAAAGATTGTCATGCAGGGTTTTTAGATTATTGACGTCCATATGCGCACATACGCGAGTCAGTGCATCAGCGACTTCATTTTGTTTACCCGGGCGATAAATTATGTCATACTTAAAACAGGACAACTCTAATCTCCAGCGTTCAATCTTCTCATTCTTTATTTTGCTTGAATGGGTTTGATTAAACATAAATGCAACCGACTGTTGATCTGTTATTAGCACGAAGTTCCTCCCGATTAAATAGTGGCGCCATTTTCGCAATGCTTCAACTATCGCAGCGGCTTCTTTTTCTATGGAAGACTGTCGTTTTTCCGAGTCAGTTAAAGTTCTTGAGAAGAACGCTACGGGCTGCCCATGCTGAGAGAGACTAGCAGCAAGAGCGTTTTCTGAAGCGTCAGTTTCCACGGTAAGCGTTGCGTTTTCATCGATAGCAGATATAGTTGTAAACCAGCGGCTTGTAAGCCGGTAGTAACCGAAAGCAGCGGCTAGAAACGAATAACCAGCCGCTTGATACCGGGTAGATACCCGACTTGAGCATCAAATAAAGAAATTATTTTTATTATTTTTTTTTTGTTAAACTCTTAATTTTGTTATACAGTAGCACTTATTATGTTCTTTTTTAAAAAAATAGACCCCGAAGACACCATTTGTACCTACTAATTTACTTAATTCAGATACGAAAAGTAAACTATGAAACAACGTTTGTGTTCAGGTGGCGGTGTATGAAAATTATAAGAATAAAGGTAGCTAAATCAGTTTATTTTGGATCTAATCATCATTGTAAACCAAACGCGGGAATCTCGCGCGGCAGGATAAATGCGTGTGGGGGGCTGAGGGGTGCGCGGGGCATGCGGGGATGAGTGCGCGAGGCTCGTTGCGTTGGTGCATTATAGAAATACAACTAAATGCTTACTATTACTAGGTAACTGATAAATACCTATTTCCAATTCATCTCTCACAAATAAATTATTAAAATAGTCCTATTCCACTGCTCTTTCACATTTTGTAACAGAATTTTGAGTTTTTAACACTTAATACAGATGCAAATGTCATTGTTTATGTCTATTTATGTTAAATAGATCCTATAGTAAATAAATGAAAAGAAAAATAACAAAAACAAACATTGAATCATGCGAATATGTCAATGAAATGTAAGCAGCCGTTTCCAGCCGCTTGTTATCGCTAGAAATGATAATAAGCCAAATAAGCCGTTTCTAGCCGCTGGGCTAGAAATGTTAGCAACCAGCTTCGCATCTATAATAGCAGATAAGGAAGCTCTGGCAATATCTGCTTTTATTTCATTGAATATAATAATTCCATTGTTGGAAAGTGGAAATGTATTAATTAAAAGCAGTGGCTTTATCTTCTCCGAGAAATTTTGTATCCATCTGGAATAATGAGCGAAAAGCCCTAATGCTCGTTTTAGCGCAGCAGAATTTTCGGGTGCAGGCAGATCTAGAAGTGGCTTAAGTCGGTTTTCGTCTGGTCGTATAGTATTATTTTTAATAGTATAACCAAGGAGGTTAATTGATTCTTGATTGAATACGCATTTGTTTTCATTTAATGTTAGATTGTATTTAGCAGCAGCTTCCTTGAACTTAGACAGATTGACGTCATGTTCATATTTCGTTTTTCCGCATACTGTGACATCGTCGAGATAAGCAAATACGCCCTTTAAGTCCTCTTTTTCTATGATATAGCTCAAGGCGCGTTGAAATGCCGCAACGCCGTTGGTGACGCCGAACGGTATCCAGGTGAATTGATAGAGTTTACCATTAGCTTCAAAGGCGGTATAGATGCGCTCCTTCTGAAGAATAGGTATTTGATGGTACGCACTTTTTAAGTCGATTTGACTGAAATAATTATATTGGGCAGCTTTCGACACTATTGATTCTATCTTAGGCAGTGGAAAAGCATCTAGTTCGGTGTATCTGTTAATAGTTTGAGAGTAATCTATCACCATCCGCTTCTTGTGCAAACCTCCACCGGCGATAAGAACTTGTGCACGCCAGGGTGACACACTAGGCTCGATGATCCCATCTTCTAGCAGCTTGAAGACTTCCGTGCTTATAAAACGTTCGTCGTCGGCGCTATGCTGTCGTGAGCGGACAGCAATCGGCTTCATGTGAGGTGCTAAATTTGTAAACAGCGACGCAGCCGGTACTGATGCTTCCATGACATTGCAGATCTTTAGTGGTTCATCGGTTCCTCCAAACTCCAGTTCCAATGAAGAGTGATTTTTAAGAATATCGTGACCGATAATAGCATCGGCACAAAGATTGTTGACAATAAGAAGAGGTTGATGCTTGTATTGATGCTTTTCTAGTTGAATGTTTACGTAACAGACCCCTTGAACGAATGAAACATGGTTTAACGAAGCCAGTGTGATAGTTTGACGGCTAGGTTTTACCTTTAATTTAAGTATTTCAGCCAGGCTTTTATCTATAAAGCTAACTGAACTACCAGTATCAATTAACGCTTCTGCCTTAGATCCGTTAATAGTGATTTGTGTGGTAGCCTTCTTTAAGCTGCTTGGAGAGGCAGCAGATATTGCAGCAGACAGTGCGGCATCAGGTCGGGAGTTGTCATTTGTTACAGCGCTGGCTCTTAGGGGTTGTCTAGATCGGCAGACGTTAGCGAAATGCCCCTTTTTCGTACAAATTTGACAGGTCTCATTAGCTGCAGGACATTTTATGCGCTGGTGCACGCTTCCCCCACAAAAGAAGCATCGTCTTCTTGGATTTGAATGAAAGGAGGGCGTTGAAGCTGCTACGTTATTTTCAGATTCAGGTAGAGCGTTGAGATTCATGGATGAGCTTGCATCGTTGAATACCTTCGTATTTATCCCGGCATCTTCGAGAGAAATTGCTAAATTGACAGCTTCGTCCAATGTAAGATTCAGTTTCTCTAATAGTCGCTCCCTGATCTTCGGCGAAGAAATACCAGCGATGAACGCCCCACGCATAGACTGGTTCTGATGTTCTTCTGCAGTAACATTCGTAAAGTGACATTCAAGGGCAAGAAGTTTTAAAGCTTGAATATACTCTTTCACAGTCTCGTCCGCTCTTTGCTTACGGGTAGCCAATAAATGTCTCGCAAGTATTTCGTTTTTAGGCTTAACATAAACCTTCTCTAAAATATTTACTGCATCGTCGTAAGATTTACTTGCTCGTATATACGAAAATATTGTAGGAGAAAGATGATTTACCAGAAGTTTTAGCTTCATTGAATCCGTGGTACTCGAAGTGCATTCTTCGGTTAAAAAATTATGAAAGGTTGAATACCAATGAGTCCATTTTAAATCGGCTGCGGGTGCACTTGGTTCTTCATCGAATCGCTCAGGGCGAAGGTAGCGTGACATATTCGTGTTGCTCACTTTTTGTGTTATATTTTCATTTGACATTATATCATTGATCTCGATACAATATTTAGCTGAATAAATTGATACAAGATATAGACAATAACCATGAGAAACTTGGCTTTATTCAGCTAAAAAATATAGGTACAATTTATCGGCATATTTGACACGATATTAGAACAATCGCTCCATGGCAACGAGCCATAGAGGTATACATCACATATGAAAGCTGTTTTTAGCGCCACTATCCCTGGGCCGGGCCGACACTTACTAGGCTATATCCTGAGGCTATATCATATTATTCATCTGTGGGCTATATAACAGACCGTAGTTATACAGTGTATATTACTCGTAGCAGTCAATACTATATATTGTATGATAATAGTGTAAACCTCGCTTATACAACACAAATACTAGTTTGACACTCATAGACATTACGTCAAAACAAATCGAAATGTCAAGCAGTCGCTAAAAATTTGTAAAGTATTGTTGCATGTTACAGTAATAATGTTTGGTGCTTGTTAAGTTTATGTGTAATAAAATTTGAGTCTTTATTTACGGTGGGAGAAAACCTAAAAGGTATGTCGACTACAGGTTTTGGATGCTTGAAACGTCCAAACTACAGACGGCAGGCTTAGCGGAGCGGATAAAGGCCCCCATACATGGGAAGGCAAAACTGATCAGGCCGATGTGATTGAATCGCTTCAGTCCATCCGGCCGCCGTAAAGCGTGGTGACCTTAAGGCCGTTTCATTCATACACGGTACGGATTTAAGTCCGATCAAATGGAACTGAAGGTAAACCTGGTCATGTATGGGGGCCTTAAGAGTAAAATGGAGCAATCACATTCCTTATCTACACTACTCGTGAATTTGGCCGAGGTTGGACGAATATGTTAGTGTGGAGGGCACTTCGCTGCGGATACCCATACTTCGGCTAACTTCGCCTCGCCCAACCTTAGCCAACTTCACAAGTAGTATGGAGCCGCAATGAGACGTAAATGCACTTCTTTTGAGCTTTACTAAGATGCAGCTTTATGGCTTTATCTTCTCCGCTCCGCTTTTATGGACAGGCAGCCTTATATAGGGTAGAAGTAAGGCTTATTTAAACCGGAACTGAACCATTTTTAGCCCCCAACGAACAAAGAGGGGTGTTATAAGTTTAAAATCTCCAGTGACGTCTAACCGGGATCTGCATATGTGTTCAGTTTACGCGCCTCCTGGCCCTTCGCTAACCCAACATATAACAAACTTTAATTGTTTATTTAAAAAGGTGATATCTGAGTCGCCTAACT